>OU342868.1:10000000-11440523 GCA_910591665.1 Ectemnius continuus | reverse complement strand
CTTGCGATACTATCAATCGAAAGTGAGTTTGCGAAAGACACAGACTTTGATGATGTAATTCAAACGTTTGCAACATTGAAGGCCAGAAGAGGCAAATTCTAAAAGTCGTGATATTCGGTTTGGGCTAAAACAATTTTACTTATGTATCGTATGGCATACGGAATATATTTGAGTTTAAAGACTTATTTGATTTTGTTACTTATTGTTTATCTTACCCCACTGTTTGTCCTATTAAGATATGTTAAGTTCTCTAAGGAATCGCAAAAATTAAATATACAGGACAAATTAACAACGTTATTCGGTTTTTCAGAAACGGCTAAAGATGGGGTAAAACTGGTCATTTTTTTCCTTACTGTTAGTTTTCTAAATCAAATAAATCGACACTTCTGCGTGTAAGAATCGAATTCACATACAACAGGACCGACGATCCGGTCGGATCCATAGAGTGGAATGGGGTGACACCAACTCTAGCGACGCCACTGCCCAGGTGGCGCCTAATTGAGAGCACTACTTTGAGCTGTTTGACAACTTTGATAACAAGTTCTCTAATTAGGCATACGATACAGATATATACACCAATATAATTTTGAAAAAATGATCAATTTCCACTTACCATTTTCAGTTACAAGATATATAAGTGGAAAGAAGTTCAGTAATGTGAATTTGTAGTTTTATGAAATTGTATTACTCCCTAGTTTTTCAATATACATATTTACCGATTACAGTACTTTGTTATTAGAATATTGTTATGCCACTGTAATAGTTTTACAACTAGTAGTAATAATAAGCTCAGTTATAGGCCTCGAGTAAACGGTTTTTGTCGTCAAAATATAATATTTCGGTATGCACTTTATAAACCTCTTCCAGTACCGTGTCAAAGTTTACTTGAGATCTATAATTAAGCATTCGATTAGTATTAGCAATACATATATCTGAACGCCATCCAGATACAATGAAAACGAACTTTTCCGAAGCGGTGGTTGATTATGTACTATTAATACTACCAGTACTAATTGAGTGCTTCATTAGACGTCTTCAGTAAACTTTAAGTGCTAGGAAAGTTGTAAGTCACCAAAATATCAAATTTTGTGATATTATAAATCTTTTTCAATATTGTTAAAACTCACACGAGGTTTGTAGCCCAGCATGCAATTAATTAGTATTGGCAGTGGTGACAGTACATATCAGAATACAACTGAAGGATACACACAGCTATGCTCTTTTTCATAACAGATGGAATAAAACATTTAGCAAGAATAGTTATTTTGTCTGAAATCAATACAGGTTTGCAAAAGAATTGGAGACTTGTAAATCTTGGAAACTGTAATAAAGTTCCTCAAATATACTTTTCAATTCAAACATACTTTATACCTCTTCTGTACAGATGACTTCCCTGGAAGGGATTTTATCATGTTCTGTTATTGAATTCTTACTGTTCACGATATTAAATATAATAAGAACTAAAACCGAGTGTGTTTATGCATATTGCTTTGAAATAATGACTACCGTATTTATATATATTTGTCTGCTAAAAATGCATGAAATGATTTCATATATGATTCTCATACCAAAATCAAGAACTACACAAAAAAAGAACTTCTCTCTAAAGAATTGTTACAGGAAAATTTCAATTCACAGCCATGGTTGAAGACCTGCAACATTCTAAGTCACAATCCTTTATGGATAATTATTCTATTATAGTTATTATAGATTCTGCATTCCAAAAGTATTATCCACAACAGATTGCTACACACAATGTTATACCTCCTTGAATGTTCTTTCAAATTCAATCTTTTGTATACAAGTATTTTGCAAAAAGGTTTTCTGAAACTATAATCTTTGCAAAGTAATATAACGCTGTTCTGGCGAGAATAGGCAGAAGGCGGAGAGAGAGGTTTAAAATTATAAGTAAAAATACCTGTTTTTCAATTACGTTTTAGTTTTATTTTCGTACTCAATAAAAATAATAATTATAAATGGTATTGTTATAAGTGGTAGACTGGCTCGTCGATTCACCATTTCCTCTCGAATATTTCGCTACATCTCGGTCGTCGTCGTGATCGTCGTCATAGTCGTTGTCATAATCATCATCGTCATCATAATCGTCATAATCGTCATCATAGTCGTCGTCATAGTCGTCATCGTCGTCGTAATTGTCGTCGTAGTAGTCGTCCTTGTAATCATCGTCGTCGTCATTGTAATAGCCCCCATAGCGGTTTCTTCTGCGGCCAGCATTGCCGCTGCCGCGATCCACATAAGATCGAACGAGCCTCTCCAACAATTGTAACTGAAATATTGGAAAGAAATCGACTTTATATTTTCAGCTATACTTGAAAGACAATAAAACAATCCAATTGATATGTGCGTCTACTTACTTGGCTACGCGTGAGTACGCATGCTGGTGATTCGGCTGCGTTTCCTCTTCCTTCTTGTCCTTCATAGCGTGCTACATTACGATTGTTTTCAGGCGAGCGCGATTGTTGGGGTGTGCGCGACCGCCTTGATGACTGCGAGTGTCGGGGCGAGTGCGACCGCCTTGATGACTGCGACTGACGGGGCGAGTACGATCTCCTCGATGATCGCGATTGCCGAGAGGAAGGCGACCTCCTCGTTGACGATCGTGATTCCCGAGGCGACCGCGACCTCCTCCTTGATGATCGCGATTCCCGCGGTGACCGCGATCTCCTCCTTGATGATCGCGATTCCCGAGGGGACCGTGATCTCCTCCTTGACGATTGCGATTCCCGGGGCGAGCGTGATCTCCTTGATGATCGCGATTCCCGGGGCGACCGCGACCGTCGTTGTTCTCGCTCCCTGATGTCTCGCTCACTCCCGCTCTTCTCCTCGGAACGGCGTGTGCTGTCCATCTGAAATAAAAAAGAAGAAATAGTAACATACATTGATGAAGCGTGCATGTTGCACGTGTCGACATGCCTGCTACGGTTTCATACCGTTTTTTTTTGATAACCAAAAAAGTGTGGTATTCAAGCAACTGAAATTTATGATTGCACTCACAAGACCTTTTCAGACGACTGCTACGAAATCCATACAAGACTTTCTACCGGACTGGCTACAAATTAAACTAGACTTGCGTGGCACGTTTCCTTGTTACATTGTATCGTTCTAAGATTGGCAAGTTTTAGGACACGGCAAATATGAAAATCGTGTATAAATCTGTGTAAACTCTGTATATTCTTCGACAATGTGACAAAGAGTCGTGCAACTGCAGTCGTAGAGATAATGCGAAAACGGGATTAGACACACGAAAAAGCTGTGATGATTTCGCAGAAGTTTCTTTAGATGTAGCGAGAGATTTTTGAAAGAAAGTGGAAATTGTGTGTCTGAAGAAGTAAAGAATTGGTAAGGGTAAGAGTAAAGGTAAGGGTTGGTAAGGGTACTTACGATGCTGCTCCTTCGAAAGTCGAAATTCGTCTGAAGCTCGGGTCCCACTTATACAAAGGGACCGGCCGAAGTCGAACGTCACGCCATGAATTGCCAGCACGTGTCAACGAAACAGGGCACAGCGCGCGAAGCATCCAGCCAAACAGATATATGCAATTTTACATAGATAGTCCTCGCGCGCACTGTTTGAATGCTTGAATGCAGCAATTAAGAATCCTGACGTGAAATAATTTAATTACTAATTCATTGTTTTGTGCGTTAAGCTGAAAACTTGCGACAGACTCAAGCTTCTCTTTATAAATACAGAAGTTAATTACTGCCAACTACTAACACTTGAGTATTTACTTTGCGATACATTTCCTATCTCGCAAAGTTTTGTAGTATGTTTCGCAAGTATCAGTGATAGTATTCGCTGATAAATAGATTTCACGAACTTTGGCAGAATGGATGGAAAGAGAGAAGACAATATCAATGTTTCGAAAAACAAGCAGAACATGAAAGGAAATGCGAAAGGACGCATCAAACTATAATATGATCATAATCTCTACTTATATAAATCTGTAGGCGTTTTCTATATGTTTGTTTGTTCTGACTTGCTGCGAAAATTACTGAACCGATTTCCATGGAGTTTGGACTGTTTGAAAGTAGAAGGTCCTGGGAGTAAACTGGTGTATGTATTATAACCCTGTGACATAAAGAACTCAGGAATGAGTGCATGTAAAACGATGGAATTTATCCCGTATGAAACTTCGTGCGTACGCCCATCGGACAACATCGGTTCGCATCGGATGACGTCGAACACGTTCGGAAGCGTACAAAAGCGAGAGACGAAGAAAGCTAAAAAAAGACGAAGAGAGCCCAGATGCATTTTCAATAACGTTTCAGTTGACAGGGAAGAGCATTCTGTTTAACACTACTGCTGATCTCCATATATTTCAAAATATATCAGTAAATTATTAGTATATTTCCTCTCTACATGTATAAATCTGTAGGCGTTTTCTATATGTTTGTTTGTTCTGGTTTGGCGCGAAAATTACTGAACCGGTTTGCATGGATTTTACAGTATACGAAAATACAAGGTCCAGAAAGTAAACTGATGGGTGTATTGTAATGCTATGACATTAAAAAGCGAGGAATTGGATTTTGTTGTTCTTATATTCGTTAGGGATCATCGGATAGCTCATGCTAGTATAGGATTATAATATTATAAATGCAAAACGCAGGTCCATGCGTAAAGAAAGACGACAAATATAAGTTTCATCATTTCCTCTTTCATTGAAATTTTCCTTGAAAACGACATTACTCCTTGTGCACTAACAAAAAGCCACGATGCATCTTTCTTTTTGTGCATACAGAATTTACAACAACAGATTGCATATTTATTTTTTGATATTAACCCTTTTAGTGGCGGGCGAAAAAAAGTTGCCTATGCGAGAATAACCGGCCGAATTTCACGATTTTACTAGGGTTTTGGAAAAAGGCTCATAAAAACCAAACAAAAAACAATATTTACATAATTCAAAAAGCAGTGTATTAAGGACGAAATAGAGAACAAAACAATGGCACTCATTTTTCTATATTCATTGAAAATATTTAGATATTGTAAATGTGTAACATTTTGTTATTATAAGGTGCGGGCCAATATATCGGCCTCTGGCACTAAAAGGCTTAATGAATACTTTTTACCAAGTTTTCCTTGATTTTTCACATTTTCTCTTTGCCTGGTTCAAACTTTCTTCTCCGATAATTTCGTAATTTGTAACATGGCAGTTTGTATCGATAGTATTGTTGATGACAATTATTTCTACAAAGATATGTTGTTCCTTATCCAAAAATGCACTCTCCATCATTATTCTTCTCTCATTTACGCATTCGTCCAGTTTGTTTATCTTTCTCTCTCTCTCGCTGTCCCTCCTTGTTTGCCCTTCTCCCTTCTCACACTCGCGACAGGGTTCGTTCACGCTCTCCTTCTTTCCCTTCCCTAATACATACAGCATCCGACAAAATACTTGTCACGATTTGCAAAACGACCGTCAGGCAGAAAATGAAGTTTGATAGCACATACACCCGGTATGCAAGACTTTTTTGGGGCTTGGAAAAGGGTGTTCTCCTACCCTAAAAGAGGACTTTGAAAAAGTGACGCATTTATGGACTGTGACAACTATTTTGTCGGATGTTGTACCTTGCTGCTCCTTGAGCCCCTAACCTTTTCTTTATAAGTCGACGCAAAATAATCAGTCAGAGAATTGTTTACGTAAACATTGTTAGTGGTACTAGAAATAGACAGTTTCGTTTTACTTGCGTCGCAATACACAGCCTGAAGCACCAGAATAATTGTCTTGTAGTGGATTTATAATAAATCTAGATATTGTAGAATAAACATCGTTTTTTACTTTAAAGGTTATATTGTTTACAGTGCAGGTCAAAATAGGAGATATGCATCAATAAAGCCACATTTAGAGCCGCATTTTGCATATATGTATTACATGACTTCATTCCATGCAAAATTAATCACACATTTTCGATTATTTTTTAGATTCATAGTTGTATTGTTTCGAATTTATAACAAATATTGCACCATGAACATCGTTTTTTACTTTTAAGGTTATATTGTTTGTAATGCAGATCAAAATAAGAAATATGCATCAATAGAGCCACATTTAGAGTCGCGCTTTGCATATATATTACGTGACTTGGTTCCATGCAAAGTTAATCACACATTTTCGATTATCTTTTAGATTCATAGTTGTATTGTTTCGAATTTATAATAAATATTGTAGCATGAACATCGTTTTTTACTCTTAAGGTTATATCGTTTGTAGTGCAGTTTAAAATAAGAGATATGCATCAATAAAGCCACATTTAGAGCCGCATTTTGCATATATGTATTACGTGACTACGTTCCATGCAGAATTGATCACACATTTTCGATTATTTTCTAGATTCACACTTTTGGAAAAAACGAGCAGCAAAATTTCTTGGTTCCGTGAACGTGAGATTGATCTGAGAATTTATTTTGTTGGGAACTGCTATCTGTACGAATGATTTTTATTTTCATTTTCTCCACAAATCTTTATAGCACATGGATATGTGTTAAATCTTAATTATAATGTTATATTATATTGTTGTCATATTGTTAACATATCGTTAAACATAATATGTCTTAATTAGTAGAAAACAAACAGTACAAATTGCTGCCTGCTTCTTATCAATAATTCTATTTCCAAACTTTTTGACACAATGCACAGTGGTCCAGATACTGCCTAAACCGCGCCAAAAATCCATATTTCAAGTCCCACAATATTTTTTTGCATAATTTGCTCTTAAAAGAGGAATGTCCAAAGCACCTGACGTCATTTTTGTTTGGTCAATTCCTTGCAGCCTCACTCCTGCAGAATTAGTGAAAGTTAGCACTCGGAAATCGGTAGTGTGCATTTTTTATGTCAAATTTGTTTTAGAGCTCTAAAAAACATCCCACCGAGTCCCGCCTTCTAACTTACATTTTCTGAAAAGTAAAAGTACAGATTTGAAGGCTATAATAATAAGAATTGCAGACACTTGCACATTTTTGATTGGTGCTCACTAAAAGGGCACAGTACGCAGTATGATTTAAAAAAAATCTGGTTTTAGAGTTATAAAAAAAGTCCCACCGAGTTCCGCCTTCAAACTTACATTTTCTAAAAACTAAAAGTACATACTTGAAGGTTATAATAATAAGAATTGCACATGCTTGCACATTTTTGGTTGGTGGTCAGTAAAAGGGCATAGTACATAGTATGATTTTAAAAGAAATCTGGTATCAATGAGCTTAGAACTATGTTTAACTGTCTGTCATTTGTTAGAGAATTTTTTTCAGTAAAACGAGAGGTAATCCTCAAATTGTCCTTACTTTTATTATTTCATTCCAATTGATTTAAGTAATCATACAGAACACAATCTATGAAGCAGTTTTCTATTTATGGCGCGGTTTCGAGGCTCGCTGGACCACTGTGCAATGAAGCGATCTTTGTGTGACGATTTCTAGTAACTTATCAATAACAGACGATTTCTTGAATTTCCCTATGAAAATACTTTTTGTATTCTTGCCGGTAAAGCTGCTCAAATTTTGATCCTGAAATGGCATGAAAGGAAAAGGAAAGCAGGAAGTGTGTTTACCGTAAAGCCAAGCATATGTCCGGCGCGTACGCGACTTTCTAATACGTTTGTGTGTGTAGCTACATCACCAAGAATGAAACCTTTGACGAGGTCGACATCCCGCAGTGTCTGAAAAATTCGTATTCCGGTTGTATTTACTACGAGTCTCCACATTTTTCTACAAAGGGAAGCATTTTTTTAGTTTCCAATGCATGGTCAAATGATTATTGTAACACTGTTTTCATGGAACTGAGGTTTTTCGCTCAAGTTTGATTAGTTGCAAAAGTATACAGGTTATTTAACTCTAGTTTCCTATAATCTGCAGGAATAGATAAAATGTTATCAAAGCTCGAACTGCATAAGCGGTTTTATAAACCCTCATCGTTTATAAATGACATACCGCGATTGACATGAAATAATCCGCAGATGAATTTCGTATTTTTTTTTCGAATAGTAAATCAACTTGATTTGTTAGAAAAAAGGATCTGGTTTTGGGGTAAATACCGCGCTTATATACCTCTTATTAACACGTAACCTTCTCCCTTTTACATAATTTCCCACTTCAAAACGAGTGACAATGCCACGTCGAAGTGCTCATCTTCTTTTTTGCTTTCAGCTTGTCAACAGCCGATCATTACCTGACCCTACTGACAACTGTCGTTCGTCGGTGAAAAAAAAGTTAACGCCTGGACACCAAGTGTGCACTCAACGCTTTCATCCCTTGCCTTCGTCCTCTCCCCCTCATAAATCTATCAGCGACTGACTTTCTGATTGTTTCTTGCTCAACTACGAACCTCTATAAAGTGTATTGTCGCCGGCAGAATTGCTTCTCGTATCCCCTGACTGTTAATCGATTTGCTGGAAAATGATTATACAGTAGAAGCTCTCTAGGTGCTCGCCGTGCAGGACCGAACATAAGCATTTAAGGGAGTCCTGTAGGTTGTAAAGTTGGGTGTCGAAAACCCTTTTTACTGCGGTATTAATGACTCCGTACCGTCCACTTTATGACATCGGGGTGTACAAAAACAGGCCTTTTTTTATTAAGAGTGAAAGTTTATAAGTTATGGATTCTATGTTAATAACAATTTGTCTATCAAAGCCTTGACATTCACCTGAGTAAAATGATACCAAACACGATCCAAATTGACCAATTGCAAGATATATGTACGTACTGGGTGATTCAGTTGCCTTTGAATCAGAACTCTCCTAGCCCGCTTTTACTATTAGACATCTATTTAATTATACTATATATTCTCTGTTTAACAATAGACTGTATTAAATTATGCAACTCTTGATGCGTCCATACAAACACACAAATCTGCAAAGCGAACGTATTTATGTAGTGTATCAAGTAATGATTAAGTTGATAAAAAAAGAAAAATGCATTATCGGTGCGTTCACCAATGCCAACCAATCCATAATTCATCGCGTCGATAGTTTTACCGATTTTACTGATACTTGTCGATAATACCGGCATTTCTTGACCAGGATGTATGTGATTCACCCTGTACATGGTAATTGAGGTGCCTTTGAATCAGAACTCTCGTACCCCACTTTTACTAGACGTCTATTTAATTATGCTATATATTCCCTGTTTAACAATAGACTGTATTAAATTATGTAGTCTGTTGGAGCGAATGTTTTACCAAGTTTTAGCATAGACTTCCTTCGAATGAGTAGCAACGTAAGGAGAAAACATTTTATTATATTAGATTTATAGGGGAATATTATATATAACTGGCTTTTGCAGGGCGAAATTTCATGTGCGATTTAAAATAACTGAAACATGTAAAAGTCTAAATGCATAAAATGCAGACAAATGTTGAGAAACATTTGAGTACAATTTAAATGTCTAGGTTATTTCTAATGATTTTATATGGAACAGTGTATGCTCGACAGTGGTGATTCAAAGGCATCTGACTCACCCTGTACATAGAAAGGTTGAACTGCAAGAATTTGCGTGTGCATCTTGTAATTCTTCGAAGTAGGTTGTGTTTGGTAGCGTTTTACTCAGGAGAATGTCAGCAATTTGTGAAACAAATCACTGCAAATCACTGCAAGGGGCCGAAAGTGTGGTCCGAAAGGGTCATAAAGTTGTAGTAATTGCTACAACAATTAATAACAGTATCAGTGTTGATAACTGCAACATTTTTTTCGGGACAGAATATATGATTCCGAGAAAATCATGATTCTAACGCAGTAGGTGTGCGGCCCTTGACATTGTATATTTATTCAGGGTTTTGGGCCGCACATAAGGTTCTCCTTGGGACCCCGACACTTGGCCATCTGATAGTGCGAACTCGATGCTCACGGTTTCTGAGTGTCTTGACCGTGCTTCGTCAAGTCTGGCCCGATTAATATTATTCAACTTTTTTTGCCATTTTTTAAAAGTAAATAAAGACTGGAGAACCCACTAAGCACTTTTTCTAAAGACCAGTCATTCTGACTGGTTTTTGTAGTGAAATAGGTATATTTCTGCCCATAATTATAAAAGTGGTCTAAGTCATATATTTCTTGTTTCGAGATATGGTACATCACCACTTTAATTTGTGGTCGGAAAGAGTTATAAAGTTGGAATTCATAATTAGTGAAGGGGATACACACGAGCAGTTAGGGAGGTTTCGAGCGCGAGCATTTGGAGAGGTCCTACTGTAGCAAATATCCAGAAATCTTAATAGTCAAATTTAGAGTGTATCGGATCGGGAATAGCTAGACCACTCTTTTCTCTTCTGAGTTAGCAATTAGACTGAATCTCGAACACTCCAGCCATAGACTTCTATCACATGTGGGTTTTTCCCCAGTCCAACTTTTAAATCAGTACCAAATTCTGCCAATGACAGAATTCCTCATTTACTGAGGTGGGCGGGCAGCCCCTCACCGCCCTTTGCGGATTTATTTTAGAGCTCGCCCTTAATTCTAATAAAAAACTCGCGCGTCACCTGGTTCACCTAGCGGGCCCGGTTCGACCGCAGGGGTCTCACCGTGCTCGCGGGACCTTCACTGCAGGGGGGTTAGCCCTCATCGAGGTCGATACAGGCCTCAGGCAGGTGTCAACACCTTACCTGAGCACAGAGCGTGTGGGTCACAGTATACCTTTATGTATTTACTGCCCCAAAGGATCAGCCATCGAGAACAAAACAAGTAATCTAATTGTAGGCCTGCTGGAGTTTTCTCGGTTTAATCTTTACAAACCCGTTACTTAATTTCTATCAATTTACATTCACGTGTAATACATAAACACACATCATTCCTGTACGCTACATAGAGGGATAACAAAATTCGTTTATCAATTTGATTACTATGGGGTTGAATGAGTGAACGAAAAAGATAAAGCGATTGAGTGTTGAGTGACTGTGAGAGAGAGCATATGTGCGGAATGCATGTGAGTATGCTTTGTCGAACGGACAAAGGGCAGAATGCGTCGAACGTCGAGAGGAGTTGCGTCGTTGTGATGAATGATTTGTGAGGCGAAGCGTCGTTAGAACTAAATAATAAGGAATAAAGTACACAAGAATCAAGTTTTATTTTAAAATAAAAGCACTTCCCCGTTATTAACATTCTACATTACCGGAAATACAGAATACACGAATTTTATAGAAGAGGTTCGTAGTTGAGCAAGGAACAATCGGAAAGTCAGTCGGTGATAGATTTATGATGGGGAGAGGAGAAAGACGTTTGATTCGAGCGTTGAGTGCACACTTGGTGCCCAGGCGTTAGCTTTTTCTCACCGATGGTTGACAGTCGTCACTGAAGTTAGGTAGTGATCGACTTTGACAAGCCGAGGGTAAAAAGGATGAGCACTTTGACGTGGCATTGTCATTCGTTTTGAAATGGGAAATTATGTAGAAGAGAGAAGGTTACGTGCTAATAAGAGTATTAGTATGTTTAAACTTACTCTTTACGCATGTGTGCAAAAACTATTTCGACCTCTGTGCCATCCTGATAGACGAGAATTTGTTAATAATATAAAGATTATATAGACTACATGACCGATCTATGCCAATTCTTTCTCATCAACCAGGGCATATTCTGAAAAAGTGTTATAGGGTTTTGTTTAGGGGGTCGAACTGTATGTCCACAAATTTTTTCAGCCCAATTAGTGTTCCACTCCAGACCACACCCGTTAATAACATAAATGGACGCTATGTACCAATATTCGCCAATTTTTTCTCATCAACCAGGGCACATTCTGAAAAAGTGTTATAGGGTTTTGTTTAGGGGGTCGAACCGTACATCCACAATTTTTTTCAGCCCAGTAGGTGTCCCAGTCCTGACAAGCACCCCTCGTTAGCCCACTTTCATAATTAACACTAAATGAATTCCATGTAATGTTGAAATTACAACCACTATCTAATGGTTCATTTTTGACGATATCGTAAAAATTACATTGAATAAATTTAGTTTAAGATAATGTTGTGTGAAATAACTGATAAACATGTTTCTTTTAATTTTGACTTAGACCACTTTCATAATTATGGGCACAAATATACCTATTTCTACAAAAACCAGTCAGAATGACTGGTCTTTAGAAAAAGTGCTTAGTGGGCTTTCCAGTCTTTATTTACTTTTAAAAAATGACAAAAAAAGTTGAATAATATTAATCGGGCCAGACTTGACGAAGCACGGTCAAGACACTCAGAAACCGTGAGCATCGTGTTCGCACTTACAGATGGCCAAGTGTCGGGGTCCCAAGGAGAATTTTATGTGCGGCCCAAAACCCTGAATAAATATACAATGTCAAGGGCCGCACACCTACTGCGTTAGAATCATGATTTTCCCGGAATCATATACTATTCTGTCCCGAAAAAATGTTGCAGTTATCAACATTGATACTGCTATTAATTGTTGTAGCAATTACTACAACTTTATGACCCTTTCGGACCACACTTTCGGCCCCTTGGGACCGTCTCAATGACCTGTTAGTGTTATAAAAATCATATACATTTTCTACGAATAAAAATGATTAAATTTAACATTATAGTACAGTAGTGATTTGTTACAGAAATTGCTGACATTCTCCTGAGTAAAAATGGTACCAAACACGACCTACTTTGAAGAATTACAAGATACCCGCAGTGTAAAGGGTAATGTCACAGGCAAGTTCTTACTGTACGACCTTTCTATGTATATGTATGTCTGCGTTTTCGTCGCCAGCGAGAAGAGATGTCGGAGGGGTATTCATGACTCGAAAGGTCTTTTCACACGATTATTTAATCTGCGATGCGTCCAGTTCGGCTTCACCAGGACAACTGACTCGCGTTGTCCAAAATCAGAAAACTTAAAAGACACATAATCGCCACCCGGCCCACAGGTGGGTGTTCGGGGAAAAAAGGGGCCCGCAGGTAAAGCGGCACATGTGGATCGACATCTGCTTCGCATCGGTAGGCAACCCGTGCCGTGCGCAGCCAAAATCGTCCTCGCGCCGACATATATGTATCTTGCAATTGGACAATTTGGATCGTGTTTGGTATCATTTTACTCAGGTGAATGTCAAGACTTTGATAAACAAATTTTTATTAACATAGAATCCATAACTTACAAACTTTCGCTCTTACTGGAAAAAGGTCTGTTTTTTTTTACAGCCCCGATGTCATAAAGTACAGAGACATTAATACCGCAGTAAAAAGGGTTTTCGAGATCCAACTTTACAACCTACAGGACTCCCTTAAACGCTCATGTTCGGTCCGGCACGACGAGCGACTAGCGAGGTTCTACTGTACTTATCACTTATCAATTGTTGTAGCTGCCCCAATACACATAGAAAAATGCACCAGTCATTTTGACTGGCACTGAAAAAATTTGTCAACAACAAACAATATATTTGTTACAAATATATATAAAATAATATAAAGTTCATAAAACTGATTATTTAGTTATAGCTTCAAAAGTCATGACAGCATTTCGGAAAGAAAATGTTACATGCGGTAGAAATTTTGAATCGAAATTATAAATCTAGTGTTAATTCTACCACACCTGAGGCCCTCAACGTTAAACCACACAAAGTCGACTTGAACACATGGGGGCAGACATTTGCAATGGCTAATCATGAGCTCTTATCACGATTGGTTGACTATTTTTAGTTTGTAACGCATTATTTTCACATACTAGGCAAAGTACCGAAAATTAGATGCAGTGGTGTAACGGCTGATTCGGAAATTACTGAAAAATCGGTACAGCGCTCAGTGGTCCAGCCACCCTGGAAACTGCGCTATAAATAGACAATTTCTTCATAGGCTGTTTTCTGTATGATTACTTAAATCCATTGGAATGAAATAATAATCGTAAGGACAATTTGAGAAGCATTCCTTTCGTTTTACTGAAAAAAATTCTCTGATAAACAAAAGACAGTTGAACATAGTTCTAAAGGCCATTTCCAAGGGCCACTACTGTGGCCCTTTACTGACCACCAATCAAAAACGTACATACAAGTATATGCGGGGATTGTGTTGTAGGAATAAGTCAGGATATCGTGGAAAAACGGTTTTATTCTCTAAGCACTGTGCTCACACTCTGCTCTCACTCTACGCTGACTCTGCGCTGACTCTGTAATAATCTCTCTCCGAAACACTCCGTAAAGAATCTGCGCACCTCGCCAGGAGCACATCTTATTTTATTATATTGACACTCATACATACAGCATCCGACAAAAAAGATGTCACGTTCTTGAAATTGGCTGCCGATCAGAAGCGCGATGTTGAGTAGGTTTGTCTAAGATATCGTGCGCTTCGCCACTTTTTTACTCGGGACTTCGCCAATGCGGGCATGATCGCTTTACCGCGCAACCACTTCGATATTTCGTAAAAAAGTATCATAAGCATCTGATAAATTTGATACTCTGGATTTGGATGGATTTGATCGGGCATCGCGAACAAACTAACAAGAAATACTAGTTATCTCAAGCGCATATTTAAAAAGTGGCGAAGCAGGAGGAAAGGCAAAGAAGCCGCTCAATTTTATAACGGCAACTAAATAAGGTCATATAAAGATATCGCTGCCTCAATAAATAATTTATTTCACTCAAATACTCTCAAATATTCATATCCTGTATTTGCATCCCATTCTTATTCGTACTCGTAACAAATCTCGGATGTCACATCTACCCGCGGTTTCATATCCTCACGCACACCCAGTATGCGTGCATTTCTTTACCGGGCTGACAGGCGCTCGCCTTTTCGGACCGCGTGACCACCATGAACCACACGATATCTTACCTACTCAACATCGCGTTGATCGGCATCCAATTGCAAGAACGTGACATCTTCTTAGTCGGATTACATTGCATTCGTATAGACACGCTCACACATCTCCTTACACTCGAACCCTTGCATCCCATAAATCACTTTTGTTTACCTTACGCACGCGACAGGTCAGTCTTGCTGCATGCACACCCTTTTCACAATCACTCCTGCTCGGGCACTCTGGTTATCGCATTCCTACCCCATTCCACTCGCTCGCCTTTGTAACGCTACCCACTTGACATCTCAGCCATTCGACACTCTTTACGACCTCATGCACCCTTCCTACTTTCATACTTATCCTTGCACTCACTCCTCATCATCTTTCGCACTGCTCCTCATTCCACTCGTTCGTCTCTCGCACCACTCTTCACCACACTCTCCATCCATGCCTGCCGTCTCGATCTTTCTTCACACACACACTGCCCAATCCCCTTACGTTCCAAACTTCCAAACATTATCTTACAAGGGGTGCTTGTCAGGACCGCAACACCAAATGGGTTGAAAAAAATTGGAGGTTGTACGGTTCGACCCTCTAAACAAAACCCTATAACACTTTTTCAGAATGCGCCCTGGTTACCGAGAAAAAAATTTGGCATAGATCGGTCATGTAGTGTATATAATCTTTATATTATTAACAAATTCTCGCGTACCAGGTTGGCAGAGAGGTCGAAGTAGTTTTTACAGACATGCGTAAAGAGTAAATTTAAACATAAATATCACATTATTTTTTATTAGACGAGTAATTAGAAATTGGATTACAAAAAAGTATTTCGCAAAATCATTACCCAGGCTACAACCGGCTATGCAACTATTTCTTAGTTGACTTAGTTGACTATATCGCGAATTTTTTTCTCGGTAACCAAGACGCATTCTGAAAAAGTGTTATACGGTTTTGTTTAGGGGTCGAACCGTACATCCTGAATTTTTTTCAACCCATTTGGTGTTCCGCTCCTGACAACCACCCCTTGTTAGATTCATTCCCACATGTATGCAATTCTTTTTATTATAGCCTTCAAACCTGATCTTTTACTTTTCAGAAAATATAAGCTAGGAGGCGGGACACGGTGCGACTTTTTTTAGAACTCTAAAACAAATTTCATATGAACTTGAATATTGCCGCGCCAAAGAGTTGGCATGCTAGAGTACGATACGTGGTCGAAAAACGAGTGCCGAGAACATGTACAATCGAGTACGCGAAATGAACGATGTGTTACAAGCTTTCTTTTGGGGAACGAACAGAGTAATTAACAACACTAAATGTCGTTTCTTTAATTCGCAGGTAAGGTTTTGTGAATAGTAAAGATTGAATTGTGAAAAATTGCAGAAAAATATAAATAAATGTTCTTTAATTTACAGAGAAACTGAATGGTGTGCGTTAATTAATAGTGTAAAATTCTCCCCTAATAAAAAACACATTATAAAATGACATTATAAAACGACGTATATGATAAGAATGCAGGATAATGCAACATAATGCAACATAATGTTGTTAAAGATATAAATATCGTTATACAATACCTTGCTTTATATGACATGCCACCAAATGAATTAAGTTCCGCTAGATTGCGAAAATATCACACTGTGCGGTGGGCGCGTCACAGCTCGGCCAGCCAATGAGCGTTGTAACTCGAGCGGTACGTGCTCACCTATTCAAGACACTTAAGGATTACCTGCAGTAATCATTAAACACGTGGATGGTAAAGTTAATCCTGAACCTCTGAAACCTAATCCTGAACAGTCATAAACACTCTTTCCTCTTTGTGTTTCCGAGTCACGAAAATCCAGCTTTTCAGTTGGCGTGGAACGGCTCTTATGCATATTGCACGTTCTCAAGTGCGGTCGGAACTCGGAGTACGAGCAGGCCATTCGCAGGCTCGCTTGAGAGCACGACGGGGTGCCTGGCGTCACTTTCTGTGTGACAACTTACAACACTTACACTAACCATATCTGTAGCGAAATAATACATGGACCCGAGCAATCGATATTATGTTTGTATCATACCTGTTTAGTTATTAAGAAAAGTGTTGTAAAGTAATTGTAAAATCATGTGCTGGCAGGGTGTCGGGCACCTCCACCTCACGGGCCTGAGTCCCTTCGGTGCCCTACCTGCCGCTGCGAATATACCAATAAGCAGGTAATCAAGCAGTACGGGGGCAGATTTTCGCAGGTATCATAGGCGTTATCGCCAAGGCTCGCCAGCCCAAGCTCAAGCACGGTTTGCCTCCCAGGGGCCAACTCTCCAGCTCCTTACAGTACATATGGGAGGAAGGGATGAGCGTGCAGGCGCGACGCGGGGAGGCCGGTGTTCCGGGAAGCGGTGCCCCTCGGTGTATCTATAGTGCGCACTGCGCGGTATGCAAAGGACATATCGTGGCCTACAGGCCAGCAGTAGGGACAGGGTTTACCTGTCTCAGGCCGACACGACTCGATCAGAGATTTATTTCCAGGGATCGAAGGTCAGTGGTGCGAGGAAACCATAGGGTTGAATCGCGAGCTCCAGGCTGCCCGGTACGCCGAGGGCCGGGGGGACGGAAATTTCCCAAAATTCTATTGCCGGAAAGTGGAAAAGAAGATCCCTACTCCGGGGACGGCGGTCGACTCTAAAAACCGAGTGCCGGCGCTCCTCACTTCACTTCTAAGTCAGATCTTCATGCAAATAAACGATTCAATACGCTACAATATCAGATCGGTGTATAGTGGTCCAAATACTGTCTAAAGCCACATTTAGAGTCGCATTTTACATATGTAATACGCGACTTCATTCCATGCAAAATTAATCACATATTTTCGATTATTTTCTAGATTCAGATTTTTGGAAAAAACGAGCAACAAAATTTCTTGGTTTCGTGAAAGTGAAATTGACCTGACAATTTATTTTGTTGGAAGCTACTATCTGTACGAATGACTTTTATTTCCACTTTCTCCGCAAATCTTTATAGCACATGGACATGTGTTATATCTTAATCATAATATTATATTATATTGTTGTCATATTGTTAACATATCGTTAAACATAATATGTCTTAATCAGTAGAAAACAGACCGGACAAATTGTTGCCTGCTTCTTATTAAGAATTCTATTCCCACACTTTTTGACACGATGCACAGTGGTCCATATAGTGCCTAAACCGCGCCAAAAATCGATATTTCAAGTCCCACAATATTTTTTGCATAATTTTCTCTTAAAAGAGGAATGTTCAAAGCAGCCGAAATCACTTTTGTTTGGTTCAAAGCAGCCTCACTCCTGCAGAATTAGTAAAAGTCGGGACTTGGAAATCGGTACTGTGCATTTTTCACGTGAAATTTGTTTTAGAGTTCTAAAAAAAGTCCCACCGAGTGTCGCCTTCTAACTTACATTTTCTGAAAAGTAAAAGTAGAGATTTGAAGGCTATAATAATAAGAATTGCAAATATTTGTACGTTTTTGATTGATGGTCAGTAAAGGGCCACAGTACGCAGTATGATTTTAAAACGAATCTGGTATCAATGAGCTTAGAACTATCTTCAACTGTCTTTCGTTTGTCAGAGAATTGTTTTCAATAAAACGAAAGGAACACTCGTCAAAGTGTCCTTATTTTTATTATTTAATTCTATTTGATTTAAGTAATCATACAGAAAAGAGCCTGTGAAGAAGTTTTCAATTTATGGCGCAGTTTCGAGTATCGCTGGACCACTGTGCAATGGCTCAATCTCGCGTTATTCTTGGTATCGAAAATCAGTAGGTAACTCAATCGAGAGATCGAAAAACCTGCTGTAATGGTCGGTAATCGACGGTCAGCCAACTCTCGAAAAGTCACATGGGTATCTTAGTCCCCTCTTTAAACGTACCGTGCACGTCAAATTCCCGGCTTTTAAATTTCATTCACTATGCACTTGTTAAAAATAACCATAGAAATATGTAATACTTATTTTTATTATCCAAATATTTTCATACTGAACTGACAATTATGGTATACCAATATTGCAAAATATATCTTTTATTAACAATGCTCGGTCAAATTCCCGGTTTTTGAATTAAATTGAACTATGCTCTTGTTCCTTTTCGTACTTATTAAATAATTCAAATGAAAATATACAATGTTTATCACTATTACCTACATGTCATTGTGTGTATTGGTATTTAGATTAAATTGACAATTAGCTATATCTAAATTAGTGAAATTATGTTATGTATTATGCTCTTGTTGTTTTTCGTACTTATTAAATAATTCAAATGAAAATATACAATGTTTATTACGATTACCTAAATGTTACTGTGTGTATTGGTATTTAGATTAAATTGACAAGTAGCTATATTTAAATTAGTAAACTTATTTCACAACCGGTCATTTCATTTAGATAAATAATTTGATCTCTACTTTAGAATGTTCCTTTGAGTTGAATATCGTACGAAGGTCTGCATGAAGCTGCAACAGAGTTCATTGACCCGAAGCAGCTTTCCATTCTTTCTCCAATACTCAAACATTCTTTTGCGTACATATTTTTTAACTTCGAAGATTTCAATATTTATTGCTAATAACAAAGGAGGACAAACCCAAGTGTCGCATGTGTAACGAAGATTTATCAATTAAACACATCATCTCAGAATGTAACCACCTGAACTACAACAGAAGCAAGTTTAACCTCAAATCGGACATAAATGAGAACTTCAACACGACTGACAATATTAAAAACGTCATAAAATTTATGAAAGACATCCGCTTGTTACACTAAAACGCAAGGAATAGAAAAATCGTGTAATACACTCTTGGTCGCTCATAACCTAGGCTGTTGATGCGACCTTAAGTAAACCCAAATAAAAAAAATATATTTATTGCAATTATTAGCGATAGTGCTGGATTTTACTTTAGATTGCAATTTCTTATTCCTGCGAATTCAATGTGTATTTCGATATTATACTTTGCGATATATAAAAATCATTTTGGCTTTCGCCTTAACAGCAAAATACAAAATAGCAATAAATATTCGTGCTCTTATTTTTGTATAACTACTCGAAGGAAGTACGCGGTCACTCAGCCGAGGCAGAACGTGAGTGAATGGAGTGGAATACCGGAAGAAGTCTCTTCCTTGAACGTACACATACGGGGTGTCCAATTTCAATCAGCGGACTCGAAGATATCCGAAGCCATTCAAGATATCCTAATTCTGCTCTTGCTAAAATGCTACAGTATTTTTGGAAAAGTGGGTTGTTTGTGACTGGCATTATAAATATTACTATAGTTATAAATATTACAGTCTGCATTAAACCACATGAATTCACACTACTGATGAATTACACTACTGGGTGTAAAAAGTGTTCGAATACTTTTTTTGTATATTTGTTTATTGTTTATTAGTCTCTTTTATTCTTATCAGTTTTTAATTTATTATTATTAGATGTATCGTTTATTAAATAGTGCCCGTAAAGCAAAAAGTTGTACACAGTCTCTGATGCGTTTAAAACAAATGTCAGATAAACAATTCTAGGAGCATCACAGAATGCGTGCAAATATTTTCTGAAGACATTTAACAAATATAACAATACTGTGATTTAGTTATAATTGGTCGTCGTGCGTATACTTGTATGAAAAAAGTATTTACAAGAGTAGATTTTTTGAAGGAAATTTTCTCAAAGAAAAAATTATTCTGCTCTGCAAACATTTTGTTTTCCTAAGAAAGAAACCTGGTTCTTTAAGAGAGTTTACTCCAAGAAATGGTGTGAGTGCCTGATATTTGTTTAAGGTTTAAGGTATTTGTTTAAGGTAAAGGAACTTACTGAAAAGAATGTAAATATTAACAATAAGTACAAACGGCATCTTAGTTGAGAAAATCATTTATTATATTGTATGATATATATTATACACGCAATATAATAGTATATAGAATGTGTGGAAAGAGAGAAGAATTGGAAGACATTTGGGCATAATTAATGTTATTACATAATTTGTAATTATCTTGTAGATAACAGCTTACATGAAATATAATTTCAAGACATAGTAGACTTTTACAAAAAAATACTTTTCATATTAAAGCCAAGCCTTCCGTTATCTTTCGATTGATTATCGCGTTTTCATTGGGATTTCTTTTATTTTTAACAAGATAATATTATTTCTGCAAGGAAAGCATCTTATTTATAATAAGGTATAAAAATATATAATAACACACTACAATTATATTATCTTATATTTTATATATTGTATGTTATATTATATATATTACACATGCAATATTGTGTTATGTATAATATAAAGGAAGGAAAGAAAAATTAAAAAATATCCGTGTATAATTAAAATTAATATATAACTGAATATATTCTGTACATAGCAGAATATATTCAGCAGTAGTATTCAAAGGCAACTGAATCACCCTGTATTTATATAAATATACTTACTCATATAATTAAAAGTCTTTCATACACAAGCAAGTTAGTTCCAAAAGTTTGTGGTCATTTTAACTGTTACACTAAGAATTGGCCATTTATTTTCGTTTATAGTCCAATTTTGGTTAAGTGTTGGAATTTAAAAAATAACGGCAACGATTATTTAAATAAAACGCTTTTCTAGATTATATGTGAACGATCGAACGCGAGTTCTCTCGCCTTTTTAAAGAAATAGTTAAAAAGTTGGAGAAAACTTTCTATTCAATTTGCTTGAATTATTTTGGTTATTTTAAACCAACCTGAGGCACACTTTTTGACAATGATTTATCTGCAGATTTTGGTCCTTGTGGGTTTTAGTCTGGACGAAGCGTATCCGCGTCGTGTTTTGCACAAGAGGCCCAGAACTGTGCAGATCAGACATCGTAAATAGAACAACGCGTCGGGTTCAAAGTAAAACGGTCGCCGAAATCGGTGTTTTTGTTATACGAAGCCAGCTCTACTGGAAGTCCTTGAACCTCAGGAATCCCCATCAAGAATTCCAACAATAAGACCAACGAAAGGAGATCAGGCGACTTCATAAGCTAATAGGTTCCCAGTGACGAAATGATGCGATCCTTCCAAAAACATTAAAATGTAAAAGAAATGTGCGAAGAAGCACTTTGATTGCCCACGAAATTGCTTCTTGATCTCATCATTTTAAAAAAAAGACAGATAGATTCCCCCGAGAAATGTCTTATATTGAATAAAACCCCGTAAAAAGATATAACAAAACAGATACAACTTTCATATAAGAAAGACAAGTTTTCATTCAAAGATATCTTGATTCAACTCGTATTAGCAATAAATTAGTGATTGTCATTAAAAACAATGGCGTGTGCGCGGCTAAAATACACCCTATTTAAGAGGCTCCTACACTGTTCAATGGATTCGTACGAAATTCAGCATTAGT
Organism: Ectemnius continuus; assembly: GCA_910591665.1. Classification (NCBI taxonomy): domain Eukaryota; kingdom Metazoa; phylum Arthropoda; class Insecta; order Hymenoptera; family Crabronidae; genus Ectemnius; species Ectemnius continuus. The sequence goes on along the minus strand of OU342868.1, from coordinate 11,418,443 downwards.
ATTCTTCACTATCTTAGAAAAATAATATGGCAATCCCACTCGTCAACCACCCCTAAAACCCAACCCCTCTAAAAGATTTTTATAGCGTTAAACATACCTGCATTAAATTTGACATGGCTATTCTTTTATACTTTAGAAAAAATACTATGGTTATCTCATCCCTCTAACTTCCCTTAAAGCTTACTCCAGGCACAACGAAATACCACTCGGGCGAACCCGGAGCCATAGTTGTCAATAACAGTCTTAACACTTTGGCGGCCGCACATTTTTTGAATTTATTATACACAGGTAGAATTAAAGCATGTGTTTTTTAACCTTTTCATTCCAGTCATTTGTAACTTTATCATTATTTAAAATGTCAACGAGTTTATTTTATAACTTTAAATAGGTCTACTTATGTTTCCAATATTTAGAGTTACGAAATACTGTTTCAATCTAAATTAACCAATTACAGAATAAAAGGGCGTAAAAACCCATAAATAAATATGTATGTTTAAAGAAATATAAGAAAGTATTTCGTAAATTTTTTACATCTGCATATCTCTCTTAGAATACATAAAAATAAAACATTATTTTTTTTAAAAATATCACGTGTATGTACAGCTCGTTACTGGAAAGAAGGCGCCTGGCTCTGATTTGCCGAAAAATTTGTCTCCTCCTTCAAAATTACTTAGGGACGGTACTTAGGGATGGAAACAAAAGGTTTTATGATTAGCAACCCGTAGTCTTGTTTCTATTGGCGAGTAGGAAACAATTTGACCTGAGCCGGACACCATTTTTGCCAGGTATACAAAGGGCCAGGTGAAGGCCGTGAGGGGCTTCGTCCGAGGAAAAATAGGAAAGGCGGTGTTTCCCTGCCTTGTAAGGCGTAGTCCATCAGTCCCACTCTTTCCGAATTCTAGAGCCAGGCGCCTTCTTTCCAGTAACGAGCAGTACATACATGACTTCGGCCGATAACCGTTAGCTCGTAAACTCACGTATACGTGACAGCGGCCGTCAAAGTCTTAATAAGTATTTAACAATTAATTCTAAACAGAAGTTATCTGTCATAAATAAATATATAGAATATCGGCTGTACAGAATGATTCACTCGCCTCTGAATCAGAACTCTCCTAGCCCGCTTTTACTAGACATCTATTTAATTATACTGTATTCATTCTCTGTTTAACAATAGACTGTATTGAATTATGTACACTGTTGGAGCGAATATTTTACCAAGTTTTAGCATCGACTTCCTTCGAATGAGTAGCAACGTAACGAGAAAACATTTTATTATATTACAGTTATAGGGGAATATTATATATAACTAGCTTCTACAGAGCGAAATTTCATGTGCGATTTAACATAACTCAAACATGTAGAAGTATAAATGCATAAAATGCAGACAAATCTTGAGAAACATTTGAGTATAATTTAAATGTCTAGGTTATTTATAATGATTTTGTATGGAACAGTGTATGCTCGACAGTGGTGATTCAAAGGCAAGTGACTCACCCTGTACATGGGTATTAGCAGCAGTGAATTATTGTTAATGAGGTTCTTAATAAACAATATTTAATTCTCAACAGGAGTTACTTGTTATAATTAGATATACACATATATAAGCGTAGAATGTACGCATCAAGCCTGTAAAAGGCATGCAAGAACGGTGAGGGATTATCAATTAAAGTCTTAATAAGTATTTGACACCTAATTTTCAGGAGGGGAACTCCACAGTTATGTATATACATATGTACAGTACATATATGTAGAGGTTATGTATTATACGCGTTTCCCTTACCGATGAGTGAATGAATACAGATGAGTCAAAATCCGTGACTGACTACCAATATACGCGTAATAGCGATTTAACAGTTCATTTTTTCAGAGGGAATTCCAGAGAAATGTACATATGAAAAATACACGCTGTATATGTGTCTATTAGTAACAAGTAATTTTCTTTTTTATTATTATACCCTTTGAAACAAAACGATCCAATAGGTTTGGACAATTAACAATGATATAAACTATAGGAATAAAGATACATATAGAAATTCAACATATCATGTAGACTTATAGGTTATGGACATATAGTATGGGATTTAAGACAGCAGAAAATACATTTCTACGTTGGGAGATTTGACAATGCCAGAAATATCCAATGGTGTTTTAAATTTAAAGTTTTGTAGTGTATCTAGCAGTCCTAGAGAACATAATTAATATCCTTACAATTAGTCGAATGTGAGCACTAATAATATTAAGACGTGCTAAGAAAGCCCGGAGGTTATAACAGTTATTTCTGATTCCACATACTTGTACAATAAATTCCTTGTTAAGACCTAAGTATTTTAAATGACGCAAAAGCAGTGCATAATTATCGAAAATGGAAATGGATATCATTGCAAAATGAAAGAGAAGTCATGGATCTGACGCAATTAACATACAGTAAAACCAAGTTTTTATTCAGTGACACTTAAATTTAACTTGCAGTTCCAAAATTAGAAAAAACTTGGTGTCTGCGCTTTCGTGAGTGTTGTCCAGTATCACGTAATTGGCAAGGACACCACTGTTTTTAGCAACATTACCATAGCCACGTGCCCCGAATAAAGTAGGAACACGTCAAACTGTTTTTAATTTTAGAACTGCAAGTTAAAGTTAAGGCTTTATTAAATATTTAAAAATTAATTCTTATGGGCGAATTCCACAGAAATGTATCTATTTTTACGGATTATATACCTAACAAATAAGTAATATTTTAAAGATTTATAATATTTGAAACTAGGTAAAAGCAGTGAATGATTATCAATAAATGTATTAATAATTATTTAACAGTTACATATATGTGCATAAATTCTACAAATATGCTAGCAACACTTGGTAACAACAGTGAATGATTATTAATGAATGTCTGAATAATTGCTTAACAATTAAATCTCAACAGCATGAGTTATTTGTTATACATATACACATGTATATAAATATATGCAGTCGGAGATAAAAGTAACTAGATACATTATTGCACACGTAATATAAACAACAAATATTATAAATAATAAATAATTAATAATTAGTACTTGGTTTCGTCTCGCTTTGTTAGAATTACTGTACTAATGCATTCAAATGTTGATTACAGGTTTATGTGACATAAAGATACAAATTACGAAAAAGTAAGTTATATTATTATCTATATAAAAATAAATTCAGTATACATATAATAATAATATTATTCGAGCAAACTTTTTTGTTACCGTTCTTACTATTTGTCCACTTACTTTCATCCACAGCTGTATGTGCACACACATACCAGATTATACTATACTAGCAATAGTGACTGTCAATAAATGTATCAATAATTATTTAACAGTTGATTCCTATCATAAACACCCCGATGTACGTATACACAAATGTAAATATTCGTATATGCAAATATGTATGTTGATCTACGTATTAGCAAGAGTAATTATCAATACAATCTTGATACTTACTTAACAATTCATTCTCAACAGTGGTTATCTATTACAAATATACATTTATACATATATACTTGTAGTAAATGATTGTTAATAAATGTATCAATTACTTAACAGTTGATATTGATAGGGTACCTTTACATATATCTATGCGTATATAATACGTAAATCTATATACAAAAATAAAAAGAACGCAGCAACAGTAAATGATTATCAATAAATGTATTAATAATTATTTAACAGTTGACTCTTATCATGAACCTTCCGACGGACGTACACACAGATATAATTATTCATATACGCAGATGTGTATGTGGATCGATGTATTAGCAAGAGTAATTATCAATAGAATCTTAATACTTACTTAACAATTCATTCTCAACAGTGGTTATCTATTACAAATATACATTTATACATATATACATGGAGTAAATGATTGTTAATAAATGTATCAATTACTTAACAGTTGATATTCATTGGCTACCACTGCATATATACATGTAGTAAATGATTGTTAACACGTTCATATACCCATATTTGGGTGACACTCGAACATCTATTTGCAGACATATTTATTTCGACAAAATTAATGTTAATAAACATTTTTAATAAGGTGTGGCGCAAGAGTTAAAAATTTGCAACTTCGGCGTCGAGAGTGTTAATAAATGTATCAATTATTTTTTTACAGTTGATATTGATTGGGTACCGTTACGTACATCGATACATATGTATACATCTAGCATGTTATGCATTAGGAACAACGATCGTGAATAAAAGTTGGAGTATCGCGGAGTAAATGACGAGGGAATTGGAGAGATCTGTCCATATGTGAGTATGTGATGTACGCGACGGGCGTAGCGATAGGCGAGTAAAAGGCAGGCAGGCAGGCAGGCAGCCAGACTGAGGTACCGGTACCTAGCACATATGTATGTATGTACTGGATACCCGGTGCCCCTAGCGGTCTAGTCGCTCGTCTAAAGGTACCAAATACATCGGCCATGCAGCCCGTCATCCTCACCAACCTTCGCTTTCTGCTCCACTTTGTAACTGCGTTGCCGAAAATTTAGATGAACATCAGTGCAAACTCGTTCCGACGAAAAACGAGAATCGACACGGATCTTTCCTGGCCATTGCGCACTGTTTTTCACGGAGGAACCGGGCGCGAAGTTAAGCCAGCTGTGTGTATGCGAGTGCTTAAAGGGTCTCGCACACTGAATCGGAACAGAACGAACTGGAAATTTGTGATGTAAAATGCTGCAATATTTATGTGTTTTTTAATTATTGTAGTTATGTATGAATGTCTTATAGCTGTTTGTGAATGAAATCGTATATATGCATACTGCGACGAAAGTCAGGAAAGTCATAATAAGATCGTTAAAAAGTTAGGAAATAAATAAAATTAATAAATACATATGGCTGCATACTCGAAAATACACATAAAATGAAAATGATATGTGCTCGGAACAGAATGAACCTGCAATTTCTCGATAACAAACACTTCGATAGGACAAATCTTACGTACAAAAAATGTTGCATAATAAAATCTTTAATAAATTCTTAAATTTAATGCTAACATAAAAGATATATAGAAACGCGTGTGCACTGTATATGTTATACATGATTGTCAATAATATACTGCTATGATATTCTTATTATATACATACTTTTGAACTATATATAATATATACAAGCGTGGACAAATAGTAGGAATAATAGTGATAAAAGTTTAGTTCAATAATATCATAGATATAAAATCAATTTTTTTGTATTTTGTATCTTCATGGCAAAAAAAAGCAATCGGAATTTAAGTTTATTGGTAAAGATTACATCTGGACACTTATAAATTCTATTCCAGGACGTTTAGATCCAGCAATTGTAATAAGAAATCAAGGCCACACCAGGTAATAATTACTAATTCTTTATTATTTAAAATAATGATTATGTGTATTACGTATTTAATAATGTACACACTTATTTTGTCTCCTACTGCATAGATTTATATTTGTATGCATTTATAACAGCTAACACCTGTTGAGAATGAATTGTTAAGTAATTATTGAGACTTTTATTAATAAACATTAATTGTTGTTACTTAGTGTTGCTAGCATATTTGTAGAATTATAATAATAATATTTACATATTTATTAATACATTTATCGACAATCGCTCACTGCATTTGCCTTATTTAAAGTACTCGTCTATTACTGGGCCTAATATATATAATAAATATGTGTCTAGCTTGTATACATATGTACATTTCTGTGGAGTTCCCTGTTAAGAATGACCTGCTAAATAGCTATTACGTGTATAGTATTGATAGTCAGTCACGAATTCTGCCTCATCTGTATTCATTCACTCACCGCCAAGGGAAACGCGTATCATACATAACCTCTAAATATATGTATTATACATACGTATATGCATAACTGTGGAGTTCCCCTCGTGTGAGTTAGGTGTCAAATACTTATTAAGACTTTTGTCGATAATCCCTCGGCGTTCTTGCATCCCTTTTAAAGGCTTATCGCAACTCTTGATGCGTTAATACAAACACACAAATCTGCAAAGCAAACGTATTCATGTAGTGTATCAAGTAATGATTAAGTTGATAAAAAAAGAAAAATGCATTATTGGCACCTTCACCAATGCCAACCAATCAATAATTCATCAATTCGATAGTTTTGCCGATTTTACTGATACTTGTCGATAATACCGGAATTTCTTGCCCAAGATGTATGTGATTCACCTGTACATGGTGATTCAGTTGCCTTTGAATCAGAACTTTCGTACCCCACTTTTGCTAGACGTCTATTTAATTATACTATGTTTTCTCTATTTAACAATAGACTGTATTAAATTATGTAGTCTGTTGGAGCGAATATTTTACCAAGTTTTAGCATCGACTTCCTTTGAATAGGTAGCAACGTAAGGAGAAAATATTTTACTATATTATATTTACAGTGGAATATTACATATAACTGGCCTCTTCAGACCGAAATTTCATGTGCAAGTTAACATAACTCAAACATGTAAAAGTATAAATGCATAAAATACAAACAAATCTTGAGAAACGTTTGAGTATAATTGAAATGTCTAGGTTATTTATAATGATTTTCTATGAAACAGTGTATGCTCGACAGTGGCGATTAAAAGCCAAGTAAATCACCCTGTACATAATATAGGTGTATATGTAATTATAACAAGTAACTCCTGTTGCGAATTAAATATTGTTTATCAAGAACTTTATTAACCTCTTAACTGCGCAATTTAGTTTTAAAAATCGCTAACACTGTGCGGAATTAAAATTAAGCAATTACAAGTACGACGAGTATACACGTCAAACGCACTTAACCGGTTAACAATGATTCACTGTTGTTAATATCCATGTACAGACCATATACTATATATTTATTTATTACAGGTAACTTCCTTTAATTAATTGTTAGATACTTATTAAGACTTTTATTGACAGTTGTGGCTGTTTGAGCCTGTTGTGGCTGTTACAAATTATAGAAATAAATTATAAAACAAACTTATAAATTCTCCACAACTGGCATTTGAAATTTCGTGTGCGAGCGTTTGACGCGCGATCCCGTTCGGTTTGAACGCAGTGCACAGTGGTCCAGATACTGTCTAAACCGCGCCAAAAATCGATATTTCAAGTCCGACAATATTTTTTTGCATAATTTTCTCTTAAAAGAAGAATGTCTAGAGCACCCTAAATCACTGTTATTTGGTCAATTCATTGCAGCCTCACTCCTACAGAATTAGTGAAACTTAGCATTCGGAAATCGGTAGTGTACATTTTTCATATCAAATTTGTTTTAGAGTTCTAAAAAAAGTCCCACCGAGTGCCGCCTTCTATTTTACATTTTCTGAAAAGTAAAAGTACAGATTTGAAGGCTATAATAATAAGAATTGCACATACTTGCATATTTTTGATTGGCGGTCAGTAAAAGGGCACCGTACGCAGGATGATTTTAAAACAAATCTGGTATCAATGAGCTTAGAACTATGTTCAACTGTCTTTCATTTGTCAGAGAATTTTTTTGAATAAAACAAAAGGTACTCCTCAAATTGTCCTTACTTTTATTATTTCATACCAATTGATTGAAGTAATCATAGAGAAAACAGCTTATGAAGAAGTTGTCTATTCCTGGCGCGGTTTCGAGAGTCGCTGAAGCAGTGTGCAGTGTGCAGTGTGCGGCGAGCTTTAACTCGTCGGAGGAAGGAGGGATGGACTGACCGGCTTGGCAGTCCCGCTCCCGGAATTCCCTCTTAGTACGCAGACCAACTGACTTCGTTTCGCACCTGCCGCCACGATTTTTCTCTCGGCGAGCGGCCGATCTTCGCTATTGCTGGCCTCGATTCCCGCCTATGCCAGTCGCGGATGCCGCCCGGAAACTAGTGCAGATTCGTCGCTCCCATAGCCGCGGCGAAGCTTCCCTGCTGCGCGCCAGGACTTTCCGTCTCGGATTTCGGAGTCACCGAACTGACCCAACTGGTGTTGTGCTGTGATTGGCCTCGCCGTTGCCTCCTGTGATAGTTTATCGCCTCAAACACTCCGCCGAGAGAGATTTATTGGAGAGAAGGTGCGAGTGCGACAATTGGAGTTTTGTGAGTGTCCTTCTTTCGGTGCGCTATGCCGACTACCGCGATGAAGAACGCTGCCGCTAACATTGTGAATGGGACCACTGCCACCAGGAAGTTTGATAAGGATCATGTGAGTTTCACTGATTCATCATGATTAGAACCTTCATCTCGAATACGTCTCTTGATGATGCATAATGATTTGATCCTTCGTATCATGCTCGAGTATCAACAATTTCGGAAATGTTTGTAAATGTCTTACAAAATTAAAAATTAGTTATAAATAAATTTACTTAGAAAGTTGTTTCAAGAAGATTAGAACCTCACTGCTCTCAGATTTAAATATCGAGAATGATTATAAAATTATCAATTAGGTATAAAATACATTAAATTAAGTAGTTAAAACATTATTTTTCTAACTATTTTCCACGAAAAATTAATAGTTGTTTGATAGTAGAAGAGATAAATAATGGATTCGGTAAGCAATCAAGAATTTTGGTTGTTTCTTTCGTGTTTCTTGAAAAATTGACCGGGTTTCGAAAATGTCTTAAAGTGTCTAATATTGTCTGTTGTGATTCAAAATAATATCTAAATATTCAGGAACACTAAGTAACAGAACTCTGCGGTGTACTTTCAGTGCGAACACACCTTTAAAACCGCTTTCTTTTCCGTTCCTCGTGTCGCGTGAAGGATTTTGGGCCTTTGAATTTATCTCATCGTAGACTGCTTTATTGTTTATATTGCTAAATATTCATTACATGTACATACATTGCGGGGTGTATTAAACTTGAAATAGCTTATACAATTAGAACCATAGAAAAAGAGAAAACTCGGCAATGTTTTCCTTGCACATAATTTTGTGTAAACTTTTTATTGTAAACTTATTATCTATTTGTGAAAATATATAATTCAGACTAACTATTCTGTTAATTTTGAAATGATATACGTCATAACTTGTCCAAAAATTAATCCATTCAGCCGAAATTTTTATTAGATATTGTCTTTTTTCAAATGCTTTTCTGAGTTGTTTTTGGAATGAAATAATTAATATACAAATAGTGTAACATTTTTGCAAGCAATTCTATAGGTAAATTCAAACAGAATTATCTTTGACCATAATAAAAATTTAAAAGATGGCGTCATAGTTGAGGAACCATCTTTGCCTCAAAAAAAAAAAAAAAATAAATAAATCTTTGGTTTGTTTCAATTAGGAAGCGGCAAAACTAGTGCGGACACTGCAAATCATATTTGCATACAACGTTTGTTGTTGTATCGTGTTATTCATTGCGAATACCATAATAAAATTTGCATTTAAACTTTAATAAGTGTACTATGAGTTTTCAAAAAATGGGAAAGAAGAAAACATTCAATTTCTTCCCTTTTTTTATGATTCTATTTGTAAGAGAAAATTTATTACTAAGTACAAAGTAAGACGATTTACTTTCCTATAAGTAAAAAAACCTTGCAAAAATGTAGTATTCGTTTTAATCTTAATATATATAAAAGTCAAACGGTTTTTATACCGCTCAACATGTCCGCGCCAACTTCGATATGAGTATTCGTCGATTCCTTAGAACAGATAGAACTAATATTGTGCCCTGTGACTCCCCCTTTGACGGCCCTTAAAGTGGGACAACTGGTATTACATAAATTTAAAAAGAATTTCTTGCGCACAAAAATCTTGATATAATTTTGAAAATCGCAGAACGAATTTTTTCATTGATTCTGTATAGAATCACGATGCAGTCAAATTATAAATTATAAATTATAGAATATTGTAATATACAATAATTCTACAGGGTGTTCCAAAATTAAGAGCAATATTTCATAATAATGTTCCCTTCTCTTTAAAATTATGATTATGAGGCAATTTATTAACAAATTATACAATATTATGCTATTTGTTATTTATTCAGAGTGTTATAAAAGTAATAATATGAAGTCAACATTTTTGTGCTGGAAATTATTAAGAGAGATTTGCAATAGAAATAATTGCGGCAACATATTATCGTTGGAATTCTGTAATTAATAATGTGCGCAGGAAATATCGTTCAGCTGGAAGCCGGTTATGACAACTCGCACTGTACTTAATTAGTACATCATATTTCCAATAAATGGCCAAATCCTGTTTGCTTCACTATTTCAGACTTTTGTGCATGACTGGTCTAACAAAACTAGATAAACACCGACTTTGAATTAAAGTGTCAGAGAGAGAGAGCATAAAGTGATGCTTGTGAAAATGCTCAATTATGTTGTTATGCAACTATGTTGCCACGTAAGAAGCAGAGGTGTGGTCACATAAATTCGGTTTTTAAGTGGATTACGCGTTGCTCATAACAGCGAATGAAATTATACCACAATTGTACATTAATTGAATCAAACTATTAGCATAGCTCGAAAATAATTATACGAGGAAACATTAATTTTCAAATCACTTTCGACAGTGACAGGTTAGATTAGTGTGTCATCGCGAATGTTATGTCTTAAACTAACATCACAAACAATAGTTTAAATAATTATAATATTACACAGTCACTTGGTTATTTAATTATATAATATTTCATTATTTCAATCAATTTATAAATATTATATTTTATTTCTAGTATCAAATATTTTACTAAACTCGTGTAACATTTACTGTCATAATCGATTTCGCCCGGGTAATCTCTCGTTTACATTTTAATTAAAAATAATTAAAATTTAAAATAACATGAAAGTTGGAACAATCTACGTTGCAAATATTTTTTAACGATAAAAGTCATGATATGGAAATCTGTTCGATGTAGCGCCACCGCTATTTTTTTTAAAAAAGTTTATTGTTATTCTTTGAGCACCCTGTTTGATTGATAAATATTGCAATATTTTACAGTTTAGTTTGTCCGATTATTATTCTATACAGGAAAGAAACTTGTATTGCAATCGGCTTAAGTTTTACTTTATAAAGAAAAGTTGCGATTTTATTAACTACAGTAACTAAAAAAGTATTAGTTAACAAAAAATACTGACAGTATTTTTGAAGTACATTGCATTGAAGAAGGAAGCTCGTTTCTCTAAATACAAATACAGTTTCTTGAACAAGAAAGCGTCTTTCGAGAAAAACTATTTTACTTTAATCGCTTTATAATATGAGGACCCAGAAAAAACCAAAACCATTTATGATTTTGATAAAAAAACAACGCTCTTATAAACTGACTTACATTTTACAACAAGTAAATTTCATTCTCATTTCTATTGTCTTAGAATGTAAAATTTAGAGCACACAACACGGAGCGCAAGCGTTTAAATTTTAAATACGTACCTTTTCCTGTATCGGCTTCCTCTCCTTTCGTTATGTCATTGTTTTTATTCGGTCACATCGCGCGCGGTGATTTGCATGCCGGAAAAAGACGGACGAACGATGCATCAGCGATTCTTAACCTTTGCCCTGCCGAGTTCCGCGGTGGCCTCCACGTGCACGAAACTCCCTCTTTTGAACTCGTTTCAGAAACAAGCCGATTCACAATTCCACGCGTATACCTTGTTTCGTCGAAAACAAGCCTCAACACTGCTTATTAATACTTGTTTCTATTTCTTCGCGCTATTGTTGCTTATCAATTGTTAAATAAAACAACAGTTTTATTTAGTTTTATTTAGTGTTCGTACCAAATCATTGTAAAAATATGAAGAGTTGCTAAAGAAATCGTGGTTATTATTAAACATAAAAATGTATTTCTTCTTTTAGAAAAAACAAATCGAATGGGCTATAACTTTTCCCATTTTTACAATAACAGTGTTACATTTGTAACAAATTATTAAAGTTATGAGAAGTCGTACATTCACGTCATCGTTTGATTTTAACACTATGCCGTCCGGTGGCACCACATTGGTGCCATGCAAAAACTATCGGGCAAGCGCCGCGCCGGTGGCTCCAATTTAGTGCGATGAGCAAATGATTGGGAAAATTTCCGGCGCCACACGAAAAAATCTAGATTAGACGTGCGGACGGCAAAGTGTTAACTACGCAAGCAGACAAATATATTCAAAAAAGGTCCTTTGTTAAAGAGTTAAAATGAAAACTTTATTCTATACAAACATTTATTCCAAAAAAGTGATGTGTGCAAATACTATTTTTATTCGCTGCATAAATAATCATTCATTTCTTGAATACAATAAAACATTCTTTGATATATTTAATATATTTTTTTAATTATATTAAATATATTAAATGTTAAATGGATTCATTTATAATACATTTCTAATCATCTAATATATTTAAAACAGTTTTTTATATATTTCTTCGAAAACTAGCAATTGTTGTCAAATAAGTATCGGTTAATCATCGGTAATTCTTGTGTCAGTTCTACAACAAAATTGAAAGAGCATTTCTATCGACAATCAAAGAAGCAAAAGAGTAGAAGATTCTGCAAAATAATTCTAAACACGTTGTTATACTTGTTGATTGTGTTTCCTCGTACGTCTGCTGCTTATTTAGTCGATAAAAGTTTCGACAGGAATCAGCACTGAATAAATTCTGTGATTTGAATTATTATTTGCTTGAGTAGAAGTCTGATGACGTATATAAAATGAATCGCTTACTTTTTAACCTGCTAGAAGTGTTTTTTTTCACTGACTTCGAAAAGAAAGAGATAAAGATTTCATCGTGCACTAGTTTTTTAAGGTACTATTTTTCTAGCTTTTGAAGAAAGATTCCAGAATTTGTTTAACATTAACCATATTGTTCTTTCATAAAAGCTTCATTTTCATTTGTTCTGGGATAACTTTTGAACGAATGATCGAATCGACGTGAAATTTTGTTACAGTTTGTGGAAAACATGAAGAATGAAAATAAATCTTGTATTGAAAAACGCGAGGATAATTATTATTTTGAAAAATATCAATCGATTTCAAAAATGGATAACGCAAAACACGCTAAAGAGCCCACGTAACACTAAATCTGTCTGTGTTTTCAAACGTAACTGTCGAGACTGTACGGAAATATTTATATGATGCAATTATTTCAATTATACAGAATTTTTTCCAACTTTTGCGGAACTGATCATGCACATACATATGGCAGTGACCTCCACTGGGAAGGAAACGTGTTACGTAATAAAATCTTTGAAAATCTGATGCTAGCAATAAAATTAATAATTCTAGTGTTAACAAAAAAGATGTACAAAACCGAGAAATACATTATATCAGGCGTCATTAGAAATATATAGTGTAAAATTAAAGCAATATAAACTGACAAATATTTTAAACACAATTATATAAAACATCGTAATATTATCGTGCGAAATATTATTGCACTTTATACGGGAACAAGTTATTCTATTATTGAACTGTACAATAAAAAAGCAAATTTCGTGTTAAGAAAATCTGCAAAACAATTAATGATAACGAATTGATCAATCTCTAATTGTTCGCACGAGGACAGTCATAACGAAAGTTGATCTATTATAAGACGTCAAATGTGCAAAAACCGCATAATACTATGCAAAAACGACATGTTAATATTTAACAGATTAATGAGGGTTTTCAACGACTCTGTAGATCAACGCACGGGGTATTTTAAGTCTGCGTTGTCGCATCTTCTATTTTGTCGCGTAGTGACAGGATTTGATGACACGTTGTCACGACACTCCGCGCATCTGGTTTCTGTTCTGCTATGGTGAACGAAGAACGGTATTTTTTTAATCAGTTGCACGATAGAAAAAGATAATCGATGTACTTTTTATTAATAAATGGATATTATTTTATCGAAGAAAGACATGTATTTGCAAAGCTATAAATGACATCTCAAAGAATACATAGTGTGTATAAAATATTGTATTATTATACACATTGTACATAAATAGAAGTGTGGAGTATTAATAATAGAAGTGAAGTATTTTCTTGAATAAGAGAGTGTTCATCTTAACAAAAATTAACTGTTCTTATTGTGGACAGTTATCGTTTTTAAGAAAATTATTTTTAAAAATGTTTTTTGAAAACCCTTTTTTACATGCTTCATTAATATGGAATTTAGTATGATGACTGGATTTTGGGTGACCTTGAAATTTGCAGAATAGTTAATCCGGATTTTAATAACTATGTAATAAGTTTATAACAAAACACGTCGTGCAAAAGGAAAATATTTTTCAAAAATGTGCACCCATTTCGAAAATGGCTAAAATAAAAATGGCACTAAAAAATACATACATCATTATTCTAAATTATACACTTCCACAGGGAAATATATTTTTGCGAGTATCCTTTTTCTGCCATTTTGCTTCTATGGTTTCTCTTAACATCAGTTTTCAATCTTTTGTACAATTTTTATGAAATTATGCACATGTGTACAGGCATAATCAATATATGATATTTGGATTGAGACTCCACGAATGACAAAACAAATTCATATTGCTTTATAACATATTAAATTAATATATTTGTGTGCAGATTTTAACATATGTATAACAAAATATACATACACGTGTATGTGCACATATATTTCAACATCGGTACCAATACCGTAAAAGTTTCAGCAACAACAAAATTAGAAAAGGCCGCTAAGAGAATGAACTCGAGATTTCTCTCACCCAAGCGCAGTCAGAGCCACTTCCCTTGACACTTAGGTGCATCGCAGTCTCAAATACAGAAATCTCAAATCCAGACGCAGAGCGTGGCTACAAGGCGTGCATGTGAGGGGAAAGCGCGTGAGGGGAAGCCAGGCTAGAAAACTGCTAAAGCGTAACTGGAGAGGGTAAAATTTCGGCTGGGTTCGCCTGGTCACCCTCCCTTACCGTGTTCATTCTCTTAGCGGCTCCCACATATTATATGTAGTTAGATCAATTTGAGTACCGTGATAGGTAGATTGTGGTACAGGGTGATTCACTTGCCTTTAAATTAGAACTCTCCTTGCCCACTTTTACTAGACATCTATTTAACACTAGATTTACGGGATCCGTCATTTTGACGAATTCCCGAATACAGAAGCAAAATTATAAGACAGTTACAATTAAGTTTTGTCCAATTTATGGTGACAATTATTTATGTAATCCTGAGAAATTTAGTTCACTTATATTATATCTATTAAGATTGTAATTGTTTTTAATTTAAATTAATTTTAAAGAATATAAGTATCCGTAAACCTAGTATTAATTATACTATATATTCTCTGTTTAACAATAGACTGTATTAAATTATGTAGCCTGTTGGAGCGAATATTTTACCAAGTTTTAGCATCGACTTCCTTCGAATGGCTAACAACGTAAGGAGACAATATTTTATTATATTATATTTATAGGGGAATATTACATATAACTGGCTTCTGCAGAGTGAAATTTCAAGTGCGAATTAGCATAACTCAAACATGTAAAAGTATAAATGCATAAAATGCAGACAAATATTGAGCAACATTTGAGTGTAATTGAAATGTCTAGGTTATTTCTAATGATTTTATATGGAACAGCGTACTCACCCTGTACATTTGTGTTAGAATCGACAAGTACAATATTTTAATTGAATCAGTTTTATCGTTTTCATAGTTGGCTGTTAGTTCTATTATTGTTTCTGTAACCTGCTGGATAATTAATGATAGTCCTCACGTTTTTATAGTTGCAACCGTAATATATAAAAGTCAAAATATGTATGTTCCACAAATACTTCTATATCGTTTAACTTATTTCTGAAGTGATAATCATTGCATAACTACGCAGGTTCAATGGTTCCGAACCCACGAAAAAGTTATATCCACACTACCAACTATCCGATGTTGAGTGGGTTAAGTTAGATTTGAGGTTAGGGTGTCGTTGTCCAGGCATCCAGCCAGGCGTCCATCCAATTAAATAAAAGAAGTCAGAAAGAGACGCGAAATTAAATAATCAATCAATCGTTTAACGTATTTGCACCAATTTTGGTAAGCGTGTTCTTGGATACCATGGAAAAAATAATATGATGGTTCCAACACTCTAATCACCCCAATAATCCACTCTAGGCACATGAAATGCCATATGAGCAACGCCGCGCCGCGTAAAACAGCTATTATACAATATGGACTTCGTTGATTCAAAAGAAAACGCATCACCTTGTACTTACAATGATTCCCATTAATACTTGAATATCTTTGCGTTAAAGAGGTTACTGTTTTATAAGTTTGATCATTAATAGCGTGAACTACTTAATTGTTTTCTACTGAACTCAAATGCATATTCTAATTGGCAGAGATATATAATTAATTTATTTGATGCTCATTGTTTGTTACAATGCAAGCGTTAAAATAATCCGAGGAAGAAAAACATTTTTAACACAGCTTTTAAACATTTTACTGCTTTAACGTTTTTAGTTTTAATATAAGCGAAAGAAATAAGTGCATCGTAGAATCGGAATTGTTAATTTACTACGAAAACAAGTGCACAAAGTAATATTTTGATAATAATAAAAAAATTACAAATTTACATTTTCATTTGCAACAAAAACGAAAAAAACAATTTTCCTGCATCAGTTGGGAACGAAAATACAGGTATATTTTTTATATATATTTAAATTTAAACACAACTAAGTGAATATGTTTATATTTGTTAGAATCGTTATACTAGAAGACTTACAAGGGTTACTGTGCAATTCACAGACGTTTATTACGATGTACTCACAGTTTTCTGATCCCCAAAGAAACAATTTGAAAACTGCTGAAAAAAGTGTACGACAGTTTTAAAGACAGTGCACATAAAAGACGGAAGCAGCCACAAAAGGAAATCAGACTTCCGGTTGAGGGAGGAAACTTGAACCAATCCAAACCCATTGCCGACTTCCTTCTTGGATACTACTGCGATCACGTGTGTCGAGGAGAGTTCAAAACTGTGATACGTAAGTCACGTGAGAAACGCACTCTACAGGATGATTCATTTGTCTTTGAATCATACGTGTTATATCCCACTTTTTATCAGATGTCTGTTATTACATTGTTGAAAAAAACTCAATACAGATAAAATATTCTATAGGTTAGAAAACATTGCTAAACTTTACCACATTCCTTACAAATCTATGTTTCTGTGACATCTTAATTCGAGGTTATCAAACACGTTTTATGACATTAAAACTTCAGACACACTACGACGGATATTTCTCCATGTATGCGAATCATGAATGCATGGGGGCAGGTTTCCGGTACACTTTCCATTTAAGTGCCCCGAAGCTACTTGGCGTGCACTTAAAATGCACTCGTGCGCCACATAACCTGTACTTTGTCGGATTGGTATCCAATGATTGACAGCAATCGAGTGCGAAATCTTCTCCATAAACAACAAAGCTTCATTTCATTTATAATATTACTCGAGCAGTTGAGTTTCTTTTTATTAATATAGTTGTATTATGAACTATCCAAAAGTCACCTTTTGCGAAATAAAAATCTTTGTTTGGACACTTGGGGCGCCATTTAAATTTAAAAACCAATATGTAATTGATTGGACGAAAACGATAAAAAACCCAAAACACATTCCTCCTATTTTGGATCATAGTTCTTGGGTATAAAGTTTCATCCAAAACGATCATCATTTTGACTATGAAATTGGGCATTCCAGTGAAAGTGGTGTCCTCGCTCCAAGTGTGTTGATTTCTAACAACCTGCATTAGCA
Source organism: Ectemnius continuus (assembly GCA_910591665.1). Lineage (NCBI taxonomy): Eukaryota > Metazoa > Arthropoda > Insecta > Hymenoptera > Crabronidae > Ectemnius > Ectemnius continuus. Next base: position 11,400,814 of record OU342868.1, on the reverse strand, counting down.
TATTCATCTAGCATATGCTATTATGTAAAACCTTGCCATTGACCCCGATTTTCTATCACTAGAAGTTTAAGAGTTATTAAAGGCTTTTCCTCTAAAGAACCGATTTTTAGACAACTTTATGGCTTGTATTCAATTGTTCAACGTCTACGATTGCCTTTCACGCTTTTTTGCGTAGTGCAAAATGAATTGAACAATAATGCAGTGGTGTATCAGTTACGGGCGAACAAATATAAACAAATATAAACAAATATAAACAAATTGATTGAACAAAAAATTGTACATTCCGAAATTTGTACAAGTAGAAGAACTTTTTTCAACTAGCAAAAGTTTAGTTGCAAAGTTATCGTCAGACAAACAAAACATTGGTTTTCATGCAACAATCAGAGTTAATGTTAACTAATTTCCAAAATTTTATGTATTATCCTCTATCAAATAAAAAAGGCTTCATCCAGATCGAATTTTTCCGAGACCATAACAGATATGTGGAAATCTGGCTTCTAAAAAGTCACGTGATTTCGATTTTTTTGCAAAATAATGTGAGTGGATTTCGAAAATAGTGAACACAAAATTGTACTAAAAGTACAAAGTATTTTCCGTCTTATTTACAGTAGCGAAATAGAGTTGTACCAGTTTTCAAGAACGATAACTTTTGTTCTGCTTGAATTCGATAGCAGTTTTTCAAATTCGTGCATAATACTCTGTTTACTTAAAAAAGTGAAGGCAAATCCGTGCATGCTAAGCATAATAATATCCTTCGTAATTGGAGGCTATGACAAACTAGCTCTTCGTTCACAATCAATATAACATAATTGACAGTCAGATGAAGGTTACAGGAATACATTCGTGGAATAAGGAAAACTGTGTAAATGACGATGTTGGCCGCAAAGAAATGAAGTAGATAGGTTGACGTTTTTTCCGATACGACGTTCTGTACATAAGAAGTTTCATGTATTCAAAAGAAAAATCGTGAGTAAACCAAGAAAAACTGATTGACGTTCAAATTTTATGCGAATTGCTTTTACTTCTCTTAGCGTTTACTTTCCGAAGTGCTGGTAAAACTCTACAGGGGGTCACAAAACGATCTTCATTAAATGTTCGAACTGCAATACCACGAAAATAATGTGTTTTATTTTTACTTATACTTCTTACTCATTTCGAAAACATTTTAATTCTATATGTGCCCATAATTATGAAAATGGTCTAAGTCATATATTTCTTGTTTCGAGATATTTAATGAATTGCATTTGAATAAATTAAAAAATATTTTTACACAATACGACATTTTAATAGTATATAATTTTATTAGTCTTGATTAATGGAAATTTATTATGAATATGAAATTTTGTGTGAATTTCATACGAAAATGTTTTTAAAGTTTGAACTGACTTAGACCATTTTCAAAATTATCTGAATGTCCTATAAATGACTTAAAGCGATAAAGAACTATGAGTTTTATTTGAAGCAATAATATATTTTTAAACGGCAATCCATTTTTATCATTTCGCGTTTTTAAGATTCTTAAAATGTTCCTGAAAAACTGGAGGGATGTATGATAGTAAACACATAATATCTTTATGTTTTTCTTCCATTACTGGTCTAGTGGTGGTGTATAATGGAAGTAATTTAATATTTCCGGATATTTTCAAGTTATGTTTAAATAATTTCTTTAAATTTTCGACTTAGACCACTTTCATAATTAACACTAAATGAATTCCATATAATGTTGAAATTACAACCAGTATCTAATAGTTCATTTTTGAAAATACCGTAACAATTACATTGAATAAATTTAGTTTATAATAATGGGGTGTGAAATAACTGATAAACATATTTTTTGAAAATTTTGACTTAGACCACTTTCATAATTATCGGCACATATGAAATGTCCGTGATCGCGCGAATCTCTGACGACATCTTTTTCCAATCACTGCATTTCTGAGTAGCATATGACAAGTAAGAATATCTTTCGAGGAAGTAGCGTCGCGTAGTTGCTCTCAACAGTCGATCAAGTAAATTGTGTCAACTACTGCGCAAACTGGTTTATTCAGCGAAGGTAGAACAGGTTGCGCTCGCATCGTTCGCGTATGAATACGAACCACATGTTTTTTGATATTTTTCTAAAAATTGTATTAGATTTTGTTCCTGCAAAAGTCAAAATGATTATATGCAGTTTTCTGTACTAATATCCAAATAATATTTTATGCATTAATTTTTATATTAACTTAGGAATTATCTAAATTGCAAAATATGACTTTTATGTACCACAACCGGTGAAATGACCTGTTTTCAGCACTAGGTTTGAATGCGTGAAATGTGTGAAATTCAAGCATTCCGCAAATGGAGTTTTAAATTCGATTCGACTATGCATTGTTTTTCCATTCTTGTTAACAAAATTAAAATACATAATTTTTATTATTGTTATCCGAATGGTACTTTGGAATGATACTTTACGTATTGGTATTAAACAGACTTGGTGTTACTAAGGACAATTAAAATAATAATAAGGGCTCCTGAATTATAAAGCCACACGTTACATGAATACTGAATACGATTTATAGCGGAAAACTTGAATAATATGGTTCGGATGGTATGGTTGGTTGTGTACTGCAGTTGTAAGTGATATTAACTGTTAATCCTTTAATTAATTAATGATGACTCACAGTTGGAATAACCTTTGCGACAGATCAGATCGAAGTACACTTGGAGATTAATGCAAAGCGCTGGAAACCTCAAATCACAAAACCATTCCGAGCGCGGGAAAATTTAAAAACGTTTAACACGTATTTTTAGTGTTATATAAATTTTGCAAACAGAATTCTATCCTGACAAGTTTTCTACTTTTGCGGCAGGATTCAATAAAAGTATTTGTATACACCCAGACTTTCTGAAACAAATTTTCTTAAACGTGAAGAAATTTTGCTTTAACCCATTTAGTGCCGTGCCGCACCTTATAATAACAAAATGTTACACATTTATAATATCTAAATGTTTTCAATGAATATAGAAAAATTAGTGTCATTCTTTTGTTCTCTATTTCGTCTTTGATACACTGCTTTTTGAATTATGTAAGTATTCTTTTTTGTTTGATTTTTATGAGCCTTTTCCCAAACCCTAAGTAAAATCATGAAATTCGGCTGGTTATTCTCGCATAGGTACCTCTTTTTCGCCCGCTACTAAAAAGGTTAAGGAAGAACATATATATTCTTTTAAAACGGAAATCTTCTTCTGTAAGAAAATTAGGTTCCCCTGGAAAAAGTATGTGTGTTCTATATCCGTATATTGTTTCCGAAAACCACTAGATTGATTACTTTGATCATAGAAACTAAATTTAAAAGGAAAAGAATGTTTAAATCATTCAAATTGTTGCTGTTATAATTCAAACGTGCTTGCATGGCAAAATAGATGTTACAAAGATACGAGAAACTTCAGTTTCCTGCCACTAGAAGACAGCACAGAGCGAATATTGATTTGACGCTCGCACGAAGTGAAAGTGTCTGGCAGACTACCTGTCGTCGCCAGAGAAAATCACAGTCAGTGCATAAACCTGATAAACATCCGAACTGCTTTTGCCGTAATAATGTATTGGAATTTTTTTATATCTGCATAATGCTGCGTACTGAATTTTGCCGAAGTATGTGTAATGTTAGTTTCTTATTGGTTAGTTTCGAGTGTGTTCGATATAAGAATTCAAGACGCGTCTAAAAAGGCTTCTGCAAAAATGCGTGCACGTCTCGTACCAAAGCGTTGACAGGAATCGTCGGCTCCTGTTCAGGGTGAGTGTACGCAGTCTTAACCAAAAAAACAAACCTGTTTCGCTCGTCTCAGTGTTTCGTTTTGCAATAAAGAGAGGTCAGTGAGATGTTGTTCAACAATACAGTGTTCTCCAATTGGCTTAGATTGGCAAGCATGTAATTAGCAAGATTCTATGTTTATAACTTAAATAATGTATGTTGGTAAAAACAAAAGAAAGTACGACAGAACGATCTTTGAAACGTTTCGTCTGCTAATTATGAGTTGGCATTATTGTTACTATGAAGAAGGCTTAATTAATGTGTCGAAAAAGCTTTGTTATTTATAATTTGTTGACTTTAATCGAGCATTTAAATATGTTCTATTTACGGGTAAATTATAATTATGTTGCGAAGCAAACATTCGTAAAACTGTAATGGGTAATCAAAAAGAGCATTAAAGGTGAAGTAATGTTATGTGAAAATGTAACGGAAATTTGAAATAAAAAATAACCAGTTTATTTTTCGTATGTACTTTATATATTCACTATTCTGTGTTCATTTTTGAAAGACATAATGGATAATAATTAATAACAAATGAAAGATAATAAAGTCTAATTTTATATTATCGGATTACTTGTCCACCAGTTATTGCATTTACAAAAGTGGAACTTTTGTCGCATAGATCATGACTGTAATCAGACAATAATTGGGACGTATTTAGTTTGTAATTGACATCTGAATTTGAAAAAAGCATCCATGAATTTTTCTATAATAATGATAACACTTTTCTAGAACATTCACTGTATGTTCTTATTATTATATAAAAATATAGCATAATGAAATCTAACAAAAATTATTCGGAACCTGAATGGAAGTATGCCATGTACTGTAAATAAAAAAAACAAGTAATATTCAGCAGACTAAGATTCTAACATCAAGAAAATTAACGCATGTACATTTAATAGGAAAATCCGAATACATAAATTCTAACCAAAGCAATTAACTGGCTTTATAATTATGTTAACTTTACCTTTATACTAATTAATTACCTCGCTGGTTAATTAACCAGCTTTGCGTACACCGCACCCTATTGAATTGTGGTAATTCGAGTATGTTCATCCTGTCTGAAACAAATACAATTTATTTAACAATATTAAAAGTCACGCTAGAAATGATGAATAACTGAGTAAACTTCAATAGAATTATTCAAAGGGACGCTTCTCTTTCTTAAAAACTTTCCTGAACAGAAAACTCAGTAATTATATGCGTTTATATTAACTCGTACATTTTATATGCGTTTTATTATATTGTTATATTTTTCCCACTTGTACAAAGAGTAACGTTTTCGATTTCCCTTTCTGTGCAGTATCATCGTCTAATCAAATTAGCTATAAAATATTGCAATGTTTGTCACTTACACAGGATGTTCCAAAAGTGATTGTAAAATTTTAAAAAGAATCAAAGTCGAGCTGTACATTATTAAAAGATATTTATTATTATTCGTGAAATTAAATTATTGTTAACACACGCACGAAATTATCATCGAATAGAACATAAAGCTTTAAATAGTATGAATATATTTTTATTAACCCATTGGCTACCACGATCCCTATTTAGAAATTTTGGAATTTGACGTACACCAGTCAGCGCCAAAATTATATTTGGTACGCCTGAATTTCATAAAAATGTCAAACAGAAATTTGGCAGTTAATAGGTTAATTACAGTTATACAACTATATAATGGACTTGGTTTACAGCTTCCTGTCACATTTATTCCGCATCTAACCTACTCCTATCTATTATCCTATCTATGATCATATTATACTATTCCTCTCTTTTTTTTTATTTCTAAACATTTGGCATTTTTGTTCTGTTTATTTTTGTTTAAGTCTCTTAGCGTCTTTATTAGATTCTCGCATTTTCTCGCATTCACTATATCTTATAATCTTATTGTATTTCTATCTATGTCTTCGCAGTCTTTTAAATAATGTTTTAAGGTGCTGTCTTTCCTTTGGAATAAAATACACACCCTTTTTTGTACGGTGAACCAATATCTATTTACTTCTTTTATATTTCTACGTCTTGCACGCGTCATTAATTTTTGCTTTTTCTTCCAATATTCTGTTGCAAGTAATCATTTTTAAAAGATTGTATTTTTCAAAGATATTAAAATCTGTTTTTTATTTTGCCAGATTTTCCGGTAAATTCCTTGTCCTTATATATTTATATATTTTCTTATATTGTGCCCCACGATTTTATTGCACTATATTTGTCTTTGTACATCTTTGCCTTTTTCCTTCATACTATTTGTTTACCACCCTTCTTTAATTGTTCTACCCTTAGCTAGCTATAACCTTTATTTTCCCTATATTTCTTTCTCTTTGTCGCTCTTCATTCCTACTGGCTTTTGTTCTTTTTCCTTCGAACATTCTTTCACTAATTTTCTGCCACTGAATATTCGCACCGTTTTTTCATATTTAGGAGCTTCTCTTATTTTTTCCTTTTTCCGTTCTTTTCTTCATTTTTTCTGTTCGGATTCTTTTCTAATTCTGTTCTTTCGTTCCCTCCAAAAATTTCCTGCATACATCATCATGCAGATGTACTAAATAATTGTGCATAAATATAGGAAAAGCAGCGAAAGTATATTTACGATACAAAGTGAAAGGTTTATTAAAATTGATACAGGATTAGCTTTTCTCGAACACTCGCTACACGCACACCGCACAGCACAGAATACCCACACACACACTACTAAAACGCGTCACATTGTTGCCTCAATTATAAATTTATAGGCGTTTCTTCCGGCACGACATTTAAAACGAATCCTACATAAATATTACTTTATATAATACATTATATAATACATATAATATAATTCATTATATAATGTTATTTATAATACACTTACTTTCTTCGCCCTCACTCTAATATTAAATCTCCATTTCTTTAAAATATCACTTCCAAATACTGAAAATCCTTTATTATTTCCATCTTTTCTTATAAGTATTTCTTTTCTTGTTATTCCCATTTAGAGTTCACTCTTTCTTGTGCAAGTACTCTTCCAGTGTTCTTATCATTTCTGTAATGTCTTCTGTTCTATCTGCCATCAAGACAGTGTCAAAAATTTCCCTAAAGCTGTAAATAGTCCACGTAACAAAACAAAAGGACTGTAAAGGAAAACCAATGATTTATAAACAAATATTGTATCTAACTAACAATCAAGCAATTAACATCACAATAAGCACAAAAAAATAACATTCCAGAAATCCAGTATCGGCATATTTCATTAAAAATATAATGTTTTTGTTTTTGCTTCTGAACATTCGTCCTCTAACAGAGAAAGTTTGTATACAGTGCATAAAAAAGTGTTGGCACACCCGAGTTTTTTACTTGGAGGGCTTTAATTTTGTCTTAAAATGGAAACTTCCCTTTTTAACCCTTTGACTACTATTGGCGTCTTTTGGCGCTCTCAAATTTTGCCCATTGTACAGGGTGAGTCACTTGCCTTTGAATCACCACCAAAAATTGGATATTTTCGATGGCCAAAAATATGGGGAAAACAAAATTTTGAGCTGGGGCTCTGAAATTTATATCACATCTTCCTTGATGCAAGGGGAAACTCCCCACCAAATTTCAGGCACGGAAAATGTCGATAAGTCCAAAAAATATGGGAAAAACCAGCGAAAATTCCGAAAAAATTGAACTTTGAAGGCATTTTTTTAGTATTTTCGATAGAAATCCGGACTTTTTTAGACGGATTTCTTGTTTTCTATCCGTTTTCATTCATAAACAATCGATTCCTGAAGAAAAAACCCGAGTTCGGGGACAAAAACGGGAAAAAAATAAAAACCGTGAAAAATGAGCAAAAATGGACTTTTCTGGACGGTTTTTCGACCCGTTCTCGTTGCAAATCCGGACTTTTTTTCACGGATTCTTTGTTCTCTATCCAGCCTGATACGAAAATAATCAAAATATCCCGGGTTCGGCCAATTTTGAGAAACTTGAAAAAATTGACCATTTTCGTGGGTCGAAAATAGGTGAAAACCTAAACTTTGAGCTAGGGCTCTGAAATTTATATCAGTTCTTCCTTGACGCAAGGGCACATTCTCCACCAAATTTCAGCCCCGGGGAAGGTCGGGAAGTCCACCAAAAAAAATAAGGGCTAGGAAAGTTCTGATTCAAAGGCAAGTGAATCACCCTGTACACCATCGGCGCCTATAGGCGCTCTAAAAATCCATTAAGATTGCATTGATCATAGCTAAAATGTCCTTGGTTGAAATTAGTGCTCCCCATTAGTTTCGCCCTCGTCAAAGGGTTAAAGGAATTAGTTTTTTTAAAGAGACTTCTTTCTATAGCAAAAGATATTCCACGAAAAGGGACTTCTTTTATTCCACGTATATCCGTAGAAACAATAGAACACTTGCGTAAATGGAATCGAGAATAATTTATAACTCTTCGGCCGACTTTGTGGAGCCTGACGACACGCAACTGACAGGTGCTTAGATATTGATTGGTTTTGCAACTAGGTGGCCTGGTCACTGCATTTTTTACGATCGTTCTCTTCTTAACACCACATCAGCAAAGAGTTAAAATGACCGCAATGATATTCTGTTGCGAGTAATAATTTTCAAAAGATTCTATTTTTCAAACCTGTATTTTCCAAAACTTCTTGTGGCTCTAATTGTATGAGTGATCCTCCCTAAAATAATAAAATTAAGAAAACGTTAAGTAAAAGTGCTACTTAAACTACATTTTAAGAAGACTGATATCGTACGAAACAAACCGCATGTGCATTTAAAAATATGTCGAATTAATTTGCACGTGCATTCAAAAATACGTTGTACTAATTTGCGTCTTTAAGATGACATGTTCGTGTTTCAGTGCATGGTAAAAATATCTATGAAATTCACTTTCAATTTAAATTTGTTCTCGTTTCATTTAAAATCTACCATCGTAGAAAAATACACAAAAATGGTCAAAGACTCGTTAGATCAAAAAATGTCAAAATCAAATACATTCTTCTTTCTAACCTATTTCCAACTTTCGATCCTTTTGACGAAAATCTCAAGAAAATTGACCTTTATTCTATGCATTTTGAGCTTAGTCCAATTGTGACCGAACGACTATTTCTATTTTTGTTCTGACCCTATTTTTCTCTATTTTTAAGTTTCGTACTATGGCTAATTGAGTCGTCGACACAAATCGACACTGTTATGCGTACAGTCCTACTGCATTTATAATTTGAGTAGTAGTATGAATACTTTTTGGTTCCTTTAAACTATTACTACTTATACAATATTACTGTATTATACTGTCGTCAAAAGCTGAAGTTAAAATGAAAATCATATCACAAATAATATCAATATCACAAATAATTTCCTTCTCCTTAAACTTTACATTTGTGCAACTGGTAATTTAATCAATTTTTGAAAACGAGTAATAGTGTTACATTTTATATTTAAAAAGAGTTTTTCTAGAATTGCCATGTATTTTGCTAAAACTTTCTAATACTGAAAGGATCCTAATAGTTTGTAAGAAACTCGTGAAACACGAATGTCATTAAGGTTACCTATCTTTTCAGTCCAGTACAGTATATCTATTTAAAATAAATATCCTTTATTTTAACGTAATAACCAGTAAATTAGACTTATTCTTGAAAGAATTTTTTAAATTCGAACTACATATATCTCGAACTTATATTTAAAACCTAACGCAATTTAAAAGAAACTCTGCTCCAAACTTGAGATAATCCTCGTCGAAGTTAGCACTCTTTTTGTACGTCTTGTCCAAACGATGCATCTGCTAATGTCGTATATTAAATTTTAGTGTTCCATCTACTGCTAGGATTCGAATTAAAAACTAATCACTAATAGAAGGAGATGACATAAACTTTAACTCAAAAAAATCAAGAATATTCTCTGTTTGATGTAAAAAGATACACGTGTTAACGTAATCGTCATGCCGCGTCGTTCGTGCGCATGAGTATGCATACTGTGAGCGTCCCCTCGAGCGTCGGTTCACGGCGTCCCGGTGGAGTCGACCCAACTTCACCAAGGTCCCCTCGGAATCGCGTGAAAAAGATAGAGAGTCATTCCACGCCAATTGAAAAGCTGGATTTTAGCGATGTCAGGGATTTTGCTGAAAATTCAGTATGTTGTTTCTGAGATGAGATAAGAGTGGGGTCCGTAAGGGGATAATTTTCTTCACTCTGGAGAAAACAGCTTTCGATAGACAAAGATCCAAGGTATATTCTGAAATACATTACAAATTGGGCGAGCGTTACCTTCGATATTTTATTTAAAAGTCAAATGTTTATGCAAATTTTTTACATTGAACAATTCATCTGCGAATTATTAAGAAAATATAATTACATAGATTGGCCTTTTCTAAGTAAAACAAAATGTGAATCATATCAATACGACCAGTAGTTTTCTCAGAAAAAATTCTCCCGCAATGGTCTATTTTCGCCGATGCGCAAAAACGTCGACTTTGGTGGTCTGTATTTCCCAAACAAAGATGAATTTTGGGAAACGATGAGGCGGACTTTCCCCTTATCTCATCTCAGGAACAATATACTGAATTTTCAGCAAAATCCCTGACATCACCAAAATCCAGGTTCTCAGTTGGCGTGGAATGACTGAGAGGAGAAGCGATTGGACGCCAGGCCCTGTGCAGGGCCCAATTTCTTCCTTTTGGCGCTGTTCGTCGACAGGTGACCCTTCCGCTTGACCCCTAACGACTCGACGGCACTCGTTCCTCTCCACCTGCCTAGCTTCTAATCTGGTAGAGCGGCAGAATGCTGTTTTAAGAGAAAGGTGGTTGAAATAACGCACGCGGATGGCTGGCGAAAGATGTTTATTGGGCAGGGAACGGTCCGGTTTTGGACCCTTGGCTTTCCCGTAGCCGCTATAATATATGAAATATATTATTATTAAATATTTTTAATAATAGTTTAATATTTTTATTTATAGTTAAATTGACTATAATATGATTATAGTCAATCTAACGTTCACTCGGTACGGTTGCACTCGCGTCGCGCTTGCTATAAGATTAGATTCGAATCGATTAGATTCGAGATTGAGATTATAGATTCGGTGTTTCAGACATGCCAGACATTCGGATGTTCAGAAAGTATTTAGCCTTCGGGATACAGCAATATTCGAGATCGACAAGAGATTGTGGTAGCCAGTAAAAATGCTACAAAACTGGAAAACCCCCAAAGACCAGTCGCAATTCAAATATAATTGTCCGTTGATGGCGGCTGTATCGCTCCTGGCATTCGAAGAATCTAACTGTAAGAAAACCGGTGACTTTGCGACAAGTATTAGAAGAGTCGCGCCAAGGGATTAGCCATCTAGTGATTGGTGGTTACTCGCGCTATGGTAGTCTCTACAGGAGCGTGAACGGCCGGCACCTAGGCCAACAGAACTAATAGGCAGGCAGGTAACCTCACTGGGTTCATCGTTTTTAAATCTCCCCACAGGGACCTTTTCCGTCTCTCTCGCTTCCTTCCGGGTTCCCAAAACTCTACCAAAATCGCCTATGGATCACCTTTCTCGCTCATGTCACACTCGCGCATACGCAGAAGTTGCTCGCTCGTCACAATGGTCGCATGCAAAGTGACGAGCTTCCGGTCCAACCTCAAATTTTGGTGCAGAGTTACGTTGTCGCCTTTCGCATCGACGTCCTTTGAATGGCTAGCAACGTAAGGGGAAAATATTTTATTATATTATATTTATAAGGGAAAATTATATATAACTGGCTTCTGCAGGCTGAAGTTTCATGTGCGAGTTAACATAACTGAAACCTGTAAAAGTATAAATGCATAAAATGCAGGCAAATATTGAGAAACATTTGAGTATAATTTAAATGTCTAGGGTGTTTATAATGATTTTATATGGAATAGTATATGCTCGAGAGTGGTGATTCAAAGGCAAGTGACTCACCCTGTACGTGCTATCGAATTTGGCTTCTTGTTCGGCGGCCATTTTGCAGATTGTAACAAGTATTTTGTCGCATGCTGTACAGAAACCGTCCCGTCGTTAGAGGATGCTTTGACACGGATAACTCAGAGTACTTTTTCGTGTAATGCATCCCTTTGCGATTAGATAACAGTCATAGGACAGCCAACTACAATTTTAGAAAAAGGCAGAGATTGGCCACCATACAATCCGTCTCTCTCATTTTTGACCAGCTACATTTCATGCACTACACAGCATAAAAAACGCGCAGTCCATTTCTGTATATGTTTTGTGCCGTCGCACAGTGTGATATTTTCCCAATCTAGCGGAACTTTATTCATTTGGTGGCATGCCGTATAAAGCAGGGTTTTGTATAATGATATCTATATTTTTAGCAACATTATGCTACATTATTCTGCAAAGTGAAGCTAGACTTTTAGACTATTAAAAAAAAAAAAATCTTGCGCAGGTTTGCGCATTATAATGTTGTTAAGACATTGATATTGTCAAATAATGCCTGTTTGCATTGATGAAATGATTGTTTTCTCCTGAGTGCGCAAACATGCGCAAGATTTTGTTGTTCTTGTTAAAGTCTAAGAGTCTAGCTTCACTTTGTATATGATGAAAAGGTGGTATTTTGCGGTATAATGTTCTTAAAACAGAGATATTGCAAAATAATATCTTTTTGCATTGATGAAATGACAGTATTTCTGCGAAGTACGCCGATGTACGCAACAGCTTTTTTTCTTTTTTGATAGTCTATGGCTCCAACTTCATTTCGTATATGATAAGAATGCAGGATAATGTAGCATAATGTTGCTAAAAATATAGATATCATTATACAAAACCCTGCTTTATACGGCATGGCACCAAATGAATAAAGTTCCGCTAGATTGGGAAAATATCACACTGTGCGTCGCACCGATCGACATCGATCGGTAGTGAGGTCTGGGGCGCGATTCTGTAAAAATTGCTAACGATACTTAGCACTACTAACTCGATATCGATAGTCGTTATCTCACTCTTACAAATAGCGCCGCACAGTGGCCCAAAACAACAAAAACCGTGACATAGCCATTAAATTGCGTTCTATCACTAAAGCTATACAACTAATCAGGGGATTCCAGTATTTGACGACATATTTATCGTATCTGTTACATAATTTAGTTGTTTCATTATAATTCTGCCATTTTATTGGATTGGCAAGAAAGTAATGTCGGTTTGCGCAGAGAAGAAACCGAAATTCTAGATTAACATTCTTTCTATAATTTGTATTATTTCTATAACTTTTATTCCATTGAGCTATAAAGTAATGCTTACATTGAACTGTCAAGTAATTTTGATTTGTACAAATAAAAAGCCGAAGATACTTTTTTCTTGAATTTATAGAAATAATATAAATTATAGAAATAATGTTAATACAGGATTATGTACAAACCGAAATTACTTTCTTGCCAACTCAATAGTTGCGTCCTGAAAAAATTACCATGCTATGGCCAATGTAGTAAAACATTTAATATCAAATTGCGGCTAACTCCGTTACCTAGGCAGTATAAACATTAGTTCGACAATACTCGTAATAACTCGAAAGATCGCAACAAAACGCAGTTGGTTTTCTTCTCTCTCGTAAAGTAAAGAGTCTAAGGATCATTTTGACTGTTGTCCGATGGCGGGAGTTCGTAGGAGTTAGCCGCAAATATGAAATGACATTTTTTACTATTGGCCATAGCATGGCAATTTTTTCAGCACGCAACTAAAATGGCAGAATTATAATGAAACACCTAAATTATATAACAGATACGAGAAATATATGAACACATTCTGGAATCCCCTGAATGGTTATATAGCTTTAGTGATAGAACGCAATTGAATGCCTATGTCACGGTTTTTCTCGTTTTGGACCACTGTTTGAAGTTTGAGATTTCTTTTTCGTTTGAACAAACAAGACTGACTGTTATGACTATTCTACATTATTATGTACTTTATAATGCCCGCATGGGAGCGTGCATGTCGAATTCGGTCAAATGTATCACTTATCATCGTGAGGACTGAGGGCAAGTTTTTTCTGATTAATTGAGTATATATTGTGTCGTAGGGACCGAATGGAACAATTTTGACTGATCATTTTCACTGTACAGCACCCGACAAAATAGATGTCACAATCTGCAAAATAGCCGCCGAATAAAAAGTCAAATTTGATAGCTGTACACCCGGTATGATGACTTTCGAAGAGCTCTATTTTAGGGGAGGCTTTCCTTCTGTGCTTCCCCTTAACACGTTCCGTGCCAAGCCGTTTTTGCCCGACATGATCACCAGGCCATTGTTGTTTTGACTAAAACTTGATATATTATCACACAATGTGTCATTGTATCATCAATCCATATGTAACTAGCTTGTGTAGAGTAGTTATCACACCGTGTACCATTTATGGTACACGTGGCGCTGCGATCAGATCGACTCCAAAGGTCAGTCAGTTCGAAAATGTTCGATTAGTAAAAAGAACGTGTTGCATTCGAATTTGTTAAGTAAAAAACAAGGGAAATAGAATATTTAACAAAAGAGGCAGTAAGTAAATATAAAGAAATAATATTGTTTGTTTTTCGTTCGTTTCGGTTGGAAAACAAGTTTCTATCGTTAACTCTCATTAGTTTATTCTTGCACCTTTTAATTGTTTGTATTGATCGAGTGATCCAACTCTTACTTTTTATCCATAATTATAGGCAATTTGTCATAAAATATATGTTTTCAGCACATTAAGTAAATATATCCGCGTGTACTATTTATGGTACACGTGGCCTGCAGATTAAGTTTAGCGTGTACCACAAATGGTACACGCGGCACGGAACGTGTTAAAAAAGTCTTGCATACCGAGTATCCTACCAAATTTCACTTTCTATCCACCGGCAGTTTGCAGATTGCGACAACTATTTTGTCGGATGCTGTACAGGGACGCGATTCTGTAAAAATTGCTAGTGATACTTGGCGCTACTAACTCGATATCGATAGTTGTTATCTCACTTTTACAAATAGCGCCGTCTCTCACAAACGCCTAGCCTACTATCGATAAGTATCGCTAGCAATTTTAACAGAATCGCGCCCCTGACGAATCGACCCCGCGCGCTGCGATCGACCGCCTCGTTGCGCTACGCTATAAGCCGCTATCTTCAGCCTGCGAAAGTTGGGAGCTTCTGAGTCACGTCGTTTCGTTCGTCGCTGGTACTTCATCCATTGTCTATCTTTCTAGGGTTAGAGCGGCTCGATCGGCACCCTCATCATACTTCGCAGTTGGGGACGTCTGAGTCCCTGCTCCTCAAGGTTGCCTTCTGCTCCTTCATCGATTTGATGACGTGGTCACTAAATTAGAGCTCGATATGAGAGACGAATGCATTAGTGGATGAACTTTCGATTTGGCGGTAACCCTTGCAGCGATGGTTGTTGAATTACGCGGCGAGATCAATGCAAAGCGGAATATTTGTGACGGTCGATTCTGTTTCAATACATATAATATATTACAATATATTTAACCGTATGCATAAACTACCACGTGTAAGTAGCCAATACGACTACACGCGACCAAAAATCTATCGTCATTTGACTCATAGTATTATTTGTGCCCATAATTATGAAAGTGGTCTAAATCAAAATTTTTAAAAGACATGTTTATCAGTTATTTCACACCACATTGTTTTAAACTAAATATATTCAATGTAATTTTTACGATATTGTCAAAAATGAACCATTAGATAATGGTTGTAATTTCAACATTATATGGAATTCATGTAGTGTTAATTATGAAAGTGGTCTAAGTCAAAAATTTGAAGAAATTATATAAACATAACTTGAAAATATAGGGAAATATTAAATTACCTCCATTATATTCTACGACTAAACCAGTAACGGAAGAAAAACATAAAGATATTATGTGTTTACTACCACACATCCCTCCAGTTTTTCAGCAACATTTTAAGAATCTTAAAAATGCAAAATGATAAAAATGGATTACTTTTGAAAAATAATTAATAAATGTTCATGAATTATTTCATTACAGTTATTGTTTCAAATAAAACTCATAGTTCTTTATCGCTTCAAGTCATTTATAGGACATTCAGTTAATTTTGAAACTTTAAAAACAACACTTTCGTATGAAATTCACACAATATTTCATATTCATAATAAATTTCCATTAATCAAGACTAATAAAAATATAAATTAAAATGTCGCATAACGTAAAAATATTTTTTAATTTATTCAAATACAATTCATTAAATATCTCGAAACAAGAAATATATGACTTAGACCACTTTCATAATTATGGGCACATTTGAACTTTCCCGTATACAATGAATAGAATCAGCCAGTTTAAGAATCGTTATCTTCATCAAGTCATTTGCCGTTAGTATGCGATCTGTGCGGAACGGGCAAGAACCGCTAGAATCTAGGATTCAGTAGTTTGGAATACAAAGGGCTATAATTTTTCTTGCTATTGTGTCGGATGTACGGTAGATATAACCTTGTCAACATTAGAAACAGATTTTCTCATTCTTTTCGAGAACCAATTATTTTACAGTGCCTGTTAAAATTAAACTTAAAAGTATGCATTGAGTATTATTTTAATAAATTGTTTCAGATTTTTAGACAAAAGTATAGATGATAGACGCACGAGCGGACAAGGAATTGTAAGGATTCCTATTGAACTATACATAGAACCCTTAAAATACCGGGACTGAAAGGTTTAGGAAGATATATAATTGACATATAACTATTTCGAATGTTCGTACTTTCGCTCAATAAAGATTCCTATGGAAAAGGACACAAATAATGTTTTTATTTTAGGATGACTTTTATTATAATCAATTATACTTCAGAAATACAAACCATGCGGACAAATTGTACAGTTAGATATTTTTGTATCGTCTATGGAGTGTTATATACAGTGGCTAAAAAAGTAATAATATGCCCATAAAATAGTATGTTGAGAATAAATTTTGTTTAAAAAATGAAACAGTCTCTAATGATACGTATTTTTCTTTAGATCACATTCTTGTTCAAAGAAGCATATTTCTATTAAGAAGGGTTTTTTTCTTTAAACACATTTGTTATCGACTTCGAAAAGGAAGAAGTACTCAATTCAACCGCAACATACCTTTTTTAATGTTTTTTTGGCGAGAACGTTGAGATCGATGGACCAATTTTTATGAAACCTAACCTATCTTATAGACGATGCTTGTATTTTGGTCCAAATATAAATTTTTCCGAAATTGTTTAGCGCTTTTTATTGCATAAAGACTGAATTTTTCGCGGATTTTACATTTCATTGCTACTCTTGCAGTAGTTCTACTTGCAAATTTTTCAAATGCAAATTTTTTTTTGCGAGTTTATGTTTGCCTGCCAATATATCAGTGTCGCGTAGTCGGATTAGGATGATACTTCTTCTATTTTACAGAGACTGTTCCTAGAATGGTCCTGTACCATCATTTTTCAATATTGTTTAAGATAACATTTAATATAATATTTAGAATATTATTCTTGAATAAAATATCTATTAAAATAATATTGTTTAGCTATTAGTATTGCATAAAAAGCGATATTTGATTTGCTCTGCGATAATTTTTGAACGAATGGACGAATTGAGATGAAACTTTTGCTATCTTTTAAAGGTAATTCCCGAAATGGTCTCGATTGAAGAATTGTAGAAATTGTGTAATCCTAGCTATTGTTATCGCACAAGAACTGTTATTTCGTTTGTCCATCAATATCTCTGCAATGGATGGACCAATTGGGTTCAAACCTTTTTTACCTCATAAAAGATGTTCCCTGAATGGATACTTTCTAAAATTTTTCGAACATTCTTTAACATTAACTTTTGTTATTACATAAAACCAAAGATTTGATTGTCCGGTGATAGTTTTGGAACTGCTTGTTTGATCCTTGCATACATTTCGCAATGCGCAAACTTTTCTTTCCTCAAAAATGTCGGATACATTTGTTCGTCTATAACTGGTACATCAGTGCATCGATGAAATTCGAGATGCCATCTACCGCGAACCATCGTTTTATGCATTTCATATACTAAAAAGTATTTCTCCAAAAACACTCGACGTGCGATTACTTTTGTTTAATCTCTGCATATAAAAAAAAGATCCGTGTATCTAATTTGTATATCAAAAAAGTCAAACAAAATTAAGGAGGTTGTGGTACTTTGGTGTGGGATAAAAGGCGAACATGTAAGCGCTGACACAAAATTTCGAGACTTTTTCAAATTACAGTAAAACCAATTTTTGATTAGGAAAATTGAATTTGTAATTCCGCTTATGCTATGTCACACTAGCTTTTATAAGTTACTTTTATTTCTATACTTTTTATCATATTATTTCTACAATTGAAATCATTTCCTTTTCACTCTCTGACAGACGAAGTTTTTGAAACTTAGTCTAATTATTCGCAAATCTCTCATTTATCACATGAAATGTTTTTTATTCACATGTCATTATTCTATCACATAGTTTTAAACCATAAACAGTAATCTCTGCTCTCGTCGTCAGAAGAGTCCATGCATAAGAACGGATTTTTCGACATTGATTACTCGAAAACTGTGCACACAATCAAGTTGAAATTTTGAAGAGAGATACAGTGACCATTGATTATCATTCTCTGTAAATTTCAATGCGATCTCATTATTTTCATTTTCGGCACCAACTTCCTTCAAAGAACGTATTGCAATAAATCAATTAGTAACACTTGCAATATAAAACCTATGTAAATTAAAAAATTACTAAAATTTCCGCAAAAAATAATTTTTGAAATAAACAAATACAAATCACTCGCATCAAGTAATGCTTTTGACAAAAAGCTTTGAAGACCCATCTATTTTTACGGTTTCTAAGAAATTGTCCTCTAAAATCGAACAACATTATAATTATGCTTTTTACCGACTTTGAAAAGGAGGAGGTACTCAATTCGATCAGTATGTTTCTTTTTTAATGTTAGTTCTATGACCTCGTCTTTTCTACTCATCTGCAATTGCGAAATGCGATTAAATGATGCATCTATTTTTACGGTTTCTAAGAACACGTCCTTTCTTAATTCTCTAAACTCAAACAACATTATATGTGTTTTACCGACTTTGAAAAGGAGGAGGTACTCAATTCGATTGTTATGTTTCTTTTTTAATGTTAGTTCTATGAACTCGTCTTTTCTACACGTCTGTCATTACGGAATGCGATTAAAAATGCAGGATCGCCTGGTTGCAGGATGTGGAGCGCGGTGAAACGGACGAGCAGATTGTGTCGGCGCGGACGCGGCAAGCGTCCCCGGCGAAGTTGAACTTGAGCAACTCGAGCGGCGGCGGCGGCGGCGGCGTCGGCGGCAAGATTGGCAAGGAGAAGACGGGCGTCGGGAGCGAGTGCGACGTGGAAGCGGGCGGCAATGGTGCCGTGGAGAATGAAGCCGCTGCTGCTGGTGGGATAAGATCGAGTGTCGCGTCGCCGCTTGTGGTGGGAAGGAAGAATCAGTTGGATGCGAACGGTTCAGCTGGTAGCGCTCGCACGCCAGTCGGCCGCTTCATTTGGGACGTCGCGCTCGCTATGTTCCTGCTCGCCGGATTAGCCGGGTGCGTCGCGCTCTCCGCCATCTACCTTGGACCCCTTTTCCTCCTCAAAGTGTTAATCGTCATTGTCGTCGCTTACTTCGTCTCCGGCGGCAGGTTACGATGGTTTTACGTCGCATTCAAGACAGCACCCAGGGACATCAAGTGAGTACCAAACATTCTTTCTATAATTCTCTATTTACCTATCTTTAATGTTTGAACTTTAATATTTTGACAATCATGTGGAACTTCATGTGGTGTGAAAATGTATAACACTTTATATTAGCTTTAGCAATTAGTACAAGGTCTTTGCAACGTTATCTATTTAAAAAACGTCAAGTCAGTACTAAAAATTTATTCTAAAATTCTCTATTTACAAATCTTTAATCTTTGAACTTTAATATCTCGACACTCATGCATTAGCTTCATGCAGTGTCAAGATGTATAATACTTCATATTAGCTTTAGCAATTAGTACAAGGTCTTTGCAACGTTATCTATTTAAAAAACGTCAAGTAGGTACCAAAAATTTATTAAAAAATTCTCTATTTACAAATCTTTAATGATTGAACTTTAATATCTCGACACTCATGCATTAGCTTCATGCAGTGTCAAGATGTATAATACTTCACATTAGCTTTACCAAGTAGTACAAAGTCTTTGCAATGTTAGCTATTTAAAAAAACGTCTTGACATTAATTGCAATATATTCAGAATTGATTTATGATGTGTATTAACAAATAGTATGGACATGATAAATACCAAAAACAAATCAAATTTTTTAATTCACGTAAATTTTAGTTTCATATTTAACATTTTCGGGCCAGCGCATTTTTTATATACATACATTATTTTGAACTATGTATCTTACGCAATCTCCAGTGCAGAACGTAAAGCTTGACTTACCAAACAGAATAATTATTGTTTGATTCAGGTAGAATATACTTCTGTACAAATCGAACATGTACAAATTGATCCCTTTTTACCAGCATACCATGAAAGTGGATATCCGTTAGTTGTCATTAATTCTAGTATTAAGACATTTTTCTATTTGCACACCTTTTGACTTAATATTTAACTAATGACGTTAACTATTTGGCTTTCTCTCGCGTGACTGCAGATATGCGGTGTGAAAGTGTACTATACATAACATTAGATTTGCCAAAGAGTAAGTGTCAATTGCCTAAATAATTTCCTAATTTTTATTCGAATTCAAGTTTTTTCTTCATGAAAACAACTTTTTCTATTACTTTTTTTCTTACAGAAATGCGCACGCGTTAGTCTTCTCATAGTTCCGGTTGTATATTAAGTTTGACATTTGACAGTTTCCGTTTAATTCACTATTTACTTTAATATTTAACTATTATCGTAGACATTGTATCTAGCATAAGAAATGTTATGATGAACGATGACAACGTTCTATGATGACTAATTTGTGTCAACGTGGATCGTGCTATGACAGATTAATTAAACCTAATTAAATCGAAGCTCATAATGCAGAATATAGTAGAATAAATAATAGTCACTAGAGATGGCGCACTCACGGCAAATCGTCCATCTGCACTAGTGCACTTCCACTGGATACTTGTGGGAATCTACGCTCGCCGACTCTCTAGCTCTACCTTTTATACAGAGTGATTCATTTGCATTCCGCCTCAACTGTCATACTTCACTCCTTATTAGATGTGTATCTGATATTATGTTAATTATAATATTTTTTAAGAAGCTACATACTAACTAGTTATAAATAAAAAGTTTACCCTAAATTAAGCATAAATTACGTGATGTCTCATTTTTTTTCAATAATGCACTTACACCAATTTCAAAATAAACGGTCCACACAATGGATTAAAAAAAGGACTCACACACCCGGTGTATTTGGAAACAATGTTTATAACAAGAAAATTTTTGTCTTTAAGTAGAAATACATTTTCTTAAAGAAGCATATGTCGTCCTTAACACTAGGTTTACGGGAATTTTTGTATAAATTGACGGGTAAAGAAAACCATGCGTTTTCTTTAAAAAAACGACTAATTTATTTTAAAAATAATTGCAATCTTAACAGACATAATGTAAGTTAATTAAATCAGTTAGGATTGCATAAATAATTGTCAGCATAAATTGGTAGGAAATTAATAGTAATTGTTTTTGTGATTTTGCACATGAAGCCCGAAATCCTTCAAAATGACGACTTCCATAAATCCAAAGTTAAGAAAAAATAAGCATTGTTAAGGAAAACAGTTTTCTGTTTCAAGAATATATATTCTAAAAATAGTGGACTGCCAATACTTTTTTAGCCACTGTAAATATACAACTTCATAAATGTCTGATAAAGAGTGTAGCAAGGAAAAGCTGATTAAAGACTTATAATATACACATAATAGTATAATGTGTGTAATATAATACATGTAGAAAAATATTTTCTGCAACCAATTCAAACACTGATTGTTGCGTCACACGATACAATCGAATTGAATGAATATTCTTTATTCTATTAAAACTAATTTACAAAGAATTTAACATTATCTTTACAAAAAAAATCTCCATAAGTTTTTTTAAAACTGTATTAATTATAATTATAATGCGAGATTTGTTTAGTCTTTTTCCATACATCTTCACTTCAAGATGACATGCAATTTACAGGTTATATTTTCCTCTTTGTGTTATTGTGCACATTGTACAAATATACGTGTATAATAAAAGTCAAAATACGAGTTTATATATTTTGCGCGAAGCAATTCAGGTATTCTTCAATACCGGAGAAAAAATATCATGAAGGTTTTCACCTCTAGTTATAATATAAAATATTATATAAAATAAATTAGCTCACCGAAGGTGATAATCAAGATCAATAATTGTCCGCAATCACGTTTACCTATTTTATATAACTCGCTATTTTTTATGATAATTCTTTGAGTGAAATATAAATTGGTTTGCAAATACCTGCTGTAACATGATGCAAATCCAATTAAAATAATATGCCTTTTAGAAATTACCTCTTGCAATTAGTCTAATGCTATCCGTTTAACTGATTATAATGATTGATGGTAATTACATGCTTATGCTATGCGAATCGATGATAATCACACCGATCGTTGCAACCATGTTTGGATGCAGCGTAACTCTGACTACGACCACGCGCCAGCTCAAGCACTTGTTAAACTTTATTTTTTCATTCCTCATGTGATTGTAATAGGTGTGTCTGTGGTTACGCATTTAAGGTACCACATACAAGTAAAATATTAGAAAACGGTACAAAATTTCGATTTTTTTCCCTTACAAATAATTTTTTTCGGAAAAAGTATTATCTACATATTAAAGTACATATTGTAAACAATGTATCCTGTAAGTTATTTTTACAATCCTTGCAGTAACTAACGTCCCACAGCGACTTTTGTAATATCATAGCGAATGAAAGATGGCTGCGGTAACCGGTGTAGCTCCACTATTTTTCATCTGAATCGAATAAAACAGTACTCTTTATTTAATAGAAAGATAACTCTACTGCACTACGGAAGCAGATCCTTTAAGTTTCATTTTGTGCGGAACATATTGCTATTTATAATCATCAGATCGATTTTTTCTGTTAAATTAAGGATTTTATATAGAAACAAAAAGAAACTGGGATAGGTATGCAAGAAAACGCTACGTAGTGCAGTCGATAACCCTATTAAGAAGATCTGATTAAATTTTCAGCTTGATCCGTTCAATGATGAATTAGTTACGCTGGTTATCGCCCGTCGAAACAGTGTTTCGAGAAAAACGTGTTTGAAGTCTTGCATATGTTTAGCAATTATTTTTCGGATCTTTTGACGCAATACATCAGAAAGTTTGAAACTTCGTTATATTTACATAAAATCGTCAATTCCTACACCATACACCATTATTAACACAATATTTTGGGAAAAATTTGATTTTTTTCACCCATTTACTTGTATGTGGTACCTTAACATTAACCGTACAAACGCTGCACAGTGCACAGTGGTCAAGATACTGTCTAAACCGCGCCAAAAATCGATATTTCAAGTCCCACAATATTTTTTTTCATCATTCTCTCTTAAAAGAGGAATGTCCAAAGCAGCCGAAATCACTTTTGTTTGGTCAATTGCTTGCAACCTCACTCCTACAGAATTAGTGAAAGTTAGCACTCAGAAATCGGTACTGTGTATTTTTCATATCAAATTTGTTTTAGAGTTCTGAAAAAAGTCCCACCGAGTGCCGCCTTCTAGCTTACATTTTTTGAAAAGTAAAAGTACAGATTTGAAGGCTATAATAACAAGAATTGCAGATACTTGCACATTTTTGATTGGTGGACAGTAAAAGGGCAGAATACGCAGTATGATTTTAAAACGAATCTGGTATCAATGAGCTTAGAACTATGTCCAACTGTCTTTCATTTGTCAGAGAATTTTTTTCAATAAAGCGAAAGGAATCCTCCTCAAATTGTCCTTACTCTTATTATTTTATTCCAAATGATTTAAGGGGATGTAGGACAGTTAACATTAAATTTTTCTAAATTTAATAAAAATTGCTGTAACTAAGCCAATTACTTGGCAAGCACAGTCATATTACCTTTAATTAGTACACTTGTACAGAGTAATTTGAGATATAAACATTCAAAATTAAATGAACAATAAGGCAGTTATTAATTGTTACACATTACAATATTAATTATGCGTAATAAGACTCTGCAGGTGATTTCTTTGGTACAGTTGATCCAATGAAGTTCAACTTTTACAGAGTTCTTTTTTAAGATCATATCTAAGGCAGGGACCAAAATCATGCGGATAAGTCATGTGGAAGTTGGTTTAAACTAATTGTTTGTGTTATAAGTTTTATGGTTAACAATATAAACAATTAGTTTGAACCAACTTCCACATAACTTATCCGCATGATTTTGGTCCCTGGCTTAGGTATGATCTTAATAAAGAACTCTGTAACAGTTGAACTTCATTAAACCAACCGTACCAAAGAAATCATCTGCAGAGTCCTATTACGCATAATTATTATTGTAATGTGTAACAATTAATAACTGCCTTATTGTTCATTTAATTTTGTATGTTTATATCTCAAATTACTCTGTACAAGTGTACTAATTAAAGGTAAAATGACTGTGCTTGCCAAGTGACTGGCTTGGAAACAGATTTTCAAAATCCAAAATGATGACTTCAAAATGGCGGGTAAAAACTTCGCAAAATAGTTACATTTCAACGAAAGTTTATATCTTTTGGTAATTGAAGCCGTGAATTTGACACCATAACCTACAAATTCCTACAGTTGAGTATTAAATTACCAAATTGTGCGACTTGAAACATCAAAAGATACAAACTTGCATTATAATTTAAAAATTTCGAATTTTTATCCGTCATATTTGATCCACCATTCCAAATTTCAAAAATCTTATCTCAGATCCGGATTCAAAAATGTTAGAAACCATAAGAAGTCGAGAAACAATTAAATCAACTGAATAAAAACAAGTTTTTTAAGGGGACACTATATTTATGAATTAGTGTTAAATTGGTATAAAAAATGTGTCTCCTAAAAAATGCAGCAGGAGAATGCTGATTGCGAGACGAGGGAATCACTGGGTACACGTGCACGAAAGTGCACGTGCCTAGGTCAGTGTTTAGGAAACTATGTCACGCAGACCGACACTCGGTCAGGCGTTTGATCAGATATCGCAGCGATAATGACGGGAAACTGGCATATATAGATTGCCACGGCCTATTTCCTCGCAGACACTCGCGCACTGAGCATACATCGCTTCTCGGCAAATCAGCCGAGTCATGAAACGTCCCTATTATCTAATGAGCACGCACCGCTCCGGAATTACATTGACTCCCGAATTCTATATTCGGTTAGACTATTAAATGTATACTCGACTTTGTACACGCTGATTTACTTACCTTTCAATTGCTAATTGCTCGAGTGTAGAGTGTCATAAATACAGGATTATTACAAATTATTTAATAATTTTAATTACAGATATCCATAATTTTCTCTGTATTCTGTATATTATTTATAAATCACATTATATTGTATCTGTGATTTTAAATGTACATAAATTAATAAAACATAAACTTTACATACAGGATTATTATTAACTATCTAATAATTACAATTACACACGAATGTCTCCTAACTTTATATGTTACACAATTGAGCTGTCCTAACAAGAACGCATGTATTAATTGTTAATACATAAAATAAAATATATAGTACACACACTGCCAGTAACCCTTTACAAAATATGAGGGGATAAATTAACTCTTTATGGTTCACAGAGCGTTAACAAAAATCGACATTTAAATTTGAAAACTCCATTCAATGAATTGCTCCAATTGTAAAAAATACTTTTGATATTGTGTTTTAGTTTAAATAAATACGTTACTTTAGAATGTTTCCTTCGCACGATTTTCGTAAAATTAAGTGGGAGAAAATCTCCAATAAATGATTGGCACAATTCTTTTGGCACCCTTTCGGTCTTTTTACGAAATAATCCATCACATTTTGGCATAATTGCTCGTTTCCTAATGTCACTGACAAGAAATAGTCTGGCCGCGCTAGTGCACCTGCACTGGGCGCTTGTGGGAATTTACTACTCGTTGGCTACTCGTTGAGTATCTAGCTTTTATACTGGGTGATTCGCTTGCATTTGTATCGCCATTATCATGCCACAAATTTTATCACACTTTATCATACTTTGTGGTTATATAATTAGTTAATTTCTAATGTTTTAATTTAGTGCTTTGCTTATTTAATACAATAATAGAATATACTTGTATAGTATAATCATACAGTCCTGTATTTATACAATACTTTATATAAATAAAGTATTTTATTTATTTTATGTCTATAAAGTATTGTTATGGCCTTCTACATATACTGTGTTCATTTGTTCATCTACATCCCTAATTCCATCTGGACTGTCATCGTCTGTATTGCCCTTGATTACCACTATCAACTTGGTAGCATTTTGTCAAACGAGTCTATTCCAAGATCCTGAATTGTACAGGGTGATTCAGTTGCCTTTGAATCGGAACTCTCCTAGCCCGCTTTTACTAGACATCTATTTAATTATACTATATTTTCTCTGTTTAACAATAGACTCTATTATATTCTGTAGTCTGTTGGAGCGAATATTTTACCAAGTTTTAGCATCGACTTCCTTCGAAGGGCTAGCAACGTAAGGAGACAATATTTTATTCTATTATGTTTATAAGGGAATATTATATATAACTGGCTTCTGCAGGCTGAAATTTCATGTGCGAGTTAACATAACTCAAACATGTAAAAGTATAAATGCAGACAAATGTTGAGAAACATTTGAGTACAATTTAAATATCTAGGTTATTTATAATGATCTTATATACAACAGTGTATGCTCGACAGTGGCGATTCAAAGGCAAGTGACTCACCCTGTACATACAGACGCCCTTACATCCACTACTAATAAATCCGTGTTGTTTTCTGACAGCCTGTCGTATTCTACTTATGTCATTTTAGCATTTTTTTAAACATTCACTTCTGAATGATAAATATTATATTTGTTATTTGTTGTTTTATTATAATAAATAATATATTTTATGTGTATTATGGCATACATTTATGTTAAAAAACAGAATTTTCTTTCGTTTTTACATGAGTAGCGATTGTAAATATTTACCAGTATTCTTTATATTACATTTAATATTTAATATTTAATATTATCTACTATTTAGAAATTTATCTATACCCGATAAAAAGCGGGGTTCAACAGTCATGATACAAAGACGAATGACTCACCCTGTAGATTAATCTTCTCACGTGATTTGAATATCACAGTTTTGAACTCTGCTCGATACGCGTACAATCCCAGTCGCATCCGAGAAGGAAGTAGTCAGTGTCTTTGGATTAGCTCGAATGTCCTTCCTTAACCGGAAGTCTAATTTCCTTTTATCACTACTTCCTTCTTGTTCCTAGTGAAATCCGGAACCTTGAGAATTGGGTATTACATATTTCGCGCTACTTAAAGTGGTTGTCGCGAACGGTAGCGTCAAAAAGGTTATGGTACACGTTGCGTGCGGAAGTGCTGAAATAAGATGAGTCAAATGACAGTAAACTTTCGGTGATTCGCAGTCGACCTTAATAAAGTTGTTGTTGGTGTGTTCACTGCTCGGATTTGACATGTTTATTATGAAAAACTTGAAATCTAAAAATGTTATTTTTACCAATAATGCAATAATTTAGTGACATTTTATTTAATCTTATTCAATATTTTAGAATGATTAAAATAAATGGTTCAAACAGCAAATTTTGAAGCAGGTAAATGACTAGATAAGAATATAAAATAAAAAGTAGTGCAATAAATAAACCATTGATGAAGCTACTAATTTTGACAGTTTTACCGCAGTCATTACGACAAAATATTTGGTACTCTTGAATCGAGGTATCAGTCAATACAAACTTGGCTTTCTTGTATGATATCCATATCTTTTTTCTTATACATCCATCTTATACTGTATCTCAATTTTGTGGGGGATCAAAGTGCTACTTGGTGCATTTTTTACATTTCAATGTTTTTGGACGGATTTCCTATTCTCGAAACAGTCAACTTTTATCGAGTTAATCTCCTTATCGTTCTCTTGCTATTTTATCAGTGAATCTTCGCATGATAACGACAGATTTCGCACCCAAACAAACCCGATTGGATATTGATATTCGCAGAATTTTCAATATGTTGCATATCTTAATAAAAAAATTTTTCTAAATTATAATGTTTGAAATTAAGCCAAAACTATTCATTTTCTTGTTTTATAATATGAAAATTACATATCAAATTTGTGCTAATATTCACTTATAATTTGTACATAATTGATAATCTTCAATTACAATATATAGTGAAGGTAATAAATAGGTGTATTATAAAAAAGTATCTATTAAAAAGTGAACAGAATTAGGTTAGAAACTGCTCAGTTTAGAATGAGTATACTTCCTATTTAATACATATAACAAATGTATAATAAAAAAATTATCGTCGTAAAGTAGGTTAGGTAATTTTGACAGCATATAATTCTATTATTTATTCTCTTATAATTTTTAATAAAATGAAGCATATCAAATAATAAATTATGCTTATAAACGTTCGAAAAAGATATTGGCAATTTGCAAATTTTAATATCTACCAACATACAATAGACATTTTTCGTATCACAACATCCCATTATTTATATCATCTTATATTTTTTGGCAAATTTACATTTCTAAATACGAAATAACAGTCACAAAATATTGACAATTGCAAAATATTAATATCTACCATCATACAATAGGCATTTTTCGTATCACAACATTTCATTATTTATATCATCCTATATTTTTTGGCAAATTTACATTTCTAAATACGAAATAACACAGTCACAAAATATTAACAATTGCAAAATATTAATATCTACCATCGCAAAATACCGTGCTATTTAAATGATGCGTCTGTATTTGGGACAATTGAATCATCGTATCGCGTTGCGGTACGATTGTGGCTTAATGGGGTTTAGACGCTGCGATAGGAAAGCGTCTACGCGGTGAACCGTGGCAGACGCGTATGTATGAACACTCGTTTTACTTACCTAGTTGCTGGCTCCAAAGCCAGATTCGCATTTGGCCTTATCGCGCTTTCTCCGCCTCGCCATACTCGTTAGATATTGCTCTTTCACTCCGATCTACCGGGTGATCGCGAAACTCGCATTTCGACATCTTTTATGATTTACATATACTTATTGAATTTAACCAGTGGTAATTGGACTAGAAAATTTAAAAGAATAAATTACATTTCAATAAACATGTTACGTAGAATACGATTCAATTTAATGTTATTCTCAAATAAATAGTTCTTTAACCCTTTGACTGCTGTGGGCGCACATATGCGTCCAGTAAGAAGCATGTGTGGCATATGCGCGCTCGGCGAAGGCTTCGATCGTTTTTGTTTATTTATAGAGTACTTAGTTTACTTATTACATGTTCAATTCCTCAATGTTCAATGTACAAATACATACATTATACTTATCAAATTATGGTACTTTAAAACCCTACCATTGATGAATAAAGAATATATATTGAAAATAAAAAAATGAAAAATTTTAATTTTGAAGGGGATAACGTAACAGTAATTGGATTCTGTATCGTATTATATTATAATTTAGTAAACCGCCGAACAGATTCATATTGCGTGAAAAAGTATTCAGGCCCAGCGATAGTTATTGAGATAAACTACTTAGCAG
Organism: Ectemnius continuus; assembly: GCA_910591665.1. Taxonomy (NCBI): domain Eukaryota; kingdom Metazoa; phylum Arthropoda; class Insecta; order Hymenoptera; family Crabronidae; genus Ectemnius; species Ectemnius continuus. Next base: position 11,371,282 of record OU342868.1, on the reverse strand, counting down.
TCAAAAGGTTAATTTATTTCGTTTATATATAAAAATTTGTATCAGGCAAGATTTATGCTATAATTCTTTCAAACTCGAAAGTTGAATTTGTAAGAATTACAAATATATCAATTTCTATAATAAATATCAAATATCTTTTCAGCGGAAACTGCAACTTTTATCTTATTCTTTGTTACTAATATTAGCATTATAATAGTACTATATTATTGCACAAACTCATTAAGAAGGCCTTGTGCAAGAAATCGTCACTGTTTTATAACATTTTTTATTGATAACACAAGCTTAAGCAAAAGGTTTTAATCTGTGACAAACAGTACCATTTTTAACTATTTAATTATATTTCTGTTAATGTATGTTTCGCAGTATTAACTTGCTGATCCGACCGCCAAAGAGCACTCGCGTCACTCGTGGAAAAAAGAAAATGTCATGTAAAAATCGCATTTTCTCAAAACTTACCTTCTTGAGTTGTACCGGCTTTCGTTCGGAGTAACGATATGCAAATCCGGTTTGTCTACAGTACTGCCTGATCGTGAATCATTAGTCTAGAAAGTCCATGTCCCTACGCTTTCATAATAAAATCAGTTTGTAGTGGCACAATGAAAAAAACAAGTGTGCGAAAGTGGAACATTTCTTGTTGGACGTGCAATTTGTGCCACGGCCTTTCTACATTATTTGACCTTTTTTGTCCTATAAAGTTCGACTTTTCACTTTTGACCATCAACTCTAATGTACCTTTGCATACCCATTTGAATTAGTCGTACCATTGAAATTCGAATGACTTACAAAATTTTGTCCATGTTCAGAAGCATTTTATAATGAAAATTTTATCACTTTATTGTCATATGTTGTTATTAAAATATTCGGAAATTGTCTAAGAAATTCGGAAACGCTTCCAAAGTTCTGATTGGAACACATAGCATGTGAAGAGGTATCTTTATATTGATACGTCACACGAAATCCAGAAATTTTTGCGACATTATATTAAAACATATCATATTAAATTAAATTAAATTAAAATATTAAACATACTCATACTCTTATACTCTGCGTAAAGTGGGCTCAGAGTTACAGTATTGCCATTACGTAATATTCTGCATACTGATTAAAGTCAGTTCAAAGTCAAAAGTAACCTACAAATGTGATAATTATTTCTTGGATACCAACCTAACCTTTCACTGTAAATTTCCCGCCATTTCTATTAGAGTCCCACAGCTTCTCCAAGTAAAAATAACTATTACTGCATGAAAGTATATTATTAAATAATTACAAATAGTAAATAATTATTACTGTATAAAAGAACTTCACATCATCATACATAATTATAAATAGAATAGTGCTAATACACGTTTTGAATCGATTTTAATAGGATTTTCTTTCGTATATAATGTTACGATTCTGGTAAAGTGTACGCTATATAATATTCTAATATTTAACACTTGTACAGGGTCTTCCAAAAGTTAGTTGCAAAATTTCAAAAGGAATAAAAACCAAGGTGGATAAAAACAGTATTCGAATACACCCCTTTCTCCATTCACTCCTGAAAATCTGGGCATGTGAGCGTCGAAAAATCTATTATCTACTGCCAAATTTAACCTAACCTTCCACTAGAAATTACACGCCATTTCTACTGCAATTCGAAAGTCTTTCTAAATGAAAATAATTATCACCCTGTTCAACAGACCGTTTTATACATAATCAAAGATATAACGCGTACATTTACAGTACGTAAAAAAAATATACGGCGACTCAGTAGTTTTAGAATACAGTTTCTTAAAAAGAACATAGTCTCCTTTATGGAATTTTATTTTTTCCGAAAAACAATACTTTTCTGTTCAAGAAACTATATTTCTTTACAAAACAAGAGTATCCATCGTTAATTCCTTAACAGTGGACTTTTTTGAAACTGTTTATCTCCCTGCAAAGTAAAAATCGTTTATTTATTTCAAGTATAATGACATTTTCGTAAAAATGCAAAAAGCTACCGCTCATTTGAAATACATTTTTCTTTTTATTATAATAATTACGATTTTTGTAGCAAAAGATAATTATTCTTGCGCGTTACGAGTCTACTCGTCAAAGACCGTTAAAAGGTTTACATTATTTACTTCAAAAACACTGAACTCGCGAATACTTTTTATATCCACTATAACAAAGCGGTGGCAATTCCTTGCATCTGGACATAAATAAAGATGAAGTAGTGCTAGCTAGTGTTTATGCGTGTATATGTAAGTACATACGTATCTCAACGGCAATTGTAAATCATGTTTATAGTCCGGACTAGACTGGACTATGGCATTCTAAGAGAGTTAAGAGGCCACATTGAAGAACTCGCCAATGAACATCCGATTCTTGATTCCCGCCGGCCTCGTCGAATTGCGCATTACAACATGATCTTAATTCGTGCTCCCGTTGTCTATTGCGTCTATGTACGGAGTGATTTACTTGCCGTACAATCAAGATAGTTTACCTCAGTTTTGAGGTTATGAATATCGAGAAATAAGTAGGACATTTTTACTAAAACGATTCATTGATTCTAAATGTGAGGTATATTTTTGCATAAAACAATTAAACAGTTGTATTCTTTAAATTATATTATACAAGTTTTGTGAATATGTCGGTCCAGGAGAAAATAATATTCATTAAAATAAAGATAAGTTGCACATATTTGAATGCTCTGTCAAAGTCGATTGTTTATAAATAGTTTAAGACTTTTTAGCCATATTAACCAAATCTAAAAGTAAGAGAATTTTACTGAAATTATTTTTGGATAACGTTCTGCAATTCAACAATACGTACTCTTTGAATTATCATTATAATTTCGCGAGTATGTTGTTTTATAACAAAATAATATTAACTAATTGAAATAAGTAAGATATGTTTAAATACAAAATCAAAATATTTGAGCAATATTGAGTGATTCACTTGCCTTTCGATTACAGTTCCCTATTGTTTGTCGGTTTTGCACATTGTCAAAATTATCAAACACTTTAGGGACAAATATAAAGTAGAATAAAATTGAATTGATTTGAAATTATACAGTTTAACCCAATTCAATACTGTGTTCTTTGATTTGCTATTAAAATTTCGCGAATTTGTCATCACATAAATCTAATAAATTATATACACAATGTATTTGTATGTATTTAATGTTATTTAGTTTTAATATTTAATATTACTTATAAAGCTGGAAAGTTAACATCACAAAGATTATAAATGCAGTCTGTCACAATCAAGCTATATTATTTATGAAATTCTGAAGTATAATATTCGTAAACTGATTAATTATACCTGAAACGTATTATTCTTATATTTATTAAAGAACGTCCGTAAAATACAAAGATCGTACAGATTCTCTGATGTAGAATAGAATAAAGTAGAGTACCGAGAGAAATCTCCTCTCTCAACGTCTATGTATCTACAGGGTGTTCAATTTTAGTCAACGCATTTGAATATCTCCGAAAATATGCGAGGAATCCCAATTCCCTTCTAGTTAGAATAAATATCAAATAAACACTTCTAATTAGAGAAAGCGTAAAACTGTTTTCTTATTAACGCTTGCAAAATTTAGTATAATAGTATTAGATTTCAGTTAAAAATTAGCTATCGCTTGAAAACTTTTCACACCGAGTGTGACACACTTGTACAAAAAGATGCTTTCCGTAATCAAGGAAGCTTCTCATTATCCTTTTTTGCTCACATGTCATCGCACAATTATCATTTACTCGGAAACCTACTTTCTCCGATTCGGCGCGTCTGAATTACACTTCGACACATTTGTCAAAAAGTAAATGTCGCCGAACGGATTGGCCGGTTTGATTAAATGGCGGCCTACTTTCCGGCGAATCTAGGTCGGGGCGCCAAAGAGTCACGCGCCGTAAGGAAATCTCCACGATTTATCTAATTGCGTTCAGTCACTTGCAACATACTTCCAGCGTCTTTTTTATATCATCAAGGAGCAGGCGATGACAGCGTTAAAGATTTCACACAAATTGAGAACATCTGCGACAGAAAGGATTGTGAAAAAGAAATATTGAATTATGAAGTTTGTGGTTAAAAAAGTCATTCAACGCAAAGCAAGTAATTGCTTTCGATGACTGTGCACATTTTTATGACATTTGAGTGGTCATCGTGGTAAATGAACATCGATGATTTGCAAAATTATACCACGACGAAATTTGCAATTCTATCTCATGCATTTCATTTTTTTGCTACTTCTTTTCTGGGAAACGCGGTATTTCTCAATAACCGGTAATTCTTAAATGGGATATAAGGCTTTGATCTTTTCTGATAAAAATAGTGATTGGCGTTTTCTTTCCAACAAAGAAAGATATTGCAATTTTCTGATTTGGGTAAGACAGTCCAAAGATTTAAATTGTCAATAAAATACGTAAAGGGTGTTATTCAAAGACTCCATCTTTGTATTATTATGTAACTGTCCTTGTGTTAAAATGCGTAATTTGGCGAACATGTTCTATAAATTTTAATAAAATATATGTAACAATGATAGTATCTTTTCTAAAAGAGGAATTCATTTCTCTGAAACCATTGGTTATAGAATCATTGTTTATTTAAAGACACTAAATAATTCATTAAAGTAAAGATACAAAGCTAATAAATTATAAAGTCGAATTTAAATTTTTACGAAGTTATTTCTAATATGAATTCGTCAAAAACAAGGCGATAATGGTGTTAAAAAGATAATTCGAAAAATTAATTTCAAAGTTTTGCAACTATACTTATAAACACACTTTTTCTAAAATTTGTTTCAAAATTTTGTCAACTTTTTGCCATTAAACATTCTCATGTATTTCTAACAAAGAACTGCAGACGTTGTCTGCAAACAAAAATTATCAAAACAGAAGAAATGAACCCTGAAACAGCTTAAATACATTAACAGAGGAACTTCAAATGATGTTAACAAATGTTAAAAAATAAATACAAAACGAAAATTAGCAATACAAAGTCGTAGTAAAGACGTACTTTATAAAAAAAATGTAATAGTCTAACATCTGTTGAAGGAAACAATGATAAAAATTAGAAAAGAGGAAGACTAAAACAGTTCAAATAAAATTAGCAAAAGAACCTCAAATTATTATAATATCAATTACGATAGAAATGAGAAATGAAATAGATTTGCAATACGAAGTCACATCTGCATAAAGCTAACCGCAGTCATAAAGAAGTCACTTCAATGTGACCCACTCTGATAACAACTTGCCAGTGAAATCACGCATACGTGCGCATGACAAAACGTTTACAATACGTGCATGAAGTTCGAACAGCTGATTCATATTCTTCGAAGTACAACTTGATATTTTTCGACTACAGCTGTTGATAATTTCATTCCTCGCGGAATGAATAACTATTTATATCGCAAATATATATAATAATAATTAGTCTTCTAATTTCCTTTATATTTGAATCTATTTATAATTAATACTATAACTAATTAGAATATAAAGTATCACATAATGAGAGTATTGTAACTTTTCCCAAATGGAGGAATTTAGTGAACACTTAAAGACAGATTTAGCACAAAATGACTGCCAGAAACAGAAATGTGTCATCACTTTTACACTTTTAGTAAGATTTATAAGATTTACGCGGAATAATATTATTGTTACAAACTTATGTTTGATTCCTTATGTATCTTTTGATGAATAATTAATGTAACATGAATAATTACACAGGTGTATACGTGAAATTTACGCCACGAATAAATGAGTTAATTATACAAAGATAAAAGTAAGTGGATACATTATTGAACACGTGGTACAGATAATCATTATTCGTAATTATCAACAATTTCAATTATGTGGGGATTGTGGTTAGGAAATAAGGCAGAATATCGTGGCAAAAACGGTTCTTTATTCTTTAACACTCCGCTCCGACTTCACTCTGACTCCGCTCTGATCGCCTTGCAGGACACTCTGTAAAAACTCGCTTAACGCTCTGCGAAGACTCTGAAGACTCTGTAGACTCTCTCCGTAAACTCTCTGTAGACTCTCTGAACATTCTGTTTCGACTCTCTAAAAACTCTGTCTCGACTCTGTGCTCCTCCCCAGGAGCACATCTTATATTTGCCCTCATACATACATCGCATTCGTACAGACGCACTCACACATCTCCTTAAACTCGAACCCTTGCATCCCATAATTCACACTTCTTTAATTTTACACACGCGACAGGTCAGTCTTACTCCATGTACACCCTTTTCACAATCACTCCTGCTCGGACACTCTGGTCATCGCATCCGTACCTCATTCCACTCGCTCGCCTATCGCTACCCACTTGACATCTCATACATTAGACTCTTTACGACTTCATGCACCCTTCCTACTTTCATACTCATCCTTGCTGTCACTCCTGATCATCTTTCGTACTGCTCCCCATTCCACTCGCTCATCTCTCACACCACTCTTCACCACACTCTGCATCCATACCTGCCGTCTCGATCTCTCTACACACACACACTGTTCAACCCTCTTACATTCCGAACTTCCAAACGCTGTCTTAGATTCATTCCCACAATTATCAATGCATTTGAATGCTGATTGCAAACCTATTTAACTCTAAATTACTCTATTTGTCTAAAGAGAGACTATCTAGATTAGAGTTTATCTAAATTACTCAGTTCTCCTTGAAGTAATCCCTTCTACACTTCTGCTATAATCTACTTCCTTGCTATATTCTATCTTCTACCTCTCCTTCCCTTCTTTTCACCACGCTCAATTAAATAAATGAAATCCCAAATTTATTTTACAAAAAATACCGAGTAAAAAAATTCGATATGTAACAATAATATTATTCAAGTAAACTTTTCTCGCGACCATTTCTATTATTTGCCGACTGTATTTACAAATCATTAAATTCTGCCGATACACATTTACAGTAGGCTAAACTCAAAGGAAGCTCATGCGAAATAAATAAATGCTAATTTCGAAACATGATTTCAGATGGCGGAAGAAAGTAGTATTTTTTTTAGAGGTTACCCAAATAGCACACAACGTCTTAAAGACGTCTTCTTTATAGATTTTTCACGTTAACATGTCTTACCATATTTGTAGGACGTTTCAAAATATCCACATTTTTTCATTTTTAAAACGTCTCCCAAACGTTATATCTACGTCTGCTCCTTTGCGGTATTCTTAGAGCATCTTATAGACGTCGAGCAGAACACGTTTTAACAACGTTCGAACTTTACATGTTTTAAACGTTTTAAGAATGTCTTTAATACATGGTAATAACATCAAAATTATTTGTTTCCTCAAACGTTGATTTTAGGGAATTAACATTTTTAATTGGTGTTTTTAGAATATAGTAAAGTAATATGTTTTGAAAATCCTATCATTTACGTATTAAAAACTTATGTAAACGGCTTCTACATGTATTCTTGCAGCTTAGTCAGAATGTGTTCTAAACGAATTAGAGGTTAGAAACGTATTTCTAATGTGTTTTACACGTCTCTTCGGACGTATTGTGGTCACCTTTAAAATATTTTGCTTTGTAACATCAGACGTTTGTCAAACCTACAGCATTCGGTAACATAGTTATCACAATATGCAAAACTGCCACCGAAGAGAAAATGAAGGTTGGTAGCATGTACACCCGGAGTGCAATACTTTTTTAGGGGTCTGCAAGAGGGTGTCTCTCTCCCCAAAAAGGAGGCTTTTAATAAGTCATGCATACCAAATTTTACTTTCTGTCCGACGACCATTTTGCAGGTTGTGACAACTATTTTTTCAAACATAAGTGAAACATTTTTGGAACTTTTCTGGACATCACAAACATGACGCGAATATCCGCATCCGGCGTTTAAAGACGTTTTTAAGAATATATTGGACCTATTTCAAAACTGTGCTAACTCAATGAAAATTGGTCACGTTGTTCTTTTTCTCTTTTCGAAGGGCCACAAAAAGTTTCAGAACTATTAACTGCACCGTTATTGAGTTATTATGATTTTAAATTCCATTGATTTTATAGGCGTTCTTATGGAAAAAGCGTTTTCATGGAACGAAACAGTAAATAAAATGTTCAAAAAAACAGTGCCAACTTCCTAATTTTTTATGTACGCATAACATAGGGAAAACAAAAAGCCTGTGCAAAAAATACATCATGTTTCACAATCCAGTTTTGTAGAAATGAATTAATAACAGCAAAAAATTCTACTGACAATGGATCTGAAGCTTGACATGGCATGGAAGTGCGGTATCGTTGGAATCAGTTGAGTAACCGAAACTAACCTATAACTCATGAGTGGAAATGAAAAACGTACCACAGAAACATAGCCGCTGACTTCATACGACGTATAACTTTCGATGTCGATTCGAAAAACTTTGTACGTTACTAAGTTGGATTCAAGGCATTTCCACCATCAAAAATGTTGTTGCGTAAATCAGAAAAATCGTAATTTTAGCTACAAAGATGTTAGGAAAGTGAAAAATAGCTTTCTGCGAATAAATATGCAATGTTAACTATCGTCTGTGCCATTTGTGTCATTTGTGTCTATGTTTTCTGCACGTGGCAAGTAGATATTTAAAGATTTTGAATTTGGGGTATTTTTGTCCAGGATTATACCTCCCATACATCCTTAAAACGTTTTCATGTTATCTTGACAGGCGCTTCTTCTTCGATGCTACCACTTTTTTTGCATAATTTGTTCCTATAGCATTCCATTAAGTTATCCTCATTGCTGGTCTTCCCCTGCAACTATAATTATTCATGGAAACAAAACGAGTTCGAATAACAGAGTGCGTCAATAGCAGACAAATCGAAGGACGTTAAATCACCAAATTGCCAAAGGCTCTGGAAATAATAAAACACGAGTATTACAGGTCTTAGTACAATTTTGAAGCTGAGTCCAGAATCGATTATTGAGAAATCGTGACAGCCATGCTTTTTTCATTTGCCAAACAATATTCGTTAATTTTATTTATGTAAAAGATCACTTCATACAAATTCCATTATGTGTTTTTACAACTTTCTTGTTCAGTCTTGAAATCCAAATACGTATGAAAATCTTCGAATTCCTACATTGAATAATTTCTTTCCGTTTTTAATCCATTATTAGAAAATCATCGCAGCCATACTTCTTTTGAATTGGGAAGCAGTATTTAATAATTTTATTCGCATATAAGATAACTGTATACAAATTATACTGTGTGTCTTTTAAACTTGCCCAAGTACGTATGCAAATTTTCGAATTCCTTCGTCCGACAGTTTCAGTTTGTTTTTAATGAACGATGCCAAATTACATGGTACAGCAAAAAGTTATTTATACAGAAGTTGCTTATTCTCTCGCGAGCAATAAGAATAAAAAGTATAAAAATATTGGTTTGTGTTTTAAAAAATGTTAACCTTCAAATGACCTTGAAATCATTTATTCAAAAAAACAAACAATACCGCTTGCTTTCCTCATTGAAATTAATAAACTTTTATGAGGTTTCCTAAATCGCTCTACCTCTATTACTTAGAAATCAAAAAATCTCTTTTTGATAAAATTTTTGTATAATTTTAATTCACGATAATCAATTTGGAAAATATTGATTTTGAAACTTTCTAAATCGTGTGATTTAGGCAACTGGTATTCAAAGTTGCACTCTAGATCATACAATCTGGATTGCCAAAATCGTCCTGCAAATTGGGAATCATAATTTTTATAAAGATTTTGCACGCGGAGTACAATGAAATAAAGAATTCTTATTTATTGGGGTAACACAAATTTTCAACTGGGGCATTAACCTCAAAAGGTAATCTCAAGAAATATTGTAATAAAGCAAACTGTTGAAAAACACATAGAAATGGGTTTTAGTGTCAAATGCTTAAAAATTGAAGTATCATTGTTCTGCTTTGGAGGTAAAAACTATCCTATTGAAAAATCACATAACACCATGTGTAACTAAATTGTTAAGGTGGAGGTGCAATTTGAGAACCAGTTTGATTATACACATGTAAAGGTAGAGGTCGCATCGGCGAGGAAAAATCAGCAACATTGTATTTTTTTATTCATTAACCTACAAACATTAGTAGAAAAACAAACTTAACGTGTCAATCTAAATCTAACAGTATTGTAGTCATCCTCAATTTTCGGAAACATTACCTTTTCTGTAATTTGACTGCAAAACGTGTGAACAAATAACATCAATACAAACACTTTTCTATAAACATTAATGATAACTCTGGTTTTACGACAAGAATTTAAAGAGAATTGGCGGTAATGAATGTAAAGTTTTAGGTACAAAAGTGCGATTCAGGAATTTATCAAACCTAACCTAATCCTATCAAACATTTTTCTCTAAAATGCGTCGTTTCTAAGATATCTTACATTATCTCTTTTAAATGGCTGAAATTAAACTATCCTGTGTATAAGTTTTAAATTATTTGAGAAATATGCTAATCATTTGGAATGAAATCGCTGCGAGTATGTATGACTGGTATGGCTTGCGGGTTTGCGAGCTGCACCAGAAGGATTGCGTAAGACACGGGTATCACTTGCATCTCGTCGCATCTGCGTGCGAGGCCGAGAGTTTTTCTTGCGGTTTCATTCTCTGTGGTTCACTGCAGCGTTCTTACCAGTTCCCCTTTCCTCTTGCAATACCTGTTCCTAGAAAAATGGCCAAGATCCACCTACCAGCTTCCTCGCAACCTCGAAGCCAAGGAATTTATTTCTTCGGCAGAATATTTACAATAATTTTCCGTGCAGAAGTGAATTTCAATTGATTGATAAATAAATTCTAGCAAATAAATATAAGTGAATCCTAATTCGTACGTTTCCTCAGCCATTAATTGATTTTGATTCTAAGTTTTTATTATTACAAAATTTATGAAATCGTTTTCCAAACATCAAAAAACTTGCTTAATAAACATAAAACGATTGTTCACTGATCTTGAATGTAAGAAAAATATACTTTTGCACAAACCGATCACTTTTTGACAAATATTATTTGGTTGGTTTCAAATTTGTTTACAAATTACAAAATATTAAGGCTGAATTCACCGAATAATCGAAATGACTGAGAAGACATTTTTCTACAACTTTTTTGTCAGTAAAGAACTGTAAAAATTTATATAAAACAGTGGACAGAAAAAGAATTTACAGACACCTCTTTTCTTGGAGTAAATTTGATATCCAAGTAAGTTTTTTCTTGGAAAAAAAGCAAATCTTAAAGAAAAAAGCGCGAATAATTGTTTAGTCACTCCATATAACAATTGAAAATCTGGAAAAAAGACACGTCATTCCTTGATTTTTTCTCTGTATGTACGTGCATTTATGTTTTTTATTGGGTTCATTTCATATCGTAGCGAAGATGAAACCGCGAAGGCAGTGCGTGTGGCTAGTTACTCGTCGCCACACTCAGCCGGAACCGTTCGCTTCAAGGCTTCCTCGAATTCCCTTGAATGCCTCGAATTTAAGTAGTTTTTCTACGAAATAAGATTTAGTAATCATAATATTTATTATTTTCAAATAATGAAATTTTTCACTAATAAATTAGTTTCTTTTTTCGCTTCTGTTCCCTTATTTATAGCTTCTAAAACTGTCTTGTAATCACTTGCACTGTTAAATTAAAAGCTCCATTCAATAGAACAAGTATTTTCTTGACATTAATCTACATTTCTTTATCTTTTTTTTAAATGTTTGTTATTTTAAGTTGTGTCGGTCATGAATATGTTAAAGAATATTCTACGAAACTTAAAATTATACTGCAATATTAACAAATGTAGGTTATAAGACAAGAAGTTTAAGAAAGTTAAACATTTTAAAAAATCCTTTCCTTCACAATTCAAACTTTCCGAGATTTCTGAAATCGACACTTCGCACAGCAAAGATTGAAGATCAAACCAGATGCGATGAATCAATTATTTTTCTTTCCTTTCGCATAAGTTTTAAATTATAAATCGGACAGAATCTCATTCCGTTTTTTCACAACTCATATGTGCGCGATACACATGCATCATTCATACGTGAATGCACTCGGCTGGCAGGAAATTTATGCACCGATTATACAAAGCATTCGATGACCTTTATGCGGAAATCTTTTCCTGCCACAGTCTGCGAGAAAGTTTAAAACAGTCGAAGTATATTTACAGAACATCCTCAAATAATTACAGCACTAATTATAATACAAATGCAAAATTAGCAATGCAAAATGAAAATTAAACAATATTAATTTATACATAAAAAGCACATACCCAAACGCTCCGCCAAAATCTACCAGTTACAAATTGTTTAATAGTTTAATAATTTAACATTTGTCGCAGGTAACAATTACTAAAATTAACAAAGAAAAAGACAGTTGAAATTATAGTAAAATTGTAATAAAACGGGGTGAATGGAAGACGCGAATAATTCGTATGAAAATGCACTGGTGAGAACTTTAAGGACTGATTGACAAGCATTCGATGACCTTTATGCGCAAATTCCTGCCACAGTCTGCGAGAAAGTTTAAAACAGTCGAAGTATATTTACAGAACATCCTCAAATAATTACAGCACTAATTATAATACAAATGCACAATTAGCAATGCGAAATCAAAATTAAACAATATTAATTTATACATAAACAACACATACTCAAACGCTCCGCCAAAATCTACTAGTTACAAATTGTTTAATAGTTTAATAATTTAACATTTGTCGCAGGTAACAATTACAAAAATTAACAAAAAGAAAGACAGTCGAAATTATAGTAAAATTGTAATAAAACGGGGTTAACGGAACACGAATAATTCGTATGAAAATGCACTGGTGAGAACTTTATGGACTGATTGACAAGCATTCGATGACCTTTATGCGCAAATCTTTTCCTGCCACTGGCAAAGACACCTCATGAAACGCAAACGGCGACCCGGTTTTAGAGGTCCGTTGCGTCGCCGGATGTATTGTATGGAAATAAGAAATCTGTGTACATTGGCCGAATGACTGCGCGTTACTTCAACGCCTGTGAGTGGTTGCGAGTCGGTTAGATTGAAATTGACATGCTTAATGAATGCCTGCGACTTCCTCTACGTCGGTTACTGAGCCGTACGTATGTCGAGTGGCCAGTATAATAAACAGGAGCAAACTGTCTTCGTAGTGCAAACAGTCTTATGCTGTGAAAAACAAAAGAAAGTCGGGTCGAATAATGCTGTTATTTTTGCCATTCTATGCCCAAACTGTTAAATAATCATTTATTACTCACATTGCACGTTTTAATTTATAGAATAGATAGAACTTATAGAATAAATAGTTTTAACTTGTTTATTACTGATTGTTATGTGAGTTATTGTTTGCGCGAATTGTTAATTAATCGTTGATAATTCAAGTGTCTTCGTAGTACAAACAGTGTTATATTGTTAAAAACCAAAGAAAGTCGGATCGAATAATGCTGTTATTTTTGTCATACTATGCACAAACTGTTAAATAATCATTTATTGTTCACATCGCGCGTTTTTCATATTTGTCGTCTACATATATTAATACGAAGATCTGCAAGAGAAAATAGTTTTAACTAATTTATTACTGATAGTTATGTATCTTATTGCTTGCACGAATTGTTAAATAATCGTTGATTGTCCACATTGCACGCTTTTAATGTTTGCAATATATACTAATTCAAAAGACTGTAATATCAATTTGTATGCAACGAGTAATCTTTGATATGCAAAACCGCCTTTGAGGAAAGTTTCAGTGCCCCATTTTTTGAGGGTATGAGAGTATTGTAGGTTATGTATTATTACGTTGTATCAATTCGTGGAAAGTATGCTATCAAAAGTATATAAGAATGTATGAATATACCAAGTATGGTTTCAGGGACAAACATATAAATAGAAACATTTACTCTTCGTTGCATAAACAATATTATAATGTTAAGAACTAAAGAAAGTCTGATCGAATGATGCTCTGCTGTACTATTGTGTCTGCCAGTTCTAAGCAGGCATTATTGCTCCATTGAAGAAGCCTTGAGTAATATTATTAAAAAACTTTAAGTTATTTGTAAGTAAATGCTTCTGGTCGAGGTATCAAACCTCTACTATTTACTTGTTATTTTATATTTTTATTTAAAAAAGGAAATATTTGCAAAATCGTAATGGCAATTCACGAAATACATAATATTGAATTGTATAATGTTGTACAAAAGTATGTATCAAATGTAGAAAGAACAAATCATTTGAACTAAATTTTAAATTAGAAGAAATCTTAAGTTACTTGTACAGTTACTTGTAACTAGCTGTCCGTAGATAAACAATATCATTGACATAAATGTGTGACGTTCGTTTGACAAAACACAGGTTGATGGAGGCATCGGCAGTAAACGAATGGAAATTAACCTGTTGTTTGCTATACTTCTTAGAACTTCACTGACACATAGTTATAGTAAGAAGTACACATTTTTCTCTTAATACTTCACTTCTTCCTGAAGTTACATCAAACAAGCTATATGCTCATGCGTAGTCCTATTTCGGACTGTCAAAATGATGAAATGCGTAGCTCAAGGAGCGTTTCAGCGAAACATTTAAAATCGAATAGGTAAATTTAATAAGCAAATGATTTTTTTTAACTATTTATATTAGCAACAGCTGGTCTGCCTTGAATTATTAAACACACCTCAAATTATGCGTATATCGTGTCTAAAAAAAGCTGTATTTAAATTATCCTTAATTAATTAATTAATTAAGTGATAAAGTTGTAAGTATATTTAATTCCCATGCAAAAGATAGCTTTCCTGGCATTAGATTTTCCTAGAATATATAAGTATCATAATGCAAGAAAGCCAGGTTTTTATAGAATGATTCTTTGAATTAGCTCGCAGCGCTAACCTTAAAAAGAAAAACCTGGCATGTGCACGTGTCATTCGAGACACTCGTTATGGTAATATTGTGAAGGAAGGTAAAAATCGGGGTCACTACATAATAAACATGCATGGTAATTGTACATAGTTAGCATTAAGTATAAAGTATTAGTTCTTGGTAATACTTACCCATTAGTTTTTTACCTTTTTAAGTACTTTTAGTGTGCAAATTTCATTACGAGGTAGAAAAAAAATATAGTGGTCGGATTGTGTACCTCTTCTTTTTCAAAGTTGGTAAAAACTAATGGGAGAGTACTTTGAACCCGATACTGAAGTTTAACCTCACTATTGCTTGCCGCACACCTCGAGCGGTAAAGATGTACCCTCGTGCAATGTTCTATTACTCTCTTTCTTATTGTGAATATTTCAAACGTGATTGACTAAACAGGAATTTTGTAATAATGAGACAATTGATTTTCTTAATAAAAACTAAAATAAAATTCAATATATTCTGAATGATAATATAGAGAAATACAATGAGAGTTTTAGAGGTTATGAGATGATGTTACAGGCTTAATACGAGTCGGATTGTGTACCTCCTCTTTTTCAAAGTTGATAAAAACTAATGGGAGAGTACTTTGAACCTGTTACTAACCTTACTGTTTACAAGCCCGATTTTTTCCTCTCACTGCAGTATTATATCAGCAATATTACCTCACCGATGCCCTGGCGTGAGTGCATACATGTCGAATTTTTCTATATAAGATTAGAGCTATAAATTACATGGAGGAATCAGTATATATATAAAAACTTGATTTCCTTGTACTATGACGTCAGAAGCCTCGGTCGAGTCTCGCGCCAAGCAGTAATAAGCGACGAAAAGACGCCAACCAAAATGTTAGTCTCATGCAAAAGATAATCTTTGTACTAGATTTTCTAAGAAGACATAGATATCACCGAAAGCCAAATTTATATATGGTGATACTTTGATTTAACCTGCAGCTCTAACCTTAAAAAGAAAAACTCAGCGTGTGCGCGCTTTATTCATGACGCAGACTATGATAATATTACTATTGTATTGAGTTGTTCGGAAAGTAATTTCGTTTCCGTGAGAACATGAGGAACACCCATATGTCGAGCTTTGAGGTTAAACCTGGGTCTTTCAAGTGGTCATGAACAGTTGAATTCGATAAATTTAACCTCTCAACGATCTCACGAGTTGTTATTCGCCGATTTGTATCAATAACTGCCTTTATTGTGTCTTTATCAGCTTCAACTGGCTTTCCAGAACGTGGTGCATCTTCAACATCAAAATTGCCGGATCGAAATTTTGCAAACCAATTTTGGCACTGACGTACTGTCAATACATCTTCTCCATACACATCGGCTAATTTTTGTCTTGCTTGAACAACATTTTTATCTTTTTGATAGTAAAAAAGTAAAATATGCCGAAAACGCGGCTTTTCACTCTCCATATTTGAAAGTGCACCAATCAAAAACTACTCTGTTGAATCAATCGGCCTTTTTCACAAGCAAGCCTTGCTATATCAGTTCTCAAAACATATAATGATTATATGGCTTAAGTGTGAAATTGGGTGTGAAAATATACAATTAAATCCTCTGTCGGGAAAAAACGAAATTACTTTCCGAACAACCCAATAATATGATAAAGGATGGAAAAATCGGCGCCACTGCATGGCAAAGATAGTATGATGGATTTCTTATAAGCCACTACTATTCAAGTTTGCAGTGCGAATACGTGATAATCCTGGCGAGCGAAACGGGTTAGCAAACTGTGAATCCCGTTTCCTTCGCGCGCGCGCGCGCTTACTTCGCTTTGTCTAGACTCTCCTTCCTTCCTCCCTGACCTCGAATTGAAGTAACGGAACACCGTGCGCGAGCCAGTGAACGCCGCTACGTTCAGAGTCCCATGTATACTCTCACAATCAGATAACCTCCCAATTTTACTTCTTCCTAGAAGATTATATAATCGCTTGTGCAAAAATGTAATATTGATATGCTGATACTGCTGATATTAATATACTGCGATTTACATTTCTATGAATCGTATAATCGATCATCCAAAAATCCACTTCGAAATTTTTGTGCAATTTCGAAATGTATGTAATAAATATTTCTTTTTTAATAGTAACGGATTCATTTTAATGCTAAGATCGCCTGAAGTATTAGAATAATAATATATAAGATTATAGTTTTCTACAAACGATTTTAAAATTGGTCGTGCAAAAATATATTACAAAATGTCTTGAATTACTATCATCAAACGTCCCAAAATCTGCAGCAAATTTTCACTAATTCGATAAGATTGTCTTCTATTTTGAAATTCGTATAAAAAGAGTGCTCGAAATATTACTTTTTCTAAATCCACCGGAAACAGTATAATCTTAATTCGTGTTTGCTTTTCCACATCACACTAAATCATAAACTTGTTTAGATCTAACCAAGGCTACTTGAAAATTACCAAGGTGAAACTGGTTTATTAGGAACTGTCGCATGCCGCGAGTTAGGCAGAATTCGTTTCCACTTTTCAAATAGCCTAATTTTCTCCAAATTGTGACTTCCTCAAGATTCTCTGCTGTCAGCTACGCTACGACTTTATGAAAGCCAACTAATCACCGCTTACATAACGAGCAATCTTTTTCCGTCTCTCTGTGTGTATTCACGATAAACTACAATAAATAAACGGTTAACCGATAAACGGTTCAATCAATGTCAATGCGGTTTTCCTATATGCAGTTATCGTCCAAATAAATTGTTGGCTATTTCATATAGCAATAATTGTCGATTATACAGGGTGTTCCAAAACTTACTACCAGTTTTCATAAGAGATGAGATGATGAGATGATTGTTGGAAGATATTTTAAATAGTGAGTTATAAGAAACTATTATTGGTCGCATTCAACTATTATTAACTTTCAATTATCGTTAATAAAACATTATTAACTATTAAATTCGCGATAAATCCAAAAAGGACTGCACTAACTTTCATGATATTTTCCCTCGTGTATAGAATTATAAAGCAAGCAAACAGTGACCTATGAAATATTACAAGATTTAGCAATTATACAGGGTGTTTCAAAAGTTATTGCACACTTTGAAAAGGAATATGGAGTTTAATTATATACATTGTACATATTATAACTTATTATTCATTAAGTTAAATTGTTTTTAACTATTAAATGTCATTCACTGGTAATTATTTTTAAGTCAAACACGGTTGAACCGATTTTAATGCAATTTTTCTTCCTATACATAGTCTAATCAAACAATAAACCATAAAATATTGCAACATTTGTAAATTATGCATCAAAAGTATGAAAAGTTAAGCTACAAATGATTTAAGACATTTTCGGGATAAAGATAGTTTTAACAATATGTTATTGGCCAAATTAAATAATTGTTAACGTGCAAAGAATATGTTCTCCAGATTTGTGAGCCAACAAAAAAAGATGTAAAAAATGAACGCTTGACATATGATTTTTTTAATTTTGATTGCAGGGCTGTCTTCCGATACATCCGATTATTGTGGAATATTCGCTGCCACGCAAAGAAAGATTGGAGTGTAGCTGACGTCTTTCGACAAAATGTCAGTAAGCATCCGAATAAAGTCTGTTTCATGTACGAAGATCAGCAATGGACCTTCCAAGAGGTGAGAGCAACTATCTTTTTTGTATTTATTTACGCTTATTTAACTATAAACATTTCAAACATATTACTCGCCAACATTCTAATTAGAAGATTAAAAGCTTATAAGCTCCCAGCAAGGACATCTTTAGTCCTTTTTATTTTTTGAAAAATTGTTTGTTTACTTCAATTATCGGTGAAATTATTAAACAAAGTCCGAGTGCAAAAAGTTGTATGTTTCCTTTGAAAGGGAAATGCCGAAAATAGCATACAATATCTTAAAAACTATTAAACAAAGTCAAACTAAAATTTTTATTGAATAGGGAAATAAATTGAATTTTACATCTAATAGAATTATTGCTGTAGTTCATTATATTTGCTGCATAAATCAAGGATTTGCTGCTAATATTACTCTTTATGCACAATACAGAAAATTAAATTATACCTAAATGTACTGGAAAAGTACTGGAAAAGTTCACTAAAATTTACTTACACTTCATGAGTGGTCAAAGTTTATTTCAATTGTAGAAGAAATGTTAGAAAAGAAAGAGAAAACCGAATTACACAATCAACCATTTATACATTTCAATACCAGTGCGGAAAGATTTTATTAATTAAAATGCTTTACAATGTGTAATAAGATTGAACAAATGTTAAACGAACCATTTTCACCCCGCTAATAGTTCAATTGTTGAAGAATCCTGTATAAGTGATAAATACTGCAATATTTTAAATCTACAGTTTGCTTTAATTATAACTCTGCAGAAGACAAAACAGCATTAAAATCAATTCATCAATCATGTTCGTGTTAACATATAAAAATTAATATTTAACAATAATATATAATAATAGCGGACAAAAATTAATTTAACGATGTAATAGATTATACCATATATCTCCCAAATATCCAATAATGTATTGCTCCATTTCGCATTAATTTTAAAATCAAGCAATTACGTTTAAAGAACCCTGTATAACTACTTCCTCATCCAATTACGAAATAATAGCCAGTGACATGAGATAAATTCTCAGTAAAATTGCCGGTCAACAATGTGTTAAGAAATTTTACAATATATTATAGTAATTTATATAACTACGCATAGAGTGTTTCTGGTATTTCGGTTTATTAATATTAGTATGCTGCACGTCACTTCTTCATAAATCGTATAATCGATTACGACTTCGTCTAAATGGTACTCAATGTGCACGCTAACAATGTTTTAATGCAATGGATAATAGGTTGTTGCTCCATCACCATAGAGTTGTGATAACCTTGTTCGATGATGTCATCACGCGTGCAAAAAATAGCGTAACCCCGGAAATACCTTGAGAGTTTATAGTCAGACAGGCAATCTGGAATAATTTATACCTCTGCGTATGCATATGCGTATACATATACAGGGTGTCCTATTCTAATCAATGCAATCAAATTTCTCTGTAACTGTGCAAAATATGAATATTGTATTTTTATCATGTTATATTTTGTCGAAACGCGACTCATTTTTTTAAAAGCTTATCATTATCTATTTCTGTACAAACAACATTTTCATATTACGATTTTTTATGCATTTTTTTATAAATGGGTACAAGTATAAATTTAACTGAATATGCTTGGTTGTAAATTTAATATGTTTCTGCATGATGTTATACTGTTCGATATTGTGTATTCTTTGAATTGCCATTGCAGTTTTGCAAATATGTCGTTCACAAATAGTGCATATTTGAAAGCTCGGTTAAAAGATGCTATGAATAACTGAAGATTTCTTAACTATATTAACCAAAGCTAAATATAGAACTTAATTGAAATGATTCCTTGTTTGTACATTTGTGACATATTTTTATATAACATTGTACTTGTCATTGAAATTGCCATTATAATTTAGCAACTACTTCCTTCCACAAGATAGTAATTTAAAATAACAAATAAAAGACACATATTCGAATTACAAATGAGTTACAGTTTGGTAACAATATTACTCGAAGCTTTTTTAATGGAGCAATACAAAATATTAGAACGGAGCAATTCAATCTGACTTTCTTTCGCTTTTAACTGTATAATATTGTTTGTATTACAAAAACAGAATGTTTCTATTTATATACTTGCCACTCAATTTATACTTCTTATATTTATACATCGATACATATATATTTTTGAAGACTACTTTTCCTCTAATTGATGTGGTATAATAACACATAACCTACAACACTCTCATAACCTTAAAAAAGAGAGTAGTGAAAGTATTCCCAAATTTGATTTGGTGCTTTCAGAGTCTACCCGTTGCTTAAAAACTAATGTTATAGTATGTTGAATTGGTAAAGATTATAAATATTAAGCACGTGCGATGTGGGCGATCAATAATTATCTAACAATTTCTAAAAATAATAGCAAAAATGACAGGCAGTATTGAATTAGATGAAATTGTGCAATAGCAGTTTTTCCAGTCAGTAAACATTGCATATGTTAACAGGCAGTTTGTGCAAAAGACAAAGAACCATCAACAATGAATTCGATAAGACTATTTTATTTTGCAAATTGAGGATGGCTAACAACGTTTGTTCACTCCAAGGCAAATGATGAAATCGCTCCTCCACTCTGTATACTAATTGTACGTGTGTACGCATACGAGTCTTAAGTCATGGCCGCCCATAGTAATGAGCACTCGCCGGTAAGAGAAGTCTACTTCTAACTGGTTGTTTTTAATCGTTTTCCCTTTCATGCATTACGTGTACCAAATGTCAATTCTAACAAGTACAGTAAATAGAAATAGAAAGGTTGACGCCTATAAAGAACTCCTTATTGTTAAAGGTCAATTCTTAAAAACTTTTCATTCGGTGCCTCTCTTACATTTAATTCCTTATATTTTTTGTAAACCAAATTGCTTTCCGGGTAGAACAAAAGCAACATTTTGAATTCATTTTAATGTTTTTTTTTCGTTTATTTTGTCATTTTTAATATCTTTGAACACAATCTTGACTTTCATTTTAGTATGATAGATATTACATTTTTGGCATCTGTTTATTTAATATATTTTGGGATATTAGCTACCTGGCGTTTTTTCATAAACTTTAATGTAACTCCCTAATTATTTGGAAAATCTCTACGTTCGCAATCTTGCAAAAACAAGCTCGTGTCTATTTATTTTTGATTTTCCTACATTTTTTCTGCTTTGTTTTATAACATGATGTTGCCCCAGGCTTTGCGAGTCTTAAAACATGTTTTACGGTCGTGCTAAGGGCTATTTCATCTTAGTCAGATTCAAATCTGCTCGTCGATCATGAAAAACATGCCCTAAGCAAAAGTTTAACCTCACTATCGTTCGCCGAACACCTCCAGCGATAAAGATTCTCTCGTGGAATCTTCTATTACTTTTTTTACAATATATTTTGAATGATAATATAATACATAAATACAATAAGAGTTTTGGAGGTTATGAGATGTTGTTATAGGCTTAATACGAGTTCGTTTATGTTACGATTTGAACGGAGGACAACCTAACGAAAGAACTGTGACTTATTTAACGATCGCGGATATTTACGATTTACGTACGGTAATTATAACTCTTTGAAAGAGAGTGGTGCTCGATCTACTTCAGTGTTCTTCGCTATAATAGATCGAGAGAAAGAGCTTCAGTGTGGATGAGACTTCGGTACTGATTCCTCGCTTTCCACTGGAATTTAGAGGTTATGTGCCCGAAAGACCCAGTGAAAAGGGAATATGGTGGGAATAAGGCACCAGGCATCTGACCATACTAGAGGTCTAAATATTTATAGGGTAAATGTTATTGAATAAAAAACGATCGAAAAGGCAAACAGGAAATTCTATGTGGGAGATTAATGAGCTAAAATTATTGACTTTACACGTCAAAGGAAACTAAGAAAAGTAGAACGATAAGGATGAGTATGTAACAATAGCAATGATTTCTTGCAGTGATACAAAAGTATCAAACAAGTTTAAACTTTTATACGAAACTTCAGAATGTATAAGGTTAAACTTATTAATCAAATTTGATTTTATAGAAACTTTAACTGTTAGGATTTAATACATATGCGAATAAAGGTAAATACAACTTTCCAAGAAATAGTACTAGATATTTGGGTATTTTTGTGAATTTTTTTATTAATCTTGAAATATTACTTTTTCAAAGAGCGCATATTGACGTTATTATTATTAGTAGTCCCTTTTAAAAGTCTATTTCGTTGGAAAATAATCATTGAATATTAATTTTAAAGCTTTTTCGTTTAACAAAGAAGGCTGTATATTTCCGATCGAACAAAAACTTGCAAGATGTACACTTTTTGCGATACTTCTAATTTCAATAGAATGAATATAAAATGCATAAAGAAAGTGTTCGCAAACTCAATATTTTTGGAATGAACCAACTTAAAAAGAAAGCTCAATCTCCTTCATAAGAATGCATGGTTTTCTTCTTTAAGATAATTTACTCAAAAAACACAGGGTTTGCGAGTACTTGTTTTATTCGCTCTATATGTACGAATTTTCAAGTTCGAAATCTCTTTTTTAAAATCAATATTGATGAAAAAGTATAATTAATGAGAAACTGTACACCGACTATAGTACAATCGAAGGATCAGGTTCCTCAGGTAATAGGCATTGCATTAACCTTTCGGACCGCGAGAACCAACGTGCTTAAGTTATCCACGCAATAAAAGTATACACAAAAACGATGAGCATGAAGCGACACGTGTATGATTCGATGTATCATTGAATCATCCATAACAGAATTAATATACATATTTAGACACTACATGCGTACTGCATAGAAGTCGCCATGAGAATAAGAAATGCTTGCTAATATGATGAAATTTTGCTTGACTATTGTAATTTTTTTCATTTTATATCGCAAATATTTCTTTTTACTCGACCAAAATCGCCTAATCAGTAATGACGTTCAAATCTTTGTCTTGAGTTGTGCTTTTGAAAATAGCGCTGATTCATTAATATATTAATTTAATAACCAAAAAAAGGAGAGATCATTAAGTGATGTACTAAAATACATTCAAGTTTTCAACCAATACATTCAACGAATCCAGTTAATCTAGAATACATTTCGGTTTAACAGAAAATATAAACTCATACTTGTAATTACAAAAATTAATTTAAAAATAAATAATAAATGTCATATACAAATGCTTATAGAATTAATCAGCTGTATGCATTTTTACCTCATTGATTTCATTGGTTCTAGTGTGAAAGCTAGTTTTTTGTGCAATAGTTCGAGAGTTTAAAATTCCGCTGCAATTCTCACAGACATAATAATTATTCACGCGAAAAATCTGTACAATTATCTGTGTAGAATTCAAATGTTCGAGTTATTCGAGTAGCCACCCGTAAGCAGTTTCATTAGTTTTTAAGAAAGATACGAGGTGATACAAAGGGATAAAAAAAGAGAATTTCATTAAAACTTTGAAATCACTTTTCTCCAATACTTACCTATTTTCATTGATTATTTTGCATTTTTAGATTCAGACGAATTTTACAAATTAGTGGAAGATTGCCAAAATCGTACTAACCTACCTAAAAATTCACACGCACCGCCATCTGGTTTTCCATTAAATCAGTTTACTTCAGAGTACAGCAGTTATCTCAATAGTCTTTGAACATTTGACTTCGAAAAGGAGGAGGTACTCAATTCGATCGCTGTTTCTTTTTTTTTTTGACACATTTTGTAGTCGAATTGCAGAACGCAAGGCACACATCCATATTTGCGAAAATTGGTAATGATTATAATACTGGTTGATTTAGATTGGCACGTTCAAGGCTTTTCACTAATGTTTCTAGGTTAACAAATAAAAAAAAGTGATGATTATCCTAAATCACACTTCTTTGTTGTTGCCAGCACCTTAACAATTTATGCATGGTCCTATCTGGATTTCCATTAGGTTACTTTCTACCTTTAAAGAACAACAATAATACTTCGGTTATTGCTAAACATTCTCCGTATAAACTCATTTCTTCATGTTTTCAGTAGCTCCCTTATTGAAACATCGTTTGATCTTAGCTTTTGAAGTTCAGCTTTTGAACTTTGATTACAAATATTAATCTACTTAGTGCGCCACCCTTACAAACAATAATTATTTATTTCATTTCATTCTATGTGCAAAATCCTTATTGAAATTCTCATTTCCAATTGCAGGCTGAATGTGGCAACCGGAGGTGCGATTTTGCACACCGGTTGCCTAAATCGCACCACTTAAAGGTTTTGCAAAATCACCTGCATTCAAACCGATCATCATCTATTAAAATTATAACAAAAATCCATGAGAACGAGGAAATACTGTCGTTTATTGTGACGTGAAAAATATAAAGATATGATTCTTTATTTCTGAGTAATAAGCCTTAATTATTAAAAGTTGGGCGATTTAAGCAATCTTACCCGATAATATTTTCGAAACGAGTAATAACTATTAATAATAACTGCGAACAATTAAACAAGTTATTTTGACGTAATTTGTTGTTCCAGTGTTAAAGTTCGTTTTCTGTACAATAATCTGACCATTTAAAATTCCACCAATATTTTTACAGACATAATAATTATTCATGCAGACAATATACGTTTCTAAGTATATTTGCGATAATGATCTCGAAATGAGTAATACCTAAATATTAATAATAACTACGAACAATTAAACAGTGTCAAAGTACGTTTCCTGTACAACAATCTGACTATTTAAATTTCCACTGATATTTCCACAGACATAATAACTATTCATGCGGAAAATATAAGTTTCTAAGTATACTTGCGATATTCGGGTCAGTTGGACGTGGTTGGCTGTCACGGCAAACGTTGCATGTGAGCACACGTTCGGAAAAGTTTCCGTGCACGAAGGGGAGAATAAGTCAATTGATTGCGTGCAAATTGCGTCGGACTAATTATTGTACCAGTTCGATTCAAACTAAGTTACAGTCTCTTGCATTAGTATAAATTGCAAATATTAAGAACATGCGATGTGGACTATCAATTATTATCTAACAGTTTGTGCAAACAATAACATAAATAACTTCATTGTTCGATACGACTTTCTTTTGTTTTTAACACCAATAAAGTTTATTTTGCAAAGAGATGTTCCTATTATGGTAGCCAGTGAATCTATGCTTCTTGTACTTATACATCGTTGTATATTTTTAATGACTACCTTTGCCCTAATTGACCTGACATAATAACACATAACCTACAACACTCTCATAACCTTTAAAAAATAGACCCTTGCAAGTTTCCTCAGAATTTGTTTGATGTTATCAAAGATTACAAATATTAAGAACGTACAATGTGAACCATCAATGATTATTTAACAGTTCGTGCAAACAATAACATAAATAACTTGATTATTCGATTTAACATTCCTTTGCTTTAAACAGTGTAATATTGTTTATGTTACAAAGAAACGTTCCTATTTATATGGTAGCCAGTGAATCTATGCTTCTCATACTTTTACATCGTTATATATTTTTAATGACTACCTTTGCCCTAATTGACCTGACATAATAACAGATAACCTACAATACTCTCATAACCTTTAAAACGATTTTGCTGCAATCTTTTGAATTAGTATGGATTAAAAATAACTACAAACGTGGTATTTCGACCATGAATGATTATCCGAAAGGTTTGTGCGAACAATAACGGCAAACGCTGCTGGCGTGTGGGCACAGGTTCGGAAAAGTCTCCGCGCACGAAGGGGAGAATAAGCCAATTGATTGCGTGCAAATTGCGCCGGACTAATTATGTAACACGATCGACGCTCCAATTGGCCGCACATTGGCATGACGGCGCGATGAGGTCTTTAACGAACTGCACTTTGCATCGCGTGATCGACTTACGTGCGCCCGAGTTTCCCCGCTCGGACCACGCGGCCTCTTCACAATTCATTCTTCCTGACCTGCACTTAGAAATTCCTCGACGTTGCCGTTATTCGTGACAAGTAGCCATTATAGTCGCGTCATTCGGAATAATATAAAAACAGGGACAAACGAGATTTATTCGTGTCTTCATCGGATTATATTACTGTTTGACTTTAAAATACTTAGAGTGACTTAAAAAGCATCGACACACTCAATATTCGTACAATAAATTTTCTTAAAAAAGAAAATTATATCCTCTCAGGAAATTTATTTTTTCTTAAGAAGAACTCTTTCTAGTTAAAAAAAAAAGTATTTTTATTTAGAGACAAAAGTTTTCTTCTTTAAGGAAAATTTTTTCCAAAAATAGGCCGTGCGAGTATTTGTTTCACGCAATGATTATTAATACTGAGACTTTCAATGGGATCAAAATAGTTTGTTTCACACTTTTTTATACTTATTATTTATTCATGAAAGATTTTAGTTTACAACACTTTTCATGATTTTTGACTCTTTCTTAAATGTCTATGTAGTATACAAAAATATACCGGAAAGTGTTATTTTAGCTCTTCACGAAACATAGGTAAATCTTAATAACATTCGCATTTAAAATAATTTTTATAAACTTTTGGAATTGCTTTCAAAAAATGATTGAATTATGAGTTGCTAAAAAGAAGAATACATATATATGTCATTCATAACCATATAATTGATGTGACAGTAATTTCATATTAAAAGAGCGATTTATCTGAAATAATCTATTTTTTAGAAGCTTTCATAAAAAAATATGATTATCAAACAAATAAACTGAAATAAGTTGTCCAGTTGTTTACCAATTTTATCTATTTATGTGCTTATTTTATTCTTTATTACTATTTATTATTTAATTCTTATTTTCCATTTAATTCTTTGTCTTTCAGGTGGAAGAGTTTAGCAACAAAGTCGCCAATGTCTTCAAATCCCATGGATACCGGAAGGGCGATGTGGTTGCGCTTCTCCTTGAAAATCGGCCGGAATACGTTGCCATATGGCTGGGCCTGAGCAAATTGGGTATCATCACACCGCTAATCAACACTAATCTAAAGAAGACATCTTTGTTGCACAGCATCAACGTAGCAAAATGCCAGGCGTTCATTTTCGGCTCCGAATTCACAAGTGGTAAACATCCATTTTTTATTCGTCATCTATTTTATAGGATAAGTTTAAGGTAGTTTATCTATTTTTAGGGTAAAGATTTATAGTGGGGTTCTAGGATTCTTAGCTAACATATTTGAAATATTCTTCCGCAGTCCTTTGATAGTTTTGAAAAAATGTATGTTTATGAGAACGCCAAAAACGTACACAAAAGTAGATGGTACAGTATAATAAAAGATTTCTTTGAAAAGCGATGGCTAAAACTGAAATATATTTTGTTTAACCATGGCGTACCGGTCCCAAAATTCTAGATTTAAAATACATTGTTCTGGAACATCCAGAGATGCTGCAACAGAAGTTTAATCTTTATGCCTCGAGTTTGTTTAGGTTAATAAATATATAAAGCGTATAAAGTTCTTAGAGATCTTGGGAAAGTTTAGTTTTTTTTAATTCCTGACAAGTTTTTTTCCACGAAAAATGTTTCATAAAGAAAACTTTTTAGTTAAATTATAGTAGTTTAACATAATACTTACTTAAAACAACAAGTTTTTATCCGAATTTTTACAAAAATATCAAATCTCACCACTTTGAAGGTTCGCGAAATTAGTTATTCTTAAAATGGTTATCATGTATTAGGATTATAAAAAAACAGAATAGGAAAGAAATACTGTCCTTTATTATGACGTATTCGTGTATAGCTAATTATTAATTTAATACTAAGACAAATGCTTAAAGTAATATTGAATAATCCAAACATTAGAAATTAAAAATTATAAAGAAACAAGTGGGGGCGATGGTACGATAGGTGTTAAAGAGGTTCGTGACGTCATTTGATGTGGGAGAAAGAGGGGAACATTTGGGCACTGATCCCGATTTCTGAGGCTTTTTCAAATTACAATAAAACCAATTTTTGAATGAGACAGTTCAATTTGCAATTAAATTTCTGTTATGCCAAATCTGCGTTAATAAGTTACTTGTATTTCTATACTATTTATCATGTTATTGCTACAAATGAATCCATTTGCTTTTCACTGTCTCTTCAAATACTTTCGACAACTTTTGAAACTTTGCCTGATTGTTCGTAAATGTCTCATTCATCACATGTTAAATGTTTTCTGTTCATGTGTCATTATTGTATTGTATATTTTTAAGCCATAAACGGTAATCTCTGCTATCGTCGCCATAAGAACCCATGCATAAGAATGGATTTTTGAACATTGATTATTCAAAAACTGAAGAAACAAGTTGAAATTTTGAAGAGAGCTGCAGTGACTATTGACTACCATTTTCTCTAAATTTCAATCCAATCTCATTATTTTCATTTTCGACACTAACCTCCTTAATATGAAAAGGAGTACGATTTAGGCCACCATAACCTATAAACTTCCAGTACTACGTTTACTATTAACGGTGGAGAAAAAGCGATTTACGGGAACATGCAATCTCTGTTACAGCAATATCCGACATAGCTGGATCACTCGACGCTAAGATATCCTTGTACAGATTTGGGACAGCTACAAATTCGGAACCGCAGGACCTTAAACCAAAAGACTTGATTACATTAATGGCCGATGTTCCCGCCACTCCTCCGGTTGTGAAAGAGAGAGCAGCTCACAATGATAAGTTATTGTATATTTATACCAGTGGAACGACTGGCCTCCCGAAAGCAGCAGTCATCACTAGTTCCAGGTAAGACTGCTAACATTTTTCAGAATGTAATTACAATAAAACACCCGCAGACAGCTAATTCGTATAGAAGAATTTACGAAAGATTGATTAGAAATACGTTTTTTCATAAATGAACAAAATGTATAACGTAAAACTAATAAATACGAATGCTTAGATATGAATGAACTATTAATTTATACTTTACAAATATTTTACTCTAAAAGATGCATAAAGTAGAGGTTGCAAATTGCGATAAACAAACTCCTTGTTATAAAGATAGTTCTCGAGACACTATTTGATGCGTATTTGTTTCAACTATTCAGTTTCACTTTAACGGGTTAAAACCGGAATTAGAGTTGGGGAGAATTTTATAGTAATTGGTACAAATTTGACGTTAATCGGATGGTCCCTTCGTTATAGTTTTTGTTCTAATTACCGTAAGTTTTTGTGTGCCCTTCGCTTCACTTAGATAACCAATGATTTTAGTATATTAACCCCTTAACTTGTGCGCTCGAGTTAATTTGTGCGCGCTAAACAGGCCAAACTGTGCACATTCGAGATAATTTTAACGGCGTTGTATTTTATTCTGCTATAATTTTTCACACTCGAATATAATCGAGATTTATTTTTTTGCCAAGACAATGTTCTAGTGTTTTTTTACAGTAAAAAAATTATTTTTTGGTCGGGTTTGAAAAAAAATCTGTGCGTTAAGGGGTTAAATTGGTATCAGTATTAATACATTAATAATATTTAAATATATGTAAATGACGTAGAACTACGTTACTTCTTATTGATATTGTCATTACATCCTCAATCTTCATTACATCCCAATCTTACTATTTTATTTTTGATACAATGTCAATTACTTACAGTAGATAAAGAAAGTACTCGCATACATACTCACCCATTTTGAGTCAAATTTTCTCATAAAGAAAAACTCTTCTCTTTAAATAGAAATACATTTTTTTAAAAGAATTTTTTGTTAAAATGTGCATCTACTTGCGTCGTTAAAATCAAGCGATATCGTTTATACCCAATTCCATACAATTTTAATTCATTTATCTCAAATATCCCAATATTGTCATAAAGATGCAAAAAGTTGTTGACCATTTGATTTCTTTATTCCAAGGAATTTTTCCGAATGACTGGTGCAAGCATCAAACACTGTTAAAAAACACGGTTAAGAAAAACAAGAATTCATTAAAGATAACAGTTTCCCTTTATAAAAACATTTATTCCAAACACACTGGATGTGCCAATAACTTTTCTGTACTTACATTAATTGAAACAATAACGAAATAATTGCTTATACTGTCGGTTTGTAGGTTCATGTTCATCTCAAGTGGCATTTACTATATGGGTCGGGTTCGAGCCAGCGACAGGGTATACACACCCTTGCCACTTTACCATACTGCCGGTGGTATAATGAGCACGGGCTACGCACTCCTCCACGGCAATACCGTCGTAATTAGGAAGAAGTTCTCGGCGAGTGCGTACTTCAGCGATTGCGCAAAATACAAGTGCACCGTAAGTATTCTTAGTAATTTTGTTTTATTAACACTATTACATTTGGCGCATCACAAGTTACAAGTTACGTGATACATATTACATGATACATGATACATGTTACGTGATACATGTTACGTGATACATGTTACATGATACATGGCACGTGTTACATGATACATGATACATGATACATGGCACGTGTTACAGGGTACATGTTAAGTGTTACACGATACATGTTACATGTTACACGATACATGGTACATACGTGTTACAAGGTACATGTTACACGATACGTGTTACATGTTACGGTGGTACATGTTACGTGGTACATGGTACATGTTACAGATTACGTGTTAGAGGTTACATGTTACACATTGTACATTACATTTTATAGCCTTAGCATCAGCAAGTATTTCATCTTCACTCTACAAAATAAAACTGCTTGTTCTATTGATCGATTAATACTGATATAAATGCACAGAACACGTGGGCTTGTATTCTTTTTTGACCCTACGACAGACACGTCCAGTACATACTATATACTGTATTTATACTATTTTAAATTGTGTAACACACGCATTTTTAGAATACATTGTCTTAATAATAACACTTTCTTGTTCAATAGAACGTTTTTCTGTTTTGAGAGAAGAGTTTTCTTCTTTAAAACAATATTTTGCGAAAGTACTGGGTATGCGGTTACTTTATTTAATCGCTGTATGTCAATGGTAGAATCATTAATATCAAGATAACTTGTCTAAATAACTAGTCAAAATAACTTTTTGTCACTTATCCATATGTATTTTTCAATTGTGTTACACTTGGATTTACAAAATTTCTCTTGACTTTTGTTTTTCTCTGACTTTTCTGAGTTATCGATTTCATCAAAACATCGCATTATTTTTGTTTAGATCGCTCAATACATAGGAGAAATGTGTCGATATATATTAGCTGCGCCGCCAAAGCCCGAAGATAAGCAACACAACGTCAGAATGATATTTGGCAATGGACTGCGTCCACAAATATGGCGTGAATTTGTCGAGCGGTTCAATATTGCAGAAGTAGTTGAATTTTACGGAGCGACAGAAGGCAACGCCAATATTCGTATGTCAAATTAATAATCAAATCTCTCATTCTTTTTTCTACTCGTTGTATTCAAACTATTAGGTTCTTCCTTCAATCCATATTGTATTAATTATTTAATGCGATTGATTAGCATAATCAGTTGCACTGAAGTTTATTTATAGTAAAAGAAATTAGTACGCATTTATTACGCATTTAAATATGATAACTGTAACAAGAACTCTAAATATTTTATTAATATAAACCATGCAAAAGATATGAGTTTAACATTCATCCGATTTCGTTAAACATTATGGATTTTGAAAAACTACTTTCTTTCATCTATCTAAAATTTAAATGAATTGACATAAAATTCAAATGAATTCATTAATAATTTTCTTCCAGTGAACGTGGACAATACAGTTGGAGCGATAGGCTTTGTGTCACGCATCATTCCGTCCGTTTATCCAATTTCGATTATAAAGGTCGACAGCGATGGAGAGCCAATAAGAAATACGAAAGGATTGTGTCAAGTTTGTGAACCAAGTAAGATTGCAATAATTAATTCAATATGTGTGTTACATTCAATATTCTTGGAACTAATTAGCTGCTTAGATGTCGTTCGGCATGACACTACAATATAATCGCTTAAATCAACAACATTTCTATAATAAAATAAAACTATTTTCGAAAATGTATAAACTTAAATTTTTAATTGACGATTTTCCAATTTTTTTCTAAAACAGAGTATCTCATAACGAAATAAATAATAATTAAGCATATTTACAACCTTTTAAAGAAGGAAATACAAATCAAGATTGCTATTTTCAAAACCCTCATTTCCTCTATTTGTATAAATTAGCGGTTATTTGTATGTCATTTAACAACTAAATTCTTATTTTCAGATGAGCCAGGCGTCTTTATCGGGAAAATTCTCCCGAACAATCCCAGCAGGGCGTTCCTAGGCTACGTGGACGAAAATGCGTCACAGAAGAAGATCGTACGCGACGTGTTTACGCAAGGCGATTCCGCTTTCATCTCTGGCGATATTCTCGTGGCCGACGAACTCGGCTACCTCTTCTTCAAGGACAGAACAGGAGATACTTTCAGGTGGAAGGGCGAGAATGTTTCGACCTCCGAAATCGAAGGCATTATTAGCAACCTCATCAATTACAGAGATTGTATAGTGTACGGAGTAGAAGTAAGTATTTCTGCGAGAAATTCATTATGCTATAATTTCTATACTCGATATTTGAAAGTATAATCAGCATTAAGTAAAATAATTTTAATTAAGAATAAACGTACTCGCACTTTATATGTTTTTATTGCCGTCTTAATCGGCCAAATGACCACTTCATTATCAATTTAATACCAAAACTAATATATAGATGAATAACATTCAAATAATAATAACAAAATTATAAATTTGCGAATCTAATTTTAATAAATATAAAAGAAAAACGTGTGGTTAAATAAAATTTTAGAATCGATCATTTGCTCAATCGTGGTATTTTAGTGTTAAGCGATTTATTAGTGAAAGATTAATTATTTCCGTTTGTAATCCACAACTTTAATCAGTATTAAGAAAAAATATTTTAATTAAAATTAAATGAATCGGCAGTTTATACACTACTTTTACCATAAATCAACTGCTGATTGTTACTTTGTGAAACATTAGCGCATTTTTAAATCAATTATTTTCCAAATAGGTTCACATAATTTTTTACACTTTTCTATTTGATGCGACTAACGTAATCGCAGCTTTAAATTTCTGTTCCTTCATTTGCAGGTGCGCGGTGCGGAAGGTAGAGCCGGCATGGCAGCAATTTACGATGAGAACATGACGTTGGACATGGACAAATTGTCTCTTGACATTCGAGAGCAGCTACCAGTTTACGCTAGACCGCAGTTTGTCAGAATACTTACAAAAATCGATCTCACAGGTGCGTATTAAGTTGAGGGCCAATTGCGTTGAGCTATAAAATACAAATAGAATCTGTATACAATTAATCTTTTTTAAAATTCATCATATACAGTGAATAAAAACAGTATTCGTACATCCAGTATGTTTGGAATAAGTTTCCTTGAAAAAGAAAACTGTCTTTTCCAAAAACAAATATTTTCTCTTAAGCATAAAACTTTCTTCTTTAAGAAAATGTAGTTCTTTTTCGAGGGAAGAGTTTCTTTCTTTAAAAAAAGTGTTTTTGAAAAACACTGGGTCTGCGAATACTTCTTTTATTCACTGTGCTTATTAAAGTACATACTTTTGAACTAAGTTTACTGTAAATTTAAATCGTTGACGTTTTATAATAACATCTGTAAAACCGCAATCATTGAAACATGATTTGCGTGTCCACTCTGGTTTCGCCTTTTTTATCTTAAATGTACGAAACATTTTTCAAAATTTTCATACTGTCCAAAAACATTCCTACTTGTACTCCTCTAATATATTGTTTTTTTAATTTTGTACTATTTCAAAACTAATTTTG
Organism: Ectemnius continuus; assembly: GCA_910591665.1. Classification (NCBI taxonomy): domain Eukaryota; kingdom Metazoa; phylum Arthropoda; class Insecta; order Hymenoptera; family Crabronidae; genus Ectemnius; species Ectemnius continuus. The sequence continues at coordinate 11,337,153 of OU342868.1, read as the reverse complement.
TCCTAGAAAATAAAGTAAGGGAGGTATCAAAAAAGCTTTCCTAAAAAGATCTGATGAAAACTTCAGCGGAGTCAATTTATTAGTTAACAAATTATAATGGGCACCGTTTCAATGACAATGGCTTTACGACTATTGCTATAGAACAATCGAATAACATTATTATTGAATCACCAGGAATCAAATGATCCAAGTTTATAATCTTTATAATAATTATATCGAATTCCGACCTTTCACATATGTCACATACGCATGAAAAAGCCAACATGCATTATAACTATTAACAACTATTAACAATTAATTTTATTTTTCTGTCAGGTACCTTTAAACTTAAGAAAAAGGATCTGCAAGAGGAGGCGTATGATCCTCGACGGATACATGACCAATTATACTACTTGGACGCAAAAGCAGGGTACAAACTGTTGACACCAGAAATCTACGACCAAATTCACGATGGGAAGATTCGATTCTAATTGGTCTCTTAAATGGGACGAAATCTTGTTAAAGACGATGCGCGTAGAAGCAACCCGATCGCACGAAAACCATCAATCCGCGATTGGGTTCGATAAGAAATGAAAGACAACTCTGGACAGGATTGTAAAAAGAGAAGCTATTTTGCGTTAGGGATGATTTAATTTATTACGGAAGGAGCGCATTGAAACGCACAATTGACCGCTTGGCTGGAATTCTCGGGAAGTCTCTTTCCAACGAGCCTTATCTTCAAACACTATTTGTAAATAGATTTTATATTTAAAGAGGCAGAACTCTACGGTAATCGCGGCCAACGCGACTGGTAGCTGGTATCGAACATAGTATTTTTAAGTATACCATAATATCTCCATCCATATTCTCATATTTCAATAGTCAATAAATAATACGCCCTAATATATTTCGACTGAAAGTACATGACATCGGGTGTTTCAAAATGAATGCTGCGGGCACGTATTTCCCGAGAAAGTTCTCCACTTTTATAGCTTAAGCTGCGAGTTCGCGTAACGCTGACTGTAAGTGTTGTGTCCGTTTGATGCGTAAAATTCCTATGTTAAATAATAGCACTTTTACAGCTTTGACGTTAGCGTTCAAGTGCTATCGTTCAAACCGATAAGAAAAGCGCTCGGCTAACTGAGGCCAATACTAGCTTTGAACTTTGTGTGAAAAGCTATCTTAAGGTAGTTGTCGTGCTATACCACTTTTCTAAGAATGGCCTGAAAATTCTATAACGCATAAAAGAGATTATCAGCCAACTGTTTAAAAATTGTAAACTCGGTCGAGAAAATAATTACAATTATTGACCGTGTTTTTCTTAAAGAGATATAATTGTGGAAAGAATATTAGTTTCCTAAAAAACTGAGGTTGTTAAGATGGAACTATTATTGAAGCATTAAGTTGATAGTGTGAGTCCATTCATATACTATGTTTAAAGTCTCAAAAGTATATGGTACGACAGCTACCTTAAAACTAGGTTTACGGTCGTTTTTTTATACCTATCTCTACGGATACGTATCAACATAACGCACGAGCAAATATAATTTCATTTAAAATTATTTATATTTATAATTTTAAAGTTAAAAGACGTAAAATACGTCCGTAGAACAGAAATAGTGTTACCGGGTTTCTCTTATCTGATGTGGTTTATCTGATTTTCGAAGTATCGCCGCTCGCCATATTGTAAATTTGATTTTTGACGATTATTTTCTTGAAGAATTAACTCTTTTATTACGTTCAGATTTATTTCTGTAGTAATATTTTAGCAAGTAAACACGTATCCGAAGAGATAATTATAGAACATAGGGAATTTCAAAATTCGAAAGTTTTGGAAAAAAAGAATATTGATATTTATCTCATGAAATGGATAAAATTCAGTACAAGTGGTAGACGAGAAATAAAAACGATTTTTGTAATTTGCCTTGTGGAATTCAAAATGCGTCAAAGTGACGCGTTCCGTAAACCTAGTATTAAGAATTAAGACCAGTTGCACATTAGATGCAACATTCCAAGTGCATTGATGTTGGACTTATAAGCGTTTATAATCATCGTTCGGCTTGGCTTGTAAGCGCTTAAAGCGCTGCCAATTCCAATCGACTTCGAAAAAGAAACAGGTTCTCAATTCGGCCTGCATATTTGCTGTGTTTGTCCGGCAACATCTCCGCGACAAAAACACAAATGTGAAGTGTCGCCAAGACACGCGAATTGAACGTCTAAACCCAGTGATTCCTGATAATTGTTGGTACAAAACATGTGTAAGTGTCAAATGAATTTAAGCGAGATAATGAGTTCACGCGACCAATGTAAACGCGTGAACTGCGAATGTTTATTCGAGTACTGTGAGATTCCGGTGTTCGACAGGGAAGTGCTCATTACTTTTGATGTATGACATCCTGACCGATTAATGCTCCCTTCGATCCACTTGCTTCGGGAATTTCTCTGTAAATTTACAAATCTGCACCGTGAAATTTGTCCTTTTATCATAACTGCCTTTTTCTCTGACAATAAAGTTAGCGGTAATAGCTTCGCATAAACATCAGCTGTTCAATAGCCAGGGTCTAAACGGGAATGGAATCAGTAAAACACATCTGGTGCTGCAATCTTCGAAGTAATTTCAACCTGTAACACCGTAATCCACAGATAGGTAGTAAAGAGGAATTGATGTATCATTCTTTTTGAAACACCTCGGATGCGTTCCACTTAGTAATCACTAAATCACGTTAAAATCAAACATTTCTATGCGCTCGGAAAAATTAAATTTCACAAAAAATTAGTAGAATTTTTTCTCCAAACACGTCTTGTATGTACAAAATTTAATATACGTTAAAAGCAAAATTGCAATACAGTTTTAGCTGATACAAGGATTTGACACCCAGAAATCTTGAATCGAATTGAATTTAATTTCAGGATTTGTGGTTGTGTGAAGTTTTATTTTTTTCAAGTACATGAAAATTTGTTTGGATAATCAAGTTTCTACTATAATTATTATAAGACTGGCGTTTTGAGAGAATATGAATGGTGAGAGAGGGTAGGCAGAAGGAACCAGCCGGGATTTAACCCTCTCCAGTAACATTTGGGGTCCTTCTTAACCTTACTTCCCCTTTCACGCTTCGACAAACCCAAATCTCAAGGGAAATTGCAGTCATTACGCTTCGAAGATGAAAATTTCGTTCACATTCAGCGGTTCGACTTAATGTACTTTCCAATTAGGAGGTAGAAAAAGGCGCTGTTGCACAGCTGAGCACTGTGTTTTGGGAAATTTAGATATCAAATGGAACGACTAGAACAGTCCAAAGAAAACTGTTGTAGCATCGTTCAGTTTACTACAGAACAGAACATTTGAAAAATCTGAAATTTGAAATAGAACATCTGATATCAACCAACAGTTCAAAATTATGGATGAAACTTTAAAATGTTGGTAGTTTGGTGTGTCGACGCGCTTGAACACAACTTTTTCTTGTAACCCGCTGAGTTCAGCAATGCACTGCTTCTGTCTCTAATTGGAAAGCACACTATGTTATATGCGTAAATGATAAGTAACTCTTCGAATTTACCCAGAATCCGAGCGTTTCAATCGGAAAACCTCTTTAAGTGGAACGCATCCTTGATCAGTTAGGTAATATTCGATAGCTTACAGGTTCTATGCAATTGATTTCTTTCCATCACACTGTTAGAGTTTACTGTACCTATTGAATGCGGAGAACTTTAACTTAACAAGTTCACTGTCACGTGGTTCGCATAAGTTCCACTATGAACATTCCGTTCAGCCCGTTGCTTTGTTGTATGACTTTATGATACTAAATCATAAAGATCTGTCATGAACTTGATGCTTTTGATACGCTTTTAGGCGTTTTTTGAAAAGACGCTCTAAAAATGTGACAGCTAAAATCTCGTCGGTTCAAATTAGAATTCTGCGTTAGATGTCACTGCAGTCAAAGGGTTGAACACTACACGTTAGCCTTAAATAGCAAGTTCGGAACCTTAGAAATATCAAGCGTGTATCGTAAACAAACTTATTAGTTTCGATAACGTCTCCGTCAATTTTTCTATTAGAACAGAAAATCAGTTTGGCAGAGAACATTGTAAACCTCGAGTTGTATTAAGTTTTACGCATAATAATTGTTCTCGAACGATGCAAACACGCTCCTTTTGTGAATGCGATGATAGAACGATGTTTGAGAATTGAAAAACGTGGGAGGAACAGAACGAAATGTTGTTGATAACATTGAATAACAAATTACTTTTTTGAAGTTTATTTTCTCTCCAATTCCAACCGAATGTTTCGTTTTCATTAAATTACTTGTTATTGTATAATGGATTATTAATTATTGGAAATCCTATTTGGTGTAAAACTGCGATAACTCATCGTAAGATTTACGGGAAACGAAACAGAAAGTATAAATAGCATACTTTACTTTTTCACGTGTGAATTTTACAAACACACTCGAAAATGTTAATCCTTCTTTCTTCAAAAACTGTACTGTTTCCAAAAAACATGTATCAAAACTGTTACAAATACTGTTTGTTTTTGTTTTCATTACATTATATTCAAGTCCTATTGTTTCTGGTCGAATGTTGTGTAAAGTAATTTATTCTGCAAAATTAAATCGAATTTCAAATATTCGAATTATGTTTTTATTGAAAACTCAAATCGTATAATTGAATGAAAAATCATAGCAGGATTAAAAATCCGAATTATATTTTGAAACTATTTTAGTTACGTACAAACAATATAACGAAATATCAAACTCATAGTCCAAGCTCACTGATAGTTTCGTTGCTAAGAACTACATCGACGATACTCACAAGCAGGGATGGGCAAGTATGAATAATATAAACTCATTATTACTAATAATCGTGGAGAAAAATTCGTGATTATTTGTAAATTACAAATAATCACGAATTCAAATGATCCGAAGTTGAATATTTCGAAGTTGAATTCTTCGGTTTCGAATGATTCGAAGTCGAATACATCGAATCTGAAAGATTCGAATCATTCGAAATCGAAGTATTCACCTTCGAATCATTCGAAATCGAAGTATTCAACTTCGAATCATTCGAAATCGAAGTATTCAACTTCGAATCATTCGAAATCGAAGTATTCAACTTTGAATCATTCGAATTCGTATGATTATGTATAATTTACAAATAATCACGAGTTTCTGTCCACGATTACAAATAATCACGAATTTTTCTCCACGATTATTATTAATCATGACCGTATATTATTCATGCTTGCCCGTCCCTGCTCACAAGTACAGAAATGCAGTAGAAGCTCCTTCATCCGAACATTTTGTTATTCGAACATGTCCGAAATTAAATTTCCACCACCGAAATTAAATATGATTTAGTTAAAGATTTCTGGGCGCCAAATCTTTTTAGTTATTAAAACTAAATTGTAACTCGCTATGTTATCAGAATTAGCGTGATTTTTTATCAGACATGTCTGATGTATATAAAATCTGTAAAATAATACAATATATTGTATGTATAAAGTAGCCTGCTGAAGAAATATTTTACTATTATTATATTATATACATTACGTATACCATTTAGTGTTGTATATAATGTTTAGGATGTAGAGGAAAGTTGAGAAACATTCGTATAGAATTCTAATTACTCGATATTTTATAATCATTCTGTATAAAATGAATCAGCTTGTACAGCGTGATTTAAAATCGTGTTTAAATGTCATGTTTCCTTTTTTAACTAGTACTTTCTTCAGAGTTAGTAAAGACTTTCATATTATTTTAGTTAAATTATTTAGTTAACTTATATTTGTATCAAGAAAGACGATATAAATAATATATAACACAATGTTTGAATAGTAAACCATTCAAACAGCTTTATTTGTATCAAAGAAATTATACTTCATCCAGTAATTATAATAATACAGGAATGTTTTCAAATACTTCTCTGCGTTTTATATATAATATTATATTTCACGTACAGTGCACATAATATATGCATTTGTTGGATAAAAAGTTGAGCTCGATTGTGTTGATTCAAAGGCAACTGCATCATTTCGTATATATTTAGTAATATTACCAATCGCAAAACAGCTTTAGCACCTAAAAAGAAGTGGCATCCAGAAATATTTAACCAAATCATATTTAATTTTATATTAAATATCGGCTATTATTAATGTTTATGTCTCTTTCATTTGAATCACGTTACTTCATTTTTTATTTTTCAAATATTCTGTCACAATATTTTTAAAGCGATAGAAATAATATAACGACGTGTTGGAAGAATAGAAAATGTGAATAACGTAATTCGGATAAGAGAGTTTTGAGTATATTTGAAGATTTCTTTATTCGAACGAATATGTTCATCGATTAGTTCAGATAATCAAGTTTCTATTGTACTATTACCGACAGAAAGATCATTCCCATATTTTTAAGCGGTGTATTTGTATTACTGTAAAAGTAGACCAATTGTTACTTGTTGCTTTTTAAAATAAAAGTTTTCTATTTTCTATGCACGACTTTCTAAATACCTTCGACTTGAAGTGTAATAGTTTATCATTAGAATGATAGGTCATTTTCAAAATGATAAATAAATATAATGCAATGTGTCCAGTCGAACTGTTTTATAATTATAAAAGTGCGAAAAAGAAACGCAAACCATTTTTGTTCAAAAATTGATGATTTGATGACACTACATCTTGGAATTTTTAGTAAAACACTAGAGAAATTCTATATTAATTCTATGTTAATATAGCGAATCTTCGTGAAACTGTATTCTCATTAGAGAAACAGCAAAACTTCACACCGAAAATTTCTTAAAGTTCCTTGCATAATTCAATGAAATTAGAATGACGTCAGAGTATTCGGTAATAGGTGATTAAAAATCTAGACAAATCAAATTTTACCAGTCGTCATTTTATTTCAAACGAATTTTTGAAAAATCTTACGCCACAACGTCCTAGATAATCTAATAAGCTTTCAAGTTTAGATGCAATAATTAATGTCTCCTACATTTTTAATGCCTTCTTATGAAACTAAGTTAGTATTAAGTCAAAGGGTACCTCTCAAACGAAGAAAAACTACTTACAAAAAAGGTTGTACATTTTAAAAAATTGAGTATTTTGTTTGACGCTACTATTTGCGGGTCCATTAGAAAAGCAAAGATTCAAGGAAAGGCAGCATTTTTTAAAGAAAAAAACATGATTCAAAATGAAAAACATTTGAAATGGATATTCGTCGAACTGCGAGCAGACCATACGCTTTCTGGGAATGCATCACTAGCGCTCCTGACAGTGAAATGTACAAATTCTAAGCATCAGTTCTGTTTTTAACACTTTTCTTTGCTTTATCATGAAATTTTATATCAAAAGTGTTGTCAAATAGCACAACAAACTACACAAGACTAACTGGAAACAACACAGTTTCTGAATTTGAAAATTAATGATGACAATATTACAAGTAATGCAGGAGATCGGTCCAACCGGAACGATTTTCGGACAGACAAGGAAGAGACATGCCAACAAACATAGACAAGAAATATAATAACGTGTTCAGAATTTATTCCAAGACCCTTGTACTTTTTTTGCTACCACACGCCGAGGAATTACAATGTTCAGTGTTTATGCTAAACGCGCTCCGCGATGTTGACTGTGTGTCCGAGAAATTATGACAGATCACTTTCGAGAATTACAGCGTTCACAATGTTGTGAAGCTCGCAATTAACTAACTAGAAAAAGTGTATTCCATCATAGATAATTATGTACATACAAAATGGTACCTTTGCCGCCGTGTGCTGCGAACTATACGCTCCGGTTAAAGGAAATTACACGCAACCATAAACGCGTGACTACATATTTGATGCAGCTATAGTGTTCGTCATGAGAATTCATAATGTTGTACAGCTTACGTGCGTTTCGCGCGTTCGACATTTGTTCCTTCTTTCACGAACACAAAACGCTACGAACAATCAACTCGCCGGTACGACAAAACTACACGGGTGAAGAAAGCGACAGTGTTTTCGGATGTATACGAATTAACAAGCACGCAGAACAGAGGACAATGCACAATCACCGATTAGAGCAAGCACACCTTCAAACACACGGTGTAATCCTGTATATCACAGTGTACGTGACAAAGTATGAGCAACTGACGTACAAAGTTTGGTGTTCAAATTCAGGCCCGCACACTTGCGAGGCATGTCAGGAATCCTAGGAGTACATTTCCGGTTCTTAGATTCCGGGGCAAGTGCAATGCTGTCAGCATTCCTCGAACGAAATACTAATTTACATTATCGAATTGGCATTATGCGGGCAGCATTGATTTTATTCCCTTAATTCCTTCGTTACAGTTCGATGAGTACACTTGCGATCGACCGGAGAACTAAACCTGACTTCGGTGAGGAAATACTACTCGGAAGTGGATTCATGAGGTTCGTCAATTCTAAACAGCGTCGCAATCCACGCATAAGAGCTACGAGACCTTAACGGGTAAACTGTGAACGGATCGCTTAGGCTTGCGCCTACGATTATGCAGACTTTTAACGAGTTACATCGTCTTTTAATGATACAGAAACACATACACCGAACGGTCGACAGTATTAATTAATCAATTCAATTCTTTGGTGTTATAGAAAAGATTTACTCAGTTCGCCGGACCTAGGGCTGATACTGTCGGATGTATTCTGGTGTTACAATTGCATTAAACGCATAAAATTGTCTATCAGTACCTGGCACTTCGTGGCAGACCGAAGACACATTAGTGTCTCAAGAAGCTCTACGAATTTTGTCGACTTCCATAAAACGGGATGATGTACATGACAGACTGTAATGCAGCGAAATCTAGAATTGATATTATTTCGTACTTCTTATCCGTACTACTTAAAACATGACTCGCGTTCCTCTTATCGCTATTTTAACATGCACAAATAGAGCTTTGCCGCATATTGCCATTGAGTGAAAAAAGTTATAAAACAGAGTCTTCGAAACTTACTTTCTTATCGGTTAGTCATCCCCACCCTTGCGCCGGATATTCTCTGTACTGTCCCCGATATTAAGCACGCAAATGTTTGCCTTTTTGAATTTTTATCAAAACGCTAAGTCGGCGCTTTCACACATTTAACAATAAGTAAGGTGTACGCGTTACTTCTTTTCTTTCTCTGCTTCCGTGACTTCCTTCTTAACAGAAACTTTATTGTCACACTTCTTTTCTTTGTCCACTTCGCCGGCTTCTTTCTTCACGGTGACCTTACTATCGCTCCACCTTGTGTCCGTCTTCAATTTGTTTTCCACCTCAGATCCGTTTACTTCCCCTATCTTCTCGTCCTGTATTTCGACTATTTCGACTTTTTTAGTGTCGCTCTGCATGATCTTCGCTGCTATGTGGTACATATTCTTCACTGCCGCAAGGTATGTGTGGCAGTCGGTCTGTAAGCAATCATTATGTTAAACAAGCTTCTGATAATCTTTACAGTAAATACGTTGTCCCCACTGATATAAAGGATAAAGTTTGATCATTGAAAAACGACTGAATGAATTTTAGTACGATTTTCTCTACTATGTAATCATCCAGGCAAATTATAAACTATAAAATATTGTAATACTTATTATTTGTACAAGGTGTTTCAAGAATAGCAGAAATTTTTTGAATGAAATGGGATCTCTTAACGACCTATTCTTCGTTGAATTATACATATGGAACATATATGGAATAACTACCGAAGTTTTCTTGAGCTTTTCATCAGTACTCCTCAGCTTATCCTTGTATGACTTTAAGTCATCTGTGAGGCTTTTAATATTGGTCGATTGCTTCGTAGATTTGTCGTTTGTAACGGTTAAGTCATGTTGCAGCTCCATCATTCGCTCTTCCGTATCTAATCGAGCCTTCTCTGAGCGCTGTAGTTGACTAACAAGTTTTTCTACATCTAAAAGGGCGCCTTTGTACATAACATAGCCTACTGGAACAGAATCCTCGGAATCGTCTTTGTCACCGTTATCCCTCCGAGTTCTCTTTGTCGGTGGTCCGCCGCTAACGAACACTGGCAACAACTTCTTGTTTCCTAAACATAGAAAATTCACTGAGCAACCAATCTCCCATCTCCAATATTCACAGCTTATTCACACTCGATTGCCATTAGCGAGAAATCTTTTTATGAGAAGTTATTTCTACTGCATAAAGGTGCGCAAAAAAGTGCAATATAATTTCCCAAAGGGGACAATCCTGTACGCAATTTATAACCTTTTATTCCGATGGAAGTATTGGTTCAAACGATATGCCAAGATAAATGAAAAATCGATTTCTATGCAATAATAATGGTTAACCACAAATGTTTTTGTGGCTAAATTGTGATATTAATTATAATGATGATATTAGCTGAGATTTGAAAACAGATATAACTCCGAGAACCATAGTTACAAATTACAACCTTGACAGTCATACATTAAACAGATTTTGTTACACAATTTCAGAATGAATCCTCTTACCAAGTGCTAACGATCGAAGAATTTCCTCTTCATTCTCCGACTTTCCAGCTTCACCCTTATCGCTTTCTTTCTCATCCTTTCGCTCGTCCTTGCTGTCGTCGTCCTTCGACTTATCCGTTAATTTACGATAGTGCAAGGAATCCCTGGTAACCACTTTTTGTACTAATTTCCGAACTTGTGCTCTTGATAAATTCAATCCTAGCGTGTAAATGAGTTCTTCGATATCCTTATCGAATATGTATCCGCAATGAGTTTGGTCGAAATAAACGAATGATAGTAGCAGATAAGGATCGTGTGTGTACAGCTTCGTTTTTCGTTTCTTGCCATCTTTCTCCCTATCTCTTCTGCCATCCTTAACAGAATCATCATCCTGTAAAATGAATTGTTAGTACACTTGTAAAGCGCCTTTTATACCTGTTATTTTTTAAAATAAAATATACTTAAAGAAATATGTATCTATATTACAAATATCTAACACAAACAGCGATCTAAAACATTGGAATGACAAAATATAATCGAAAAAAAAGTGACATAATCTTAATTCATAAAAGCATTTGCGGTTTCTCTTACAAAAATTCTCCAAAAGTGCCGATACCGTTTTTACAAATTAGCATTAGTGATTTGTGCTCAACACTTGCGATAAACCAACCAACCAGCGCTAATGCGTTCAACTAACAAAAACCACAAAAGTTAATACGAAAAGATATAAAGTATATAATTACATCGGAATCCTCATCGTCGTCGTCATCGTCATCATCGTTCTTGTCCTTGTCACGATCCTTGTCGTCGGCCTTAGTTTTCACATCTTTCTCGTCCTTTTTATCTTTACTTCCTTCTCTCTTCTTATCGTCCCGCCTGTCATCTTTTCTACTGCACTTCTTATCGTCTTCTTTCCGTTTGTCGTCCCTCTTGTCATCACGCTTGTCATCTTTCTTGTCTTTCTTCTTGTCGTCGTCCTTTTCTTTAGGCTTCTCGGGGAGACTAGATAGCGAGCGGTAAATACGGAAACCGAAATCCCGCATTAACATCTCATTGAATAACTCAGCGAATAACGATACTTCGAAGGAGTGTTCCTAGAAAGCGAAAGATACGGATTGTTTTTAGATTAATATAAGCTTCGACATCAATGAATGTATTGGGTTGGCAAGAAAATAATTTCGGTTTGCATCAGTAGAGAGCGACTAAAAACCGAAATTACTTTCTTGCCAACGTAGTACAATCATTGACCTTTAAAATGGTGTTTGTAAAATTCGGTCTACATATATTTATAAGTCATATCTACTAGTCGAGTCTGAAGAACATTATCTGTTCAAAACTTGAGATAAGTGCTATCGACGTTGAAACTTTGTGTATGCATTGCCTATACGAGAAATGTAGTAACATATATTGAATTTTATTGTTTTATGTGCTGAAAAATAGCCATTAGTAGAAGGATGTGATATGCGCATTCACAAAAAGAATCAAAAATATTTCTGTTTGATTAAGAAAATGCAAATGTTTGAAGTAGGATATTTAGTATGCGTATAGGATATGTAGTATGCTTAGTAGTGTGCTGTCAGTGTGCACAAGTATGCAAACTTATAACCGTATAAACAAACTTCTATACACAAAGTCTATCGTCATTTGACTTATATTGTTTGTGCATCCCTGCATACATCGTGTCATAAACTTTTTGATGCTACTTTCGTACGACAACTGCCTTAAAGTAGTTGACGCGCTAGACCACTTTTTTTTAGAAATTGCCTGATATTTTTAAAACAAAGACGATTACTAACTAATCATTCACAAACATATTCCATGTGTTAGTACGACAGTTGCATCTGTGATGTTTCAAAGTGTATGAATCTATGAGCACACGACAGGCATTACTCATTATGAATTTGTATTTCTGAGTCAGCCCGTCTGTTTAACCATCCATGTGCAGTGTTGCATAAAAATACATAGTAAATATTCCAACAAACAAAGTATTCAACCACCGAGTTTATCGTGTGCGACAATCCTAAAAGTTTTCATCGGAGAGCATAACCGGGATAATCATTTCTTATATTTAATGTTTGCATAACATATAACTCGAATGCTATCTTAACATGCAATTTATTTAAAAAAGTCTAAAGAAACTAGAAGACTATCCAATTATCATTTTGTTGACATTTTCAACCAATTGGTATAAATCGTGATTGAAAAGTTACTTTATACTGCACAATAATAGTTTAAATAAAAATTGTTTTATAAAAGATTAATTACCTTTGTATCTTCTGGTCTGTAGTCCAGTAAAACACTCAGGGACATTACTGTACAATCGAACTTTCCACTCTTCGCCATTCTTGAAGGGTGAACAATAATGTGCGAGGTTTCTGGCAGGGCGTACCGCTTCTCGAGAGCAGCGCGCTCACGCTCGCAAAGCTTCTTCTTGTCGTCATCGTGCTATACAGTAATCGTTGATGTATCAATAATTTCATTCGTTCTCGAAAAACAGACTATTTTGTACAAGTAGAAACATATCAAACAGACTGTTCAATCTTACGTCTTTGCCATCGCGAAACTTCTTATCGTCTTCTTCTCTTGGTGGTGGCGAAGAATCCTTCTCATTCTCATCCACCTCATCTTGTCGGCCTTCTTCTTTCGCTTGTTCCGACTTGATGGCTTTAACGAGCCGCGCAAGTAACTGGGACTTCAAGCCTTTCGAGCTGAGAGCCCGAGCCGCTAACTCTTGTCGCAAGTCGATGACCTAAATTAAATGAACAAACCCAAAACAGACACGAATGAGCGTTTTCTTTATGAAATATTATATTTCGATCGCGAAGTATTAAAGACTCACGTTCATAGACTTCGGATCAAGCTCGGAATAATGCGTGGGCTCCTTCTTTTCTGGCGCGGAGTCGTCCTGAAAAAAGAAATATCATATTACGTTGTAGAAATAAAGAGCAGGATAGGAATCTACAAAAACAGAAGCAGCCCCTATAACGAAACGAAACCACTCCCTCCTTCATTCTTTCATCACTCTCTGGCTTACCAGCACGCACACACACTCACACATTACGATATACACGTATCTTCAAATTCACGATGACCCTCAAGTATGACTCAAGTAACTGCTAGATTCTCATAGTGTCCTGGCTCTGGTGTCTGTGTAGTCGATACGTTACGGGTATATATCAATAATGTTGTAGTATTACAGCGATGATCAGAATTGAAAATTTTAGACGTGATTGATCAATGATGGCGAAGGTATCGGGAAAGGAAATGGCTCAGCTGCGCTCTTCTCCGAGCTAGGCTTGCTTGCTTCTCTTGTTAATGCAATGCGACTGCCACTGGCTAAGGGAGTATACTCGCAATACATTACCCATTGATCTTCTCCGCTAAAACTATGAGTATCGTCAGAATGATCATACTTTTAGTGACAGCAATGCAACCAGCACCAACTGCAGGCATCGATATCCGCGGCTTTAGCACTGCAGCAGTAGGAATCACTTGCAGCGTACAATAACACAAGTATAACTAAGTAAAAAACCACTAGGCAGTACGTTAAGAACAATATAGGTTTGGAACGTATTCTTCCTCTACCCTATTGAACAACATCTAAGCTAACACTACGGAAAAGAAACTTTACATATTGGACACCTTTGGTAGGTAAGTTGAAAAGTGTGCATGCGCCCAAGAGAAAGTGGATCAGGATCATACACGCGAATTAAAATAATGATAGAGGCCAAGAGGATGAAAACATGTTTAAGAGAGAACTAAATCCTTCGCTTAAAGGGAACATACAGCCCGGATGTCTATCTCGTTGAAGAACAATCCGATTTCTTCTCAACAAAGAGAAACGTGCTGGAAGAGCATCGGAACAAATGAGTGAGGTACCTTCGGGAGATAAGTACTTTCTGTAGGATCAATGGGCAAGTATGGCCTATTGAAAAGTCCAGTTTAGTATCGGGAAGACAGTTGCACGATTATGTAATATAATAATTATAATAAAAAGGTAAAAGTAATATGGGATGATGTTGGCAGTGCCTTTTGATCAGCGACGGCAGCCTCATCAGTGTCATTGGCAGGATCCGAATCGTCGGGGTTAGAGGCGGCACGCAGCAACTTTCGCTCCAGTTGTTTCTTATAGTTCAGTTGAAGGCCATCCCATTCCAATCTGGTGGGTACACAGCTCCAAACATCTGGGAGAAATAGTATGACGGTTTCAACGCGAGAGGGCACCACTCGCCCCGACTTGTGGGTCGTTTCAGCACGTCTGTAGTAGAGTTCCAGGAAGCGGTACCTGTGCCGCAACGAAAAACAATACCCAAACGTCAACTCAGGTTAATGCCGCCTTAGCCTTGCCTTATAAGCTAAACTGTTCGCTCGCTCGCTCGCTCGCTCGCTCGCTTGCTTGCTTGCTTGCTCGTTAAGCCCACGCATTGCATACAAAGCCACACACAGCGTACAACGTAGACCATTTGAGAAAGCGCTAGTCATAGTGGCTGAGAGAATAGTGGCTAATAGAGTACAGACACTGCTGATCTCTCTCTCTGTCTGAATCTGCCGAGACTGCTCTCGAATATCATCATCCTCCACCTGCTCCCGAAACAGGACTCCAGTGCAGCGATCTCCGTTGGTCTCAGCCGTGTGTACACATACTTACCTCCTCTATAGAGAGTGAGCTACAATCTTAGTTTATCAAATCAGAAGTCGCATTAAATGTTAAGGCCTGGCCCCAGAAAGTCACACTCCTGTTGGCCAGATTCCTTCTTAATACTACGAGACTCTGTGTCTCCTGAAACTCTATCTCACGCAAACGCGTGTACTTCTTATACGCTCTAAGATGAGAGAGAAAACCGATTATCAAATGAGTGACACCACGTTTAAAGCTTGGATAACAGTTTTGGCATGAATTTCGTAACAAGTATCTGCTATGATATCGGGCGTAATGTGCAATTACAATGAGCATAATCTTTCGTAATAATCAGCTTTGGAAGAAGCAATCGATGAGTCAGTGAAGGTGCGTTTGATTAGATTGATAAAGAGAGTAGTGAATAATTTTGAGGAATCGTACCACTGAGTGCAGTTGGAAAGATCTATCCCTGTCAGTGCTTTGCATGTCCTTACAGCTGTCCTGATTAGAACCGATGGGTCTTTTTCAGGATTAGGACCATCCAGGGAAGGACTCCATGGGCCACCGATAGCCATCGTCTCGTTCTTACCGCGCAAGCCTACCAAGAAATTTATAAGGCGTGTAGGGTGCACGTAATCACGGTCGGGATCCCTGTCCTCCGAGACACCACAACATCGTTTGTATATTTCTTCCATCGCCGGCATAGAGATAAGCATTACCTACAACGTAATCCACATAGAAAATGAGTTTGCTTCCTCCTCGTCGCATACTCAACAGCTTTGCGAGGTGTTTTCAATACTGTACACAATCTAACTGGTCCAATTATGAATATGGTGGATTAACAGACCTTTGCCGAGAACAGATAATCAGCATCCGAAGGTTCGAGGACTGCAGTATTTTCTATGTACGGATCAACATCCTTATGCATCACGTGAAACGAACATGGCTTGTTAAGAGCGAATGGCATATGTGGCGGGAATGCATCGACCCATCGGAAATTTGTCGAGAAGAAGTCGCTCGGAATATACATGTTTTGGTAGCGCCTTCTGATCTCCAGAACATCTGCCTCCGGCCTTGAAGAAATAGTATTAGTTAAATCGCGTAATTGAGCAGCTAATTAAAGCCAAAACTTTGGAACTCACAGGTCAAGCGATATTTTTGGTATTTGTACCATGTAACGGGGAACTACTCTGGCACGCCGCCGAGGTCTTGGCGATTTGCTTCTGCGAGTTCGAGACGGACTACGTTCCTCCTTTTTCTCACGCTCCCTTATACGCTCCTCGCGCCGCCTTTTCCTCTCGATTTCGTCCTCGTCATTTCTCCGCTCTCGAGGTGATCGCTCCCGCACCCTGCCAACTTTGGTGCGATTACTGACTTGGTTGGTATTTGTTACACTAGTTGTAAACCTGAAAACCAGAGTTTTCGATTATCAGCACATAGTAAAAAAGGAAATGTTTAACGTGGCTTATTATTATTTACCTATTATTGACATTTTCGGTAGGAGGAGGCACAGCATTGTATGTCCCTGAGGTCCGGCTTGGTTGCGGTGGTGGTGGCTGTTGCTGTTGCTGGCGATTTGGTTGATTTATCTGCTGTGTATTCGTATTATTATTGCTGTTACCCATTGGCAGCACTTGTATTCTGGTGGCATTCCACTTAAACGGCATGGATGGATTGTACGACGCTTCCACCAGAACGCGGTCGCCGACGACGGGGTTGGAACCCTTGACGCACGCGCTGTAACAATTCTCTCAGATTAAAAATACATCCGAGACAAACTAGCCGAACCCTCGCTGTTACCAGGATAATTGCACTTTTATTTCAGTTTACCTCGTTTGAAAGAATACATCTTCATCTACGAAGCCAAAATTATCATGAACTTTGGTAACTGTGCCTGTGAAAACCCTTTGCTTAGTAGATGACGCAGGGACGTTTTGTTGCACTTGCTGTACTTGCTGGACAGACGGTTGAAATGCATTTGTGTTTAGTGCTCTTGGAGTTGGATATGAAACTGTTGCAACTTGTGGGTACAATTGGCCGGCTATACCCGATGGTAGATTCGAGCCGAGTGTAGCCATTGATGCCATTGTTATGTTGGGCTATGCATTAAGACATAGGAAATTATTACTTGACTTTTACACAGTGCACTATCGATAAACTGGATATACATATGTAAAACACTTTATTAGTAATACAATGATATTAATTTTCCAAAGACACTGCAAAAATATACTTGCAAATATGTATTTCTATCTTCCTCAATAAATTGGTTTATATATTTTGATGTACAATGGAATTTCTATTATCTCAATCACATTATCGGAATCAGATAACAGAGTGTTTTCGTAGTAGAAAATTATTTATACGTAGACTAATACCAAGAAGAACCACAAAAGCAATATAATAAAGTGTTTGAATAGTACAAAATTTAAATAATGTGATTTAGATAACAGAAATACCATAATAATTTACAATGGGTATGTGAATAATTTTGTTCAGATATTCATGTTTAATATATTTGCAGACTTACGATGTTAATCAATTAAAAATATGTAATGACGCCTAATTACCTGTTGTAAACCTAGACTTTGTTGATAAACCTGTTGTGTTTGTTGTTGATACTGAACCATGGGTTGCCCACCTATACTTCCCATGGCCTGACCCAGCATTTGTTGCTGGATATTTTGTATTCCCTGTCCTATGTTCAAACATATTTAAAATTAGTACAGAAAATATATATACAATATACAATGTTACAATACAATAGCGTCATTGGAAGAACAACAGGGAACTTTTTGTTGATATCTCATGTTTTAGAGAACAGTTTTAATTTTAGCCACAAATTTGTAAAGTTCCCCAATGTTTTTCTTGCCAATAACAAGACTTCTTACATATTGCGTAATACAGAATATGAAATCATGCATTTGCAGCAAGCAACAAAAAATTCCTTGTTTCTACGAGGACAAAGTTTTACATTGACTAAAAATATGACTTTGTTTGAAAAGGAATGTATGAATTTATTAAGTACAAGCTCATTTGTTAACATTATAATGCAAAAATGATATACAACTGACATTGTACTATCAGTGAGAACGTAGATTTATGAACTTGCTTTATATTTCAAAACTAAAAATGGTAATTTTCATTCTGTATTTGCATTTATATCATACAATACAATTTTCCCGTTCGAACACAACATGGAACCAAGTTAAGTTTGTATCACATTTTTGGTGAATCTTAACAGAAATTCTGCTTATAAAAAACTGAATCAGGTTGGAGACAAAGTCATTAACGGCTCCAAACGAGACATTCAATGCAATTTCTCTAAGTTCAAACAAATAAACAAGATTTCTAGTAAACTCTAACAAATGCTGACTGAAAATTGTGCTAGGAAAAAAAGGAGTTAGAGACTGGAATGAATAGTAGCAGTGAAACAATAAAGCGGAATGTAAAATGTAACTACAGCGAAATGATTAATGACTCCGAGCGAGGCATTGAATAGGAGCGATTCAAACATTCAAAGGCAAGATAAATTGGTTCAATTGGGCGCTGAGAGCAATTGTTTAGGACACAACTTGATTTTCACTGCCATGGCAGTGAGGAGAGTCGGATCGCTTTGGCAAACATTCATTGCTCATTAATGACGCAACGAACGCGTCATTTCTGTCGGGCGACAGAGGAGGCCTGAAAATGTGGTTGGCCCCGGCTCGATCTCTCGCCAGGGCCCAAAAACCTCCTCCCTTTTCGAGAGACACACACAGATCGGCTGGGCCGACTGTTTGAACGAGACTTGGCAACGTTGTTGCCTTGCACACGGGACGACGATCAAATAAGCGATTGATTCGACGAATGATCTACCTGCGTTGCGAACCCATGGCGGATTCTTGCCGCCGCCGAATGGCGAAAGATTGCTCATCTCCCCGAGTCTTCTTACTTTACTCTATCAAACACGTTCAATCCCGTTCCCATTCACTCGCGATTGAGCGTCCTTCATTCGGGCGCCATGTTTACAGCTAGCACTGCCGAGCACTGCCGAGTCGAGTTTCCTTCGCTGCCGGAGAGGAAGTTTCCTCTGCGATTTAATAACTCCCTGCGATTCGACACGATAAATAAAAACGCGTGATTCTTCGATGTTGAATTTGCGAGAAAAGGTTGTTTGGTTCTTGGTGAGGAATAGTTTTTAGGATGTCCCTTTGACGGAGGATGTGCATCGACTGCAGTTGCTCGCACGTTGCAGCATCTGGCGGCAAATATGAATATTACTTCGGAACGCCAGTGTTTAAATTAGAAGAGTTGTTGTAGTTGTGCTTTTCGGTTTTGCTCGCCTGACATTTCGCGGATGTTAATAATAACTTGTTTTAACGAATAGCTTGTTGCAAATATCTTATAACAATATTTACACCTTCTCAATTTTTGTTGTTAATCTTGAAGCATTCCATACTTTTAGTGAATACTGCAATATTTTATAGCTTGTAATTTGTTCGAAACATAACTCTCTGCATCAGAGAAAACTGTAATAAAGTGGTATTCGAGAGTTTCTTATACGCAAGAAGTGTTTTAGTTTTAATATCTCTTGTGGCACGTTTATCTCAGTGCTCGGGTTCCAAGAGTAATAAAATCTTTCCTGCGTCGATCTGCGGAAATGTTTTACTTTCCCATGGCGAAAGAATCATCTGAATCGGTTGACTAGTTTCTAAGATTACCGCCGGCACGTGCATATAAACTTTCTCTCTTTACATACACAGTGCACAGATTTGTCTGGCTTGGTAGAAGAAATCTAGCAGAAATATAAGTTGTTCAGCGGGTAACGAAAATATTTGGACTGTGTGTAATTTATTGCGAAAGGTGCAGACTTGATATTGCTGTTATTTATAAAGCAGCCATTTTGGATGTTTTCTCTAACAATAACTGATTCAGTATTGTTAACAAACATATTTACGCAATTTACGCAGTTTATAATAATAAATTAATGAAACATATAATTGAACTACAGAACACAATTTGACTGTGATTAATTATAATGAAATACATTTGATTATTTTATTTTGTTAATACAGATTGTGTTAAAACGATTTTGTTTTTGCACTCATTGTTAGAATAAAAAACTATAAGACAATTGCTTTTTAAAGAATTATATTTAAATATCAAGTCGTAAGACGTATTATATGCATACACATATATTAATAATATATGGAAATTTTTATTTCTAAAGTTTTTTATTTAAATTACACCAGAAATATAATATTTCTTTCAATTCATCGTATATTTCCTTCAATGCCAACTTAATACTAAAAAATAAAACATTAAAGAAAGGCATCGTTCGATTTTATTTTTCGTTTATTTTCAAGAATTGAATATTGTTTAAACTATGGAAACAGAATGTTACATTTAATAACAGTTAATACAACGAAGTTTGTTCGAAGTATTCATTCAAACACACATTAAAATCTCGAATCTTTGTTTATCTGTTCGTTTTTAATCTATCAAAACCCAATTATGCTTTTCAAAATATCTATTTAGCATTTACATCAAAATATTAGGTCAAAATATAACGATTTTTCCTTATCGTTATATTTTGCTAATAAGACGAATTGTTAATTAACAGTTAATAAAACGAACACCAATGAAAGTATTCGTACAAATGCACATTGGAATCGAACTTCTGGCAGACTTGTACAGCTCATTCCTGACTTGTGAGCAATCTGCAAATCTCATCTGTTCCAATCTAATCCTCATTAGGGAGCGTCATGTCCGGTATACGACCTCACACGCACCTACACACATGCAACCGATGATTTGCCCGGAATCATCACCCAAGGAGATATATGACGTAATCGGTGATCGCGTAATTGACGGGCATCGCCGTTCGTAAGATATATCTTTCGCCTTTCATTAATTAACTCGGCGTCAATGCGAAAGCAATTTAGTATTGAAATAGTTCATTTTATGTGTTATTTCATTTAGTTTCGGTATTAAAACACGTATCTTTGTATAGTTAATGTCCAAATGATACATCAGGATTTGCATTAGTGCAAAGTTGCTATTGCTATTTTGCCAAAAAATTCTTTACATAATGGTAATTGTAATGTAGAACTGAAATCTGGATTTTTATACCATTTTATGTAATTTCGTTACTAAGTATCACATATTTCGTTGTAGTTAATACAAGAATAAAAGACAAATATATGTTTGTGCAAAGTTGCTATTGCGATTTTGCCCAAAAATTTTTTCATAAAATGGCATTTGCAATGTAGACCTAAAATCTGAATTTTTATACTATTTTATGTAATTTCGATATTAAGCAGTACATATTTTGTTATGGTTAATACAAAATAACAGACAAATATCTGTTTGTGTACAAAAGCAATTTTATTGCAATTATTGTGCATCCTTAATTTTATGTACTATTTTATTTGTTTAAGTATTGAAGCATATTTCTTTAATATAAGAAATTCACAAAATGTTGATAGAACTAGAAAAATTCACATAATCAGGAAGGAATTTTTATTTAATTTATAGAAATATATTGTTAGAAATATATTTTTTGGTATAGAAATTAATATTATAACAATAGAAAGTTTATATATGGTCAATGTATTCGAGGAAATCCGAGAAACTACTCAATCGATTCTGATGATTCTTTCAGCATTGCGCAGTATATTTCCTTTCGATGAACATAGCCCGTATTTGATTTCGTTTAAATTACTCCTCAAGAAACTGAGCAGAAAGTGTAAATATGCCACAAGACGAATTAAAACAGCTTCTTACACACCGAAAACTTGAAATAATCTCGGAAACCTCAGAACGAATTTTAATGCGGTTTTCTTTCCTGTGTATACAGGGTGTTCTAAAAATAACGACAAATGTTCAAAACACAGGACATATCGAACTATGCTTTATCGAAAGATATTTGCAATAAATGTATAATTTATTATAACCTTTAACTCTGTGCATTAAATTGTTATTAAACTTGTGCACCGTGTCTTATTATTAACATTGTTAGAAACATTCTCGGAACAAAATAGTTGAAACAACCTATTATTTGTTAACAGCTAACATATGATAAAGTTTCGGAAACCTGGTACAACAATTTCGACATATAATAATTATGTGATATTTTGGTATGAAAAGTTCTCAAATGCTAACAAAGAAACGAAGCAAAATATTTCATCACGCATACATGTATACTATTTACTAGTTCAAATCCCGAAATATAATTATTTTTGAATCGAAATATTTCGAAAAGAAATATAACTTTTGTACCCTTTTTGTATTTCTGATTTTGTATTTGGCTTTATTTAATTATCTATAATAGAAGTCTAATAAATCTCTAATGTTGAGCTTGTTGTTTCGTAAACAATATACTAAAGCACGAGAAAAAATAGTATCCTCCATTAAAAGTCTTAATTGAGTTTTGTTTACATATTCCGTTACTTGTATTTATTTTATCAATTTTCTAATCATTAAAGTAGATAATAATGCCTGATGAAACATTAAAGAGCTTCTCTCATTTGATATATCAATTCACCAAATGCCCCTCAGGTCAAATTGCAAAGAGACGAGTTCATAAAAAGAAGAAAAAGAACGGATTTGGAAAAACCGCGCTCACCGACTTCATTACATAACCACAAAATCTAGGTTTGCGATGCTAAACTCTAGCGCTGATTGGTGCTGATTGGACCTAATTCACAGTCCGATTGGTGCCACGGTTTCCCTGGAGACTCTCACTTACATTCCCATTGGTCAGGCTTGGTTTCTCAGTCGAGAAAGTTCTCGTAGCGAGTACGCGATTGGTCAAAATCGGCGGAAAGGGAAAGCATAGCCGAGCGTTCAATAACTTGTTGATTTGTAATGGAAAAGGGCGTTTTATTACATAATAAGGGCCGAAAAAGCCAGGGAGGATTCAGGTTTGCGTTCAGTAGACTGCGTCGGCGTTGAAGATAGCAGGATTCAGTGGGTAAAGATCGATTCGCGTGGAAGCGAGATTCAAAAATGGCGTTGAGATCGATCTGCCGGCTCTCAATTGATTCGACCTTCAGCCATTTCAGCCATTTAGGAACCACCGCCCGCCAGGGACGATCGTGTTTCGCGTCGCTCAAGAGAAGCTTTGCCGCCGCCGCAGCGAAAACCATGGGTTTACCGACCGTTTACTTCGATATGACCGCGGACGACAAGCCCGTCGGTCGTATCGTTATGGAGGTAAGCGGAATTTCTCCCAAAATGCATGAAACTCCATTGCCAGCGAGATCAGCCGTCTCCGCGATTCACTTAGCAATGGCCATCTTGATTCTCTGGAATTCCTATCGTGCCGGTCTCCCCCATTAACAAGTTCTACCGAATCGCTTCGCTAATTCCTTCTGCGAAAACCCAATTTCCACCAATACCAATTGAATTTTCCCGACTTAACCAGCTCCTCCAATCGCTAGAGGATTTTCCATGCGAGCACGTTGTGTTTCCCTTGAACTTCGGCCGGCCTCGTTGTAAAATTTTCCACTTGCCGTTAGCACGTCGTTATTTTTTCCCACGTTTCATTCCCTTTCATTGCTTCTCGTTTTTTGTTTCGATCGTAAGCATTGTTATGCCAAGTGGATGCAAAATTGGCAAGACAGCCTCTCAGACTGGATTTGCAAAAATCATTGATTCGTTATAATGGATGCGTGTCGACGATAGACGTAGTAACTGCGCGCGGCCTGTAATATTCCACCTTTCGTGCGATTGGCCTTGAAATTAATGTGTGTCGAGTTAACAATGACTGTTCCACTTATTATGGTTCCTATTGCAGCCGAATGAATTGTACTCTGATTGCACTAAACGCCCGGCTTCCGTTATACAAAAATAGCCATGTATTTATAGCTGTTCTGCTTTATTCACTTTCGCGGACTTACTTATTGTCCATTTTGTTGCTGGCGAAATAGTGCAAAACGTGTGCGCGACTTTTCGCCATTTTCCTTCGACTTTTACTGTTGCCCCTTTTTACTTCTCCAATTTCATCTCTTTTTGTTTGAAAAACACAACCTATTTCTAAAAAGTAGATCTCAATGCCTTCATTTTTACATGCGGTTTTACTTGAGACAATACGTAAAAGCATTTGTACTTTAAGTTCTTCTGAAGTAAATCTTTTTAAACAAGGAAACTTTCTTCCTAAGAAAGAGTGTTCCGGAAAAACTTGGCATGCAGGACTTTTTTTACACATACAAGACAAACTAAAAAGGATGTTAGACTAGATTTTATTGAAGGCAATTTTACAATGAGATATTTAATCTGCCAATATGTCGATTCGAATAAAGAAACACTCTTTTCTATTATTCTCTATGGTTATCTTGGAAGACACAAAGACTGACTTCAAGAAAACCAAGAAAAATAATGGGACAAAGCATTTCGATAATAGAAAATTTGAATAACACCACTCGAATGAGAGAAGTTCTACTGTAATAGGACAGTTTTTTTATGTTAATCCCAATTTATATAAAAAAAAACTGCTAAAGCTGTGTTTGAATTTGCTACATTATAAAATACACATAGAATTTTAATAATATATTACCGTAAAGTATTGAAACAGTTATATAATACAATTTTCATAAAATAGAATAAAAAAGGATGGGACTTCATTTATGCTTTCCACAATAAGAATTTTAATCGAACCTAATAAATTAAGTAAAAGTACAATGTTCCAAAAATTACTAAGTACGTATCAAACTATGTAATATGTTTATTAATGCACCGTTGATATTTGCAGCTTTTTAGCGACGTTGTACCAATAACAGCAGAGAACTTCCGTGCCCTCTGCACTGGCGAGAACGGCTTCGGCTACAAGGGAAGCACCTTTCACAGAGTCATCCCAAACTTCATGTGCCAAGGCGGTGACTTCACCAACCACAATGGCACTGGTGGAAAGTCCATCTACGGCAACAGGTTCGCTGACGAGAACTTCGAGCTGAAGCACAACGAGCCTGGCCTCCTCTCGATGGCTAACGCCGGACCACATACCAATGGCAGCCAATTCTTCATCACCTGTGCCAAGACTGGCTGGCTCGATGGCAAACACGTTGTATTCGGCAAAGTCACCGAAGGCATGTCGGTTGTTAGGAAGGTATGCACTTTGAATTGTTTGAATCGTTCAATCTCCTCGTAGTAATTTGATACTCTTATTGCTGGCAATTGATGCAATGGAATATTATGTAACGTAACTTGCAGTGGACAAAGAAAGTTCTTGCATGTCATAGTGGGTCTGAAATAAGTTTTCTTGAGAGAAATGCATTTTCTTTTTTAAGGAAATTCATTTTGGAAATTCTGGGTGTACGAATATTTTCTCATCATCCTGCATCTTAAAGAATCCTTTTACAATGACTGATTGCATAATAATTGTGTCTTATATTGTAATGTCGGACTATATTTAGAATTTAGTTTGTCAGACTAATTAATCAATCATGAAAATTTGCACAGGCAGAGATACGAACGGATCAATTTATGATGGCAAATATATAAATCAGTCTGAAACAGTCGTGTATATGAAATATGAACTCTGTAAACTGGAGCATATTTTTATTCCTTATCAAATTTCGTAATTTACGCATCAATTGCTTCACTCGATAACCAAAGCGATATCTAACTGGTTTTTATAAGTGTTATAGAAATTCTCTTATCCGACATATTGGCTTCCTAAATGTCACGGAACATCGGCTAAAACCCGATATCCAATATCACAGGGTTGAATTTTGCAACCTAAATATTTTCACTGAAACTTTCAAAAAAGTTATCTTCGTGAAGTTACAAAAGATCTTCGTCTTTTATTGAAGTTTAAGAGTCACTTAATTCACAGTACAAGTTGAATTATCCGAACTAATCAGTGGTAGTATGTAAAAGAAAATGTACGGATAATAGAATAATTATATATTTTTAAAAATAGATAAATATTAGTAATTACAATCACAAATACGATTAGATTAAAGATTTCTGGGTGGTTAATCTTTTTAGTTGCGAAGGCTGTGTTATGAAACGTTATACTACTAATCATCACTTTTGTATATCGGATAATAATTAATTATACTTGATTGTTTTGAAGTGCTTCTCTGCAATTATACCTAATATCGCAACCAGTGAAAACACAGTTTTAATAATTAAAAAGATTAACACCTAAAAATATTTAGTCAAGTCATATTAATTTCAGTATTTGCGATTGTTGTTATTAATATTAACATTTTGTTCTTTAAATAAATAAAGTAATTGTTCTATCATCCGATTCTCGGATAATGAAGCTCCTTATTGTACAAGTGATGTTTGGGTAACCAGGATTGGGATATCAGAGAATTGCCTGGTAAAAATAGCGTTCCGTTGCACAATGCAGCGTACTGTTTATCAGTTGCGTAATGAGTTTTTCCTGATATTGTGTTTCAGTTAGAAGCGATGGGCTCCCAGAGCGGCAAGACCTCGAAAAAGATCGTTGTAGCTGACTGCGGCGAGCTAACGCAGTAAACTGGTCCATCTAAATACCTGTCTTGACTGCATCTTTATTTAGCTGTTGCGTGCATCTATTGCTGTTTATTCCTTCAAGGCATTCTTTCCACTCATGATCCCTTAAGACTTCTACCGCATCAGTTTCCAATTACGCGTAATGCACGGTTTCCGAGATTGCCCTGCATTGTACTACTCTTGTCCCAGCTGCCGTCAACTTGAGTAAGCAGACTGCTGCCCAAGCAATTGCTATTATCTTTGTCTGTTTCGCAAGGATACAACTGAAAATCGCATATATTGATTTCTACCTGTATGAGCAATACATCTATACGACGACCAGATTAGTTATAGATGAACTGTTTGTCCATCCATATTCTTCCATATCCCTTCTCTGGTACATTCTAGCGAATGGTCTGAGTGTGGTGCGCAGCCCCCTGCCGGTTGCGCCAGTATGCGTGTGGTTTGTGTGTAGTACAGTACAGCGCATTTATCAAGTGCATTCGCGGCACTCTTTCCTGTGAGTTTGTACTTCTTCCCTCGATTGACAAGACTCGCCAGACCTTTCTTTCTGAAAAGTATACAACACCAGGCACTTGCATTTCCAGCTGTGTACTTCGTGGAGTGTGTTGCGTTAAGCCTTTAGTTCGCGATTACTATTCTTTCGTGCCCGAGCCTCAGTGACATGTGGATTTATGAGAGTGGGGCGCCGCTCGTTTGGACAAAACGAGAGCCGTCTTCACGTGTACACGCTCTATTCTTTCCTCGGGAGCCCAGAACCATTGGGTAAATGGTTAGTCCAGATTACGATATAATTACTATATAAACAGCGTCTCCAAATAAAGTTGCATACGCACTGTATCTAACACCAATGTTGAACGTAGCTGCAGCGACTCCAATAGTCCGGGTTTGAATGAAATAAAATTGTTTCCAGAATTCTATAAGTGTGTTTTGTCTCCTCCCCTTCTTACTTGGTTCGTTTAGGTCGTTGACTTAGTAATTCATAAAGTTAATATTCTTTTTTCTAATAAATTCTTAGACTGTCGGCATTTTTGTAATAAATTCAAAAATGCTTAGACCGATTGCAAATACGATTTTCCATTTTGTACACAATTGTGACCGAAACTATAGGTTATAGAATATTGCAAAATTCATTGCTTACATTAATGGTCCCAAAAATGTACTAAATTTCAAAAGAATGGGTTTTTTTAAATTTTTCCTATAACCTATTATTCAAATTGAGTTATTAATGAGTAACGGAATATTATCCGGGCAAAGAGGGCTAGGACAGCTACAATAAATTGGTCTATTCATAAAGACATCTGAAATATTTGTATATCGATTAATTAACACCGTAATAGGAAAGTATCTAGCATTCGATTGTGTGTGGTACGATATTTCTGTTTACTGACTAACTTCACATCACTTTCCAACATTCTTAGCTATTTTTTATTCTAATCATTTGGATTCACAATAGAACGTCGATTATCCAAACAGTTATGTATATTACAGGGTTAATAGAACTGTCAATTTATTAGTCAATTATTTACTATTTAAATATTTATCTATTAAATAACAATTAGTAGTTTAGAATATAATTTTTAACACGTTCCGTGCCACGTGTACCACCGGCACACGCTGACATATTTATTTAATGCGCTAAAAACGGCACCGCATAAAACATGTTAAATACTTGTTTCTTGGCAACTTTTCAATCCCGAAAGAATTAGTTGAGTCTTTCTATAGGAAGTTAAAAATAAATTGATAAATGGGAAGAAGTAAGCTTTGATTTCTTGTGTGATTCAGATATGCGGTTATAAATCACGAAGGTGTGTACTTCCGCAAGATAAGGCAAAACAAAGTTAAATGGTTGAGCAGAAATGAGATATCGTAGACATTGTTCTTTGCACGCTGTCCTCACTGCTGTATCAAGGAGTCTTATTTCCCTGATAGTCAAGTCCGTTAGTAACAGATTTTTGCAAAATCTGTCGTCAAAAAGACATCAGATTTGATGCAGAATCTGTCAAATTCGATTTTGGTATTAGATTGGCAGCAGAAATGTAGCAGATCCTGCTAAAGCAGATTGGTGCTAAAAAGAAAGTCTGAGGCAGAAACACAGCAGAAACGTAACAGATTCTGCGTCGTACACCAATCTGCTGTGTTTCTGCTGCCAATCTGTTGCTCGATTCGGATGTCAGATTTTGATCGAAAAACACAAACTTAATGTGGTCAGCGATGGATATGGTTTTGGTGTTAAATTTTGCTGCCTTTGTTACTAATTTAACACTAATCTGCTGCCAAATGGTCGCAATAATTATTGAGGCTCTCGAATCATCAATATTAATAGACTGTTCTTAATTAGAGCGTGGAATGCTGACGCGTTCTTTTACTTCGAAAACCTGTTTCCCATCTATAGTTATTATGATCGATGATGATTAGCATCGACATGCGTAATAATAGCTACAGCGAATGAAAAGGCATTCGCACGCATCTCTTTTTTAGAGCAAAGTTTTTTATATTAAAGATAGTTTAAAAAATCTTTAAAAAAAAAAGAAAGTTTCCTTTTTAAGAGAAAATAAATGTTTTCTCATGAAGAAAATTAATTTCGGAAAATTTGACTTTGCGAATATTTTGTTTATCATTGTATGGTACTTTTTCAGAGAAAGCTTAAAACTAGCTTTGACGCAAAACTTTTCGTTTGCGTTTGAGTTTAAACCACTCGGTTGGGTTCAAAACTATTATATTTTAATATAGGCAATTTACGTGTAGAATGCAGAACCACACACAAAGTCAACATTCGATGAATTCGCCAGTTCGAAAGAACCTTTCCTAGAAAGCTTCACCAATTCTATAACATTGAAAGAGTCACTTGACTAATACTTTTTTAAAGTTGGATTTTACAGATTGCTGATTTTCAGCAACGTTTCTTTAACATCATAGAATTTTTATAAAACTATAGGCAGCTCAATGTTAGAAGCTGCAAATTAATGCAAAGCAGACTTTGTTTATTCTTTCGGTATGTAAAATTCCTATTAATATTGAATGCATCTGCACTTTATATATAACTATTCCTATTGCAACTAGTCAAATGATTGGTTGATCGGTGGATGGTAAAATATTTTGTGTAGCTTACTATTAGTTTCGCTGAATGATAATTCCAAACAGGCGAGAAAAGCAGATTAAAATCTATTCATTGATTTTCGAAATTATAACAAGTTTTCTGCCTGTAAAAGAATTTATACACTTTTATTTTGCTTTTTAGCAAGAATAAAAAACAAGTGAATGGTTGAATCGAATATTTGTCAATGTTGGTATTGTTAATTTGGATAAAATCCCCCAAAAAACATTTTTAGTATTAGTTTGAACAAGAACGAATTAAAACAACTGTGTAATTGAATTGAATTTTAAAATCGGTCATTTAAGCACGCGACTGTATCAGTTTCGCAAATGTGAAGCCTTTGTAACTTGAACTTTGTACGAAAAGGTACTTTACTAAATAATATAAATTACTGGTTTTTAATAGTTTCATATACAAAATTAAAATAACTTCGGCATGTTCACTTAGAACTATAAAAGTGCTAATAAAAAATAAGAACATTGTTCACGAAACCTGGGCGGATAGGATAATCACATTAAAATTGATGAAGCTGTTTTCAAGCTGATGTTGCTGTTGGTATTAATTAGCGAATAAATAATTTGATCTAAAGCATAAAAAATTATTTCAGCTATTGTTGTTGCAAACAATTTTTAACAATCTACATATAGCACGACTTCTGTTATTACATTTGAAATTTTGGAGTTACTTTTGAAGCAGCTTATATAAATAATAAATATTGCAATATTTTGATCATAATTTTCTAAAGGAATAATCGTACTAATCGCGTGTTACAAAGGAAAAAAATAACCGAGCCAGTCGTTTTAACTAACAATATGACTCTAAATCGTTTGAATGTCCAAACTATTGAATATTTCCATTCTTTACTTAAACCTTTAGATTAGAATAGATGGGGAACGTAATTTAATAAGAATCTAAGTATTGGTTACTATTATTTTGCGAGATTAACTATAATAACTTTATGCAATTAACTGTTTAAAGTCTAAATCCATTTAAATCTAGTGCGCGATGAATTTATCAAAATGATTGATCAGGGCAAAGAAAAGAATTTTGCAGACTCCTTTGAAACAAACCTGTTTCATAAGTAATAATTCTCACCAACATATAAACAGAACTGAGAGAATTACAAAAGGGAATGAATAAAGTATTTTTATTTTCCATTATGCTTGCTCGGTCAATGTTTGAGAAATACTAATCTACAGTATATAATCTAGAGGATTATAAATGGATTAACAAAATTGTTCGGAAAGCATAAGCAAAGGGAATTTGTATTAATCCTACGATGAGCTTGCAAGCCGCCAGCTTCGATATTTCCTCATTTATTAATCAGTCACCCAATTCTCATCGATTCTCCTTACAGTGTACCATGAAACATATGTACGTCTTAGTCATCACAACTTTATTTAGCTAATAAAAAATGAACAACGCGTGCTATAAATAATTACATTTATCACAACGCGATCTTAGGCAATAGTCGAGAAGAGTGTGTCTGGTTTTTTCCACGGGGAAGTTGACGGCGAAACGGCGGTAAAAGTCAAGAATCGAAAACAACCCCAGCCCCTCCAAAACTAGTACAAACTCTCACAATTTCCTTTGGGCTTCGAGGAGTCCTAGTACACATCGATACACGTTTATTGATTGGGTCCTTAGTAAAATTACGAAAGTCGTGGCACGCAGTCTGCACGCACCGAGCATCCACTGTCGACAAAACAAGGTCATCGCACCCATTTCCCGCCCTTTTTCTCGAAATAACCTTAAATATAGAAGATTCTTTCTTCGTTCGAGAAAAGGCGAATTTTCTTCAAGAAGAACGTTGAAATTTTAACAGAAAATCAATGGTTTCTCTTTTGAGAAGTTTTACTTCGGAAAATCTGGGTATGCGAATACATACTTGTTTTGCACAGTTTGTCTCGCTTAAGAAGGTAGTTCGCGGATTCTCCACTTCACGTGACATCTTTGTAAATTCCATCGAGGAATCGCCGATACTTTCTTGCGCTCAAGGTAGTTGTCGCACTGTATATTATTTAAACATCCAAACGCAAGAAATGAACATCTCAATCTGGCAAATTATTGCCCAGTTGCATTGTTCTTGATAAGATATTTTTAATTTTGCGACACAACAAATGATTATTTCTTCGTTTCTTCAAGTTTCTTCATTTTTAATTCTTACATAAAAGTGTCACATTTAGTATTACACATTCTTTCCATACAAATATAGTCGCTAAAAGAGTACTTGCACACCTAGTGTTTTTGGAAAACAATGTTCTTAAAGAAGGAAACTTTTCGCTCGAAAAAATAAATTTCCTTAAAGGAAAGAGTTTTGTTCTATAAGAAAATGCATTCTAACGATACTGGGTGTGCCAATAATTGTCTTAGACACATGATAACTCTTCAAAAAAACGGTCACTAATTTCGACGATTTTTTCTAATATTTATATCATACCCTTCTACAAGCTTGTATTTTTTAATCGAAATTTTAACATCCATTTTGATACTAAAAATAAGAGTGATAGTATAGAAAAGTTACAGTTTCTAATTTAAGGATGGTCAATCATGTTCGAATTCATTAATAGTTGTTACAGCTAATAATCTCGTCTTAAATGGCTAAGAAAAGTTGTATAGCGCGACAACTACCTTAACAGACCTGACAGGCAGAAACTAATCAACTTTCACGTATATGCCACCCCCTTCTTTTTACACTCTAAAATTAGCTGTACATCTGTTACCATCCTAACGGTGATTAGTACGAGTATCGTAAGTGCGTTCATTAAATCTATATACAGCAAAATCATAGGTTCCCGCTAAACCCGAGTCGAGCCGCGTCCTCGACGAGCAGCCGGTGGATGACGAGGAGGTGGAGGTGGAGGTTGGGGGTGGGAGGAGCCGAAGTAATTGCTAATTATTGTGGTTCCAATGAGAAACACATAGAACGGACCTATCACAATGTAGTTCGCGTTAAGATTCCGATATAAGTTTTCCCTATTGTTCGAGTAATCCTTGGTTCGTTCGACTTTCTCTTCTGTCCGCTGGATCTGCCGTGTCTCTCTCTGCTCTTTCCCTGTGAATCGTTGCGCCTCTTCGGACCGGCGTTCGCCCCCCAAGAATCCTTCCTCTTCGCCGCTGTACAAATGCAACTTGCGTGATATAAAAAAATATTAATATCGGTTGGCGGCCTCTTACTGGCTTTCGCGGTGTAAAACTCCACCAAGGACTATGCTACGACGGCTATTATTGCGTGGCGCGTCACCTTTCGGGGAACACCGGCATTTCCTCTGCTTTAACCCTCTGTGAAGCCGAGTCTTCAAATTCCGAGCTGTCTGCTTCTCCGAGTAGTTATAAGTTAACTAATTTTTATGTTTATGCTCTTTAATAAGAAATCCTTTGCTTTTAAAAGACAACCCAAGTTCTATCTGAGTCTGCCTTTATTGTAACAATGAGCCCCCGCTTTTAAAGTACATTTTTATTAAAGGGGTACGCAGGATGTAAATGTTTATGTATCAATGCTGCTTGAGGAGAATGTTCATTACAAAAAAGTGCACCTGAATGTTTTATCTTCTGAAATCATTGATTTAATATTAATGGCACATTAAGATTTACATCCTGCATATTTATAAATGGATCATTTTTAAGGTATAATTAGCTCTGGTGATTAGGGGTAAATTAGCTTTAGGGTAAAGTGAACGCTAAATGGTTGATATTATAATGATTATTCATCCGGTTCACAGAGGGTCAATGTAAATAGACTAAAAGAGTCACCACTGGGTGGGACTAATGATGCGGGAGGGGAGGGAGAGAACGTCTCGGAACTCGCAAGCCCAGAAATGATTAGGCCACGAAGAAAGCTCCGTTTACAAAGAGTGGGACCGGAAACGACACGATTTACGTTTGATGCCTTCAAACTTGATGATTTCAATGTACAAACACGCTAGTGTGCTGCTTGACTCGAAGCCTTTGATTACCATGACGCGCTAGTCAAAAAAAGTCGCGCGTTTGCCGTAGAACTTTTTAAAAATGATTCCGTTGAACTAACGTGTATGCATTCAAACAATTCGATATCATTCATAAACAGTCGGACATGTTTCACGCATTCGGTATTACAAATGATTTACAGACGAATGAAAGCGTTTATAAACAGTTTGTTGTAGTGTTTTCGAGTAATGCAGGAAGAAATGATTCTTCTTTACTGTTGTGTTGTTAAAAATTGTCTCTAATAACGCTTTCTTTCCACACATTCTGCTAAAACACACATATGACGCAGTATGTGTTCGAATATTTTTGCAACATAAATAAATAAATTATGTGTCTTCACAAATTACAATGTCTGTTTGAATTCACTGGAAAACAAAGAATTGGTTATCGCTATTAAAAATAAACTGTATCATTTAAATGCGATCATTTCTACTCGGTTTCAATACACGCTGTTATACTAGCGGAATCATTATTTTTAAGACACTTTTCCTTACGCAATCCAATTATGTCTCCAGCGGAAAAAAGCCACGCAAGATAAAATAGAAGCACAACAATCTATCGTACTAAGCACAGTCGTGTAAATTCTTAAATAATGCATAATGACTTAAATGCACTCGAAATACACGTAGAAGTTACTAAACTATTTAACAAATACAACAGTAGAATCGAGACAGAATATAATCCACTAGCTACAAGCGTTTACAAACAATTAATCGTAGACTTCAAAGAACCCACCCAAGAGGTAGTTTATAAATATAATAATTAAATATAACTTTTTAATCCAACAACTAAGTTGCGATAACGTGCAGATGCTGCTTTAATCGAGGCATCATCCACATAATTTCTTCACTTATCAACCAATTTACTAAATATCTGTATCGACAGATTGCAAACGAAGGAATTCAAACAAAAGAAATTTCTACAGTAAACACTCACTCTTCTTTTGACTAACGTATCATTGTAATCAAAGGCTTTAAGCACCTCTACAAATAGGTGTATTGTTTCGTGCGACACTTACAACTATTTTCGAACAGTATCGAATTTAAATCGTGTTATTGTTTCCGTCCCATGTATTCACAGACATTGAATATAGCGTGGCAGATACGAGGAATATTTTTTAATGCATGGTACGATTGTATTCTACCAGTGCAAATGACGAATAACGGAAAATTGTTGTTAAGTACAAAGATTTACACATGTATACGTCATTTTCAATCGTATATTGTAAATGGTATTATTTGGCGTAATTGTAAATGTTATAAATGGAATTATTTCGCGTGACGTGTACAAACACAGTCGTATAATATGATTATAAGAAATTTCTGTCAAAGTGGCTGCTTTTTTTAATGCTTGACGTTGATGTTTTTTTCTACCTTATAATCGTTTGCAGTGACTAAAAGACACATTCGCCATATTTTGTAGTAGCTTAGCTACTTTTATAGAACTATAATCCACCATCCCATAATATGGCATCAGAGAATTATCTTGCGTTCCTGATTTCCTCAATTTCTATTACAAACGTTTGGAAATCGATGCATATGCTCCACTAATTATTTCCAAAAAGTAATTCAAGTTTGATGTTGATCAGATCACTAGCTTCTTAATTATTATATTAATTAGAATGCAATTTCGCATTTCTCAGACACGTTTCATAAATATTGCAAATGGGCACAGCAGTTTTGTAGAGATAAAATTGGCTTTTTTAAACTTTGATATCAAAACACTTCCTTCCTTTCGCAAGAAAACCCTATAATAAAAACCCTTCATCCATAGCAGGTAGAATGAAAGATTCTCAATAAAACTGTTTCTTTAACCATAACCAGACATCGATTAAATAATTATTAAACAACTTCCAATTAGGAGCTAAATCGAAATTTTGAAAATATCTTCATCTCCATTTCATTCTTAACAAAGTGGCTATGCTCATTTACAATACTTACAAGAAAACCCTGTCGCATTTCGAGTTTAATTCAAAGAAACTTTTCACCAAGCTTACACGCGTTAAATAATATTAATTACGTCTGCCACGCTAGATGCAATGTCTGCACGTATAAACGGACCGGAACACCTTAGGACTCGTGATATCAAAGACAGAGAGTTGCTTCGCGCAAGTCACACAATCGTCGTTCAGCTTTTTGTTCGCGTATTGTACGGACGCGCCGCTCGCGCGACGTGCGAAAGAAGAGAGTTGAAATAAATTAGACGTTCATTTAATAAAGTGTCTATTTTATGCCTGTAGAACTTCTTTATGAATTTGTGTATGTTGCTTTGAAGTCACATTACAACATTTACAATGATTGCATACTTCGTCTCTTCTCTCTCTGTGGTTTTCTTGCACTCTTTCGTTCTTTCTTTCTTTCTCCGCAGTCTCTCGCTCTCTCTCTCTCTTTCGCTTTCTCTCGCTCTCGCACGCATTCTCTCTTTCATCTCTCGCTCTCGCTCTCTCTCTCTCTTGACTAATTTTCATGAAGCGGAGATAAACCGAGCACATAATTATAAAAAACTAGTGTATCGTGAGGCTATAACGGTACAGGGCGCATCCGGCGAGGAAATGAAGATGGTGAAAAGGGTAAACGGTGATAGAGCGCAACACCGAGACGCGTCTCAGGCTACTTCATGAAAATATGAGCAAGCGGTCACTCGTTCGTTACCTATCGATTAATAGCTACTATTTGTTTATCATTATTATGCAATGGTAAGAAATCTTAAAAACGATCCCACGTTCTCATCTTCTCTTTCTCTCTCTTGCGCTCGCTCTCGCTCTCTCTCTTGCTCTCTTGCTCTCTCTTTCTATCTCGCTTTCTCTCTTTCTCTCTCTCTCTCTCATCCTCGTTCTCTCGTGTTTTTTTGTTTCAGCTGCGGTGGCCTGTGGGAGCACAGCTCCGAATAAATCTTATGCATTGTATCTCTATTATTTATTATACTCATAAGCAATAGATATTTTGGTACAATTATTCTTTTTTTCTTTTTCATTGTATACTTGCCCGTCGCCTCCTTTAGTTTTTTTCCTGCCTTTTTTTTTCTTATTTAAAAAACAACATATATCCTTACGCTCTCCTTGCTCTCTCTCGCCTCCTCCGAAACGGATTCGATCCTATCGTCTCCTCACGATCTTACTCTCGCCCGGCAACCAAAGTGCGGAGCGCGCGCGCGCGCGCGCGCTAACCCCATCGCGCCTTTGCGAGAACGACGCTTTTTCCTTCCGTCGTTTGCTGTGTGTGGGTGGTGGTGCGGGGGGAGGCAGGGGGGGCGAAGGGGGAGGGGGCGCAGCACACATATGCAGTCAGTACGACGTCGGCGTGTGTGTCGGTAGCAGTACAATGGATCCGCACCTTCTCCCACACTCGTTCTCATCTCCCACCGGAGATATCGGTGTACCCCTCGCATATATATATATATATATCCGTCTCTCCCCCCTCCCCTCTCTCACGCTCTCTCTTTCTCTCTTTCTTTCTCCCCGTGTACATACGTGTCCCGCTGTGTACCCGTGTATATGCATGCGCGCGAATGCGTGTCTCTCTGTGTAAGTGTCTGTGTCTCCGTGTAGCTATCCGTCACTCGTGTCGTCAATATTACTATATCTTTATAATATATCGTATTATATATATTTATATATATATATATATTTATATATTTATATATTTACCTAATTTATTATGTTTTGTTATAGTTATCATTATCATTAATATGAATATATGATACATTTCAAACAACGTCCCCACTGGCGCCATCGGGGCCCGGAGGGGGAGCGAGGGGGGCTGGGGGGTGGGGGTGGAGCGGCTAGGGGTGGAGTGGTTGTACGGATGGGCGGGTGTGAATGAAGTGTCGGAGGGGGTGGTGAGCTTGCGATGGGTAGAGATAGGCGGCGGCGGCGGCGGATCAGTCGAGAAAGGGGTCGCGCGCGTTAATTCAATGTTATTGTTTGGTAGTAATGTATAATAATAATAAAGGGTGGTGTATATCCACGGTGTCGCGCGCAGCGCAAAGCTCGCCGCGAGTTTCGCGTCGCGATCGCACCCACTCACCCACCCACCCACCCACCCCCCCTCCTTCCGCCACCCTCTTCCCCGCCCGTCGAACCATACACACCCCCCCGAGACATCACTCTGTTCCCCGTCTCTCTCTCTCTCCACCCACCCCCGGATACATCCCCCTTTCGCGCCCTTCCACCCCCCCCTCTTCTCCCCCCCTCTTTCATCCCCGTACCGTGCACAGCCGAAATCTTAGTTAAGAAGGGACTAACATCCTCGTATTTATGTGCTGACATTGAGTACATCGTACAACTTAAACGATTGCTGTCAAGGAAAGGGAAAAATAGAAATTAATGTACACGATAAAATTATTAGAACTCATCAATCATCATCAGCAATATTCTTCATCGATATCATCGTCGTCGTCACCATCATCGTCACACCGTCATCATCATCATGGCGTCAAAGGAGGATAAGATTGCGATTACGCTTCTTCTACCGTGTGGGTGTCTCTGTGGCTGTGTGTGTTTGTATGGATTTTTACTTTGCTCTTTCTCTCCCTCTCTTTCTCTCTCGCTCGCCACCATTCTCGCCTTCTTTCTCTCCCTCTCTCTCCCTCTCTCTCTCGTGTTTGCACTCACGCGGACACGCGACTGACGAAAGGGGGGATCGAAGCTGCTACATCAAGAATGCCACCGTGAGGAGCCTCTCCTCTTTTCTTTTAGTGTGGTGTGTCTGTGTGTATGCGTGTGTGTGTGTCTGTGTATCTGTGTTTTTTGTTCGGTTTTACTAACAACAAGAGTTGGTTTTTTGTTTTGCGTGTGGTATATCGAGAATCGACGTGAACTAAGGACTAATAATCGGGCAGCGCGGTAGTGCACCTCCACCTGTAACGCAAAACGATTATTTACGGTTGGCGATCAGCGTTCTTGCGATTGCGATGGTCGGCTCGTGATCCAATAAAAAGCGTGTTGTAGTTATTTGAGTTCTTTATTCTGGTAATGAGAGAGGACACGCGTGTGGGCGAGTTGACCCGATCGAGGACTCACTCACCAACTCAGGTGCGGGTTTGCGTCCCAGGTGGAACAGTGGCAGGAACTGGAGGATTCGTGGGAGGAGCCTGCACAGCCTTAAGCTGTTCTGCCTCCAATTCGTGCAGTCTTTTCCACAGTTCTTCCCTTTCCTTCTCTCTCTTCTTTTCTCTGCGGATTGAAATTGCTCGTTAAAACCTTAGCCCTCATACCACATTGATCTGTACAGTAAAAGCTCGGTTATCCGAAACAGAACACCGCGATAAATTGATACGATAGCTTGTAAAAATTTTAAGAACAAATTTTCCCTTTCCATTAGATTGTTATTGTTTACTTTGAGCGACAGTCTTCCGCAAAAGTCGAAGCTTAGAAATTTAAAAATAGATAGATAGAAGAAAAGTTATACTTCATTCTCAGTTCTTATTCGTAGTTTGTACAACTGTAATCGCTCGGATAAGGGAATCCTCGGATATAGTGGAACTTCATTTATCTGAATCGTGTTATCAGCATTTTCTGCTAACCAAAACATTCTGTTCTACCATTCTTATAGTTTCTTGAAATGCCGGAAGACTGGCTTCAAGAAAACCAATAAAAATAATGTAAAAGAGTATTCGGATAAAAACATGAATGGCGTAAATTCGAATGGAAGAAGTGTTATT
The DNA here is from genome assembly GCA_910591665.1 of Ectemnius continuus. Taxonomy (NCBI): domain Eukaryota; kingdom Metazoa; phylum Arthropoda; class Insecta; order Hymenoptera; family Crabronidae; genus Ectemnius; species Ectemnius continuus. Next base: position 11,297,934 of record OU342868.1, on the reverse strand, counting down.
GCAATAGAACAGTTGATTGAAATTAAATATGATTCGATTAAAGATTTCTGGGTGCCTAATATTTTTAGCTGTTAAAGCTGTATTGTTGTAGCTCGTACAATACGTACTGGGATAACAGAGTCTTTGGATAAAAGAACTTCTACGGTACAGGCTGTTTGTTTGCCAGAAGAACGGCGATACTCACTTTTGTCTTTCTGACTTGTAATTGGCAGTAAGCTCATCGAAGAACTTGCTGTTCATCTCCATAAATGTTTTAAGAACATTATAAATAAGAGCTATTATCGTCTGATTCCAATGCTCCTTGCTAATTCTATACAGTGCCGGGAACATGATTCCCATTATTACATGATTGTTTTCTTCGATTAGCGACATAATATATTCATTATTCCAAAAGTACAATGCTCTTTCGGCGACCTGTCGCAACAACATCACAATGACGATGAGAAAATTGTTATCGCCGTCGAGGCAATCGTCTTCACGAGAAATAAGGGGATTAACAATTCGTTACCTGAAAGTGTGGCGATGATACACAGCGTGAAATTTGTTTGAATAGAGGTTCCTGTATTTTAACAAATTGAGTAGGTTCTACAACATCCAATATTTCCTCAAGTTCACCAAGGAACATTACTTCTTTCTGGCTACATGTCTTAGGCCAGAATCTAAGAAGACCTTGAACAACTTGTTCCGTCAGGCTTGGGTCCTTCTCCAAGAATTGCACCACGCAATAAGCTAGCTGTGCATGATACAATGATAAGCACCTCACTTTGTGTAGCGGGATGAGCACCTGCGGCACACCAACAACACATTATACCTCCAACACTTAACATCCCTGCTATTAAATTCTCTTATCACTAACTTATGGTCGACCCGTTGAGAGAATGCGACTGAAATATCTCATGTGGAAACACTCTCACTTCCCTTGTGCGATTCGTAAGAGTAGTTCTTCAATTAAAATTAATAATATGAGCGATTGACGGGTTTTGACTGTGTCTCGCACGTAAACAGTGACGTTTTCAAGCGGTATTATCTTGGAAACGGGGCGATCAAATCCAATAAAATTTGGAAAGTAGTTCTAAGAACACGTATAGATTATTCTGTCAAAGTTTGAAGAAAATCTTAAGATAAGAAAAGGTAGAATTACTCTAAGGTAGTTGTCGCCCTATATTACTATCTCAGTCATGTTCTGTTACGAAAGCTTTTAGCTAGGTTTGTACACTTTAAACCTTTGACATACAAGTATTATACACATCCATTGATACACCGATACACCGATACACCATAAACTGTCGCGATAACAGTGGCGATGTTTCTATGTCAGGTTCGTATAAAACTAATATTCTTTCCCTGGCTAAATCTCTTTAATAAAACGGTTAATGTCTTCTATAAACCTGTAGTTTTTCCGAAATCTTAAATTCCATTTTCATACTAAAATTAATACGAAGCCGTACAGGCAGCCAATCAAGTTCAAACTCTATGAATAGCTGTAATTAATAATCTTCTCAGTATATTATCAAAATCAGAATTAAATTTTAAAGTGGTTGTTGTTCTACATTAGCAAGAAAAAGTTTATGGAACGATGTATGCGGGGATGCTCAAATAATATGAGTCAAGTGACGGTAGATTTTTGGTGGTGCACGGTCACGCGATGCACTTAGACATGCGTCAAAAGTTCAAAGAAACCACTACAAATTTCCTACTTTAAACACTTGTATCTTTTAAAGTAAACAGAGAATATTCTTGATTCTTTTTGTAAATGTTACGCTAATATTATGTCACGCCCTTTTGCTAATGGGTAGTTTGCTATTCAAATCGAATCAACAGATAAAACAAAATTTAATATACTTAAACTTAATATGTTTCGTTAGCACATTTCTCGTATAAACAATACACACAAAAGGTGCCAACTTCTACGGCAATTGTTTCAGGTTTCGAAGAGAGAATTTTCTTTAGAGTTTGAGTGAATTCTTCAAAAAAAGAAATCTACGCGACAGCTACCTTAACGCTTGGTTGCTTCTGCTATCAAGACGCATAATAAAAGACTTGATCGATCACATTCTCTCGGCGGCTCAACTTTCTTTATACTATCATCAAGCATTACCTTCACGAGGAATTGTTTGTGCTCTACTTTCAGAGGTAGAGCAAACCCGTTGATAATGCTACCGAGAATTTCCAGTAGCTCCCCGACACCGTTGAAATGCTCCGTCTCATATACAAACCTGAGGGTGAGAAAGAGATGGCAATGAATTCGTCGATCTAACTCAACACTAGGTTCTATGACCTACATCTACTAAAAGAATCGAAGGCACGAAAGAACTTTTTGAGAAGGAATCAAGCTCGAATGAAGAATCAATGTTTAACCCTTCGCACTCGAGGGCTCCGGAGCGGAGCCATTGAAAATTTGTCTTCAAACTCGAGGGCTCCGCTGTGTAGACAATGCAAAAAGTTTTCAGTTCATAATATAAAGACTAAGACAAATCGCAAAAACCATTGTGTATAGGATATTCCGTTCTTGGTGACAAAAGACGGTCGCTGCTGGAATACAGAATACAGAAAAACCAATTACTTTTACGATTTTGAAAAACGATTACTTCGAGAGGTATCAGACCTTGGACAATTACAAAATGTAAAAATTTGATAATTTTTTGTTTTCTTATATATTATAACATTTGTATCTATAATCAATTAAAAAATAATAACATACAACAGTGACTTTTCCTTTAATGCGCGTATCATTTACTTCTATGTATGTGAATATAATCTTTCCACTGAAATTGCTTCGAGTTGCTGGTAATATGAATGAAAAAGAACTTGGAGTGCAAAGGGTTAAGTATATCGATAAAAAGGGAAATCTATGGGTGCTACTAGCTTATTTCTAGATACGTAGATAAGATAAAAGGATCTCTACCCCAGAAAAATGTTGTTGATTTGTTTCCGTATAAAAGCTCTAAGGCTGAGGAACTTTCCGTAAATACGGTGTAACACTGTCTTCAGGAAATCTCTTTCCCTAGGGTCTTCCGAGTCAAATAAATCCAGTAACTGTAAGCCAAGAAAACCTTTTGTTATAGCAAATGATTTGCGAGTTTGATAAAAGATGTAAGAGAGTAGTATCGCGTGACATTACCCGTAAGACAAATTTTTGGTCGATCACTTTTTTGCCGGTGGCCGGTTGGAAGTCCGAGGACTCCAAGAAGCGTAGAAAGAATTCGTAGACCACTTGAAGGTGGGGCCAGCTTGCCTCCAGAGTTGGATCGTCCTCTTCTGGATCGAAGTCTGGGTTCTCGCTGGGTGGCAATGTGCGGAACAGATTCGCTGCGATCTGCAAATTGAAAGGAATACGATGTAGCTCTGTGTCATCGAGATTTCATTCTCTTGATAAAAGTGTAACGCTGTACGATACGTTTTGGCACTTTGTGCCGCGGACGCTTTCCCGATGCTTTGACTTGCAAATCGCTTTCGTCTGCATTGCAGTTGTTTTTTATACCATTTTTAAATGGATTGTTGAAGTGTGTGTATTTTTAAAGATTTTTCACGGAACTAGTTGAGTTTCGGCTTTAACAGTGATTTTATTTGAAAGAATAAAAACCTGTTGAAATATTTCCTATTGACTTTAAATTCTACTTGAAATTATATTAAATATTTATATAATAAAGATTTCAGTGTTTTACAGTCTACAGTTTCCGTGGCTTATAATTATGCATAGAAAAGAGAATCGAATTAAAATAGGTTTAGCCGTTTTACAGTTAATCGCCAACATACAAAATAGACAGATGCACGTAGATTTTGTGTTAATATAGAATTATATTAGTAGAAAAGAGAAAATGAGAGATTTAAGTGTTTTTATTTGATAGATAGTATATCTTATTATGATACCCAATCAGTATAATGTTTTAAGATCAAAATATAAACCTTCATCACTTTTAATGAAACATAAATTTTAATCTTAAAACATTTACATCGCAATTTATATTGAATCTTGAAATACAGATTTGGTATTAGGTTTAGTACAAGTTTAGTATTTAAATCAAATTTTGTATTTAAGAAAAAAAGACATCAAATTAAAAGTACCAAAATATAATCACCGTTATTATAATATTATTGGACAAGTATTTGAATATATTCGTTATTTAATAGTGTTAAAACAAATTTGATTGATTTCAAACTGGCTTTCTTAACTGCAATGAATAAAAAAAATGAATCCGCTTGATTTCTGTTATTTTTCCCTTATTTCTCGTATTTGTACGATTCAATTTTGTGTATAAGGCTTGTTCATTAAATAATTTCTATTTCTCGCATTATTTACAATAGGTAAAAGAAATGTCTTTTTTAAGATAAAAGTAAACACCGTTGCTCGGAATTAGATCAGCTGGAATCAAAAAATGACACGTGTTTGGAGAACGCATTAAATTACCTGGGACCGTCTAGAGTCAACATTTTTTTATATGCTCCAATTTTTTCTAAATGTAAAACGAGCAATTGTTTGGCAAATACTCGGTAGTTCGTATTATAAGACATTGCTATTCTGTTGCAACCTTTCTTTGCAAAAATCTAACTCTAATCGGTCGTAGGTAATCCAATACGCTATTGAAACACTATCATTTTTCAATTTTGGATTATCTAACTCCGCGGAGCAGTGCTCACGGTAAAACAATGTTAGAAGAAGATGTTACAATAAATTAATTAATAGTACTTACAATTTGAATTATATGTGAATTAAAAAAATGTGAAATGTGAAATGTGAAAATTAAAAAATTACTAAAATTACTGCAAAAGATTCCTCTTGAAATAAAAAAAGTTTACTGATTGCATCAGTAAAATTTTTGACAGAAAAATCCCGAAAATGCATGTGTTTTTAAGGTTTCCCTTTAAGAAAATTTATTCCAGAAAATCTGGATGTGCAAATATTTATTCACACATTGTATTTCTAATAACTGGATAGCAATTATAAATATAATTATAAAGAAACTCGAAAAATCATTACCATCTCAGTGATTTCTACATAAACAGCCTCGGTGAGGACACCCTTACTGGTCGTGATGTACTCGACCAGTTCATGGAGTGTGGCACGTTTGATTTCTTTCCCCTTGATATCTGCCATCGGGTCCATGAAATCAAAGGTCACGCAGCACTGTCTCAGCTTCCTAATGAACAAATCTTCTTGCCCCACCGGCGTGACATCTGTAACAATAGAAAGAATTCATTGTTAAGTTGGATGTCTTGTAACAATAGCATCAAAAAGTTTATGGTACAATGTAGTACTTTTTTGCTCTACTATTCATCTCTGGAAAAATGGCGTCTGTCTTTAGAATTTGGAAAGAATGGAACTGATGTAAGTGTGACGGAATTGATTACAGCATCCGACAAAGTAGTTGTCATGATCTGCGAAACGGCTGTCAAGCAGACAATGAAATTTGACAGCATTTACACCTGATATGCAAGACTGTTTTAGGGGGTTGTAAAAGGGTGTCCTCCTCCCGCAAAAAGAGGGCGTTTAAAATTTCACTTATCAAATTTCACTTTCTCCGGCGAGTGTTTTGTAGATTATGACTATTAATTATTTTACTAACTATTAATAATATTTTTGTAACTATTTTCTTGGATGCTGTACGAGCCTCGAAAATTCCGCCATTACGATCTTTCCCCGGACGAAGTCCTTGATGACCTTGACCTTGCCTTTTGTATACCTGGCAGAAATTGCGTTCGGTTCAGATTTAATAGTTTCCTACTTGTCAATAGAACAAGACTTTGAACAACTTAAGACGCCACCGAGTAGAAATTCAAGTTTGGTAGCTTGTATACCCGGTATATTACTTTTAAAAAATCGCTTTTAGGGAAAGGGAACTTTATCGCACCCGCCAAAAGTCTTATATACCGGGTGTGCGTGCTATCGAATTTGACTTTTTGCCCAGCAGCCATTTTGCAGTTTGTGAAAAGTATTTTGTCGGATGCTGCAAAGCTTGAATAATAAGAGTATTATCGAACAACAAGAGAATTGTGTGAGAAAGCTTGTATAATAAGAATCAAATTACGCTCGACTTTTGATCGTTTTTTAACGTTTGCGTACTCACACATGGAAATTTCTGTGTACGGTTATAAATGTGCATATTCATGCACGCAGAGGGCGCAACGATCGCGTGAAAAAGTCAAGCGAAACCAGTTCAAATTTTATATTGGGTTGGCAACTAAGTTCTCGCCGTTTTTTTAAATGTCAAAACTTAGAAAATGTTTAATGTTAAAATTTAAGAAAACGGCACGAACTTAGTTAACAACCTAATATTTTGCAGAATTTATACCTTTTAAATCGAATGGAGAATATTCTTGATTTTTTTGTAAATGTTTGTATTATTTCGTTTTACTGGCGGGTAGTTTTTCATTCCAATCTCGCTGGTAGATAAAACACGGAAATTTAATATAAAATGTGCTAACACCGCCGGTGATTATTTGAAGTTTGGAAGAGAGAATTTTCATTAAAATGCGCCAGGCTTTAAATAGGAGTTCGAAATATATTTTACAAAATTCCTGAAGAAACAAGTCGGCGCCACGACTACTCTAATTGGAGCAGAAGAGCAAGGCTCTTTCATCCGAACGAGCCTCGCATGTAAGGGTGTGATTTCGTTTTAAACCAGCAACGTTGTGTAATAAAATTGTAAATGATTTAATAATTGGAATCATAGAAGAATATTACTCAATTCTTTTCTACGTTCTGTATATTGTATTGAATATTACATTGCTTGTATAATGTATATAATATAATATACTTTTTAGATAACGCGAAAAAGCACAAAAAAAGCGCACTCCAGCAAACTTTATTCGGAAAAAAGTTCTTAAAGAAGAAAACTGTTCTCTCTATATGTATAGAAGTGCATTTTTTTTAAAACAAAAACATGCTTTTCATAATAAAAAATAAATTTCCTTGGAAGAGGCAACTTTCGTTTTTACGAAAATTTATTCTAAAAATGTGCGAATACTTCGACTGTGCTGATTTTATTGCCAATCACCTTATAAAGGGTGACGATAATAATTATAATTCTTTCGCTCATATTACTTATATGTAGAACATTAAAAAGAAAGGACGTTAATAAAGATAATAGTTATATTAATAAAAAATCCTTATTTTGATAGATAGTAATTGAATTTAATCATGCAAAAGTATCAATATTTATTACTTCGTTAAAATAATTATAACAAGTACTTTGTCAATTGCCGTTTAATTCTTATTTAACATATTACAATAAAAATAATAGAATAACTATTTTATTGGTGTAAAAATTCAGACAATCGCCTTATCAATCTTCAAATTCAACCAAATTCTTTTTTACAGTCGAAATAACAAAGCAAACTATTGCGGCTTTGCAAAATTGAATGAGCATTCTTATCAATATTTATTACATCGTTAAAATAATTATAGTAAATATTTTATTCATTTTCGTTCAATTCCCAATTAACATGTTAACATTTCATTTCATAAACAACGAATTCTGTTTTGCAGTTGAAATAATAAAGCAGACTATTGCGAATCCGCAAAATTGAGAGAACATTCTTATCAATACTTATTACTTGGTTAAAATAATTATAGTAACAACCGTTGAGTATAAAACTGGCAGAAAGAAGAGGTTTCTTTCTGGAGAGTAGAAATAGCAAAGCGGTGGATAGGATTGCGAGAGTGGAAGAGCAGTGCATGGTTGGCTGATGCGGACGGAGTGAATAGGTACGACACGAGTTCAAATCCATTGTACTCGCAGCCGGTAGTGATTAGTATCAGTCGTTACGTCGTTCGCGATATTAATCACTGGCTCTTCCACCTACGTGACACTCGTCAATTTCTCCCCTCCCCTATTGGGCTCTACTGCTTGCCACTAATTTATAAAGGGGGAAAGTTTCTCTATTTATTTTTGCTATCATAATGAATGTGAAGGCTTTGATACAAAAAATACAAGCTTGTAAAAAAGTATGATATTGATGTTGAAAAAAATTGTCAAAATTATTAGCCGTTTTCCTAAAGACATATGCAGCTGCTAAAAATACTATTGCCAGTGTTTTTAGAATAAATTTTCTTAGAAAGGGAAATAGTCTTTCCTAAGAAATTTTTTTTAAAAAAGCAAATTCCCTTCTAAGGAAATTTATTGTTTCTTAAGCGACTGTTAAAGAAAGGCTCTCTTCTTAAGGAATGTTGTTCGGTATTACGGTATTATTTTTTTATCTTTATGCATATGTATTGCAGCATTCAGTATTATCTTGTTATTGTTATGACGTAGATACTAAAAAACATTGGCAATATTATTTACTGTCTTGTTACAGACATATGCAGTGGCTAAAAATAGTATTACCAGTGTTTTTAAAATAAGTTTTCTTAAACAGGAAAACAGTCTTTTCTAAGGAAATTTACTTTTTCTTAAGGGTCACTTTCTTGTTCAAGAAAATGCATTTCTGTTTAGAGACAAGAGTTTTCTTACTTTAACACTAGGTTTACAAACGTTTGATTTAATTTAAAAACAACTACAATCTTGACAGACATAATATAAGTTAATTAAATCTGTTAGGATTGCGTAAGTTAGAGAAAAATTCATATTAACTGTTTTTGTAATTATGCTCATGGAATCCAAAATTCGTCAAAATGACGATACCCGTAAACCTAGTGTTAAGACGATTTCTTCCAAAACACTTGTTTGAGAACAATTGTCTGTAATTTTACAAACTAAACAAGTAATTTCGATAATTCTCGCATAATTGGGAAATAAATTTCTGTCACACCACCCTATTTAATTATAATAATAAATATAATTTCTCCATTAGAATTTTGATAATTATTATTTTCCTCCTCACTGGTATTACAAACATTTGTAACCAATAATATCTTGTGGCAGTGTTGTTTTTACACTTTAACATCTTTTTGAAGGGATTTCTTCAGCCAGTGTAATTTAATAATAAATATAATTTCTGCATTAGAATTTTGATAATTATTATTTTCCTCCGCACTGTTATTAAAACCATTTCTAACCAATAATATCTTGTGGCAGTATTTTTTTTACATTTTAACGTGTCTTTGGAGGGATTTGTCGAGCGAGTATACTTTTAATAATAAATATGATTTGTGCATTAGAATTTTGATAATTATTATTTTCCTCCACACTGTTATTAAAACCATTTACAGCCAAGAATATCTTGTGGCAGTGTTGTTTTTTACACTTTAACGTCTTTTCGGAAGAATTTGTCGAGCCAGCGTAATTTAATAATAAATATAATTCCTTCATTAGAATTTGAGCAATTATTATTTTCCTCCACACTGTTATTAAAACCATTTCTAACCAAGAATATCTTGGGGCAGTGTTGTTTTACACTTTAAAATCTTTTTGGAGGGATTTATCCAGCCAGCGTAATTTAATAATAAATATAATGCCTTCATTAGAATTTTAGCAATTATTATTTCTTCCACACTGTTATTAAAACCATTTTTAACCAATAATATCTTGCGGCAGTGTTGTTTTTTACGCTTTAACGTCTTTTTGGAGGGATTTGTCCTTGTCTGGGTTGGCCTAGTCGGGTCAGCAGGCCGTGAAGAGTTATTTTGGGTGGAAGCATCGAGTGCGGGGTAGCAGCATCCTTACGATCGACTTTCGAGTGCAACATACACGGGCGAATTGATCGAGGCTATCGCACGGCTATCCCATCTCTATTGGCTGACCATGGTAAAACGGCCCATAGAACGCCCGGCTCGAGAGAGAGAGAGAGAGAGAGGCGCGCGGCGATGAATGCCTCGGTTTATTCAGGATGATATTTCACCCGTGCTGCTCTTCACCGATTAATAATGTTGGAATTATACTGTCGATCTTTGTAAAACTATTGATTTTATCCCTCTCAATGGAACGAGAAATTTGTAGATTTGAAAGAGCAGGTGTTTTATTCGGATTCACTCATGTCATATTTTGCGTACAGGGTAGTAATTATTTTAAAATTTAATTTATAGAGTAATGGATAATTGTTGTAAATAGCTTTGTTATAAAAACTTTCGAATGATGTGTATAAAACAGCAGTTTGATTTATTATTCGTTTTGAAATTTTGGTGTTACTTTTGGAACGCCTTGTATAAATAAAAATTGTATCTCTATAGAAACGATAAAATTGTATTAAAATTGATTGAATCGTTTTCAGGTTTATCGAATCCACTGAATAATAATTAATTAGATAATAGCTAGCAATCATTTAATTTAACTAACAATAGGCATAGTCTTTTGCAAATATCTTCTAACGATACAAAGTTTGACACCCCTTTGAAATTTATTTTGATGAAAACCGAAATTTTAGTATTACTTTTTGGAGCACTCTGTATAACATTGTTAACACCCTATAAGCATTAGCATTAAAATCCATGCATTGGTTTTCTAAGTTCTAAAATTCTTGAAGGAGAAACAAAGCTCTGTATCAGAAAATGTATTTTCTCCTAAAAAGGAAACTTTCTTCACTAAAAAAAATAGTTTTTCTCATACAAAAAACCTTCCATATCAAAATTTACTCCAACAAAGTAAGTGTGCGAATATTTTATTAACTTACTGTAAGAATATAAATTAATGCGAAAACCAATACACAAAGTAGCACTCTAATAATAATACCAAAAATAATACATTCTCACTTTAACTTTTAACAAAAACAAAGAAAAAGCAAGTACATAGTTGAGTCAAATTATAAAATTAGTCAGCAGATTTAGCGTAAAAAGTGAATTGGCCAGAGGAAGCGAGGAACGGTGTCAAGAAGCAGGGAAGAATGCGCAGGATACGATCGGAGATTCTTACTGTGAGTAGTCTTTTCAGCGGCACTGGATGCTAGACGCGCACCAGAGAAAAGAACACCCACGCGCTTCTTATACGCGCGGCGGACCACGTCATTGGAGCGATGCCTATTTCTTCCGTCACGAAAATACCGCCGCGCGAACTATTCGTGTACCGCTTTACGTTTACGTTCAATTGCGTCTAGAATCTGCCGGCAGCATGAATCACCTGATTCTGGCGAGTGCCTCCTCAGAGGAATGCTGCTCGGTGTTACACTACTATTTCTCTATCTTTATGTATATGCTTTGCAACATTCGGTATTGAGTATTATTTTATTAATGCTCAACATATATATTACAGCATTCAGTATCGTGTAATATCTTGTTATTATTCAACATATCAATTAGAGCATTATTTTGATATTGCTCAGCATAAATCTCACAGTATTGAGTATTGAGTATTATCTTGTTATTATTCAACATATCAATTAGAGCATTATCTTGATATTGGTCAGCATAAATCTCACAGTATTGAGTATTGAGTGTTATTTTATTAATGCTCAACATATGTTTTAAAGCATTCAGTATTACAGTATTTTTTTGTTATTATTCAACATATCTATTAGAGTATTATTTTAATATTGCTCAGCATAAATCTCACAATATTGAGTATTGAGTATTATTTTATTAATGCTCAACAATGTATTACAGTATCATTTTATTAATATTCAGCATCTGTTTTACAGCATTCAGTAATGCAGTATTATTTTCTTCTGGTTCAGCATGTGTATCACAGTATTGAGTATTCAGCATTATTTTCTTATTACTCAGCATATGTGTTATAGCATTCAGTAATACAGCATTATTTTGCTTTATTATTCAGCATATGGACTACAGCATTCTAATTCAATAGAATTTTGTTACTGTTCGGCATATGCATTACAGCATTCTGAAATCAGTATTTCTTTTAATTACTTTATTGTAGGTCGCAATGCAACTATAATGGTGTTTCAACGGCCAATATAAGTAATACAATATATTTTCCTTCGCTTAAATGTTTGTGTACAAGTCAGCACGATTTAGGAACTTTATAATAAGTTTACAGTTTTCTATACTGTTGGTATATTGTTCCGTCTTTTTAAACATATATATTGCAGAATTCGGTATTGAGAAATATTTTGCTATTGTTTAGTATTTGAGTTATTGCATTTAGTTTTCAGTACTACTTTGTTATCATTCAGCAGCAATGTATTACACCAAAAGTTTTGGAGTACCCAAATTTTCTCAACAAAGTTTCCTTAAAGAAAAAGACACTCTGCTTTGAGGACTTCCATTTCCTCTTGAAAGAGAAACTTTCTTCTTTAAGAAAATTAGTCTTTTCCCAAACAAGAAACTTACTTCTACATTCAAGTTTACTTTTGAAAAGATATTTATAGAAGCTTGGGTTACATAACTGTTCTATTCAAAACTTCCAAAATATTTCCACTGTCACGACATTTCTCGTAGAAACGATATCAGTGAAAAAGTTTGACAAAATTCTGAAATGACGGTGAAATAATTTATTAATCCTTTAATTAAATCATGGTTGGCGTTTATACAATATGCCAGCCGGGTGAACTCGGGTTATTCGCACTTTTATCCGACGGCCAATTATCGAGTGAAGCCAATATTCGAGCTCTCAGTTACCAGAACGTGTGTGTACACAGTTCAGTGTGTATTTAGCAATGTAACCAATTACCACACAATTTCTGCAGCTGTAAATAGATTTGGCAGTCGTAAATCTTTAGTCAAAATATATTTAAATCCAATATTTTCCATTGTTATTATTGATGTTTGCGTATAATTTTTCAGTAAATGGAATAAATTGAGATCAATATCGAGAAATTAACTGTTTCTCTCATTATAAAGGAATTTTCTTACCCGAACAAACATATCACCCAATTACTTCAGATAACCGTGCTTCGACTGCACTTCATTTTCTCATTAATGATGCGTACTCCCTGATGGGCATTTCATTATCGTGCTTTTAATCAAATCATATTAAAATTTAGTATTTTAAATTATGAATATTAATACTTGTTCTTTTTTTAAATAAATGGAGACGAAAACTCAGAAAGTAATTCTTCTATTATCTAGAAATTTTATTTTCCGAACATGTCAGCCAATTACTTTCGAAAATATAATTGAGCTTCTAAAAAAACTAAGAAATCTCGTTCATATTTACTTTCAGTATTTTCCATTGAGCTATCATCGATACTTATCCAAAGAAAGCTTCGACTGTGCTTTAGTTTCTCATTAATGATGCGTCGAGTGTAAATTAAATCATACTTAATGTCAATATTTATGATTGCTATTATTAATATTTATGTTTCGCTTCTCAAGAAAATGTATACCATCGACAGCAAATATTATTCTTATTCTATTTTAATCCAATATTTAGTTCCTCATTGATGATGCGTCGAGTGTAAATTAAATCATATTTTGTGTCAGTGTTTGCGATTGCTATTATTAATATGTATGTTTCGTTTCTCAAGAAAATGTAGACCATCGGCAGCAAATATTATTCCTATTATATTTTATTCCACTATTTATAAATGCTATTATTAATCTTTGCACACATTTCTCTTTTAAATCAAAATAAGATCAAGAATCAAAGTTCCCTCGTATTATCCAAACAGAGCTTCGACTGTGCTTTAAATCATACTTAATGTCAATGTTTATGGTTACTATTATTAATATTATTCCTATTACATTTTAATCCACTATTTTATAAATGCTATTATTAATCTTTGCACACATTTCTCTTTTAAATCAAAACAAGATCAAAAATCAAAGTTCTCTCGCATTATCCAAAGAGAGCTTCGACAGAGCTTTAGTTTCTCATTGACGATGCGTGTCGCGCGCGCACGGCGGACCACTCTACCGACGCGAAGAGGTCCACTTGGCAGTGGTGATGATGGCAGTGCGGAGCGGGCAGAGTGCACACGGTATTGCGTAAAGGGCGTCTCAATCACGGGCAGGTATGCATTAGCAATGCGGATATCGCGAAGGTCGGCTATCGACGGATATAGGTGATTTTGACCTTGTTATTTCTGCCCGCCGGCGTCTCTCGCGGATATAGCACCGCACGGCGAAAATGCTTCGCCTAATTCGAGCACTGCTCACTCTCGCCTGGATGATAAGTCCCTCGCTTCTTCGCACCAATCGGCATCAACTACGACACCACTTTTTTCATGATGTGAAAAATTCATATCAACTGTTTTTATAATTATGCTCATGAAGTCCAAAATCTGACAAAATGACGACACCCGTAAACTTAGTGTTAAGACGATCTTTTCCTTAACCCCTTCGGACCCTGTGCACATTGTAATGTACATAATACTTTATGTACTTTAAATGTAATACTTCAAAAAATTCGGGTCTGAAGGGGTTAACACTTATTTGAACCATTGCGTGTAATTCTAGGATCGAATCAACTAATTTGAATAATTCTTGCACAATTGAAAAGCAGATTTCTCCCAAAGCACCCTGTTTAATTATAATAATAAATATCAATCTTGTATAAGAATTTTGGTAATTATTATTTTCCTCCACACTGTTATTAAAAAATAACCAATAATATCTTGTGGCGGCGTTTTTTTTACACTTTAACATCTTTTTGAAGGGATTTCTTCAGCCAGTGTAATTTAATAATAAATATAATTTCTGCATTAGAATTTTGATAATTATTATTTTTCTTAAAGATCTCTCATCTCTCGCGGATATAGCACCGTTCGGGGAAAATGCTTCGCCTAATTCGAGCACTGCTCGCTCTCGCCTGGATGATAAGTCCCTCGCTTCTTGCCACCAATCGGCATCAACTACGACACCACTTTTTTCATGATACGTGTTCGGAATAATTTAAATTCATTTAAGTAAAATACGTATTAGAAAAAGTACGAGCAAAATGATTAAAGGGTGTGTGTGTGTTCGCGAATGTACATGTATGTGTCACGTATGTGTACATAAATATGCGTGTTTGGAATCATTTAAATTCATTTAAATAGAATCATCTTAGAAAAAGTACAAGTAAACTGAATCAATTGTTCACTAACAATATGTTTTTTAGTATAAATTAGAAATCCCAGCCGACTTCACTGTAATTCAATGATATGTGTGCTGAAAATCTCAGCATAATTAACACTTTGAACGCCATGTCACTCGAACTTGGGTGACATTTAAACATTCATTCAGACACATATTTATTTTCACGAAAATAACTCTAATAAACATTTTCAATAAGGTGTAGTGAAAGATTAAAAATTTGGAGGTTAGGCACTGAAAGTGTCAATAGAATGTATTGGGTTGGTGCATAATTATTAGGTGTGAACCGCCTGATAATATCGTTTAAAAACGCCTGATAATTATGCATCAATCCAATAATAATGAAAACAATAGTTATTAATCCATTTGCATCATTAGCGTTTACATACATTCAACTTTGCTGTTTACTATCACCAGAGCGTGTATGTACAGGGTGTAAACAAAATAATTCCCGGCGCTTTGTGGGACGATAGAAGGTAAACATTTTAAGCAATTCGGGTTCATATTATGATGTCTGATCTTTATTAGTTTGGTTCTTATAATATATTAAAGGTGGAGAGGCTATGCTTGATCCAATACGCTCAACTTTGCTGGTCATTAAATATGATTAGAAAAATGGTGATAAGGATCTTTTTTCATATTTTCTTATCATGCAAATAGGTTAACAATGTGTTTTGTGACCCAAATTAGCTTAACCAATATGTTTTATGATAACTGAATTTAAAGCGTTTTATTCGACTGTTCGGAGACTGTTTATTATTAGATTGCTTCAAGAAGCTTCTAACAATGTATGGATCAACATTTGATTCTATTCGAAATATTCGATTTATTCCTGAAACACCCTATATATGCATGTATAATTTTAACACTAATCATACCGGTGCCGATCCAATGACCGGTTTCAAAGTTGAATTCAAATTCGTCGTGACTTCTTTTTACGTAAATTCTTTGCATGATTAATTATTTTGGTATTATGTTACGGTTAGTGTAAAATATTGTAGTATTTAATAGCTTATAATGGCATTAACATCGTATTAAAATCGCATTAAAATCGCATTAAACTTAATTTAGTCTTTTTCGGATTTATCGCGAACATACAGAGACGTTAACAATAATTCAATTTAATCTTTTGAATATCATGAATAATCAAGAATATCATTTAACAGTTGATGCATTTGTCTTGGATGCAAACGTTTGACTAGTTTCTGTACCGTAACATTCAACACCTTCGAAAATTTTGTAGTAACTTTTCGAGTAGCTCTCAAAATATTCTGTATAGATAATAGATCTTGCGATATTTTCTAACGTATAATACGTATTAGTAATGATATAAATAAATCAAAGACACATACACTATGGATTCAATGTCTCCTTTTCAAAGTTTCCCCAAAGCACTCGATTCAATGAAAATTCTGGGAAAATCAGAATTATGTTACAAAAATTCCGAATACATACTCTCAAAAACACCAACCTCAAAGGAAATTCTGAGAAAATGAAAATTATACCACGGATATTTCGGGGAAATTGTAATCGTACCGCGAAAAATCCGGAATGTTAAGAATTGTGCTACAGAAATTTTGGGAGATGAAGAATTATACTGCGAAAATTCTTTAATTTCCCGAAAATGCCCAACACAATGGAGACCCTGGAGAATTCAGAATTATGATACAGAAAATCTGGAAAAATCAAAATTATGCTGCGGAAATTTCAACGTCATCCAGAAATACTCGACTCGGTGGAACTTCTGGCAAAATGAAAATTATGCCACGGAAATTTCGGCGAAATCATAATCGTGTTGTGAAAAATGCAGAATATTAAGAATTGTGCTTCACAAATGTTTGGAAAGGAAGAATTGCTCTGTGAAAATTTCGGAATTTCTCAAAAATCGCTGAACTCAATAGGAATTCTGGGAAAATTCCGAATTACGCCGGGGAAACTTCAAAGTCTTCCAGAAACACTCGAGTCAATGGAAATTCTGGGAAAGGGAGAATTGTGCCATGGAAAATCTGAGCTTTTCCGGGCGCGGAAAGCAAAGGGAGAGGAAGTGGTTGAGGCGGAAATGCCACTCGCAGTAATTAACCCGTTTAAGAGAGGCCGAATGCCGGTGACCCAAATTTCAGGAGCAGTTGGTGCACTCTCACGCGGCCACCGCTCGAAATTCTCGGCGAGCTCGATCGCCGAGCAGCGAGCGCGTGTCAAACGATTATTATCATCGCGGCCATTATCATCGCTCGCCAGTAAATACGCTTGACACGCACTGCCAGAAATAATTTATCGGCTTTCCTGAGAAATTCTGCTGTTGTTAAAGCATCGCTTGTTCTACTTAGAATTTAGATAAAAAAAGGAATCGCATACTCTGTTTTTATTACAAACTTTTTACAAGAAGAAAGCTCTCTCTTTAAAGAGAAATACAGTTTCTTGGAAAAGACCTTTTCTTCTTTAAGAAATAATAAGTTTATTCAAATTGAAATTCTTATTGCCAGCAATTGGTGCGACTGGGAAATATTATAAAGTTTCTCTTTTAAGAAAAACCAAATCTGGTCAAAGCAGAATTTTGTCTTCTTTAAGAAAATTTTGTTTGAAACATTCGGGTGTGCTAATACTTTCCTTATCAACTGTATACCAAAATCGAAAAATTAAAAAGTTATATTTTTGTCATCATCTGCGTGTTGTTTGTGTATTTAAAATTATAAAATATTTTTAACAAAATTAGAAAATATGCCACTGAACGTGAATAACAATACATTCAACCTACAATGCACATAAATAAATAGGCACAAGTTTTTAAAGTACACGGTTTTAGTAAAGTGTATAACAAAGTAAAAAGTAATTTGTTTAGCTAACACAAAATTCTTGTTTATACTATGTAAATCGTATAGCGCTGATAATTGTACTTAATTTAATAAATGACTGTTTACTTTTTACTGCATTCCACTACAACCGTGTAATTTAAAAACTCATTTATTTATATTTGTCTACTTTTTCATCTTTTTGCACTATTATTTGTACTTCCATAAACCGCGAGAATTGTTTTTAATATTTACATCACATTTTTCCGTTCCAGAAGTGGGTCAAAAATCGGTTACAAGATTCGATCAAACCAGAGCAATTGAGCTAAGTAAAAGCGTGTAATTAAAATACACATAATATAAAAAGTAGGCTTCAACATTGTTGTCAAAGACAAGTAAATCACTTTGTGGATACAAAAATGTATGCCGATAAAAGAGGTTTCGTCATAGTAAAATCGAAGGAGTAAATTGGCATTGGCTGGAGAAAAACTAAAAGCCGAGTGGCCTAGTTGGCCAGGCTCTTCTATAATCCGTCATTGGTGGTAGGAAGAGCCGCACGAGGAGTCAAATAAGGGCGCGCCACCTCTCCATTATCGAGGACGACACACGAGTGTAATTCCGTGATCGATGACAGTCATCCTCTATTAGTCGATCCTGGAGGAAAGTGCCGATCTAATTCCCATGATTGTGTGTGAACAGGTAAAACACCAGCTTTTAATATCTTTAATGGGGTCATCCAGTGAAATATGCAAAAATGATTATTTGAGAGGGAATTCTAAAAGATAAACAGCTAGCAAACGCCCACTAATTTTGAATTTATATTTACTGTGTGCTTTGAATTAATAAAATATTTCAAACTTTTGTTAATGTCGTCATATTTAAATGAGAAAAGTGTCATTTTAATTCCCATGATTGTATATGAATACGTAAAGCACGAAATTTTAATATCTTTAATGGGGTCATCGAGTGAAATATGCAAAAATGATTATTTAAAAGGGAATTCTGTAAGATAAGTAGCTAACAAAAGTGCAGCAATTTTGAATTCGTATACACCGTGTGCTTTCAATTAACCTATAAAGAAGGAGTGCTATTTGCATCATAAGGAAGTATGAAAAAGAAGATCCTTATCCCCAAACTTTTTTTTATTATATTAATCACCAGGAAAATTGAGCGTATATATACGTTAATGATTCAAATGAGTTAATAATATATTTCACGTTTTTGTTAAAGTCGTCGTATTTAAATGAAAAAAGTGCCATTTTAATTCCCATAATTGTGTGTGAATAGATAAAACACAGAGTTTTAATATTTTTAATGATGTTATCAAGTGAAACATGCAAGACGATTATTTAAAAGGGAATTCTGTAAAAAGGACGCGCATGAATTCTGTAAGATAAATAGCTAGGAAAAGTGCACTAATTTTGAATTCATCTTCACTGTGTGCTTTGAATTAATAAAACATTTCAAGCTTTTTTTAAAGTCGTCATATTTAAATGGAAAAGTACAATTTTAATTCACATGATTGTATGTAACAAGGTAGCACACTGGACAGTAATATTTTCCATGGGTTCGTCGAATAAAATATGATGTCTGCAGAAAAGGATATTTATCTAAAAAAGGCGCGTTTCGAGTTTTGCCAAATTCATGATAATGTCTGATAAACCGAAGTAATTCCAAATGCATGTTTACTGTGTGCTTTGGATTAATAAAATATTTCAAGCTTTTGTTGAAGTCGCTAGATTTAAATGGGAAAAGTGCTATTTTAAATCGCATGTTTATGTGTCAACAGGTGAAACACGAGGTTTTAATATCTTTAATGGAGTCACCGAGTAAAATGCGATAACTGCGCAAAAAGATATTTAAAATGCAAAAAGGGCGTACATGGATTCTGCGAAATAAATCTCTAACAAAGCCGAACTAATTTTGAATTCACGTTTACTGTGAGCTTCGCATTAACAAAGCATTTAATGCTCTTGTTAATGTCGCCATATTTAAATGAGACAAGTACTTTTTAATTGAGATAAACGTGCTTGCGCTAAAAAATTGTATGAGTGAGGAGTACAAACTAGACTGCGGATATTTATGCAAAACGATAACACTCGAGTTCTACAAAATCTATAATAGCAATAACAGAACATTGGACTAACTCAAAATTTACGTTTATTATGAGCTTTATATTCATGAAATATTTTATGTTCTTATTAAATTTAAATGAGCATTTAAGCGACAATAATAAGCATAAAAGTTAGCAGTTGAGTAATAACTATAACCGTGTAGGGTAAAGTAAATGTTTCGCGATTGAAATTAGCATGTCAATTTTGTTACTTAAGAAAAGGATTAACGCGTTCACATGTGTAAACAAACATACTGACACTTTCTTTTGTAGTATGTCATGAACTAATAATTGCGATGATTAACTACAAGCCATTTGAATACACTTATGAGCTATTACATCTCAAAGTGCTATAAATCTATTTTTCTTTTTGCTGCAAAATTGTTATCTTTCATGCACTTACAATACTTTGTCTGCAGGAAGGGAAACTTTTATTAAATAATTGTTAAAGATATGCTATAATTTTAATGCATCACTGAAGTAACAACAATCTTTTTCTTTCATATTATTGCTGAGTGTTTTGGTATACAATTGATATGCAATTTTATCGCCAGCTTTAAAAACAACAACGAAACCTCAAGAAATTGTTAGTAAAATGTAGCAACGTCTTAAAAAAAAAACTGGAATATCGAAACAAGAAGTTCCCAGTTGTTTTACAGTGAGCACACAATTTAAAGGAACCATTTGTTAAACAATGTTTCAACATATCGCAATACTGTTCAATTTTTGAAGACATTGCGATGATGCTACAATTTTTCTTTCTCATTGTTGTTGAATGATTATTTACACTGATATTGCATTTGCACTAACATCGATGTACAACTTTGTCGCTAGCAATAAAAACAATAAACAAAGCTTCGAGAAATTGTTAATAAAAAGTAGCATCTTTTTCAAGATATAGTTTACTTCCCAGTTGACACAATTTAATGAAAGCGTTTGTTAAACAATTTTTAAAGATCGCAATAGTGTTGAGTTACCTAAGCGACGAGTTCGATGTTATAAACAAAACACCACGAAAGCACAGTGAAAATGACGCGCGCTACTCTCCGCCGTTGCCACAAAAGCGGAGCAGTCGGACTTTCGAAATTAACGGGCCATATAATATTTCAGGCGCAGCTTTGGATACAATATTGGCGCACTATTTTTAAAGGATGTTATTTATATGTTGGTGTTCGCGGGCGCTTGCACAATTGCTGGCGCGCCAGGTCGCCAGCCGTAACTTTGTCGCGTCATCCTCTGCGGGGTGATTCACTTGCCTTTCAATCGAGAATTGTTGTACACCGCTTTTTAGTCAATGTTTATATAATTATATAGTTGTGTGTTTTTGTGAGTATACAATTAAGAAAAGAAATATTCGCGCATAGACTTTTATCGGAGTAAATTTTGATGTGGAAGAAAGTTTCTTTGTAAGAAAAATTCATTTGTTTAAAAATGTCTTCTTTGAATCTCAAAGCTGAATGTGAGTCGAATTTCAATCGAGAATTGCTGTACTCCGATTTTTAGACGATGTTTATATAATTATATAGTTGTGTGTTTTTGTGAGTATACAATGAATAAAAGACGTATTCGCGCATAGACTTTTCTCGAAATAAATTTTGATGTGCAAGAAAGATTCTTTGTAAGAAAAATTCATTTGTTTAAAAATGTTTTCTTCGAATCCCAAAGGAGAATGTTTTCTTCTTTAATACTAGGTTTACCCACATTTTTGTATATCTATCTTTACGGACATCCGTCAAATTGACGGGTAAAAGAAAGCACGTACTTTCTTTTTAAAAAAACCACTAATTTATTTTAAAAATAGTTGCAATGTCAATACACGTAATATAAGTTGATTACACCTGTTAGAATTGCATAAATAATTTTCAGCATAAATTGGAAAGAAACTAATAGTAATTGTTTTTGTAATTTTCCTCATGAAGTCCGAAATCCGTCAAAATGACGGGTCCCGCAAACCTAGTCTTATGAAAATTTAGGTCAGAATATTTGAGTTTGCCAATACCTTTTTCATTCACTGCATAAACAAAGCTACATTAACAAAAAAAATATACAAAACAATAGAAAATAATACTCAACACTGAATGGTATGACATGTATGCTAAACAATATCAAGATAATAATACTGAATGCTGTAACAAGTACGAAATTGAAAGCTTGCCTCCAAAAACTCTGAGTGTGTGAACACGTTTTACCCACTGTGTATATTGTACAAACATTGTCCTTGGTCAAATAGTGTATTAGTAATGAAAATTGTTACATATAAGATCTTCGAATTAGGCATTGTAAAATTATTTTAGTTAACCAATATAAATGTAACAGTAATTTAATTTAATGAATAAATAATGCAGTGCAAAACAATTTACAAATTCAACTATAACCAGTTGATAATTTTAGTATAATTGAACTACCAGTTAAACCATTCGTGTTGGTCCACGTATTAAGGTAGAATTCTGTATTTTGGAACGCAAACCAACTGCAATTTTTATTGAAATTCTATAAACAACATATTCACCCTTAGATCACTGTGGGCGCCTATAAGCGCTCTAAAAATCCATCGATGTTTTATTTATTTTGATTTGATTGCGTTTGTCACAGCTAAAATGTCAATTGAAAATAGTTTTCCTTTAGATTTTGCCGTAGTCAAAGTGTTAAATAGAACCTTTTTAAACTCAAAGTCATTCTCTCCTTTTTTTTCCCAAAACGGACGGTCAGACATGACAAAATTAAAATGGTACTTTACAAATTACATAACCCAAAAAATCACCAGCATAAATGAAGTTAACAAAAAGAAGTACACACAAGAAATTAAGATTAAGCGTCTTAAAGTAAGTTAAAAATAATCTCTCCGCTACTTAGAAAACAATTTGCTTGCACAGGCGAAAGAGAGTTCAGCTGTGAACTGGGAAGTGGTTAACGGCGAGGGCGACAGAGGCGCTGCGAGCACAGAGCGACGGGAAGGATTAAATCAGGCGTAGGACTAGATCAAGATGCTGGCGTGCAGCAGGTTAAAGTTCACCAGCTCGTAAATCAATACGCTCGGTGGTAGCGCATGAAAGAGTCGAGCCGAATAGAAAAGGCGAAAGAGGAGAAAAGAAAGGGGAGAAAGAAAGCGAGAATCTGGGATGGTTGAAGGGCGCCGGTAAAATGTGGGGCTGAAATTGACGGGAGAAGAAAGGGGCGGGAAAAGGAAGCGGCCAAGTGCCAGGAAGCAAGAGGAAGAATCCGCATTCCGACGATACGTGCGCCTGACGCTCTGAAATAGGTAAATCATCGAGAATGCGGAATTCATTTTTCAAGATAATTCTCGCCTTCCAACCCAAATGTCAAATACAAAGAGCGAGTATTTCAGAAAAGTTAATAGAACGCATTTAACCTCAAAATGCATACAAGTTTAATACAATAAATGTATTATTAATATAATAATAAGAAAATATTTCATGACATATTTTGAGAAACGAAATACTTTGAATTATAAACTTTTGAATCATTGAATCACTGACTTCAATAAAGTACTGTCTGTCAACATTAATTAAACGGCACTATAGCACAATTTATATCCAATTCACCGCAAATCGTAATAATTATTCGCATGTTTATTTAATATTCTGCAGCAATTTGTATGCACAAATCATACTAAACGTCTCTATATGTAACAATGAACAACATATGCATTCGGCAGTCAATAAAGGTAAACGTTAAAATAATACTAATACCAATAATAAAATATCACAAAAAAGTGATATAATATTGACACAGCAAAGTCGAGTGTTTCACTTCAAAACATTTCAATTTACACACACGCACACACAATTTGTTTCTCAAATATTGGAAAAGCGATACCAACGCGAAAAATAAACTTTTACGAAAAATCCCGCTGAAATTCTTGTGAACTCATAATGGGAAAAAAAAAGACGGTCTCATTATCCGAAATCGATGGCTGCATCAGTTATTGCTGCATCGCGCCGGATAATTAACGAGACGCATTATTTGCACAAGTTCCTCGCTTCCGGAGCGCATGTGCATGTGTGCCAATCGGCCGGCAAATTGGCCTGCGTTTAAATAACCTTTTTTGCCCGCGTGTTATTGATAATTAGGAATTCGCGGCAACAAATAGAATTTCCAAAGAGCAATTATCACTCGCTCGCTTTACTTTAGTGCTTTGCCCGTTTTCGACGTGGAAATTTGTAATTTTTTAATTGGCAGTGCTGACTTTTTCCAAAAATAATTACTCTTGGTGAATAACAACGAAATGCGATTTTGTCTTTGTCAGCGGGTTAATAATCAAATTTTGATTTTGCGTTCTTCAGGCGAGTGTTTTTTGTTGGTAATCAGCTAATTCATAAATAACAGGATTACTGTGTGGTTTTTAGTATTTCTTTTTATTTGTTAATTATTGTTTATAATTGAAATTGTAACCTGCACGAGAATTATGGCATAATAAACAGAATTTTCGAAATAGGGCGATCAATCATCCTTGTATCGAAAATTACTCATTTTCTTGGTGAAATAATTGTTTAACCCTTTGCGAACGAGAATTTCCGTTTTCCATTCATTTTGGCAACCGAGAGTCGCCTTTCGTCCGCAAAGGGTTAAACAATAAATTTGTTACTTATTTTTTCGGAACTCTTTGAAAATGCAACGTGCATGGTCGAAGCTATCCGAAAAGAATGCCATGATAAACCTTGCTATTCATTGGCAAGCAATTTGTTTGCGTTTATTTTGTGTTATTTTTTATTGTCAGAAGATAGAACTCTTCTTAGCATTCGCATAGAACTAAATATTGATTTTGAACAATTATTGATAAAGAGATTATTGATAAAGTTGGCATATCAGTTTATCCAAAGCCATTTCTTGACTTAACATTCAGATCTGTTTGTTTAAGCTATCGTGGAGCTCTAGAAATGTTGACAACAAAGTCAGAAATCCCAATTATTTATGTTCTTTCACAAAATAATTTGCTAACTTCGCACACACCGATAAAAGGTCTCGAAATTCGGACGTCGAGGAATCAGTCGTTCAAAGTTAGAGAACGAGTGCAAAGTAAAAAGTAGAGCAAAGAGTTATAGTCTATCAAAAAGTGAAAGACAATAAAAAGAACATTCATATTAATATATCAAAAAGTCTAATTAAGCACTCTCACATGCAGCCAATTCCAGTACATAAGTAATAAATATTACATTTACAATTTTAATCAAATTACTAAATAACATTTATCCCTCGCGCTTCTCAATCGAGTTTCTAATTCCTGTACATTTTCATTACTTAAAATTTGTATGACACCCTGTATAATAAGTAGAACACATTGATAAAATCTGGAAAATATTGATACATCATAAAATTATAACATAACTCTTAATTGCTCGCTTTCCAATCAAGTTCTTAATAACTGGCGATCTTCATTACTCTGAAATCAAGAAGATTCTCATTAGAGACCTTTACGAA
The DNA here is from genome assembly GCA_910591665.1 of Ectemnius continuus. Classification (NCBI taxonomy): domain Eukaryota; kingdom Metazoa; phylum Arthropoda; class Insecta; order Hymenoptera; family Crabronidae; genus Ectemnius; species Ectemnius continuus. Next base: position 11,272,751 of record OU342868.1, on the reverse strand, counting down.
TGCTTAATAGATCTGGGACAATTCCACTCCGCCGGGCCATTTCATTAGCAGTGCTAGTATTTGCTCGAGTAAGGAAAGCCCGTTTTCAATGGGACGCTCGGTCTCTCCAGTTCCACACAGTTCCACACAGTTCCACGCAGTTCCACACAGTTCAACAAAGTTCCGGAGTAATAGAGGTCGAATATAAAGCTATTTAGTGAGCATCCCTACCACTTACTCGGAGGTACGCTTTGCATCGGTGGCGCGCCGAGCTTCCAACTGCGGCTTTACGTCCACCACTCGCAATGCGTTCCTTCACTTTATTCCGAGACTCGCTCGCTCTCCTCCTCGGTTTCAGCCGATTGACATTCTCCATGTATTTTCAATAGCTTCGTTTCAATGTTCTTGAGATTATCTTTATTGTCAATATTTATGTATGATTTTATTTCGTGTATAGTTTAACATTATGAGTATAATGCATGTTTTTTGCGGCTGTGACATAACCTCACCCGCTTGGGATTTTGTGTGTACTTTAACAAACGCTGACTTTGAATAATAATAAATTGTTGCAAATATTAAAAATAATGTCCAACGATATGTAACTTGGTTTCAGCCGATTGACATTCTCCATGTATTTTCACAATAGCTTCGGTTCAACATTGTTGAGATTATCTTTATCGTCAATATTTATGTATGATTTTATTTTGTGTATAGTTTAACATTGTGAATATAATGCATATTTTTGCGGCTGTGACATAACCTCACCCGCTTGGGATTTTGTGTGTACTTTAACAAAAGCTGACTGTAAATAATAATAAATTGTTGCAAATATTGTCTAAAGATATAGTCGACTTCTGATTGTTTTTGAAATTTATTGTTCCTTTTGGAACACTTTGTATAAGTAAAAAGTACTGTAATATTTTACAGCGTATAGTTTTCTTGGATTGTAACATTATGAGGAGAGAAAACAAAAAGTATTAAGCCAATTAATAATCATCAATAATTTACTTTAAAAAATAATAAGTCATGGTATCTGTCTTTGTTGAAAATATCTTCTAACAATGTATAGCTTGACTTTGAATTCCCTTGAAAGTTTGCTTTAAATCCCTCTGTATAAGTAATAAATATTGCAGTACTTTGTAACTTATACATAAAAACTTGCCTGGATCGTAACACTATTAAGCAGGCAAAATCGCATTAAAATTAATTCATCTTCTTTTCGCGTTTATCGCGAGTATGCAAACTCGTAAAAATAATTAATAACTAACAATAATTTCACACAACGAGTGACAAGTTATGATATTTATCTTTCTTACGAATGTTTTCTAACAATGAAAAGCACAGCACTCAATTCCTCTTGAAATTGTGGAGTCACTTTTGAGAGTTCGAGCTAAACATTATTTACAAGATATTTGCAACAACCTATTATTCTATAAATTAAACTATTGTTATCTTGCATACGAAATGTTACTCGTGTAGTGCCACATACGCAAACCATATTAAGCGTATAGTCGAATTTATATCAACATTTCTTTGCAACATTATATTGTATGTAGATATATGTATAATGTTATTGTAGAATGGACACAACATAATATAACACAAACATTCTTTCTAGCAGGTTGCATTACGCATATAATACACTGTATTATTATATTATTTGTAATTATATGTGTACAAATGTCTGATAAAAAAATGGGGACAAGTGCTGATTCGAAGAATATGAACCACCCTGTACATATAATATATTTATTATGATAATATAGAAAAATTCTATCCAGCAGGCTACTTTACACACATAATACAATGTATTGTTATATTATTAGTAATTATAAATGTACAAATATCTGACAAACAAAAATGGGTTACGAGTGCTGATTTAAAGAATATGAACCACCCTGTACATATAATACATTTATTACAATAACATAGAAAGATTCTTATCAGCAAGCTACATTATACAATTAACACAGCGTATTATTACACAAATTCTACATCAGAGAAGTAGTTTGCACATAATGACGCACACGTCTGACAAAAAGTAGAGTAGGACTGTCCTAATTTAAAGGGAATCAGCCGGTGTACGCTCAGCGGAATAAGCATAAAAGCTCGTTTAACTGAATCCACGTCGATAGCGTTTCGGAGCACGGCGCGCCGCGGCGCTGGGACGCCGTACAATCACCGATGAGCTTCCCTCGACAACAGTCCTCTCTGTTTTACTGTCATTTGCCGGGACGCAATTAAGGTGGCGGCGGCGGCGGAATATGCGCCTCGGTGCAACTTGCCCCAACAGCCCCGATGTATTATGAACTGGCCTTATTTGCAGCCAATGACTAAAGTATTACTGCAGCAACAGTGTCCAAGTACAAAGGACTGCAATTCGTCGACATGAACTTGCAAATTTCAGCATTAATTGATTGCGGCGTGGATGTTTAATTTCTGTGAGTTATAAATATTTTGGAAAGTATGTCAACTATGTTCGACAATGCGTGATATAAAAATGAGGTGAAAAGTGTAGAATTATTTTTGTGTCTTATTTGTACTTAATAAACATTTCCCTTCTCGTAATACACACATGGTTTTGCTAATACTATATAATTAGTAGGACGTCTCTGTTATAATAGATAGTATTTGAAATTAACGATTAATGGTCGAAGTTAATCAAACAGAAACGGTTTAACACACAAAACATTGAAAATTCAGTCAACCACTTCATTAAGTACTGCAATTCATTGAAACGAACTTGCAAATTTCAGCATTAATTGATTGCGGCGTGGATGTTTAATTTCTGTGAGTTATAAATATTTTGGAAACTGTGTCAACCATATTTGACAATGTCTAATATAAAAATGAGGTGAAAAGTGTAGAATTATTTCTGTCTTATTTGTACTTAGTAAATATTTCCCTTTTCGTAATAAACGTATTTTGTTAATAATGTATAATTAGTAGGTCATCTCCCTTATAATTGATAGTGATTGAAATGAACGATTAATGGTCAAGCTTCATCGAACAGAAACATTTGAACACACACAACTCCGAAAATTCAGTCAACCACTTCATTAATATTTAGTGCTTCGTTAAGATAATTACGGTAACTACTCCGTTTCTTTTCGTGCGATTCCCAATTAGCATACTAATATTCCATTCTGAATATCCGTCGACAACCAACATCCGTTTTATTGTACAAATAATAGCAGAGGTATTGTAAGTTAAACATTTGGTCAAGTACTGATATTGATTCTTAATTAATATTTATTACTTCGTTAAAATAATTTGAGGAAATGTTCTGTTTGTTTCGATTCGCATTTCTGTCGAACGCCAAGTTCCAGGTGTGTGTTCTCTACCGCATTGTTACGCAACCGAGCAATGCCCTTAATGAGTGCTTGAATGAGAGCTTGGTTAAAGTATCCGCCTATACGACGAATCTACAGGGTGGTTCATTAAACTGCAACACTAAATTTACCGGCAGTTTATATATTCGTAACGCAACTGGTCAAATGCACAAAATAGCACTTAGATAAACAAAAATGGTATATTGAACATTATTCGTAATACGACAAAACAAGTGCATAATTAAATCGGATTTTAAACCGTTTAGTTGATCAGTTATGAAATGAAGGTAGTATTCATCCAATTAATATGAAAACTAATACAAAATATAATGTTTAGATGTTAACAAAAATTATATATTTTTATTTTTAGTATTAACAAGAATGGAAAAAGTGCATAATCGAATCAAATGACCGGTTATAAAAGGTTATTTTCGCTAAATTAATATGAAAACTGGTACACAAGATGAAACGAAATAATAACAAAAATGATATATTTTCATTTTTCACATTAACATAATTGAATCGGATTTTAAAGCTAGTTATAAAATAAGTCATATTTTTCAAATTAATGCGAAAACTAATAATATACATAAAATAACTTCTAGATAATAAAACAAAAACTACATATTCAATTTTAGTTCTAACAAGAACAAAAAAAAACAAGTGCACAGATTGCTTCGACTGTTATTTTCAATTAACTATTTTTAATGCAGTAGTAAAAATTACTCATCTGTTCACATTATATTACAATGTTTAAGGCGTCAACATTTTCTTTTTGACACAAAAAAGAATAAATGACCGGTAAACAATAGAAATCAGTTTTCGCGTGAGAATCCGCAGACGGGTAACAAAAGTCTTTGTAATAGGTTCGCTAATTGAAGACTAATTGCGATTAATTGGGTCTGTTTGCCGGGGCGATTGGAAGGGAATGGCTTGCTAAATAATCTTTCTCGCAGAAAGGCAACACTGGCCTGTTACTCGAGAGTAACTTTGCACTTCGAGAGCCTCCACGCTGGCTTCCCTGAATTTATCGAATCACCGGACTCGAGCACTCCACCTTCCGCCAACTCCTCCGCCACCCCCCGGCTTTGTTAGTTCCTCGTCTTTCCCTCAAACTACCCTATTCTTTACACCGATTTTACACAGCTTTTACTCAACTTGATAGCTCCCTCTTAACACTTTCGACGCCGAAGTTGCAAATTTTTAACTCTTGTGCCACACCTTGTTAAAAATGTTTATTAACGTTAGTTTTGTCGAAATAAATATGTCTGCAAATAGATGTTCGAGTGTCACCCAAATATGGGTGACATGGCGCCGAACGTATTAATCTGTTGAAAATCATTTTCTATTTGGCGTTCTCATGCTTTCGGTTAGGACTTCTCGATAATGAAGTGCATAGTTGTTTTTAGTCTTGAAAATAATAAAAGGTAATTAGCTGGCGGATGTGTTCAGTTTTTTTATTAAATTTATTCTAAGTCGCTCTATAACTATAGCGATCTTATATCCTTACATTTTTGTATTACATTAAATTACATGATATAAGTTAGGAAGTTTTAAAAGTTTGATTGCTTTTTTCAAGTTTCTTTTAAGTTTAGTTGGGAGTTGTTCTTGCATTCGCATCAAAAAGCATTTGTTAAAAGTTCTATTTTCTTAAAATTAAAATCCCACTTGCTGAAATATGAAATTACAAGGTTTTCCTATGATTTTCAGTCCAAGATTCAAATCAATTTTTCGTATAACGTTTAATTCCAATAAATAAATTAATAAATTACAATAAATAAATAAATTACAATAAATTGAATTATACAGAAAAATAACAATAGAAAAAAGTAGCGTGCTTGTATGAGTAAAATATTAATTGTCTATAATCCAAACTCTGAAGCAACACCAAAAACTAATAATTAAAAAAATATTTCTTAAAAATATGTATGAAAAACGACATACTAAATTGTTTAAAATAACGAATTATAGCTGAATCTGAAATCACAAGTAATAATTAATAAAAATATTTAAGGTCTGCTTCACAAACACATTGAAATAAACCTGAAATACTTCCATTAATTACCATTAAGCAATTTTACCCCCAGCTATAATTCGTTATTTTCAACATTTACGCCAATTATTTACAACTCGCTTAATTTATAAACAAATCTTTGAAAAGCGATTTTTTACTCATTACATTTCATACGAAGCTATTTGATGGATTCATTGCAAAGTGGAGATATTGTTAGACGGAAATTACATTGTAAAAGAGGAAAACCGGAAGACAGAGCGGCGAGAAACAAAGGAAAGCATATATCGTCGGGAATCCAACCACCGCACTTACTGACGACATTCGACTCGATGCTTGACACTTTGCCCGGAAACCAAGAGAGAGAGAGAAATGCTTGTAACAGGTCCAAAGACATAATTAGAATTTCTCCGAGAGCAGCTCGCTTTGTAGCAACTCGCATCGGAAGTGCAATCTATGACTGCGAGAGCTTGTTAACACATTGCCGGCCGGATGCTTTATTGCCAAGCAGAAATACTCGAACTACCTTTGCCGGCCGAATTCTTTAAGGTTATGCGTTACTTTTATTATTTGCAGAAGAAAATTGTGAAATGTGAAAGTTAATAGTGATAATAATAATATTGGTAGAAAATCGTGATTCTAAAATATGTTAATTAAAATCGCGAATTAAAGGAATTGGAATTCGCCAAAAATAACTTGCAAAGTTCATTTCTGTTTAACTATGTTATAACTTAATAATTTTCAAAGTTATAATCATATAATAATTCTTTAAAATTTTGTTATTTTTATTTTTTGCAGAAGGAAATCATGAAATGTGAAAGTTAACAATGATAATAATAATATTTGTAGAAAATCGTGATTTCAAAACTTATTAACTAAAATTGTGATTTAAAAAGCATTGCAATTTGTCGAAAATAACTTGCAAAGTTCATCATCGTTTAACTATGTTATAACTTAATAATTTTCAAAACATATAATTATATAATAATTCTTTAAGGTTTTGTTATTTTTATTTTTTGCAGAAGAATATTTGTAGAAAATTGCGAATTTAAAAAGCATTGCAATTTGTCAAAAATAACTTGCAAAGTTCATCACTGTTTAACTATGTTATAAATTAATAATTTTCAAAAGTTATAAAACGCGTTATTAAAAATGTCAGTCGACTTCGAAAATGAGTGAAACAAAAATGTAATAAATAGTACAAGATAATTTCTATTATGAAGTTAAGAACTTTATACAATTCTTCCAGCATTAAAAGATGTGCAAATAAAAAGAACTGCAATTCACCAAAAAGGACCTTCAAAGTTCATAAATTTATGATTTATTACATCGTTAAATTATTTTAAATCTAGTTAAATTCATTTTAAAAAACGTTCATACATCCATAACAATAATTTTGTAATCATAATCGATAGATTAATAGTCACTTTATAATGTAGAAAAATGTAGAAATTATTCCTCAATTTTTGCGGCTCCAAATACTTATTTCTACCCGCTTAAAGGGTTGAGTGACACGTTTCACCAACTCAATTAACGAGTGCCTGTTTTCTCCGACTTATCGGAGGAGCGATCCAGAAATCCAGAAATAGGTTATCGCGGAGTGCGTCATTCTCGATGATCCCGGCAAGGGCGCAAGGGAGTAAGCCGCGCACGTATTTATAATTTCATTCATAACCGGGACGAGCCTCCGTACTTTCACGTGTGTATGAGAATCTCTGTGTGTGTGTGTGTGTGTGTGTTTGTACTCGGCGTGCGTGGTGCGCGCATACTCTCTGCTATAATGTTTGCGGCCTTGCATCATGAACATCGCTTTTACGACTGTTCACCCGAGCGAATCTTTCTCTATCTCTCCATTCTCCCTTCTTTCGCCTCTTTACTTCCTCGTTGCTCTTCTTCGTTCACATCTACAGGCTGACTCAGGTGATACGTTCGTAGTTTTGGAAGAAATTGACTGCCAAAATCACGTTGACTGCCAAAATTGCAAATTGTTTACTCTTTTACTAGACTTTGTTAAAAATGATTATTATAGTTATTCTCGTGAAAATAAACATGTTTGTAAATAGATGTTCGAGTGTCACCCGAATTCGGGTGACATGGCAGTCAACGTGCTAAGGAAAATAACTTTTTTCTTAAAATTGACACTCTTTCAGGAAAATATAGTTTTATTTAAAGAAAAGAGATTTCTTTTTTGACCCTTTGACAGTGGACTTTATTTAGAAAATGTCTTTGTCCGCTCAATTTTGTACAATTTTCTATTTCAATTTACTTGTTGCCAGTCTAACAATATTATCATAAAGACTCAAAAAGTTATTGCCCGTTTGATTTCTTTAGTCTGAGAGAAAAAATATTTTTTAATTGTATTAATTACGATTTTTATAGGAAAGAGTAGTTTATTTTCCTCGCGACAAGTAGACTCGTCAAATACTGTTAAATGGTGAAGGGAATCGTCGAAGATACTAACACGATTAATGCAATATAAAAAACTATATTATTCATAGTGTAACATAATAATTTGCAGATAATGCAATATTACAAAAATGGAGTGGAACATTCCTGAGTGGGAGCTAAATTCGAAAGTTTTAAGTTACTTTTACTTACGCCCGGTATAAATGACAAATAATTCAGAATTTTATAAACTACACCGAACTGGATGACATAATATTATATACTTTTATACATATTAACTCGAATTTTGACTTTTTTATCGAATTTTGTACACTAATGGATGAATACTTCAATTCATTTTCATCCACTATATTCTATGACACTATAAAAGCATATTTCTAAATTTGTATATATTTTAAAATATCATTTCTGAAGTTCTATTTTAAAAAATGGGGCATTCGCGATAACCCAGATTTAGTGCCAAGTGAATCAGCCTGTAGAGCGGTCGGCTGCCGCTGCTGCTACGAGGAAACTCGAGGCGAAACAGATCGGGTAACGCACCGCTTACGCATTAACGCACGCCAGATGCATTGGAGACGCCGGGGTCACCTGCAATACCAGTGCGACACGCTACCCAAGCCAAAATCCCATCCCGGCGTCTACAGCTCCATTCAATTATCCATGACAGATTCATCTTCTTTAAATCTGCATTATTGTATCTCACATTGTATCGAATATATTTTATACGCATTATGCATACAATTATAATATCATTGTTTTTATTGTTTAATATATTGTATTGTACATTTTCTAATATTAAACTGATCAAATTATCAATTTCAAAGTTCAATTCAACTATCCACTTTTCCTCCTCGTCTTTATTAGCGGTAAAAATAAAAATATATAATGGTCTCTTTGAATCTGCATTATTGTATCTCACATTGTATCGAATATATTTTATACGTATTATGCATACAATATAATATCATTGTTTTTATTGTTTAATATATTGCATTGTACATTGTCTAATATTAAACTGATCAAATTATCGATTTCAACATTCAATTCAACTATCCACTTTTCCTCCTCGTCTTTATTAGCGGTAAAAATAAAAATATATAATGTACTCATAAAATTATCGATTTCAAAATTCAATTCAACTACCCACTTTTTCTTCTCGTCTTTATAAGTCGTAAAAATAAAATATAATGGTCTCTTTGAATTTGTATTGTTGTCTCCCACATTATATCGAACACAATATTATACGCATTCTGCAAGAAATATAATATCATTGTTTTTATTGTTTCAAATATTATATTGTATATTTTCTAATATTAAACAGACCAAATTATCGATTTCAAAGTTCAATTCAACTATCCACTTTTCCTTCTCGTCTTTATTAGCAGTAAAAATAAAGTTATAATGTATTTTGTTATTATCTAAATGGTATTTTGTGCATTTGTTTTCCTATTAAATTGACATTTAACTATATAAAAATAGGTCAAATATAACCATTGTTTCATAACTTATTGATAAGTTCAGTGCTAATCAAAGCTCTTTAAATAATTGCAATCACTCGACCGACTTTTAGTTCGCTCGAATGTTTAATTCTTAGTGTAATGAAATCGCAAAATTCTTTATAAGAACATCTCAAAGCCTTGATTTGGAATCAGTGTCAGAATAATCTAATGAAAACGAATTATTTTATTATATATATTTTTATTTATAGAGATAATCCTTCCAGTTTGACTTAATATATTATACTGCACACTTTATAATGATAAAACAATAATCACCCAGCACACTTTTTAAATTCGAATGCAACAACTTAATGTTAATATTATTTGCAGAAACATCACATTTCTACTGAAATGTAATCCCACAATTCTTTCTAAGGACATCTCAAAGTTTCAATCAAGGAGCTACGCTTTTAACGAGGGATTTCGCGGCAGAGCCGAGTAAACTCAGGATTAAAGTTTCAGAGACTTAAATGCCATGGAAGGAGCATATGTGTTCCGCCGGAAGAGCTTTGGAAACTAATTTCCCTTCATTCGCCGAGAGGAAAAAACTTACTTTAATCATTCGACCGGAGCGAAAAAGGGAACGAGTGCGCAGTTTACACTGAAATCGACCTACTTATTTCCGTCTCTCCTTCTCTCTTTCTCTCCTTCTCTCTCTCTCTTTCGCCGCGTTATTCGTCCACGGTAATTTTTCAATTCCTCCCTGTTCTCACTGAAAATTCCACTTTCTTGCCTTCCCCGCGGAAGCACTCGACAGGGACTTTCAAGCCAGTCGGTGATTATTAATTAGTTTTTCGCAAATTCACGCTTCATTGGACTCAGCCTTTCTCACCAATAAATCGTAGATTTCAATAATTCCAATTAGCACTTAATTACTGTGAGGTAATTAGTGGCGTTATAGGATTACTTTAACTTTTTGTGCTTTAGTTAATGTTAACCTTGTTGTAGTTATGTTTGTAAATTATTGTAGCGTTAGTAATTAGCGTGAATTAGTGTAGCGTTAGTAGCGTTAGTATTAATAATAATAATACTAATCGTTATTAATGTAAAGAATATTTGTTTATTTGTGCGAGCACAAATAAACAAACAAACTTAAAAATTAACGGCAAAATTTATATTAATGCAATTTGTTCTAAAAGCAATTGCATAAAACAGTAATAATAGATTGATGGAACTCTCTTTTCTGTAAATATTTTCTAACAATAGCTCAACATTTCATTTCTTTGGAAAGATTACAATTATTCTTGAAACACCCTGTATCAGTGAGAAATATTTCGATATTTTATCATTTATAATTCGCATGGATAATTGTATAAAGATGGAAAAATCGTGTTAAATCGGTTAAACCATTTTCTAATTTATCGCAAACACACAAACACATTAACAATAATTCAACTTAACGAATAGTAAATTATAGCGTATATGTTTACTACAATTATCTTCCAGTGAAGTACAATTCAAGTTGAATTCCCTTTGAAATTTTTGCCATTGAAACACACTGTATAAGTAATACAAATTTCAATGTTTTATAACTCATGGTTTGTCTGAATTGTATTCATGAATTGTATGTCATTATCACAGAAAAATTACAGGCATTAAAATCAATTGCGTTGACAATAAATAATGCTTAATTAGTTTGTTTCATTAACGCCGACTCCCCGTTTATAAGACAAAACGGAGAAACACTAAACTTGTGTTCATATTGGTGGACCTACTCAGTTTTCAGGTGGATTCAGAACCATTCACCCACGCAGTGCGTGAACATGTTGCGAAATCAGCGGTGGCTCGAATAACTAATTCTCAACAATAACTGAATTTAATGAATAATAAATTGCATCAACTGTCTTTGTTCCAAAAGTATCCGAAAAATGTATTACCCGATTCTTCACCACTTCTAATAATTTACAATTACTTTTGGAACACTCTGTATAAACAATAAATATTTCAATATTTTATAACCTACAGTTTGCCTGAATCATAATTATAATATAAAGGAGGAAAAAGTCGCAATGAAATCGGTAGAATTGTTTTCGAGTTTATCGCGATCGTACAAACAAAGAAATGCTGTCCTTTGTATTACTAGAAATCGATTAAATTTAGGAAATTCGATTAAAATATGCTTTTATTCAATGCGATTGGAAATGGCGAACAATTCGATTGAGTTTCTTTCTTCACAGTATTCTAGAATGTCATTCAATATGCGACGAAGGATTCTGCTTGTATGATACGTCGACAGATGTATTTGTCGGCCGAACGCAGCGAACGAAATTGCCTCCGTAAAAGTGTCGAACAGTCATTCGACTTTTTGCAGGAATGAGAGACAGCTCGATAAGCGCGTAAAACCTGGCAAAAAAGGCACGGCACGCAGAAAAAGGCTGGAATCGATATTGGAAAACGGCTCAACAGCCATAAGCAAATAATTGATCGAGCAGAAAGAAAGCGAAACGGCCGAAGAGAATGATAAACGGAGTTAAAGGGTTCGTTCGCAGAGAGTCAGGAATTGCGGGAGCCAAGTTGAAGTCACCCGCTTTCACGCTGACTTATATTTCCCCTGTGAGTTTCTCGCAATCCCGCAATTCATCTACGGGGTGAGTCAATTGTATTTGAATCAGGACTGTCGAATATACATATACTGTTATTGTAGGATTGTTAACGAGAGAGAGAGAGGCTGGGAGCGAATGGTGAAAGAATGAGATGTGCGATTGAGTCAAAAATCGTAGAGTGTATCGGGATGACTGGGATTGGCTGAAAGGTAAGACAATAAGAATAGGTGTGATTGGCGAGTGAGTGGGTCAGCGAAAGTGTATAAGAGGTGTGAATCTGAAGGGTGTGAAACGAGACGTGTTATTGTTGTAGCGGTCGAAAGCGAGCCTATGAAGAGCAGAGTGCGAACCTGTGGACGTTACAAAGTGTATGTTCAAATAAAGAGAGAACTGAAAAATCCTACATTATTATACACGACAATTAAAAATAATATAATAGTTTTATTATGTTGTATACTATATGTATACAATATAATTTTATCTACTAAATACAGTTATACAAAAATACAAACTTGTACAACTGTATTATAAACTAAGTTGTATAGCAGTTTTACAGTTTAGTTTGTTTAACACTAGATTCACCAGCATTCTTTTATGCCCATGAAAATAGCTATAAACCAGTCATTTTTACTGGTCTTGGTAAATCTAGTGTTAATATTGTACATATACAACATAATTTCATGTCATTTCATTTTTTAAATTTATTAATTAGTGTAGTTTTTGACTTGATAACCGTTCACTTATCCGAATATGTTTTGTATATACAGGATAATTATAAGCAATTTTTCAATGTTAATTATACATGAATTTTTCCGATATTTTCTCTGCTTCCTACATAACATATAAAAAATCACGTAGTACGATTAATGTAAACAATATAATAATAGGAAAATATTAATATAGAATTTACAACATTATCCTTATTGGTATTTTGTTTACAGTATATTCTCACTGAAACAACAACGAACTTTTACTTGCTCACTCTTGTTCAATGAGTTCCAGTATTCTTATTAGTCTTTTGTTTATTAAGCTCACAGATAGTTCACACAAAGTTCACAGTGTATTGTCACTGCAGCAACAACGAATCTTTTTCAGGCAACGATTGTTCTTTTATTATTGTAAAACTATATGGCGTCCCAAATTGGTGTGGATGTTCGAAAATAAATGCGACATGTTTCAAATTCGAGTAATAAAATATAAAGCACATCCACTCTACAGTACATTGAAATCTCAACAGTACTATACAATGGTATTCTGGTTGAAGTGAGTCCAAGAGTGTTTTAGCGCCGCCAAAAAATGGCTGCGCTACCTCTCGCCCACAAAAAGTATTTCTGTCATAAAGCGATCAATTTTTGGAATATAAAAAAATGATTTACGGCGCAACGCAGTACAACAATTCTTTTTCATGGCCCGAACAATGGCGGTGCTAACTTCGTAAACATTCTCGGACATCGCTCGCCATCGAGTTAACTTGTGCCAGCGTGGCCAGATTTTGGAGGTTATGACACTAAGTTTTTTTTTATTATTAAGTGACAATTTATTGTTAATTCAGTGTTCGATGCTAATGCGAGTTAAATCGATGTTTCTTTAAATGAAGACTTGGCTTTCTCGTATGATATTTATTTATTTATTTTGTCGGGAACTCAAACTACTTGGCGCATTTTTTACATTTTAATGTTTTTGTACGGATACATCTACATATACTCCACGTTTTACTTGATCAAATCCCTGACGTGTCATATTTATTTCACGCGCCCACCAACACAACTTAAGATGCCGTATAGTCTTACAGAAATATGAATCTCTTACATTCCGCGTCCCAATACTACACAATACGACACCTCGAAGAATCGATCGTCTCGTTAGCCGCCTCTAACCCGGTTAATAGACAACACTCGATCACATTTGTCCTCTCTTTTGGCGAGCTCGCCCTTTATCGTAAATAAAGCCCGGAGCGCACGAGGAGCGGCTAACGGGCGCCTATATCTTGGCTAAATAAGCCAAAGAAAGAAAGGGGATGGTTCTAGCGAAGACTCTTGGAGAAGCGACTCTGCGAGGGAGCGAATCTGCAAGAGGCAGAAAGAGCTGCTCTGAAGATCCATGGCCAAGCAAGAAAGACAGAGTGAATATGCAAGAAGAGGGAGAAAGAAAGATAGCGGAAGAAAGGGCGAGCTGTGGCGACGTCTCGTGGGTAAGTAAATGGGAAAGGGGAAATAAAGAGGGAAAAAGAGAGCCGTGAGTGACAGAGTGGGAAGGAGCGAGTGTGCAACAGGGAGAAGGAGGGAGAATGAGATAAAAGAGAATTCTAGAGAAGACACATGGATAACTGAGCGAGAAGGAGACATAAAGGGGGAAGAAGAGAGTTGTAGCAATGACTGGCGAGCAACAGAGTGAGAGGGAGTTGTGGCGAAGGCGCGTGGACGACAGAGAGAGGGAGAAAGAGAGATTGCCAAGGAGGGTGAAAGGGAGACAGCGAGAGTATTCCGGGCGGTTGCTGGCATTCCGGATCAATACTCCCACCGCCGTTGCTTCTCTACGGGTTCGCCGGGTACCCCGAACTCCCCTCGTTCTCTCTTTCTCTCGCACTCGTCTCGGTTAATCCACTCTCTCTCTCTCTTTCTCTCTTCTTTCTTCAGACGCAGCCTCGAACCCTAACCCTTCTGCGACGATGTTTCTTCGCCGCACTCGTCGCACACGTATACCGACCTCGCATAAATATTCGGACACCTGTGTCTCTCAGCTCTATTTCCGGTATTTCGGATGAATCAGTGATGAGCGGAAATGTTTTACATTTTGCCGCTGCGATGCTTTTAGCGTATTTTAGAGCGACGCGAAAGGAAGCATCTTTTTCTTTATTGTAAACGATGATCTTAATAACAGAAAATGTTAAAGGCTTTGAGAAGTAAGGTTTTCTTTCTTTTCCTTCCGGTAAAACCGAGGTTTCTCCGACTGCTTTTGTGATGTTGCTTTTGAGAATACTTTGGTTTATCGCTTGCAGTGTAAAAAGCAAAAGGCATTGAATAAGTAAACAAATGAGCGGTGTCTCTTCAAAAACTAGAATATGACCGAAGTCAGTAAAAAGTCAACAGTTACTTAATATTTTTATAAGCAAACGCTTCTGACAATAATTTCGCAAATATAAGAATACCGGAATATTAATACGAGTTATTGTTGGTACGGTCGATATAAAAACTATTCGTGCAGTGACCAATTTTAATAAACAATTGTTGTGCTTCTTAACCCTGCGAGAATAACGTTAAAATAAATCTCACGATTTTACTAGGGTTTGGGAAAGGGCACATTTAAAACCAAACAAAAAACAATACTTACATTATTCAAAAAGCTGTGTATTAAGGACAAAATAGAGAACAAAACAATGACACTAATTTTTCTATATTCATTGAAAATATTTAGATATTGTAAATGTGTAGCATTTTGTTATTATTATTATTATTAAAAGGGTTAAAGCAAAATTTCTTCACGTTTAAGAAAATTTGTTTCTGAAAGTCTGAGTGTATACAAATACTTTCATTAAAACCTGCCTCAAAAGTAGAAAACTTGTCAGGATAAAATTCTGGTTGCAACATTTATATCACAGCTAAAAACATGTGTGAAACGAGATATTGTAAATGTGTAGCATGTTGTTATTATAAAATGCGGGCCGATATATCGGCTTCCGGCACTAAAAGGGTTAAACAATATCCATAAAACAAAAAAGGTGTGCAGATTCTCTGATGCTTCTAAAACAAGTAGGAGATAAACTGATCTAAAAACATCAAAGAACATATAAGTACAACTTTTTTTATACAGCCATTGTTTATTAAATATAGCAAGAATGCATAATTAAAATTGATCAGTGTAGGAATACTTTTCACATAAAACATTGCACAAATACATTGATATAATAATGCAATATTATAAACAAACATACGCGCCAACGTGTATAATTATACATCTACTTTATGTTTATAATTATAGCCAATACAGCATTACAAACAAATGTACAAATATTAGAAATTATTATAGAACTATTGTACAAATGTACAAATTAAGTGGCCGAATATTGATGCGAATTAGCGCATTTATTGAATGTACAAGAACGTCGCGTAATTATCTGAACACCTGTCAATTTCAGGGGTGTTTTCGATATCCGAAGTGAGTCAGTGATAAGTGGAAATGTTTTACATTTAGACGCTGCAATGTCTGACGAAGGATAATACTATTAGCGAGCTCTAATTAACACTAAACCAATTGACAATTAGAGTGCACCGCTAATTGTACTACGAGTATCGATCGTTGCATTAGTTCGTTCTGAATACTTTACTTCAGTTTCTTATTTTCTCTTAATAAACCATTTATAAAGTACGATAATTAAGCAGAAGAAACGCGAGAATAATAATGAGAAATGTCCAAAATTAATTGGGACAATTTTGATGCTGTCACAGTGTGAATATTGATTGTGCCCGTTACATATTTTTTATTGCTGAATCATTCGAACTCGCTATTCCATGAATAAACTGATTTATTTATGGAAACAGAGCAGAGTTAAATTCTGAAAAATCCATACCACCTGAAACTGGGTGAATCTGGAATTCACGCGCGCTCTCCTGCTTTTCGGTAACAAGATATTCAATACTCTTGTTACAGCCGCCATATTTAAATGCGGAAGGGAACCCGGAGAAACGTGATCCAATTTCAAGAATGGGTAACATCAAAATGCGTTAAAGAGCACGAATTAAAATCCGTCTTATTTTTGCGGGCCAAATGATTTTTTTTTAAATTCCTTTCTGCAATTGGCGAATATTTTCTGAAAAATATTTTTTGCCTTTTTTCAAAATACAAAAGATTTCATATCGATCGTACAAACAAAAAATCTGTTTTTATACAAAATAATGGCTAACGTTAAACAAATTCGAAATGTTTGTATAGCAAGATCTTCTTCTAGCAAAAAACAGAAAAACTTTCATCGGGCAAAGATTAAAAAACGACAACGAAAAGATATCTTTTCGAACTGTGTTCAAAATCGATAGCTGCAGAAAAAGCGGCCGCATAACAATCATTGCCAAAAAGGAGCAAAAAGGGCGCTGAAAGCCGAAATACAAAAGTTTCAAGACTTCATAAGAGAAGTGCTATCATTGGAGAGCATACGGAAGGAGGAAGACAACTTTGAAAAGATGTGAACGAACTTCGGCGGGGGGAATTGCGGCTAGGAATCGAAACTGTCGCGCGGCACTGACAGCTAATTTTCTTGGCACCAGTTTAGCCCTTCGCTTGCACGAAGAACCACATAATCCCTTGCGTGTGCCAAGAGAAACCGCTCGCGAAGTGCTGCCAACTTAAATCACTTTGACACATGGAAGGAGAACAGCAACGAAAAAGAAAAAGGGGCGAAGAAATACTTTCGGATAAAAGAAAACGCTATTTTATATACAACTTTTGAATCAATTTTAATGGAACGTAATTGTACTCGAAATAAAACTTGCGCGTACTTTAGTTTTTTAATGGCATGAGTAATTTTGAAATAGTTTTTATACGCCAATCTCATCAATTTGATAAGAATTTTATTTTTAATAGTTGCGATAGAATTACGATTTTCATACCACAGTAATATAAAACTTTTTAAAAAAAGAAACTTTTGCAATAAACATTTTTGTAACAACCTATTATTCTTTGGATTAAGTAATTATTAGCTTGCCCACGAAATGTCACCTTGTTATGCTTGTAATGTTTATAACCATGATTTTAATTATTTTCAAACCTAATTAGTTGCTTATATTTGCTTTAGCATATTAATAAAACACGAGCACCAAAGTTTTCCATATTTTTATACCGGAATAAAAATGTTTTCCGCGCTGAAGCTTTATAAAATGAAACTTTTAACTGCGACTTTTAAAATGATTATTTTTATAACCAACTCGGTGTAACAAGCGTTGCAAATCAACCAGGTGTAAACGTGTGAAAAAACGAAATTACCAGAATAAAAGATTAAAATGACTCATTTTCAAGAAATTCGTTATTCAAGAACCAAATGTACATTTACACACATACTTATAGGATGATTTAACCCTTTGACTGCTAAGTAGTTTATCTCAATAAGTATCGCTGGGCCTGAATACTTTTTCACGCAATATGAATCTGTTCGGCGGTGTATTAAATTATAATACGGTACAGAATCCAATTACTGTTACTTTATCCACTTCAAAATTGAAATTTGTACATTTTTTTATTTGTCAATATATATTGTTTATTCGTCAATGGTAAAGTTTTAAAATACCACAATTTGATAAGTATAATGTATGTATTTGCATATTGAACATTGAAAAATTGAACATGTAGTAAGTAAAATAAGTACTGTATACATAAACAAAAACGATCGCAGTCTTCGGCGAGCGCGCATATGCGCCCATAGGCCACACCGATGCTTCTTACTCGACGTATATGTGCGCCCATAGCAATCAAAGGGTTAATAGAAAACATGGGTAATTATTTACAAAGACATACTCACAGCCGATTTCAGCGATTTTGAATTATTAAGGTAAAAATCAATAGTAAACATGTTGAATAATAAATACTATAAGTTTTCTGACAGAGAACATTGCCACGATGCCGCTCGATATTAGGAATCAGAATCGGTCGATCCGTCTCAGAAATATCACAAGGCAAACGAAATTTAAGAAGAAACGTGAAATCGGCAAGAAACTCGGTTTTTATGCGTTAACAATGGTTAGCGTTAAAGAATTGCGGAAAAATTTGTGTTGGGACCAAAGTACGAGCATCTTCTACGAGATGGGCCAGGTTGCATCAATATCGATCCATTCATCTCAGAGATATTGCCGGACAAACAAAATTTGGTAATTATTTACAAAGACATACTCACAACCGATTTCAATGATTTTGATATATGTTAGAGTACGCTCTCCCGATCATTTTCATATACATATATATGTAGGGGACACTTATAGGAAAAAAGTTAGACACACCTAAAAGCGGATTTTATGTGATCCAAGTGCAGAAAGCAGTAAGCATACCAAATAGTTAAGACCTAACCGAAACCTAACCCAGACCTAACCTAGATCTTGAAGATGAGGGAAACTTATAGATAAACTGTTGTGGGCGATGAAATGTTTATTATTTTACTCTACATCGCTAGGTGTTGTAGAAGTCGATGCCACGATGTTGAAGAAAGCCTCGATTCTCGAGTTCAACTTTGACTGTACTGCAACACTAACGTGCTCACCACGATACAGTCAAAGGGTTAACGCAATTAAGAATTTCCGTATTTTCCAGTACTTTGATACTAAAATAAAATTACTTTCCCAACTAAAACTTTGTAATTTTTGTAACCGACTCTGAGACGGGCGTCACAAATTAGCGAGGTGTAAACGCAGGAAACAGCGAGAATTACCGAATCAAAAAAAAAGGGGGGCAGAGGGCTGACGTCAGAGGTGTGTGGAAACGTGTGGGGAGTGCGCGCGCGGCGACTCTCTGCAGAGAGGGAAGAACGGGATGAAAGGGACACGTGCCGGTTGCGTAATTCTCATTAGCAGGAGAGTGCGGCGTGCGGCGGCGGCAGAGGTGGCGTCGTGCGGGAAGGTCGACGTGCCGATGATGTCGCCTGGCAGCCTTCCCCGATCGATTTCGAGATCGCAACCCTTGCGCAGCCGGCGAGCCAGCGAATCCAGCAGCAGCCAGTCGAGCGAGCCACCGATTCCGTCCTCTTCCCGCACACCAATCGAGCCACGCCGATCTTCCAACAGAGGCGCTGTTTACCCACCGAAATCCCCGCTCGCCACTCTGTTTACTCCCCAAGGCACATCTGACCGTTAATCGGCCCACTGCGCATACAGGGTGACCCGGATGTCCGTCGCGCATCACAGTTCACATTCTCAGAAAAAAAAACGCTGTTGAAGAATCCCGAACAGCGCAATCGCGCTTTCTCTAACACAAAAATTGTTTTATTTTGTAATTCGATATTTTATGAAATACATCCTTATTATTACATATGCGTACTGTTGGTTTATGAATATTTAAAGTTTTGTTCAATAAAAATCATTGAGAAGACAACATTGAGATACAAAATATTTGATTTTGTAATGTATTATTGCACTATTATTATGGTATTGTACTTATAGTGAAATGTATTATATTATTTACTTGAAAAGAAGGAGCTGTGTGATGTACTTGCGTGAGTAAATCTGAGCGCGCGACTTCGACAGTCAGTTGTCCACAACGCTCGAAATGTGCTGGCTCTTCTCGACAGAAAATCTGAACAGCGCGATCGCCCTGCTTGGCACTCAAACGGTTAAAAAGTACTTTGCCAAAGTGAAAACTGTTCTCCATCGTCTTTCTTTGAAGTTAATTATTTATAGTGACCATTACAATCTTACTTGAAAGTTTTCATCAAACTGTATCTTCTATAACTGAGAATGATGATTTAAACTCGAAATAATTTTGTCATGAAGTATTTGACGATAAATTATTTATTTTGTTCAAATAAAAACCGTTTTTCTTAGTTCTTTCGAATCTAGCAGTTTTTTTTAGTAACTGTTATACTTTTCTTAAAAATACTTATCGAATACAAAGCCTTACAAAATTAAAATTGTGATTTTAATTCAAAATCACTTTTCCATGGAATACTTCGTAATAAATTGTAATGCTTGAAAAATCGCTTATTTAATAACCTGTATGAAGTTAGCACCCCATTTTTCGATTTTGAATATTTTCTTAGGTGTTCTAGGTTTGTTCTATATTGTTCCAGAGTATCCAGTTGTTTAACAACGCTTTCATGCCATCTAAATCATTTCCATTGTTTTTCGGTCTATTTTGAAAATTTTATCATTCCAAAAAAATAAAATTTATAACACAAGTTTTAAATCAGTTTCATACGAAATGAAACGCGCTATAGTATAATATATTTCTATTATTTTCCCCCGAATTTGAAAAAATAAATAGTTTATTTCAGAGGAATTTTCATAAATTCTCACAAATGAAAATTAAAATCCTGTCTCTCTCATTTTCCATAACTCAGCTACGATAATTTACTAGATTTATGGGACACCCTGTACCGGCGACAGGGTTAAAGGGAATAGTTCCTGACAGGAGAAAGAGGGGACGACTTGTCGACTCCTATTACTTCTGAGTCCGCTTTATTTTCCAGGGAACGGTTAGCCGTCGTATAATTGGATTTACGATGGTAGCGCATAATCATCGAGGTGAAGCGCCTTCCCTCCGCGTCCTGTTATAACTCGAGCAGCTGGCAATGACTCTCCCGTGTCACAAGTCGGCACAAGAAATATCCCCTTTTTCACCCCCTTTCACATTAAAA
Source organism: Ectemnius continuus (assembly GCA_910591665.1). Lineage (NCBI taxonomy): Eukaryota > Metazoa > Arthropoda > Insecta > Hymenoptera > Crabronidae > Ectemnius > Ectemnius continuus. The sequence goes on along the minus strand of OU342868.1, from coordinate 11,251,656 downwards.
CAAACCACCCAATACTTGTAACTAACCATTCTCATTTCTCATAATCTCTCTTTCGAGACACGCAATTCCGAACACTAATGATTCCACTGATTATGTTATTAAGTGTTCATTATAACACTTTCCTTTGATCATATAACATTTGCATAATTAAATGAATATCAATTGATGAAGAATTGTTATTTTTAATGTGTAGTTGAAATTCTAACGTGAGTTAAATTAAATAAATACAGTAATAATACGTTTTATGTGCAACATATAACAATTTGCATTAATATTCGGACATTTTCATGTTCGAAATATTATTGCCATGTATGTACGTCTGTTTATAATAGTGCATTATTATATCAAGGTTCTTTGCAAATTAATTAAGAACTGATCAAGAAATGCGATGATTTATACTAATAACACAATCAAATTCTATTTCATATTCAACAAAATATTTTAATAATGTTCGGAGCATATTTTGTTTAATTTTGGTTCATGTTTTGTTCTATTTTAGTTAAATAGTTTGTTACAAGTACTTTTCGAGATATTACGCGAATAGATTTATCTCGCATAGTTCATCTCACTCGCATAAGCGAGGCGTTGATATTCAATTTCTCTCATTCTCGCTAATTTTCCAGGTGCTCTGCTCTGCTCTCGTGCCATTCTTTGAATCTTTCATTAAAGGCTGCGCTATACACTGGAGAGATCTGGCGGTGCTGCGTTCTAGGCGTTTCTAGAGCGAGCCACCGAGGACCCCATTAAATTTCAGGGATTACTTAGCCGGTGTTATTAATCATTTCAGCCATCGCAGACGATGAATCTCAACTAGCGCACCGAGAATTTATCATCTTTCTTTATGCAGCAGCAACTTTTCTATTTCTATCCGGACAGTTTTTTTTGCAGGGGATGTAAAAAGAATTGGCTCACCCAGTATTGTTGCGATATATTTTCTTAACAATGAAAACAGTCACCTTTGACGTTTCGAGTGCCTTTTGACGAATTTGCTAAGGTTTTAGAAAAAAAGACAAAATTCAAAAAAAGAACATTTTACGAAATAAAGGTAGAATAAAATAATGTCAATTATGTTTCAATATTTGTTGAAAATCGTGCCATTAAAATAAATATAAAATATTATGAAAAACATAAAAAGTAATTCCTCTTTTACAAACACTATTTAAATCCATAAAGAATTTTTTCAATCGTTTTGCAACGAAATTAAACCATTTATAGCGTTTTAAAAATGTATTTTGACACAGAGAACACTTTTCGCAAGTGTTGCGAACAATACACCGCCATTCGGCACTAAAAGGCTTTAAAAAAATTCATTTTTCTCTAAAGAATACTTTCTTGTTCAAGAAAATGTATTTGCTTTTAAAGAAAAAAGTTTTTTTAAGAAAATTTTTTTCAAAAATATTACGAATTTGTATTTGCTGTATGTTTAATGAACAATGATGTCTAACAATCCTAATTCGGAGACAAGCGGATTATTCTGTATACACTCGAGACTAGTCCGTAGGATTCCAGCCGAAGATAAACCAGTGTTGCTCGAACCGCAACCAGTTGCCGAACTAGTTTGCACAGCCTGTCATATCCGTTCGCAAGCGCAGCCGAACTTCCAAGTGTACGAATTCATGTCGACTAATAGGAAGTTCGGGCAAATTTACACTGGGATGTTGTGACTGCTTGCGTGTTATGTCCCTTTAACAGTCGTAATGCCGACAGACGATTCGAGCCGAGGGAGACTTCCTAATTCTCCTGATAGAATTACTAAGAGCGTCGTTAAGGGGTAGATACACCTGGAGCGCAAAAATTCGAGGTTAATCTCAACATTTTGAAAAAATATACGAGACATTTTTTTCAGGTATATTGTAAATTAATTTCATTAATTTATCGGTTATAATAACAAAATTATTTGCATGGATGTATGAACCTTTTATTTGTGATACCCATTGTCACCTGATAGAATTACTAAGAGCATCGTTAATGGGTGGATACACCTGAAGCGCAAAAATTCGAGGTTAATTTGACAATTTTTAAAGAATATACGAAACATTTTTTTAAGGTATATTGTAAATTAATTTCATTAATTTATCGGTTATAATAACAAAATTATTTGCATGGATGTATGAACGTTTTATTTATGATACCCATTGTAACTATATCGAACTTTTAAATTAATTTAACAATGTAATGAATTATAAATTTATCATATTGTTAAACAATGATGAACTTCGAAGGTCCTTTTTGGTGAATTGCAGTTCTTTTTATTAGCACATCAGATTTATAAAACTCATAACTTTAGAATATAAATGTCTATATTTGTAATATAGAAAGAAACTGTTCAATCGTTTTGCAACGAAATTAAACCATTTATAGCTTGTAGCGTTCTATATTTATAATATAGAAATTTATTTTGTACTATTCATCACATTATTTTAGTTTATTAACCTATCGATCATAATTGCAAAATTGTTGCCATAGTTGCACAGACATTTTATTGCACAAATTTTTATCTCCAACAGATCAAACAATTTTTTCTAGAAAGTAGACATTTGAAGTTAGTGCCCAAGCAGAGCGATTTTCAACATTTTACTTTTTGACGAAACGACAGCCTTTAAACTCCAAAATAGATATAAAAGTATATTCCTGTTCAAAGGGGAAAAGCTATTTTTGGATGTAAAGGGTTGCCATTTCGTTGAAGTCAAAGATTTTGAAAATCGACACGGTTATGCATTAGCTTTAAGTGTCAAAAATTGTTTCTTCTGTTTTACATAAACTTTATAATTGAGCTGTTTATTTTGAAAGTGACCTAAACCCATTTATGTTTAAATTGAGATATGAAAGAATTTGCGTCAATGTTGTACACGTTACTACAATCAACAAAAGAAAAGTGGCAAATGGACAGGTCACTTTCGAAGTAAACGGCTTAATTACAAACAACAGATTAATAAAATAAATTTATAATATACCTTTAATGTTGTACTTGTACATATATTTTACAGGCTTATAACAAAAATGTTGTTTATATTCTTTCAAAATGTTGACGTTAACTCTCAATGTTGCAAATGTATCTACCCCTTTAACACGTTCGGCGCCATGTCACCCATATTTGAGTGACACACGAACATCTATTTGCAGACATATTTATTTCGATAAAATTAACGTTAATAAACATTTGTAACAAGGTGTGGCGCAAGAGTTAAAAATGTGCAATTTCGGCGTCGAAAGTGTTAACAGTCACAATGCCGACACAAAGTCAAGTCTACCGAGACTTCGTAATTCTCGTAATAGCCGAGCGCGCCGTTAAACTCGATTGCCTTGAATCTCTTTCTTCCCGGAATGCATTGCCCGCATTGGACCACGCTGACACACCTCGCTGCTTTGTGTGCCCTTGCACTTGGAAAGCAGCCAATCTCTGATTAATAAATCTGTCGAAGATTAACCCATTTTACCCGCAAAAGGTCAAGAATACGTGGTTTCAGGAAATTGCGGTATTCAAGGAACGAATATATATTCATTTAATATAAATATGTTAAATATATATTTATATATATATTGTGGATAAACATATAAACATTAACACTACCAAAGAATGTTAAAATGATTTGTTTGTCATTTCTTACAATTATTATTCATTTCCAGTATATTTTGTTTCCTAAAACTTTGAATTCCTTTTTTTAAAATATGTAAATAATTAATTCTATAAAACAGTTTTCTTTTTTTGGTTTTTTGATATAAAATTTTATGCAGTATACCTCTTTATACCGAAATTTTGACGCCCACGGAACGTAGATAAGCTTGTGATTTTAGAAGTTTCTCATATTATTTATTCAAGTTAGCTGAAGAACTTGCAGGTGACTGCAAAGATCAAACCGGCCGATCCTCAGTAGAACCAGAAGAAATATCTTCATGATAAAAAGCATATTCTACTAATAATAAAACGAAAAATATTTGTACTACATCTGATAAACAAGTTTGTGCTCTGGCAAATTAATTGTCATTTGTAGAAAATCTCTTTGACTTTCATGTGCAATTATTTTTAAAATTATTGTTATTATATTATCATTCCTCTTCAGTTTATATTCGATTTTCAGCCATAAAACACGAGAACATATAAAAACGTAGAAATTGCTGCCTTTTCTTAAATGACTTATTTATTTTAAAAAACAAATCATTTTGACTTCTTTGGTAGAAGTACTTATATGTCAATCGTCAGTTTTTCTAGTATTAAAAATGGCAGATGTAATTATTGTTCTAAATTGTAAATGATGCATGACATCCTTCATTGGTTATAACGTTAAAATTGTTATAGTATTGTTGTTAAATGAAAAAGTCCTTTCAGTTTGGACGATTTTAAGTATTATGTTTCTCGCTTTCCACAAATAATTAACAGCGAATTTAAATAAAGCAGATGTAAGCGCGCAAATCATTTTATTGGCCACATAAATTAATTCTTGTGTCGATTGCATCCTACTGGAAATTGGCGCAACCACCCGCGGCACAATCTAATCTACGAGCCGAGTTTTCGATGTCAATGAAATTATATTGAAAATATCACTCATGCGCAATTGGGTTACATTTGCGATATAACTCGATTGGCATCGGTGTTTCCAAAAACTGACACGAAAACTAGACCAAAAACAAAAACAGCAGGGAGTAATTATATTCCCAATAAAACTTAATTGTCTTATTTAGTGGCAATCTTTTTAAAATAATTAATACCAAGTATAATAAAAAAAAACAGATATAAGCGTATAACTGATTGATTCGGATTATTTCTGGTGTTGGTTGCAACTTGCTTCTAAACAGCAATCATCTATGGGCTACTATTATGTTTTTAATCAACTCGGTGTAACAAGCGTTACAAATTAACCAGATATAAATGTGAGCAAAAACGAAATTACTCAAATAAAAGATTAAAATGACTTGTTTTCAAGAAATTCGTTAGTCAAGAACCAAATATGTATTTATAGACATACTTATAAAATGATTTAGCTCAATTAATAATTTAAGTACTTTGCAGTACTTTCATGCTAACCCCTTATTTACTGCCAATCTTTCTAAAATAATTAATATCATCTATAATAAAATAAACAGATATAAAGATATAACTGATCAATTCGCATTATTTTTGGTATTAGTTGCAACTTATTTCTAAATTGGTGCAACCACCCACGAATTTTTAATATTATTATGTTTATAGCCAGATATAAATGCGAGAAAAAACGAAATTACCAAAATGAAAGATTAAAATGACTAGTTTTCGAGAAATTCGTTATTCAAGAACCAAATATATATTTATAGACATACCTATAAAATGATTTAGCTCAATTAATAATTTAAGTACTCTCCAGTACTCTCATATTAAACTTATTTACTGCCAATCTTTCTAAAATAATTAATATCATCTATAATACAATAAACAGATCTGAGGATATAACTGGTCGAATCAGATTACTTCTGGTATTAGTTGCAACTTATTTCTAAATTGGTGCAACCACCCACGGCCAGCCGAGTTTTCGTGGGGCGCGCTAGATGGCCAGATAAAGAGCGCCGGCCGAGCAAAGCAAAGCAAAGCAGAGCAGAGCAAAGCAGCGCAGAGCGAAGCAGAGCAGAGCAGAGCAGAGCACAAAGGCCTGTTTTCGCTTTCACGTTTCACGATCGATCGCGCGCCACACTCGGCTCCCTCGTCGCCGATTGGAAACTCGCTTCGGAACTACCCCGGCGCGCAGGCACGCACGCACGCTGCCGCAAATTAGCCTTCCCCATTAGGCCCCTTTTTTCATCAGTTTTGCAGGGTGGAAACGAGGTGTGCGTTACGCGCTGTAAATCTCCCAGCTCGGACAGGAAAAAGTGTGTGGAAATTCGCCTTTTTTATTTTAAGCAATTAAATGCTTTAATAGTATGTATTTTAATTTTGATGCAATAAAGTCAATCCAACAAAGTGGAAAGTGATTCTTTCAATGCTTTGTGAACCATATAATATTTTCCAATTGTTTTTTTTGTCTGTTTGTCAATGTAACGAAACCATAGTTTTATTTTTAGGGCTACCGAAAATGAACGTATACATATTTTTGTACAAATACTGGTCCTTTTTCATGAAGTTAATAATCATTTCTGCAAGGTGGAAATGATGTGTGCCTTTCGCTGTAAATCTCCAAGCTCAGACAGGAAATGTGTGAGGAAATTTGCATTTTTTATTTTAAGTGATTAAATGCTTTAATAGTATGTATTTTCATTTTAATGCAATAAAGTCAATCCAACAAAGTGGAAAGTGATTCTTTCAATGCTTCTTGAACTATACGATATTTTTCAATTGTTTTTTTTTGTCAGCTTGTTAATGTAACGCGATACGATATTTTTCGATTGTTTTTTTTGTCAGCTTGTCAATGTAACGGGATACGATATTTCTCCAATGTTTTTTTTTATCAGTTTGTGGATATAACGGGACCAGATTTTTATTTTTAAAACTACCGAAAATGAATGTAAAACTGTTTTTTTTACAAATTCATGGACGTTGCTGGGTGTGAATCTGCAGGCTGAGCAAAACTGTGTCGACATTTCAATTTTTTATTTTATAAAATAAAATAAAATGGTATAAAATGTGTAATTAAATGTTATAATAGTATTAAAGTCAATTCTGATGTATGAATTTAATTCTAAAAATGTGAAAAATATCAATTCTTTCCACGTTTTATAACATCTATAATTTTATTTATACAATACAATACAAATATTCCCTTCTCCACTCATTGTGCCATAAAATGAATAATATTTGAACTTTCATAATTCGATTTATAGCACAAAACTTGGTGTTTGCGATGGTCGAGATGGCGACGTTAGAGCTTCATTGAGAGACGAGGGGTTGATGAGTCATTGGATCCGTAGGAAGCACGTGAGCGAGAGCCGGCGAGACAGCCGGCGAAGGTCGAGTTCGGAAGACGTTCACGGAGATTCTGCCTACGTTGGCGTCGGGCAAAAAGAGTGGGGAACGAGCGAGAGAGAGAGAGAGAGAGAGAGAGAGAGAGAGAGAGAGAGAGAGAGAGAGAGAGTCCGAAAGGGGTTTTAGGTCGGCGCAGCAGTTGCAGCACTCGAACAACTGTTGGATACACGCGCTCCGATATCAGCTTGACCTCGACAGTGATTCACAGGTCGCCGCACCGTCACCGCCTTTCCTTCGCCTAGGACTTTCTTTTCGCGAACTTTCCAGATAACTATAGTTACAGTCGAACTTCGCAATCTTTTGATTATCCCTTGGCAAATCATTATATCAATGAGGAAGATTAGTAAAATTCTCAAGTGATAGTAAACAACTTAGTTTAGTTTTTAAATAAAGTCAGGACGAAATGAAATGAGAAAATAGAGTTAAATTTGGAAAATAGCAGTTTTCATCTCTGTTTAATTCTCTGTAAGACGTTGACAATATTTTGTAACATTTTTTAAGGCCCTGTAGAGTCAAATCGGAGATCGTATTACAATTCGTATTATTAAGACAAAATTAAGGATCTAACAAGAATTTTGAAAATAGCCATATTCATTTCAGTCCATTCTCCATAAGATGGCTGTAATATTTGTTCTAAAATGGAACGGAGATAAATAAAAAATAAAGTATAAATAATTTATCACAGTTTTAAATACGCCATATAATCAAATCGGAGATTGTATTACATTTCGTATCATTAACACAAAATTAAGGATCTAACAAGAATTTTGAAAAGAGCAATTTTCATTTCAATCCATCCTCCACAAGATGGCTGTAACATTTGTTTTAAAATAGAACGGAGATAAATAAAAAATAAATCTTTTATCAGAGTTTTAAACACCTTGTATAGTCAAATCGAAGATCGTATTACACAATTTGCATTATTAACACAAAATTAAGGACCTAACAAGAATTTTGAAGAGAGCCATATTCATTTCAGTACCATTCTCCACAAGATAGCTGTAACATTGTTTCTAAAATGGAACGGAGATAAATAAAAAATAAATCACAGTTTTAAACATCCTGTACAGTTGAATCGAAGAGTAAAGCAGGGTCAGTGTCGGCAGAATCTTTTTCAGTCGAAGACAATGCGCGTGTTCATTTCACCGTAGAAGTTAGCAGGGAGACTCCGATATACTAATTTCCTGCAATCGCTATCGTCTTACATTGCGCACGCCTTCTCACGTTTGTTGTGTAATACGAACCCGCCACTCTCTCTCTCTTTCTCTTTCTCTTTCTCTTTCTCTTTCTCTGCCTCGGACAAAGCCCACTAGAAGTGCGAGTTATCCTGGCGTGCACGCTGCTGCTTCGCTATTATCAAGATTCCTTGTGAATCATCGCCATTCGAGCCTCCGTCACGAGGAACGCCAAGATAAGGTAAATGTCCATTTGCAGTCACTTTAATGACTTCCGTATTAGTCACTTATACACAACTTTAGACAATTGTCACGCTACCCGATTCTTTTGGAAATTGCTTGAAAGAAGGTCATTATCCTTGTCGCCACTGTGGACGTATTTATGTCTTTTGAAATTATATAAGAAATATATGAAATATCGAATAATATAAAATATATATAGTCACTAATAAAAGTTCACATCTTTTGCTCTTCGAAGTCGCAATATTTGGCAATTGAAATTTGCTGTGGTATACTCGACAGTTCGAATTTTTAGGTTATAGTATCAAATTGGCAACAATCTTTCGAATTTCCATCCGCCATATTGGAAGCGCCATTTTGAATTTCGGTAATCTGTTTTTATATTCGAATTCAGTGACTTTAAAAGCATTAACACTGCGATCATCAAGTAAATCTAACTTTTTCTTTGACACAAAGTGCTATAAAAGCTGTATTTGTTGAACACTGTCAATTTGCTTGCTTTCAGTAGTTTGAAAAATTCAAATTTACATTATGCGTTAAAGAATATTTGTCGCGTCTGTCAGGTTATATTCAATACTTCTAAGTATAACCTGACCTTTAATATAAAAGCATACAAACAAGATGACACTAAAATATCCAACAAGAATGAGGAGCAAAACGTTCCTCAGTGTTGCAGCAATGAAGTCGAATGAAATTCGAGTGTTTAACATGTCGGGGAGCGTGGGACCCATCGAGGAGAATTCGCATCATCAAACGTCGGCGAGTGTCAGTCAATAAAGGTCAAACGCGCCGCCGAGAAAAACAGAGTAATAAGGCATTACCAGGCGTTTATTAACACCTGTCACAGCCGTTATTTATCAATGCATCAATCGCTAACTCTTGCAGAAATTATTATATCAATCAAAAAGTTTAACAATATTCATAGGTAAGTGTAAATAGTTTATTGTACTTTTTAAGTTAAATCAACGTTAGCGTGAAGATGAAATGAAACCCTGACAAAATCAGGTAGAACAACTTATTTATTAAATATTATGTACTGTAATATAACAAATGTAAATCAAATATAGATGATAATTCAAGTATAAATTAATAGTTCGACTTTTAACTTTCATTTAAGATATTTTCACGATTACTATGACTTTTAGAGACATTATTATATCAATCAAAAACTTAACAAAAATTGGTGTACGAATACTTTTTTTTACCAATTTTATATGCGCAATAATATACATTTCGTACAATGCACATAAATTATAATACACATAGTGTAAAAAGCGGAGTTTAACAGTGCTGATTTATGGGAAAGTGAATATGTAACAATAAATACAATAATAAAATAATAATAAATTAAGATACACACAAAAATACAATGTAAATTATCTGTAATAGCCTAAATCTTTATTCAAAGCATTTCTATGGTCACTGTATCTTTTAAAAAATAACGTATTATTCAAAAGTTTTAACGAAATTCGTATATAACTATAAAATAAACTGCTAATCTCGAAATATTAAGTATTTTTTTAACAAGACGCTTAAATGGTGGTGGAATAATTTATTATTTATCGAATTAAATAATTCATAACTTCCACACAAAGAACATTGAACGTCTTAACCATCAAAATGGTTAATGCAAAACTTGTGACATTAATGGAAAACTTGAAGAAAGTTCATAAAGAATAATAGAATAACTGATTATTCTCGAAATATTAAGTATTTTTGTAACAAGACTCATCAAATAATTAATAACTTCCACATGAAGAGCATTGAAGTTCTTAACCATAAAAATGATTAATGCAAAACTTGTGACATTAATGGAAAACTTGAAGAAAGTTCATAAAGAATAATAGAATAACTGATTATTCTAGGAGTAAAAACGTCATTAGAGGTCGGCGAAGTGTCGGGGAAGAACGATGAGAAAAAGGGAGTAAGTCAATGCGGGGCGCGTTTATTGAGGCGTTTCAAAGCCGCCACTTGTCAATGCATCGGCGGCGCGGATAGTGAGTGGGCCGCGCGGCGTCGCGCCGCTCGGCAAAGCTCTACCTGTTTATTGCCGAGGGCGTCATCTTTACTCTTAATGACTGCGTCGTCAATGTCAGCGGAGCGCGCCGCCGATGTGTGTCGGCTTCAAAGAGACACGCGAGCATTTGTCCGCGATTAAAAAGGCAGCGCCGCGCCGTGCCGCGCCGCGCTAATTAGTCCCGCAGCCTTGACTAGCCGACCGCAATTCGAGCACTCTCATTACGTGCCACCTTCCACTCCGAAATATTATCATTGCATTTGTAAATGTCTTATTTAAATCATACATTCAATATGCATTTATAATGAGTTAAATGTATATTTAAAAGAAGGTGAATATACAATTAAAGCAAATTGAATGTACAGTGAATTAAGAAAATGTGCTCTTTCCTCGAGGAAATTTTGATATAGAATGTTGATTCTCTTTTGGAAAAAATATTGTTAAAGAAAGTATTCTTTTTGAAAAAATAGATATTCTCAACATAGAATGTTTTCACCTTTAAGAAACTTGCTTCAGAAAATCTGGGATATTGTTTTTTACAAGCCGTAAATATTTCTGTGTATATATTGACAATTAATATAATAAAATACCATGTTTGATGTCTAATGCATCCTACTAGAGAGAATTTTTTACTAAACATTCCAATGATTTGCTCTAAATGGGATGTAGAGTGTCAAAGAATACATTTAGCTATTATATATTATATATAATAATTCGACAATTATCATATCTTCTACAAATGATGCAGAGAAAACATACATTTTTGTAAAGAAGAAAATTTCCCTGTTAAGATGAAACAAATATTCCGAAAGGAAATTTCATTCAAACAAATTGACTTTTAAAAATCAATCTTCGCGAATACTTTTTTACGTATATATCTGTACATAATTAGTACATCTTAGAAACTATTACAATGTAAAAGGTGGTACGATAAATATTGACTATATTTCTGTAGATAGAACGACAAATAGTATAGCCAAACAAAGAAAATTTCCCTTTTAAGCACAACTAAATGTTCCCAAAGCGCAATATATTTTCAAACAAACTGACTCCAAAAAATCAAACTTTTCGAATACTTTTTTTCATCACTTTCTCCTGTAAACCAACATTGTGTAAGAAGATGATACAATAAATATCGACAATATTTCTATAAATACAGCAACAAGTAATATAATCATACAACATAATATTAAATATAAAGCATATATTTCTTCAAACAAATTGACTCCAAAAAATTAAGGATCACGTATACTTTTCTTTTCACGCATATATTTGTATACAATTTCTAAAAGATGATACAATCAATATTGACTACATTTCTATACAAACAACTTCAAATAATATAATCATACAATATAACATTAAATACAATGCATATACTTTTCTAAAGCAAATTTCCTTTTTAAGCGCATCCAAATATTCCCAAAGCGCACAATATTTTCCAAACAAACTGACTGCAGAAAATCAAGCATCGCGATGACTTTTTTTACACACCCTGTAGGTGGGAAATGCGGGGCCCCTTCTGCCTTCGATGCGAGCCAGCAGTTGTAAACGCGAGTACGCGGATCGTGCCTAATTGACGGCGCCATTGATCGCCAGGGTCATTGTCAAGATCATCGACGGTAGCCGAGGAGGATGACGCTGCAATTTTCGCGCTGGTTCCTGCTGCGTGGGCGGCGGCGGCGGCGGCGGCGGCGGCGGAACTTGCCTCCGTGCTGCTGCTGCTCGCTGCTCCTTGTTCGCCGCCTACTCTGCTCGCGCCCGGTGATTTCGATCCCAAGATATATCACAGTCATCACCGCGAGAACCGTTCTTGTTTTGTTTTCTTTGTTACGCGCCGCCGCCACCGCCGTCATCCTTTCCTCGAACTGTTCTATTAATCCTTCGCTACGATCTATTCTCGGCGGTTACGTTAAGTGGTTTAACTTAATTAGTTCTATCGCTCGCCGCGATTGACGGTTCACCGCTGATTTCCTCTGTCTCTCCTGACAAACTTTATATTCTAACTTTGAAACTTAAGAAGAATTATAATATACATTTGGCGAAAGAACTTGTCAAATCCGTTTAATAATTTCAAACAATACGTTTTACTCACAAAACAAATAGTTTAGTGTTTTGTGTACGGTGGACAAAATAATACATTCGAGCAACAAGTGCTTTTGGAGTAAATAAAATCTAAACAAACTTAAAAATATCTTTAAAAAATGTTTTAATTGTTTTTCCAATTTACTAAAAAAATGGTAAATGGGCGATTTGTTTTCTATTCCCTTCGTTAATATAAATATTTCTTATAAACTCAGAGTAGTTTTAAAATTACTTAACCCTTTGCGGACGATAAAAGTAATTTTAAAACTACTCTGCATTTATAAGACTATTTATATTAACAAAGGGAATACAAAACAAATCGTCCATTTGCTTTTTTTAATAAATTGAGGAAACGAAAGATTTTTTAAAAGATTATTTAGGAACATGTACTCCAAAAACACTTGGTGTGCGAATATATTATTTTATCCACTGTCCATAACACTGTAAATTATTTGTTTTGTGTGTAAAAAGTATTGTCTGAAATTGTTAAACGGATTTGAAAAGTTCTTTCGCCAAATGTATATAATTCTTCTTCTTGCCGAACAGCATTATTAATGATGGTGAAGCATAAAGTGTAAGAATAGATATTCTTGGCGGTTACGCTCTAACAGCTCTAACGTAATTAGTTCTATTGCTCGCTTTAATTGAGCATTTACCGCCGACTTACTCTATTCTTGCTAATTAATGTTCGGGCAATTTATGTGTTATGCAATGTTAAACCGGCTCTAAATTGATAAGTCAAATTATAGGTTACTAAATATAGCAAAATTTCCCATTTGTACAGGGTGTTCTAAAAATAATTGTAAAATTTGAAAAACCATAAAAAGACGATCTACACATTATTAGATGATTTTTGCGATAAAGACGGATGCAATAATTGAGCCATTTATTTTGAAAGTGATTTAAATCGATTTATATTTCAATTGAGATATTAATGAATTTGCGTTTTAATAAAATTATAAATATATATAAGTATAGGATACCAATTGACAAATGGATTTAGTCACTTTCAATGACTTTTATAAATGTAATAAAGCGTTTGAAGCTGATTGTTTTTATATTCATATATTGTATGTGGGTGGGAACTTATAAAAAAGAAGTTAGACAGTCTCAAAAGCTAATCGTATCTACCGATAAATGATTTTCCATTCACCAATTAGCATCATAACATATACAAATGTTTTTGATTTGATTAAAACGCGAATTCTTTAATATCTCAATTTCAATATAAATTGGACTTAAGTCACTTTCAAAATACGCGACTCATTTAATTGTTTTTTGTTAAAGAAAATTATATCTGTATGTCTAAAAAATATTAGGTTCACTTTAGAAAATCAAGAGAAATATAAATCACCCTGTATGTGGCAATAACAGCACAGCAGATTTCGACTGCAGTGACCAGTGGTGACCCAGAACACCGTTGAATGCGGCGAATCAAACGTCGAATGTGCAAAGTAACGCGTTCGTACGCTACGTCGCCGTAATAACGTCTGGCATACCACGCTTAATTGCACAGCGCCATTCAAAAATGCACGTCAAGGTTCAAAGTTAAATATTATTTCAAGAAGTTTTTGAGAACTTCGTAAAAGCGGTGAACGTTGAAACTATATTTTTTTAAAGAAGAATGTGCAGAATAATGTGTTGTAAAATGATTTATTTATAGTACTTTTAAAGTTGTTAAATTTTTATGGGAGGGAATCATAAATTGTCACAATTTCTTTGGAAGAAATACAAACAATAATGGAAAATTTCGGTTTTAGTGATTTTTCTTGCAAGATTATTTTCAGTGTTAATTTCCATTGTTGTAGCCGCATATTAACAACAATTTAGTTTAAAAAATAATAAATTCATACAGCTATCTTTGCTGCTAATATCCTCTAATACGCTGAATCTCGTGTCCTTATACTTTTCATATTTTCATTGCTGTTGGAACATCCTATATAAGTAATAAATATTGCGATTTTTTATCACTTATAATTTGCCGAAAATCATGAATCAATAGAGAAAGGAAGCTCACATTAAAACCAGTTCAGTTTTGGAGTTTGTCGCTAACATACAGGCAGATACACATTATTTTTGTAATAGAAAATTTCAAACAACTATCTCAATAGTTCCTTTCATAGTTAATTTCACGAACTTTTCAAACATATCAGAATACTCGAAGTTTATTCTTTCTTTTTAATACACACTTCAATTTCGAAAATTCCCCTGTTACTGCTAAATGTAAATTTGAAGCGCCCAATGTCATGTTACAATGATTGAAATAATTACAATAAGCATTAATCCAAAATTATTTAAATATGAATATAAAAATCGTAAAGGTGAATCTGACTTTTCATCAGCCTATACATAGAATACACAGGTTTGTATCTTCCAATGCGAGTATTAGTGTAAACTTCAAACTTTCCCTTTTTCACCTAATAGGATTTACAGGATTGACATTCAATAATATCTAAATACCAAAATAAAAATCGCACAGTTAAAAACTGTTTTTGAATCACCCTGTATAATACAGCATTGTATGCTCCAATGCGAGTATTAGTGTGAATAGCAAATTTTCCCATTTTCACTTATTAATATTATATATTACTGGATTCAAATTTAATACTAATTGAACACTAATACTAATTGAATATAAAAGTAAAAATCGTGGAATTAAAAATTGATTTTGCATCACCCTGTATAATACAGCATTACACCATCCAATTCGAATATTAGTATAAACTACATATTTTTCCTTTTTCATTTAACAGCATGTTACAGACAAGATTCAAATTCAATATTAATTGAATATAAAAATAAAAAACGTGGATAAAAATTGATTTTGCGTCACCCTGTATAATACAATATTACACCATCCCATGCGAATATTAGTATAAACTACAGATTTTCCTTTTTCCCTTAATAGCATATTACAGACAAAATTCACATTCAATATTAAATGAATATAAAAATAAAAATGGTGGAGATAAAAATGGATTTTGCGTCAGCCTGTAGGCTAGAGGATTGATCCGCTATAGTTTCGGGGTCAGGTGAGCCAGTGCTTCATCGGCGAGTGTGCCGTTGTCGAAATCGCATCACGTCGTGCTCCAAAAGCATGATGAAAATTGAATTTTCGGCTGACAGCCTTACAGTGGATTTCTGGGTCACCTCGTATAATACCGAATGCATTGCGCCCTTTCATCCGGCAATGACGTACGTTCGTTACCGGAACACGCCTCGTGTTCGCCGATGCAATAATGATAATGCAACGTGGGTCGATTTTCATTTCGCCCGGATGACAAAAATGACCTTCGCTCATTTTTACCAGTCGACGGCGAATAATACTCTCTGACACATGCTAATACTTGCAGGGAATAACCAGACAATAATGGGTTAATTTAATTGGTCGTATTATGAGACTTAACTCTTGGACTATGTAATAATTAAATCCGATTATTCTTTAAAAATAGACATTTTAGAAATTAAAAAATATCTCCCGATCTTCCTCTCTTCTGCGTTCTTTATGTTACTGAGTTGAAATTGATTAAACCCTGTAATCGATTAATAATTATTGATTTGCATTTTATATTTCATTTTTAACATTTTTGACATTAACCTTTGACACTTTGCGAAGAACATTCTCACGTTTGTTCGCTTTACAACAAATTTTGTCGTACATTCAAAATCAATAAGAAAAATATTTTAAAGAATACGAACCGATTTGAAAAATATGCAACATACGAATGCGTTAAAAAGTACGAAGTAATTCCCATTTTACTTATATTTACTAAATATTTTACAAAATATATTTTGTTTGCGAGACGCTGCAAAGTCCAAAACAAAAAACATTCAATAAAATATTCAGCAAATACAAACAAGACACAATTATTTTTATACAATTTTTCATTGCGCTATTTTCTAATCTTGCTTTTATTTTTCAAATAACCCCACATTCTTTTCTACTTAACAAGTTATTCTACTTAGAAAACTACATTTAGCTCGCGTGTCACGGGGAAGAAGTGGCCGGAAGTGGCGGCTTTATCGATCGTAAAGGACTCGCGCCGGTGGTTCCCAGCTCTCTAGCCAGGTAGTATTTTTGGGGAAATCCGAGGTATTAATAGGACGACGACGCTCGGAAGAGGCGGGAAAGCGCTCAATATAACTTGCTATTCATACGTCTAGACTTCTTATGTGATTAGGGATCTTTTAGTTGCTATAAAACGCCTTCTACAGGATGATTCATGTGACTTCGAATCAAAACTATCGAAATCCTTGTTTATATATTATATCGTATTTATATAATATTTATGTAGCATTATAGTAATAAAATAGTATAAAATTGTAAATAATATAAGAAATAAAATATAAAATAATAGTATAGTAATAAAAATAGTAGAATAGAATAATAAATAAATTTTCTTAAAAACCAGCACCCTCCATCAAAATGTATTCTTTCCTAAAAAAAATACTTTCTTCGTCAACAAACCCTATTTCTACCCACAAAACAATTTTTTCCAAAATCACTATGCGTACTACTATTTTTGTATTCACTGTAAAGTAGCTAAAAAATTGTTGACACATCCAGCTGTCTAAGAAAATTTATTCTTCCCTAAGACAGACACTTTCTCAATCAAAAAAACCTATTTCCACCCACAAAACAATTTTTCCCAAAAACACTGTTCGTGCAACTATTTTTGTATTCACTGTAAAGTAACTAAAAAACTATCAACACATCCAGCTGTCTAAGAAAATTTATTCTTTCCTAAGACAGACACTTTCTCAATCAAAAAAAAACCTATTTCCACCCACAAAACAATTTCTTCCAAAATCACTATGCGTGCTACTATTTCATCTAATCCACTGTACACCCAAGCAAAAACACTACACAACAAAATCGACTCCAACAGTAGCGCACCACACTGAACACCAAACCAATTATCGTGCACGTCCAAGGAATCGAAGCGCCTTAAATGACAGTGCGGTGAGAGAGCGCGTGAGAACCGAGCGAGAAGGAGGAAGTGTACGAAATTAGTCTAATTGCACGGGCGGCAAGTGGAAAAACGCCCTAGGTGAGCACAGTAGGTGACCCGTCGTTGGCTAGAAGTGCACGGGCGAGAGAGAGAGAGAGAGAGAGAGAGAGAGAGAGAGAGAGAGAGAGCCAATTGATCTGCCGAGAGCCTAATAAGAAGTAATCCCCCGGCTACGTCATCGAGTTTAAAGAGATTTCGCAGGCACTCGCAACTATAATGCGCGCTGCTTTGCAAACTATTTCGACAGAGTTCGCCACTCGATCGGCAAACAAGTGTCAGAACGAATTATAGACACGTGCTTGTACGATTTGTAGTTGGAGTAATGTATGAATATTGAAAAATATTGTATATCATATTGTAGCATATTTGGAAATAAATGTATTCGACTCAGAGAAAAATAAAAATTGCAATATTGGGTTTAAAAGACAGGGTTGGGTTTAGTCTACGATTGAAATGCTGGAAAAATGTATTCGTTTGATTTTTATTTTATTATATTGTATTGTGGATAATATGATAATATAATTTATTAGTATATTAATTATATTAATTAACATAAGCGCATACACTTTTTTGGATAACATAAAATTGAATTAGAAACAAAATCTTGAATGTCAAGAAGTTTCTGATTAATTATTATTATTAAGTTCGTTTCAGTCTTTCATTCATATTTTTATGTTGTTCATTTTCGATTTCAGTTCTCATTGTTTTTAAAATACATCTTTCAGACTTTTTAGCGTAGTAGAATTTTGTTAACAAAATCACATTGTAAAAATATCTCCCAAAAAATGCAAAAAAAATGCATTTCGATGCGTGGATACGTCGCAAAATGATTGTCAGAAAACGTAAACGATTGGCTTTTATATAAAAACAATTGTGAATGTTAAACGAATTAACTGGACCAATATTAAAAATGACAAAATATAAAAAAGCAACAAATGTACGCTATTAATTAGAAACTTTCTCCCTTGTAAAGTTGGTAACAAATGACCAGATAATTCCTAATTATCCTGCAACTTGTAGCTGTCAACACCGATTCGAAAGCAAACAAATCGCTCTGCACGAAAAAAACGCTTAACAAGACGAAAAAAAGGTGTCTGGCGATAAAATATTCATTAGAATCTGTTAAACGCATGTCGAAGCAAGAGTAATTGGAAAACGAAGCGATTGAAAAGAAGCCAACCTTGACGGCCGTTTGAAAGCACTTGCGTACTATTATTCGACGGTGTCCAATCTCCTTAGCGATTACGGGCCAACTCTCCTCTATCTGTGCATGCCTTCCTCTCTACAAGGTGTTTCATTTGTGTTTCAATCAACAGTATCGTACTCCATTTTTTATTCTACGTGTATATTATATATTTACATGGCTGACGTATACAGCTTATACGCAATATGAATTATTCTGTGCAATGTGTAATGTATAGAGTTTAACTGTAAATTAAATAGTAATTTCAATCATACAGGAATTTTTCAAAAATTCTCACATCTGCTTTGTATTATATTTAACATTATACTTCATCTATTAACCCTTTGCACTCCGAATTTTATTTTAATTTCGTTAGCAGCAACTCCCAATGCTTTTAAGTGTTTTATTCGCAATTTACTTTAACTAAAAAATGAGGCAATTTAAATAAATAAAGGAAGAAACAAGACATGAAAGAATGTCGAGTAGGACTCGACAAAGGAGAGCTCCAGAGATAAAAAACTGATGTCGAGTCACACTCGACATGGGACTGCAAAGGGTTAACATGATGTAGTAAAATATTTTTCTTGGCACATTGCTTTCCATTTAGTGTAAAGCATATCAAGTAGTAGAAACGCGTGGGCAGCCAGACAGCCGAGGATACTTATCCCGAACTATGTATAGTGTTTTTTGACTGTTAATATTATCTTCAGCAGACATTAAACATATGTATAATACATTGTGTTATTGTACACATTACATAAATATTGAGCATGCAAGAATATAATTACATAGACAAGGAATCAAAAATAGAGTATGACCATACGAATTCAAAGCTAAGTGTTCATACATAGAATATAGCATTAAGTATAGCACAATAATTTATAAAACTATTTTAAAACATTCTTGTATAAGTAAAAATACTAACTACTGTTTGATTTTCCTTTACACAACAGTGTATACTTGTCAATGATTATACAAAGGTAAATGAATCATCCTATACACAGAATATTATAATATATATAGTACAATCATTTTAAAAAAATATTTTGAAACATTCGTGTATAAGTAAAAATACTAACCAGTGTTTGATTTTCTTTTACACAGCAGTGTATACTTGTCAATGGTTACACAAAGATACATGAATTATCCTATACACAGAATATAATATTATACATAATAGAATAATTTAAAACAAAATATTTTAAAACTTTCTTGTATAAGTAAAAATACTAACTACTGTTTGATTGTTTTTTACAGAGCAGTGTATCCTTGTCAATGATGATTCAAAAACAAGTGAATCATCCTGTACAGAGAAAATAAAATTATACATAATACAATAATTTAAAAAAAAATGTTTAAAACATTGCTGTATAAGTAAAAATACTAGCTACTATTTGATTTTCCTTTACACAGTAGTGTATCCTTGTCAATGATGGCTCAAAGATAAATAAATCATCCTGTACACAGAATATAATATCATGTATAATACGATAATTTTATAAAAAAAATGTTAAAACATTCCTTTATAATTAAAAATACAAGCTACTGTTTGATTTTCTTTTACACAGCAGTATATCCTTGTCAATGATGATTCAGAGATAAGTGAATCATCCTGTACACAGAATATTATATTATATATAATACAATACTTTTAGAAAAGTATTTAAAACATTCCTGTGCGATTAAAAATACTAACTACTGTTTGATTTTCTTTTACACAGCAATGTATAGTTGTCAATAATGATACAAAGATAAATGAATCATCCTGTACACAGAAAATAAAATTATACATAATGCAATACTTTAAAAAAAAATGTTTAAAACATTTCTGTATATGTAAAAATACAAGCTACTGTTTGATTTTCTTTTACACAGTAGTGTATCCTTGTCAATGATGATTCAGAGATAAGTGAATCATCCTGTAGAGAGGAATGCGCATAGCCGCGGTGCATCAATTTATGCAAGTGGGTTAAGAGGCGTAGTGAAAATCCGTCAATACGCGGTGGCGGTGGCGATAAATCGCAATGCAAGTCGGAGAGAAAGAGGAGGAGGAGCAGCAGCAGCAGCAGCAGGTATTCTCCAACCTGAGAGCGTGCACCGACGTGCGAACAGCTTGTTTTCCGTGCGGCGATAAATCCCGGGCTTCTTATCTGTCAGCAGCCGATTACCCAGGATCGCAACGGCTGCTCTCTGTTTCGTAACGATGCACACACACACACACACACACACACACACACACACTGCTTAAGAGCACATGTACGTACAAGTAGCACTCGTGCATGCAACGGGAACCTAGCGAAACCCGAACAGTCTAATGTCGAGCGACTCGAATGCCAACTCAAATTATTTCTACGAAAACAAATCAATTTCAATCGATTCTATTGTATTAACCCTGTTATCGTCATTGAAACAATTATACCATTTACTTTTGAATAATTATAAATTATCTAGAAATTTGAATTGTACAGAAATGATTTTTAGTTCTTTTCTATGTGAATATTATATATTTGTAAAAGCCAGATAGTGAAATATAATATAATATAAAGAATATAATATGGCTAACTAAAAGGAGGAAATAACAATGCTGATTTCAATGAAACTCAAATTGTTTAATGTTCGACGACTCGAATACAAATTCAAGTTATTTGTTGGAAAACAGACAACTCAGATTTAGTGTAATTGAAACATTAGAATTATTATATTAACTCTGGTATAATCTTCGATACAATTATACATTTCCTTTTGGGACAAAATTAACCCGAAATTCATCTTTTTAATTCTAGAATTTAATTCTGAACAATAAATTAGTTTATATTATTTGTTATTTTCTTTGACTGTACTATCAGTTGTGGTTTTGAAATATTTGAGTTTAGAAATCGATTTCTGTCATTTCATCGTGTCTTAGTTGTTGATGGTCAAAAAGACTCGGAACTTAACATTTAATATAAAAAATCATACAAGAAACTTAAAGCCACTACATTTTAATTGCGATATTAAAATTTTCGAAATTTATACATTTCGCTATTGTAACTAATAGCATTTTTGAATCGGTTCCAACGAAGTATTAAACAAAATATGAACAATTTATTAAATAAACGAATACTTCTGATAGTTGAAGGTTCTAATATATTCATTTCCGTTATAGATTAGTGTAGCCTTTTATTATCTCCAATGTCAAAGTCAACACATCGCAGTGCATTTATGAATTATTCAGTGTAAGTTTATTAAATAGAATGGCATAAGTGAGCAGATTACGAAAGGCATTAGGAAAGACGTCGAATATTTTAAAACAGAATACACTGGACTTATATAACTTTTAAAAATAATGGTTTGTACAATAAATATTCACATTTATGGAATAACAGTTTTGTACTAATTCGTTTATCTGTAATTAATTGTTGACAATAACGGTTTATTTCACTTACGGTTTTTGCCATCTACAACTTAATTTATGGGTTAAAAAAGTATGTAACGTGAAACTAGTTAATATTTGACTTCCAGATATCAATTAACAACGATATTACAGCTGACCGTATATTTCTAACCCATTTTCCATTCCAAATATGAATTACCAATTAATTTATTATCATGAAACACTTTATTCTTAAAAAAATAATAAAGAATAGTAATTCAAAATCTCAATAAACAAACTACTTTGTTACAAAACGAGAGTTCAGAAATAAGATATTTTTCGTAGCGGCGCAAAATTGAACAAACGAATCCTTCAGAGACCAAAAGATTAACAATAGAGGAGTGTATGACTTCAAAGTTGTTTCATGTCGTCAGAGAAGGTTAATTCGCGGAGCGCTTCAGTCGTTTCAGAGCGGGAGATATTAGTTCTCCCTCGAGTCGGCCCATAGAACTGGTCGTTCCGCGCCGGCGACGTAGCTCTCTCTCTCTCTCTCATTCTAAGCGGATGAAATCCAAACTACGAGGGAGAGCCGAAACGAGCAGCGACTCAGCGAAAGTGAATCCGCGCTAAAGGAATGAGTGCCTTGTTTACGTGCCATTTTCACCAGCCCTCTCATTGCCAGATTGAATGGACGCGTGTCCACGTGTCTACAGAGTGATTCATTTCATGAGACTTGTAGTTATAATAAATAACAAATACTCAATTATTAACAAAAATATTCTTAACACTAGATTTACCAAAACCAGTCAAAATGACTGGTTTATACCTATTTTCATGGGCATAAAAACTCCTGGCAAATCTAGTGTTAAAGACAGCTTTTATCTCGAAACAGAAATACATTTTCTTGAACAAGTAAACGCTTTTCTTAGGAAAAAACAGATTCTCTTTGAGGATGCAGCTTTTTAAAAAGATTTTTTATAAAAATACTGGGTGTGTTAATAAACCTATAAGAATGAAACAGTAATATGTATTATGTGTAAAGTATAATATTATACACATTGTATAGGATGCAGAGAAAAATTAAGAAACATTACAGTACATAATTATTAAAATTATATACATAATTTGAATTATACAGTAATATATGTATACAGTGTATATTATACAGTGCATAATTCAAATTCGTGTATAATATGTGTATAATATGTATAATATAATATAGTAAATTATTCTCTCCAGTAGGATACGTTATATGTATAATACATTGTATTATTATACCCACTGTATTTACATCGACTTCCTTAGTACGTAACTATAAACATTTCTAATAAAAAAATAGGGAATTGCAGTGCTAATTCGAAGATAACAACTACTTTGTATATTATATTATATATTCAAAGATATCCAACACAACTGTTACAATGCTACAGTTTCTAATTATATGTATATATTAAACATATCTATGTAACATAGTCTAACTATAAGCGGGTCCAATGAAAAAACCGAATATGGTAGAATTGATCCCTGTACAGCCCCTAATCACCCTGTGCAGGGTGATTCACTTGCCTTTGAATCAGAACTCTCCTAACCTCACTTTTACTAAACATCTATTTAATTGTACTATATATATTCTCTGTTTAACAATAAACTGTATTAAATTCTGTAGTCTGTTGGAGGAAATATGTCACCAAGTTTTAGCATCGACTTCCTTCGAATGAGTAGCAACGTAAGGAGAAAAGATTTTATTGTATTATATTTATAGGGGAATATTATATATAACTGGCTTCTGCAGGCTGAAATTTCATGTGCGATTTAACATAACTGGAACGTGTAAAAGTCTAAATGCATAAAATACAGACAAATGTTGAGAAACATATGAGTACAATTGAAATGACTAGGTTATTTATAATGATTTTATCCGTCCAAAAACATTAAAATGTCAAAAAAAAATGCGCCAAGTAGTTTGATTTCCTGACAAAATTGAAATATAACAAAACGGATAATAGATATCATGCAAGAAAGCCAAGTTTTCATTCAAAGCGCGCGCACGCCAAGTTATTTTTTTATTATTAAGCGCTAATTAATTGTTAATTCATTGTTAATGCAAGATAAATCGACGTATCTTTGAATGAAAACTTGGTGTATGGAACAGTGTATGCTCGACAGTGGTGATTCAAACATAACTGAATCACCCTGTATATGTATTATATTATATCTTCGGGCTGATCCAACATGGCTGTCACAGTGGTACATTAGCTAATTATATAATAGACGATAGGATCCGAGAGCCGTGACAGCCAACTTTGAGATTGAGGGGACGACTCTGCTGAATAATCAGTCAAGTATCAGATTAGATTAGGAGAAGTTGAGAGGTGCGCTTGGCTATCTCTTTAACAGTCGGGGGGTTTAATCGAGTAGCACAGGCGGCGCGGCGGGCGGCACATTTCGTCTGGACTGGGCCTGCGTCCCACACAAATCCGACTTATTTAGAAACTCGTAGGTGTGCGCGTCCGCCGCGCCGCCGTCCGTCTGCTCTGCCTACGACGTTTCTCGCGGTGGGCAACGATCGACGCGGCAGATATCGCTGCACACTGCTCCGAAACGAGAAAAACCGTGACATAGGCATTAAATTGCGTTCTATCCAGGGATGGGCAAGTATGAATAATATCAGGTCATGATTACTAATAATCGTGGAGAAAAATCCGTGATTCTTTGTAATCGTGGAGAAAAATTCGTGATTATTTGTAATTTACAAATAATCACAAATTCAAATGATCCGAAGTTGAATATTTCGAATTCGAATGATTCGAAGTTAAATTTTTCGATTTCGAATGATTCGAAGTCGAATACATCGAATCTGAATGATTCGAATTTGAATGATTCGAAGTTGAATATTTCGAATTCGAAGTATTCAACTTTGAATCGTTCAAATTCGAAATATTCAACTTCGAATCATTCAAATTCGAAATATTCAACTTCGAATC
The DNA here is from genome assembly GCA_910591665.1 of Ectemnius continuus. Classification (NCBI taxonomy): domain Eukaryota; kingdom Metazoa; phylum Arthropoda; class Insecta; order Hymenoptera; family Crabronidae; genus Ectemnius; species Ectemnius continuus. The sequence continues at coordinate 11,226,680 of OU342868.1, read as the reverse complement.
ACTCAAATTCGAAATATTCAACTTCGAATCATTCGAAATCGAAATATTCAACTTCGAATCATTCGAATTCGAAATATTCAACTTTGAATCATTCGAATTCGTGATTATGTGTAATTTACAAATAATCACGAATTTTTCTCCACGATTATTATTAATCATGACCTTATATTATTCATGCTTGCCCATCCCTGTTTCGGACCACTGTGCGCCGCCCTCCTCCGAATTAGCAGTACTGTTGAAAGAGAGCTTCACGTGCCCTAATAGAATTTGCCCGGCAAATTTATTCGCGCTACACCGCTCGCTTTTATGTCGGGTGTAACTGCGACTGAAACTCAAGTTGAATGTAGAACTCGAATGTTTAGCAGGATTCTCAGTACAGTGGCAACTGAATATAATTCAGTAAAGAACGTTCGTATTTCGAAATATGGGGGCTAGGAAATTTTCATTTTAAATTTTGAAAAGTTGGGAAACCAAGCAAAAGTTGTTTTTAAATTTTCTTAGAAAGGAGGTGAAACATGCTGCTGCTTTTTTGATATAATGAATTACAATCTAATACAAGTGAAGACATTTTCACTTGTGCTGGTTTAGAATTTTCAAAAATTTGCCGATATTTCGTAGACATACAATTAGTACATTGCGCTATTGTAGTCCATGCTTTTCACATTACTCTTTCATGTTCAACAATTTTTACGGAGTTCTCGTTATAAAGCTGTAGCATGATATCGATTTTGATATTATAAATAATAAAACGAAGACGTCAGTCTGTACAAAAATGAGCTTCAGCTCGGCTATTGTTTCTAATTGGGCTTTTGTTTCACTTCGAAATGACTGGCGCGATGGCAAAATGTCAATAAAAAGATCTCTCAAAATAGAAATTCTGGAATTGTTTTATAGAAATATGATTGTGAACATTTCTCTTTAAATTCCAAGTTCCTACACTTAAAATAAACCTGCCTTGTATTCTTTTGCACTAAAAAATAAAATTTTCAAACTTTATAGAAACTTGTGCTCCCAACTTTCTTAAGAATATTGTTCAACACTTTCTTATTATCAATTACAAACCGTAAATATTGAAAGCAAAATGTGTACATTTTGCAGAAAATATTTTTAAAGTGCATCGTGCTAAGAAACATGTAATTTAAACAAATTGCAAATGCAACATGCACGTATTACATATTACATTTAGACTTTAATGTATTTATATTGCGTGAACCGAGTCTGCAAATGTCCCAGGCGAGCAACACCAAGAGCCGCGAGGGGGCGCTTAATGGTTCTACATTGTGGAATTACGTGGATACTCGTAATCTGTAATTTTATTGCCGTTTTATGCCGTCATTCGGCAGGCTAAAGTGACTCACTTATGGTACGATGTGTACAGGGTGATTCAATTGCCTTTGAATCGCCACAATTGAGTACAAATTACTTAATATAGTATAAACACAAATTATTTAGCAATTTTAATTATCCACGAGTGTTTCCCAATCTTTCTCTACGTCTATATTATTTTGTGTATAATTCAGATAATATAATAAATAAATATTTCTGACAAAAAGAAAGTCGCAACGATGCTCAATTTTAAAAAAAGTAATTTGCATTTCGTTAATATTCATGTTAAACATAGCAAATATGTTTAATATATATAAATTATGCTTCCGGGAATTATAACAAATATACGTTCCGTAAAAATATTCAATTAATTAAGGTTATTATAAACAAATCCACGTGACAATAATCTCTCAGACACAAGTAGCTCCCAATACTAATACGAATTATTATCGTAACTAAAAAGTAAAACTACGATATTTATTAAACAATACCCGCAAAACAAAAAAGTTGTATATATTCTGATGCCTCTAGTGATACCAGTAATAAATAAATAATTTTGTAAACACAGAAAATATTTACAACTTTTTGTACGGACATCATTTAACAAACAGAGCAATAATATACATAGACATCGGAATTAATTAAAGTATGACTATTTTTTATACCAACTGTGGTTATAGTGTATGTTTTAATGAATATAATAATACACTATTATAAACAAACATATACTACAATATTCCAAACACAAGCATGTATGTCCAAATACCAATAATTGCCACTGTATATAATTTTATATAGTTAAATATCTACTACATGTTTTAGTACATACAATAATACACTATTATAAATAAATGTATACGACACGATGCCCTCAACCACTAAATGCACGAATATCAATGCGTGTCAGTGTACATAATTTCATATTGTTATACATTTACTGTATGTTTAATGCGTATAATACATTGCTATAAAAAAACATACGATAACAATGTTTCAATCACGAGTTAGTTGTTTTTTTTAAATTAATAGCGTAATAATACAGTAATACACTACCATAAATAAATATACAACTGTCACAATTCCTGTATTAATTTCTTGTAATGCTGCTTTTTTTTGAAGCTTTGTGTTGCTTTTGCTCTTATTTCTTTCAGAAGTATGCTCATCATTCTTGTATATGGCAATAGTTTTTCAAACACAAACAATATTAATGCCTGTCACAATATACATATAGTATATTATATATTTATACAGTAAGACGGTAATACACTGTTGTAAATAAATATATAGCAATTCCTCTTTTAATTCCTTACAATGCTGCATTTTTTTAAAATTTATGTTGCTTTTGCTCTTTTTTCTTCCAGAAGTATGCTCATCATTCTTGTATATGTATAACAATAATTTCTCAAACACAAGCAATATTAATGCTTGTCACAATTTACATATAGTATATTATGTAGTTATACACCTTCTGTATATTTGATATACGCTGCACCAATACAGTAATACACTACTATAAATAAATATACAACTGTCGGAATTCCAGTTTTAATTTCTTGTAATGCTGCTTTTTTAAACTTTGTGTTGCTTTTGCTCTTTTTTCTTCCAGAAGTATGCTCATCATTCTTGTATATGTATAACAATAATTTCTCAAGCACAAGCAATATTAATGCTTGTCACAATATACATACAGTATATTATATAGTTATACACTTTCTGTACATTTAATATACGCTGCACTAATACACTATTATAAATAAATGTACACAGCAACAACCTCTCAAACATTAGAATGCCCGAACATTAATGCTCATCACCGTATTTAGTTACACATATTCCCTACGTTCAATCTGTACGATGCACCATTACAAACAACCGTATACGACCATAACTTCTCAAACACCACAATGTCCAAATATTACTACTTGTCACTCTACAAGTTCTGTATGTTCTGTGCACTGGCTGTGTGTCGCGGGCACTCGGCAGCACATAAATCCGCAACTGGCCATGGCTTACGGGCGTCTGAGGCTGAGAGCGCAGCATGGAAAGTGGCAATGTGATATCACAAGGTATCGCGCGCACCGAGAGACACCGACCGAGTGAATGAGAGAGCGAGTACGAGAGAGAGAGAGAGAGAGAGAGAGAGAGAGAGAGAGAGATGTGGATGCCGCCGGTTAAAACTTGGTGTGTTGCGATGCTTGCGCCCTCGCTTTGCGTCAACAAACCAATGCCCGTAGCGAAGCATGCTTCGCGCCGGCTTCTCTTCCTCCCTTCCACTTCTTTCCACATCGACTCTCTTTCAATGCCCCCCTACGAGCCTCGTAACACAGCGGCTTCTAAAATCAACTGCTCTGCTTGCTCTACAAGCTGATTCGCTTGCCTTTGAAATCGGCAGCGTAGACCCCTTTTTTTCTTGTCAGACTTCTTTATGGTTATGTAGTGACATGATTCGTGTATGTAGAGTGTGTGGAATAATATAACCCTTTGCACTCGAGGGCTCCGGAGCGGAGCCATTGAAAATTTGTCTTCAAACTCGAGGGCTCCGCTGTGGAGACAATGCAAAAAGTTTTCAGTTCATAATATAAAGACAAAGACAAATCGCAAAAATCATTGTGTATAGGATATTCCGTTCTTGGCGACAAAAGATGGTCGCAGCTGGAATACAGAATACAGAAAAACCAATTACTTTTACGATTTTGAAAAACGATTACTTCGAGAGGTATCAGACCTTGGACAATTACAAAATGTAAAAATTTGATAATTTTTTGTTTTCTTATATATTATAACATTTGTATCTATAATCAATTAAAAAATAATAACATACAACAGTGACTTTTCTTTTAATGCGCGTATCATTTACTTATATGTATGTGAATATAATCTTTCCACTGAAATTGCTTCGAGTTGCTGGTAATATGAATGAAAAAGAACTTCGATTGCAAAGGGATAATATGTTGAGGGGTATATTTTGCTACAATATTCTCTCCAGCAGATTACTTTGTATGTACAGCATCCGACAAAATAGTTGTCACAATCTACAAAACGATCGACAAACAGAAAGTGAAATATGCTATCATGTACACACGGTAGACATGACTTTTTAAAGGCCCCTTTTAGGAGAGGAAGACTTCCGTCGCAAACCCCCAAAAAAGGTTTTGCTTATGGTGTGTATATGCTACCAAACTTTATTTTTTGCCTGGCGACTGTTTTACAGATTGTGACAACTATTTTGTCGGATGCTGTGCATACAATAATTGTATTATTACATAGATTGTATATACATCGGACGTACAGGGGGTGAAGAAAGTATTAGCATATATCCAGTGTTTTTGAGGAAAAAGTTTCTTCTTGGAGAAAATCTATTTTCTTAAGGTGATATGGATTTTCGTAGACAGGAAAGTGTACTTCTAACCCTTTGACTGCTAAGTAGTTTACTCAATAACTATCGCTGGGGACTGAATACTTTTTCACGCAATATGATTCTGTTCAGCGTTGTATTAAATTATAATATGGTACAGAATCCAATTACTGTTACACATCGAAATTGAAACTTTGTCATTCTTTTAAATACAATACATATTGTTTATTCATCAATGGTAAAGTTTTAAAATACCATTATTTGGTAAGTGTAATGTGTGTATTTGCATATTGAACATTAAAAAATTGAACATATAATAAGTAAACTAAGTACTCTATACAGAAACAAAAACGATCGAAACCTTCGCGGAGCGCGCATAGCAGTGAAAGGGTTAATAGCATGGTTTGCCGAAATTGAGACTCGCGTGTCATTAGATGGGAACAGAAAATGGAACGGGACTTCGTTTTCTATGCCGGTGGAATTATTGACCAGGATAAAATTGGGGAGCTGTTGCAACTGGCGAAGATCTCCCTCGTGCCGAGCAGCCACTTGGCAAAAGTGATTCTGACGCACGGAAGTTCATGCGACGCTACCGCCGCCGCCGTCACCGGCGCTCTCTGCGTGCGCATCCCCACCGCACGCTTAAGCGAATCTGTCTCACTTTGTATATGCGAGAGAGCCCGGAAAGTGGACAGAATCGACTGAGTGTGTGCGCCTCGGTGGGGGAAAACATTGCTCCGCCGGGAATATGAATTCTCAGTAATCCGAGAGTGTTTCGGTCATTAGTTTTGAAGTACTCTTTAGTACTTTATGACACTAATTCACTTTGGTCTCATTTTTAGTGAAATAATTAGTGATTATCAACACCATTACATATTTCTCTGTCATGAAATATTTAGAAATTGTAAACGAATTATTAATTGACAGCTAATACTTGGTAGTTTGAAGTTAAATTGCATACCATTGAAATTCTCGCGAGCGAGTTTGAATTATGCGAGTTGCACGAATTTGAGACTGTTTGAGTTATTAATGTAGAAGTACTCCTTAATAGAGCTATCCATGTGTATTGCGAGCCATTGAAATTGATATCAATAAGCTCGAATTATTACTCAAGTTTCGCGCGCATTTCCTGTCGCTTTGCAAATTCCACTAAAGCGCTGTCAAAGTTCTCCTAATCAATTTCAATTAATTTAAACATGAATTATTGTATTTTCTCTCTTCATTCCTGAACTGAAGTTGCTGCACAAAAGCGCACGCAATACTTAATTACAAAATTTCTCATAGAAATAGACAGTTCTAATAATTCATTTCTAATGATTAATGTATGAACTACTACATTTGTTCTTTTGACTACTAAACTAAAATTTTTGTTTCCACGAACAAAATTTGAAGCTCTACTTGTTTCGATCTATACGAAAATGCTGAAGTAGCATGTATAAAAAACAGAACTCTGATCTGAAATCGAAAAAGGATCTATTGAAAAAATATATTCCATGACAACCGAGTTGTCACTTCAATACCAATCAATCAAACGTCGTCGGGAACAGACGTAAAAACCAGAGGAGATTCCTAAAGGCGCATACTACAGTGAAGTTATATTAAACCGTAAGTAATCCGCATAGCGGTTGCTTATACTATTTGTAGGATAATGATACACGGGAAGTGCTCGGTAGATTTGAAATGTATTTGGTACACCGCTTCGTCCACACGTGGACGATCCGTCTAACTCTCCACGCCGTCTGGCCCTCGTTGTTCCGGGCAGAATCTTCGGCGATCGTCCTGACGTTCAAATGTTTTTCTCACGCATACACTCACACACTCTACACATACGCTTTTCTCTTTCTCTCCTCAGTCGCTTTCTCACTCTCTCTCTCTCGTACTCAATCGCTCTCACTCACTCATACTTCTCGCTCACTCGCTCGCTTTAATCGAATATTTCGCTCCCACACTCGGCCATCCTGCTCGAATACATGTCCTCATGTGTTCTCTTCGTCTTCGCTAGAGGATTGTTCGCTCGCGTCGTTGATCCACATCTTCATGTGGTCAGCTGCCGTAGCAGTCTGCAGCGGACCTTCTTGATCGCCAACCTTTCGCACTACGTATCGATCGTTACGCAAAACTCGTAGTATTTGGTATGGACCCAAATATTTGTTAGCGAACTTCAATCCTGGTCCTTGCTGCGTTCGCTTAATGGCCACAAGATCATTCTCACGATATTGATGAGCCTTTTTACGGTTTTTGTTGTAACCTTTCACGTTCTCCTGCTGCAACTTCATGATGTTTTCTCGGGCGCGTTCGCGAATTTCATCACGCCCCTCTTCGAAAGCTGCTATCCACTCCGCTTCGACAAGTTCACTAATTTCAGGATATTCCTTTTGCCGCATTTGAACACCAAACAGTATTTTAAAGGGTGATGCTCCTGTGCTTCGGGATGGTGCTGTGTTTAAGCACTGCTGGGCCGCTCGTACATACTTGTGCCATTCTGATGGCTTGGGTGCCGCTAACTTTGTAAGTATCGGTATTAGGGTTCGATTTACCCTTTCCACTTGTCCGTTTCCTCTGGGTACTCCGGTTGTAATCAAAGAATGTTGGATTCCTTCTTCTTTACAATAACTCTCAAATTCTTGCGACGTAAATGCCGTACCACGATCGGAAACAATTCGACTCGGATTTCCAAATATTGCAGCTTGATTTCGCAAGCGCGTCAGAACTTCGGCTGTTCCAGTGGAACGAGTAGGGTATAGCCAAACGAACTTAGAAAACGCGTCGATGACTACCAATATGTGACGGTACCGCTTCAGTGTCGACGCCAATGGACCCAAGTGGTCGATGTGATATGTTTCTAAAGGGACGCCGCCCTTATCAATCGGGTTGAGGAAACCTTCCTGTTTTCCACTCTTCCTTTCCGCCAAGATACAGCTTACACAGTTGCGCACAATTTTCTCAACTGTAACACGCATGTTTGGGAACCAATAGTCTCGTTTAAGCAAAGCCTCGGTCTTTGCAATGGAGAAATGTCCATTCTCGTGTACGCGTCTCGCGATTTGTTCTCTCATTGTTTTAGGCACCACTAACCGCACTTCACCGCTATCGTCTTTAAAAAGTAACCCGCACTTTACCACATATCCGTCGCATCCACCTTTCTCCGCTAATTCGAACATTCTTTTCAGGTCAACATCATCACGCTGTGCTTTCCCAATTCTTACATTCAAGCTCTCTCCGCTCTCATCCACAACCAAACAATTCGGTAACGGATTACGACTTAACGCGTCTACATGTAACATACTTTTTCCTGGACGATGCTCAATCACGTACTGGAATTCTTCCAATAATAACGCCCAACGCGCAACTCGCACGCATAAGTCTCTTTTATTCATCGTCATCGAGAACGCTTGACAGTCGGTAACTATTTTGAACGGTATACCTAACAAGTAAATCCTGAACTTTTTCAACGCTTTTACGATCGCTAGGACTTCAAGTTCATAGCTGGTATATTTAGTCTCCGCACTCGATGGTTTTCCACTCGCATATTGTACGGGGTGGAATTTATTGTCAACATCGTCTTTCTGCATTAGGATTGCTCCGTAACCGTACATGGAAGCATCGGTATGCAACTCTGTCTCGACTCCTACTTTGTATAATTTTAGTACCGGCTTGTTGCTGAGCAAATACTTCAATTGGTTGACAGCATTCTTCTCTGTTTCACCAAATTCAAACTTCACGTCTAACTTTAACAGGTTCGTCAACGGGCGCGCGATGAGGGAATAATTTCGAATAAATCTCCTAAAATATCCGGCTAGCCCTAAGAAACTCTGCAACTGTCGTACGTTAACGGGATAGGGGAATCTCATGACAGATTTAGTTTTGTCCGCCGATGGCCAAATTTTGCCTGCTTCGATTTGATAACCGAGAAATTCGATTTTCGTCTGAAGAAATTTGCATTTATGCCAGTTAATCGCCAAAGCAAATTGTTCCGCCACACATAGAACCTCTTCAAGATATTTTAATCCAGTCTCAAGATCGTTGGATAAAATCACTAAGTCGTCCATATACGCGAGAACTACTTTACGTTGAATTAATTCTCTAAAAACCGTGTTGATGAATTTCTGAAAGACCGCAGGGGAGTTACACAATCCAAAAGGTGCGTACAAGAATTCGTACTGCCCGTTCGGGACTATGAACGAAGTATACTTTCTGCTTGCCGATTCTATCGGTACGTGAAAAAAGCCGTTCTTTAGGTCTAGTGTGCTGAAAGTATTGGCGTCCTGTAGTGCGTCTATTACATCATCGATTAAAGGAAGAGGGTATCTATCCTTGATGACTTTCTTGTTCAATTTTCTATAATCTACACAAAGTCTCGTATCGCCACTCTTTTTACTGACCAATACGACAGGACTCGCGTAGTCGGATAACGATGGCTGAATGATACCGCTCGTCAACCAACTTTGTATGTGCCCATCAACTTCTTCCTTTTCCGACGGTGATAGGCGTCTCGCACGCTGGTAGACCGGTTCCTCGTCTTTCAGTAACAAGCTCATTTTTACAGGAGCTTCGCGTTGTTTCACCGGATTATAATTATTGATCATCGTGTCGACACTACTTCTACATTCGACTGACTTAATATGTGACAAGTCGACTTCGTTTACTTCTGTTATACAATCTATCCCAAACACTTCTGGAACATCTACATTGTCGGTTTCAGTCGGTCGCTTATAGATCGTTATTCTACCACTTTCAATGAACAAGTTTACAGTGTTCAAGAAATCCGTACCTATCAATAATTTGTGAAGCATCAATGTATCCGAAACGACACAGATTGTAATCGGGTATTGCGTCTCGTCTATTTCGATTGTCGTCTGGAATTCACCTAAAGTTTTATTATTATCCGATCCTACTCCGCGAAATCTAATTTCATTTTCCGTCAGTTTCGGCGATCCTAATTTTATGTATTGCTCCGCGGACATCAGAGAAATATCGCTCCCCGTATCAATCAGCGCCGCGATCTTCTTACTGTTAATTGTCACGTCTTTGTAATATTTACCACGCGTCGATCGTGAGACATCGTACGTCTTTTTAACTTCGCTATTTTTTTTAGGACACTTCGCCGCGATGTGTCCGAACTCTCGACATTCGTAACATTTGGTACCTTTCTGTTTGTGTGGACAGCTTACCCCTAAGTGATCCGTCGCACCGCAATTATAGCACCGTTTTACTTCCCTTAACTGTTCGTTCATCTTCTGCTTTCCGCCGTATTGAAATCTCTCCGGTCGCGAAGTCTTCGGATGCTGCGAATGAGATCCGCCCGTCGGCTGTGCTCTTCCTCTTAGTGAGACCTGCTCGAACGCCTTGAGTAGAGCTTCCTTCGTGTCATGACGATGAACTAGCGCCTGGTCACGCAATTGTTGATCCGGAACTCCATCGATGATATAATCAATCAACTCGTCTTCGTCTATTGAGATACGATTTGCCAAAATGACTTTCTCATGGAAATAGTCACTAAATGTTTCCTCGTGTTTCCACTTTCGATCTTGAAATTGTGTTCTCAAGATCTTTTTGCTCGTGCGATGATAAAACATCCTCCTCAATTCGCCCAAGAGATCGTTCACGCTCATTTGTAAATATTCCCTTTTCGATCGAAACCATTCGAGCGCTCTTCCCTTTAGTCGCTGCACCATCATTACTTTAGTTTGGTCATCCGCCAGTCGATACGTGTCTCGCAAATACTTTACTTGATCTTCCCATAACACGAATGCTTCTGGTGTTCCATCGAAATAGTCCAACAGTTCGATAACTGCCTTGATCGGCAAATGCTGCGAAACCTCTGACATTGTTCGCTGGCCAGTGTTGACCGGCTCTTCGTTGACTCCCATAGCCTGCATTTGTCTCCTCATGAGCGCAAGCTCTCGCTCGGCTACTTCTTTCTCTCTACGGCATACATCCATCTCCCGCCGCATAGCCTCGATACTGCTCGCGGCCGCCATTGAGATCCCTTCCGCCGTCACCGTCTCAGGGCTCTCTACCTCTGTTGCATCAGTTGATCCGCCTTCTATAAAACTCATCCAGTTTCCAGATGGATCCGCATCCATCAGTCTCTTAAATAAGTCAGCCTTAGGACCCACTATCGAAAGTCCTAATGCACGCAATGCTTCCTTCAAGTCCGCCGCTACAAAGTCGTTTGCGTTCTTCGGTCGCACACTCATTATTACTTCAGAGCTGCACAAATTTAATCTTCGTCTTCCTTGTTCTTCGTCGTCACTAATCGCCGCAACTTCAAATCTACGCACTTCGCACTATCTCTTCTACCGACACACTTCGTTTTCGTGGTATATCCCACGTCGTCGCACTTCGTATTCGCGTCAATCCCGGCTGAGCCCCCAAATTGTAGGATAATGATACACGGGAAGTGCTCGGTAGATTTGAAATGTATTTGGTACACCGCTTCGTCCACACGTGGACGATCCGTCTAACTCTCCACGCCGTCTGGCCCTCGTTGTTCGAGGCAGAATCTTCGGCGATCGTCCTGACGTTCAAATGTTTTTCTCACGCATACACTCACACACTCTACACATACGCTTTTCTCTTTCTCTCCTCAGTCGCTTTCTCACTCTCTCTCTCTCGTACTCAATCGCTCTCACTCACTCATACTTCTCGCTCACTCGCTCGCTTTAATCGAATATTTCGCTCCCACATATTAGAGGTACATGCCTCGCCGTTAATAACTAACGGAAATGAGTCAATAAATTGACACTGAAAGAAACCCAATCCGTTGTTCTTTATTGAGTTGTTACTAATTCCCTAGTTTATCGTCAATCTTAGCTCTCCCGATCCATTAGCTCCAAACATTACTAACAAATCCTTAATCATCAACATAATATTCCAACTTTTTTTAATAATATTATAACCATAATATTAACATTATAATATAATAACCATAATACTCCAACCATTAAATTCGATACCAAGCGAGGAACAAAAAACTAATCGATAAGATTCCCCGGAACGACTCGTCTTCGATTTCTATAAGATACGTACACCAAGCGGCGCGGACGTTCCCTTTCCAGCTGGGCAAAGACTTCCCCTCGCGGTGGCCAGGCGCACATCCGCCGAAATTGGAGCGCATCTCCGGGCGAATCGATATGCGTAGAAACGATGCGACAGAATGAATCGGACATCGGCGTGAATCTGATATCGGGCTTTGCCCGCTGCGGGAACACAGGCGGCCTGAGCGGAGCGGAGCGGAGGAGGGCGGAGCGGAGCGGAGAGGAGAGAGGAGAGGAAATATCGATTGCCGGACTCGGAAAGGGTCGACGATGCACCACTTTCTTAGATGAGACTGCCGTAATTCCCTTCCCTTCGAGATATTACTCCTGCGTTGCGCGCGCGCCCCCGAGCCTCTCATTCTCAATTCTTACGCGCGTGTAGCACGTGCATGTACAGGGCGATTCGCACATACTTGTATTATTAACCCTTTGCGGTCGTATTAAATGTATACATGGATGTTGTAGTGATCGGAATTAATTCACATTGAACGAGCAATGATACATAATATGCAAGATTATGAAGGATAAACAAGATTCATTGTTTCATATGCTTTAATGTCATGTTTAAAAAAAATTATATATTTTATGTTTTTTATATGTTTCTAATCAATATGGTTTTTTATTATGGTGGTGGCTGAGAGCAGACATACGGCCGCAAAGGGTTAAATTCATTTTAATATAAAGTATATTATCTAGTAACTGTAATTATGTTGCTGTAATATTATATTGTATGTATGACGTCTATAATGAAATATTTTCTCCAGTAGGCTATTTTATAGATATAATATAGCGTATTGTTATATTTATTATGCATACTATTTAACATTATATACATATAACGCATATGTTATTGTATGCAGGATAATTAAAACGTATCTAGTGATTGTAATTATAATATTAGCCAGATCTCAACATCTTGTAAATTCTATATAATACCATATTATATTGTATGTACAATGTATATAATATTATAAGAAATTATTCTCCCCTGTATTTTATACACATTGTATATATTGTGTTTTATCATTGCATAGTAATCATTTCGAAATCACGATGTATAACTGCATAACTGAATAAATTATGTAGGATTGTTAAAGAGCGAGACTGCGAGCGACTGGTGAGAGAATGAGATGTGCGATTGTGAATGCATGTCAATTTCTTTATATGTGTGTGTTGGGGTGAAAGATCGACAGAGTGTATCGGGATGTTTGGATTGGCTGAAAGGTAGAACATTAGGAACACGTGTGATTGGCGAGTGCGTGGCTCAGCGAATGTGTATATAAGAGGCGACAGAAGAGGAAGAAGAAGAGAAGAAGACGAACAGAGAGAACGTGTTATTGTTGTGTAGTCGAAAGCGAGAGTATATTCAAATAAAGAGCGAATATTGAAAAAAATCCTACAATTATGTACGTATAACTGTACACCCAAAATTCTTAACAATGATGCAAAGCGACATTCGACTTTAGATTTCTGTATTTATAAACAAACATTGCTATAACTGTTATTTTGATCATTTAATGTATAGAATTTATTAAATATTACCACATTGAATTAGTGGTGCAGCGTTTTATTAACTACATGAATTTTTAAATCGAAAATAATTGTTAATCTTAATCTTTTTGTGCATCTGTATTGATATATGTTATTTATATACAAATTATACATTTGCACATAAATCAATAATGTTATTAGGTGATTCATCATTCAAGTGTTTGCTTGTTTTTACATACTTTCGATTAACCAATCCGCTTTGCGTTCCCTGAAAAAAGCGAGTAGGGCAAGTTGGGAGACCAGGAAGAAGTTGGCGAGCGAAGGGTGCTCCCCAAAAGAGAGACAGCGAAGAGGAGAAGAACAGAAGAAGAAGGCCGAGGCTGAGAAAGAGGGAGACAGACTACACCCATTTTATTAGCGAGAGGTGAATGACACTGCTTTGGCGCAAGGTGGTGTTGCTGCCTGTATTTCGTATGACCGCTCGCTCGTGCTCCTCCTCGAGGAGGAGAGCACGCCACACCGCACTTTATGGGTCAGCGACTATCATTTTCAAGCGCCCTAAATGGGAAAGCGAGGATGCGGAAACCGGCCCAACCGAGGTGCACCCAGTCAATTTCGAATCCACCTTCGACTATCTTCAGACACTGTTTTGACGTCCAGCAAACATTCGAACTTTTCCGAATTCTGTTCTAGTTGTAATGCTGCGCGTTGAATGGCCCGAAAAAATCGGAGAAACAATGCAGTCGGCGTAAAACATTTGTTTAATATTTTTAAAACATTTGTCGGTGTTAAGTATTCTTCATTGAAATATTATTTTAATGAAGTAAGCGATAAATTTTGATTAATACGCAATACTGTGATCATTTATAATTATTGTTTGTATGGAAAGAGTGAATGTGTTTTCTAACGCTATTTATAATCAATTCCTGTATAATGAAAAGGCTGAACATGTTTTTAATGCTGTTTATAATCAGTCTTTGCTATTTGAATCAATGCCTATACCATAATCATTATGGCATAATGAATCAATATAGGAAACAAGTTGAATGATTTACATACACTTCTGAGAATAATTCTTCAACCGTGCTATGTTTTAATTAAAATTCATTGCTGTACTTTTAACGCCCACTGTATTTGTTACTACGATTTTCTTTCGTCTATAAAATTACGAACCATGCATACTATTGACTATAAAACATTGCAATATTTACTACTTATAAAGGGTGTTCCAAAAGTAATCCTAACATGTTAAAAAAAATACTTTTTACTATTTACAAGAGTCTATTATTGTGTGAATGAAATTACTGTAAACATACAAACAAAATGTCGAGCACAGTATAATTCTCCGCATCTTATAATTTAATATAATACAATTTTTAAATTGTACAATTTAAATATTATTTATGGGAATACAATTTTTGTCGCGAACAACTATACTTTTGTTGATCGGAAAAAGCAAATATTGTGCTGAACGTGTGGGGCGTTGCGCCGCAAATCGAATTTTGACAATCCAAAAATTGGTGCTAATTTCATTGACATGCCTACTAGAAGCAGCGCATTAACCAATCGATCGCTCGGCCTTCTTTCCTTCGAGCATTTACTTTTTCCACTGGCTTCTCCGGCGCACTCCGATCTTTGTTAGCAGTGTAATCGCGGTTTAACCTGTTAGCCGAGGGAGGCCGGTTAAAAGTTGCTTCACACATACCAGCCATGTACCACTGACTCAACTCTGCCAATGCAAACGGCAAATATTTCCTTATTATTTTTTTTTCAATACGCTTGTTAAAAAAATATTAATGAATAAATGGAGCGAACGAATTCCTCTTCACACGTTAAAGTACTTAATAAGAAAATATATAAATAGCTAAATAATATATTTAATGGAGTAAATATATATAAATAGATTGAATTGCTTTGTAAATCTTCTCTGGAATTATTTGTTGTGTAAAAATTTCAGACATAGTTTTATACAACGTTATATGCAATGAAACAAACTATTCGCACACTGTGCTTTCGAAAAATTGTTTTTGAAGAAGAAAACCTTTTCTCTAAATAGAAATACATTTTCTGACTTAAGAGAATTCTTCATAAGAAAAAATAGAACATTTAAATATTTTTTTCAATACGGTTGATAACAAAATATTAATGAATAAATGGAATGAACGAATTATATACATAGTTAAATAATATATTTAATGGAGTAAGTTTATATAAATAGATTGAATTACTTTGTAAAACTTCTCTGGAATTATTTGTTGTTTAAGAATTTCAGACAGTTTTATATAATGTTATATGCAATGAAACAAAATATTCGCACACTGTGCTTTCGAAAAATTGTTTTCGAAGAAGAACCTTTTCTCTAAATAGAAATACATTTTCTGAACTGAAGAGAATTCTTCATAAGAGACAATAGATTTATTTATGAGGTTTTTTTTACAAAAATTGGTTTTCAAAATATTAAGTATGCGAGTGCTTTTTTAGCCACTTTATCAGTATGTACTGCCGCGTCACGTTCACTGATACATGTAAATGGACCTCAAAATTTCCTTTAAAAACTTCATTATTCAATTTTTATCTTCATTCAACATTGCGATCGCAAACATTTTTATCTACAAGACTTACTGAAAAGTACTATTCTGCTATCCGCGAGTGTAAATGCACTTCAAAGAAGCATTTGCAGATATCAGGGAACGTGACGTGCCAGTGTCAAACTACGTCAATACTTATGCATTCCATATTCGCGTGTGCATACACACACTTAAAAACGATAGAACGTTATTTGCTATCAGCGCCGACACATCACTGGTATGTGTGAACCAATTGTAAAAGTCGAGTTTGTACGCATCAGTAGACGTGACACGTCGATCCATGTCAATACATATACATCCAGCATACATATGTAAAGGAATGTTTAATTAAAAAGGATGCAATCGTATTTTCCATCTACACTGACATGTTATAGACACTGTTGCGTCACTATAACAATGCGTAGTATGTCGGAAACAATTTTAAACCTTTGTTTATACACATTAGTAAACGTCACGTGTCGAGCAATGTCAATATTTATGCATCCGGCATACATATGTAAAAGTATATTTAATTAACACTTTGAACAATGGCGTTATTGATAAAAGAATGTTTAATTAAAAACGATGCAATCCTATTTTTCATCTACACTGACGTGTTATAGGCATTGTTGCGTCATTATAACAATGTATAGTATGTGTGAAACAATTTTAAACCTTTGTTTATATATATTAGTAAACGTCACGCGTCGAGCAATGTCAATATTTATGCATCCGGCATACATATGTAAAAGTATATTTAATTAATACCTTGAACAATCGCGTCACTGATAAAAAAATGTTTAATTAAAAACGATGCAATCCTGTTTTTCATCTACACTGACGTGTTATAGGCATTGTTACGTCATTATAACAATGTATAGTATGTGTAAAACAATTTAGAATATTTATTTATACATATTAGTAAACGTCACGTGTCGAACCATGTCAATATTTATGCATCCAGCACACATATGTAAAAGTATATTTAATTAACACCTTGACATTAACACATTCACAGACATATCTATTTTCACGAAAATAACTCTAATAGACATTTTTAACAAGGTGTAGTGAAAGAGTTAAAAATGTGCAACTTGGACACTTGAAGTGTTAAAAATGATGTAATGTTATTTTAATAATGTATAGTACGTGTGAAATAATTTCGAATATTTGTTTATACATATCCATGGAAAAAAATTATAAAGGAAAACGGCCACTCCCAAGGAATTTTTTTAAAAGAAGAATACTTCCTTTCTCGAGAAAATGTATTTCTATTTCGAGATAAACATTTTCTTCTTTATTTAAATTTATTCCAAGAATACTGAGTATGATAATTTTGTTTTTTTAAGCTTCTTCATTTGAAAATAAATAGAACGTCATTTGCCATCTTATTGACATATCGCAGACACTGATACGTCAGGTTTGTATGTAAAGTGCACGGTAGCTCGTCGCGTAGAATACGCGGCCCGGTTACATAGAGCGATTACCATGAATGCTTGATGATCCTTGTCTCTCAATACGTCGTTGCATTTTACTGAAATTAGTGGCGCGTTCCGATTTTTCCTGCATAGCCCGGCTGGGATGCACTTCCAGTCGTACGAAAGGGAATTGAAATCGTCGAATGGGATTTAATTGGCCATCTAAGAAGCTAACGAGCACTGCGGTTTATTTCTAAAGCGAGCGAAGTATTGCCCGATTGCATTGCATTTCCAGTAGCATTTTTAATTGGGTAGCTCTCTAATTAAATTAGTTATCCTATGCTGAGTATTACAGAAAATTCAATTAATGATGTTATATTATTATTTTTAGCTACAACCATAAAAATAAAAAGACGTAATATTTTTATCCCAGATAATATTGACATACATTTCATAATCATTATACTATTGCAATGTCAGTAATAACAAATACAAGAATAGAAAACTTAATTGCAATATTGCAATTCTTTTATTTGTACTATTCTTGTTGCATGAATACTATTGTCCCTCGCTGTAGAAGTGCCACACAAATCGATACACACCTACAATACGAAGTAAGTGCTGCGGTGATAACGGAATGGAGCAACTTCAGTTTGATAAGAAAATAACATACTTCAAATAGTTATATTTCTTTAACGAAATGGTCAATTATTTGCATTATTTTTTCTAGTAATCGTATTATACTCTTTCAAAAGCCATTATTTTTTATATCGTAATCTTAACATCGATCGAGTGCAAAGTTTATGACTGATTCTTGAATAATATTTTATACAAAATATAAAAATTTCAGGCGAGTTCTTAAAACATAGCAGTCTTTCCTAAAGTTCAAAATTTGTGTTGTTTGACTCAATAAATTATTGTATTTCTATACAAGAAATCTTAAATTTTAATATGTTGAATATAATAATACAACACCGAAGCGAACTTTTATCAACGTGTATATAAATATTATATACACTTGTTTAAGCACAAAAAGACCAAGGTATGGTATCACTGGAATAACTAATAATTACTTTTGATTATTCGTTTTAGTAACATATTCACTGCAAATTATATTGTTTTTACGCTTTTAAAATTATTGTAATTAATTTACAAAGTAATGCAACAGTAACTCAATGTAAGAATATGCGGCAAATTCAACAGGTTAAATTAACAGCATAATATATTTACCATTGGTTTATTTGCAAATAAATAAACCTATTCTCAAACTTGCCAAATTCTATACATTAAACTAAGAGCATAACTTCTACATTGTCAATGTATTATTTACAAAGAAGTAAACTTAGTAGCAGAATGTGAATAACATGAATGTATGAGTTGAATTCGATATTCAACGTATTCCTATTAACATACTGCTGATTGGAAAAACACAGCAGAAGTGATATAACATTGCGTCTGTAGTATTACATAACTTTTTGGCGAGACAGATCGCCGATCAGCTCCAGAATAGCTGTGCAGATGGTATTACTTTATAAAGGCAAGTTTCTAAAATGCTTATTCTAACTTGCAAACAACAATTTGCGATCATATTTACACATAATTTGCGATCGTTTGCGATCATAACTTTTCACTGGACAGGAATAATTTTAGCACATTTACGTAACACATTCCAGCACAATAATTGTTTGTTTAATATTTCAAAATGAAACTAACTTCAGACATCTTTAAAGTTATACTTCAGTAATTAACAGTTACTTCACAATTGTTAATTACGATTCTAATACAATTCTTGGGAATTACTTGCAATTGTAATCGCGTATAAAGGAGATGATCGACTAAACGTTCATACAGTTGGCACTTGATTGTCTGTTTACGAAAGCAAACACCTTCGATCAAAAGCTATACAATTTCATCGAACTGGCAAGTGCAAACTCTAGACTTTTAATTGTAGCACCAAAATGGATATTAAGCTTTTACCAAAAGCTGCGAATTTACAAAAAGTGTGACCATTTTTGTTAGAGAGATATAATTGTTTGAAGAATGTTATTTTCTTATCAAATGGAAGTTGCAGCTTCGCCAGCACTACTGCAACACTCATTCAAAATTGCTTGTGCATGTAACAAGAATAGTAAAATAAGAAATTGCAGCACTACAATTCGTTTTTTGTTGTTGTTATATTTACTACTACAAATGTTGGGTTCAATACACTTGGAAAATATGTCATAAGTTAACGGTGCCTTTTTTGATAGCTCCAAAGGAATAAGTGTGTTGAATGTGCTGAAAAAGGCACCGCTAACTTCATGGGCATGTGGAAAAATGCTAATGAATGAATACTTTTGACACTCGCTGTATGTGAGATTCGAAGTATCCGACCTAGTTCAAAATTTCGATCCGAGAATATGTGACACAGTGATCTTTTATATTAAACTTTTGGATTCTGTACAACGCGAAAACTAATTTAATTAGAGATGTGTCCAATTAAAAATACTGTTTTAAAAAGCGTTGATCGAAGAGCATGTGAAACAATTATTTCTTATGTTTATCACAATCATTTGTTAATTTGTAACAATTACAGTGGACAAAAAAAGTGCTCGCACACACAGTTTTGTTGAAACAAATTTTTATATGGAAGGAAACTACGTGCTTTTTGCTACAGTTAGTATTAATTATTTTAGAAGCTTGGCAGTAAACAAGATTGTTATAATGCTTGAAAATCGTACAAGCAGAACGGCGTTTTTATAGTTAATAATAGTATTAAAATAACTTTGATATTTTTACTAATAAATGGGAGATATCGTTTCATTGCAATAACCAGAATACATTTATTATTAAGAAAGATGTATGATCTATTTTTTACAACAAAAACCTCATTTTATATTCCCTTTAAACCAATTCAAAAATACACAGTGGATAAAAACATTATTTACACGCACAGGGTTTACTAAAACAAAATTGTAACGAAGAAAGCCCTTCTTTCTAAATAGAAAATGCATTTTCTTGTGCAAGAAAATGCTTTCTTAAGAAAAAATAAATTTCCGCAGAAACAGTTTTCTCTTTTAAACATATTTTATAACTAAAAATTTTACTGTGCAGCATTATATTCCATATCTTTTAAGTTTCAAAAGAATAAATAGTAAAATTTTCCTGCAGGAAATCGGAATTTTGTTTCTTATAAAGCTATTCATATAAATCGTATATCAAATCATCATTTGTATCATTTTACTCTGTAAAATGCCTGACACTAAAAGGATTAAGAAAATTCGCTCCAAAAAAACTGATTGTGCTAATACTATTTAAGCGTGTAACTTAATTAGAGATTAATTAACCCAAGGAAAACTGACTGCAAAAGTAAATTTCGATTTAAAAAAACTATGAATCACTAAAATCTTACGTTTAACTTTTCAATAGTATGTAGTACGAGAGCCACCTTAACGAGCGGCACGCCATCTCCGACGATTCATTTCCCCCGATCATTCTAATTTGTCTCGTGACTTAACGGCGACCTAATTGAACGTGACAGTAACCCAGATAGAACGAATCGCGGCACCTGGGAATAAAAATAACGAGTATCGCGAGGAATTCGATAGGGAATCATTGGGCGAGTGATAATTGCGCGCCGGAGGCGCTGCAAAATGGTACGGATTATTATATCAATCCTCTGAGCCGATAGCATTTTATCGCGCGTCATTACGTATTCGTCCAGAATATTTTCAATCCATTTACACAATGAAAGTAAATGTAATATAAACGCAAGTAAATTCGGTGGTTAAAAATAGTATTCGTACATAAAGATTTTCTAAACTCGTTTTCTTAAAGTAGAAAATATGTTGCTTTGAGAATATTAAATTTCTCTAGAAAGGCAAACTTTCTTTTTTGAGAAAATTCATTTTGTCTTAGAAAGAACTTTTGTTTTATATTAATATTTACTCTGTGAAAAGAGTGTAATACTTTTTCTTCACACTGTGAATAGAAAGATTTTGTAGTTATAATTCAAATAATATTATTGTATTAAAAGAAAATACAGTTTAGTGAAACAATGCCGCTTTGCAATAGTTAACTTGGTTAATATTTATAAGACATTTTCAGTTATTTATCATTTGCTGATTTTATTTAAACATTTAAGTATGTGCTACTTATTTATTATTCTACTTAATATTATTAAATTGTGCTAGGAAATATTTGCAAAATTGTATTTAAAACAGCATAATGTTTTTAACAATGAATTTTCGTAAAAAAGAAAACTTCCTCGTTCAAGAAAACGTATTTCTATTTAATAAAAACTGTTTTCTGCTTTTAGAACATTTCTTCCAAAAACACTGAACGTACAATTATTTTTTCCACTCCATATTGTGTTATGTAAAAGTGTATCAGAAATCAATAAATAACGAACAATTGCTGAGTAATTTGACGAAGCAATTCTAGCTATTTATGTGTCCGCCAGTGTAAGAAGATAGGTATGCGAGGCCAATTATGACCGTTCGTCTTAGCGTGCGAGAAGGAATTCGTTTATTCCATCTATTGATTTGTCAGGTGTTCTTATGTCACTGTCAACACTTGCTGTTGTGTTTACCGCGGTAGGACGAGCGGTTACAGGGCGCTTCAGTTGCCTTTGAATCGTTTATCAGAGTTTTTATCACGCACACACATTTTGTACACTGTATTGTTTATGTCTGATTTCGGCGTGCAATATAATATTATTGTAATATGTAGAAATTAGAAAAAGAAGATTCGTCTACCATTAAAAATGACTAAATATCTTGTATTTTTAAATGAACAACAAATTTATTAGACATTCTAGTTTTTAGGTATTTAAACGAAATTACTTATAAATAAAGCAAAGCTTGAATTTGTAATTTTCGTATATTATATGATATTTAAAGACAAGTAAATTAGCATTTATATCACAGTATTATTTGGAGAGACACAATATAATATTATAGTATAGAAAATACAGTTTCTAGTCAACTTCAACTAGAAATCATGAAAAATAAAGTAACTTTTATCTTTTTATTGAAGTATTCCATACAAATACAACTGCAGGAAGGAGACACAATTTAGCAATTTTTCCTTTACACAGTAATCTTTTTACGAACAAATCACGGTACGGTTAGTAAAGTAGATAGTTTTAACAAAATATCCTATAAATTTCATGACGCTATTTACAACAATATCAGTAAAACCTTCGAATTTGCATTGAAACATGATTGGCAGTGCCCGCTTTAGTTTCACCATTTCTTAACTTAATAAAATGAAACAATTTCTTTATTTCAAAGGTAAATAAAGTTTGTTGACCACGTGACAAATTTGTTAAAACTTGATAACAACCAAAGATATTCCTGTTTGAATTTACTACTAAAAGTTTGGGGGGAATATTTTCTAGTATTTAATCGCTATTTGTTATGTAGAAAAAAATTAAAGGAAGCATCAGGAAAGTTCTCCTAATCAAGTAGGTAATCCTGTTGAGAAGATCTAGTAGAAGTTGCAGTAGAATCGGTTCACTGGCTGAAAGGTTATGATGGGCACCGTCTCAGCCACGAAGGCTTCACTAATATTACTATAGCGTGTTTGTTATTGCAAATATTGAAATAAAATTTACAAAGTAATTAGTCCGAACTGTGTACTTTAGTAAGCAGAAAACTAATTTGTAAAAAAAGATATTGCGTGCAAAGAAAAAATTGCCAAATTTTGTCTGATTCTACTTGTATAAGATTCTTTAAGGTATTTCTTAATAATTTGCATTTTCACTGAACCATAAATGCATTTTTAGAAGAAACGTTGCAAATAATGTAATGAATCCCATGAATAAAGATTCATAATTTCCGCGAACGCGAAATTCCCCAAATTACGGATGTCTATATTTGGTAAACAAATCCCAGCGGCGTGGAGGTAATTTAGAATTGGCATTCGATTCCTCCGCACTGGGAGAGGACGTGCATACACAGTGCATAAAAAAATTCCTCGAGCACACAGTCTTTTTGGAGGAAATTTTCCTGCAGAAAAAATCATCCCCTCGAATAAAAATACACGTTCCTGCACAAGAAAGAGTCCAATTAACACTTTGACTGCCATGTCAGTCGAATTCGGCTGACACTTGACATTCATTCACAGATATGTTTATTTTCACGAGAATAACTATAATAAACATCTTTAACGAGGTGTAGTGAAAGTGTTAAAAATTCGCAATTTTGACAGTCAGTTAAGGAAAAAAACATTTCTTTAGAGACGACAGTCTTCTTTTTTTAAGAAAAATTGATTCCAAAAATACTAAATGTATTAATACTTTTTTTTACAAATAAATAGAAATATTCTAGAATTTTTGTAGTAACTCAAAAACTTTTGCACAACTACATACTAGCACGAAAAAATCGACCTTGTGTTTATAATTTCCAATATTTTGATTGCCAACATTTCAATATCAAACAGGTCGTCCTTGAAATATTTATAACAACTAGTCAAAATTTTCTATGAATTGGATTACTGATTGGTGATTTTTTTCATTGTAAGTCACAACAAAAGCAATAAAACTAACTTATGTCAAAAAATTAATAATGGGTCAAAATTAGAACATTTTCTTGTATAGCAAATGTATTTCTAATCGCATAGGACTGTTTTCTTCTATAAGAAAAGTTTTTTCAAAAACACTGGCGAGGAGAGTACTTTTTCTTTCCACTATATACGATAATCCTGGGTATTTATACTGCTGAGAAAACTAATTATACTATTATTATATTATTATATGCTTTCATATTAAATCATGCTTTGTGTCTGCCTGTCACACTGTTGCTGGCAAGATTTTCAACATTTCAAATATTCCAGTATAATACAGAAGCAGATTTCAAAAAGGTGACGTGTTTTCGAATCTTTCCATTTTCTGACATGAAGTCATAATGGCGCGTAATTTCTCCGAGGAGTGTTTCTCAGCCGGTGGGAAGCGGCAAGTCGTGTGCCGGGGATTGCCGGTATCGACTTTCGGGGAGCACACGTCAATAAGTAGTGTTATGTATTACATAGCCGGTCACATATTCGCCGAGGAAACTCGTGCACCGATCCCACCGATTAATCCAATGCCGAATTCTCTTCCAGCGAATCAGATAACAGTCGAGTGCTCCTACTCGAGTAAGAGTCGAATCGCGCTCGAAAGAGTTGTGCACGTCCAGCACGAACCAACAGCTCGCCAATGTGTCTTGCGAACACTCGGCTTCCGGCGAGTTTGAGGTTAGCCGCGGCCACTTGGCGCTTTTCAGCCACACAACTTAACCCTTCGACTCGCCAATTCAAGATCAAACACTTCTCATGTAACCTCCAATCCCAAAATCCAAAATCAAACAAACGCAATGTATAAATTATTACTAATAGTTGTTACAGTACTCAAAACTCTGCGCATGATTCTATTGTAGAATTAAACTTCACCGAATAAAACCAACTAGAATTCTAGTACGATTCGTACAACTTGGACAGCGAATGATAAACACAAGCATCACAGATTTTGTTTACCAGACTCTCAGTCGCTGCAACTGGTGCGCCACGATTATATAATACAAGAATCACAACTGCATTAGCAATTGCTGGATCGGTTCAAGGATACACTTGGATTAAGTTATTCAGCAGAGTTAAAACTTGATTGTTCCGCCTTCGTAATCATAGAAAGCATATGTTCCCAACCCAGGAAAACTAGCACAGAGAGTACGAGTATCAAAGTCCACGTGTCATTCGTGGCACTCTAACAAATGTTTTCTTCACTAATACTGTTGCCTGCGCAAGATAATCACTTCCTTTAACATTTTCCACAGCTGAACAAGTTCATACTCATCCTGGCATTGGATGCGCAGAGACAGAGACCAATTAACACTGCACGCATCAAAGTCCAAATGAAAAGAGTATCATCACCAAATAAGTGGTAGAAAGTGGCAGTGATGGAAACACGTTAACCATCTCCAGCTACTTGAGAAACTGAGGAAGATCTTCAGCTAATTATTGTAAAATAAAGAAAAGCGTTGTAGACTAACCTTTCAGTGGTGGCAACTGTTGGAGGTCGACATCCTGGGAGTTGCGGTAGCGCGAGGATCCCTGGGACTTTTTGGACTTCTTCTTGACGGACCGCTTGGCGAAGGGATCTATCCGGTCAACAAAAGTCCCAGACATGGTGGAATTAACAGAGGCACTATGAGGACTGTTGGAACCAGGTGAATTGGAGTTACGTTCGTGCCTCGGCTGCAGCATGTCGGCGTTAGGCGCGGCTGCAGGAGGTGCCGAGCCCGAGGAGGCCGTATTCCGCCCCGACGACGAACTCACTGCATTCACAAAGAAAGGCTCTCGACACTCCACTAGATACGAGGAAGAGTCGCACGTGGTGCGTGTGTGTCTTAGGACACGGTAACCTACTATTCAGGCGTTCCTTCCACGGAGAGGGGCGAAGCGAACGGGTGGCCGAGCGTGCATAGCACGCCGAGAGAGAGAGAGAGCCAACAAGCTACGTCGTCTCGTGGCGCAAAGAGAGAGAGCCTCGGCTGCTCACCGATAATCTTTGGAATCTAGAGTGGCGAGCGAGAGGCGCCGATCCATCAAGAGCGCATAGATCGAAGGAAGCGTCGTTGGATCCTTCTGTCGGTCCGGTGGCTCAGTCCTAAGTAATCTATAACAAGTTGTTCCGGAGCGGCTAGAAGAGAGACTCGAGTCGAGAGACTGGAGTTTGGAGTTGTGGGGTGTTGGAGGTCGGTGGCTTAGGACCGGCGGGTCAGAGCCGAGCTCGGGGCAGCGGTCTCGAGGTGTCGGTAGGTGTAAGCTGGCGAAAAGGGGCGCGATCGCTCTGCTTAGGCGTTGTCACACGCGGCCGGACGCACGCCCCGTGCCGAACGCTCCTATCTACCCAGGAGGAGAGTACGTGTGTCTACGTCCGAGGGCTCCCACCTAGACTCGCAGTCTCAAGAGTGCCGAGAGAGTTCTCTCTTCCTTGGGAAGTGGTGGTTTCTCGGGCTTTGGGCGAGCAAGGTTTCCCGGGGGAATGGCCAATTGGCCGATTATCGGCTATCGCTCGCCGATCGGCATGAACGCCTCCGTGGAGGAGGAGTAGCGGCAGTGGCCGTGATCGCTTCTCTCTCTCTCTCTCTCTGTCTGCTTTCTCAGGCGAGCGGGCCGATTCCCATTGAGGGCGGCCGAGCTCGACGGGGAAGCTTCTCCTGGCGGAGGAGGCTTTAGCGTGGCTGCTTCGCTCGCTAAAAGAAGCACCTCTTTCTCTCTCTCTCTCCCTCTCTATCTCGCTCGATTCGTACTCTCCCTCTCTCTCTCTCTCGCTCTCTCGTTCTCTCGCTCTGGCTATCGAGGCGGTGTTAGCACCGTTACGAAATAATACCTTCTCGCCCCGTCCGTCCACAGGCGGTTCCCCGGCTCGGCGAAAAGCGGAGCTCGCCCGATTCTATCGGTTTCCGTAGCACGCGCGTCGTCCCTGCTCACTGCTACTCTCTCCTGGTGCTTGCGGGCCAATTGCGAGCGGCTCTCTCGCGCTTCTCTCACTTAAACGCCGCGAGGGAAGAGACCGAGCTGGCTCGAACAGCACTCGGCCGCCATCAGCTGCTCCGAGCGACGAGCTTCTTTCATTTTTGCCCGCACCAGCAACCGTCCGTCAGGCATCGAGCGGTCCGCCGATCTCCACCAGCATTGTCCGTTTCCTTCTCGGCGCACACGGAACTAGCACGATTTCCCCATCTACCGCACGTTAGAGATCGAGTAAAAAGAAAAAAACGCTCCCTCGCACCGTCGCCTTCTCACTTATTGAAAACCCGTCAAGAGGTGCCTTCTGTGCCTGAAAATAGTAATGTGCGCTCGGCAATGATCGACCGGAGACGGCCGAGGCCGCACGAGCCCCCACGAACCGGCCAGAGCGCGCCACTTTGCACGCCAAAGACCTCAGCCGCTACTCGGCTTCCGCATCGCCAATCAACGCTCGCCTTTCTTCTCAGCTTCGGCTTGCCGCGGCTCTTTTGAAATTAGATCCTCTAACCGTAGAGGAAAATCTTGTCTTTTGGATTTCTTTTTGCTGGAAATCTGTCTAGAATAATTTTTCTTACTTAATTGATTATAATTATTTTTATTAGAGTAGCCTTTATCTGACAGTAATGATTCAAAGGTTAGTGTTTGAATCAAACAGATTCTACGGTATTTCTAGCGTTAATCAGATTTATTATGTGAACTGAATGATATTAAATACACCATTACACAGATTTTATTATTCTCTGCAAGTATAAAGTTACATAATCGATTCCATGGTTTAGAAATACCTACATTGTTTTATTGCTAGTCTTTGTTTCTATGGCTTACTTGTATGTATGTATTCTATGTGTTTCGCTTGCGTGTGTTAGAATATATGTGGGAAATTTATTCTGTAATTAATTTGTAATTACGCTTCATATATAATTATCTTTGTACAATATTGCAGAATTAATACTAAAGTTATGAACGGGATCAAAATAACTTATTTAATATTTGTTCATGTTTATAATTTAATTGTTATATATTTTGATTCATTAAACTATTTATGACTTTCTAAATATATATTTCACGTTTTTTACATTTTTGTAGAATACCGAAATGAATAATTTCGCTCATTTATAAAATGTTGGTAAATTTGGATGAAATTCGTGTTTCAAAAGTTACTTATAAATTTTTACAATTTTTCCGGCACAGGAATTCCGATTTATAACACATAACGAGCTTTAAAAACGCGCCATATATGAGGCGTAATATAATATTATTACTTGCTTTGTAGGAATTATTGAATTATTTATTGCTGAAAAGTAAAATAAGCGTATGGCTTATTATAATTTCGATTCTTAGTGAGAAGAATATATGACTTATTTTCTAGTACAGAAATCTTCTTTCGTATTGCCAGTAAATGAATGTAAACATTTATATCAATAATATGTACATTTCTTTCTTAAATATCATGTTTTTTGAAAAGAAGTACAAAATTTTGACTGTTGAGTGCAAATAGCTGTCAAATTAACATTCAGTAGTTCTAATACTACTTAAACTTACTGAAACTACTGATACTCACTTAAGCGATTACATGCAGCAAGAAAGTGTCAAAAAATCTTTTCCTTTATTGTTGCATTTTCAGAAGCTTAAAGAACGTGTTCTGAAAATTTAAATCCGACATCTCTAACATTAATAATGCTACCAAATTAAACAAATTTAAACAAAATGTGTGTGTGCGCCCGCATGTCGCTATCGCGTCACATCAATTTGACGGAGATTTTTGAGAGGCATCATTTTGAGATGGATGAATTCGAGAAGCATACGGGAAAAAACAATTGCACGTCGACAACAACAATCCATTTTCCATGAGGCTAATGTTGCTGCTAGAGGTAGCTTATACTGCTCTGGAATAGGTGATGAAAGGTACAAATTAAAGTATAATTATACTTAGCTCAGAAAAAATCAGATCCAAATCTTCAAACGCATTTTTCTTGAAACTCAATTTTTAAAATCGCTGTACTTGATTTCTCGAAGATCTATAGAATGGCTTGAAATTTATGTATACTTTTCTTCGAACCATAATTCTCCTCTTTGACGATCCAATTTTTTTAACTTTCACTCTCAATTATTTATATTTGTAAAACGAAGAGCAAAATTTGTAAGAAAATCGACGTACAATGTGTAATGACCGCCATTTAGGAAAAAAATATATTTGGAATATTTAAGATCAGCAAGTAGAAATAAGTGTCAACAATTTTGAAACGTCATATGTGATTTTTGTTTCAAATACTCCGGTTCATAGGAACACGGTTCACTGCAAAACATTTTTTTAAAATCCCTCTGCCGTATCTGCACGGATGTCTTTTATGTTAATAAATATTTTTGGGAAAAAACGTATAGTGAAATAATAAATGAATGCACCTCTGCATAACAACATATTCGGTTTTGATATTGCATGTAGTTGAAAGATGAGAAATAGCGAATTTTTCTTTGATTTTTCGGCTGCTTGTTGTATTTAAACATCAAACGGATATTCTTATTGTCGTTTCAGGAAACTAAACAATTTATTAAAATGCACTTACGATTACCCTCCATATTTTTATTACAAACTCTTTAATGAACTTCAAAACAATTTGTGGCTAAGAAAAATTGGTTAAAAACGACGATCAATTATTCAAAAGTCAGTAGAAACTGTCGGAAACAGAATAGACAAATTCTACTTCCCAAGAAAATCATTTTCCACTGATACTTTTCTCGGTCAACGTGCATTTTACTTTGAAAGCCCAAAAAATAGGCATTCAAGATTTTTTTACAGAGGACCAATTAAACCTATCAAAATGAAACTTAGTGCGTTTATTATTAACATGTTAAGTTATATATGTAATTTTTTCTGTGACCAGCAACTGAAAAGTTAGGCTTTCTAATAGAAAAGAAATTGAAACGCCTGGACCAAACATTTTCATGGAAAAATACCGAAGAATAACAAAACGTCAGAATCCAAGTTTGCAAATATGACTTATTGTCTAGAATTTGTTCATTTTCGAACTATCAAAAATAGAGTACTTTTTTGAATTTTTATACTAGAATCGATGCTGCCTTTCGCACAAATATAATGAAGATGTGTGCAAAATACAATGAAAATTCGTTAGATATTTATTAAAAAAGTTGTACACTCCAAATCCCTTTTTTTATTAGACAAGCGTACGTTTCAAGAAAATTCCTGAATGAAAGTTCTACTTGTCGACCTCCTCAATGGGAATGGCCCCTTAAGGTCGCTTACCGGTGTAATCGACCTTCCACTTGTCTGCGATTGGCTGAGCGATGCACTTCTGATCAATGCGCGCTGAATACCTTATCTGATAATAGATAACCTCGATGCACGTGCGCAACCTTTAGGACAAATTGCCCTTTAACTATTTGTTATTTTATTAAAGTGAAATTCAACTTGGAAGCTGATTGAATAAAGGCTGGAATTTTCTTCACTGGTAATTAGGTTTGTTCGCACAACCTCGCCGCAGTGAATTGAGTAGTCCTCGAGCGTTTATTGAATTTCCCGCGATTGAATTGATGTCGATATATCTGCCGTGTCGACAGATGTAATTAAGGACCATTTCCATGGCTGGCCAAGAATCAAGTCACGTGACTAATGCTTTTCTAGAGTGTGAATTTATGCAGCATGTTAATTTCGAACGATATTATTAAATACAAATTCGCACCTTAAAAGATACTTTTTCGCGCAAACCTTAAAGCTAATGCTTGTTCGATGCTTTTCTTTATAAAGGTTTTAAGTTTAGTACTTTATCGCTAGTGTTAAAAAATTGTGAAACTATTATAGTTTATCATAGTAATATTAATGCTAAAATTCGACAATGTTTCATAAACTCGCAGCTTTAATTATAAATTCCCGCCTTAAGCTGTGTTCTCATCGAAGGAATAATTAAAGAACCTTTTATTGATATTTCAACGTCTTTCGAAAAAGATGCTTGTTCTTACTACGAATTTCTTAAAATCTCTTATCTCTCTTACTTTATATTATTAATGATTGATGCTAGTGCCAAAATACCAAATACGGATAAAGTTGCCGGTTCGTGTAACGCCGACATTGCACGTTGCCCGTTCGGCACGTAAAATTCCTGTATTGAACTATAGCGTATCATACCACTTTCTCAGCTGTGATACGCTTGCGTTGGAGTGCTACAGTTCAAACCTGTAAGAATAGCATTGGACCAACGCGAGTTTTACATTTTGAATGAAAAGAAACCTTTAATATTGATGTATTTAACCACAATGAGCGACAAAAAATTCTTTGCTCTAATGCTCTCATTGATGGAACAACCAAATATGTTTTTATTGAAATTGCATAGTTCTTTTCAAAACCGCGTCGGTTCTTACTGAAAATTTCTTAAAGCAATTTTAGAACATTGTCTTTTATGAATGTATTGTTGATTCTTATTTTCTTATATATAAATGTCATGCACGTGATTTATATTTTGAAATAATAATTTTAGTTACTTTAAATTCGCGGCGAGTCAATGTAAAACATGTATTTGCTCTATTTAATAGATAAATATATTTTAGGGAAATTAAAATCTTCGTTTGGTGTTAATGTTTTTGTTACTGGTGATTAAAATGACTGCGTGTTGTTAATATGCCGATGCTATAATAGCGTAGACAAAATAGCAAATAGAAGAAAATGCGAGTTTCGCACGTAAATAAATTCCTATATAAAATTATAGCAGTTTCACAGCTTTTAATACCATTGTTAAAGTACACTATGATATACTTCAACCCACAAGTAAAATATTACAGGAAAACATACATCCTTTCCCACATATTTGAAATTTAAATTTTGTGCATTTATAACTCAATTATATTTTTATAAACTTAATAACTTTTCATACAAAGTTCAATGCTGACGTTGATTCAAATTCGTCCAATACTATTAATTCTTATAAATTTGAATTACTAAAGTGCTACCAGATTGTTTAAGAATTTTAAATGTGAAACAGTCACACTGAAAGTCAAGTGTTATATGAACTTGCAACTTTAAGGAGGTTGGTGCGAAAAATGAAAATAATGAGATCGGATTGAAATTTCCAGAAAATGATAGTCAATGGTCACTGCAGCTACCTTTAAAATTTTAACTTGTTTGTCTGCACAGTTTTCGAATAATCAATGTCGAAAAATCCATTCTTATGGCAACGAGAGCAGAAATTACCGTTTATGGCTTAAAAGTATGTGATACAATAATGACATATGAATAAAAAATATTTCACGTGGTAAATAGGACATTTACAAATAATCAGGCAAAGTTTCAAAAGCTTGGTCTGTCCGGTTCGAGAGTGTTTGACTAGAAAGTGAAAAGTAAATATTTTCATTTGTAGAAATAATTACCACCTTATTTCTACAAATGAAAATATTTACTTTTCACTTTCAAATAGTATAAAAATAAAAGCTAACTTATAAAAGCAGGTGTGACATAGCATAAACTTAATTGCAAATTGAATTTTACTACTCAAAAATTGCTCTTATTGTAATTTAAAAAGGCCTCAAAATTCTGTGCCAGTGCTCACATGTTCCCCTCTTAACCCCCCAACAAATCACGGAACCAACCTCCTTAATGTGTATTATTTCATACAAAGTCTAAAAAAACAATCTGCTTGCGTTCATCTAATAAATTTCTTGCGAGTGTGACTTCCAATAATTTAACGCTAGCGTTAAATGCTACAGTTTACAATACGAAATTTACATGTCGATCAGACAACGCTGAAAGTTGCCTCGCATGAACTTTTGCACCAACCTCCTTAATGTGTATTATTTCATACAAAGTTTAAAAAAAACAATCTGCTTGCGTTCGTCTAATAAATTTCTTGCGAGTTTGACTTCCAACAATTTAACGCTAGCGTTAAATGCTACAGTTTACTATAAAAATTTTACATGTCGATTAGACAACGCTGAAAGTTCCCTCGCATGAACTTTTGCACCAACCTCCTTAATGTGTATTATTTCATACAAAGCCTAAAAAAACAATCTGCTAGCATTCGTCTAATAAATTTCTTGCGAGTGTGACTTCCAATAACTCAACGCTAACGTTAAAATGCTACAGTTTACTATACAAATTTTACATGTCGATCAGGCAACGCTAAAAGTTGCCTCGAATGAACTTTCGAAAGAGAATCCTTCGAAGCGTGTCAGTGGTGACGCCTTATCGGCGGCAGGGCGAATCATAGGAAATCCCCGCCACTAAGCGCTGCAACCAGGCAACATGCCCGAGGCGAGGGGACATGTATACGTCAAGTGCGAGTTGTAATTCAAAATTTCCAGCTTATCGTGTCATGTTCGCCGCTGAAGCCGATTTCACTTACAATGTGAATAGCGCGGCTTATCGTGGAGCGTTAAATGCCGAGCGTGCGATGCACAGTGGCGATCAGCTGCGCACAGCATCCTACAGCTGTAGGTTATAACCGAACTCGAAAACACTCGTCGAGGAATTTGACGTCTGGATAAGGCGGCTTCATCATGCTCTCCCGCAAGAATAAGGATTTAAGGACGATCAAGGAGGGAGTCGTCGGCAAATACGTGAAAAAGGAAACCCCACCGGAGATGCCAAGTACGCTTTACCCTGCCTTTGTTCTCCATTAATCTATACGCTTCAGTCACCCTTATTAGAATCTAAATTTTCTACTATTCTAACAATCTGTTATGTTATTTCCCTGGTTTTTAGTAGAATACGTAGACTAGTGTTACAAGTACTATAGAAATGGTTTAGTAGAATCTAGAATCAAAAAACAACAAAAGTAGTATAGTAGCACCTCTTTTATTTTAATTTTGTATTATTTCAACACTCTGTTATATTATTATTGTTATTGTAGTCTTTGTTGGAGTACTTGGATTAATATGAAAACAATTAGTAGAGTATCAAAAACTAGTATCAAAAAACAATTTTATCTGAATTTTGCATTATTTCAAAACTCTGTTATATTATTATTATTATGGCGTTTGTTGAAATATACTTGGATTTAGTGTCAAAAGAATTGTAGAAATTGTACAGTAGAATTTATCCTAGCATTCAAAAACAATAAAAATAGTACAACAGCACCTCTTGTATTTGAATTTTCAGTTATCCAAATATTCTCTTATATTACTTTTATGATTTTGTATAAACTTAATATGAAAAGAACCATAAAAATATTGCAATAACAACTTTTTTATCCAAATCTTATTATCTGCATTTTCTTGTATTCTAATATTTCACTGAACTTCTTTATTTCTTGATTTTGATTCCTCTTGAAATATACTAACTGACATGGAGAAAAATACTGATAATGCAGTAGGGCGTAGTATTAAAAAAATGTATAAATCTTATGTTACATTTTCTTCTATATTGCATGGCCCACTATCAAAAACCATAATAATTGTACAGTTTCTTATACGAATGATGTTATCAAACTTTTCTATAATTCCAACATTCTCATATTATTTTTATGATTCCTGGTGAAGTATATAAACTTCATTGCTTATCTAATAATGCAACCAGTTACAATGAAGTTTTAATAGCTATAAAGTGTTTCCACCTACAAATTTTTAATCAAATTATATTCAAATCAGTTATTTGTAATTGGTATTATTAATATTTGCTCTTTTTTTTAATATATTGTGATCAACATCAAGAAGATAACAGTGCTATTTGAGAATTCCCTTATCCAAACAGGAACCTTATGCGATTGATTAGGATAATCGAGCTTCTATTGTACTTCTGAGAGTTTCCACTATGACAATAGAGCTAGAACAATGCAACTGAATGCTATTCTTCTTTCAGTCATTAACGTCTGGACGACAGAGCCAAACAGACGAGCAAGAAGGCGGAACAATCATGCACCGATGCCAGCATCCATGGTAAAGCGACTAAACTTTTAATTGTTGTCACTTATTGAATATCTAAAGCAATAATAATTGTTTTGTCAACAGGCCATTCCACAGCAACCCAGTATGGTACAGAAATTTGGCAACACAAAGACGACGATGAGTGCGGTTGGTTTAGGGAGTCACGAGGGAAAGTACACCCCCAACAGCTCCGTGCCCGATTTAGCGCAACGGTGACGATACTTTGGAACATTGAGTTTACGGGTGTTCCGAAAATGTCGCAAAAGACTCTAGCCATCTTATAAATGAGCAGATGCGAATGAAAATGACTATTTTCAAAATTGGATTCGTGTTTCCGTTTTCGAATAAATCCCAAAAAACTGTGAGGCAATGAGACGCTGCGTGATACTTTTGCGGCAGGGTTAAAGCCGAGGCTCAGTCTTCGTTCGGTGGACGAGATAGGTGGTCCACAATTATGTGTTTTGCTTATGATTAACAATATGGTTTACAATACCGCGTTAGCATCTCACAGCGTGTCATTAACCCACAGCCTTTTAAGATGTTTTCGAAAACAGAGAGTCAAATCCAAACTTGAAAATAGCCCTTTTTATTCCCGCCGCCTCCTGTACATTCTACACGAGGACCGAGTAGTCCATTTACTCGTTGTGACCATCCAAAACGCTTATTTCTACTGTATTCCTCGTCAGATAGTATCTACAAATAGTATTCGAATGCTACGTGACTATCCAGATACACATTTTAACTTCGCGACCTTCACTTAAGATTAAAATATTTTGCTTTGTATTTTAATCTTGAGTATTCAAAATAGTGGCTTATCCGAACTCGGTCGAAGGAAACCTATTTCAAAATGGTATTTAAAATACTTTTTGCAAAGATATTACCCACCACTGCTGTACAGCCGTTATTGGCTAAGCAAACTTGTAATCTGGCTACTAAATTGTGGGGATGATTTGGAGTTGACGAAACGCCTTGTCTGCTCTGTTCCGCAATTCTGCTCTGCTCCTAATAGGTCGACCTGACTGGTATCTTTTACGGCGCCCCATAAAGAAAAGTTAATTCGCTATTATAGCTACTACAACTCGATACGCTATTTGTTTACATTCTATGTAATCTGACCTAATTAGTCTTGGAGAAAAACTATGGAACAGAGTAATCCAACTTGGTAAACTTCAATTGCGTCTCCAAACGAAACTATACTTCGGAGACACATGGTTCCTTTAGCAATATTGGTGCCCTCAAGGAGTAGAATACGATAAAATAAAACAAAAAATTTGACCTTCAATTTCAAGGTCAAGTACTATTTTGCGGCAACTGTTTCTTATGGATCTTCGCCGATCCGAGGGTGCAGAATCATCCTATGATAGTCGCGACATTTATTTTTTTTACACCCTGTACAAGATGGCTATAATCATTTACGATATTTACCGGAGATTCTATGTGAACCTAAGATCTTCTATGATAACAGTTGATGTTTTGTAGATTCGCTAGCCTTTCTGTAAATACTGGCACAAGCGACGGCATGTCATCTCGCACGGCGACGCCAATGTATCACCCTGGTCTTTCGCCAGCGATATCGCATACCTATGTGAACCAGTACGCCGGGTCAGAGTATCATTTGGATAGAGTACAAACGCCACAGATGCCTTACATCCCCTTCGACATTGACTCCGGCTACGAAGAGTACAATCAGTCGGCATTCCGCCAGAACGCTGGGTAAGAAAATACAGCACCTTTCATACCTTTTCTTATTGTTTGACTTTGTCGTCGATTAGCAAAGAGTGCCAGAAGAATTTCGTGAGAATCACAACGTTTAGTAGAAAGAGATAAATCGATTGCAACAGTTTATTTATAACGCATTGAATAATAGATTGTTATTTCAGAGTTACTTTTCAATCAATATAATATTTTATATACTGTAGTTTGCCATATAAAATTAATATACATAAGTAAACAAATATAATAAAGTATTTACGAATTATTCGTCGCAATAAGAAAGGGTGCAAGCATCTTCTGGTACTCTTTGCATGGCGTACAAAAAGTGGCACATTATCGTTTGAAACTTGAATGCTGCAAGGATATTCAAAATCGCTTATATCTATGTTTCGCTATCTTCAAGATATAGCCGATGTCATTCGGAAAGATCTAGTTCTCGCAACGAGCAACAGGAAGAACTGCCGCTGCCACCAGGTTGGTCCGTCGACTTTACGCTGCGTGGTAGAAAGTATTACATTGATCACAACACGAAGACAACTCACTGGTCCCATCCACTGGAGAAGGAAGGTTTGCCTACTGGCTGGGAAAGAATAGAATCGCCAGAATACGGCGTTTACTACGTAAAGTAAGCGATAGTGTTTCTTCAACGCAAAAATCACAAATATTTCATAGTGTAGTTTTTACGTGGAAGCATAATTTTTTACGTTTACGTTTTTACGTTGAACGTCGATTATCCGAGTTGTTCGAAACATGTCTGTTTGGATAAGGGAAACCATGTACTGTCCAATAGTTACGTTCTTGACACTTTGGCGGCCGCACTGTTTGTCAAAATTTCTTTGCTTGGCGCTGGCACCACTAACTCTGTTACTTCGCTTGTCGCCGGCTGTTTTCGAAGTTATTGGGAGATGATAAATTTCGATCACCGGCGAAGGTCACCACTGCATAGTGTTAACACTAAGTTTACGGACGTTTCTTATACACTTATTTCTACGGATTCGCATCAATTTGATACACGAACAAAACCATACAGTTTGTTCTAAAAACAACATAATTATGTACTATTAATTTAAACATGAAACTGGTAAATAGAACATGAATGCCACTTTTCCATTAGTGGTAAACGTCTTAAAGTACCTAAAACAGAAATGGTGGTGCTGGCTTTCCTATCAGATGTGATTCATCGGGTTTTTAAAGCATCGCCGCTCGCCAAACTGTGTGTTTTATTTTTGACGCTCGCTATCTTGAAAAATCAACTTTTCTTATTACATTCTGATTTATTATTGTAGCAATGCTTTAGTGAGTGAAGCCAATCTAC
This sequence comes from Ectemnius continuus, assembly GCA_910591665.1. Classification (NCBI taxonomy): domain Eukaryota; kingdom Metazoa; phylum Arthropoda; class Insecta; order Hymenoptera; family Crabronidae; genus Ectemnius; species Ectemnius continuus. Next base: position 11,189,100 of record OU342868.1, on the reverse strand, counting down.
TAGCATTATGCTTATTTTACTATTTCGTTTAACATTACACGGTTTTGAAAAAAGTAAATATCGATACATATTTCTCTGGTTAAGTGGATAAAAGTCAAAAGAAGCAGTAGAAGAAAAATGTTAATAGTTTCTGTAGTTCTTCTCGTGAAATTCGAAACGTATCAAAATGACGCGTTCTGTAAACCTAGTGTTAATGTTAGTCTCCAAATATTTGAAAAAGAACAAGCATATTAATGGTACCTGTGACAGACACTGAGATTAAATATGATCTTTTTAGCCACTACAGCTGTGTTGCAACCGGTTGCGTTAATTGTTGCACACTGAACTGTGCATATACAAGAGATGTTCGGATAACGGAGCGTTCGCGTTAGCGCCATTTTTTTCAAAATATATATGCGTACAGTTAGAATGTTGAGGCCGTAGCATTACTAGTAGAGCAGCCAGGCACTTTTTGATGATACTTCGTGACTCTTTGGAAAAAGAATCAATTTGTATCGGCAATTTCTTAAAGGATCCTTAGCCTGTTTCTTGCCGGAGGCAAAAATTATTCCGTTTTCTCCATATATCAATCTTGAAAACTCTTCAATGCTGAATCTTTCGTGAATCTTGAATTTTCAAACTCTTGTTGTTAACATCAGAAACATTAAAAGAAGCTTTAAGAAATTTTCGACAAGAACAGACACTTTTTCCAGGAAACACGAAACATCAATTAAAAAATTCTAGTTCCTCCTCGATTAAGAAAGCACACTTTGCCGAAAGTTTCACCTCTCATTCTACATTTTACAGTCACATCACACGGCAAGCTCAATACGAGCATCCGTGCTACCCGCATGAGATTCAAGCGGTCCGAGTGGTTTCGCCGCCACGGCACACGCACTTCCACTCGCACAGCGTTCTCGTACCAGCCAATCCCTATCTAAACGAAGAGATACCACACTGGTTGTACGTGTATAGCCGAGCGTCCGTCGCCCTGGATAGAAAATTGCGATGGGAACTGTTTCGACTGCCCGAGTTGGACTGCTTTAACGCGATGCTTACAAGACTGTACAAACAGGAACTGGAAGAAGTTGTGATGCGATACGAAGAATACAGGTGCGTATGTTGGGTTTAAGTTGGGCTTCGCGCCATTCTACAGGCGAAGATCTTTGTATATTTAACACTAGCTTTACGGACACTTATTTTCTTTAAAAGAAACTATTAATTTAATTTAAAAACAATTACAATCATAACACACATAATATAAGTTAATTAAATCTCTTAGGATTGCATAAATAATAGTCAGCATAAGTTGGAAAAGAAATTCATAGTAATTGTTTTTATAATTTTGCTCGTGAAATTCGAAATCCGTTAAAATGACGAGTCCCGTAAACCTGGTGTTAAGAACAGAGGATATATATAATAATAACAATCCCAAATGTGGTTTAATTTCAGTTTCAAGAGCCGCAAAATGGACTTATTGTACATTTTTACTTCCATTCACGAATCCTTTCCACAGTCGTCAATTATTGCCTTCGTTACTTAGAATTTATTCCTCTCTAATGCATACGATTCATACTACACACACCTGACCGACAAATCCATGTCCTACTTTCGTCTTCTCCTTCCTAAGTTTATTCACAAGAGCTCTAATCCATATTATTGCATGTTACTCGCTCCTTCGGAACCACTGATTTCGAAATAGAACCTAAATCCTGTTATATCTTACCATTTCTACCAGATGGCAATTCAGTTATATGTGGATTTCTCTATCACGTTCTTTTAACATTCTAAGCTGATTGTCACGCGGCAGAAACATAAAAAAAATTATGATGCAGCATCCGATAAAATATAGACAGAAAATGAAGTTTGGTAGGATGTACTTATATCCGGTATGAAAGACTTTTAACACTAAACCTACCGACACTTTTTTTATACCCGCACTTCCCCATTGAAAACGGTCATTTGACCGCTGATTGGTAGGTTTAGTGTTAAAGGGATGTGATAGGGGGAAATCGCCCCCAAAGGGAGCGTTTAAAAAGTCATACATACCGGATGTACATGCTACCAAATTTCAATTTTTGTCCAGCGGCCGTTTTGCAGATTGTGACAACTATTCTGTAGGATAATTAACTATTCTGTCGGAAATATTATGAGTCAAATGAGAGTAGACTTTTGTCGTACAAGCACTTGCGCATGGAAGATTGTGTATATGGTTATATGCATGCGTACCCACGCACATTGACGCCACGTCAATTATATTCCAGGCAGAAGTCCAGCAAAATTATTTCAAATTTCATACTTCAAAGACTTGTATCCTTTATATCAAACAGAGAATATTTTTGATTCTCTTTGTAAATGCCTATGTCACGCCCTTTTACTAATGAGTAGTTTTGCATTTAAATTTTATCAGCAGATAAAATACTAAAATTCTATGTAAAATGTGCGAAACGTGCGAACTTCAAGGGCGGTTATTTCAAATTTGGAACGGTGAATTTTCCTTAGATTTCACAAACTTGTAAATATGACTCATAAACACACGTTGCCCAAGTTTTACAAACTTTTTGAAGAAACATATCTACGCGATAACTACTTTGGTGGTTCCTTAATAGCTCCTATTTTATTCAAGTATTTTACTTATTCGAACTCGTTCGGTTTCTCCACAAGTCTTATCTAATCTTTCTATTTTTTCTCGTGAACGATCTCCCGCTGAGTTGCTCACCTTTCCGTTGCTTACCCTATCGTTATATCCCATTGCCCTTTCACTTGCTTCAGTATTTAAATGTTTCCTTTTGCTTCCTTTTTAGATTATATAAGCCAGTTTCATTTATCCAAACGTAAAGGCCACTTCAAATGCTTTCTCTGAATCTTTTCTGTATTATTTGTTTTCTGAACCATATATTTCGGTCTCATAGAAAAGTATACTTTTTATTTAAAAAAATCAGGGAGGAGTATTCTCTTATTTCATTTTTCTCTCCACTTTTTTATCTCCCAAGTATGGCACTTGTCTAGGGAGTAGTTCTTGCATTTCGTCTGCATTTTTCGCCAAAAACACAATGTCAGTTTGCGTTAAACACCGAACGAAAGTTCTTGCATCCTAAATTTATCCTTTTTTAAAATCCGAGCAATATATGTTGAAAAATTTATCGATTTTTATAGCCGTTCTTTCTCATCAAAGGCTCTTTTCATTGCAATCCCAATATTTAAATCGTTTCCTGTTAATAAACGCTTCTCTTCTTCTTTATTGATGTACTCAGTTACCTGTGTAATTGCTTTAACAGATTTCTTCTATTTATACACAGTTTATACATTTCATTTCTCTCATTGTATTTTCATATTACTCATTGAGCGAAAGCACTAAGTTTATAAAATTGCCCCAATTGGTTAAAATCCTTTTATCCTACTGGAATTCAATATGGTTTGATTAACACTAGATCTACCAACAGAGCGAAAATGATTTGTTTAACATTTATTCCTTATCACTTATTACTAAAATCTTTTAATTTGCGAAATTTTCATCGACTTCCAGCAAAACATGAAAATGTATTGTGTATTCTTTTTACGCCTTTTTTAAAAAATCAATTTGAGTAATCAAAAAATGGACAGAAATTATAGTGATATTCGCATTGCAAAAGTTTCTCATAAACTTGTAGAATTTTCTTAGCACTGATATAAATGGGAATACGACAAAGAAATTTTAGAAATAGTTCTACATGTGAAGTATTAGAGTAATAACATTACTTACTTTCGGGAAATAATTTGATTGCAAATTACTGTTGTAGAATGATAACTTCACTTCGTATTTCCGCTAAATCATGTGAAGAAAATATACATTTGTTTCTTAAATAGTGCGTTTTTCGAAACCAAATCATTTGATCGTTTCCATAAAAACAAGTGTAAACTAATCTTTGGAAGTTCTAGTGTTTGATATTTTCTACATACAAAGATTTTGATTAGAAAAGATTCTACTGTGATTTTGTAACGATAATAATATAAATTGTTGGATTACAGATCAGCCCTACTGTGCGAAATGGAGCAGAGACTGAAGGAATTGAATCCCGAGTCCTCGAATTCGGCGGCAGGAGCGATCGCGCTACGACAATCGCTGCCTTGAACAAAGAGCCTCGCCACCGATATATTCGGTTGCGCAGTCTTAGCAACGGAATGTCGATGCAAAGTTCCTTGTATCTTATGATAGAGAGTGCAGGATAGCCTGACTTTTATTCAATCGCGAGTAGCGTAAGTCACAGAATTGTATATTTTTTAAGAATATTTTATTAATAATATACACGCAATTAGACTCAGTTTGAGATATTAAAGAATTCCTAATCTTCGCTAGAGAAATCATCACTACTACTTGCCTCCATGGGAGGTTTCACTTCTGGCATTCTAATCAGATTTAAATCTGGCAATTTAATTCCTTGAGTTATTCGTGGCTCCCTCTTCGGCTTTTCTTCCTCCGCCCCATCACCGTTTGGAGCACCAACTTCCTCTTTCAGAATCACTTCTTCCGTCGTTGCAGAGCTCACACCCTGTACGCGATAAATATTGATCTTACCCTCCTCCCCAGTGATTCTTCTATAGTATGCCACTGCGAAAGAGAATCACTAGTGTTAGTAGAGCGTAGAAAGTTGGGATTTGGAATACAGTAGAATCTCTTTTATCCAAAGTTTTCATTATTCAAATACATCTTGTATGTATACAGTTAAATATATGTTTGCCCTTTTGCAAGCTCTCTTAGTCGATGTTACACACATTTTTGATTGTCCGAACACTTTTGAATCATTTTAATACAAAGAAAAATGATATAACAAACTGTTCGGATAACGGAAAACTGAGAAATAATTTGAATGACAAATTGTAACGCAACTAATAGCAACACAGTTTTATTGAATTCTGTTATCAACATCAACATTCTGCAAAATAAATGAATATCGACATCAGTCAAAACTACTCCAGTATATAAACTAACATATCCTTTGATTAGTTTGGATAAACGAACTTCTACTGCATAGAATAAGAAGGGTGTACTTCGCTCTTCTCGAGTTAGGTTCTCCCCAGCTTTCCCAGCCGAATAGAGAACTAACGTGAAAACGTTCCAACCGACAAAGCCGTACAAGATCGCCCAGTACATCTTGATTCGTTGGGCGCGTTCAGGCTCCATCGTCGATATTTTCAGCATGAAGTTTCTGATTAGTCTTCCAATCATTTTGAACTAGAATCCTCGCCACTCCTTACTAGTTTTTAGTACACTTTTATCACCGGCGAAACAAATACCAACAGGAATCATTAGCTAACCTTTCAACAGAGGTTGGGAACGCGCACTTCGGAGGCGAATATTTCATTATTCTTACGGTGTCATTGGGACACCGACATGCCTTTTTACGCGGAATCACTAGTTTTAATTGCTTCAGTCGCTTTTGTTAGAAATATGCTCTCCCATAGGATAAAATATGTTACATCATATAAATTGTTGTTGGTGGAAGAATGTGATTTTAATGGAATACTTTGAGGCTCTGACTTGTTTAACTCATCGCTCTCTCGAAATTGTTATTGTTGCGAAGCGATTCGCGCAATTTGACGCGCGCTGACAATGAACTAGTAAGAGATTTGAACAATTCCAACGGGAGAAGAGATGAGCATTGTTATGTGGGCCGCCATTAAAAGTGGAACCATGTCGCCGGTAGCATGTATTTCATACATACGTCTGCATTTATTAATTAACTACATTTCTGTTTGAATTACAGTGTTCATTGAAAATGGAAATCGTTCCACATCTTTCAAGGAAAGTTAATTTCATTCTTGTATTCATTAGATGCAATGTTTCTGGGTCGTTTGAAATGACGTGCCAGTCGGTATTGCAGTGACCAAATGTTTAACTCGAAATGTATTTGACCCTTTTTCGAAATAATTGCTCAAATTGATTTTGCACGTTCTCAAGTCAAACGTAGGAAACAATCATACGTATTTGTTGTCATGATTTTACTCGTGCTATTATCGAATTGTAAATTATATACAAGAATCGCAAAAACTATTTGAATTACGAACACATTATTATTATAATCATTATTATTTCGTATATAATTTCTATGAAATAAGTTTTATCATACAGCTTAGCGACGTTGTTATCTGATTATAAGAATAGAAAATAGAAGAAAATAAGTTTGAAGAGATTAGCAAAGCGACGCCCGTTGTCGCGCGGCAGTCGACTTCCGGCAGCCAGCTTTTAGCACAAACATATCGAAGCTATGATAACTCTGAATTATTATAGATTATAATTGTTTCTAATATACTTCTTCCTTGGTTTATTGAAGGATAACGGACCTACTCGCTTTCTTTGTTCCATAATATATCATCATAAATAATTCATCGCATCTAAGACTGTTTACATTATTTTTAAACATACATATATTTATTTCAAGATGAGGTTTCTATGAGCTCGATGTATAATAAAAATAACCATGTGAAATAAAAGCAAGATATTTTCAGAAATTACATATTCTTATTCGTGGAATCTTGTTTTATCCATTGTCTTCCCCAATTGCAGAATATCAAAAATATATCGTCTAGTCAATGACATTGAAATTGTGTTGTTCTATTTATACCAATAGCGCCATCAGCACTTCCTGCGAACGCCAGGATGAAATCTCGAGAGTTGTATAGCGAAACTGCAATGCTGTTGGTCGGTGATCCAGGAGTGTATGCATTTCTGTGCACACGCGAATTCTATTCTGCGAGTCTCGCAAAATTTCAAAAAGAACTCCTTTATTGTCCACATAAAATACGAGTGTAATACTGCATATTCAATCATTGTTTTGCAAGATTAACAAACCACGAAATAAACTAAGCGAAATCTGTTGCAAATGTTCAAACTTGAACACTGAAATTTGGACGATAAAATCTTTTGATTACATCGTTGAATTGCGATAAATCATTTAAAGCGTCAGCGAGGCCCACAATCTTTACGCACCTGCTTGTCATTATGCAATAGCGAGCTCAAAACGAAAACAAAATTATAATTTCTAATAGAGACGGAAGAATCCGCTGGGTTGCCTCATTATCACGAAATTACACGAGAACTGACCAAGGCAACCAACAACTAGAAATCACCAAGCCCACTTTACCAATCCCACCTCAAACGAGTTAAAACACATTCCTCCGATTGAATACCACTAAATGACCTAATTCCAAACCCTCATCAAAAATATCGTATAAAAAAGACAATTTACTGGAATGTTTACTGAAAGAATCTTTGTAAACAAGAAGAGCATATCGATATTTACTACAGGATAGGAGGAGATTGACCTTCGAGCTCTTGATATCCTACAGCCCTGCTAGCTATCGGAGAGTGGCTGGCGATTGGTTGCAGCCTCCCGGCAGTAGAATGAGGCAGTGGAATGGGACGTCTGGCAATCGAATAAAAGGGGGAAGGAGGAGCGATTTCGCGCGTTCACCGGTGCCCGAATAATTCCCCTGGCGATATACAGGCTGGCTTGTCCGGCAGATCCTCGAGAAGAAAGCCCGGCCAGCTGAATCGAGCAGGCGAATCCGTCCTTTGAGGCCTGCCGAGATGTCCGTCATGGGAAAGGTGAGAGAGCCGGTTCTTATTCCTACGAGCAGCCACCATCTCCTTCATCGCTACCCACTTTATTCCTCTCCCACCCACCCTCTCTCGTTCTCTCGCTCTCCCTCACCCTCTCGCACGCGCCACTTCTCCGTCTCTCTTCGCCACATATTCTCCACCAGCGACCAATCCTTTTTCTTCCACCTTAAATCGTGCAACTAAATCCTTTTAACAAATCATTCAAATATCCGTAAAAAGGCTCGATGAGAACGAATCATCGAATGATGTTTCCGAGCACAGCGAGTGCATCTTTCTGTCCTCGTCAACAGCGCGCATCACCGGCGATAAACATCCGCCGGTTCTTCGGCGATTTTTCACCGAATGATGCTCGATTTCGTTTCAGCCGATCCTGTACTCTTACTGGCGGAGCTCCTGTTCGTGGAGGGTGCGAATCGGTGAGTTGTCAACGGGTTGTTGTCCGCGGCGGCGGCCGCCTCCGCAAATCTGCCATTCGACTTTCTCCTTGTCAATAGTCATTGCACGCCAATGTTTTCCGATGCTTTTTATTGCAGCGATAATGCTCCGCCTCTGTCTGAGATTGTTTGTTGAAATTCATGTTTTGTTTTATTGTGCAGAGTTCAAAGTGTGCATACTTTGTTGATTGATTGATTTATTAACAGAATGTTTATTCAAAGGCAGGATAAAGTAGGAGATAAATGGAGTAAAGAATGAATTGTCAAATCAAAAGATAAAAGAGGTTTAATTATACTTTTATATTACTATTTAAAGACACACAGTATTTGTTTGAATATAGAAAGTAATTTCTAGAACTACCAAATGGATTTGAAAAATGATTTCATTATGCAAAAGTTTCCTTTTTCTTGAATAACAAACTATACATGAGATTGTTGTGCATTAGTAAAATGTAAAATATAATAAGCAAAGATATATGTATAAAAATATACATCAGTTATTGTACTTTAAAGTTTCTCAATACTAATTTATATTAACATGTAAAATGTTGAAATATTTGTTTCGATGTGGAAAGTAATCTCTGAAACTACAGAATGTATATTAAAGCCTCCTTTTTCTTGAGTAACATAAACTATACATGACATTTTTATATTACTAATTTTGAAAGTATAAAGAATAACAAGTAAAGATACATATAAGCGTATAAAATATTTGTTCTGCATTAAAGTTTCAGAAGAATAATTGATATTAATATACAAAATTTCTGAAATTGCTGAATGGATGTAAAAAATTCTTGTAATATGTGAAAGCTTAGTTCTTTTTGAGTAACAAAAACAATGCATGAAACTGTTACGTACTAGTAATATATCAAATATAGTAAGTAAAGAAATATGTATGAAAGTATATATTATTCGTGCCACTCTAAAGTTTCAGTAGTATTTTATTTACTATACTAATTTATAGTAATACATAAAATCTTAAGGTATTTGTTTGGACGTAGAAACTAATTTCTGAAGCTAGTGAACCGATTTGAACAATTCATGCGTTACATATTACACCATTTTGTATTTGCGAAATATAAGAAGTATAGATTAGATTAATCATTCAAAATATTCCTACAGACAGAATATGTTTTCCATGAAGAATGATAACAGTAAAAAGGTTTGACAAAACTCCAACGCGACAATGGAATCTATTTTTCTTTAGTCACAGCATACAAAATGCCAGCTGAGAGAAATTGAATATCACAGATATTAGCAGATAATTACTTTAACTTTTGATCTTTCAAAAGCTTTGCAAGATTATACAGAAACGATACAAAATCTATTTCTTTAAATGTTGATTTGGAAAACTATGAACAACATATAATCGAGTATCCGAACAAACTCTGTTGATCGAAACAGCTTTATGTCTATGTTATATTGAAAATAATTAATATTCATTTAATTAGAGATTTTTAGATTCTCATGATTTCTCATTCGTAGCCCTGAATCTGAAGGAGATACCGTACGACATCAAGCCAGTGAGTTTGGTAAAGGGTGGTGGTGAGCAACATTCCAATGAGTTCCGTGAGATCAATCCCATGGAGCAGGTGCCTGCGCTTCACATTGACAATCACACATTGATAGAATCGGTAAGTCGCATTCGTGCAACTGCAGCAAGAATGAAAAAAAGTGTATCGCAAGAATAAGAAGATAGAAAAAATAGTACTTTCTTCAGCATTAATATTAATATATATTTTATAGCTATTAAACAGCCACTTTTGTAGGAGGAACAAGAAAAAAATAACAGCAATGCTTCAGTTCTTTTTATTTTCATTTATTATACAAATCTTATTGTATATGCTTTTGTAAAGCATTGTGAGTATTGCTGGTGTGAATTAATTGTTATTAGCTGCATTAATAGTTATCTGCAATGCGCACTAGTCAGATAATTTTCTTGATCCTAAATTCTAAACATATTTACTAGGATTCACCAAACAAGATAGTAATTTAATACACTAATACGTGTTTAGTACAGTAGGAATTTCATTATCCAAATAAATTGGGGAACAGTTATTGCCATCATTATTAATAAATGCACTACAAATAGTGAAATTAGATATAATTTAGTTGGAAATGTAACTATGTTAAAGCTTGTTTCTCTGGTTGCTTATAACAATGTTAATTACCTTCTAGCAAAATATTCTACAATACCTGGAAGAGACGAGACCGCACCGGCCACTGATGCCAGCCGATCCTGTGAAACGGGCACGAGTGCGAGAGATCTGCGAAGTAATCGCCAGCGGCATCCAACCACTGCAAAATCTAGTTGTACTTATTTACGTCGGCGAGGAGAGGAAAAAGGAATGGGCGCAGCATTGGATCACAAGAGGATTCACAGGTGCGAACTCGTTGGAAGAAAAGAAAACGAGAAGAATCGAAATTAATAGAAGATATAGACTTTTATACAATAATAACAAAACAATATTGAAATTTCAGCGGTAGAAAAGTTGCTCTCTTCGAGCGCGGGCAAGTACTGCGTCGGCGATGAGATCACACTGGCGGATTGCTGCTTGGTACCACAGATATTCAATGCGAGAAGGTTTCACGTGGACCTGCGACCCTTCCCGACAATTCTCAGGGTGGACCGCCATTTGGAGAATCATCCCGCCTTCACCGCCGCTCACCCAAATAACCAGCCCGACTGCCCTCCCGAGGCAACCAAGTAGCAAGCAAGGCAGACCACCCTGTTCCTCTTCTAATCACTGGTAGAAGAACAGCGGTGGTCGGGCATCTCGTGGTTCCGTAGTGACAAAAGGTGGATCATGCTCCAGTTTCGACGCTCCAATTACTTGATATATGTCACACGACTCGAAATGTTTTATACCTTCTGTGCAATGTATGCGTTTCTTTATAAAATTCTGTGATAACAATGTCGTTCTCGGACGAAATCATTATTTGCCGATCTAATAAAATCACGGGCGATCCACCGAGTCTCGCACTCGATGGATGGCTTCACCTCCGATGAGCACCTTTTATCACTTACGAACTACAATTAAGTACTGAAATGGTGAGTCGCGCTTAATACGGTTTGTATCAGTTGCAATTATGCAGACAATGTTCAGCCTGGCCGGACGCGAGGCCGTGCTCAACCATTTTTGTACTTGTTAGTCGGAGAGTAGCTGCGCGACGGCCTATTCCTTTGCGTTCAGGTTGCGTTTTCGTTTGGTTCCGCACGCACAAATAAGATCGGGTGAAATTCGTTTGGAGGCAACATTTGCATACTTTTAGAAAGTGTATCGACCTATTATAAATAGGTTTTGTTGTCGGGAATGAAATGTTTACTTTTTATACTTATGATAACATAATTTTTCGATTGCTTTATATCTCGCGTGAACTACGGAGAGCCTTTCTATTGGAGGTAGATATACGTTTCAATTCATTGTCGGATACAGTAGAATCTCGATTATTCGAATTGATCGGCAGACATGTTCGACCAAGGGAAATCCTTGCAGTACAAATCACTTAGTTTTATTCATACCAATTTCAACATAATTGAAATTAAATTAAATATCATTGACTTTTTAGCTGTTAAAGCTATGTTGTAACCGGTTCCACTATTAGGTATACACCGAACTGCTTAAACAGGACGTGTTCGAATAAAAGAGGTTCCACTGTATTACGAAGTAGAAAAGAGTTTACGGTCAGCCGACTCAACACAGCGGACATGGTCAGAGCAAGCGATCAAGTTGTAGTAATGGAATGTAACCTGCTCAAAACCAATCAGGATCACCGAAGGAATGACAAAGTACAAATCGAATTACTTTCCTAGCAGACACTGTTTCGGATACGTTTCATTTCTCCAGGCGCAATTGACTCGTTCCGACTCTTTTTGCATCACAATGAATCGTACGAGAGGAAGACGCGGAATCATGCTCGGTTGACATATTTTTAGCTTTAAAAAGTAGAAAGTGTCCTCGAGATTGATGCGCTGTGGGCGGTACAAGACTTTCGAATTTCGAAGAAGCAGAGATTTCGGAACTTTGAATTTAAGGTAGTTGTCGCGCTGTGTAATATTCAGATATCAAACACCATTTGATCTGACCATCTGTATTGGAAATTCTACTTTGTAGAAAGCTAACATTCTTTTTGAGGATTTCGATTACAAAACAGTCGATAATTATGAATAGCTTTTCTAGTATTCATATTTTTACTGACTTCGAAAAGGAAGAGGTACTCAATTCGATCGTTCTACTTTTTTTTAGTAATCATATTCATGCTCTTCTATAAGCTTGTTTCTTATCGAACTATTAACATCCGTTTTGACGGAAAAACTAAGTGTTCGCCATTTGCATTTACCAATCGTGTAGGGAATACGTATGAGAGATACAGTTTTTTCAATATCTTTCATACGTCATACAAATTGCAGGTAATTCCTAAGAAAATGGCGACTGATCCTTAGATTCTCCAAGCGACATCAATCTCGCGGCCACCTCGTGCTACCGTTATTTTTTACAAGACGTACTCTTACGCGAGCGTTGCTTATCACTGTCCGTATCTTACGATTTCTATGTACTTTGTAGTTTTATACGTAAAGGAACGCTATGTTCATAAAGTAGCTAGTCTACAGGTAGGATATCGAGGGAAAAATGGCGAAGGAACAATGAAATCAGTGATTGTCAGTAATCTTATCCGTTACTCTCTATCGCTGGATGACTTCACTCGATACTTGCTTTCGACGGCGGTAATTTTGGACTGCGAATCATTTTCTTCCATGGCCTCGACTTCACCGAGAACCTCGCATTTCATGGGTGACAGTATTGTACAGCTCGGCGGTTTGCTCGTTCTGAACTAGACGGCTAAGCGAGCACCGCAACGATTTGCATTGTCGGGGCGACAGGCGACAGGCGACAGGCCGGAGACAGATATTTTCTACTGTATACGTGTGCATTATGCAAGCGAGCGATTAGATAATAATGTATATAATTTTTATATGAAGCGTTCGAGTATTGCACACAAGATACCCTTTGGACAATAGCGAGTAACAGATTCCCAGTCGGCAATAGATCAAGTGATACGTCAACGCGCGGAGGAAACGTATGTGCACGCAGAGGTCGCGTGGAATTCATAAGCAAGGCAATGCAAACAAGTTACAGCCTCGAAACACGATCAACACAATTACTATGGCGCGTCGAGTGCCGCGCGTCAACGAATACCGTTAAGCTTCATTTATATTTGCAGATATTGAGCGTAACGTGGCGGATGCGGCAAATATTCTTTCACTCTTTGAAGCACGATCGCATGAAAAATGTCCTACTTTTAAATCGAGAAATTACCAGAAACTCGGATAATTCCTCTGCAACGAAACATTTATTGTTGTAAAATCGTGTTAAAAATTATTTTTATTCCGTACAAACTAGGAAGGAACGTCGAATATGTGTACGTGTTTCCGCTTTTATTCCGTTGCTTTTTCCACGCCAGAGAAAGATGATAGTATCAAAAGTCCACGAAATTGTATTTGAAACGAAATATGTTCTCAAATGGAGGCTTTCTAAGGATAAACTCCATTTGATTATATTTAAGCGCCTTTCCAAGACTGAAAAGCGTACCAGCACGTACAGGGTGACGCGTTTGCCTTTGAGTCAAAACTGTCGACATTTCTTTTTACCAGCCATTCACATAGATTATATTATACGAACAATATCCAAGATTGAAATGTTCATATATCCGACGTTGCGGAAGGTAAACTTTATGTTTTTCTTTCTTAGTTATAGCAAGTTAAAAAATCAGTGGAAAAAGCGCTTGAAAGCGAGCAACTTTCTATGGAAGCCACCTTTTGACCAGCCAGACGGCAAAATAGGTCATGGTGACCTGGTCATAAAATCATGTCGAGTATCCAATCAAAACAAGTGTTGCTCGCTTTCAGACTCTCATTTCCCTGATTTTTTATTTGCTGTAACTAAACAACGGAAGCGTAAAATGAAAAACCCTGATACACTTTTTACCGCGAGAAATTATTCGTGCGTAATTAAAATTGTTAGATAACTTTTAATTACATACAGAAGTGTAATTTTAATTATATCGATTGTGAGATTCAATGATAACTGAGTCACTCTGTATTACTCTGTATTAAGGAATATTGATTGTGGCAGCCACGTTATGTTCAATGTCTGTAAATGTAAACGGACCCTTAGCCGCAAAGTGCCATGTATTCGATAGCAGAAACGGAGTATTTTTTACGTACGTCTAATGGCATGATGCAGTTTTCACTCGAATGATCGACTTAGCAGGAGGAATGGATAATGTGGCAATATTTCTACTTTGGTTCATATACTACATTCTAGTGACATTTATATTACTAGAATTCCATAATTCTAAAAGTTAAGCGCCTTAAAAACATGTTTCAGTAGGATATTTTTATTAAAGAAACTATCAGTGCTATTAAAATCGAAAACCATACAATATTTGGCAATGAAAAAAGTTACACTCATGGCTGAACATGTTAATAACATCAGCGTAGAGTTTCATTTCGATAACTCTGATAGTTTCTCTGGGGAAAAAATGCAAAACACCAATTTTCCAGTTTTTCAGTGGAAAAAGCCGCTTAAACGACGAAGATAGAAGTAAAGAATAATTATTCATGCAAAGCAGACATTGTCCATTCCTGCCAATACTTTTCCACTGACTTTTGTATGAATGGTGGTCGGCGTTTCTGATGAATATTCACTAGCCGCGTATCGAGTAAGTAAATCGTTTCGCAGCTTAGGAAGGAGTGCATCGATTCGATATGGATTAAGAATGGAGAGCCTAATTGCAGGTGCATTATAACGATTGTATAGTACGCCGGAGTAAGGGCAATAAGAGTATCTCGTCGAAGTTTAATTACCCAGATCCTAAGTAGAGTTTAGTTAGGCCGACCTAACCATTACCTGCGCAGGGTGATGCGTTTGCCTTGAACTCGACGATGTCGACATTACCGAGCGTGTAATTGGACTACAATGTATCACGTACAGGGTGTTTCATAAATGTGGTAAAGAACCAAGCAATTTTATAGAGAATGAAACGAAAATGAAGATGGCTGCTTTCAAATTTTGTATTTGATCCGCAATCCCAAGTTATTCAACAATAATTTAAGGCCATTAGCTTTAACACTTTCGACGCCGAAGTTGCAAATTTTTAACTCTGCCGCCACACCTTGTTAAAAATGTTTATTAACGTTAATTTTGTCGAAATAAATATGTCTGCAAATAGATGTTCGAGTGTCACCCAAATATGGGTGACATAACGCCGAACGTGTTAAGACATTTGACGAATCTCGAAAAGGAAAGAAATTTTCAAAATTTTCAAAATCGCCATCTTCAACTCCGCCCCACTCTTTGCAAATTTGTGGTCACTTACAAGACTTATGAGACACCCTGTCTATCAAGAACAAATAATATGAATTATCGCTGGCAATCCAGCGGTTCATGCAAACAATAGCACAAATAATATACGGTCACAACAGTAATAAAACTGTTTCGTTTTGTAAAATTGGGTGAAAGAACTTGCATTTCAAAGCAAATGCGTCAATCTGTACAAGTATGGCGCGATGATGTTTCTAGGTGCAAATGCGAGTATGTACATTAATGACAGAATAAATGTCGCGCAAACACATTCTAAACACATGGAGAACAGAGACACAAAGAGACTACACACGTAAAACATAGAGACAAGGATTAGCGATAAAACGATATTAATACGCATAGATATTTTGTAAGTCAAGGAATCGATGATGTAAGTTCACCGCTTGTAAGGATCAATAAAATCTGTGTAATAGCCTATCCAATGCCGCTTAATTGATACCGGAAACGTAATTAATAATAAAACAAAATATAGCAGTCGTATTAAGTACCTCCTCTTTTTCGAAGTCGGTGAAAATGAGTAGAAACTCTTTGATCCCAACACATTTTGTGTGTACAGGGTGATTCACTTGCCTTTGTATTAGTATTGTCAGAAATATGCTGCATTAATAAGAATAATTATGGATTTTCTAATAATTTCAAGTATACAGGAGTATTTTTCAACTCTTTTTACATCCTTTGAATTATATATAATATTATATTGTATGCAAAATGCATCTAAAATAAAATAGTAAAATATTTTCATCAGCTGGCTACATTATAACAGACATTTAAACGTATAATTGAGTAGTTTATTTTGAAAGTGGGCTGTCTTTTTCTCAATTTTTTGTTACTGTAGTAAAGTGTACAACTTGACGAAAATTCTTTAATATCACAATTTAAATATAAATTGAGTTAGATCACTCTCAAAATAAACAGGTCAATTACTTACATATCGAATAAAAAGTGGATTACAATCATCTTGGTTCAAAAGAAATTGAAACACCCAGTATAAAATGATGTATTTGCCTTTTGAATCAGAATGGCCATTCCACTTTTGTACAGACTTATACAGAAATTTTACTTTGTGCATTATACGCAATATAATATTTTTATTGGATCTAGAAAAGAGTTGGGAAACACTCATGTATAATTAAAACTACTAGATAATTTATAATTATCTGCATGCAACAGTGTAATATGCGACAGTGGTGGTTCAAGGCTAAATGAATCACCATGTACACAATTCAGTGTATTTAATATCGTAACAGGTGAGAATACAGCTTTAGCAGCTGAAAAGATTTGGCACTGCGAAATTTTTAATCAAATCAGATTTTATTTCAGTCTTCATGATTGATATTATTAATATTTGTCCTTTTTTTTAATAAATCGAAGTTCTATTGTGCTAAAAATTGACCTATAGGATTTTCTACTGGCAAAGTCGGAATGAGTTACTTTCGAAACAGCTCTTATTTATAAAAAGAAGGTATTTATTTATTAAAAATAGCGCGAAAGAATGTACATTTCATAAATGAATGTACAAGATATTTTACTATTTGATATTCACTTGATATTTCAATATTTTTCTTTTCAGCAATTTATAGTTTAATCATTTTACGAAAACAAGTAATAATATGATACACCTTACAAATATGCAAATACCCAGTAGCATATTATGTCAAACTTCTATGTTTATTTTAGGTATATTATACCTGGTATTCCAGTATCGAAAGAATCCGAAAAATGTGTGTAATAAGCTTTTGAAATGCGAATCTCATCAAAATTCACCTTGAAATTCTTGAGTAGTCAACATAAACACTTCCGCATTCCTAAAGTAAAAAAATCTTTCGCAAAAAAACGTAAAGCGATTTGTATAATTAAACATCTATATATTTCAACAAAAGTCAGACAAAAATTGTATGAATTAAAGTAGTTTATAAATAAGTTACAAATACGAACAAATGTTAAAACATGCCAGTTTGACTCCGTTGGTAGTTCTACTACTAACCTAAGTGAAAGAAGCTAACATGCATGTGTGAATGCCCACTTATGACGCGCATGAATCTCGTGTTCTTGCCGCTAATGCCCCGATTATGCTCTTACAAACTTGCCAACTTGCAAAACTGCATATTACACAAGAAAAACCTGTCAACCGGTCTCGGACCGATTCTTTCTTGCTCGGTCTCGTGAGCGCGATAACTACAAATAGAGACCGCAAGGAAAACGTACAGGGTGATCCACTTGCCTTTGAATCAATACTGTGTCACGCCTCTTTTTGCAGGACGTTATCTCTCCACCTCTATCTTCCTTTTTCTTCTTCTACGTATATAAAAGCCGATTAGTTTGAAAACGCTTTAACCCATTTTATTGTACCTTTCTCTCCTCTATATTATTATGTTCCAGGCAAACTATAACCTATAAAATCTTGTAATATTTGTTATTTATGCAGAGTTTTTCAAAAGTATCTCAAATATTTTAAATGGAATAATATATTAAGCTATATGTGCCCATAATTATGAAAGTGGTCTAAGTCAAGAATTTAAAGAAATTATATAAACATAACTTGAAAATATAGGGAAATATTAAATTACTTCCATTATACACCACCACTAGACCAGTAACGGAAGAAAAACATAAAGATATTATGTGTTTACTACCATACATTCCTCCAGTTTTTCAGGAACATTTTAAGAATCTTAAAAACTCGAAATGATAAAAATGGATTACTTTTAAAAATAATTAATAAATGTTCATGAATTATTTCATTACAGTTATTGTTCCAAATAAAACTCATAGTTCTTTATCACTTTAAGTCATTTATAGGACATTCAGTTAATTTTGAAAATGGTCTAAGTCAGTTCAAACTTTAAAAACAACATTTTCGTATGAAATTCTCACAAAATGTCATATTCATGATAAATTTCCGTTAATCAAGATTAATAAAATTATAAATTAAAATGTCGTATAATGTAAAAATATTTTTTAATTTATCCAAATGCAATTCATTAAATATCTCGAAACAAGAAATATATGACTTAGACCACTATCATAATTATGGGCACATATATCGATAGAAAGGTCTTTTCGAAACGAGCAAATTTGAAAAAAGTAATTCGTTATCGTTCTCCGTTTAAAAATGGTAACTGGTCAAAGTTTCAAATATATTAAATCACTCGAGTGCCATCCGGCAACGCCGAGTAGGATTGCTAGTATTATCTAAACTATTATATAAAGAGGCAGAATCTATTTAAGTGCATGTGTCCCTGATAATCTCAGAAACTACTCAACCGATTTCGATAACTCGTCGACGATTGGAAATACATTTCCTCCACAAATGCGTAAGAAGGCGAACTAAAAGAGCTTATTGTACACACAGAATTCGATATAACCTCAACAACCATTAACCGAATTTTAAAACAGTTTTTTTCCTCTATAAAGTTTTAACCCTGGAAAATTATAGGTTATAAATTGGCTATTAGTTACAGACAGGGAAGAGCTGTTAAACTGTGTACAATTAACGTGTCTAGAAAATTTATAAATATATATAGGGTAACACGTTTGTATGTTGATAATAAATATAAAAACGATTTTTTCTTTTTCAGGCAAATTGTAGAGTACAAAATAAAGCAACATGTATTACTTATGCGTGATGCTTCAACAGTAATTAAACATTTTATAAAAGAAATGAGGGTCGAACTACATTATTAACAAATATTTCCAACAACCTATTTTCTTTAAATTAAATCTTTGTTATCTTGCAAACCAAATACGTTTCAAAGCAAACCGGCCGGGGTATTTAATTTTATATTCAATAGAGGAAATCGATCAGTGCTGATTCCAATACAAGTGAATCACCCTGTACAGAGTGTATAATATTATGCTCTTACGGTAACCCTATACAGGGTGGCTCACTTCCCTTTGAACCATTGCTGTCGAGTACAAGTGAATGTGATGATTATAATTTATCTATTAATGTCAATTATAGCGAATATTTTTCAATTTTTCTCTGCGTCCAGTATATTATATATGATGTTATATTGTATGTACAATGTACATAAAATATAACAAGACACAAAATATACATTCGAAATTATTATAAATTATCTAGTAATTGTAATTATACAGGAATGTTTCGAAGTTTTACACTGTATTTTATAGATTATATATAACATTATATTGTATGCACAGAGCATATAAAATAATAAAAAATATATTTTCTTTAATATACTGCTTCCTATTCGGAGTAAGTCGTAACAACCTGAGTTGGCACTCATAATTAATAAAATCTTTTCGCCAGCAGGCTAGTTTAAATGTATAAGATAATATATTATTATATACAAATTATGTACACATCAGACAAGTAAGTACATAATTACATACATGTCTAATAAAAATTGAAGTGCGACTGTCCTGATTCAAAGGCAAGTAAATCACCCTGTACACGCGACGAATAAACTTATGCTAAATTAGAATAAATTGAGGTGAATGGAAAACAACAGTTAACTAATAATTTGAACAAAACCAATCCAGTGAAAGGATTAATATCGTTTTGTTGTCCCTGATTTGTCTTTGGTCAAAAGAAGTCTTGAAAAGTCTGGCGCTTAACAGACCTTTTTTAATTCGATTATACAATGGGTCAAAAAACTCCTCTTTCTTGGAGTTAATTTTTATATGAAAGAATGTTTCGTTTTAAGAAAAGACTAATTTCCTTGAAGAAGAAAGTCTAGTTTCGGAGAGAAATTAAATGTTCTCGAAACAGAATATTTTCTCCTTCAAGAAAATGCACCCTGTACATCCCTGCTGGTTTTCCTCTCAGCTTGGCCCCGTTATTTCTCATGGAGAGTTGCCACTTTCGATCTCGGCGCACTCCGAGCGTGACACGCGCCTAAGTTGTACACGTGTGTACACACACGCGTACAGTGGGTAAACAAAGTAGTGGCACAGTCAGTAGCTTTGGAATCAGTCCTCGTAATAAAGAAAACTATCTCCTGTAAGAAAATATTTCTTTGTTTCTTAAGCTACCACATACAAGTAAATGGGTAAAAAAAATCGAATTTTCTCCCAAAAATTGTGATGATAATAGTATATGGCGCAGGAATTGACGATTTTATGTAAGCATAACGAATTTTGAAACTTTCTGATGTATTGCGTAAAAAGATCCGAAAGATATTTTCTAAACATTCCTAACACTTCAAACACGTTTTTCTCGAAACATTGTTTCTGCGGGTGGTAACCAGCATAACTAATTCATCGTCGAACGAATCAAGCTGAAAATTTAATCAGATCTTCTTAATAGGGTTATCTACTGCACTACGTAGCGTTTTTTTGCATACCTATCCCAGTTTTGTTCTGTTTCTATATAAAATGCTCAAATTTATAGAAAAAATCGATCTGATGATTATAAATAGCGATATGTTCCGCACAAAATGAAACTTAAAGGATCTGCTTCCGTAGTGCAGTAGAGTTATCTTTCTATTAAATAAAGAGTACTTTTTTGTTCGATTCAGATGAAAAATAGTGGAGCTACACCGGTAACTGCAGCCATCTTTCATTCGCTATGACATTACGAAAGTTGCTGTGGCACGCTAGTTACTGCAAGGATTGTACAAAAATTTACAGGACATATTGTTCACAATATGTACTCTAATATGTAGATAATACTTTTTTCAACAAAAAATTATTTGCAAGGGGAAAAAATCGAATTGTTGCACCGTTTTCTAATATTTTACTTGTATGTGGTACCTTAAGAAGGACATTGTTTTGTTTAAGAAAATTAATTTCTATTTAGAGAGAAGAAATTTCGTCGATAAGAAAGATTATTTCCAAAAACACCGGGTGTGCAAATACTTTTTCTATCGACTGTACGCTTTCGCCCTGCACTTACCGTTCTGCGCGTCCCGGCGGACTTCTGCTGGATGAACTTCTCCAATGGCGCACTGTTGGCGATGGTCCGCGCACCATGCTCCGAGCTTAAAGGAACTGAAACAAGTCCAAGTATCTAGCATTTAGGGAACCAAGTTTACGCTGCTGGTGGATCTGGAAATTACACCTAATTCAAGGACAACGTCAGCTTTGCGCCTGCCTGTCAAAAAACGCCAAATTTCTCAAATTCCTCTTACTGTCATGGCGCCTGCGCACGCGCAACATTTTCGAACTTGCGCTTCCTTGCAACTCTGGTTCGTTTCCAACTCGAAAGAGATTTCGTTTAGTGTTCCTCGCGATTTCAGTCATTTTTATTTATACATATTGTACGATAATGCCTGCTCGACTTATTCTCACACTTTAATAAGACTGTAATAAGCGTTAGAAAGGAAATGATAAAAGATCCTGTGCATAATTACTAGGGTCTCGAACCACATCGAACCGTTCCGAACCGCTCCGAAAGCATTCTGAAGGCTGAAGTGAGCTTTGCTTAGTCCGAAAGCGAAGAAACGCGACGGTGGCAGATGGCACTGTTACACTCGGATGAGCAGCAATTTCGTTTTCAATCTTCTTTATTACAAATCCATCGTGTAAAAAAATACATTCCCTTATCTACTGACTAGTCGGGGCAACAGCCGTCTCTCACACGTACATATATATGTATATATATATATATATTTGCGCCAAACACGAGGCGCTCTAACGGAACGTTCGAGTAAATATGTATAACTGTGTCTGTGTGCGTGTGCTTGAGTGTCTGTCAATGACGAAATTCCAAACGGAGCTAATCCAGCGCGAATCACGCGATCTCCTCGATTATTGCTTCTAGACGGTTGGAGAGTCTGCTTAACAGTAGCGAGCTTCGTCGAATGGTACAATGAAACGGCTTAATATCAATTCTCACTTGTGGTCGTCGTGACTGGATGATCTAAGGTACCTCTCGATACAAGTAACGCGCTTACGCGTCCCTCACTGAACGCGCCTAACTAGTTCCGGACGAGAACACTGCGCCCGGAGAGATCGAACCAATCAGAGCGCCTTCCTCGCCTGTTCGTACCGGGATCGCACAATACGGAACGCGCTCTTCGTAACACAGGACTTACATGCTACAGTGATACAGGTATAATCTTTGTACAGCTTATTTACAGGGCTAGAGTGAAGTGTGCTGCAAGCTCGGCTGGAGTGTGTACAGGTTTCTATCGGGATTCGGAAGGCTCCTCCGAGCAGAGACACAACCGCCGGCGATCGTGTAGACGGGGAAGAAGAGTGTCTGCCGGCAAAGAGAATTATCAGGGCGAACAGAGTGGATGAGTTGAGATGTAACTTTGAGGTCTTATCGTCTAACTATGTAAATATATTGCTTGGTACATGATATTTTTGTACTTCTCGTAAAGGGGATTATGTTTCTCATTGGTGATTATGTTCGCCGGCAGATACTGATTGATGAAGATCGGAGTAGCCTTCGGAATGCCGACAAAATTACAATAAGGGAGAGGTCGATATCGATAAGCGTCGCGCTCCTGGCGAGAGAATGGTGTCAGCTGATAGATCGAAAAGGGCGAGTATCCCGCTGGTCAGCTCAGCGAAATCACTGTGGGATGACTGAAAGAGAGACGGAGGTCATATCAAGTAAGAGGCGGAGGGTCGGCGAAAGAACAAAGAGAGAGAGAGAAAGAGAACTGAGCGGCAAATATAATGCGTATGGTGATCATACAGCGTGGCAATCGAATGGGCCAGATGGATGGAATGCACGGATGGATATGGTGGCTGGGTCATGAAATGAAGAACAACAGAATGCATTTAATGAGCGATTGTTTATTATGCTCTTATGGTCACTTGTCATACAGGTAACGATGCCTCCTCAATGAGTGAAAATAGTTAATATATTATGTTTACCTTTATAATTATTTAACATTGAAATGGAATAACTTGGATGATGAAAGAATAACAATTTATGGATGCAACTAAATGTGGTTAGAGTGTAAAGTAATTAATTCGAGTAAATCCAAGAAAATGCTCGTGTGAACTAACTGCCATTAAAGTATATCCTCCATCGTCCTCGATATAACAATTATATAATTAAAGCGGTTTGTGTCCCCACCGACAAACGGGTGGTCTCCGCGCCTTTATGCTTTTTTCCCATACTTCCTTCCCGAGGACCGTAAATCGTTTGTAACAAGCAAAAAATCGAAAATAAATCTGCGAAACGTACACGTGTTCGCGCGGTTTCTTCGTTACGCGAACCAAATCAAGAGACTTCCCAATAGAATCGTAGCCTTGCAAGCCGTGTGTGTATATCTTTTTATGTCTGATGCATCACTATATCTCTTTTAGTTTGTCTTACGTTAAACTCTTTGTTTCACTTGCTTCTCTCGATCTATCGAGGCGCGCGCGCGCGAGCGCGCACGCCTACTTTACACTTTATCCGTCTAGATTCTCGGTCCTTTCGTCGCGACGTTCCGTGTGATTTTGCTCCGTCGGGCCCCGCGTTACAAAGACAATATACTAGAATGTTCCTCCTGCCGACAGGGCTGCCGACCTCCTCCACCGTCGATGATCTCCGCGTGACGGTCGAAAAGGTAGGACAGAGGCCACTGTTTCGAAGAGGACACCACCGCGCTCTCGATCCGGAGTGCATCGCGCCGGATTCGACGAGGGCAAAACCACACGGAACACAACACCAACGCGATAGAAAAATAACACAGCTTTTGTGCTCGACACGTAGCATTGCCGAAGGAAGTCGTGAAGCAATCCTACAGGGCATTAGTTCGTCGATTGTTCGTTTTTGTTTTCTTTTCCCTCGAAATCGCCGTGCGGTCTCTGTGACTGTGGTGTATGCGTGTATTCTGTCTGCTCTGCGTGTGTCTGTGTGTGATCGTGTGTCCCTTTTGCCATCGAATCATGGGTGAGTGAGCGTGTGTGTGTGTGTGTATGCCTGCGTGTACTTGTGTCTCTCTTTCATTTATACACTGCGTTTCCTCTCTTCGAGACTGTACGCGCGAGTATTTGCCTCGCTTGCCCGGAGGCGAAACACGATATACACAAATATATATCGTACCCGAATCTCTCGGTTGCGATGATGACGGCGATGACTGAGAAAACTTAGCTCGCAATTCCTCGCCGGGCGGCGCGCGATTCGCCAATCGGTCGATGCATCATCGACGCTCCGCCGGGCGCTCCTTGCATCCCAATGATTCTCTTCTATGTATATGTACATATATAATCCTGTCTACGCGTGATTCCTAATTTCGTCAATTCGCCCTAAAGCAGAGCACGCATCTTCGCGAGCCGAGGAAGTCGAGGACTTCTCGCTCGTGGATGTGTCTGCTGGTGTTTTCTCGTGTCTGCCACGCCAGCGCAACGTGAGAGAGTGGAGCTTGGCTTCGCTCTCATAGACTCTAAGAGTACTTTCCGTACTTCGTATATACTTAGCCGTAAACAACGTAATTCGAATGAACAGCTTGGAATTCGTCGCAATAACCCTCTCGCCTTTCCCGGCAATCTCAAAAATACAATTTTGCTCGCTACAACCGCAAACGCCGTCGCCGTGCTCGCCGCTCCTCTTTCACGAGTATCACACTAGGATATGAGAGTCGCGCCGATGTGACTCAAGTTTTACCATTGGACCCGCGAGAGTCAGTGGATGACCGTATGACTCGGCGATCCACTGAACTTCGAGGCTCTGAGGTTGAGGTAGAAGACGAGAGTCGCACGGTGCTCACAGCGACGCCTTCCGGGATCGGGGGCAGCGCGCGCGGTCCATAAAGCCGTGCACTGCCATCCAACACTGACAATCCCGGATGCTAAGGTTTCTTTTCACATGTCAAGATATCGTTCGCTCGAACAAGAGCTCGCGGCGGCACGCGCGGCGCGCGCGCGCGCCTTTTTCTTTCCCGTCTGCTGTCTCTGTGCCGTCTGCCAAGTGGTATGTTGTCGCGTGTGAGTTTTCTCCTATATAATCGTGTGTGTGCTCTTAAATTACTTTATAGCCAAAGGAATGTAAGGTACAATACTTGATCGTATTCCATCAGTGACGAATGAATCTCTATGGTACCTTCGCAGCCAGCTGCTCTAGATTGAAACACCGTAGAGGATAATGCTACAATGCTTCCCCGATTCTGATTACTTCCGGCGATCGCAATCCGCCAAGCGATCCTCTCTCACCGAGAGGATCGACCGGGCGTCACTGCGCTCTCTCTGTACGTGTTTGTGCCTACCTCTCGACTTTCCCATTGCCGTGTAACTGTATGTGTCTGCAATTTTCAGGCGTCCGAATACGCGCGCGGTTCTTTCTCTCACGGATCTGTGTCTGTCTGTCTGTCTGTCTGCCTGTGTGTGTGTGTGAATGTCGATTGAGTGGTGTGTCGTGTGCGTGTGTGTCCGCAATATGTCGTAGCCTATGCATGATCGTGTTAACATGAAGTTACGTGAACGTGAACGTGCACACGTGCACCTTCCTCCCCCGTGCGCGCACAGCTTCCTCTCTCCGCGACTCTTAGCGATATAATCTACTTATACTCAACAAGGTACTTAATAGTTTCTTTATCCCCGAGCTGCTATATGTGGCTACTTCATCATCATCATCTTTCTACCTCAACAACAACGATCGTCATCCAAGTATATCATCTGGTTGCTTGCTTGCATTTTGTTTTTTTCTTTACATACGCTTAGTTTACCCAAAATAATATACCGTATTAACAGTCTAATTCTAGCGTCTCACTTCCAATAAAATAACATTACATACAATTTTTGTACAACCCTTCTTAATTATTTTGTGACGAATGCTCTATGTAGTTTAGTTTAAATATCTTGCTTTCTTTGCTTTGTTACATCCATACGTGGAGTGCCTGGGCGTCGTGTGTTTGCGTGTATATATGTCTGTCTGTCTGTGTGTGTTTTTCTGTGTCAGCGATCCTCTCTCGCGTGATGCCTGTGAGTATGCGAGTGTGTGAGTGCGTGTCGATGCGTGTTAGGTGTCTCTCGAAAAACCCAGGATGAAGTTCTCTGGCGATGGATGCGCGTTGGATGCGTCAATGCTCGAAAATCCTTAACACACACACACATAATGGTATCTCTCGCGCGCGCGCGAACAATCGCCTTTACTTCCCCTCGCTATGCATTGCTATTTTGGATACGCTGGCGAGCCCTTTTTCACCAAGAGACGAGCGCGTCCCTCCCACGAAGGGACTGGCAGGGCCAAAGGAGAGACGAAGGGAGAGAGAGAAAGAGAGTGAGTGAGTGAGAGATAGAGAGAGAGAAAGAAAGAAAGAAGGGAAAGTGTTTGGAACACTTCCCCGCGAGAATCCCCTAAAGATTCTCTCTCTTATCGTCCGTTGTAATGTTATCACGGAGTCGCGCACGCCGAGCACTGACTCTTTTCGGCCCTGGAAGACGTGCGCTCTCTCTTTCTACATTCCCAATGGTAAGCCATCATTCGACAGTATAATCATTAAACAATTACGTTCTTATTGTGTAATCTTCTCTCCAGGCACAAGAGTAGCCAGTTTCGCTCGACAATGATTCATCACGAATGGCATAAACGGAGTGAATTCTCGTTAAGGCGCTTCTCCCAGCGAGGCTAGGCGAGTGGCACATGCGATGTCGGACATCGAGGAATCATGAAACGCGGAGCCCAATGATGATCTTTACAGGCCGGGGACGCGCGGTGCAACTGTATACAAAATGGCAACGCACACATTAGCTGAGACAGGCTTTGCGCTTAATGAAGTATCTAATGGAGAAAGGGACTACTACTGTACGCGTCTCGATCGGATCGAGACGAATTTGGCTGACGACAAGTTTCCTGCGCTCCTGCTCTACTTATTGAGTTTGTATCTCATTCTCGCTCTATTGTCGGTCGATGCGGTGTGGTGATTCCTCTCCGATAGCTTTTTATCTCTCGTTACTCTCTCTAGATATACTCTATATATATATATATATATAATATATATATATTTTTATATATATATTTATGTATCTCAATGGATGTACGTGTGTTGTATATATAGACATATCTCTTAGGTATAATACTTCTTAATGTAACGTTACGGTTTACATCAATTTCTTTCTCGGCTACCACGGAGGTTCGACGGGCGTCGTCTCTGTCTGATTGATAGCGAACGATTGCGATGAGTGTGGCAGTAAACGAAGATATTCTTTTCTCGGCGAGAACAACTGATCGTAAAAGCACTTTCCGCAAATGCAACATTTCCTGAGGGGGAAACAATGGTTCAGGCTGCCCGGCGATGGGAGCAGCGACAACAACACACCCGGCGCGCAGGCCTTCTCCACGCGTGAGAGATGATGTTAGGTAAATGGAAAAGAAATGGCAGATCGCCCAGCGGCGAGGAGCTGCTGGGCGGCCGGCTTAGTTCGGCTCGAACTGACGAATATGAGGCAAAGAAGAAGGTAGGTGGCGCGCATGAAACGCATTGCTCGCGATTGAGAAAGTGTTGCATTTTTCACAATGTTGATAACGTAGAGAGTCGAGTGACAAAGAATGAGACCTGGCTTTGGTTCTCCGGCGATGGTGTCGGCCGCGCCAGGAGAGTGCGGTATCGGATCGGTATGTGACTACGTGGTGTTATCGGGTGCGTTTGGTGATTCAGAGTCCCCTCGGCACAGTCGTAAACAATCATTCGCCCTACTGCGAAACTTAAACAGGCATATATGTATATATAAAGGTATCTCCATAATACTCCAGTATTTAACGATTCATAATATGTAATGAGAAATAAACATATTCGGACTTTATTCAAAACAGCCTGCCGGCCGCGCGACAGGGATTAATACACATCTTTAACAACACGCTCTACTGTCAGACGTCAACAAGTGTGGCTGATAGGTATCAATATGGCACTAAAGTGATCGGCTTGAGGCGCAACTGTCCTGCGGAAAAAGCTTTTCTCCCCTTCCTGTATTCCTTTCACTTTTCCATCCCCCCCCTCCTTCGAGAGGGCGCGTGTACGTGCACGCCGATATATATATACATATATATATATATCGAATATCTGCCATAAGCTTTTACTTTCCTCCGTACCGTCGGCTCCACTTACTACGTACGAATTACAAGAGCCCTGCGCTCGAACATCCTACTCGTTCCCTTCCTCCTCCCCTGCCTCCTATTACACACAGTCTCTGGTGGTGTTTCTTCAATGGAATATATCTATGCGAGTGGAGATGAGATGAGACGATGGAACAATGATTTACGATGTAGCCTAGCACACACAGCCAAGTAATGCGACACGCGCGACCGCCCGCGGAGATATATGTCCGCCTGGCGACGCGCGTACCGTCGAGAATTCAATTATATAGTTTACTGTAACAATAGTTCTTCAATCGTTAGAATTGAGGCGAGTCAATGCAATTCCTACTGTATCTCGTTTCCCTGATAAACACTACCAACTACGTCTCCACGTGCGTGTGAGAGAGAGAGAGAGAGAGAGAGAGAGAGAGGGTGGGGGTGGGGGTGGTGGTGGTGGTGGGGAGAATATAACACACCTGGCCATCCCGCGGATATAGTCTCCCCGAAGAAGTATTTACGTTACGATACGAAGTTTTGAGAGAGAGAGAGAACCTGTAATGACGATTTCATAAGAGATTTAAGACACTACCTACACATACCTAAACCTAGTAATCGTGTACAACTATTACGGCGTATGACGCGAGGTCCGCGCGGCGTGCGACGCGCCCTACGCCCACACCTTTTCCTTCCCCCTTCGCTTACAGAATGAACGAATGAAGTATGCATACATGTAAATATATATATATATAGAGGTGTATATGTGTATTTTGTATACACTCGTGTGTCCGCCGCGTGTATGTACGTGTGAATATAGAGGATACGAATTCCCGGAACTGTACAAAACAAAAAAAGGGGAGAACAAGGCGCGTCGTATGAAAGAAGAATCAGCTAAAGATGGGGGGGAGTGGCGACTGCCGGCTTACTAATCTAGCGCGGTGAGTGTCCCTCCGACTAAACAACTCGTAGGTAACATCGACTGGCCCAACCAATACTGTGCTCTCTCCGCCACTTGCTTCTCTAGCTAGAGGTATCTGCCGAATTAGCGCGAGACGATCGCCGAGCGACTGACCGACCGCTTAGAAAGACACATTTCCCACTTGGAATTTCGCAGTTCAACGTCACGAGGCCCCGGCGAGTTCCAGCGATGGAATCGAGTACCCTGTATGCTATCCTCTCTCCCGTCTCCAATGAGTACCCACGAGAATCACAGGAATCGCGTCGTGACTTTGTACAAAAGTCTCTGTGTGTATGCGCGTGGTGTGTTCGTGTGAGTGTTTATTGTTTAAAGCGATATGCTAACGGAAAGATACTTATGGTTTGGACTGGCTGATCGAACTGGAGCTCTTATGCGGATGTGTCGTTCGCTACTGCTCTCACTCCCAGTTCTCCCTTGTGCAAACCGCTCGGGAGAAGCAGCACTCTCGAGAGTGCTCTCTCTCTCCGCTCCCGAGTTCTTTTCCCCCTGGGCCGGTGGTAGCATTGTCTGTGATTGTGTGTATGCCTGCCTGCCATCACCTTCATCATCATCATCATCATCAAGTTTACTTCCCCTGCGCAAATAAATTCTATCATTTCTCTAGGCTACCAAACACCCAAACTCGTGGCGTCATCATCTCTCACCCCCTCTGGCAGCTGGTAAAATATATATGTATATAGATATATTATTGTACATATATGTTGCATTCATATATATATATATATATGTCCCTCTGTTAACTCCATCACAGCTAGTCTTATATACGTAATCTGCTCTACTAAAAGGAATGTATTTACTGAGAGAAACCCGTAATCCTAGTCTAATTAGCTTGTGCTACCTACAAGTTGTTCGCCGCTCGGGCACTTCACCGCGAAAAAAGGAGAGATGTTCAGCATTCTCACATTCGTCCAAACAACTGGCCGCCTCCTTGCGTTGGCGATTCCTGCTCAACGTCCACACGATTATATTCTCTAGGTTCGTATTAGCGGAGAAAGCGGGGGGGAAAATCGAGAACCGTCCGATATTACCAACCACAGCGGCAGATTTCGTCGGTTCGGATCAAGTCGAATATTTCGCGAGTTTCGTTTTAGTCGCGTCGTCGATTCGGAAGTCGAATTGCCGGGCCAATCACGGCCGAGGAGGGGGCGCATATCTACGGGTTGTGTCCACGCGTTGCAACAAGGCTTGCGGACGAATCACCGTGTTTCAGAACTGTGAACTGCTACGCGCGAGCGAGCGAGCGCGCGCACGTGTATGTGTATGTATGTGTATGTGCAGCAGAATTTCTTTCGACACCGGCTCGAGTGCGCCAAGGCTGGCCGAGCCAATTCGTCGCTAGTTACTAGTATAAATACCCGCGCGTGCGCGCGTCCCTCCCAACCAATTGCGACTTGCGCTTGTGAAATCGAGAAAAATTCGACCGCTCTCCTACCTCGGAAGCACACTCGAAGACATCTTTTTTCTACGTGCACACGAGAGACAGAATGGGAGACGGAGAGAGAGAGAGAGAGAAGAAAGAAAGAGAGAAAGACAGAGAGAGAGATATACGTGTGCCAACCGACAGTCTGAAGTACGATGATATGAAAACCGCTATTAGAAGGACAATGCTAACGCGATAAGATTAACAGTAAACGACGACAATGATTACTAAATCGAAAAGTACGCGGGTACGCCTGTGTGTGTATATGTACGTGTGCATGTACGTGTGTGTGTGATGATTGCGAGAAATTAATTAATAAGAAGCTATCTGCGAAGAATAGCGGCGCGCGCTGAAAAATATTATGCTGCCGTCGGTGCCAACGGCACGATGACCATTTAAAACCCATTAAATTTATAAATTAAATTAGAATATGCTAATATGCGACGATCGTATAACGTGGTTCTAGTTAAAACTCCTCGAATTGATCTATCTACAACAATCTAGTTACATTTGCCCAAAACTCGTGATAATATGTATCTATATGTATACATATATATTTAATATGATATATATATGTATATATACATATAGATACACACACATATATATATATATGTATCTGACTCTGTTTTGCTTTGCATTTGTTGGGCAACGCAGTGAAGTTCGATAGTACACATTGCATTTTATGGATGAACGTAAATCCGTCTTTTTTATGATTCGCGGACGCAAATATTTTGTCAACAATGTTTATAATATCATTCCACTTCTTATATTATCATCATCTTCATATATTATATTTATGTATATTTATTTATATATATATATATACGTCATTTATATTTCAGATAATGCGAATTCTCTTTTCGTAATAATCTAATTCAAACCTCTCGTATATATATATATACGTATCTTTATATATATATATATATATTTTCTTTACTCTTCTCTCTGTGTAATATATTATTATTACTTCGTGTTATGCATTATTTATAAATATACAAGTCATTATTTTAAAGAGCGGTGAGCCAGCGCCTCCAGCTATGAATTGTACTCATGTACATTTTATATATACTCCATTTGACGCTACAGCTAACGTTATCTTTTTTTTTGTTTGTAGTGATCACTTGTAACTAAACCCATTATCGATAACCGCCTATCAATAAATCACCCCCCTTTCTATTCACCTACCACCGAAGAAGAAACAATGAATCAGAACGGCTCCCTTGTTAGTGGATGGTGCGAGACGCCTTTCCCGAGGGAAGGAGCGACGGGATGCAGGCTTTGAAGCCTAGGTCGATCGCTACTACCAAGGTGAGGAAGAAGAATGTCTAACTAACTCCGATTCCCTATCTAAAACGGCCCGACGCGGAAAGCACCGGGCTCCAGGTTTTGGCGAAGGCCAGGCTCGAAACACATGGCACACGTGCCCGACTCTCACACCACACACATACCGAAAGAGTCCTACGGAAAGGAAGAAGCATCATACAGAACCCAAGAATGCACGCGTCTCTTTGCGACTCTGATCGATACTGGGAGTCGTCGACATTGCGACAAAGACGCGAAAGCCAAGATTTGAAATAGCGCTGCTGCGGTAAACGAGAGCGAAAGCGGGAGGAACGCGTGTGGCATCAATCAGGAGAAGAATGTACAAAAACAGAGGTAACAATACCGAGCAGCGATATGGCTTTGCGAAGAAATGCGCCCGAGTGCTTCCGGAAGGAAGGTGTACGCGGGCGCGTACGCAGAGGCACCCTTGGCATGCGTACGTCGAGTATAATGGTGATTGGAGTGGCAACTGCGAAGAGGAATGACGGACGAGATGAAGAGGTCCCTTCCACCTGATTCCCTCTCGTCTGTCGCGTCCATGATCTACCGGGACCTGCGAGACTCCGTTAGTCCAAATTGTATTCAACTGGCGTGCCTTGGAACTAAAAACAATTAGACGGATGTTTTACTGTACAGGGTGTATACCTATAACAATCGTGCGTTCTGCAACTGCTTCTCGAAAAGACTACCGTCGGAGAAGGGCGCGGTCTACGTTAATGAATCGAATGGTTCTTAATCTATGCGACATGGTCTTCTAGCGTTATGAATTGTCGTCATTCCTAGGGCATACGCAAAGGAATCTAATGAGAGTTGGTGTTAATACGTCTCTGTGTACATTAATCTAAAGGTGCTATATAAGTTATATGGTTCGATAAACTTTTCTTTTTGACGCGTGAACGAAACAAACGCTTTGGGATTAATAATGAAACTTGGCAATAAGGAATTACGTTATATCCATCTAGCTGGACCAGCCAGCCCCGTAAATATATAAATATATGTTCATAGGTAGAGTAACTCTCCCTCTGTGTATGAGTTGTCTCAACATCCAGCCAAGTCGTATATCTGCTTTATACATGTAAAATCTTTGGTTTTTGCCAAGGTGTTACTCCGCACTTAAGGAACGCGAGCGCGAGCGCGGCACGCTTTAAGTAAGAGTAAGGTCTTGATCAGCCTAATCATTTCATAGTTCAAGGAACAGTTCAATACAACAATTTACGTAACATCTCTCTGCACCACAGAAAGCAGCGTGTCCCCGGGGCTGACCCGGCAAACGGTGATTTCTGTTTAGCAGTCGCCTCGGGTCGACGTCATTCAAGTGTGAGTTCTGTATGACCTTGTAACTAATAGATAGAGTGTTCTGATATCAAGAAGGATCGGGCTACGCCAGAATGCCTAAAGGAAAAGCAGCTTCGTAGAACGAAGAAAAGACCGTTCCTACAATGCTCCAGTCCTCTAGCAAGAACTGCAACAGCCCAAGGCCGCCGTATCTCCTAGCACTGTTTTAACAGCTTTTATCATGCCATCTCTCAATAACTCTATACCATACAACTAGATATATTATGTGACTCTGATGTGGTACGTGTTTTCTGTATATATATATATATACATATGCATATATATATATATATGTGATAAAGCCCCGTAATGTGGTGTATCACAGAACAATTGTAGTAGTTATATAACATATAATATTTATATATCGTAATAACCTTAAACGATAGGATGAATCGACGAGCCATGGTGGATTTATGAACAGTGAAATGAGAATGCAAGCGCTATAGTGATGTAGCGATAGATGAGAACGGGCGGTAGGTCGTGGTGACGGTGGTCGCGGACGAGTGTCGGAAAAGGGAGAACAGACAAAGAGAGAGATAGAGAGATAGAGAGATAGAGACAGAGAAAAAGAGAGCGCCGCCGTAGCATCGTCTCAAGGTGTGAAGAGGTGAACAACGGAGCCCAATAATGGGGATGAACAAGAGTGCTGTACTTGAAATCAATGCATTATACTGGCGATAGCAATTTGGCGTGCTCGTTTTGCTTCCTCTTCACTGATCCTTTGTTCGATCAAGAATTGAGCAGCGTTGATCGCATTAGGACAACCCGTGATAGTCACTATGCGGTTCCTGGTACCAGGAGCGAACATGCCCTTCTTAGAGATTTGTATGTTGGCGCCACTCATCTGCTGAATCTCAATGAGGGCACGACCGCCGGGTCCCAGAATAGCTCCCACTATAACCTCTGCAATTTCTATGTCTATTTTCTTGGTCTCCTTGCTGTTGGCGTCTACCTGTGTAGGACTCTTACTTACAAGTGATAACTGGTTAGTGCCCAGGCCAAACGAATTGTTGTTTAGATGAATAGTACTGGCAGCAGTGTTGTTCTGTCTGAACGGATCGAACGGCTCGTATCTATCGAGCGTGTTTCGTGGTGTCGGCGAGGTTGAGCCGAGCGTGGGCACTGTTCCGATGGGTCCGAAAACCCCACCGTTATTGTTTGAACCGTTCGCGGTTGTGGTGTTATCCATCGGGTTCCCAAGGTAGCTCATGTTCGAGGGCATCCCGATCCCCATTCCGAGGATGTTGTACTTTGCTAGTGTGGCGATGGCAGCCAGAATCTCCGTGGCTGCGGGCTCCGAGAAACCTGCCGTCCGTAAGTTCAGTTTAATGTGCTCCAGCAGTTGCGTCGTCACCGGTGCTGTACCCGCTGTAATCGCAGCACCTAGGTTCAAGTTCAGGCTCAGACCAGCACCATTCAACAGACTAACTGCACATACAAATACGAAGCCACCGTTAATACCTCTCTATCCATGAGAAATTTCGTTTAAACATTGGAAATCTTAGTTTGTCAGAGTAATATCGGCAAATGTCGGTACTGAAAGCGCTAATGTTACCTGTATTCAGACCAGCCGTGTTAGTGTACGTAGGAGTGTTTGCCGGGGTTTGGGCGTAAGGGCTGCCCTTGGGGTTGTAGTTCGCCACTGGGCCGCTCACATCAGCGTAGCTGACATTCGGGCAGGTTCCGCTCTGCGGGTCCTCCGCCACTTTCGCCAGGATCATCAGCAACGCGTTCCGATTGTTCTCCTTTTCTCCGATTACCGTTATGCATCGTTCTTGTAGAGATAAGTCTTTCGCCTTTTGACTTATCTGCACGTAAGAGCCGGATTCCTCCTTGATTTGTTTGATGTAGTTCCCGGCCTTACCAATGATCATACCCGCCGTGCTGTTGGGTACTAAAATCTTCACCTGCAATCAATCGACCGATTTATTCCTTGCTCTTGGTTGCTCAAGAGAATAGGCCATTCGATCAAGCGTTCGACTGCACGAGTATCCTTAAAGCGATACTGAATCATGCCTTCTTTTAAGCGAGGAACGTTTCAGTTTAGCACTATAGAACGTTTACCAACTAGGTCAATGCTAGCAAGCCCGAGCCGCACAGCGCGAGAGTAGCGATTTTTATTGACGCCCGGAGAATGCCGTTGATCTACTACTTTTAGTATACGATAGTCGTTGCAATCAACAAGTAAATCCATATGTTATACTACAATCGCACATCTGCATACCTGCTTGTCTCTCTCGGCTGTTGTCTTTCCAGAGTCAAAATCAACGGTCGTCTTCGAAGTGAGATCCGGCTTCTCACGAATTTTCTCCATGATGAAATCCATCACTGCTATTATGGCATCGACACTTCCCGTGATTAGGCATACCCTTTCTGTCGTTCCTGCAAAACGAGAAAGTTCCACCTGTCATCTACAGCAGATGTTTTCGACGTCTTTCATTACAGTAGTTATTGCGCTACGCAACTTCTATTTTCGACTTTCATACACTTTTAATTCATAGCATTAAATGACTAAAGAAAATAATTAAAATATTAGTTTCTTATAAAACTGAATTTGCAGCATATCCAGTATTATCGCGGCACTCGAGTTTG
Source organism: Ectemnius continuus (assembly GCA_910591665.1). Classification (NCBI taxonomy): domain Eukaryota; kingdom Metazoa; phylum Arthropoda; class Insecta; order Hymenoptera; family Crabronidae; genus Ectemnius; species Ectemnius continuus. Next base: position 11,153,131 of record OU342868.1, on the reverse strand, counting down.
TATGGTACGAGTGCATCTATATATGTGACACTTGTACGCGCAAGTGTTCAGTGTACAAACTTAGCTAAAAGTTTTGATGAGAGAGCATCTCTGAGTTACTCGATTCTAATGTTTGACGTTCGGATAGTACATAGAACGAGTACTATCTCAAGCTATTGACAGATTTCATTGCGACGGAGTCCAAGTACTGGTTTTAAAAGGATCCATTTATTTACCAGGGTAAAAGTCATGCGACTTGGACATTTTGACTCTGGCTCCCGTGTCCTTTTGAAGTTGAGCAATGGTGTCTCCTCCTTTCCCAATGATGGCTCCAGCGGCCACGCAGGGGACCAATACTTTGAGGTGATATGTGCCATCTCCTCCTGAAAGAAAGCCCACCGGTAATCAACTCGTCCCACCACTCGCTTGGACATTTTGGAAGAGTTCATGTAAATCTCGAATGGACGGAACTCTCTTTCTATTCTCAAATGCATGATTCCAATCATTCAATCATCATCCAATCGAACGGCATTAACATTCAAAGAGCAGCAATGTTGATCTGCACATGTAAAATGCATGGCAGCACTCGTACGAAATTGGAGGAACGTTGCTGCTTCCAGTTATCGAATACTCGTACAAAATGGCAGCACGTTATTTCGAAGTCGGCACAGCCGCAGTGGGAATCTAGCACGTGCGATCCGCGTGATTCACGGAGCCACAATCGTAAGAAGAAACAACTATTAATACACAATATCGCAAAAACTGATCAAGGATAACGCGCGCCACAATTGCAACAGCTATTAACGATCGCTGCCGCAGCTATTAGCAGCAGCAGCAGCAGCAACGCGATCGGAATTAGCGGAGCAAAAAAGCGAGCACAACCGAAGCCAGTGGAAACCAAGTGAGAAAAAATCCTCGACACGCCAGCGGTGACGGTCAAGGTAAACGAAAAAAGCTCGGCTACATCGCCGATCACAACAGGCGGCGCGCTTCTATCTTCAAGAGCGCTGCTGCTCTCTCGTAAACCAACAGAAATCCAACTTCCAGACAAAAGCAGAGAAAATCCGACAGTGGCGGACTCGAAAGAGCCGAAAATAAGCCAGGCACAATCGCTCCGAGAGACGAAAGCCACCTATCAACGCGCCGCTCGCCGAAAGAAGTCTTCCTAATCCTGTTTAACCCCGATAGCACAACTTGTGTTACACGACGTAAGGTTTTAAGCGCTACGCTCGCTCTTCTCTCTTTTCAAGTGCATCGGGCGCTCCACATTTCACGCGACACGGAGGCGCGCTCGATCGACTACTACTACCGCCAGTCGATCATCGCGTAACTCGGCCCCGAGGAAAAATCGAAATCGCCCCGAGTACCGTCCAGCAAAAACTATGTCACCGACTTTAAACCATCACAGTACACACAGTATGTACCTAGCATTGAATCAAATAACTAGGCGAGAACTAGAGAATGAGCGGAGTGTATACAAGTAAATGCGGAACACACACACAGACACAGACACACAATGCGCAGGCACACAGACGCACATTCACACACGTAGCATAGATAGGGAGAGGGACGGACAGGGAAAGAGGAGAGCGAGCGAGAGAGAGAAAGAGAGAGGAGGAAGTTGCGATGCGTCGAAGGGAAACAGCTGTTTGACAGATGGAAGCCCTGTACACGCTCGCTCGGTTCGCGTCGACCTTGACCCGCAACCTCGGCAGCGCGGAACGGAGCGGCGTGGCCGAGAGAGAGAGAACTCACCAATACGCCACATCCTAGAAACCGGCGACGGCGGCGCTCTACGGGTACTGACAGCAGCGCGCTCTTCCTCGCCAGGGGAATTCGAGTGGCCGTCGAGGAGGATCGGTGAGGCGAGGCGCGGCGAGGCGAGGAGGCAAGGCGAGGCGAGGCGAGAAGGGCGACACACTACAGGGGAATGCGGCGCGGCGCGGCGCAGCAGGAGGGTGGTTAATACGCGTGCGGAATAAACACTTCGCGCGAGGCTCCAAACTTCCGAGTGGGTGCTGCTAGCGGATTGCAGGTACAGCGGCGACGGGGCCGCCGCGACGCCGCTGGCAAACTTGCAGAGTCACCGAGCGTGATGATGGCCAGCTACCGCCGCAGCAGCAGCACCGATTCTCCATCAACGTCGTCGTCGTCCTCCTCGCAGAGAGCACAGAGAGCCGCCGCCCTCCCCCGCGCCGATAAACAAAACGCAACACCGCCGCACCGAGGAGTTGAGACTACCGCCACTCCGGACACCAGAGGGGGGACGACACGACGACGACGACGACGACGCACAGGGCCAAGCAGCACAGCAGGCACCCACGATGACGATGACTCCGGCGACGTGGACGACTACTTCCTCGATCCTCGATTCCGCACGTCTGTCAAGTTGGCGAGTTGCGAGTCGCGCCGCGCTCCCAGGATATGCCGCCGCGCCGATGCCGAGGATGACAGAGTCAGCAGGATGGAGCGAAAGTAGAGTGTTGCAGGAGTCGAGAAAAAGACAGGCGAGAAAGAGAGAGAGAGAGAAAGAGAGGAGGGAGAAGGAGAGGAGGACGATGGCGACGAGGACGATGATCGAGGCGATGATGTCAAGTGATAGAGCGGCGGTGGCGGTGGCGGCGGCGGCAGTGGCGGTGCCAGCGACAGCAACGTCGAGGACGACGACGAGACCGATGGAGACGACGATGACGACGACGGCTGCGGCGAGGTGAGGTGGCAGGAGGGCGTACGAAGGAGGAGTAGGAAGGGAAGGAGGCAGAGTCGGTGGAGGAGGAGGAGGAGGAGAAGGAGGGGATGGGGGAGAGGGTAGGAGGCGTGCGGGCGAGAGGAAACGGGAAGGAGAGATAGGAGGACGAAGTCGAGGGCGGAAAGCGAACGTCAATTTGAAAAAGAACTCCTCCGGCAGGTGCACCGCGTAGGAAAAGGCAAGCTGAACGAGCGGCTCGACACGTACTACGATATACCCCGTGTCTCTCTGGAAGAGATAGAAGAGTAGAGGCAGGAAAAGGGGCTTGCGAGACGGCGGAAAAGAGAAGGAGACGTGGCACGGCAGGATGCGCGAACCGATGTGCGGTGCAGCGTGTTCGGGTCTCTCGGCTCCTTCGTTTCCCGTCGGCTGGCTGGTACGCCGTCCTCTCTGCGCTGCTGGCCTGCGTTCGCCAGGCAAGCGGCAGCAGCACAGCCAGGCAGGCTGGCAGGCGGTTCCAAGTGGGAAGCGAATGGAAACGAAAGGGAACGGCGGATCCAACTCGGGGAAGAGCGAGAGAGCGAGAGAGAGAGAGGGCCAGCGCAGAGAGCTCTGTGTCAACAGACAGAGAGCGGCGCTGTGCCTCGCTCTGCCACCGAGCAGCGAGCCACGGATAGCGGATCGTCCCTGGCAAAAGCGCGCGCGCCACTCCAAAGAGCAATAAGGAAGCGCGATCCAGTAGCGCCAAATAGACAGCGCGAGTGCGAGGGAGACAGAAGGCAGGCCAGAAAGAGAGACACGCAAAAGCACACGCAGAGTCGTCGAACACGGGGATTTCGAGCGGGAGACGTAACCGAGCGACAGCCACGATTTCGTGGTTCTAGCGCAAGGATACATCGGCTGGTGCTCGCGCCTGCAGAGATCTCGATGCTACACACATATCTACTGCTGCACTATATGCATATATCTATATAGATATATAGAGATATGTAGGGTATGAAGGGTACGCAGGAAGAGAGTGGTCGAGGGGTAAATGAGGGCAGCGTTGTTGTCGGGTTGCAGGACGCGCGCTTCAAATACCTGATCCATAGTGGGACCTCTTGGTCGCGCCGTTTTCCGTGTCGCAGTCGAGTGGCCGCTTCCTGGAGTCCGCAATCTCCGGGGAGGGACACGTCTCCATTCCTGAGTCGGCAGCCATCTTGGCTCGGTCGTTCCGCGCACACACAAGAGCGAAGGGGAGAGCAGAGAGAGAGCGAGAGAGAAGAGAGTGACGATGGCGATGGCGATGGCGAAGGCGCGCGGGGGCAGGGGTCGGGCGGGACGGAGGGTGTGTGTGTGTGTGTGTGTGCGGGCGCGCGAGAGAGAGAGAGTGAGAGAGCGAGGGACGTATCGGAGGACACTGCTCGACACACACGGCTGAGATGCGAGGATGGTGTCGTCGACGGGGGCGAGTGTCGCCGAGAAAGAGCTGAGAGGCACCCACTCACGGCTCGGACGAACGAACGAACGTACGCACGACCACGATATATCGCTGTCGAGCGGAAGGGACGAGCACGGACGTACATACGCACGTACGGACGAACGAACAAACGACGGACGCTCTCTCGCGGGGTGCCGCGTCTCACTGGCGACTGCTCGCGGCTCCCTTGCCAACCAGCTGGTTGATACTCGATGCTCTCTACCTCGGCCCCCTCCCCCCGCCTCTCCTCCCACCACCGCCTCGCGCCCTCCCCCCTCCTCTCCTGCTCTCTCTCACTCCCTCCCGCTTGGACCGACGAGACCCGCTCCAGAGAGAGCGAGAATGATTGCCACTCCACCACGCTGCGCGCCGCAAGCCCTCGCTACCTCGCTCTTTCTCTCGCTCGCTTGGACTCCACGAACCGCGCTCCCTCCCTCCAACGGACCTCCGTCGCACCTCGAGGGACCTCACACGGGCTCCGCGCTCAGCAGGGCCGTACGATACTGCCGAAACTGCACCAGGGCCGTCTAGCGTCGACCTCACGCTCCGCCAATCGGAGAAGCCCTCGCGACGATGCAACGCACCGCGCTCCAAGCAATTGCTGGCCAGCCCGCGCTAGAGCTCGCACGCTCGGGGCTTCTCCCGAAAATAAGAGCTTCGTGTGTTTGGGCTTTGGGAGGTCCGCGAAGAACACCTTGCCGCGTGAGCTCGAGTCGGTCGGTTCGCTCGGGGGAGTCCGAGATCTTGGATCTTGGTCTCCCGAGCTAGGATCGCTATTATTATGTAATTTAAGATGTTCTCGCCTCTCTCCCTCGCGCCGTTCACGGTATCGGTTTGATAGATTGCTTTATCGGATCCGTGTCGTTTCTCTCGCTCGTTCAATTGGCTGCGCTTCGCCACTGGGTGAGCGGAGCGCGCGTTAATGAAAACTAGGAATCACCGGCGGACCGTCAACTCGTTGGCTGACTAATTGCGAGGCAGCGTGGCGTGCAGGCTTTGCTGTTGTCAGAGGCGAGAGCTGCTGCTGCTGCTGGTGCATAGGTTGTTGGTAGTTTGCGGCTAGCGAGCACACCTCCGCCCGAGATACGCATCTCTCAGGCGTCTGGATGATGCAAACTTGACGTTCGCACGTAATAGCCAGGAACGACGTCTCGCTAAAGGCTCCTGCAGACTCCGCCCGGCTAAACGGTCCCCGGCCGCAAAAATCTTTTTCCCACCCACCGCTGCAAATCTTCTTCCCTCGCGGCCTCTCGGTGTGGGTGGATCGGGAGTCTGTGTGTAGTTGGTGCGCATTGCAGTATGACATGACGCTGGCCGCGTGTAAACCAGTCGTGCTCTTTGATTTTCTATCGACGTGGAGCCAATGAGCACAGAGTATATCGGCTCGGTTTATCGGAGTCCCCCATATTTCGGATGCCGATCGCCTGTTATCGCTGTTTTGTGCGCTGCTGTTGTTACATGGTGTCTTCTATGACGCCATGTAACGATGTAACTTTGAAATCTTCTCCTTTTCTCTTCTCTACTGATATAATGTTTGTCTGCTTGTTTGTATGCTTGTACTAAACTCGAAAACTGCTGAACTGACTTCATACGTTTTTTTGTGTTGTACACACTTACAATATAGGTTACTAAATATTACAATATTTATCACTTAGGGAGAATGTTTTTGGTATAACTCAAATATTTGAAAATAAATGGGCAGTCAAATTACACATCGTTAAAAGATTCTTCCAGCAAAGATAACAATATATTATTCTTTCAATTGAATTATCTTCCGTAACTTAATTAAATTAATTAAAGTTTTAAATTATAAGTTTGATTTACGGTTGAAATGCTCAACCGATTTAATAAGCGTTTCTCTTCTATATATATACAGTTATAATCCTGGAAAAATTATGAGGTGTAGAATATTGCAATATTTATTATTTACACGGAGTGTTTCGAGAGAAACTCCAATATTTCAAAAGAGTTTAAAAGCAGAACAGTACATCGTTAGAAGATGATTGCAACAAACATAATTATAACGACCTATTATTCTTTAAATTAAGTTACCATTATATATATATACATTTTGTATTCTTTAAGCTTTATTCGGTTCCCGCCACGCACAAGATCGCAAACCTTAATAACCAACAAGTTTTTTTACGGTGATTTGTGGTTTCTCTTTCTTGCATCATAGTACGTATTATTCAATTTGGTTTTGAAATGGCAGACAGCGTGTGTTTCGTGCGAAAATGATCGTCTCTCTTTCTCCTATCCTGACGTCATGCAATGTTGACTTTGAAGTCATACACTCCACATTTTTCGAACTCCATTTGATTTTCTATCACAAGATGGCGAACAACTACTTGATAATCCAACAATTTCTTTATGATGATTTGTGGTTTCTTTTCCTTGCATCACAGCGCGTATTATTCGATTTTGTGTCGAAATAACAGATAGCGAATCTTTCGTGTGAAAATTATCATTTTTCCCCCCTCGCTCTTTGGATAAATATGACAGAGTTTGTGTAATAATCATAAAAATGCGTGCAATTCTGTTCCATACATTCATACGCGTAGAATTTTACATTATACGTACGTGTAAATATTGAAAAACGACAAACCGCGTTTGTATAATGAAATGTTTCAAAAGTAATACTTAATTATTCATTGATGGCGTGAGGTTAGTGTTTACTACTTTCGAGTAATAGATCTGTTTCTGACTCACGAGGAAGAGAATTAGGTTATAGAAGGTTAAGGAGCGGGAGGGCGGTCGGGCGGGCGGGGAGCTTCAGTGAGCGAGTGCAGCGTTCAGTTCACTCTATTTCCCTTTGCAGCGCTGGTTGAGTAATCCTCGACCTTTGTGGCAAAGTTCCGCTGCCCGCCTGACATTGGACTCTCTTTCTCTCTCTCTCTCTCTCGCTCTCTCGCTCTGCCAGTCTCGTTCCCTCTCCCACTCTATCTTGAGAAGCATCAACGGAGCTTTGTCGAAAGCGCACTAACGGTGATTCAAAATCTATGTCCGATCTCTTATCGCCTGGGAGGCTACTACTCGGCAGCCCTCGAGCAAATAGTCCCGGCCAGGCTTACTCGAAAGTGAAATCACCGATACGCATACACACATACACACACAGAGGCACGGTGGTAGCTCTCATACCCACGTTTGGCCGTATGCGTTTCTCACGGCCGCCGCTTCTAAGTGCGCGCGTTGCACGCTTTAAATATATAACGGCGTGCGCGCGTATTTTTAATAGGCCTTTTTTTCCAGCCGCGGCCGGTGAAAGGCGCTGCAAGCTGCGGGTGCTTAATTGCCAGGCGTTCGAAATAATACGGCACTAACGTGAATTAGAGCCGCTCGAGAGGAGCCTGCTGGGAGAGGAGAGTCGGACTTGCGATCCGTTTCACCGCGTTATAATCTCGCAGCCCGCTGCCAAATTGAATCGGACGCAAGGTTTTGGATTTGGATGGGAGGGCCGATGCGCTTGAATAACGATGCTCTAAGATATCAAACCTCGGCAGGCGTGCGGCCGCGCCGCCGATTATTCATTCCTGTTACGAAACCACCATTTTTCCGATGACGAGTCGGTGACGGTCGAGAGAGGCTCGTTAAGCGAGAATCTAGCCGGCGCGGCGTATCGCTTCCTGGTGATGATTGCACGCTTAATTCTGACTCGGCGCGATTCCAGCCGAAGATTGTCTTGCTGTTGCTCGATGAGTCTTGGAAAGTGCCGCTTTGGAAATGAGTATTTTCGAAAGGCTGCGCTTCATTATCGGAGCGGGGAGAGCAAAGTTCGCCGGTGCAAAGATACGCGGAGGAAAACGCTCGGCTCGGCTCGGCCGGACTACTGGCCAGAAGAGAGCACCTACATTATGCAGTTTCGTGGGAAGGCAGAGGGTCAGTTGTCGCAATGCCGTTGCTGCTCGGCGGCCGCATCGGGTCGCACGCTACGTGAATCGTGCGGCTCGCTCCGTTAGAAAAAGTTACATGGCAGCCACACGAGGTGGCATCGAAGTGGCGTAAAGCGTTCACCTGATAAACCGAAACGAACCACGTCGCTCTCTATATCTACACGTGCGCGCTCCATAAGATCCATCTATAGGGTGATTCACTTTCTTTGGAATCACAACAGAACAAACTTATGCTGATTTTAATTAGACTGGAGCGCTCCCCATTTTTATACAACACTATATTGAATGCATGATTGACATAATATAATACAGTAAAAAATGTTGATCATAAGTCGCCGTAGAGTAATAATGATAAATGATACTAATGCTAATTATCCTACCATGTTTCCTAAGTTTATGTAATATCATACTCCGCGCGTATCATATAATATAGTGGAATATTGTCTTCAGCTAATTAGTATATATATATAAAATATGGTTAAGTAACGATTAGCTTTATAATAAAATATAGACATGTAATGTAAGTATATAAGTACATGAACGTCTGTCAAAAAGTAGGGTATGAGAGTACTGATTGAGCGCCAAGTGAATCACCCTGTACACGGCACGACGCCCGAGCGCCGAGTCGTTCTCGCTCGCTCTCGCTCACCTGTGCGGACCAATTTGTCCATTTCGTGTCACTTCCCGTTCAGCACTCGGTGTCTGCTCCAACTGAAGCGGCGAGGCCAATGTTTACATGTGCCAGCCAGCCGCACGCCAGTGGTCTTTTCTTGATCCGATCGTATGGCCGCATGTAACGCGAATACTGTCACACATTTTTTTCCCTCTGCCGAGCGGCAGGACTATACCGGCGTTGTGTTGCCTCTCGGCCTAGCTCTATAGGCATCGGCGACGACCTCGCTCGATTCTACGACTCTCTAGCGCACCGCGCTCTGATGACGTGCACACACCACCATGCTTTGATGCCGATTACACTCCTTTTGAACTTGTTCCTGCCGTATGCGCCACGCCTGATGCATACTGCACGGCTTTGCCCTCGGCTAACACCCTCCGGCCCATTCTATCCCGCCTGATCTCTCTCTTTCCTACACTTTTCGTGCCTATTCGTGCCGAGGAATTTAACGCTACTCTGTTTTCTCAACTGCTACCGTTTAACGCTCGATATCTTTTCTCTATGGAAAAAGGGAGAGTTTCGGGGGGAGAAGACAGAGCCATTCTTGGGTAATGATGGAGGAATTCTCCTGCGCCCGGTTGCGCCAGGCATTCGAGCAATGCAAATGAGCTGGTGGCATCTCTAAATAAGCGTACACATAACTATGGCCAACCGGTTTCGACGCAGGAGAGTAGTAATAGTTGTAGTATATACTGATTTCCGATCCGTCAAGCGGAAAGCGCGTGCTAGAGTCGGCGGCGCGGCGCGGTGCGGCGCGTTACCTAAGCGGCTAAGGAATAAAGTTCCTTTAAAGAGTATCGCGTCCTTGCCGTTTCTCGCTGCGAGAAACTTGTGCGATCAGTCGAGCTCTCTCGCGCGCATTCTTTTTTAGACCGCCGCCGGCCGCCGCGGGTTAGCAGGCTATCCATCTATACTTGAGCGTGAGCGCATATTGTGCTGCACGCACGATGCATACATTTGAATGCTTATCCAAGGTCGCCGCTTATTGACACACTCGGACGCTAATGCTCTATCCATAAAGTTCTCGTCGGATCATGTCAGCTCGTCTATGTCTACGGTCTTTCTCTATCTCTAGTTTCTCGCGCTGGTGCGCCCTTCCCCGACATCTCCCAGCTGATAAGATTACAGACGAAACGAATGCTCGTCGTCCACCCCACCGAATAGACGCCGTGCTCCACGCCGCACACGCACACTCTCTCCCCCATTTTCGGAGTATTAATTTCCGGCATTACTAATCATTGATTTCCCTCCTGCACTCCTGCCACTTGGATGCCCTCAGCTGAATCATTCGATGCACTGCCCTCCGTCGAGAACGCGCGAGCTTTAACAAACAAATTAGCTTTCCCCGCATCGGAATATTATGCAAGCGGAGCGCAGCGATTCCTTGCTACGTCGACCCCATTTCTCATCTGACCTTAATATTGTACAAGGTACTTCGTCGCGATCCATATATCGCCTTCTCTCCATTGAAGACCTGTAGGGACCCCCTCGCTTCTTCTTTCATAAACACCTCTCTCATCCACAAATTCTGTCTCTCTGATTTTCATGACAAATCATCGATTTTAATAGTAATAATCGCCTGTGAACTACATTCCGCAACATTCATATTCGATCCGACTACATATATATACAAATGCACACATATATATATGCACACCTAAGATATCGATAGTTAGGATAAATATAGCGAGAATTATAACATTCGTATTAAATGTTATGTGTTGTTTCTGACAATATTTTTATTCTTCTTACACGCAATTTAACAATTAGTGTTTCTCTTTGCTTTCAACGGTGTTGCTTTTGATTCGAGTCGTGGAGAAAGAGAAAGACAACAAGAGAGCGAGAAGGAGAGAGGGCTGCGTGCGAACATAACCTCTTATGTGCGCTTATCGAAAATATGTTATCATGGTCTGGCGGCTCACGATTATTACGTAACAGAATTCTGGAGGAGTATTAATAATGAGCGAGGCACTCGCAAGTAGGAATTCCCAGTACTCGATGGTGCTCCGTAATGGATGACAGTGTCATCGAAGTACGGCCGAGGGTTCTCTTTTTCGCGAAGGCGCGCGAACTCACTGGCACGAGAGAATGCGAGATTTCCGTGCCCAAGCGAATATCCTGCTCGGAATTGACCGATTTGGTTATTAAGAGATTCAAGTTGGAGAGCATTCGTAACTCGGTGATCCTTGCCGTGAACGAGGAATTCGTGCCGGCTGACGCGACCCTTGTCTTTTCCGAGCACGACGAGATCGCGGTGATTCCACCGCTCAGTGGAGGTTTGTTTCTTGAAGTGCTTGTTATGTTTGCTAAAAGCTCTTCTCGATTCACGAGACTTGTCTGTTAAAACAGGTGCACCGAACATGCGTGTTCAGCTGCGTTCTTATTGGCGGAGAGCGGAGAAATTTGCTGGAATTTGTTGATGCATTTTTTGTTGTTATTGTTATTGCTAGTTAGTTTATATTAATTAGCAGTCGGCAATAATCGGCAGCCAAAAGTTCTTTGTTGTTTCTCCAATAAGAACACAGCTTTAGACCCCTCATTCATATTTTCAATCCGCACGAATTTTCTGTTGAAACAGATTCACAGAACTTACATTTGACGAGACGGAGAAACTTTTGTTGCTGGCACTAGAAACATCAAGGAATGTTATATGAAATCCTTGGTAGGAATGAGAAACTTTTCTAAGAGACACGAAACATCAACAAAAGTTCCTTGCTGTTTCCAGCAAGGACCGACACACTCGTGTTTTGTTCTTGTTGGAATAGTTCATGTAGAGCACACATAAGAATTGAATTAAATATATGTTTTCTATATGTCGTATCAAATGTTATTCAGGCTAGGATGAAGTCGCCAAAGGATATAGTTAAACTGCAACAAGAACCGCTCGATGTGGGAGAGATTTTTAATTCTGTGGTTTCTCCCGTTTGTGGTGCTGTCTCGAACTTTATAGGTATCACTCGAGATAACTTCGAGAACAAAAAGGTATATGAGAGACTTATTATATCAGTTAATCTTTAATTCTCTTCTTAATACGATTTGTTATTTTCCATCAGGTGCTTAAACTCGAATACGAAGCTTATGAACCAATGGCGCTAAAGGAGATGACTAACATCTGTGCTAAAATCCGATCTCAATGGAAGGTGCATCATATAGCAATTTATCATCGACTGGGCGAAGTTCCAGTGTCAGAGGCTAGCGTAGTAATAGCAGTATCATCGTCTCACAGACAAGAGTCCCTGAAAGCCGTAGAGTTTGCCATTGACGCTCTGAAGGCTTCAGTGCCAATTTGGAAGAAGGAAGTGTATGACACGGAGGAGTCCCAGTGGAAGGAGAATCAAGAGTGTGCCTGGTCAAATAGTAAATAATTGATTTCAATCGTTGATTGCATTTATTTTCCCATAATGTTTATGTGATACAAGAGTCTAATATATACTGAAACATATGTATTATGTACATAGTATTACACAGTTTTTCATGAGTCAACAAATTTTATACTTGTTGCAGGTGTAATAAAATGTTTACTATTACGTTTGTGATGCTACTATTTTCCCTATTGATTATTCAATTGATTATATTTAACTCGCTTGTCTCAGATAACTCATTGCTTTGTTATTATGCATGCGCGTACTTCTCTCTAAGCCTACCGCAAAGATATGCGATAGGAATTAATCGAACACTTGTTCTGTGTAGAGAACGGCTTAATACCGCAGCAAAACATAAAGCAAGAAGTGATAGTGCCGAATGACAATGCGGATGATTGCGAGGAGAAGGTGAAACTCGGTGATAACGAAAGCGACGAGGACGAGGTGGAGGAGAATCCTGTAATCGACACAACCTTAGTGCAAATCCAAGCGAGCGCGCAAGAGTTAAATCATAGAATCGAGTCGTTCATTGAGCGAAAGCGACAGCAAGTGAACACAGTAAACATACAGGAATTCTGTTGCCATAGGTTCGTGCATTACAGGTGAAAGAGCAGTAGACAGAACTGCGGTGACTCTCACAAATACTCGGATATCCGTATGTCTGGTATATCCGGTATGCCAAATGAATCAGAGACGAGTGAAAACGTTTGTTAACATTTTGTCACCGCAACGTTCCCATCTAATGCGAGGAGAAACTCTTCTTTACCGCAGCCGACGAACGTAATTACACAGGAAGATGCTAAAAGCTGTGTCAAACAATGCTTTCTTTCCGGGCGTTCCGCGAAAATATACCTTAAACACAGCATGCGCCTGAATATCAAAGCAATTAGTATTAAATAAGTAAATGATGTACTCTGAAATTACATTGTATGTTTGAATTCAGGTAGCAGTAATTTACTTAACGCTCCTATAAACAAGCGTATACGATAACAATCTCTCCGCGGGGATGTCCAAATATCAATGGGAATCACTGTTTGTGAATGTCTCTGTTATGCGCATGATTTGTGTCACATAATGAAAGTATCGTTATGTTTATTGTAGAGATAAGAGCGACGAAAGCGAGGATTCCTGTGCGAGGGTCGATGCTATTCTTATTAGACGTAAAGATTCGAAGAGTCACGTTAAAGGTACGATAAAAATGACATTTACATCGTTATCAGCTGATCGTTGCATCACTATTCTCTTTCTTTTTTCAGTACACAGAGTTCTCAATGCTTGGGGACCCCAAACGGTGGATCAGTCGTTCCTGCAGAAGTTCACGTCGCCCTCGACGAACCCGACCTTTAAACCTTTCTCGACCGTCTTGGATGACCGCGTTTCGACTGCCGAGCGCATTTTAGGAATAAATAGACCGGTTCCCAAGGATGTTTATGAGAGGCTTAAGAACATCGAGGACAGAATTCTTTATTTAGAAGGAGTTTCGCCGGAGTACAAAAACTTTTGGGTACACTTCATGAGCATTCTTATTACTTCTTTAAAGAATAGTGGCATGAAAAATGTCCGCCTTACTTTAATACTTGAATGTAATGCTAGGACGTTTTTACACCACATTTAAATCGTGAAACTACTAAAAACACAAAGGAAATTTCTGTGAGTTGAAAGAGATAATTGATAACAATATTACATGCTTTTTACTTCATTGCAGGCGACGGATGAAATAGATAGTCTGAAAGGAACCTTTAAACCTAAGAGAAAAAGAGTGAGTTAAGCTTTAAGCTCTTTTGTTTCATGTATTCCATTTACAATTGTCTAAATCTATTTTCATTACCAATAATTGCAGACGTATTCCACGGCAGAGCTCGACTCGAAACTGTACGAACTGGCAGACAAGTACGCCAAAAAGGCGAAATGATGTATTACTTTGTGTTAGATTTACTTAAATAATTTTTTGTATAGATCGTAATAAATTTTTACACAGCATCATATGAGATAACTTTTTTATGCATCTTTTTGTATTCTTAATAAAAATTAGTGTTAGAAACAATGTTCTAAAGTATTCGAATAAGAATAATTAGGACAATAATCAATCCGAAATAGTAATACATATACTTTGTTTAGCAACAAGTTGATTAAAAGTGTAAACAGGTAATTACTAAAAAAGTGTTAGACGGTTCTATTGATTTAACGTTATAGGTAAAGTTCCTTCTAAAATATTCTGAGCCAATGAAAGCGGCGATCGAGCCGCGCGACATGATTTTTTAGTAACATCTGTTTTTATGCATTTACCTAAGAAAAATTTTAAAAGAAAAGGTTCCGATTATTATTCAACGTAATTAATTTAGTGTTTTCTATTTTTTGCATTATAGCATTTGCAGACTCGTCAATTTTCGGGAATAGAAAATATATATAGTAAGTTATTAAAACTAAAAATAGAGCAACCATCTAGTTTCCCAGTAAATAAGACGCTCGAATTGCAAAAACTGATCATATTTCGATTCAATTCGATTTCATGTTCGAGTCATTCCATGATTATTTTGCCCGACTCATACATGTCGATCGAGTAGAGCAGGAAACTGGATCAGCTCTATATAAATATGTATAGCACAAAAGGATCGCCGACGTGTTCCTTCACACGCTGATACAGGGTGATGCGCTTATCTCCGAATCAACTCTGCCGGATGCATTTTTATTCAAGTATATTCTGTATTATTTAGATCGTTCCCAACGCAAAACAAAGTGTCCATTTGAATAAAATTCCCGAGAGTAGCGTTCGTGCGACCTGAAAATACTCTCAAAGAGTTTCTGCATGGTATTTTTCTCGAAACTAACGATATTTTTACTTATAAGTGGACAGAAAACGCTTTGTAAATATTAGTATAATGCGTACTAAATAATTTAAAACTCTTTATAAGCGATAATTATCTTGAAAGAGAATTGAAACACCCTGTACATCAGGTACGAAAGTACCATGCAGTGGCGTTAATGTACGGGGTGATACATTACATTTGAACCACCACTGTCAAATCTTACTTTATATCAAAAACGTACAATTAGTATTAAAATTATGTGACAATATATAATATAAATTATTTGATTTATGATTATCACATTTACTACAGAAAGTATCGCAATTGTAAGTAAAAAATGATTATAACAATCGACAGAGTACAGAATACACAATCATTCGAGTCACTCTGTAGAAGAGATCGTCGTAACTCATTTTCTATCCCATATATATAGTTATATCAGGATATGCGATGATATATCACTGCATTCAGGTGCACTGCAGTCCAGTGCAGGGACAAATGGAAAAATCTGAAGAATGAAACGTTTGCTTCGACTTTTTTTGGGCCAAAACATGAACTTTGACCCAGTTGAAAGGACTCAAAGCTTATTTTTGGGATTCTGAATTTATACCGCACTTTTTCCTACCTAAATACTCAAATCTCGTACAAAAATTTAGCCCCTGAAACGATGGGGAAGAGTGAAGAACATGGAAAAACGGATACAGTAGTTCGTCTGACCCAATTAAGGTTTTTCTACTTATTCCCTATTTTTTTTCGTTTTTCAAGGTTTCCGACCGTTTCAGGATCTGGGATTTCGTGGAGGGATTCAGTATTTAGCTAGGAAATGGTGGCATAAATTTTAAAACCTCACCTCGTAATTCATTTTTGGCCCGGAAAAACGTCAGGCTAACCCCTTCAGAGTTTTTTTGGGCCATAAAATCAATTTTGCGATGGAGTTCTGGCATTTATATCTCCGTTTCCTAGTTAAGTACAATTAACTAATAAATTTTATACTATAAAAGTCCACATGGCGAGTTTTTATAAAACATATCATTTACAAATACTCAGGAAAGGCTAGTTGAAGAGGAATAAAATATGACATACTAAATATTATTACAAGCGTTAATTGTTAATAAATAAATCAGTAGGGACAATAACAACGATTCGCAATACAGAAATCTATATGTCTGTTGGCTGGTAGCTACTGCCATACCAGCATCTGTCAGTCTGTCAGTGTGGAAGCCGGTGTCCGATGAGTTCGAGCCACGTAGCCAGTTGCCGCCGCTCGGTCCCAGTCAAATAGGTTATAAAGTGCTCTCCGTGCCACTGCTGTGCTTTAAGTTCAAGGAAAGTTCACGCAAATCCTGACTAAAAATGACGGCACTAAACGTTGCTTTCAAATTCTGGCAAGAATATAACAAGACTACCAGCAAAAAGCTGAAGATAATAGACTCGTATTTGCTCTACGTCTTTCTCACTGGAGTCATACAATTCGTCTATTGTTGCTTGGTCGGCACTTTCCCGTTCAATAGCTTCCTCAGCGGCTTCATTTCCTGCGTGTCCTGTTTCATATTGGCAGGTGAGTTCATTTAAGTTATAGAATTGGTTCTAATATATAATTTAATTAGGATATTTCTCTTTGAGTTATAGTAATATTTTAGGGTTATGTAGCTATTGAGGTAAACCCTGCAGAAGTACCGCAAGTTGCCTCGATATGTTAACTGCAATTGCTTGAAAGATATAAATCCTATTATTATTGATAGTCAAGATAGCATAAATAGACTTCGTGTTATTACTTTATGTAATCTTTATGAATGCTATTGACAATAAACACCAATCACGGGAGCTGATAGTGTGTGCTTTCCAATTAGACACAGAGGGACACAAGAAAAAGTTGTGTTCGAGCGAGTCGTTACACCAAACTACCAACATTTTAAAGTTTTATTCATCATTTCGAATCGTATGGTTGATATTAGATGTTCTATTCCAAATTTGAGACCTTTTACACATTTTCTTCCATAATAAACCGAGTGATGCTATAACAGTTTTCTTTGAACTGTCATAGTTGTTAATTTGACATCTAAACTTTTCAAAACACAGCATCTCTCTGCGTCTTTCTGTGCCTCCTAATTGGAAAGCACACAGTAAGCAGAATTTTTAAAAACTGCAATGAATTGTATTTGTTTATATTTGTGGACAATTTATGGTATTACATAAGTATACAGTAAATCTGTTGTACATTTGATATAAGATATTATTTTGAAGAATATGAAAGAACTAGGAATAGCTAATTAACAAAGTGTTATTCTGTACAGTGTGCCTGAGGCTGCAAGTGAATCCACAGAACAAATCACAATTCAATGGGATAAGTGCGGAAAGAGGTTTCGCAGATTTCATTTTCGCACACATAATACTGCACATTGTTGTCATGAACTTCATCGGATAATGTTTTGTACTGTACCAGTTGCTCTCAATAAAGTCTTACGAATTTTGATTCTTTCTTACTCCGAGTTGATATATCAGAAATATTTTCATGGTTCTACGGACGGACTAACAGTAACGAAATTTATTTATTTCGCGGCCTAGTTTTTTACACACATACATATACGTTCAGATGTCAATGAAGGGACAAAACTTTCTTCTTGAAATGTGCTGTTCTTATCAAATTATTGTATGAGTACAATTGCAAGTAGGTGTAACGTGCAAGGGAATTGGGTTTTTAAAAAATATAGTTTCAGCTATTTAAAGTTTGAGCAGATGAGTCTGTGGGAGATCCATAAAGATAGAGAGATATCTTATTTCTCAATGGGATGTTTGCTTTGAGTGTTGTATCACTGAGACACTCGTTGGTCATTGGGCTAGTGTATTTACCACATAAGAACCATTCGGTTATTGCTGCCCTTTCATACGTGAATCCATCTGAAAGTCAAAAAAAGATTTACATTTGTATGCACGTTACATTATTCTGATCTTTTTTTCTCTTCTTACCGGAACACCGAACTGGCTCCTTTAATATTTCGTGCGTTATCGGGCATAAGAATTTATGCGGAATTTTTGTTTCGTCTAATTTATCAAGAGAAGATGAAGCTCCACTTTTCAGCCAATGAAGCTGTTGTTCAAACACCGGCGTCCTCTGTCGCGTAAAAGAATAATCGCCCAATTGATTATTATGATTATAAAATAGTTCGTGTAATAATTTAGATAAATCGGAGACCTCATCAGCATTTGGCAACCCAAATCTTGATAATAATTCTTGGGGAGGTTTTGAGAGAAGTTGCTGGCCATTTAAATTCGCTCTGCGTGCACTTTCTAAGAGACTGGATAGTCCGATTTCTGTCAACCATTGTACGATCTCGTTGACTTTCCAATCAGACACCTTCGAAATGTTTATGATGTTTGTAAAGTGGGCAGTTTTATATTAATTTATAGCTTATAAACAATAAGCTGTAAATTAAGGTTTTATTTTCTAATTAAAGAATTACCTTCTTTCTCACGTGAACCAAACTTTCGATCAGTACAGTTTGCGACACTAATCGTTCTGGCAATTTCCATACAACAATGGAGCGGTCCAAAGATCCTAGGGGCAAGTCAAAGCTAGAGAATCCACGCGTTAAGAGTAATGTTATAAATTCAAAGCTAATACAGTTATTTAAGCTGGCAACACCTGTAATAAAGAGAGATGCATTCTTGGAAAAAGCGCATGTTGTCACTAGACTGTCATGATACTCGAGGACATGTAGGGATGCTGCGGTAAACTGAAAAGGTTTTCATATAATTATGGGTGTTAAACATATGAACTTTGACCTTTCAACTTTTGGTCGCTGAGAGAATATGAACGGTGAGGGAGACAGTCAGAACTCTGATAGCCAAACCCGTCAATAACAGATTTTTGCAGAATCTGTGACAAATATCTGTCGTTAAAAAGACGCCATATTTGATACAGAATTTGCCAAATTCGATTTTGATATCAGATTAGCAGTAGAAATGTAGCAGGTCCTGCTAAAGCAGATTGGTGACAGAAACAGACCAGGTCTGCGACAGAATCCGGCGGCAGAAACGGATTGGATTATGTTATTTTGACATAAGGTGCACTTCTAGTGCTATAATTGCGTTTATAGTGAAATACTTTAGCTCTGCTTATCAGAACCGCTGTATTCGACGAAAGTGAATGTTTTCTTTGTAAAATCATGCAGCAAATGCATTGGATTATGTTATTTTGATATAATATGCATTTCTAGTGCTATAATTGCGTTTATAGTGAAATACTTTGGCTCTGCTTATCAGAACCGCTGTTTTCGACGAAAGTGAATGTTTTCCTTGTAAAATCATGCAGCAAATGCATTGGATCATGTTATTTTCACATAATATGCATTTCTAGTGCTATAATTGCGTTTATAGTGAAATACTTTAGCTCTGCTTATCAGAACTGCTGTTTTTGACGAAAGTGAATGTTTTCTTTGTAAAATCATGCAGAAACTGCATTGGATCATCTTATTTTTACATTATATGCACTGTTAGTACAGTAATTTGCGTTTATAGTGAAATACTTTAGCTCTGCTTATCAGAACCGCTGTTTTCGACGAAAGTGAATGTTTTCTTTGTAAAATCATGCAGCAAATGCATTGGATCATCTTATTTTCACATAATATGCATTTCTCGTACTGTGATTGCGTTTATAGTGTAATACTTTGCATCTGCTGTCAACCTGCTGTGTTTCTGCTGCCAATCTGTTGCGCGATTCAAGCGTCAGACTCTGATCCAAAATCAGAAATTTAATGCGGTCACAGATGGATACAGATTTGGCGTCAAATTCTGCTGTCTCTGTTACCAATCTAACATCAATTTGCTGCCAAATATCTATGAGGAAAGGAGCAGGTCGAAATTTGACCCTCTCCAGCAGTGCCTGCCAAGGGTGCGTTCATTTATGTACAGGGTGAGTCAGTTGCCTTTGAATTGCCACTGTCGAGCATACACTGTTCCATAGAAAATCATTGAAAATAACCTAGACATTTAAATTATACTCAAATGTTTCTCATTTGTCTGCATTTTGTGCATTTCTACTTTTACATGTTTGAGTTATGTTAGCTCGCGCATGAAATTTCACCGTGCAGAAGTCAATTATATATAATATTCCCATGTAAATATAATATAATAAAATATTGTCTCCTTACGTTGCTAGCCATTCGAAGGAAGTCGATGCTAGAACTTGGTCAAATATTCCCTTCAACAGACTACAGAATTTAATACAGTCTATTGTTAAATAGAGAATATATAGTATAATTAAATAGATGTCTAGTGAAAGTGGGCTAGGAGAGTTCTGATTCAAAGGCAACTGAATCACTCTGTACGGCGAGTACTGAATGAGCGTTCGGTTATAGGACGAAGTAAACTTTTGTCAGACTCGTAAAGGTTTATGACGTCACGAATGTTGACGTCATTTCCTACAACGGGTACTGCGGCTGCACAGGTAGGGTAACGCCAGTAGCGTCAGCACACTGCAGGACCATTCGGTTTTATGGTAGTAATAATTGTAGGAAGTATACTTTCGAATTCCCGAACGCTACTTGCAGTATACTTTGTGGCTGCGGTCGGATATGCACTGCCAGTACTAATTAGGGACTCGATTATAACCCTTGTGTAAACTTTGACACTACTGAAAAAGTTTACGTCCTCAAAATATCAAATTTGTTGATGTTCTAAACCATTTTCAGTACTCTCAAAGTTTGCTCAAGGTTTGTAACCGAGGATTTAATTAATAATAGCAGTACTGGCATATTCGAACGCTACTCGCAGTATACTTTGTGGCTGCGTTCGGATATGCACTTCCAGTACTAATTAGGGACTCGATTATAACCCTTGTGTAAACTTTGACACTACTGAAAAAGTTTACGTCCTCAAAATATCAAATTTGTTGATGTTCTAAACCATTTTCAGTACTCTCAAAGTTTACTCAAGGTTTGTAACCGAGGATTTAATTAATAATAGCAGTACTGGCATATTCGAACGCAGTTTGTATTGTCACATTACCAGTACATACTGTTATGCCACCCAGTATATGGCAGAACTTATTTTGCAGATAGGTTACCTTGTACCCCTAAACATCCGCGATGATTAGGAGTTACTTCTAAGAAATGTAATAGGTAAGCGTCACTGGCTTTGTTAGGCGAGTTGATATAAGCCAGTGATCGCCCTAAGAAGAGTAGCAGAAGTTCCGCTAGCGAGAGCAAGTGCCGTCTATTCTTGTACTTCGACATCCAATAAATAAACCTGCTCTTAATCCGGAAAGTGTGGATCATTCTGTGGAAGACTCTAATAAACCTTTTCACGGTATAACAGTACTTGGAAATGAACGCACCCCGAGTTAGATTCGCAAGCTTAATTGGCACCTGCATTCTGCCAAATTTGACAAAGTTTCTACTTGTTTGAACCCTCGCGCTTCTAATGTGTGCTTTCCAATTAGGATGCACAGAGAGACACAGGAGACGCTGTGTTGCACAGCTGAGCATTGTGTTTCGAAGAGTTTAGGTGTCAAATGGAACAATTATAATATTTCAAACAAAATTGTTGTAGCACCGCCCGGTTTACTTCGAAACGAAACATCTGAAAGGTCTGAAATTTAGAATAGAACATCTGATATCTACCATACGGTTCAAAATTATGAATAAAACTTTAAAATGTTAGTAGTTTGGTGTGTCGACTCGCTCGAACACAACTTTTTCTTGTGTCCCGCTGTGTCCAGCAGTGCACTACTGCGTCGTAGATGGAACACTTTGTATCGAACACAGTGTTACACAGTGTTCGTCTCTGTCTAATTGGAAAGCACACGTTCCTGCTATGCTTTGTATTAAAATTCTCATTTGCTGTACCAGGGCCGTTCCTAACTTGGTGGGCGCCCCGGTGCAAAGGCAATATCGCCGCCCTTATTCAGCATTACTTACTTAAGAATTCGATATGCTGTGTTTACTTTTATATCTACATATAAGAAGAGTATCAATACTTTTAGACAGCAATCATAAAAAGAAAGATTTTTTCATTTTTGACCAATTTTAACAATCTAACTGGTGGTTAAAAATAAGCCTGTATTGAGAAAATGAACATGTCTTTAGAAAGTCCAATATATTGCCATATGAATTAATCAAAACATATCTGTAAGACTAAGCTTTCGAAATAGAAGTTCATCTGTGTAGGTGATGATTGTTGGACGAATGTCGTATTGTTTAGTACATTGCAACTGTAAGCAATCGCGAACTTAGCTAATCTCTGTTATTTCGTACAGATAAAAACATATTACAATTTAGCCAAAATCGGAAGACATGCTGCCGAAAAAAGTGATTAATTTCACGTGTAATTTCTGGTAACAAAAGATCTGAGGCCGCCCAAGTGCGCTGGCACCTTTTGCACCTACGTCAGGAACGGCCCTGTGCTGTACCATACCAGCAAAAGTCATTAACGCGTAACACACAAATTATCTTCAATACTGTGAGTAACCCATAGTACTTCAGTATCAAATGTAAACCATGAAACAAGCTGGAATAGTTTTTCCCTTAACCCTTTGACTGCGGCGCTATTTCGGAGTAATCCACCAATAGGGACGGCGCAATATTCGCGTATTAGTCGCTGCGCTGCGCATATGTAAATTGGAGGGCATTATCAAATGCAGGGCGTACACATATTTACGCCTTTCGTACTCAAAGGGTTAAAGAGTTAAGTAGAAATTGTTGCAAATTCGAGTAACAAAATATTTCAGTTATAAAATTGATAGCATAACCCTTTAGTTGCGATGTTACCAAGTGTCAAGGAAAGTGGCAATTACTACGCTTGGGAGATGAAAGTTTCCTTCACATTCTCTCAGCGATCCCGCCTTTTTTTGAGTTTATACTTACTATGCTCCAAATGCGTGCTGTTCTATCAGTGGCGACGCTTGCGAAAACCTCTCCATGTGTTGGCGAGAATCGAACATTGATCACATTACCGCCGTGACCGGCAAATACTTTCTTTTTCACAAACGAAACTGTGGTTTCATCCAAATGAGCATCTTGTGAATTATCTTCCTGTGAATATCCGCTAGCCGAGCCAGAAATTGTATTTGGCGTGCATGTTATTTGCCACAACTTTACTAAGGAATCATTCCCTCCACTGACTAGCAAGTACTTTCTCTGAAGACTATTTTCTTCTGAACTCAACTGTCCTCCCCTTGCTATAATTCATTCGATTATTTCTCCAATTATGCAAGTGAAATAGAAGAAAGGCGTGTCAAAGTATTCTTTAACACTAGGTTTACGGATATTTTTGTATACCTATCTTTATGAACACCCGTTAAATTGACGGATAAAGGAAACCACGTATTTTCTTTAAAAAAATACGATTAATTTAATTTAAAAATAATTATAATCTTGACAAACATAATATAAGTTAATTGAATGCGTTAGAATTGAATAAATAATCACTAACTTATAGAAATTTTTACTGTTTATACAGTTATTATCGGCATGTAATTTCAGAATTCTGTATGATATATAAATATTTCTACGGATACCCGTCAAAATGACCGGTAAGCTACGTTCACAGTTAATTAACCATTTATAACAAATAATTTTTTTTATGAAATTATTTTTCTGTTAACTACTTTTATATTTGTCAGTAGAAATATAATTTCAAGAAAAAAACAGTTTACTACGATTAACTATCAAACTAGCTTACCCGTAACTTTTGGCGGGTATTCCTAGAAATAGTTATACATCATCCAGAATTCTGAAATTACATGGCTGAGAAGGAAATAAATTTGGGTATATATTCATCTCACTACACTAATAATTGACAGCACAAATTGAAAAAAAATTAATAGTAGTTGTTTTTGTAATTTTGCTCATGAAACCCGAAATCCATCAAAATGACGGGTACCGTAAACCTAGTGTTAATTAACAATACGATTTACCACTGATTTTCACATCGGGTGTGCAAGAAAAATCACAACCCTGTATTCCAAGATCGTGTGCTTCCTCACAAATCAGAATTGCCTTTTCACCGTCGATCCTATCAACAGCATCTTCGCTAGATTTCTCATCAAATGCTCCAACTTCGAATAATCTCCAGGAGCCTTCGGCGCAAGCTGTTACTAAGTACCGTGAATCGTATGTAAATGCGATTGCATTCACTGCATCCGCATGCCCTTCGAAGACACTGAAAGTGCATTATCTTTACCTTCGGTGTTACGTTTCTCCCCTTTGTGCTTATCTGCATTGGAAAGTCTGCCTTACCATAATTCTTCCATACTACTTATCGACCAAAGTCGAGCTGTCTCGTCGTCCCCAGCGGTTGCGATTTTTCTACCATCCGGAGACCAGCGGCAGACTCGAATTCCGTATCCTGAATTGACGAATATCGATCTTGCACGGACTTTGTCCTGTTAAATAATCGTATTTGTATCACAATATCAATTAGTATATTGATTTGTTAAGGGAGTACATACTTTTGCGGGGGAAAAACGAAGTGTTAATATAAACATTTTTAAAAAATATTATGAGAATTTGTATCATAAGCAGAAACAAATATATATAAGTGCATGATTTAAAGAATATTGTAAATTAATTTTATTATTTTATGTCTCATAATTACAAATTTGTGGCCATGAATGTATGAACGCTTTTTAAAAAACTCGGTTTGTAATAGCCATTGTACATTTTGCAATTTTTATCTGAAAAAGATGAGATATATTTTTTTATAAATTTGTCACTTACATCAAGTGTGTTTTGCGATAAAACGTTTATCTTTTTTGGGGGGAATAAAAGTATAGTCATTTGAGGATGAAAACATTTTGAATTTTAGCTACTTTGAGTTTAAAATGCCGCTGTTTCGTTAAAAATGAAAATTTCCAAAAGCGCCTTCGTTGCGTACTAGCTGCAAGTGTTCAGTTTCTAAAAAGATTTATTTCATTTCTTTCAGATAAAAATTGCCAAACGTTAAATGGGTACCGCAAACCGCGTTTTTTAAAAAGCCACAACTTTGTAACTATGAAAGATAAAATAATGAAATTAATTCACAATGTTCTTTAAATCGTACACTTAAAAATTTTCATTATATTTCTTAAAAATGTTTATGTAAACATTTCGTTTTTGCCCTGCAAATGTGCCCCCTTAAAGGTACAAGGGTTGTAGGGCAACCTCTGCTAAATCCCAAATGATTGTTGTCCCATCCAATGAGCAAGAAGCGAGCATTGTACCGCACGGACTAAATTCTACGTGGTTCACACTATATTTATGTCCTTCCAATGGACTGTATGATTTCTCTTCGAAAAGTCTTTCCGTCAAACTGTCCCGCGTTCTTGCAAATCCAGCGGCTTCATTATCTTCGCTAAAACAGTCCTCTCGATTTTCTGACACCTCGCAGCTTCCTGACTCTTCCGTTTCGCTCTCATTTTTATCCTCGTTTTGCTGCACATCATTTGGATCCTCTACTTGACGTGGAGCTGGCTTGCTGCTCCAGATTCGGATTTGTTTGTCACTGAGAATTAATAAAATTAGATACTCAAGTTCCGTCGAAACATTCTATGTCAGATTTAACACTGTGTTTAGAGAAGTCATCATTTTGACGGATTTTGGATTTCGAAAGCAAAATTACAAAAACAATTGTTATTAATTTTCTTTCCAATTTTAACTCAACCATGTAATAAACTTGTTTTTTTATGAAATCGTTTTTCTGATGACAAATGTAAAAGTAGAAATCAGAAAAATAGCTTCATAAAAAAATAGTTTATTACGAGTAACTATAAAATCAGTTTTACTGTCATTTTGACAGTTTACCGTCGAGATAGGGTTTATTTCATGAAATTAGTTTTCTGGTAATGAATGCAAAACTAGTATTATTAAAAAAATTATTTCGTGGAGAAAAACGATTTATTACGATTAACTATGAAACTAGCTAACCCGTCATTTTGACGGGTAACCGAAGAGATATAACATACAGAATTTTGTAATTACATGGCGAAATAAATGTATAAACAGTCAAAGTTTCTATAAGTTTGCGATTATTTATGCAATGCTGACAGGTTTTATAAACTTATATTATGTCCATTAAGATTGTGATTGCTTTTAAATTAAATACGCGGTTTCCTTTGCTCACTAATTTGACGGTTGTCCGTAAAAATAGGCATACAAAAATATCCGTAAACCTAGTGTTAAACTACTAACCCAGAACCTGATGCAATAAGGTGATTTTCATAGAAAGCTACACTGTTAACAGGCCCAGTGTGCTCATCCAACCTTTGAAGTGGTTGCACTTCGTTTTCCGATGAAGCTTCGACATTTTTCATTAGATCTTTCTCGTGTCGGATATCCTGAGAAGCAACATTTGTTAATGCAAGATGTTCAGTAATTTTGGATGAGTCGAAAAATGAATGCTTACTCGTTCCGATTCTGCACCACCTAACATTGTACCAAATCTGGTCGGTTTTACTAATTCGGAGGACAGATTTAGTTTCCCCGTTAGGTCCCAAACCATTACTGACTTATCGTTCGAACCTCCAATTGGAATAGAATATTTGTAATGATTTGTTTCAGAGCTTTAATATCTTTTGTTAATTAATAAAACGGTTCATAATTGAACCGTTTATTTTGAAAGTGACCTAAGTCCATTGGCCAATTAGTGTCCTATACATATTTTTTTAATTTTAGTAAAACGCAAATTCTTTAATATGTCAATTTTAATATAAATGGTCACCTTCGAAATAAACATCACAATTATATTAATACTTAAAATATATATAATTATATATATATAGATTTATATACCGAGTTTCATTAATATAATTTATGTTTATACTACAGCAAATACTTATTTCAAAAAATGCACATTACCACTGACTAGTAGATCATCCGTTTTCGAAAAAGCGCAGCACGAGACGTACCTGTGATGACCTGATATCGTCGTCAACATTCTACCTGTTCGCTACCAGGAATACAGAGAAAAAGTTTAAGGTTGCCTTTCGAAATAACAGATTTATTTTAAAAAAGTTTGTAAGCTATTAAAAAAACTGATGCAGAGAGTAAGTTTAAGATCTTTCGAAATAAAAAATTGATTTAAAAAAAGTTCGTGAGCATTTAAAGAAAACTAATATAAAAAATAAGTTTAATGTCTTTCGAATTATAAAATTCATTTTAAAAAGTTCGCAAGCATATAAAATAGACTGATATAGAGAATAAATTTATGGTTGCCTTTCGAAATATAAAATTTATTTAAGAAAGCTCATAAGCTTTAAAAAAAAAACTCATACAGAAAATAAATCTAAGATCTTTCGAAATAAAAAATTTATTTAAAGAAAAGTTCGTGAGCATTTAAAGAAAACTGATATAAAGAACAAGTTTAAGGTTGCTTTTCGAAGTGTAAAATTTATTTGAAAAAAGTTCGTAAGCCTTAAAAAAAACTAAGATCCTGAAAACTGAAGCAGTCACTTACTGCTTCCCAAAGAACAGTAGTTTTATCAAGTCCGCAACTGGCTAAGAGCATTCCACTAGTGTTAAAACGGACGCACGTCAATGCACTGCTATGCTTTTCCATTACTCTTTCAAGAGTGATTTTCACTGACCCAGCGTTCTTTACTTCATGATCTTTCTTGCTGCCAAGAACAGCGATTTGCCAAAGTTTTACGTTGTGATCATTGCCGCAAGTTGCCATGCGATAACATTTCGAAAATGGCTCTTCCGCACCTGTTAATGTCCTAATTAATATTTGTGTTGTTGTGTAAATGGTTGTACACGTACCGGGAATCGATTTAAATATAAAAAGGGAAAGAAAATATAGAGACAATATAAAAAAATATAAATAGATTATATATGAATAGATTAATATTAACACTAGGTTAACGGACATTTCTGTATACCTCTTTTTATGGATACTTATTTTCATTAAAAAAAGCTATTAATTTAATTTAAAGACATAACAGACATAATATAAATAAGTTAAATCTGTCAGGATTGCATAAATAATTGTCAGTATAAATTGGAAGAAAAATGAATAAGGTTTGCAATTTTGTTCGTGAAGTCGGAAATCCGTCAAAATGACGGGTTCCGTAAACCTGGTGTTAGTAAAAATATAAATAGAATTACTCGATGCACAACAATTGCGAGCAATGTCACAAGAAAGCACTCCCAAGTCGTGGGCGTCGTCGACGGAGTCATGTGCGAACAACTGATTATTCGAATTATCTGCATCGTCGAAGTCTAATTCGCCAATTTCTCGGACGGAAAAGACCTTAATGACACCGAAGGTGCAAGCTGTCACCAACCAAGCCGAATCCGGCGTGAAGCAGAGACTTTGAATCGCACCCTCGTGTTGCTGGAACGATCTATGAATCGATCGATGCAATTTTAATTTCATGTAACACGCGCCCTAATGATCTATTTAAGTTTTAACTTGCCTGATTAACATCCGACGAATCAAGTCCCAAACGCAAACCTGGCCGCTATCACCCGCTGTTGCGAGGAGTAACGAATTACTGGAGAATCTGCAGGTTCGTACTGCTTCCCCGCCAGTTTGAACCATCCTGTGAAGTCTCGCACCTGTCTTTTAACGGAGATCAAAACTTTCACCACTTTTGTTTAACGCATTTACAAAACAAATATTATTACTATTCAAATACGAGTGTAAAACTTGTTTAAAATAAAAAATTGTTAAGTTGTGCAAATTTTTCTTTGTATTTTTCGCTGTATATTGTAGAGAAAAAGGGGAAATGTTGTGGAAAGGGTCGCATACACGCAAATTCCAAAGGAAAGTCGTGCCATCGATACTCGAGGAGGCCAGCATTGTCGATTGCGGGCTGACTTTGACACAAGTTACTCCATACTTGTGACCTTTCAAGGGCGAGAATCGACATTGAACGTATCCCTCGCCGCAACGCCATTCCCATACCCTTACATTCTTGTCTCTGTGTTACACAGAAACAAACAATCCTACATCACTTGTTACTATCAACTTGCCATCTTTAATTCAAACACAAATAAGTCTTACGCGGATCCAGTTACGAGGACGTAATTAGCAGCGAAATCAACACTATTCACATCACTGCCGTGATTCTTTAAAGTCTGCAGACTGCACACTTCGTTCATCATCGCACCTTGCTCCACATCGGGCTCCATGTCACAAGTAGAAGAGTACATGTTATACTTGTAACTAATAGTGGATGTGTACACGCATCATACATACCCTCTAACGACTGAATGGAAAGCGACGAGTAGAGCAGTGTCACAGCACTTGTCTCTACTAAAAATTTCAGTAACCTGATATACACATTACTTCCTACTGGCTAGTCCCTTTAGTACACGTGTCCCCATTCAAGTAGCTGCACGCGAGTATATAATGCGTTCTGGATCACGGATCGCACTTTTAGCACACTTTTCTTATATCATCCACAAGTTCCGATCTATGAACACTTCTTCTTTTCGTGGGGATCGTCTTGGGAAGTGTCAAAAGATTCTTAGAGCCGTTGAACCACGCTGGAGGATCGATTCGAGTCTAACTAGTTAACGCAAGCTGATCCATCCGCTCTTTGTAAATTTCGCATGAGCAGTAAAAGAGGCACTACTATTCGATACATTATAGTAAGAAGTATACGTCGTATCGACTACTTGCCTGGCCGTGCCGATCGATTTTACCATACATCTCATCCGCGTGTCACTATTGTCGTCATAGGAGAAGGAATGTCTACTACATTCTACATGCTACGTTAGTTTTCACTGAATATTTTATATGACAAATAACCTCTCAAAAGAATAAAAATTAATTTGTCTTGATGCATCTTTACTAGTTAGATATTAGTTAAGTTCATCTTTCAGAAGTAACTTCCACAAAAATCAATTTTTCGGTTCCATATCGATATAAAGGATTCTTGAAATTAATCTTGAAATAAATAATATAAAGGCTCTTCGGCCTTTGAAAATTTAATCATTGTAAGTAGTATGAGTTATGTAGATAGTTTTATTATCATTTAATGAGATCGAGACATCCCGCATTAAGGATCACAATCAATGTTTACCCCTTCTGTCCTTGCGTGCGCGCACGCAAGGATAAAAGTTATATCAAGATGAGTGACGTGGTATCATTATACTTAAATAATGCACTAAACCATTATGGAATGGAAACTGAAATAAAATAGGAGTTGGGACTTTCAGCCTATCCATTTACCATTTAGTAGCAACTAGTAATTTAGAAAACAATTGTATCATACTGTTTCCCTTGTTCGTATTAACGCAAAAGTTTTCAAAAGAATTATTAAGTATTAAATATATAATTGATGCATAATCGTCGTTCGTATTAATGTCCATGCACGAACCCATGCATCAGAATATCCAATGTGTGAGAAGAAGTAGTATGCGTGGCGCCACCTTTCTATGCATCCAGAAAAAGATAAAGCAGCAGGCTACAAGGGAGGGGATAACCGAGAACTATTTAGATTTTATGAATGTTTAAAACAGCCGCATCCACGTATTCCATTACATGTATTTTTGTATGTAGATGCGACTAGGCAATGATGAGTAATGCCAAATACACAAAGACAATTTAGCTGAAATTTGCCTAATACATTTCAGAAGAAATGTAATACAGATAACCCTCCTATAACACGGTAGTTAGGTTCCTAGAAAATGCCGTGTTGTGTGAAACCGTGTTGTATGAGACCCAGAACTAGTACAAAAAGGGGGGTTACGTTCCAAAAACTTATTAAAAACAAATAGTTTTTTTTAATTCTACATGAACAACTTAATTTTTATTAGAAATATAAATGTATGTATAACACAAAGCAAAAAAAAATATTATTTTAATCTAACGCAACTCTAATTTAATGAATTTCTTCGTCGTCACTGCTCAGTATAATCTACCGTGAATCTTTATCTGACATGGCTTGGGGCTGAAGCTTAATGTCTAAAAGACGAAAAAATTGTTCTTTAACACACCGTGGCTCGACGCAGACTGCCGACTAGCAGCGTGAGACACTTTTGTTTTCAGGCCACGGAGATGAAAATAAATATTTCCGCAACATTGTATCTTTAGGACAGTAAGCCTCGCCGCGGCTGCAGAAGTACAATGTTGTACAAAGGTTTTTGCAATTTTCTTATCGTGTTATAGGATGCCGTGTTGTAGGAGGGTTCCCGCAATTCACGAATCGTGTTATAGCGAAACCGTGTTGTATGAGGGCTACCTGTACACAGAAATGCTTTCACAATGGATGAAAATATCATTGGTGCAAATGTATACTTGATATATTCACTAATTTATTTCAACAATATGCCTATAATACAATTTACCCTCCTCTATATGGGACATTTATCAAAACCGTGGACGGCAAATTCTTTGCCTTGTGTCCGGATTTTCGCGTTGGGATAGTCTGGATGTCCCGGATAAACAGCAGGGCGGGTCACGAACATTCTCCAGCCTGATCGATGTGTCCAATCCTAATTGGAATATACAAGAGCAGTGTTAAACTGTGTAACATACGATCGCGAAAACCGAATAAATTAACTTTAATACCATTCCGTGGTATTTGAAATAGTAGTGTCCGTAGTACATTAAAAATATTCCCATGACTATCTTCGCGGACGTCATGCGCATTACTTTAGCTGCGACTTCACCCTAGGATGAGAAAGAAAAATAATCAATGCATTGTATAATGTAATTTCTCAAGCATGCAAAGCTAATGGCAGAGAGATATTAATATATGCTGCAAATCTAAATAAGAAACAATAAAAGAAATGAATTCTGGCATTTTGGAAGACTACAAATTTAATAGATTCCGTAATATATTTAGATAGCCCAAATATATCATGTAGAAATTAATATAATAGTTGCCAAATAAATCTTACTGTCACAGGTATCAAAGCTTTCTCTACTGCATCCATCGGTGCCCTATAAAACCTTCTTATTGGGTTATACAATTCCTTGTAATAGTTTTCTGGAGTGACTGGTTCTGATTTGTCTAAGATTAGAGATTTAATGTATTTCGCCCGCCATGCTCGTTCTTCAGGAGTCATTCCTAATGTACGCTCCCTCTCCGAAGCCATCCGTCCTTGGATGGACATCACCTTCACTCCACCAGACTCCGAAACCTCCATTTTGGAGAATTTTTATATTCCTGTGACAGATAAAAAATGCAACACACTTAAATACAAAATTGCAACGCACATCCAGATCTATTGTCGTAAAGAACTGATTTAACTTTCCTTAGAGTTATAAGATTATAACGTTATATCTCATATTCTTATATTAATTTAGTACGGATTATGTCAACAAAAGGTACAATGCAACAAAATAGATCATTTTGAGTGAATGTGTATGCTATGTTATATAACACACTGCCAAACAACAATATAATATTATGAATGCCTTTACATGTTATATCTAACAAATTACGCTAGTGAACATTATGGCAATTTTCAATAATAATAACATATTTAAGTACAATATTATGCATGTAATTTAAAGCTTAATCATCAGTGTCAATAATGAGAATAAGTCAAATTTATGTCAGGTTACCTTCGCTCAAGTCACGGGGATGTTGAATTCGACCACCAGTTCCTCCTGTATTTGATCACTACACATAATCACAAATAATTACCTACCACACATCATAAATCCTAAGAAATAATGCTAAAGCAACAGTGTTTTATTTTAATAATACCTTAACTTGTCGGGACAAAATACACTTGCGGGATCATGTAGATGTATACAGCTGTCCGGTAGTGTAGAAATCGATCGCAGACACATCTGGTGATGCTTTTTCTCACTAACTCTACTTATTTACCATCGATTTGCTCATCCAACTTTTTGAAAAATAAGAGTTGCACCATCCGACGAAATTAGTTGTCAGAATCTGTAAAACGACCGTCGCACAGAAATGTAAGAAACTAATAATAAAGGTGTTACAAGGATTTTGTATTCTTTATTAATTGGATCTCAAAGCGTACTGTTTTTTATTTTATTCCCGTTTCCTAAAAGTCGATCGAGTCGACAGCGGGTGGCAACTCGGATTCGTTGGACGGCCGATTATCATTGTTAGAATTCCTTATAGAAAGTTAAGTTTGGTAGAATGTACAGGGTGAGTCACTTGCCTTTGAATCACGACTGTCGAGCATACACTGTTGCATAGAAAATCATTAGAAATAACTTAGACATTTAAATTATACTCAAATGTATCTCAACATTCGTCTGCATTTTATGCATTTATACTTTTACATGTTTGAGTGATGTTAACTCGCACATGACATTTTACCCTGCCGAAGCCAGTTACTACATATAATATTCTCCTATAAATATAATATAATAAAATATTTTCTCCTTATGTTGCTAGCCATTCGAAGGAAGTCGATGCTAAAACTTGGTAAAATATTCCCTCCAACAGACTACATAATTTAATACAGTCTATTGTTAAACAGAGAATATATAGTGTAATTAGATAGATGTCTAGTAAAAGTGGGCCAGGAGAGTTCTGATTCAAAGGCAAGTGAATCACCCTGTACATTCGGTATACAAGAGTTTGTTAGCGAACTGTGAAAGGAAGAGCCGTTTCTCTAAAAACGAACGTTTAAAACATGCTACTACATTTCGCTGTCTGTTTGGCAGCGATTTTCAAGATTGTACGTCTGTCTTGAGTCAATAATTAATATTCCTCATACTATAGATTAGAAAACTAAATTCGAAAATGGGATAGATTGTGAATATACCTGTTTTATTTAATTCTATTAAAGCATTTTTCAATAATTACAGCATGAAACATCCACAAGTTCCTTTACATACTTCAACAAGTACTTTGTCCCTTACAGTATCAAACATCCAAATCTTCTTGTCATTATCCTTAGCTTATACAATATTTTTCTTCCACACAAATATACACCTACTACTTAAATTTTGGTACTATTCCTTTAAAGCAAAACTGGCACCGCAACTACAGCCATGTTCCGCTAAAGGATTATTAGTTATTCTAAAACTGGAACGTATCAATTCTGTATGATAATCTATAGTTGACCCTTTAACGTAGTCTAATGACGTTGAGTCGATAACAACTTTAGCACCATTCTTTTGGAAGATTCTGCAACAAATTTCTTCTCTGATTTAATTGCCTTTTGGCTAATATGTGTATTGTCATTAATGCTTACTTGTCTTCTTCGCTTATTTGAGAATCTAAATCAAAGCGATATTGAAAGCCCGAGCAACCACCACCCTCGACAGTAACTCTCAAGAACTTCCCATCGCTTGTAATTTCCTTTAAACGATTTATACAAGAATCGCTGATGATTAAACCATCTTTTTGCGCAGTTGCTGGCTGAGTAGACAGTTGCGAGGAAAGAAATGTATTACTTTGCTTGCACCATTGCTTACTGGAAATCACAGAATGATTATACATGTTAAATCTTTGAAACACAACATAAGAAAGTTTATTTTCTATGTGTTGTGTATCACAATGCAAATTTAATTTATTGTAAAACTGTTGCTCCCAGAAAGAATAAGAAATGTTTGTCAATCAATAAGAATGTCACATCACTATCAACACATTTAGATTACTTTATAAACTGAAAGCTTTTCTTCTTTAATAACACAGACTTTTACTGTCTTACCGGTTCCAACATGCCAAGCGTTCTGAAAGGAGTCGTGCATTTATTCTAGAAACACTATTGTAAATCGTCGTCATTGCTTGCAGTGTTGTAAACTACAAAACCTGGAATCTTTTTATGGAAATCATGAATAGATATTCCTAACCAGCAATTCCAAGTTCCAATCGCTCCTCGTCAGATGATCAGATGTTCAATATTATGAAATCTGAGGAAAAGTCGGAATCTATTTCATCAGCTCGGAGAAGCCCTTTCAATTGGACGCCATCTGAGATTTACTGGTTGACCTAAAGTTCTCAGCTATACCGCTTGGCATATCGACAATATGATGATGGCGCATCACGAAGTAATATTTCAAAAACATCGCTTCTTTCTCAGTTGTGAGAAATGATTTCGGATTGTAAAAGACTTCAATCGGCAGAATAAAGTACCATCAATGTCTCTCTGGTGTTAGTTTTTGAAACAGAATTGCTATACTGTCCGAAAAACTGAAGAGTTGAAACGGTTGGTCGTTGCCGTTTTAGCCACATTTGGTATATTTATATTACCAAAAAACAGCATAGTCTCATAAGAACAGGACCAGGCAGACATTTATGGAATTTTCTTCTTTCGATTGAAACCTCTCATAACCGGAAATTATTTCATATAAGTGAGAAAGATGTGGATATCTCAACCCATATTACGGTCTAATTTTGCCGGTAACACAGCGATTCTGCAGTACTGCGATTCTAGTCCCTTAATATTACTAAAAGAACAGCATAGTCTCATAAAAACAGGATCAGGCAGATATTTATCGAACTTTCTTCTTTTGATTGATGCCTTTCGCAAACTCAAAATCATTTCATAGGTTTACTTTATTTCTCTACCATTCGTTCCTGTTGAAGGTTCCCACTTTGATCATTTTCCACAAGTAGTGAGCGCCACAGTAAGGTACATACATTTATGTACTTTCTTACAGCAGTAGATAATTCAGATCCGTTCGATTCCATCCACTTCTTCGATATAATGCGTATTTGTTCTATGATGAAAATGTCATGAAAAGCAAGCAAATATTCTTCAGTTTCAAATATCAATAGTATTCTCAATCCTCGCATTTTTCCCGCCACTTTAAATCCGAGTGTTTGCCATGGATTTTGACATAGAATTCCACTGTCGTGGAAACAGTAAATTCATCCCCATAGCAACCAGAAGGAACACACAACAGTGAACCTTCCAGTTGCGAGATTGTGCTTCACCATGACGAACGTGGTGGAAATTGCATCATTGTCGATCATTTCCCACAGTATTAATTCTTCAAAAATTTGGACAGTTTAAAAAAATAACCTCGAAAAAATGTCAACCAGTGGAATGGACGACGGAAGATTTTCGAGGGACTTTGCCGAGGAAGTGTCGGAGGACACGCGGAGTCAAAGTAAAATCGACAGGCCGAAATCTCGTCGAGGTATCAAGGATTTCAGTAGAGTTCCAAGCTCGAACAGTTCGAGCAGTGGTCGCTATAGTACCGGCAATAGGACCATGTTGAATTCTGCTAGACCGCCGACAGGCATTGTCCCGCCAAATCGTACCCCGAGTGCTGTCTCGAGGTTTGGCATAACCACTGCTTCCGGTATTACTCGGCTGAGCACTGGTCTTCCTACACCCGGGCAAACTCCACTCGGTATTAATATGATCGACAGACCGATTACCCAGCATGGAATCGCTGGTGTCAGACCGGAAACTACTAGAGGTTTGACTATGAGTAGGTCAGTTATTGTCACTGGCGAAAGTGATTTTTTCGTTTAATAACAAATTTAATTGGTTGGTCCATTTGTAGTACGTTTCATGCGTGAAACAGTCTGTGATTTCTATTGGTAACATCAAGCCACTGTAATTGTCACTGAGAAAAGTGATTGTTTCGTTTAATAACAAATGTAATTGGTTGGTCCATTTGTAGTACGTTCCATGCGTGAAACAGTCTGTGATTTCTAATGGTAACATCAAGTGATTATAATTGTCGCTGAGAAAAGTGATTTTTTCGTTTAATAATAAATTTAATCCATTTTTAGTAAGTTTCATGCGTGAAACAATCTGTAATTTCTATTCGTAATATTAGGTCAGGACTAGGTCAGTAATTGTCACTGGCATACAATTTCTTTCGTTTAATAATAAATTCAATTGGTTGTTCGATTTTTAGTAAATTCCATGCAATCTGTAATTTGAAAAAGCCTGAAAACATGAAAGAGTTTGTAATTTTTCTCCGTAACATCAGGTCAGGACTACGTCAGTAATTGTCACTAGCTAAAGTGATTTTTTCTTTATTAACTTATTAACTTTCTTTTAATAATAAATTCAATTAGTTGGTCCAATTTTAACAAGTTCTATGCGTGAAACAGATTGTAATTTCTATTCGTAAGATAAGCTCAAGTTAGGTCAGTAATTGTCACTAGCAAAAATGAAAAACCTTTTCCTTTAATAACAAATTTAATTAATCAGTCCATTTTTAGTGAGTTCCATGTGCAAAACAATCTGTAACTTCTATTCGTAATATCAGGTAGTGATTTTCCAATTCTTCCATTTTTCTTTGATTTTGTTTCTTGTATTTATTTGTCCACTTCTCAATTTTTCAATTTTTTTTATACTATGATGGTATATCGAATGTTTGGAAACTCCGATATTTAAAGTATTACTCTAGAGCTTCAAACACGTTGTAACTTCAAGTAACATAAAGCTCGAAAAACGCGCTCCTTTAATTGATTACAGGCAAATTCAAGATAAAAGATACTACATAAGTCTGCTTCAATTGAAGATCAGAGAATTGACACAGGAGATCGGCAGGATTTTCAAGGACATCGACAATCAAAACAAGGAGAAAGCAAAGCTTCTTCATTCGGATAAAAGGGCGAAGGATTTGGCTGCTAAACTAACAGCTTTGCAAGCTGAATTAGTCGATTACAATATAATTGTCGAGAAAATGACACTGGACATCGATAAAGAGACGATAGAAATGGAAGCGAGAGAACTGGCGATCAACAACGAGCACGCCAACTCGGAAGTAGAGCACATATTCGAGCGAAGAAAAGATCTCGAACGAGCCTTGAACGACGCGAGAAAGGAAATCGATATGGAAAAAATGAGAACCGAAAGACTAATTAACAGCATGGACAAAAACATGCGGGAAGCCTATGAAAGTCTGTCTAGAGAGAAGATGGAATTACAGGAGCAAGCGAGCGAGATGCAAAGGCAATTGGACCAACTGACGAAAGAACAAATTCGCCTGGAAGAAGAAATAGCATTGTCCCCTTTGAAACAAGAGGCAGTGAAATTACATCTGAAAATATTCGAAACTGAAAGCAAAAGGGACAAAATGAGGGAGGAGGAGGGCAACAAACTTCCACCGGAAAAAGAGCGGGAAAGATTGCTGCAAAAGATAAAACAGGACAATGTTGAAGTCGCCGCGGCAGAAGCACAGTTGGCAGAGACAAAACGTAAGATCTCTGAGATGGAACAACAATTGGAACAGTTCGAGTTGGAAACCGAAGACGTGCACACAGAGAAACAAATTAAATACAATGAATTAAGGAAACGCGAGGAAGTAATGGAACAGTTTATGGCGACTTTCGATCAGAACAAAGAGGAAGAACTGAAAAAATTACGCAAATTAGAGCAAATTATTGTAGAGCGACTGGCTGAGATATCGAACGTGATGGACGTCGATGTGGGATTCGTCACTAATGAAGAAATGAGCATTTTCCAAAGTATGCCATCACTGGAGAACTACGAACACACGAATCACGATCAGAGCTACGAAGGATTGAGCAAGGAACACCTGAAATTACAACAGATCTTCGGCAGAATGGAAATACTTGAAGGAAAATTGAAGACAGAATCGCTGGAATTGAAGGAAAAAATTAATCAATGGGAAGACGAGGCAAAACGATTGGAAAATGTTGATATTCAAGCGGAAAAATCCGATGCCAAACGCGACGAATTGGTAAACGAAGTTGAACAATTAAAACAACGTAAATTAGATTCTGAGAAGGAACTTATGATTGTTCGAAATGAATATAACAAGTTGAAGGAAAAGTTAGATCAAAATGCGACTTACAGCCAAGTCAGTAGCTTGGAAAATAGGTTAGAATCATTGAAGGAAGAGAGCAAGAAACTAGAGCAATTTGTGAAAGATCAGGTGGAGCGTGCTGATTACGATTCTTTGAAGGAACGCGTTTATAATTTGATGGACGAATACGGAAATAGTTTAAAGGAAAGCTTGAAAGTTTCCTACTAAATCCACTTTTGGATTGCAGTAGATTTGTCTAGTAAGTCATAGCTTATTGAATAAAAACTATTTTATTGATCGAAAGTCGAAAGACATACTTTAGTTATCTTTAATGAATAATAATAAAGTAAGGAGGGATTGAAAATCTCCTTTCAATTAAAATATTAATTTCTGGGGATTTTTCTATTACCCCAATACAAATACACCCTGAATCCCTTTGAACCGACAGCCGGAACCGCCCTTAAACTGCCTTTTCTCCTGTAGGACATACATATTACCGGTAATTCGTGCGAGAATTCTATGGTGCTGCTACTGTAGCTGCACAACTTTCCAATTACTTTAAATGTTCTAAACTTTATATTTCGAAAACCTATTGGTTCTTAATATGGAAACGCAATTGCATACACTAAAATGTGAAAAATTCGTCAAGTAGGTTGATTTCCCGACAAAATTGAAATATAACAAAAAAGATAATAGATATCATACGCGAATTTTAATATAGAAACGCAATTGCATATTTGTTTCCACTTATAAATTTATCCGATTCGTATTCTGTAATGATTTTATCGTTGAAGTATTGCTTTTTACCCACCATTCCCCACTTTGCATGATGGTTATCATTCCTCTTCGTGTTTCTTCCGCAAGAGTGCGGTATGTGTTGGGATTTAGTTCCCTTTGCCTCCTATTTTGCTGGCTTAGCCTACCTTTTTGTATCGCAGTTCGCATATTTGCCGCGAGAGGTGAGTATTACACCACTTTTGGAAATTCAAATTTTAAGTTGTTAGTATATTCTTTTATGTTTTAACCTGAGTTTAACGACAAATGAAGTCGATTTCTTGATACAGCGTTTTTGGATCTGCTTCTATTTTGAAAGCTGTTTCTTAATGATCGATCTTTGTTTTATTTTATTACAAAGTTTTGAGTTTCGAGATTAGGATTAACCCTTCGCCTGCTAAGTAGTCTACTCAATAACTATCGCTGGGCCTGAATACTTTTTCACGCAACATGAATCTGTTCGGCGGTGTATTAAATTATAATATGGTACAGAATCCAATTACTGTTACCTTGTCCACTTCAAAATTGAAATTTTTTCATTCTTTTATTTTCAATATATATTGTTTATTCATCAATGGTAAAGTTTTAAAATACCATAATTTGATAAGTGTAAGGTATGTATTTGCATATTGAACATTGGAAAATTGAATATATAATAAGTAAAATAAGTACTCTATACATAAACAAAAACGATCGCAATCTTCGCCGAGCGCGCATATGCGCCCATAGCAGTCAAAGGGTTAATTGTAAGAAATCGATTTTCTAAAGTCATTATGCAACTGTATTTATTCAATCTTCTGTCAAATGTTGTTTCAAAGAACAACAAAATGGATTTTTGTAATAACAGATTCGTAATATTTTAGATATTTGATATTGAGAGGAATAATTCAAAGTTAGTCTTAAATTGTACAAGTTCTGAGTCCAAGCCCTTTTTTTATCAGTAAATCAAGTCGATTATTTTCTTGCGCAATTTAACGTAGTGCGACAATCAATTTCCTTTCTTTATTGGTGCAATTAGGAATCATTGACATATGAATGATGGAAATCGGTCAAACATTTGAGTCAATAAATAAATAGTCCATTTTTTTGATGGTAGATTTTTATTGATGCGGTTTTCATTTGTAATACATTGCTGTGCTCTGGTTGTTAAACTCGGTGATTTTCGTACATACGGAAGTATTGATGATTGCCAGTAATTTGTTATTTCCAATACAAAAACGGAACTGATATTTATCCGGAAAATTGGCCACACACAACATAGAACTCACACGAACACACAGATTCACGTACGCGCGCGCACGTGTTTAGTGAATAAATACGATAAATATTAAATAAATATATAAATAAGAGAGTCAAACTCACACGATAAATAAGAGACACTCAAGCAAATCGATTTGGAAATCGAACAATCAATTGATACACGGCAAACGGGAGCACACGTCACACCACTTTTCGATACATGTTAAAATAGTTTGAACTTACAACTACGTTTTCTCGCTTAGTTTCGTTGACTTTTCATCTTTTAAGAATTTCGATTCGCTGAAGAGCATAATTGAGGGACCTTTAGAAAGATTTTTTGTAGGTTACAGAGAAAAAGGTTTCGTGTCCTCTCGCGAGTTTTCAACGAATCGAAATTTACAACTTACAAGTATCCGGTTATAATGCTTTATGTTTCTACTGTCATAGTATTTTCGTCGCTCTAACAGTCGCACTGTTGTCTCGTATACTGAATACTGACTAGACTAGACGATCTACTGGACTAGACTTCCTTTCGCCGCGATTAGACTAGATTTACCGCCCAGGAACTGAGATCAAAGACTCTACTGCATTTGCCAAGACCAGTCCCGTCTCCCCAAATTCATCATTTTTGGTTTTGCGAAAGTTTTGCCATCACATTTCATGACTAGTTTTCTTATCCTATTATTTTACATATTTTTAAGCTTCTTTTTTCCTTTTTTGGTTACATGTTTGTTCTTCTTACGACTATGATTGTTCTTCTTTGGTACGCTTTGGTTCCTCGTCCCGCCTTGGTCCAATTCTTCGAGTTGGTGTTCCTGGGCCAACTGACTAGATTTCACTCTCGATAGAACATCTGCCTAAGCTTACTGCTCGCGATTTACAAATAATGGCTAAATTAATTTAGAGATATCGTATACTAAAATCAGACACACTAATCACGCAGTGTACGTGCTGGACTATTGCTAGTTGTACTTAATTTCGTG
The DNA here is from genome assembly GCA_910591665.1 of Ectemnius continuus. NCBI lineage: Eukaryota > Metazoa > Arthropoda > Insecta > Hymenoptera > Crabronidae > Ectemnius > Ectemnius continuus. The sequence goes on along the minus strand of OU342868.1, from coordinate 11,111,672 downwards.
CATACTTTGTACGCCAATCGCTCGGCAATTGGCGGACTAGTTGGAATTTTTGGCGAGAATCCTTGAAAGATCTATTCGTTCTTTTTGAATATTTTTATGTTACTTTCGTTTTGTAGATTCGAATACTTTTGTTTTATTCTGAGAAATGTAATATGTTTTTTTTAAAGAGAATTTAGTTATACTTTGTGGATTCAAATAAATTGGTAGTTTTGGGATGCGATAGATCTTGGAATTCTCGCCCTTAAAATTAAAAGTGCTCATTACGAATCTAAATTGTACGACGGAACTTAAAAGCTAGGTTTGATTATGTCTCGAAATGAACGCAGTTGACTAATAAATCTCTCTTAAATGAACTAAAGTTAACCTCGCGATAGTAATACTGGTTGGTTCATCATAGTTATTCTCGGTTTCCTAAAGTGATTCGCGCGATTATTCGTAATCCTATTTCAGCACAGCCCAATAGTTCGTTCATTGTACTTTTATCTCATCATCACACACTAAGTCGAACGCTATGGATTAGTTGTTTTAATTGGAAATCTATTTCGCTATCGCTTTCAAAAGTTACGATAAATTATGATTTTATTTTAATAAAGTTAAAAAGGCTAAAAGTAATTTAATTTCTGATTTCTGTTTTGCTATTGCTTTTATAAGTTACGACAAATTATGGTTTTATTTTAATTAAGTTAAAAAGACTAAAAATAAGTTAGTTTTTGATATCAATTTGAAGTCCTGTCATAGTTTTTATCACAGAATTTTCTATTGCGAAATATTAGAAATAAGAAAATATTTGAAAAAGAAATATTAGAATTGAAAATTGCTGTTTAATGATTTTTTGTGTTTTTATGATATGAAGCGATAGCAAAAGTAGTTTCCTCTTGTTACCACGATCCATAACGACGACTGCCACGTTATTAGCTGCCGTGACGGGCACACTGTATTCTTGGACTGCCTTTCTCAGTCTTGTCAAAAGAGGAAACTTCGCCTGATGGTTTCATTACCTTCGCCGGTCATTGAGGAACTTGCATCTCTCATACTGGCACGCTTCCCAAGATCGTGACAATGCACGATCTATTTAAGTACGAATCGTATCTGACAGAATACCAGTCTTTCAAACTCGTTCGTCCTACGAAAAGTCCTCGACCCTCCTCGCAACTTGATCCTTCGAGTAGCACATTGATGCGAAGTATTTTCGAAAAAGTATTAAAATTGAAAAATGTTGAATCTAATTTTGTACTTTTAATGTATGCAAATGAGAAAAAGATGTTAAATTGGTAGAAATTGGTTGAAATTCTCGCACCACTCGAAGGATCAAGTCGAAAGTTTAAACTCTTACGAAAAGTCCTCGACCTTCCTCGCAACTTAACCCTTCGAGTAGCACATTGATGCGAGATATTTTCGATAAAGTGTTAACTAAATATTTAAAAATGTCGACTTTAATTTTTTAAAAGTGGAGTTAAATTGGTAGAAATTAGTTGATATTGACGGACCACTCGAAGGATCAAGTGAAAAGTGACTAGAAAAGATACTTAAGATAGAGTGACTAGAGACTCTTAAACGATAATGACTAGAACGTTACTAAATAATAATGACTAGCGAATTCTTAAACGGTAATGACTAGAGTTTTGCAGTTTGTCTATGCTCGGTATGGCATCGATTCCACGGGCAGTGATAGCCTTCTGTGATTAACTAATTAAGTAGGCGATTATGTACAAAGCAATCAAGAGTACGAAACGCAAAATCAATCCGAACTATTTATAGATACACGCGAGAAGTTTCGGGGGAGAAAAATCAAATTGCAATTAATTCTGGCCTGCGCGCATTCTATGAGTGACGAGATCCGATGGAAACATTGTTTTCTCTTCAGAAATACACGTATAGTATTTATATCGTATTTACAGTTGACTAGGCGACGACTAGAACGACGAAAAGTGACTAGATTACTGACTAATAGGCGGATTAAATTAGTAGCGATTATAGTTTTCTAATTCTAAGACTTACGAAGATGAATAAGTTAGTTTTATAATACTGAAGTACTAAATTAATGCGACGCATTCACTATTAGTGGAATGTAATGTACGGTTTTTGTTCGATCTTACTACTAATTCTTATCTCTTATCTCTCTTAATTTGGAATAAGTACTTTTTGATTTCTTTCGGTTAAGAGTTAGTTCGCGGCACCATTCGAATTCCGAGTGCGTTATAATTAAGATTTCGTTGACTAGAAACTTCGTCTGACTAGATACTTTGTTGACTAGATAGATTTATGACTAGAAAAGCTCGATTCATTTGATGACTAGACGACTGACTGACCTTATCTTTTATGACTAGAAATTGAATTTTTATAACTTACGAACTAAATCGATAAGTATTGTCGTTTTCACGTTATGACTTATTGGGTTGACTAGATTTCTTTCCCTTAAAATCTTACTCTTTGGTCTTTTCCAACTCTTTTGATTATGGTTCTTATTTAGCGATTGTTGCAACAGTTTCTCGGTGATCGGTGAGACTTATTTTACGAGTACTTAAGCTTTAAGTTAATATTATTCTCACTAGTCAGTTCTGTTAAGGGGTTAGATACAACGAGCGGATAATTAGAAATAGATTTCTTTGTGGTTAAATGTGAAGTTTCAACAAAATACCGAAAGCTTGCAATAAAAAATCGTAAATACCATTTCATTTTTTGATTTTAAATCTGTTTGGTTTCTTAGATTTTTTTAATTAAAATTTCTATAGGCAAAAATTTGATTTCGATATCACCAGTGGATTAAAGAAAAAAGAATCCAAATTTCCTTGTTTGCAGCCCGAAACTGTACGTAACCCCTTCAGTTAATCTCTAATTCTTAATCTACGGTGACTTATCAGTTTTGTACAATTGACACTGGGAGGAAACTGTTGCAACTTATCAAAATGACTAGATCTGCGTTAACTTCTGTGTACCGCAGCAGTTTTGATTTTCTCCTTCGCGACATACTTTGTCCTATTACTCGAAATTATAATAGTACGAGAGCGTTAAAGATCGAGAAAAACAGAAGATCGAATGTTACATATCGTTGGTGATAATGTTTGGCGAAACAGTACATACTTTTTGGCTTACGGAATAAGTGGAACGATGCGAGTTTCTCTTCAGTTGGGGACCACGATGATTTCCTTAACAGTCTTCCGAATTTGCTTTCAATTTTGCTGAATGAAATGCCAGTTTTTCTTCCTTCGAGTTTCTTGACATTCTTGCTATCTTCTAGTTTATTGTCAGTAATTGAATTCTGCCTTGTGTCTCGACTATGTTTGATGGATGATGTCCGTGTGTGAGTGTGTGTCAGTCTTTCACCCTGTCCCTCTCACAGCCTCTCTCTCTGCGACTCCCAATCTCTCGTTGGACGTCGAATCCTCTGCGCTTTCTCCATCACCGTTCAATCGGCTCATATTGCACTCGATTCCTCTCCTCTCAACTGTCTCAATAACGAAAGGTGCGACTGCATTCGTTCAGCAACACAATTCATACAATCCGACAGTCGGTTCGATTCGCTCATTGACCGTCAATTCCTTGATACGTCTGACCGCGACACAGTAATTCTACTGTGCGCTGCTTTGCTTTTCTACTCACTGCGCTTCAACCCCAGCGATCCCATCGAACCAATCTCCTTTCCATGACGATTCTCGGACGATGTTCTCTCCCGACGATCATCACAGACCCAGTCACTTCCTTCCACAGTCGACAGCGAGTTGGTGGTTGGTCGCACTGCTGGTTGCACATGGTGATGTTTGGCCTTTCGACAGTGGTGCTGCTGTTTCCCGGTGATTTCAATCGGGCAACGTGTTGATTCCCGGACGAAAGCGGGGCACAGGGTCGTCGAGAGGGAGTGAGAGGAGGGTTGAGCGCTTGGAGGGTGCTCGATGGTGCGAGAGAGGCAGAGAGAGCTTCTCTCTTCTGTGGTGTGTGAGAGAGAATGAGAGACAGAGTGAGAGAGGAGAGAGAGACAGGGCTCAGTGGCCAGGAGAGGCCACGCAAGCGCACGCTCGTGCTTCCTCGTTCGCTCGCAGACTAACCCTAACTTCCCCGATGCAGCCGGCACGTAGTGTTGCATCCTGGCTGCGCATCCCCTCCAACGCGCCACACTCGCTCAGTCACCCTCTCTTTTAGCCCCAACGCCGAGAGGGAGAAGGAGAGCGTCGCGACGCTACTCCGCCAGTGGCTATTGTCGAGGCAGCTTCCCCCTACTGCTCCGCCGCACCTGGCTCCCCTAGAAATCATCCCCTCCACCGGCATCGCTCGACGATGGAAAACGGAGTGCCGATGCGCTGGTTCGCGCGATCTCGATTCCCCCCACTTTACTTGCTGCCTGATGGTCCTCTAGGAGGCTGCGTCTCGACGCCGGCGCGTCCACAACTCCCCAGCTTTGCCCTCTCTTCTCTTGTTTGCCAGCGTTCCTCCCCCACCAGGCGCGCGCGTGTCGCAGGAGTTTGGGGAGAAATCCTCTGCTATGCGCGCTATCTATCTAGTTCCGGCGAGATGCTCTTCCTACTTCCGGATATTGTCCGAGTGCAGTTCTTGATCAGTTTCTTTGATCTTGCACCGTTTGATGTTTCAGAGGAAAGGAAGCTGGGGAGTTTCGGCGTATCGATCGCATAGTGCGCTGGCTTTGACGGAGAGTGTAATGTGATGGCTAAGTCTCTCTTGGCTGTGCTATGGTTGGTTGGTGGTAGGGAATGAGGTGATTAGAAGATGGTAATGATTTATTGTTTGGAAGATGAGTTTTGATTGATTGTTTCCTCTGATGTATTCTATTTTGAAAACGTCAATTAATTGTGGTTTCATCTATGTTTCGATGATTGCAAACTACTTTGATTGTTTAAATAATTACGGTCTAATAATATCCACTAATTAATTGTATAAAGTTATACACGAAATGTAGAATAAAAGATCCTACAGGAATGAATAACTTCCATATTAACAATCATTGTTTCATACATTTAGCATTGTGTCAAGTTGATACCATGCTGATACAAAATACAAGATGAGTTATAAAATGAGTTTTGATTGATTGTTTTCTCTGACGTGTTGCAGTTTTCAATACGTCAGTTAATTGTTGTTTTATCTATGTTTCGATGATTGCAAACTACTTTGATTGTTTATATGTAGAATTACGGTCTAATAATATCTACTAATTAATTGTATAAAATCATACGCAAAATACAGAATGGCAGGTCATAGACGGATTGATAATTTACGTACTGACAATCGTCGTTTTATACATTTAGCATTGTGTCAAGACGTTAATGATTCGTTGTTTGGAAAATGAGCTTTGATTGATTGTTTCCTTCGACGTTTTCAATACGTCAGTTAATTGTAGTTTCATCTATGTTTCGATGATTGCAAACTACTTTGATTGTTTAAATAATTATACTCTAATGATATCCACTAATTAATTGTATAAAGTTATACACGAAATGTAGAATAAAAGATCCTACAGGAATGAATAACTTCCATATTAACAATCATTGTTTCATACATTTAGCATTGTGTCATGTTGATACAATGCTGATACAAAATACAAGATGAGTTATAAAATGAGTTTTGCTGGATTGTTTCCTCTGATGTGTTGTAGTTTTCAATACGTCGATTAATTATCGTTTCATCTATGTTTCGATGATTGCAAACTACTTTGATTGTTTAAATAATCACGGTCTAATAATATCTACTAATTAATTGTATAAAAACATACACGAAATGCAGAATGGCAGGTCATAAAGGGATTGATAATTTGCATACTGACAATCGTCGTTTTATACGCTTAGCATTGTATGAAGACAGTAATGATTCGTTGTTTGGAAGATGAGTTTTGATTGATTGTTTCCTATCTCGTGATGTAATTATCGTTGTGGTTACAGTCAATTATGGTTTGACCTATGTTTCTATGATTACGAACTACTTTGATTGTTTATATAATTACACTACAATAATATCCATTAATTAATTGTTTGAAGTCATACACAAAATGCAGAATAAAATGTCATGCAGGAATGCATAACTTCCATATTGACAATCATCGTTTCATATATTTAGCATTGTATCAAAGACGTTAATGATTCGTAGTTTGGAGGATACATTTTGATTGGTTGTTTCTTCAGACGCGTTGTATTTTTGAATATGTCAGTTAATTGTGGTTTAGTCTACGTTTCGATGATTGCAAACTAGTCTGATTGTTTACGTAATTACACTACAATAATATCCATTAATGAATTGTATAAAGACATGCATAAAATGTAGAATGAAAGATCGTATAGGGATTAATAACTTCCATATTGACGATCATTGTTTGGCACACTTAGTATTGTGTCAAGACGTAATGATTTATAATTTGCAAGTTGAGTTTTGATTGATTGTTTCCTCTGACGTGTTGCATTTTTGAAGACGTCAGTTAATTATGGTTTGATCTATATTTCGGCAACTGAAATAGGTTGTAAACTCCCTTGATTGTTTATATAAATAAACTCTAACATTATCCACTAATTAACTCCATAAAGTCATAGAAGAAATAATTTCCATATTGATAATTTCCATATTGGCAATCATCGTCTCATACGCTTAGCATTGTATCATCCGCAAAACAGAATTGTTTGTCTTGTCATTCCTGGGCGCGTTGCAATGCGTCGGTAATACTCATCGGCGTAAGCAGGCCGATTCCCCTCTCGTTGGGACGCGCGAGGAGAAAATTCTCACTATGGGTAAAATCGGCGTGTCGGTGTCGCGCGCGCGCTACGATAGTGAAGATGAATGGCGTGGCAAGAGGGACAGATGAATTCAATAGAGAACCGGGAGAATTCCATAATGGGTTGGTCCATGGCACGCGTCAAGGTACACACGCGGAGCCGACACGCCGTTTGCTGATCTGCAAACGTTAATGAGTGTAAAAAAGAACATAACCTAAAACTGTGCGACTTGAATTCCTACGTAGGGCAAACTATACAATGAAATATAAAAGTATATATTACAGATGTAAACATTTGATAATACTGCATGATATTACTAAAGATCTGAGATGTTAAAGCAACGTTAAATAAATGATAATAAATAAAAATAACTGTGCTACTTGAATTTCTACGTAGGACCGACCTATGCAATGGAATATAAAAGTGATAGTGAAGATGAATGGCGTGGCAAGAGGGACAGATGAATTCGATAGAGAAGCGGGAGAATTCCATAATGGGTTGGTCCATGGCACGCGTCAAGGTACACACGCGTAGCCGACACGCTCGCTCTATTCAACGGGGACAGCACGGAAATCCACCCCACCCTCCCCCTCCGGTTACAACCCCTCTCTCTCTCCCGAAATCCCTATAGTAAATAGATCGCTGCCACGGATTCGCCAGCTAATAAAATCCGCCCGTGGCAAATACCTCGGAGAAGCGGCCGGCAGTCCGATTTCCCCACTAATTTCATTCTCACGCGCGCGCCACTGTTCATCCTCCTGGAATTCGGCTGATCCACACACGCCCGACAATTCGATCTTGTTATCGGGATTTTCGGTGTATCGGGAATCCCCTTTATTGGCGGCTTTGTTTATTTAGTTTCTCTTTGAAGTTCTGCTTGTTTAATAATTGAGAGATTTGGTGAGAGAGGTATTATTGTAGTAATATTATTATTGAGTACTGTTCTATTTTGTTTGGAAATAGAAACAGTCTGTTTTTAGTCTGTTTAGAGTTATAGATTTATTTCTCTTCTGTTTAACATGGAAAATCCCTCAAAAAATATCAAATTGTAAAAAACCCACTAAGTAGCAATTTGGTTCCTCCGCTAAATTGAGATATAACAAAGACGATATAAGAAATTTACTCGCATTAGCGATTAACAATAAGGTAACAATAAAGTAACAATTAACAATAAAAATTGCCTTAAATGAAGTGCGCACACGGCAAGTTTTTTTTATTCTTAATCGTTAATTAATTTTTAAATTATTGTTAATTGTTAATGCGAATTAAAATGAGGTATTTTTGAATGAAAACTTGCCTTTCCTATATGATATTTATACCTCTTTTGTTATATTTCAATTTTCAGAGGAAATCAAACTGCTATTTGACGTATTTTTTTATATTTTAATTTTCTCGCAGTGTTTATTCCTCTTCTGTTTGACATGGAAAGTGTTTTCAACGCTTTGAGCGTCCTCGACACGTTTATGTATCCTTCCCGTAATTTTCCGTGAGCGGTGTTACCTCGATTTTTGGTATTGCAGCGCGATAAATGATCAGTATTACGCGATCGCCCGATGGAAATCCATGACACGCTCTTGCCAGATGCGGGTGGAAGTGTATCTGTATTCACGGCCAGGTCTTTTCGCGTGCAGTCGCGTGCCCTCATCCAATTCCAGGGTCACATGCAAATGGCGTGCTGTCACCTTTGCAACAGTAACCTTCCTTCAATAGAGCGTTCTTGAGTTAGTAGCTGTGCTGAGTCAGAACTCTCGTATCTTAATCGGTGAATGATTAATAATAGCTAGTTTAGCATTAGTCGGATTCGTCAGATCTTCCTTGAAATTCAATATTTACATATATTTAAGGGGATGTAGGACAGTTAACATTGAAATTTTTCTAAATTTTATAAAAATTGCTGTAACTAAGCCAATCACTTGGCAAGCAGAGTCATTTTACCTTTAATTAGTACACTTGTACAAAGTAATTTGAGATATAAACATTCGAAATTAAATAAACAATAAGGCAGTTATTAATTGTTAAACATTACAATATTAATTATGCGGAATAGGACTCTACAGATGATTTCTTTGGTACGGTTGGTCCAATGACTTTATTTGCAGACTCTTTTCTAAATAAAAATTTTCATAAATGCAGATCGGTTTGTTTGGTCATTTTTATTTGGGGAATTTTGACCTATGACGTTAATATGACTTTTTATTTGTTAGAATTTTGAAATAATTCTGTTAGTAATTAGTATTGTAATTGTATTTGTATACGATTAATTTGGGCTGTGTTCATTTCAATCTATATTATTATTTATTGTTTTTTTTTCTAAATAACAATTTGCTTCCATGTAGATCAATTTATTTGGGGGTAGTTTGAGCTGTGATATTCGTGTGACGTTCAACTTTTACAGAGTTCTTTTTTAAGATCATACCTAAGGCAGGCACCAAAATCATGCGGATAAGTCATGTGGAAGTTGGTTCAAACCAATTGTTTATATTGTTAACCATAAAACTTATAACACAAACACATGATCTTAAAAAAGAACTCTCTAAAAGTTGAACTTCATTGGACCAACCGTACCAAAGAAATCATCTACAGAGTCCTATCACGCATAATTAATATTGTAATGTTTAACAATTAATAACTGCCTTATTGTTCATTCAATTTTGAATGTTTATATCTCAAATTACTCTGTACAAGTGTACTAATTAAAGGTACAAAGACTGTGCTTGCTAAGTGATTGGCTTAGTTACACCAATTGTTATAAAATTTAGAAAAATTTCAATGTTAACTGTCCTACATCCCCTTAAGAGATACTAGGATTACAAATTAATTATCGAGCATTGCTGATCAATTGTTGGTAATTGATTAGCAATGCTTATAATAATTATTATGGCGGACCGAAAGACCTAAATGTCAACAATGCGAATGCATTAACGATAGACCACATTGTATCTGACTGCGCAAAGTATTGTGGGATGTTAATAATGGGATAATAATAAGATAAGGTAATTATTTACAAAGCCATACTCACAACCGATAATAATAAGATAATAATAAGATAACAAAGGGATACTTTATTTCTTTCGTTGAAAATAATTTTCTTCGTAGCGAACTCGTTCGACACTCGTCGATGTTAATCGAAGAGTTGTCATAAAAAACAATCTGTAATCTACTTGCGGAAATGTTCAGCGTGGTGAGATATCTAGTTTGACACAAGAGCGAGCTTGACAGCCAAACTTTGACGATTTAACTGAGTTATTAAAATAAACTGTCGCAACCCAAAAAACGTGTACGTTATGAAATTTCAACACCTTTATTTACATGTGATGATGTTTGTCTCGCGAATAATTTATTTAGACATAAATCAACGTAAGTCCTCTTTGTGCTTAACGTATTCTGGTCTTTTGTCTGTTCACCATCCGAAATTTTCCGCGCTTTGTGAAAAGTTCAATTTTTCTTACAAGTATGCACACACAAAACTCTGCAAACATGCTTTCTCTCTTTCACTCACATTCTCAACCCCATAGTATGACAATACGAGAAGAAGTATCGGAATGATATATGATCTGCAAACGTTAATGAGTTCCAAAGAAAGCCTAACCTAAAACTGTGCTACTTGAATTGCTACGTAGGATCGAACTATACAATGAAATATAAAAGCGTATAATACAGACGTAAACATTTGATGACAGGGTATGATATTAAGTTGTTAGAGATTTGATATGTTAAAGCAACGTTAAATAAATGACAATAAAAAATAAGGTACCCTGATCTCTCTTTACCATAAAACATAAAGCATTTTTATGTAGTTCATTGTATTTGGGGTGGAAATATTATTAGGTGGCATTTGAAGGTTAGGTGGCAATCGAATTATACAATGACATATAGAAGCGTATAATACAGGTGTAAACATTCCATGATACGATATAATATTACCAAAGCCCTGAAATATTAAAGCAACGTTAAATAAATGATAATAAAACAATAAGGCACCCTGATCTCTCTTTAGCATAAAACACAAAGTATTTTTATGTAGTTCATTGTATTTGGGGTGGCACGCGAAGGGGTGGCAATCGAACTATACAATGAAGTATAAAAGTGTACAATAATACAGATGTAAACATTTCATAAGATTGTATGATATTACTAAATACTTGAAATATTAAAGCAACGTTAAATAAATGACAATAAAAAAATAAGGTACCCTGATCTCTCTTTACCATAAAACACAAAGCATTTTTATGTATTTCATTGTATTTGGAGTGAACATAGTATGGGGTGGCAATCGAATTATACAATGACATATAAAAGCGTATAATACAGATGTAAACATTCCATGACATTGTACGATATTACTAAATACCTGAAATATTAAAGCAACGTTAAATAAATGACAATAAAGCAATAAGGCACCCTGATCTCTCTTTGGCATAAAACACACAGCATTTTTATGTATTATACATGTATTTTTATTGTATTTGGGGTGAAAATAGTATGGGATGGCACGCGAAGGCAAAGGGGTGGCGATGGCGGTGGTGGTGGGAAGCTGGCGCGAAGGAATACACGTGCACGGGGACACGGTTTAATTAACTAAGTATACCTGCGACGGGAGACGACATTAGAGGAGGAGGACGCGCATTGTCCTATACCCACCGGGCGATATTTCCCTTCGGAAAGAGACAGCAGCGGCGCTGCACCGCGCTCGGAATCTCCAGTCACGCTAGCTAATGGCATAAACGTTATTGATACGAGAGACGAGTTTCCCCTTCCCTTCTCCGCCGCCCGCCGCCCGCCGCCCGCCGAGGGGCGAGTTCCCTTTTCCTCGAGGAGGCCCCGTAATTGGCCCACTGTCGAATTCAATAGAGTCCTTGGCAATTTTTCGATCAGTAGACTCAATTTGGTTTTATAGGCCGACTAGACGGGGTAATTAATCATTTTTGAGACCCCTGTTTTGATGCAGATCGATTTGTTTGGTCATTTTTATTTGGGGTAGTTTGACCTGTGATATCATTGTGATGGTCCATTTGTTAGAATTTTGAAGTAATTTTTGTAGTAATTTTTTGGTAAAGATTTGGTTAGTAATTAATATTTTAGTAGTATTTTGATACGATTTGGTTGGACTGCGTTTATTTCGATTTATATTATTATTTGCAGTCTCTTTTCTAAATAAGAATTTTCATGAATGTAAATCGATTTGTTCGGTAATTTTTATTTGGGGTGATTTGACCTGTAATATTAATATGATTTTTTATTTGTTAATTTTAAAGCAATTCTGTTAGTAATTAGTATTTTAATTGTACTTGAATACGATTTTTTTAGTGTTTTTATTTCAATCTATATTATTATTTATTGTTTCTTTTCTAAATAAGAATTTGCTTCCATATAGATCAATTTATTTGGGGGTAGTTTGAGCTGTGATATTCGTGTGATGGTTTATTCGTTAGAATTTTGAAGCAATTTTGTTAGTAATTAGTATTTTAATGACATTTTGATACGATTTTTTTACTGTTTTTATTTTGAATCTATGTTATTATTTACAGTTTCTTTTCTAAATAAGAATTCACATTACTGTAGATCAATTTATTTGGTAATTTTTATTTGGGTTACTTTAATATCTGATATTAGTGCAATTTTTTATTTGTTAGAATTTAGAAGTAATTCTGTTAATAATTAGTATTTTATATGATTTATTTTTATTATTTTTATTTAGATCTATATTATTATTTACAGTCTTTTTTCTAAATAAGAATTCGCAAAGTTTAAAGTGAAGTTTTAATTGATTTAAATGAAGTGTGACTCATGTTTGTAAACAGCGTTGGACACAGTTTCATGGTAGGAATGTTAATGAAACGGTCTTATTGTTAGCGAAGCAAGTCATTCGAACAGCTGGTTGGGCAATTCTCGGCTGTCGAGGACTTCCGAGTGGCTGGTGGCTCGGAACACGTTGCGTTATTGGATAGTATTCCTTTAATCGATGTCCATAAATCCATTGTCCCATTCCAGTCGAGTGGGGAGGACCACATGCTCGCCATACCTCGAGATATGAGCGATACCGAATTCCATAAATCGTGTTTCGGGGGTCGACTCCGCCGCGTCCCGGATATAATCGAAATTGATTCAGCCGCGTGACTTCATGAACCGGTCACTTTCCTTCTTCGACGTCTCAATTTCCAGCCATTTCTCCCCATCGATCATTCAATCCTTTAATAACAGTTCCAATCATCTATCATTTCTTGCTATGTGAACGTTTGTAGAATTAATTGATTTGAGAAAGTCCTTTTGCTAATATTGTCTTATTATCTTCGTTTTACTTTGCTATTTAATAACAGGAAATTGGAAATTGATTGATCGATTATCGAGGTGTAAAAACTAGTATTCGGAGATTTCACAACAGACAGTCTGTTTTTAATCGTGTTTTAGATTTATTTGTTTTTTGCTAAACATGGAATATCCCTCCAAAAATATCAAAATGTAAAACAATGCATTAAGTAGCAATTTGATTCCTCCGCAAAATTGAATGAATTGATTTGAGAAAGTCCTTTTGCTAATATTGTCTTGTTATCTTCGTTTTACTTTGCTATTTAATAACAGGAAATTGGAAGTTGATTGATCGATTGTCGAGGTGTAAAAACTAGTATTCAAAGATTTCACAAGATAGTTAAAAGTAGATTTTTTTGTAGAAGACGTCATGGAACTTGTTTGCATCGTAGTATTTTATAGAAGCTAGCTCGGAACTGGATATTCGATCCTCGCAAGATCGCCAATTGATTTCATACTGACATTACCATGTAATGACTAATAATTACTATGGCACTTCAATTTCCGGGAAGCGCTCGACGTGGATCAATAAATCTTTTAGTAACAGTTTCAATTATCAATCGTTTCTTGTCATGTCAACGCTGTAGCATTAATTAATTCGACAAAGTCGATGATTGCCAATGTTTAAAAACTCTATAGCATTAATTAGTTCGACAAAGTCCTTTTTCCAATATTATCTTATTATCTCCATTTTGTTTTACTATTTAACAACAGCAAACTTGAAATTGATTGATCGATTATCGAGATCTAAAAACTAGTATTCAAAGATTTAACGAGGCATCATAAAACTTGTTTACATCACACTATTTTATGGAAGCAGCCAATTTCAGCATTTTATGGGATGTTTCTTACCATGTAAACGCTGTAGCACCAATTAAATGATTTGGGAAAGTGTTTTTTGTAATATTATCTTATTATCTCTATTTTGTTTTACTATTTAATAACAGCAAATTTGAAATTGATTGATCGATTATCGAAATCTAAAAACTAGTATTTTAATAAGCTAGAAAACATTGGACTGTTTTATGGAAGCAGCCTGACAACTAGATCGCCAATTGATTTCATATTTATTATTAGACTGGAATGATCGGTTGGCAGTTCGGCTAGAACAAAGCCTGGGCGCATACTGTCACATGGGATGTGTGTGTCCTTTCCCACGGACAGGTGGTGGTCAGGAAGGAAAACGTGCCGAGGCTCCGCCGGGCCTCGGAAGCGAAGTGGTTGGTCGCGCGCTCTCTCGCATTGTTCCACGAGTGGCCGGATCCCGATTGCGACACTCTCTTCTCTTGTCTCCGTGTGTGTGTGTGTGTGTGTGTTTGTCCGACGAGTGCTCCCCATATCCTCGCTCGCATTGTTATCTATCGTGGGACATTATTGCCACCGTGCTTCCACTCGCTCCCCGCCATCGAGCTTATTTAAGCTCTCCTTCTCCGCGATCAGTAAACTCTCCTTCCAGCCGAGATTTTCTTGGATGTCTGCGAGTTCACGAGAAATGTACGCTTTCAGTGGTATTTGTACAGGGTGATTCACTTGCCTTTGAATCAGAACTCTCCTAGCCCACTTTTACTAGACATCTATTGAATTATAGTATATATTCTCTGTTTAACAATAGACTATATTAACCCTTTGCGGCCGTATGTCTGCTCTCAGCCACCACCATAATAAAAAACCATATTGATTAGAAACATATAAAAAACATAAAATATATATTTTTTTTTAAACATGACATTAATGCATATTATTGTGTAAACATATATCTAAAGTTCACGAAAGAAACAATGAATCTTGTTTATCCTTCATAATCTTGCATATTATGTATCATTGCTCGTTCAATGGGAATTAATTCCGATCACTACAACATCCATGTATACATTTAATACGACCGCAAAGGGTTAAATTATGTAGTCTGTTAGAGCGAATATTTTACCAAGTTTCAGCATCGACTTCCTTCGAATGGCTAGCAACGTAAGGAGACAATATTTTATTATATTATATTTACAGTGGAATATTATATATAACTGGCTTCTGCAGAGTGAAATTTCATGTGCGAGTTAACATAACTGAAACATGTAAAAGTATAAGTGCGTAAAATACAGACAAATGTTGAGAAACGTTTGAGTATAATAGAAATTTCTAGGTTATTTATAACGATTTTATATTTAACTGTGTATGCTCGACAGTGGTGATTCAAAAGCAACTGACTCATCCTGTACAAGCAGCGGGCTTGCAAGCTCTTTTGATTGTATTGTCGAATGGTAAAAAGTGGGTAAAAAGAGGGTAAAAAGTCGTTGGATATCCAAGGTTTTTGGAAAGGATATTGTTAATAATATTGGAAATAATAATGGTTGCACTTTGCATGGTAAAATGCTGTTGGTTGTGATTGCCATTTTGGAGTAGATTTCATTGTAGTCGAAGAGTTAGAGAAATTCGTATCCTCTTAAACTCTAAATAAAAGTGGATTTTCTTGTAGAAGACTGTTTTTTTTATGAGCAATTTTCTTTTTAAATGCAATTTCCTCAGTGGAGATTATTTTAATTTATAAGGAATTTTCTATGCTCTCGAGCGCATATAATTTTGCAGTAGATTTCATCGTACTCGAAGAATTAGAGAAAACTCTTCCCTTTAAATAAAAGTAGATCTTTTTGTACAAAACTGTGTTCTTTTAAAGAGAAATGAAATTTCCTCAGTGGACATTATTTCAATTTATTAGAGAATTTATTTGAAAATATGTCGTGTGACAATACTTTTTTTGGTCGGCTGATTTCGATATTTAGAGTCACATCTGCGTTCGAGCGTATGAGATTTTCCATTCGATTTCATCGTAGTCGAAGAATTACAGAAAACTCTTCCCTTTAGCACTAGGTTTACGGACATTTCTGTATACCTCTCTTTATGGACACTTATTTTCATTAAAAAAACCTATTAATTTAATTTAAAGGCAATTACAATCTTAACAGACATAATATAAATTAATTAAATTTGTCAGGATTGCATAAATAATTGTCAGTATAAATTGAAAGAAAAATTAATAAGCTTTGTAACTAAAAACCGATGGGTGTCGTAAGTATTAAATAAAAGTAGATCTGTTTGTACAAAACTATATTCATTGCAAGGCAAATAAAATTAAATAAGGGAATTTGTTTTAAAAACATTTGATATGACAATCCTTTGTTTGGTTAATTTAGACATTTGGAGTCACTTCTGCTTTGGAGCGCGTGTTCTTCTCGCTCGGGCTATTAGTGGGAACGTGTTGAGCGAGGAGGAAGGGCGCGAGAGTGCGGCAACAGGTGGGTCCTTTCGAGGACTCACGAGTCCCTTTCACACCCGCTCGCCTTGCATAATCACATGAACGAGAGGAAGAAAGGGAGGGAGAAAGGGAAAGGGAAAGGGAAGAGAAGAGATCGCTGGTGAAAAGCTTGCGCTCTCTCAGTTGAATGCTCCTGAGGAAGGTGAACCGATAACAGGAACAATTGGGAGCTCGATCGTTACGGGGCTACACGAGAGAGCATTCTCTACCCTCTGCCACCATGGAAAACCTGCCCCCGAGCTATGGGAATCGCCTGTAACGATCTTTCGCTCTTTATCCCTGGCGTTTTTTGATTGCGCCCTGTCTCGGACACTTCAAGCTTAATTGTTTTGGGGGCTTAATGAGCACTCGAACATGCTCTTCAATTAGAATGTTATGTTGATGTAATGTAGAAGCATATAGCGATGGTGAGTTACAGTAAAAACCCATCCGTTTATAGTAACAATATAGTAAATATAATAAATATAAAGTAAAAAGAAAAACTCTGTAAAGGTTAATAAACGGGGAAACTTAAGAGATTTTTGCGGTCACAGAGTCAAAAATAGGTCACTTTTAGGAATATTTTGTATGAAAACGAACAATGCTATTCGGATGAGATTTACCACAGTTGTTGTTCATAGTTTGAACAATATTCATCATTTTCTATAAGGTCATTTGTCGAATAGTTTAAAAGTTATTGCATTTTCTAAACCAAACTATATTCTCAAACTATATTTCTCAGCCGCGGAACACGCGAGAAATACATTTTTGGAATCAAAATTTTTGGAAAACATTAAGGTGAGGCATGAACCACGGGAATTTCAAAATACTGAAAAAATAACAAAATGGCAGCATGTAAAAGCGAGGAAACGGTCCCTTACTCTACAATTTTGAATTGGCGGTAGATAAACAAATAATAATTTTTGGAATTTAGTGACTATTTTGGTTCATAGCGTACCCACAAACTGGCTTAACATCTGTGCAAAATTTGGAGAAACTCGGTTGTATAGTTTTTGAGTAATCGTGCACGGCGTTTTTTCAAAAAGATTTAAAGAAAAATGCCATTAAAGCTCATCGTAATGATTTGCATGCAGTTACACATCACTTTGGCCATGAAGTTCCCTTAAACAACGTACAACTCCTGCTAAAGTGAAAACTTTCGGTCGAGAAAATGTTAATTCATTAATTAAGTCGCAATGAGTGTGAAAACGAATTATTTCCATCAAATACTGATTCAGGTTTCCACTGTTTCTAATATACCATTTGCTTGGTTCACTAGCACCATTTGCGCGCAGTATAATTCGAGCTTAGAACAATTCAGAATTCAGTTATATCCGGTTTCCTGTCACGGACAGTGTATTCCTCCACCCCGAAACTAACAACCCCCTACGATAATCACTCGATAACTTCCCCAAACGTCCACCCACTCGACGAGTCTATTATTACAGTGCAAATGTGCAATTCTTTCTGCACGAACCGATCACTACGATTTCCCTCTACAATGTATAACCGCTGCTTTCCGGAAGTATGTATTACACTTGTACAATTAAGCTTACTACCAACATATTAAAGTCTATACTTATCGTCAGCATTAAAACACATTGGTTAAAATACATTCGAAGCACGGCAGGTTGCAGCAGGTTGCAATATCACTTATTTCGTTGGCCGCTGCCGCTCGTAAGCAATTCGTGTGATTATTATGTTCGCGGGGTGGTTTTTGCCGGGTGTACAAGTGTATCGGCGCGCCACATGACGCTCACATGAATTCGTTGCCACTTGCCAGGCCACGGGAATACCATAAATACGGAGCCAGCGCGCACCAACACATCCAGCCGAAAGCATTTCTCCCGTCCTCGTTCTGACAAACCTATCATTTTCCATGGGAACCCTTGAACGCTCGCCAATGGTGCCGGACTCCTCGCGCGGCCTCGCGCCGCCTCGCGTGGGAATGTCGCCGAATGCGAGTGTCCCTCTCGCCGACACACACTTGCGTTTAACTCTTCCATCGACTAGAGTCGACTAGCTATTCCACCCTCCTAGGAAATGTAATGGATGCTCTAGTCAAAATGCTCTATTACGAGATTGTTGTTTTAGAGCAATGGGAGCTGACACCTTTTCTGTTTTATGGATATATTTTTAATGCTGGCTAGGAATCGACTAGCCATTCCACCCTCCTAGGAAATGTAATGGGTGCTCTAGCCAAAATGCTCTATTACGAGATTGTTGTTTTAGAGCAATGGGAGCTGACACCTTTTCTGTTTTATGGATGTATTTTTAATGTTGGAGGAATCAACTACGAAATATGTATAATGGATGCTCTAGTCAAAATGCTCTATTACGAGATCGTTATTTTAGAGCGACGTGATCCGACACCTTTTCGGTTTTGTGGATATATTTCTAACGCTGACTAGCAATCAACTAGTCAACCCACCCTTCTTAAAAACATAATGGATGCTCTAGCCAAAATGCTCTATTACGAAATCATTGTTTTAGAGCAATGGGAGCCGACACCTTTTCTGTTTTGTGGACATATTTTTAATGCTGGCTAGGAATCAACCAGTCAATTCACCCTCTTAGGAAATGTAATGGATGCTCTAGCCAAAATGCTCTATTACGAGATCGTTCCTTTAGAGCAACAGGATTCGACGCCTTTTCTGCTTTATGGATATATTTCTAATGCGGACTAGGAATTGACTATTCAATCCATTTTTCTAAAAATTATAATGGATTCTCTAGTCAAAATGCTCTATTACGAAATCTTTGCTTTAGAGCAATGGGAGCCGACGCCTTTTCTGTTTTATGGATATGTACATTTTTAATACTGACTAGGAATCAACTAGTCAAACCACCCTCCTCGGAAATGTAATGGATGCTCTAGCCAAAATGCTCTATTACGAGGTCATTGTTTTAGAGCAACAAGATTGGACACCTTTTCTGCTTTATGGACATATTCCTGCGAACTAGGAATTGACTATTCAATCCACCCACTTGGGAAATATAGTAGGTTCTCTTGCCAAAATGATTTAAGTTTTTTTCTTGACACCGGGTGAGTGTTATTGGTGTTCGTAATGGTATTTTGAAGGAATTGGAAGAAGGCTTATGGATATAGTAATTTTGTTTTATTATTGATTGTTTTATTTTTGGTTGACAGACTTTTTTCAACAAGATTTGATATCTCGGGTTATATTCACAATGAAAAAAAATAGTGACATCCAAATTGTCGACAGCTTTATTTGAAAGCTTTTTCTTCTGCTGTAAACATTGGTGCGGCGCGGTACTGTGGTGTGCAGTTACACAAGTCTAAACTTCAATAACTGCGAGTAGAATCGTAGAGGAGTGAAGTAAAAATCTTCATTTTACATTACTATTTACACCATATTACAGTTACAAGAGTTCTTCTAATTCTATTTAATTCCATATTCAGATTATTCTGACAAAAGAAAACCACAACCTGGAAACATCACTTTTTGACGAGATATCATGCAAATAGTCAGCGTTTGCGAGTATACGAACATCCTAGAATACCAGATGTATATGAACAGCCATTTTTACACAAAAATTGTTTAAAAATAAAATTTGGCAGTCGTAAAGTCGACTCGAACAATATAAGTACTATATTATAGAACGTAACAAGTAAATTAAAATAGCTGTTAGAGACATTTTTGAAAAATCAATAGTATTGTCAATAAAATATATATTTGTCCAGTGTATCACATAACATAACATAACATAAGAATCTGCATCTTTGGAACACTTACCGAAAAGTGAGGGTTTAGTGCTTCAATACAATCTTTCTTTGGTTTATTTCAATCCACTTGTCACATTCTATAATACAATATTTTTTCCTAATTATATTCACGACCCCCAAATTTTATTACTTAAACAATTTTTGTGCAATAAAGGCTAATTGTATACATGTAAGATGATATTAGCCTGTTGATGTACTCGCGAACCCTGACTTTTCGAGCCCTGTCCCGCCAATAAATCGCGTTTCGAGGTTATGGTTTCCCCTTGTAAGTTCATGTCCGCCTGGAACGTCAAGCAATCTTTCGAACTATTACCAGAACTCTAACATCCAAACTATTGTCGCCGCATGAATTGTCATAGACGGGCAGCGATCTACTTTTACTGCGGACGAACTTAGGAAACGGCCGGATCTCATGCTTTCCAACGACAAATTTCCCTCGCGTCCTTATCGCTCCTGTCGCGCATGCATGCCTCTCAAACGTACAATCAGGGAAGGCGGCGGGCGTTTTTCCCCGGCAAAAGTTTTCGAGAAATTATCGAAGGCCACTTCCGGCGCGAGCGTTGAAAGCGCCGAGCGAAGGGAACGCTGTGGAAAGGCGCGATCGCCGAGACATCACATCGGAAAGGCACGCTGTAAGCAAGCACTGGCAAAAGCCGTGCAAGAGCGCGTGTTTGTTGGCCAGCCTGGCAATTTGCCCGACAATCATTTATCGTGCAACGCTTATTTTCTGGCCACACGACACCTCTCGAGGACCTCTCCGGGATTAACAGGCGAGCGAAACGCTTCGACCGTTCCGATCCTATCTCGCTACGCTACGCTGATGGCGATACTCGCCGCGCCGCGCCGCGCCGCGCCGCGCCGCCCGCAAACTGCCAACCCCGTTTTCGTGTGACGCTCTTGCGGAGATCCCACCGATAAATAATGCTAAGCGAGAAGGTAACTGAGAATCAGTGACGGCCAATCGATTGTTCGATCATTCATTCATTAATATTAGTGATTATTATTAAGTGACAATTTACTGTTAGTTCATTGTTCGTTGCTAATGCGAGTTAAATCGATGTTTCTTTAAATGAAGACTTGGCTTTCTCGTATGATATTTATTATCTTTTTTGTTATATTTCAATTTTGTCGGGAACTCAAACTACTTGGCGCAATTTTTACATTTTAATGTTTTTGAACGGATTCATTAATATTAGTGATTCGAAAGAAATACAAAGTGGAATTTTGTTTTATTGTGTACATTTTCCGTGGAATATATTGTTATTGAATTAAAGATTACAAAGAAAGAACATGTTTTATCACATTTCATTAGAGAGTACATTAATTATCATTGTTAATTAGTAAATTGAATAATGTTATCTTGTGAAATCCTCGAAATGCCAGTCCTAATTCTAAAAGTTCGTACAATAATTCAGTATATTTAACAAGGAGATAATTATTAAATTTGGAACATTAAATACTAATTTAATACGAGAATTCTTTGCCATTGCAGTTCTCTCGAGTGACAAAACATGTTCTCTCCCGAATGAGAATTCTTTGTTCCATTCTGTATGTCATATTTCGTGAAGTATACTTATTGAATCCAAGATTACATAGAGAGAATATGTTTTATCACATTTTATTAAACAGTAGAATAATCGCCATTGTTGATTTCTAAATTTAATAATGTATTTTGTGAAATTCTGAAAGTGGGATTGATTGTAAAAGTTCTTGCAGTACTTTAATATCTTTAAAATCGAGATAATTATTAGATTCGCAACATTAAATACGAATTTAATACGAGAATTGTTTGCCATCAGTTCTCTTGATTGACAAAACATGTTTTTTCTCAAATACGGAGCGTTTGATTGAAAGAACTGAAATATTTATTGAAACAACATATTTTTTTCGCCTTTAAGAATTATCCATCTTTATTAGATAGTAGAATAATTGCGATTGTTAATTATTAAAGTTGATTAATACCTGATAAGTACTTCGATATAATTAAAATCGAGATAACAGAATTTCATTCAACGCGAGAATTAAATGAATGAAATTAAATCTGACTTCAATACAATAATTCGCCATCATCAGTTCTCGCGAGTGACAAAACATGTTCGTTCTCCAAAGCAAATCAGAGCCACGGATCCACCGCGCGGGCGCGTTGCACCCTCGGAGAATTCATGCTGCGAGATAAAAGGATTCCGTCTGGCGAATTGATCCTGTCGGTGGGGAAAAGGGCATTATTGTCGGAGTCTGGTGCGTGCACGGTGGTCGAAACGCGGCGATCAACGAGTTCCAGAAAAGCGCGTTGGAGTGTTTGCTGGGCGGGCGTTTTGCGGGGGGTTGCGTCGTACAATCGGGCCAAGCACTAGCATCTACACTCTCGCTCGTCTCCACTCTTCCTTGACATGTGACACTTGAGCGACAGTTCGCTGGGGATTCTCTGACGTGTTCTAATGTCGTACGTGCAATCGCCGTGATTGGAGCGCGCGCGCGCGCACCAGCGCTGATTACTTATTCCAATTGGCCTTTGCGAGCTCTGCCCTCTCGTTTTCGGCAATTCAATGGCCCTTCATCCCTTCCAACTTCTCGTGAAACCTATCCCCTGAATTCTTCTAGGACTCTTGTCGTCCTCCTTGTCGTAAGGACTTCGTATATTTCGACAATCATCCCTCTTTCTTTTATACTAAATTGACGAGTTATTAGTTGAATATGTATTAAATTGTATTATTATTATATATTAAATTTATTGTGTAATTATATTGTTGGTAATTGATTAGTATTTCTGTCAATCACTTGTCAGTAGTTTTGAATGATTAGCTTTGTTATTATTTAAATTAGTTATCATTCCTCAGTCTTTCAGGTTTTTTAGACGTTTTCTGAACTTGAGTAAGTACAAAGATTCAAAGATACTTTCATTATAATTAAGTTATCAAGCGAAAAGTACGTGGAATTTATGGAAAAGTAAAGAAAGTCGATGTTGAAAGTTTCAAGAAATCTACAATAATTAATTAGCATTTCTATCAATCAATAATAACTAGCTTCACCACTATTCAAATTGATTTCTATTTCTTTCTATAAAGAACTTCTTTCTCTAAAATAAATTTCATTTCCTTAAGAAAGAACTTTTTATTGGTTTTCAAAGAACTTTAACACAAGTACATATAGTTCAATGTATGCATGTATTTTATTAAGTACAGTTATACAACTATGTAATGAACTTCATTGTACATCTTCCTATCTCATCCATTCCATATCATATCGCACATTACTGACCTACATTACTAACCTCCTATCTACTATCTACTATCTACTATCCTATTTATAATATTCGATCCTCCTTAACACTATGTTTACGGGATCCCTCATTTTGACGGATTTCCCACTTTATGAGCAACATTACAAAGACAATTGTTATGAATTTTTCAGCAATTTTTACTGACAATTATTTATGCAATCCCAACAGATTTAATTAACTTATATTATGTCTGTTAAGATTGCGACTGTTTTTAAATAAAATTAATCGTTCTTTTAAAAAAGAAAATACACAGTTTCCTTTTCCCGTCCATTTTACGCTTGTCCATAAAGATGGGTATACAAAAATGTCTGTAAATCGAGTGTTAATTCGGTCTGCAGAATTTATAGTAGAAACAAGTTGTGGGAAATATTCGATTGTCGAAGTTTATGAGGGATGAAACATATTTGTGCTTTGGATGATGAGTCATGTGTCATGAGTATAGTAGTAATTATTCATAATTTAGTAATGGAGCAGTATGAGATAAACATAGTCTAGATACAATGATGGAAAAGTTAAACAATGGAGCTTTGTACCTTTGATTCAATTATTCAATTATAACGCTTCTTTATTATACTGTTTATTATTTTATTTATATTTACATCGAAAAACTAAACAATGAAACCTTATAACCTTGATTCAATTATTCAATTATTACGTTTATTTATTGTACTGTTTATTATTTTATTTATATTATACATGTTGAAGAGTGATTCCGAGTGATTCCTTTCCGTGGAAATTAGTGTGAAACAAATATAACTTTATTGATCAGAACTTCTTGAACGACTGGTGACGACTGATACATTGACAGATATTGGAACATATAAACATCATTCTAGACGAGATGACTGAACTTGTCAAAATATAAGTAACAGAAGCTAAACGTGAATGTTATGGATAGAATCCAACATAGAATCCAATAATACACACACATTTTTTGAGGTTAACTTTTCGTAAGTGATTGGTATTAGTGGAGTAATTTACAATAATTGGCGAGCTTCGACTGTCCTTGTGTTCCGATAGAGTTGGCAGGCTTGTTCGCCGAGCGTAAAAGCTATCGATGATTTCGGCCTGGTTATATTAAAGTAATAGGACGAGCGGCTCTCGCGGCACTTCTCACGAAGCAATCATCCCGGAGAGGGTTTTCGTGCCGGGCGACAGTTTACCCCGCATAATACGCGAAAGATCCTTATCGAGCCGCCACGCTACACCACTAATTCTCATCTCGAGACTCGTTTAATTGCCCGGCTGCTACGTCCTCGTGAGTCGGCTGCATTAGGGAAGTACAAGTACGTGGATCGCCGAGATAGTATATTGCGGGCGCAACAAATGTCAGGACGTTAGGAGGCCACTCTTAATATAGATCTCGCTTCGGACTTTCACAATTCTCCTTTAGATCGCACTTGGAAGTAATTATTTATAAAGACATGCGCACAAGCGATTTCAAGGATTTTTAAAAATGTTATAAAGTGAGTTAAGCTAATTATTTTTATATACATATATATGTGGGGAAATTTATAGGAAAAAAGTTAGATGTACTTAACGTTAGGTTTACGGACATTTTTGTATATCTATGTTTATGAATACAAGTCAAATTGACGATAAAGGAAACCATATTTTCTTTAAGAAACAGATTAATTTAATTTAAAAACAGTTACAATCGTAACAGATATAGTATAAGTTAATTAAATCTGTTAGGATCGCATAAACAATTATCAGCATAAATTATAAAGGAATTAATAGTAATTGTTTTTGTAATTTTGTTCAAGAAGTCCCAAATCTGTCAAAATTACGGGTTCCGTAAACCTAGTGTTAAAGGCGGTTTTAAGCAACCTAACCTAACCGACCAGACTCAATATGGCTCAGTGTTCATGCTGTCAACAGCTGAATATATTACAGTAAATGCTTTTACAAAAGCATTTTAAATAAGATAATTAGACAAAATTCTATACATTTGCTGTAGTATGGCTTGGTTAGGTCTGGATTTTAAATCTGTGTTACATTTATATTAGGTCTCTACAGGTATTTGGAATGACACATCCGCATTTTGAGAAATCTTGCGCGTGAGAGATAAGAAAACACTAGGATTAATTAAATATTGTTAATATTTTAAAATTGAAAACATTACTATTAATTGATTACTTCCTATTTCTTGCAGAATATTTTTACTATTTTCTTCCAGTAGAATAGCGTGGAATTTATTTGGAAGACTGACCAATCAGTGCTAAAGTCTCGCACTACTCGTATAAGTTTCAGCATAGTTATTAGACAGAGCTCCTTAACACTATGTTTACGGCAGCCGTCATTTTAGCAGATTTCCCACTTTATGAGCAAAATTACAGAAACAATTATTACGATTTTTTTCCATTTCATACTGACAATCATGTATGCAATCCTAACAGATTTAATTAACTTATATTGTGTCTGTTAATATTGTAATCGTTTTTAGATTATAAATTTCATTTTGAAAAATAAAATACGCGGTTTTCTTGGAGAACATGTTTACTATTCTCTTCCAGTAGAATAGCGTGGAATTTATTTGGAAGTCCTTGAGCAATCAGTGCTAAAGTCTCGCACTACTCGTATAAGTTTCAGGATAGTTATTAGACGGGGCTTGGTTCGGCCTGAGTAGAAGGGGCCCTTAATAAAAAAAGGATCCGGAGCGGAGGGGCCTTCCTTCCTATCTTGTCGGGGCGGCGAAATATAATTCTGGTGGCGCGTGCGGGAGGATATATCAGAAGCCCGGGCAGCCGTCTCCCGGTAATATTATAGCCTGTTCCTTCGGGCATAGTTGGCCATGGCGACAACTCGGTGTAAAATTCTTTACATCCGCCTCGCTCCTTCGAAGTATCGAGTGTACGCGCGGCACTGCTCTACCACCACCCGGACACTCATCTAGATCGTAAGGGGATACCTCTGCCACGTGCCAAGACGCTTCTCTCTCGCCTCCCTATGATTCATTCCTTTTAATAAGTTGCCAACTGATCCTTCCAGACTAGCGAGAGTTAGTCTCCAACTATTCAATAATTAAATTCGACCATGGAAATATTGGGGTGCTAGCAATAATTTTTAAAAATGTACTTGTTTTTCAATTCAGTTGGATTAGACATCAAAACTGGAAGGTCAATTTTTCATGATACCGCTGCCACGTGCCAAGACGCTTGTCTGTCGCCTCCCTATGATTCATTCTTTTTAATAAGTTGCCAACTGATCCTTCCAGACTAGCTCGAGTTAGTCTCCAACTATTCAATAATTAAATTCGACCATGGAAATATTGGGGTGCTAGCAATAATTTTTAAAAAGTGACTCGCTTTTCAATTCAGTTGGATTGAACATCAAAACTGGAAGGTCAATTTTTCATGATACCTCTGCCACGTGCCAAGACGTCGCCTCCCTATGATTCATTCCTTTTAATAAGTTGCCAACTGGTCCTTCCAAACTAGCTCGAGTTAGTCTCCAACTACTCAATAATTAAATTCAACGGGGAAAATATTGGGGTGCTTGCGATGATTTTTAAAAAGTGACTCGTTTTTAAACTCAGTTGGATTGGATACACCAAAACTGGAAGAACAACTTTTCATGATGATTTTACAGTTTCAAAAATAACACAGTTATTTGTAGTGGAAAAATAAGAATATTTAAATAACAAGACACTGTATTTAGGTAAAGATTTTGGAATTTTCTTGCACTATTTACTGCGGAACTATTTATTAGAATCCGCTAAATCTCCCAGCTAAGAAACATACGAATTAGTCTCCAACTACTTAATAATTAAATTCGACGGGAGAAATATTGGGATGCTTGGAATAATTTTTAAGAAGTGACTCGTTTTTAAACTCAGTTGGATTGGACATACCAAAACTGGAAGATCAACTTTCTATGATCATTTTATAGTTTCAAAAATAGTACAGTTATTCATATTAAGAAAGGCACAAATTGTTACAACAGCATAAGAATATTTAAATAACAAGACGCTGTATTTAGGTAAAGATTTTGGAATATTGTTGCATTTGTAATGATTCAAAACAAGTTATTACTACTTACTTACCACGGAACTAGGGAACTCTTTATTAGAATCCAATAAATCCCACAGCTAAAAAACATAAGTAAGGGTAAGGAATACTTGTAAAATCATATTGTTGTGAAGTATATTTGTATCGTGTGTATAAAAATTCTGTTTATTATAATTCAAAGGGATATAATTTTGTAGGATTTTAAATAGTAATATTATTAATACTAGGTTTACGGACAGTTTTGTATAAATATGTTTACGGACACCCGTCAAATTGACGGATAAAGGAAACCACATATTTTCTTTAAAAAGACGATTAAGTTAATTTAAATCAATTATAATTTTAAGTTCGGCTATATTTTCATCTCATTACACCAATACAGAGTAATTTAATTTAATAGCAATAACGACAATAACGACTAATTTAACTTAAAGACAATTACAATCTTAACAGACATAATATAAGTGAATTAAATTTGTTAGGAGCGGCATAAATTATTATCAGCATAAATTGAAAAAAATGTAATACTAATTCTTTTTGTAATATTGCTCATGAAGTCCGAAATCCGTTCGAAATGACGAAGCTTAAGCTTAATAGGTTGGCAACTTAATGGA
Organism: Ectemnius continuus; assembly: GCA_910591665.1. NCBI lineage: Eukaryota > Metazoa > Arthropoda > Insecta > Hymenoptera > Crabronidae > Ectemnius > Ectemnius continuus. The sequence continues at coordinate 11,083,721 of OU342868.1, read as the reverse complement.
GTATAATTTTTATAACCAAACTCGACATATTAGAGTCGATTTTTTTAGTACGATGTGTGATGTGTGTGATGTGAGCGAGCATTAATCGCCTTTGGCGGCCAGCTGCCACGAAGCAGAAAGGGCGAGCACCGTCTGCATTTTGAGAAACCTTGCGCGCCAGAGATAACAGAACATTCTAGGAGCGCCGAGCCTTAAGACAGGCTACCACCGCTCGCAGGAAGCCTTTCAACCTTCCTACTGAATTAATTCCGCTGCTCTTGCTTCCGCAACGCTTTTCTCACCCGAAACTTACGCTTCCCATAGAAAATCATGGACGATGAGAAGAAAGTCAGGAAGAAAGGGTGGTAGAATTTTCTAATAAGAAGAGAAAGCTCCTAAGGCTTTATAATTGGAGAAATGAGTAGACTGACACTGATAGGGATCGGATCTGAGAGAAAGAAAGAAAGAGAAAGAAAGAAAGAGAGAGAGAAGCGGTGATCATTGCGATGCATGAACGGGAAGCCCTTGAGACACACGAGTCGCGACCGGCGGGATATGGTTTCCGAATATTTTTACATTGAACGGGATCGCGCCTCCGCATCTGCCACTGGAAGCTTACAAGGTGCTGCCATAATCAGCCGGAGTCTAACTTATTGGGAGTGAAATTCTTAGAATGTCAGACACACCTTCCCCTTCTCTTTCTTAATAAAAAAAGTATTAAGACAGATATTCGAAATTCTATGTTACAAAAACTTTATAATGATCGAAGAGTAAATGAATAGAGTTCGAAGCTTTATAATTCTAAAGTATTAACACATAGCTTTCTAAGTGTTTCAGCTTGTAAAAGACAGGAATTAATAGTCGATTATTTTAGATTTCAAGTCATCAACAGGTTCCCGAAAGTTTCTGATGAATTGCGTAAAGAGATACGAAAGATATGTTCTAAACATATCCAAAACTTCAAACACGTTTTTCTCGAAACACAGTTTCTGCGGGCGGTAACCAGTATAACTACTGCACTACGTAGCGTTTTTTTTATCTTTATCTTTATATAAGATAGTTCTTATATAAAATGCTTAATTTTATACAAAAATTCGATCTGATGATTATAAATAGCGATATGTTCCGCAGAAAATGGAACTTAAGGGTCTGCTTCCGTAGTGCAGTGGGGTCATCTTTTTATTAAATAAAGAGTATTATTTTGTTTGTTTTAGATGAAAAATAGTGGAGCTACACCGGTTACCGCAGCCATCTTTCATTCACTATGACATTACGAAAGTTGCTGCGGCAAGGATTGTAAACAAATTTACAGAACATATTGTTTACAATATCTACTTTAATACGTAAAGAACACTTTTTCCGAAAAAAATCGAATTTTTGTACCGTTTTCTAATATTTTACTTGTATGTGGTACCTTAAATAAGATTATATTGATTATATTGCACAGTCGTCGGTAGTTCCAGTATTAAAGATAACAACGATTCATAAGCAAAAGGAGAGAATTCGAAGTGGAAACAGTTCGAAATCGCGTGGCTGAAGGTGGTGTTTATTGGACGGGCGATTGGAAAGGGTTGGGAATCGGTTTGACTCACAGAATTTCAATTTCTTTAACACTACAACTATCAAACGACTCCAAAAGACTTAAATATGATTATATTGTTCGTTATAACAATATCACAATCGTGGTTAATTCTAGTATTAAAGATGTTGTATTTTATATTAAAGCACCCCAATCACTAAACATGTTCTTGTGTTGGTTGCTGTTGTTTTTATATTAAGACCACAATAAGGTACATTTATCTTACATACTCACATACAAATCGTTAAACTATTTTAACTTCTTAGAGTCCTTTTTTAAACGGACTCTTTTACAAATCACGTCGTTTTTGAACAGACTTATCTGAAGATCTAAATTAATCTTTCAATTATTTTTTGTACCTTCTTTTTAGTTTTATCGTTATCGTTTTCTAAGTCTCGTTTTATAGTAGCGCACTTCGGTTTTGATTTGAGCGCCATGTTCGAAATTACTTTCAAATAATAAGTATTTCTCAACAAAAGATAACAACGATTCATAAGCAAAAGGAGAGAATTCCAAGCGGAAACAGTTCGAAATCGCGTGGCTGAAGGTGGTGTTTATTGGACGGGCGATTAGAGAGGGTTGGGAATCGGTTTGACATGATGCGGGGCTTGATTCGCAGGGGTGGATTGATGCTTCCTGTGAGGAAAAGCGGCGCATCCACCCCCCCCTCTCCTTTCTCTCTCTCTGAGGGCGATGGGGTTTGTTCGAAGGGGGTACAGGTGGGCCAGTTCTTGTCGCCCTGCTAGTTTACGCTGTTTATGCTTTTTATCCTGTTTGCCGTGTTACCATGGGTACACCTGCGCGCACCCACCGAACACCTAGTGAGTCATTCGTCGCACCTTTGTTGTTCCTTGAAAGCTCGCCACCGCCACCGCCACCCGCACTCTCCGCTGTCCATCCACCTCCGATTTTCATGCATCTGCTTCGATTAGCTTGAAACCCCCGCGATCTAATAATGGACTGTCATGTTTCGGTTGGCTTTCAATGCAAGGGAATGTTTGGAGGGTTGCTGCGCCGGGTTAGATATTGTAGGAACAATAGGAAAGATAGGAACAGGAAACAAAGTGAAAATTGATGTTCCAATGTAGATAATGTTAGATATTGTGCTGTTGTATTGTACTTTTGTATCGTACTTTTGTATCGTACTTGTACTTCTCCATTGAAAACGGTCATTTGGCCGTTTTTTTGGACCGTTGTTAGTAATTGGTAGGTTTATTGTTAATAATTGACTAACTCTCATAACTCTGAAATGCTCAGGAATCATCTTATATTCCGTTATTAATTCCTTGTCGTTGTATTTGGTTGGACGAAATCAGGGAAAACAGATCAGAGTGATGCTCAAAAACAATTGCAATACCTAGTCCCCAAAATTTAAAAAAAAAAACAATGCCATAATGTTCGTCTAATCTTCATTCCACGAGTTTGACTCGTAATAATCATGTTTGGTTCAAAATTTCTAGGAGACAAGTCAAACTCTTCAAAGTATGACAAGGGGTTAATGAGTATATTAGTTCGTGCAATAATGATGGGAAAATCACACAGTTGCGACACTGTACTGTAATCTGTACAGTCGAATTTACATCAATATCAAGTAGAATTAGATTCGCATTGAATTTGTAATAGTTCTTCAAAGTCTCTTCAACTCTAACTTTCTTTTACAATTTGCAATATCGCATGTTTCAATCGTTGTTTGATTCTTTTTATTTTATCAATACTTTTTACTCGGAAGAATCAATCAAATCCAAGGATAGCAAGGACGTCAGATATCAGCAATCAAGTACTGCAATCAGTACAATCCAATTTACATCAATATCAACCAGAATTAAATTCGCATTTAATTTGCAGTACTTCGTTAATGCATCTTCAACACTAACTTCGTATTACAATTTGCAATATCGCACACGTCAATTATTGTTCAATTCTCTTAATTCTTTCAATACTTTTTACTCGAAAGAGTCAATCAACTCTAAGAATCGCAAAGGATTATGGTAGCGCAATCAGTACAGTTTAATTTCCATTAATATCCACTAAAATTAAATTCGCATTTAATTTGCTATAGTTTTTCAGTATATCTTCAACACTAACTTTCTATTATAATTTACAATATCGCATACTTCAATCATCTTTCAATTTTCTTTATTCTTTCAATACTTATTACTCGTAAGAGTCAATCAACTCTAAAAATCGCAAGGATGTCAGATATCTGCAATCAAGTACTGCAATCTAAAAAAACTAGATTCGCATTCAATTTGTAATACTTTTTACCGACTTCGAAAAGGAGCAGGTACTCAATTCGACCGCTATCTTTTTCTTCAATGTCTCTTCACACTAACTTTCTATTACAATTCTCAATATCGCACACTTTCATGAATTCCCTTTATTCTTTCAATACTTTTTACTCGCAAGAGTCAATCAACTCTACGAATGGCAAGGATGTCAGATATCTGCAATCAAGTACTGCAATCAGTACAATCCAATTCACATGAATATCAACGCAGAACTAGATTCGCATTCAATCTGTGATACTTTTTACCGACTTCGAAAAGGAGGAGGTACTCAATTCGACCGCTATCTTTTTCTTAAACGTGTCTTCAACACTAACTTTCCATTACAATTCACAATATCGCACTTTTTACTGGGAAGAGTCAATCAACTCTACGAATGGCAAGGATGTCAGATATCCCGGAAAGAATGTTGTTGGCGTTGCATGGGAAATAGTGGCGGTGGATGCCGTCGGTGAGAAGAACGAGAGGAAATAGGGTGGAAGTGTGTGGAAGTGTGTGGGGTGGGATGCGGAAAGGGGCCGATATTGTCAGGTAGTATCGATGACCGGGGCACGAGGAGAGGAGGATCGGCATCGGCGTCGGCGGCGTCGGCGGCGTCGGCGGCGGGCCCGGGTGATGAGGGGACACCGTATAAAGTAGGCAGACAGAAGGCGGCCAGGAAGGAAGTGTCGCGGTCGCTCTCTTCCGGGCAGCTGCTCTGGATATATCGGCGTTATAGAACGGCGATGGTAAAGTAATCCACTATAGGAGATCGTACAAGTGCCATTACCGCTCCCGGGGCATAGCCCGACCACGGGGCTTCGTTTAATACCCCCGCGACTCATAATTACCATCCGGATAAATATTATACTTAGCCCCACTTTTCATTATGGATTCGACCACTTCTCAGGGAATTCCTCTCTTAAATTAGCTCTCTCATTCTTCTGATTATTATCTTTGTCTTCTTGTTGGGTATCCTGAGAGATTTTTAGTATATTTTATACAAGGATGTGTGAGTTTGGAAGAACCTGAGAAATGTGCCGTTTATATTTTGAAACATTATATATTATATATTAACCTTTTTTGTTGATCGAAAATATCGTACCTTTGCGAAGAATATCGAAAATTGAACGAATTTTCTAAGATTTGGGAAAAAGCACGTAAAGGACAAACTATGAATGATGTTTACAAAATTGAAAAAGGAGCATATTACAAAGTAAAAGGAGAATAAAGTAGTGTTGATTATATTTCAATACCTGTTGAAAATCAAACGAAAAATATAAATATAAAACATTGTGAAAAACATTAAAATTAATTTCTCTCTTTAAACAATGTTTAATAATTTTTTCAATTGGTTTGCAACGAAATTGAATCATTAATAACGTTTTGTACATTTATTTTGAAATAGAGAACACTTTTCACAAGTGTTGCGAACAAGGATATATCGTCATTTGGCATTAGAAGTGTTGAAAAATTTACGTTTTAATACAATTAGAAATATATGTGTCGGATACCAATTGACAAATAGACTTAGGCCTCTTTCAATGATTTTTCTATACATTATAAAGCATTTTAAGTTTATTACTTTCATATGGTCGGTTTATTTTGAAAGTGAGCTAAGTTCATTTATATTGAAACTGAGATATTAAATAATTTATGTTTTAATAAAATTAGAGATATATGTTTGGGATACCAATTGACAAATGGACTTTGACCACTTTCAAAATAAACGGCTCAAATAATTGGTTCGACCAGATTGTTTCTATTTCTATTTATTGATGTATTTTCGTTTTAAAATATTCAACAGGACGAATGCGAAAAAAATGAGTAAGAATTGCACAAAATCTTGCTTTATTTAGTGTCACTCTCCATTTTTCTACATCAAGTTCCTGAAAATGGGAGTTAATCTTGCATAACACGTAGGTTCATGCACCATCGTTTCTCAGGAGTTAAAGGAAGCCGGTGCGATCATTAAGTCGGGAAATTTGTAGCTACGGTGGCCCTCTAACGAGTAGCCAATCCGTCTGCGAGGCTTTAATAATTCTCGATTAAAAGTTCATTGGCGGAATTTTAATTGCAATCAAGGCTGGCCTGGGCGGCCTGGGCGCGCATACCTGCCACTTATCTGATTACAAGTCTCGAAGGCGAAGGAGAAACCCAGCGGCAGCAGCAGCAGCAGCAGCAGCAGCACGCGGGTTATTGAAAATAGCGAGCTTTCTCTCGGTCCTTGCACTCTCAGCCCTCTCTCGGCCAGCAAAGATTCGCAATACATTCTTTATTAAGTCCTTCGGGAGCTTTTATGAGCAGCTTCTCTCCTTCTCTCTCTCTCTCGCTCTTTCGTCACGGCGAAGCTTTGCCAGAATTGAGAGAAGACATATTTTCCCCCCACTCCTCGCGCACTCCTCTTTGCCAGGCGCACTCTCGCTCCAATTAGGAGACATTAAGAACGCGTTCTTTCCGCAAGTTGCCGCGAAACTCTTGCGCATTCTCCCGCGAATTTTTCACTCCAACTCGATACTTTTTATTTCGCGTTGTTGAGCAGCTGTGCACTCGTTTTGAAAATCTTCTCTGAAGTACTACTTCATATTTCGGTAAGTAGTTGTTTTTTTAATAGTTGTTTGTATTATTTGATAATAATAATAGTAATAGTATTATTCAATGCGAAAAATAGTATAAATATGGTGTTTAGTTTGAATAAAATTAGTTAGAATTTTAGAAGCAGATATGAAAGAATTTGCATTTTAATCAAATTAATAAATATACATATAGGGTACTAATTGACAAATAGACTTTGACCACTTTCAATGATTTTTATATATATTATAAAGGGTTTCAAACTGATCACTTTCAGATACATATATTATGTTGGGGGAAACTTATAAAAAAAGAAATTAGACAGAAAAAGAAGAAGTTAAACAGAGAAGTTAGTATCCTACGTGTATGTTTTTAATTTTATTAAAACACAAATAAACACGCGAAAAATTCATTAAGATTGCATTTACCACAGCTAAATCTTCGTCAGTGGAAATTAGCGTTTTCCCTTAGATTTCGCTGTAGTTAAAGTCATATTCCAGAAATGCACATCTTCTGTCAGAATTACCAATTACTTTTTCGTACATCTTTGGACAAAGGTATAATCTACCTGCAAATTCACTGATGGATTTGAGCATTCTCCTGCGAATTTTGCCCTGTAACACGTACTCATTATTTCGCGTTTTTTAGTAACTGAATTTGTTTTGAAAAATTTTGCTCGAGTACTACTTAGTATTTTGGTAAGTAATTATTTCCATTCATTCGAGTTTTTGTATTATTTATTTTTTTATACAAGAGATTATTTAATTGAACAAACATTAAAAAATATATAGCGGTCGAATTGAGTACTTTCTTCTTTTCGAAGTTGGTCAAAAATAGTATAAATTCAATACGAGTTATGATTCATAAACATACACAAACATATCTTACAAAGGCATATCTTCTGCCTGTAGGGAAATCCTAGTGAATTACCAATCACTTCTTAATATACCTTTGAACGAAGGTATAATCTACCCGCAGATTCACCGGTGGGTTCATTTTAAAGTAGCCTCGCCGCGCGGTCCAAACCGAATCCCACTATACCCGTATTTCTGAGGAATGTGGGCACTCAAGAATGCACGGACGATTGGAATAATTCGAGACCAGTCTCGACAATTTCTAAGCACTTTGATACCGATTCTCGCCCCTATGACTGCACCGGAATTCATTTGAAATTCGATGCCGCCCTGAAAGAAGTAACCAGGCTCATTTAGGTTAGGTTTTTCACCTCTGAGGAGCTCGGCTTGTTCGAGGATCCTTTGGTACGAGGATACCCGCTGAGAGAGACCCACATACTACGGGCTATTTACAACCTGAAAATACCTTCACCTCGTTCCCCATACAACCAGCAATTGGCCGTGATCTCTTCGAAACCCCTATCACTCTTTTACTGCCTCTCGTAAAAGTTCGATCGACCAGGTTCCTATCATTTTCAAGATCAAATTGTGCCTTGTTAACCTTCATTGCTAGTTTAATCGTTTCTTCTGATACTGGTATACTCGCAGAGTTTATGGCAATTTCATGGATATTGTTGGGAAGTTCGTTGTATTTATTCAAGTATTAATGAGTCAATGCTAAATTGATCCATTGAAATATTAGGATATCAATAAAATAATATCTAAATATTTGTAAAAAAGTGTTTAAAAACCGATTCCCTTTTATATTTACTTACGTCGTAGTATCTTAATAATAATATCATTAACACTAGGTTTACGGACATTTTTGTATACCAATTTTTACCGATATCCGTCAAATTGATATTGTTGGGGAATCAGTTATAGTTCTTCAGGTATTAATGAGTCAATGCTAAATCGATTGATTGAAATATTAATAAAGTAATGTCAGAGTGCAATAGTAATATCATACGTTAGAAATTATTAGTAGGTTTTGTCGAACAGTGTCGATTAATACAATTACTAACCTCCACATTTTAAACTTAAATTACTAAACTTAAATCACTCAAATTTTATTAAATTACTCAAGAATCAATTCCATTAATATTTCAAGCTACGAATTCACTAAGAATCACAACGAATTTATCATAAATTTCACATACTTTGATCGCCTTCTAAAGATTGTTACTCGAAAAAGAAGACGGAGTGTATACTCGAGGCGATCATCATAGCTTCGTTAATGAGATCGTTGACGCGGAGCACGCGAACTCGTTTTGAAAATCTTCTCTGAAGTACTACTTCATATTTCGGTAAGTAGTTGTTTTTAAATAGTTCTTTGTATTATTTACTCTTTTACAAGGGCAATTATTCAATACGAAAAATAGTATAAATGAGCCGTTTATTTTGAAAGTGAGCTAGGTCCATTCATATTGAATTTCAGATATTAAAGAATTTATGTTTTAATAAAATTATAAATATACAATCTAAATATATTAATAATGTACATATTAATATAAGTATATTAATAAGTATATATTAATATAAATATATTAATAAGTATATTTCAAGCTTCGTATTCACTAAGAATCACAACGAATTTATCATAAATTTCACATAGTTTGATCTCCTTCTAAAGATTGTTACCCAAGAAAGAAGACGGAGTGTATACTCGAGGCGATCATCATAGCTTCGTTAATGAGATCGTTGACGCGGTGCACGCGAACGAATTCCATTCGTTCCGCAGAATGATTAAGACTTCATCGTGGGTGGATTGTTCTGGGTTTATCGGGCGCGGGAGGCCGCCGATTCATGGTGGTGGTGGTGTTCTCGGCATGTGGCCAGTTCCCCATCGCGATCCTAGACCAGCCATATAACTCCACTCTCGGCAGTGCTCAAGAGAGAGAGAGAGAGAGAGAGTGTGTGTGTGTTCGGCTCTTATGTGCTTTTGCGACGCTGATATGTGCGCGCGTACGTATTTGCCGAGGGATGCTGGTGGACAGATGCGTAAGTGGACGCGCACCCCTCGCTAAGGGAATGTCAGTGGGGCACCCTCCCCCCCTTTCCCCTCTCACCCCTCGCTGCCGACCAGCTCTCCTGCTCGATGGAACCCTCCAGCCACGATAGAAGTACACTCCTCGATGCCACTGAAACCAGCGGGTGCATGAACTCTCTCTCCTCTCCTCCCCTTCGCCCCCCCCTCCCCCCTCCCCCCATTTTTCAATCTCGCCTCGCTGCATCGTGACTCGCCGATTAGCTCAAGCATTCCCCGTATAAGTGCTTAGAATCTAGGATTTTTAGGAGATTTTTATTGATTATCTTTGATGCCTTTGTTTGGTGGAGAGTTGTTAGTAATTCGTAAGTCCGAAGAGTATATTAACACACAGAATTTTGGAAAGTGTAGGGTTATGTGATTTGTAGTGGAAGAGTTTGCTAAAGTTTAAATATTTTGGAATAATAATAACGTGATATTATGTTTAATTAGATATGAGTATAATTTTAATAGTTGATATTAGGATAGCGGTGAGGTGTCCGAATTGCTAATTATTGTGGGAAGAAGGTTATGTCGGAGTTAATATATAAAACAATTTTATGATACGAGTACGAGTGAAAAAGTGTGACTACAGTTTGAATATTCCAGAATAATAATAACGTGATATTATATATAATTAAATATGAGTATAATTTTAGTACTTAATATTAGAGAACCGCGAGGTATTGCTAACCATTGTGGGAACATCGTTCTATCGCAATTAACATATAAATCACTTTTATGATGCGAGTTGTAGTGGAAGAGTTTGACTAAAATTTGAACAATCTGGAATAGAAATATTGTATATAATGTATAATATTTGTATTTGTAATGTACAGTATTTTATGATGTATAATAATCGTAATATTATCTATAATTAAATATAGTCATAGTTTTACTAGTTCATATTAAGGAAGCGGTGAGGTATTCGACTTGCTAATCATTGTGGGAATAAGGTTACATCGGCGTTAATATATAAAACAATCTAAACACTGCAACAATAATCTAAATAAACAATATCTTATAATATATAATAATCGTAATATTATCTATAATTAAACATCATCATAATTTTACTAGTTCATATTAAGGAAGCGGTGAGGTATTCGACTTGCTAATCATTGTGGGAACAAGGTTACATCTACGTTAATATATAAAACAACCTAGACACCAGCACATTTTATCAAGTGTGGACGTTCGGACGAAGTCAAATAGTAATAGTAAGAGCGGCCAGTTGCCGGGCACGCAGGATCAAACAAGAATTATCATAGGCCAAACAGGATCGCGTGCATCGCAGTTTGCGGAGGGTTGTGTGTCGCATGATAGTGCGCGAGATACAATGTTATCTGAGGGCTAGGAACAATGCGATAAAAGGCGCGTGACACTTTGCGTTACGGACGATAACGTCTTTATCATTTGGCTCTTTCAGCCTTGACAAACACACTCGGATTCTCGGAGGGTGGCTGCTTCATCCCTCAAAGAGTGCAAGTTTATTTTACAATGAAACTCTCTTTTTGCTCGAATTCCCGTGGAATGGAAAACCCTGTTGTTTTATGGCGAGTCATCAACTTCAATTTATTAATAAGTTGATATTTTACTCGGCCTCGCCCGATGAGATAGCGCGAGTAAGTTGATAATAACTTAATTTGAAGTATAATAAATTGTTGCAGCTATATTCTAACAATGTATAGCTAGGTTTTCCATTCCTTTCGATATTTTGCGTTTACTTTTAGGACGTTCTGCATAACTGATAAATATTGCGATATTTTCCAGCGTATTGTTAATATTAAAATCGGATCATAATTCTACAGAAGAATTCATAAATTCTTGTCTCGAATTTATACACAATTTATTATGTATAAATAATATTTATTAATAACATTAATATTTGTATATAATTTATACATAATTCTACAGGAAAATTTATAATTCATAAATATTGCAATATTTTCCAGCCTATTATTAATTTTAACATTGGATCATAATTTTACAGAAGATAACATCGCATTAAAGTCATTAAACAAATGGAACCAAATACGTACATTAACAAATATCGCAAATTAATTCAGAATATTTTACTTAAAATCATCGAAGGACAATTCGCATTAATTATTCATAACTTCCTGGAATCTTTCGAGTGCAAAGTGCAGTAGCATTGGCACCCGCTTAATTCTTATTCGTAGATTGTTGTTTCCGTGAGGCAGGCAGGCCGGCCCGGCGGAAATCTCACCGGCAGGCGTGCACGCTGATTGCTCGAAATGTGGGAGGTGGCGGCCGCGTGGCTGGGTGCACGCATCCATGCGCCGCGCCGGCCGCCGTGCTCCGTCGTGTGTGAAAATGCACACGTGCCGTTGCGCCAGGACTATCTAGGCACGTCGCTCGTGCACACCTCTATCTAGCCAGATCGAAGCCCGCTCCGCCGAGATAGAGCGCGAGGAGAGGGCGAACTCCTATTCATCCGGTCCCCTTTTGTTGTGTCATGAAATACATAGCAATTTTCATTCTTGTTAATATAAAAATATAGTAAATAATGAATGAGTAGTTTGATTAATGCTAATCTCGAAATATTTATTGGGAATGTTTGTAGAATAGGTTAGGAAATACATAGGAATCTTCGTTCTACTTAAAATAATAATATAATAAATAATGATGAGTAGTTTGATTAATGCTAATCTCGAAGCATTTATTGGGAATATTTAGAAAATAGGTTAGGGAATACATGGGAACCTTTGTTCTAGTTAGTATAATAATATAATAAATAATGAATGAGTAGTTTGATTATGGTTAATCTCGAACCATTTATTGGGAATATTTAGAAAATAGGTTAGGAAATACATAGGAATCTTCGTTCTTGTTAATATAAAAATATAGTAAATAATGAATGAGTAATTTGATTAATGCTAATCTCGAAATATTTATTGGGAATGTTTAGAGAATAGGTTAGGGAATACATAGGAATCTTTGTTCTAGTTAATATAATAATTTCATCATTAATGATATGAGTAGTTTGATGAATGCTAATCTCGAAATATTTATTGGGAATGTTTATAGAATAGGTTAGGGAATACATAGGAATCTTCGTTCTAGTTAATATAATAATATAGTAAACAATGAATGATTGATTCGATTAATGTTAATCTCGAAGCATTTATTGGGAATTTTCAGAGAAAGATTTTCATCTATTTTCATCTACTTTCAAAAGTTTCTGATGGAAATTAAAAAGACAGGATGATAGTATGCAGGATAATCAGGTCAAAAGAATAATTGAGTCAAATTAGCAATTAGAAATTAGAAATTCAGCAAAATTAACACAGTCACTATACAAAGAATCTTTCTTCTTGCTCCGTCTTCATAATTTCTCTCGGATGACTCTGTCTAACTTCGACGAAGTAGAAAAGGTTACACTCGCAACATTCGTAACCTTTTCTACTTCGCCGAGACGACCCAGTCACGCAGTGTGTCAGTATTCTTTCTATTTCGCTGTCATAATATCTCTCGGATGACTATGTCTAACCTCCAACATTCGTAACCTTTTCTACTTCGCCGAGACTACACAGTCACGCAGTAGTACACCAGTATCAGTGGATGCTTGGGGCCCAGAATTAGTGCACTCCGGGATCAGCGTTGGCGGAGAGTCGGGCCTTTGTGTGCGAGTGCTCGGTGGCAGATAGGTTATGGTGGGCCGTGACAGAAGCCCGGTGCACCCATAAACTCCGATATATTCCTGAGGAGGGAGGAAGAGAAGGTACGAGGGGTGCCGCCGCGGCAGCCCTTGTCGGGGCGGGCACGCGTGTACACACACACACACGCGCACGCGCACGCATACTTACTTGCGTATTAGGAAGGGGCGCTCTCGGCCAGGTGCTGTGACGTGGCTGCTGGCTGCCCCCCGTCTCCCTGTTTATGGGGGCACGCATGGGGGTCTCGCGGGACAGCTGCAACCCCGGCCAGCCAGCCAACTCGACAATGCAACCAACGCACACAAAAAAGCCGTCGGGGGCTACCGACTACACTACCATGCGCGCTACCATGCGCGCTACCATGCCCACCGCCACCGCCTCTTTCTCTCTTTCTCTCTTTCTTTCTTTCTTCCTTCCTTTCTCATTTCCTCATCATCATCCTCGCCGATTCCACATAGGCTTAGACTCCAACACAGCCTACGCGCAGCCCTGATTTCATTAGTATGCTTTTGCCAGGGTTGTTAAGATCTCTCCATGATTCGACCCACTCCACTCGCTCCCTTTCATTCGATTCCCTTTGATTCTATCCTAGGATTCTTTGTTGCTAAGAGAAGGCAATTGTCATTGTCAGTTTTCGGATGTAATAATCTTTGGGGTTTATTACTTTATAATTCTAGTATTCTTTTGTGTTTCCATTTGGATATGCTTGGAATTAGAAGAAAGATTGAGAGTAAATCATAACCTAACTCAAAGCGGAAGTATCTCGGAAGGTTCCTTCACAAGTATTAATGAGTCAATGCTAAATTGATTGGTTTGAAATATTAGGTTATGAATAAAGTAATATATAAATATTTGTACAAAAATTTTAAAAACTGATTCGTTTCTAAATTTAGTTAGATTGGGAACTATATTTATTATAATTCGATGGAATACAATTTCGTAGCGTCTTCATAGTAATATTAGTAACATTACACTTTTTTGACATTTTCACCTGTCTTTACGGACACCCGTCAAATTGATATTGTTGAGGAATTCGTTGTGCTTGTAACAATCTTTGGGGCTTATTACTTTTATACTACTAGCATTTTCTTGCATTCCCATTTGGATATACTTCGAATTAGAAGAAATATTGAGAGTAAAACATAACCTAACCCAAAGCGGAAGTATCTCGGAAGGTTTCTTTATTACGCCAATGGCAGGATCGCAGACGTCAGCAACACCTTGAACGTCTGTTACCCCGAAGACTCGCAGCCCCGCGGAGGGTGCACGTAAGAATCGTGACGTCACGATCGAAGGATGTTGTGTGTGTGAGAAAGAGAGAGAGAGAGAGGGGGCGTGGAAGGAAGCCGAGGGCTCAGGTTTGTGAGCAGCGATGCAAGGAAGTGTAAGGTGGCTGGATTGCCGGTGGTAGGGTGAGTTAAGGTTCATTCAGTCGGCGGGTATCTTACGTCGAGAACCCCTCTCTGCTTGGCCTACCTTGCGCACCACAGTCTCCTTTTCCATCGCTCACAAAGACATTCGTATACAACGACACAAGGAACACAAAGACCTTGTGCAAGCCAGTGGCACGTGCTCCACAAGCAGCACTCTCTCTCGTTTCTCTTTCACTTGGGGACCGGAGCTCCGCAAGGTGCTTCCGTTTTGTCCCGCCCGGCTTGGAATCTCCGTTCCACTGAGTTACCGCCGATAAGTATCGGGGAATCTTTACCATTTCGAATCAATCCAATCTCCACCCTACCGCGCATCACTCGCCTGTGAAATTGTATTATGATATCTTGGCGATACATTTGATCGTATATTCAAACTTACCTGTGTAAGTATGTAGTAAGATTGTAACCAATCAAAAGTTTGCTGTCATTGGACTCGTATTATTTAAACATTTTGTATACAAAGTATTATAAACTTTTTGGTGCTACTGTCGCGCGACAACCACCTAAAATAGTTGTAGTGTGTTATTAAGTATTTCTTGAACTTCTAACCTCTATGTTACTGTGGGCACCTATAAGCACTGTAAAAATCCATTAAGATTGCATTTATTACAGCTAAAATCTCGTCAATTAAAATTAGCCTTCTCCCTTAAATTTCGCCGTAGTCAAAAGGTTACTGATGCCGAAAATGAAAATAATAAGATCGGATTGAAACTTACAGAGAATTTTAACTTATTTGTTTTACAGTTTCTGAGTAATTAATGTCGAAAGATCCATTCTTTTGCATGAGATTACCGTTTGTGGCTCAAACCTATGTAATACAATAATGACACATGAATAACAAACATTTCATGTAGTAAATACGACATTTACGAATAATAAGGTTATGTTTCAAAGGGTTGGTTTGTGCGGTTTGAGAGTATTTGAGCAGACAGTGAAATAAAAGTAACTTATAAATGCAGGTGTAACATAGCATAAATTTAATTGCAAATTGCATTTTTCTACTCAAAAATTGCTTTTATTGTAATTTGAAAAGGCCTCAGGATTCCAACCTCCACCAACCTTCTTAAACAGACATCGTATCAGCTGATGACATGTCAAGTGCTCAGATATCAATCAATTTAATAATCGAATGCACTGATAACATCCTCTTTGGTACAGAACGATTGAATCGCTTAGAATTTCGGAATATGTGACACTTACGCGTGCCAGGGTAATTAATGTAAGTAGAATGCAATCGATTTATTTCAATGGCTCGTTTAATCAATCCGAATCTTCATCAAGCGAGAACGAAGGCAAACAGTGGCGCTTATCTCGCTGATAGCCTGTTTGTCTGGCAAACGCATTATAGTGATTTCTGCATTCCGCGGTGCAAACAGAGGAGAATTGGGTGGAGGCGCGCGCGCCTGTTTAGTTTTGGGATTGTTCAGCTTTCTCTTTGTTTTATAGGCGATCTTTATGAATGTGCCAAATGGGAGAGCAGAAATTACTTTAGCGTGAAAGCATTTCATTTAATTCGGGGTGCGTGATGCGATGCGAATGACGATTGCGTGCTTAGCTTCGACATTTGGCAGCAGTTTGACGACGTCGAGATGTTGGCAAACATCCCTGGTCCTCCCGGTAATTTTCGAGGGTAGTTTGTTCATCGATTGTTACGTGTTTGCGGCTCTTTTAATTTCGTGGGTTTAGCACATCGGCATATGCCGCGCTTTCATTTGCCTGGTGGCATTAACTAGGCGAGCTGGCCAACAGGGCTCTTAGTTACTCGCTATCTCCCATTCGAATCGGGTATTCCTAATGCACTGGAATGATTAGAATCTGATACGCACGAGCCTCCTGCGCCTCCCATTTGCGCGTGAGTAATCTCCTCTTACACACTCATAGGTTAACTCAAAGAAGCCATTTTTAATTTCCTTATTTATTTCGATGGGTCATTTTATTTGCCATGTTTTATGTTCAAGATTGACAAACAATCATGATTTGTCTTATCTGTGTTCACAACAGGTAGTAACGCTATGCACGATTAGTCTGCGAGAATTTTTCTTTGCCGTACCTAACCTCTCTTTACGGTTTTAGTTTATTGTGTACCATGTGGCGAATGGCGTTTCATTTAATAAAGTCTGTGTAATCAAAACTCATTAAAGGGTATGTGCCTTTTTGTAATCCTTTATGCTGCGAATAGTAGCCAACATTTTATGAATACTTTAACGTTTTTAAGTAATAAAAAAATATACAAACTTTTTATTGCGCGTTGTTGAGTAGTCGCACATATTTTGAAAATTCTTTCTGGAATAATACTTAGTATTTCGGTAACTAGTTATTTAAATTAATTCCACTTTTTGTATTATTTATTTTCTAATATGAGAAACTATTCAATACAAACATTAAAAGAAATATAGCGGTGGAATTAAGTACCTCATTTTCAAATCGATTTATATTGAATTGCATGATCGCATAAAAGGTTAGGGAAAGTTAACGATCGGTTTCGATAGCGATTAATTAAAAGGCATAAGAGTGTATTTGTTAGGAGTGTGTGGTTGGAGAAGGATGCGGGAGGAACATAACGCATCAGGAGTCTGTTTTACATGCCATATGCCGACTATGTTTATAGACGCGTCGCGGGGCGTTGCGATGCTTACCTATTAATTAATTAGAGACCACAATTACCATGCAGATAAATGTATCTCGCGCTGCTCATCGCCCGCTTTTATTAGGCTCTCGTGCTGCCACGCGTGTCCCACATGTGCCGCGCCGCACCGCCGGAGAGCCCACGTATATCTGTTAGCGCGTCGCTCTCGATCGCGCTGATTATTACGGCGCGCGCCACTGCAAATGGAACAGGTGGTTAATTCAACGATGATTAAGTATGCGTTCGTCGCACCTCGGACTATTTTATTCCGCACGGAATGTCCACGAAATATTTGGATTTTCGGTGAGGAATGATAACACGATATTCAAAGGGTGGGTTGAATCGTAGAACAAAGGAAAACGAAATAGTTGAAATAGAATTCAAATTATTATTGCAGAATTTACAGAATATCGAAATAGAATAAATTTGTTTTAAAAATCCATTTGAGGTTATTAATGTCAGGAATATTTGAAGTCATAGTACAATTATTAATTTACATTTACTGCATTCAGTAATATTCAAATTACAATGATTCGAAAATACTAAATTCCGGTTTATCGTATTAATTACGTTGAGCAGAATTCGTTTACAAAACGTAGTCGAAAATCAGGAATATTTGCGGCTACAGTAAATTCCATACGATTCCTAATTTAGATTTACTGCATTCAGTAATATTCAAATTACAAGGATTCTAAAATCCCAAATTCCGGTTTAGCATATTAATTGCGTTGAGCAGAATTCGTTTACAAAACGTAGTCAAAAATCAGGAGTATTTCGAGCCATAGTAAATTCCATACGATTACTGATTTACATTTACTGCATTCAGTAATATTCAATTTAAAAAAATTCTAAAATCCCCAATTTTTATTTATCGTATTACTTCCGTTGAGCAGAATTCGTTTACAAAACGTAGTCGAAAATCAGGAATATTTACAGGGCCACAGTAAATTCCATACGATTCTTAATTTACATTTACTACATTCAGTAATATTCAAATTACAAGGTTTCTAAACTACTAAATTCCGGTTTATCGCATTACAGAACGTACCGGAAAGTCAGGAATATTTACAACCCCAGCAAATTCCATACGATTACAAATTTACATTTACTGCATTCAGTACCATTCAATTGAAAAGCATTCTAAAACACCAAATTCCGGTTTATCGCATTAATTTCGCCAACCCGTTTACAAAACGCAGTGGAAACTTCGCCACTTTCTATAGCGCGTCCCATACATTCAGCAATATTCCATTCTCCGCGAAGAGAACAAAGTGCAGAGGCGCGTGCCGCGTGTTCCCCTCGAGAAACGAGTAGTCGAATTAAAGTAGCATTGTGTTTAGCGGCGCATTTCTCTAGGGCCGACGAGCCCTCCGCGCGTTACGTTTCAGCGTCCTCGGACAGGAGAGTACGCGCGCGCCATCGAAATCAGTGGCTAGGCGCGCGCCAGGAAAAGCGCTTGTAAAATTAGTGGCCCGCGCCGACGGCACGCGCCGTCCCGCCCGGCGATACACAGTTAAGGGATGCGAGAATGAGAGAGGGCGAGCGGGCGAGCGGGCGAAGGCCGAGAGGCAAAGGGCAGAACAGCAGAGCGGAGTGGAGCCTGTTCTTCGGGGTTGACGTGCGGAAGAATGGAAGAAAGAGGGCTGGCGCGTGGCGAGAGCAGTTCTCCTCTCTCCTCTCTCGGCTCTCGGCTCTCGGGCCGTGTGCGGCACATGGGTGCTGCTGCGCTAAGGGTGGTAGCCGCGCACAAACCGACAAGGAGAGGGCGAACCACCAAAAGAGAGGGAAAAACGCTCCTGGAGTGCGCGTGCACTGTTGTCAGAGAGAAAGAGAGAGAGAAAGAGAGAGCGAGGTTCCAGCAGGCAGAGAAAGAAGTGTACGGCGAGGAAGGGCGAGGGGAGGATGCAAACAATGCCGAGAATCATGCATTGTCGCCGGTGGTGGTGTGTGCATTGTGAGTCGGAAAGCTGTGACATCGAGTTCAGGCAGCTGTACTTTCGCCGCTCTCTGCCCACCCTTCTCGCACCCCATTCTCTCTCTCGCGCTCGGATCCACGCGTTTGCATCCACCTTCCTCCCCGTCGGCCCGCTCACTCTGACTCGAAGGGAGTGTGAGTGAGTGCGTGCGTGCACCGGCCACCTTTTCATCCCCCTGGCAGCCACTGGCGCGACGCTGCCCGCCGCCGCCGCCGCCGCCGCACGCTTCACGGCTGCGCCGACAATCTCCGTAATCACTGAAAGCTCTCTAGACGCGCGCCAGTCAGCCCGCTCGTCGGCCCGCCCGCCCGCCCGCGCGAGATACTTAATGCGCACTCTCCCAACGGCAAATGCGCAACGACACTCGGCTTATCTGATATTCCGGTATCGCGGTCTTTGAATGCCTGGAGTGTGCTGGAACTCGATTCACATTGAATCGCAATGTTCTTTATGCGATGTATGGTGTGAATGTTGAGATTTTGAGGGCTGCTGATTGCGTAGAAAGTGGCACTCTAACGTAATTTCGTTCTGTTGTTGTACGCGTATTGAAAACAGCAATTTATTTTGTTTTATCGATTGTTGAATCGCAATGTTCTTTATGCGATGTATGCTGCGAAAGTTGAGATTTTGAGGGCTGCTGATTGCGCGAAAAGTGGCAGTCTAACCTAATTTCGTTCTATTATTGTACGCGTTTTGAAAGTAGCATTTTATTTTGTTTTATTGACTGTTTTATCACACTAATGCGTTAATGAGAAACAAATGATTAACTGTATTAACACTTTGAACGCCATATCAACCGAATTTGAATGAGACTCAAACATCCATTCACAGACATATTTATTTTCAAGAAAATAACTCTAACAAACATTTTTAACAAGGTTTAGGAAAGAGTAAAAAATTTGCTGTTTGGGCACTCAAAGTGTTAATCATGAAATTGACCACTTTATACTATCTTGTGAGGATTGCAGATTTATTGAATAATAATTATGTTTTTGAATAATTGAAATAATAATGTGGAGAAAAAACACCGAGTTTCGTTTACTTCCTCTACTCGTTGGTATTAAACATTGAATGCTTGGTGGAATATTCCATTGATTGTATTTTTATATTAACTTTTTGACAATTGATTTCTCTATTTCATAATATTTCTTGGCTCTCGAATTCGTAATTCTTGAAATTATTTACAATTAAAATCTTTTCACCCTCTTTTCTATGCTACTGTAAAATATTTATAATTAACACTAGGAGTACCAACAATTGTAATATTGCAATAGCAAACCACATAAAAACAAGTAATTTTCTCTTGTTTAATGGTTCCAGTCTTAATAACTCTTTGCATTGGGTAGTGTTAAAGGAATCCCAGCGTGGAGCGCGTGTAATTATATATTTTTTGTGTCTCTCGGGTGGGTGAAGGGTAACGGTACAAGCCTCGGGTGTCTCATATCGGGAAGAAGGAAGTAGTTTTCGGGGGGTTGAGGGGAGGAGATCCAGCAGGGTGCATCGAGGCAAGGAAAGGTGATTTAAACGCTAGCTGCACAAGGTAGAAGGGGGAGAGAAAGAGAAAGAGAGAGAAGGAGAGAGAAGAGGATCGCGGAAGGGGTGCACGTGAACCGGCAGAGCTGAAATCTGATGGGCGACCTGGCCACCTGGACAAATCCTTTCGGGCCTGCATTAGCACGCGACAGAACAGATGCGTACATGTGAGCTTATTGCCGGACGGGCCCCGCTCGTATACCGATACAATCGATGCCCATGAATCACAAAACGCGCGTCGGACCCCACCAGATAAACAGAAGGCGTCATTCCTCTAAAAGCCGTGGAGAATTGGCTGGGGCTCCCTTTTTTCCTCAATTTATTCCACGCGTATTCACTTATTTTGCAAAAGTATTCGTCGCAGAGAACTTTTCTTGGAGGTTATATGGAATAGTATTCTTCAGCGATTTTAATTAGTTTTTAATATGTTATAGGAGACATTATTTGCAGTAATTTTTCCGAATATAAGTAGCCGTCGCTCGGCTTTAGTTTTCGAGTTGTATACAAAATGTTTCG
Organism: Ectemnius continuus; assembly: GCA_910591665.1. NCBI lineage: Eukaryota > Metazoa > Arthropoda > Insecta > Hymenoptera > Crabronidae > Ectemnius > Ectemnius continuus. Next base: position 11,062,645 of record OU342868.1, on the reverse strand, counting down.
CGCTGCTGATTGTATGAAGATACGATTGCGAGCAAGTCTACTGATTCCATGCTTCCATGGAATTATGATATTTGGCAATGTATGAAAGAAACTAATGATATTAATTATAAGGGTATTTATTTACAAATAAGTGTTTAATACAAATGTAATTCAATTTACAACCATAAAAGGAAAGTCGTGAATAATTGAAAATTGTATAAATAAAGAAAGAATTCGGGGCAATTACTTACAAAGGCATACTTACAATCGATTTTAATGATTTTGAGATATGTTATAAAGCGATTTAAGCCGATCAGTTTTATTTACATATATATGTGGGGGAAAATTCTAGGAAAAAAGTTAGGCACACTTAAAGACGGATTTTATATGATCCAAGGTCGAGTAATCAGTTAGCATACCAATAGTTGAACAATTAACACAAATTTTAATGTAAATATATCTAATGTCTTGTGAGCATTCCAAATACCTGTAGAAACCTAATACAGATGTAAAACAGACTTAAAACCAAGTAGGTCTCGATTTTAAGCAACCTAACCTAATCAACCCAGACTCAATATGATTCAGTCTTCATGCTATCAACAGTTCGATATGTTACAGTAAATGCTTTTATGGTAGCATTTCAAATAAGACGATTTAACCAGGAAATTAAAAGAAATTGTATACATTTGTCGCAAACGGATCTTATATATCGATATATAATCGTAATGTAAACTAAGCAATGGTCTTGCAACATCATTCCAAATACCTGTAGAGACCTAATACAGATGTAACATAGACTTAAAAGTCAGACCTAACCTATCGAGACTGGGGTAAATATAAAATTTCTTCTACTTGCATAGTTAGATCGCCTTATTTGAAATGCTTTCATGAAAGAAAATAAAAACACGAAACATATTTTTGTGTATAACTCGAAAATTAAGCCGAGCGAGAGTTATTTGTATAGGGAACAGTTACTCAAAATAATGTCCTGTACAACATGTATCAACATACATCTTTCCTTTTATTGAGGATAAGTGTAATTAATATAAGAAGGCTTTCTTTGGCAATTCGTAGTATTTAAAATTTATTTATGTTAACGATAGTTTATAATATTCCATATTTTTCCTTATTTTAGTCCACGTGCCCTCTTTTATTCGCTACTATTATAAGAAAGGGGTTGACTCAGCCGGTTTCGTTTTTCAGTTTTCCGTGTTTCTGGCATACAATGGATGTGATTCGAATGGCTCAGCGGTACATAGCGAGCATCCTTTGAAAGGAGCTCGGCTTTCTCTATGCAAAGCGTCGCCGGCTGACAGTCGTCGATATTCGACTAGCATTCAAATCGAGCATGGATTCTCTGCTCATTGAGGCCGATCGGATTTTTCGCCTTTCAATCCTTTCGCGAGAGGCAAACACGTGCCGGGGAGCGAACAGATGCGGATCCGGCGGAGCAGCAATATCCATCCTCTTCTCCCCATAGTTCCGAAGTGCTTGTTCCAGACGAGCGCGGTCAAGAGATTCACGCACAGCTTCCCTCGCCAGTTGAAGTTGAGAGAGCGTGCCGCCGGGCCGGGCCGAGCCGGGTCCTGTCCTCCTCGCAATTCCAGCCGGATAGCGGCCGAGAGAGAGACCGGCACATATGCCATTATTGATAATCGCTGGTAATGGCCCACCAGTATTCACCCACCATTCCATTCACTTCTATGCCACAGCTGTTCTTTTCGAGTCAACGTAATCTCCAACTAGTAGAGCCCTACTTCCGACTGGCTAGATATTCTTTACTAATCTCTGTGTTTCCTTTCATGCCTCACCTAGCAGAAATTCTATTTTTTTCTAAATTAAGTAGACAATAATTTTTTGTATTGCTTATAAAAAGTAAATGTCCAGCATTCAATTAAGAACTTCGCCCCAGCTGTTTTTTCGTAATCACGAGTTAGTAGAGCCCTACTTCCGACTGGCTAGATATTCTTTACTAATTTCTGTGTTTCTTTTCATTCCTAACCTAGTAGAATGCAATCATTAGTCATAATACAAAGTTCTTTAGTTGGGTTCCTCTTAAATTAATTATACGACAATTTAAATTTGTTGGCCGTGGGTGCAGTGGATATTAGTCGGTGGTTGTGAATTGCTAACACATTAGTTTATTTACTAAGCGTATAATTGTATAAGAACGTCCGTGCTCTCTGAACACATGGCGAAGAAGAAGGAAGCCAATGTACGCTCCTAGATTGGTACACAAGCCAAAAACTTATCCAGTGTTTGTATAGTGGCGCCTGTTTAGAAGGCTCATTACAGCAGCACGGGCTGTTTGAGACAAATAATGATCTTCAACACAACTATTGCACATAGAAAATGAATGTCTACCATTCAATTTGAATTTTCGTCACAGCTGTTCTTTCAGAGTCAACATAATCTCGAAGTCATCGACACCTATTTCCGACTATTATAGTTAAATACTCTTTACTAATCTCTGAGTTTCTTTGCATTCGTGGCCTAGCAAAAATTCCAATTTCTTCACAATTAATTATTCAATAATTTTAATTATTATACATAGTGCATGAATGTCTACCATTCAATTTGAATTTTCGCAACAGCTGTTATTTTGGAGCGAACGTAATCTCGAATCACAGAGACCCATTTCCGACGATTATAGTTAAATACTCTTTATTAACTTCTGAGTTTCTTTTCATTCCTCGCCTAGCAGGAATTCCATATCGTTCTAAATAAATTATACAGTAATTTTAATTATTGCATATAGTGAATGAATATCTACCATTCAATTTGAATTTTCGCAACAGCTGTTCTTTTGGAGCGACTCTAATCTCGAATCAGAGAGACCGATTTCCGAGCGGCTAGATATTCTAGAGCACTCGGAAAGTTTTCCATTCATTCTAACAGGAATGAGCGTGGCTCTCATTCGGAGTCACGTTCGATGGCCGAATGAGTTTCGGAGGAGGAGAGCGTTGGGCGCACGTACTCGCCCGATGCATCTCTACGGTTTCTTGTCGTAGGTCGTATTACGTTTCCTTCATTCATGCCACGAGCCACTGGCATGGATACTCAGGCACGCTACCAAGCGCGCAGAGAGGGTCCACAGCTTCTCGGCTTTCTTCGCTCAGGGTGCTTTCGGAGCCCGGTTCATTCACTCCCACGCACACCCAACCAAATTCATTCCAATAGAAACATTTCCTATACTCTGCTTTATATTTATATTTAAGATTTATTAGACATCATAACTTATAATTTGAATTATAAACTTATATTTATATTTATTAGACATCAATTTGATGAATTAACCTCTTAGCTTACAATGTCGTGTCAGAGACGTGGTATGTAGACAACGTCGGGATGTAAATAAACATCCCAAAGACATTGCAGAAATCTTTATTGTTCAATGATCAATTCATCATAATTATTTAGGAAACATCTTGCAAAGTAAAGTTAATTGTACCATACAGATGTATTTAAAAAACCGTGAATAGCTGGACGTGCGATCGACCTTGCAATTATTTACGGCCCACGCCATCGGAACTTAAATCGTAAGGCAAGGGGTTAAGGAGCTGCTATTTTATATTAAAGCGCCCCAATCACTAAACATGTTTCTGTGTTAGTTATTGTTGTTTTTATATTAACACTACGTTTACGGCAGCCGTCATTTTGACGGATTTCAGACTTCACTAGCAAAATGACAAAGGTTATTAATTTTCCTTCCAATTTATACTGACAATTATTTATTCAACCCTGACACATTGAATTAACTTATATTATGTCGGTTAAGATTGCAATTGTCTTGAAATTAAATTAATAGTTTTTTTAATGAAAATAAATTCCATAAAGGGAGTGGTATACAGAAATTTCCGTAAACCTAGTGTTAAGACGATACTAAGCTACATTTATTTTATAGACTCACACAAAAATCGTTAAACTATTTTAACTTTTTAGAGTCTTTTTAAACAGGCTCTTTTACAAATCACCGCTTTGTAACAGACTTATCTGAAGAGCTATAATAATCTTTCAATTGTTTTTTGTACCTTCTTTTTTAGTTTTATCGTTATCGTTTAGTTAGTCTCGGTTTATCGTAGCGCACTTCGGTTTTGATTCGAGCGGCATGTTCGAAATTACTTTCAAATAAGTATTTCTCAACAAAGGATGTTGAGATTTACAGAGAATGATGGTCAATGGTGATTGCAACTCTCTTACAAATTGTAACTTATTTGTCTGTACAGTTTGCGAGTAATCAATGTCGAAAAATCCATTTTTATGCATGGACTATTATATTGACGACAGCAGAAATTACCGTTCATGGCTTAAAAATATGTGATGCAATAATGACACATGAATAAAAAACATTTCACGTGGTAAACGAGACATTCACGCATAAACACGTTAAGTTTCAAAAGCTTCGTCTGTCTAGTTCGACAGTATTTGAGCAGAAAATGAAAAGAAAATGATTTAATTTGTAGAAATAACGTGATAAATAATACAGAAATAAAAGTAACTTATAAAAACAAGTCTAACATAGCATAAGCTTAATTGCAAACTAAACTTTCCTATTCCAAAATTGGTTCTATTGTAATTTGAAAGGCCTCAAAATTCTGTGTCAGCGCTCACATATTCCCCTCTTAATGCCAAGTCTCATTTGAAATGGATTGCAGCTGTTTATGCAAATGTGGCGTTCCATTAATTATTAAGATTCGAATGCGAAGATTGGGGAGCATGAACGGCAATTATTCACACGTAGCAAATAAATAGAGAACATTCCAAATGATCGCATGTATGAGTATTGCAAATAAAGCTAACTTATAAAAGCAGGTGTGACATAACATAAGCTTAATTACAAATTGAAATTTCCTATTCAAAGATTGCATGCATGACTGTTGCAGATAAAGCTAACTTATAAGAGTAGGCCTATGTTTTTCAGTTGCTTTGCTGTTTCATTATTCATTAGGCTCCTAAAGAATAAATTTATTTATATTTCCTAAAAGTCACATTAATATCTGCGCGGATAAGGAATTAACCTTCAACACAATTTACTGTCTCACTTGAATACTTTATGATTATAACTGGAAAAGTTCTCCTTTTACGAGAGTGGGAATAATTGCTCGGTATGTAGAATTAATAATAAATCATAGGCAAATATATTAATAAAATTCTTAACATAGCGTCATCTTTAAATAAATTCCTTTAAAAAATGTACTAACAGACTGTGTGGAACGTTCTCGAAACCAAACACGTCGCAGGATCGTTTTTATCCCTAAACAGTTTCGGGCGAAGTTCACACAAATAGAAGTTTTTTAATTTAATAGTATACTTACTTCATATTTATCAGACATTAATTTACTGTCCTATTGGAATATTATTTTATTATAACTAGAAAAGTTTTATGACCGTGAAAATAATTATTTTGTATGTAGAATTAATAACAAATAATATGCAAATATATTAATCGATTTCTTAACATAGCATCATCTTCAAATAAATTCCTTAAAAAAGAGAAGATTCTACTAATAGACAGTTTGGAATGTTCTCAAAACCAAACACGGCGTAGCATTGTTTCTACACCTAAGCAGCTTCGGGTGAAATTTATTCGAATAGGAGCATTTAATAGTATAAACGCTTCATATTTATTAGGCGTCAATTTATTGCCCTACTTGAATACTTTCTGATTAAAACTAGAAAATTTGTCCTTTTGCGAGCATGGAAATAATTACACCGTATGTAGAATTAATAATATATAATTGATAAACATATTAACCAAGTTCTTAACATACTGTCATCTTGAAAAAGATTCCTTAAAAAAAATCTCCTAATAGACGGTCTGGAATGTTCCCGAAACCCAACACGTCGTAGGATCGTTTCTACGCTTAAGCAGCTTCGGGTGAAATTAATTCAAATATGAGCATTTAATAGTATAAACGCTTCATATTCATTAGGCGTCAATTTATTGCCCTACTGGAATACTTTCTGATTAAAACTAGAAAATTTGATGAAAATTAATAACAAACAATCGGCAAATATATTAATCAAGTTCTTAACATACTGTCATCTTCAAAAAAATCCCTTAAAAAAGATCTACTAATAGACAGTCTGGAATGTTCCCGAAACCCAACACGTCGTAGGATCGTTTCTACCCCTGTCGTCCTCGAGACAAGTTCATTCTGTTTTCACCCCGTTCATTGCATTACGCGTAACTAGCCAGCCGGTTCCACCCCAAAGCGATGCCGGCACTCGACGCGTAGGAAGGATTCTCCCGATCGTTACGCATCTTGTTAGCGAGATTCCCTTTCATTCATCTGGTTACGGCGGGGTCTTTCCTGCTAACGGGCCATTAAGCTTGCGTAGCTGTGAGAGTGTGGGAGAGGAGCGTGCGTGTAAGCCACTGTGTACACAGTGGGCGCCGCCGGTGTCTTGGAAGTGTGTAGGAACACTCGAGGTTCTGCTGTTGGTTTCCCTTGTGCCGCCCTTCCGAGAGGCCCTTCGCCCGGTGCTCCCTTCAATGGAAGAAAGATTACGAGCTCCCTTTCTTTCCGATGCAGCCTCCGCCGCGCAAATAAGACCTGACGCGCCTTCTACTCGCAAGGTGTTACAGAAAGTCATGCGACAAACAGGTCCTATTATTGGCCAGTCCGGCCTCCTGCCCGCCTTTAAGACGCCTGCTCCCTTTTTCAATGCTTCCGCTTTGGGGGTTCGCGGCGCTCCAGCGACAGGTACAGATCGAGATCTGGTCCCATGAAAGGATCATTTCTGTGGGAATGGTCCATTCGTTGCGTTATAGATATTTTGATCTTTCTTTTATTTCTGTATTTAGAATGGTCATTTTTGTATACACTAACATTTTAATTAAATATTTTTTCAATTTTGATATCAAACTTAATCGAAAACGTTTTGGGTTGAGTCATAGATATTTGATCCTTTTAATTTTGTATTTAGAATGGTTATTTTTATATACACTAAAATTGTAATTATTTTTTTAAAATTTCTGTATCAAACTTAATCGAAAACATTTTGGGTTGAGTCATAGATATTTGATCCTTTTAAATTTGTATTTAGATTGGTCATTTTTATATACACTAAAATTTTAATTAAACATTTTTTCAATTTTGATATAAAATTTAATCGAAAACAGTTCGAATTGCGTCCTAGACATTTGATCACTTTATTCCTGTATTTAGAATGATTATTTATGTATACGCTAAAGTTTTAATTATTTTGTACAAATTTGTATATAAAATTTAAAATTTCTTAATTTATTTATAACTTAAAGTATAAGGAGACTGTCATAATTCCTTTGTATTTCAATTTCATTCAACAATGGATTAACGGAATTAAACTAGTCATTGAGATTTGTAATAATGACTCGGGAATTCTCTTGGAATAATGGAGTTTAAAGTCTCGATGGAAATAGCCGGACGGCAGTAAATTCCCTGCGGCTCGGAGACTGCTGGTGGGTAAAAACGCGGGCGCGCGCGCGCGCGCGGATGTCGAAGGAAGCATTAGTAATGCGATATTTCTGGTACGCACAGGAGTAGATAATGTTTCCCCCGGGTCGATATTAGGATATAAGTTTCATAGCTCTGCCGGTGCACCGGCTGAATCAATTTTATCTCCCGTGAGAGAGCTGCAAAAAAGGACAAACTCCCAGCTGTAGAAACATTAGGAAAGTGAGTTCCTCCCTAAATCTCTTCCGGTTTCACTTCCGCGGATTAACTCCCGCCCGCCATTGTAATGGTGGAGACAGCTCGGAAGGACACTGCTTTTTTCAGCCGGAACTTTACGCAAGTTTCTCGAACATTCTCTGACAACGAGCTGGAGTGGGCGTTCCGAAGGGAATTCAATACAGGACTTCCTCCGGTTAACGCAGCCCTGTGAGTCATCGACTCGTTCAGCCCTCCCGAGGATAAGATCCACTAGAGCTCGAGCACAGTCATTCAAAGTCCTCGATTTATATCGCGAGCCACTCGCACTTACATAACTTTTAGTTAAATCGTCACAAACCTGATAGAACGTAGATTCGAGGTAGAAAAATGCGATTAACCACGCGTCGATCAAAAATAGACATAATGTCTTTGTGCTTGTGTCACTGCAGTTTGCATAACCTCAAACTAAATCTACTGGGATCGAAATGTTATTTGATACTTTCAGATTAAGATTTTTTGTTAAATCTTATTATTTGTAACAAACAATTTCATTCCCTTTTTCTGTCTTACATAATGGTAATTATTTACAAAGACGTACTTACAACCGATTTCAATGATTTTGATATATGTTATAGAGTACGTTTTCCTCATCATTTTTATATACATACATATGTGGGGAAAACTTATAGGGAAAAAGTTAGTGACGCTTAAAGGCGGATTTTATATGATCCAAGGTAGAGTAATCATTGAGCATACCAAATCTTATCTTAAATATATCTGTGATCTTGTGAGAGTATTCCAAATACCTGTGGAGATCTAATACAGATGTAACACAGACTTAAAACCGAGTAGATCTTAATTTTAAATAATCTAACCTAGTTAACTCGTACTCAGTATGGCTCAGTTTTCATGCTATCAACAGCTCAATATAGTACAGTAAATGCATTTATGACAGCATTTCAAATAAGGCGATTTAACTATGAAATTAGAACAAATTCTATACATTTGTCGTGGTTTGGCTTGGTTAGGTCTGAGTTTTAAGTCTGTCTTATATCTGTATTAGGTCTCCACAGGTATTTGGAACGATGTCGCTGGACCATTGTTATGTTTACGTTCCGATTTGTGTTAATTGTTCGACTATTACATACAAAAATGATCAGTTTAAATTGCTTTATAACCTATATCAAAATCATTATCGGTTCTGAGTATGCCTTTGTAAATAATTGTTTTTTTACAAAATTGAAAACACAGTTCTACAAAATTGTCAGGAATTTCCTTTAATCATTGTAAATTAAATTACATTTGTAAATAAATACCATCATAATTAATATCATTAGTTTCTCTAACACATTGCCAAATACTCTAACACACACTGTTACATCCCAGCATCCCCAATTCCTCTCAAGCTCAACAATTCTCCCAATCCCAATCCAACAATTTCAAGCTACCCATAACCTATCAGATCTTTTCCACAACTTGCTATCTCTTCTTGGCTTATCTTATTTCAGCGAGGATGACGGTGGCGTTGCCAGGAAGAGGCACGCGCCACGGCTAATTTTTGAGCGGGGTTACTGCATGGTACGATGTCGATACGGGTTCTTTCCCCCCCTGAAGGGTTGCCTGCTCCCTGTTACACCGGGTTCGAGGGGGGAAGGCGAGTGAGATTCCGGCTGGTTGGCTCGGAAAAGGCAGGTGAGCCAGAGGGGCACGAGCTAAACGAGCGTACCCTCCTTTCTAGGAGAATGACGTGCACGTTCCCTCGACCCCTTGCCAGTAACACACCGCACTCCAGCAAAAAGAAAGAGAGAGAGAGAGAAAAGGGAGGTTAGAATGCGAGAGAGACAGAAAAGTGAGGTTAGAATGCGCGAGAGGGAGAAAAGAGAGGTTAGAATGCGAGAAAGAGAGAGAAAAGAGAGGTTAGAATGCGAGAAAGAGAGAAAAGTGAGGTTAGAATGCGAGCGAGAGAGAGAAGAAAGAGGGGAACGCGTGCCCCGGCTAGAATTGATGAAGGCCAAGGTGTGTGCGAGTAGCAGCGCGTGCCCGCTTCTCCTCCTCCTCCTCCTTTGTACATTACGCAGTAAGCCGCGCCGGAAGGTATCTCCTTTCATTGAAATTACACGACGCGCCGCCGTCCACCCGATCGAAGCCCCTTCCGATCGATTCCCTACACCTTTCTAGTAGCGATACACCGACCGACGCCCGTCGCTCACCGGAGAGATGGTAAGTTTCGATTGGGCGTGGGTGTAACGACGATTAATATTGATGGCTACGTGAAGTTTTGAGCTGGTTTCGTGTAAAGGTTGCGATGAGGTAATGGAAGATCGACTTTGGTTGGTTGGTGGAGGATTTGTGGGAAATTTGGTTTTGTGAAAGGAGGTTTAAGGAGGTTGGTGGCGAAAGAGAAAGTCTTAATGCGATTTTATCGAGTGAATTGTATGGAAAGTAGAAAAGGTTTTAATCAGTTAAGTGCGTTTGACGTAGATACTCGTCGTACTTGCATTTGTTTAATTTTAATTCCGCACTGTGTGGGGGATTTTTAAAACTAAATTCCACAGTTAAGAGGTTAATAGGTTAAAAAAACAAAGAAAAACTCTAATAGATAAATATATTAGGGTTTCGTGTATATTGCGATATTTTGCTTGTTGAATTTCATTTTTTCAAATCGCCGGAATACTAGTTTGATCATCAATAGTGATCAAGAGGCAACAAACAACTTTCGAGTTAGTTTTTAAAGGTTACTTTTGAATGCCAGTATGATATAAAACACACATAAGCTCTCTTACAACGTTTATATTAAGGAAGTTAGTGCTAAAAATGAACATAATGAGATCGAATTAAAATTAATGAAAGTAATAAAAGCTCGTCTTCGGTTCTGTGGTGGAAGATTTATAGGAAATTTGGGTTTGGGGAAAGTATGTTTAAGGATGTTATGGTGCCAAGAATGAAAATAATGAGATCGGTTTGAATTTTACAGAGAAAAAATGTCCTGTTATAGCAATGAGAGCAGAGATTATCATTTGTGGCTTAAAAATATATAATATAATAATGACAGATAAGTAAAAAACATTTTATGTGGTAAATGAGACATTTACGAACAATCAGATTAAGCCTCAAAAGCTGTGTCTGTCCAGTTCGAGAGTATTTGAGCAGAGAGTGTAAAGGAAACAGTTTCATTTGTAAAAATAATATGATAAATAGTACGAAAATAAAAGAAGCATATAAAAGCAGGTGTGATATAGCATACACTTAATTGTAAATTGAATTTTCCTACTCAAGAATTGGTTTTATCGTAATTTGAAAAGGCCTCAAAACTCTGCGTCATTCTTCACATATTACTCCTTTATTCCTGAATCAAATGACGCCATCAACCTCCTTAAAAAGAAGCGAAGATCGAAGAGCAAGATTAAACTTTGTTCCGCGGAATGGTAATTTTCCCGTGATCTCGAATTAGAACTCTAAAGACTTTCGCTTCCTTGTACAACAGTAAAAGTTCTATCATTCGAAACTAAAGTCTTCTTATTAAAGCATCGCATTAAACATTCAAGAGGATCGTACACCCGCGAGCATTTTACTTGCAAGTTCTTCAATTCTATCGAGGACTGTCATGCGGCTAGCGCAATTAGCGAAATCATTGGGTTCTCCCCGCTTCTGTTTCATTGAGCGGCGAACTTGGAGATTGCGCGGCACAATTACCGCATCTAGGGACGACCCCAGAGCGAGGCGTACTTGTTCGGCTGGCGCAAGTTTTTCAGGGGCAGTTTTAAAGCGGTCTTTTCCAGCAGAAGTTCACTCGCGGCAACAAATGTCCCTCATAATAAATGAGTGGAGAGAGCGTGGCGAGTGTTCATGGAATCAGCGTCGATGTAAAGGGCGCCAGTCGCGTTTACACTCTCTCTCTCTCTCTTGGTCGCACACCGGTTTCACATATCGTCGGGCGATCCTTGTCTCGGCAAGAAATTACGTAGGTTTAGAACGTGAATCGTTCATCGGTGTGTCGCGGGGTGGGGGGCCACACTCTCCCGCGTTCGTCAATTACATCGATCGACAAGCACCAGCGGGGCAGGTGTAACCCTTGTCTGCAGGTTCTGTCCGTGAAAGTCGCCGCTGTCCCTTCGAAACTTTACCCTCCTATACACCATCCATTCCCTCTCTCTTTCTCTCTCTTTCCCTCTCTTCAATTGAGTTCTTTAATTCAAGCCTGCTTGTACTTTTACCGTTACTACCTAGCGAGTCGTTATTTTTGTAGAGCATTGGCATTGGCTCGAGAGTTCTCGAGAATCTAGCAAATCGAAGACCCATTCACAGACATATTTATTTTCGCAAAAATTAGTCTAATACAGATTTTTACCGGGTGTGGTGAAGGAGTTCAAAATTCGCGACTTGGGCACTCAAAGTGTTAAGGGGGTACATACATTTGTGGGGCAAGAACGAAGTGTTAATATGAACATTTTTAAAAAATATAATAAAATTTTTGCCGTAAGTGGGAAAAATATATATACAAGTACATGGTTTACAGAACATTGTAAATTAATTCTATTATTTTATCTGTCATAGTTACAAAGTTGTGGCGATGAATGTATGAACGCTTTTTAAAAAAACTCGATTTGCGGTACCCATTGTACATTTAACAATTTTTATCTGAAAAAGATGAAATAATTTTTTAGAAACTGAAGACTTACAACTATCTAGTACGCAACAAAGCCATTTTGCGATGAGACGTTTATCTTTTTTGGGGAAAAAGGTATAGTTATTTGAGCATGAAAGCTTTTCGAATTTTAGCTATTTTGAGTTTAAAATGTCATTGTTTCATTAAAAATTAGAATTGCCAAAATCGGATTTATGACAAAAATTTTCATTACAATTTTTTAAAATGCTTATGTTCACACTTCGTTTTTGCCCTGCAAATGTATGTACACCCTTAACGTCACTTGCGCACGTGATGAAATTTTGTTAAACGCATATATTTGCGTTAATTACATTAATTTCTTATACATACATGTCTCTTGCTTATTTTGTAATAATTTACGAACGCCAAAATTTGAGAGCTTTGAGAAAACTTTATAAAGTTCAGACATAAATACGCTCGATCTTACAGTAAACCCTTATTTGCTCTTAGGCGATCGAAGTTGAATCATTGTACAAAACTCATAAATGAGCCACTTATTTTGAAAGTGACCCAAATCCATTTATACTGAAATTGAAACATAAAAGAATTCGTATTTTAATAAAATTAAAAATATACGTATGTGTGACATTAATTGATAAATGGACTAACCTCACTTTCAAAGTAAGCGGCTCAAATATTATTAATAAAATAAATATAATAATTTATTCCTTATTTAGAAAATTACGATCATTATTTACATTTCTCACTTCACTTACACCGTATTTAATCCAAGGAAGCTTCCACTTTTCAAGTCTGTGTAGGATTAATTTTTTGTCTACTTAATCGTAATATATAAAATTTATATTTTGTGGGGAGATAAAAGAGACATAAGAGTAGGTTGTTAAGAAGATCAGGAGCTCGGTTCTGAAGGGATGAGATTAGTGAGCACTCGAAAAAGCGAGAGGGAGTAGCGGGCGTGTCGGCAAAGCTGGAGAGGTCTTTGAACGCCTGCCATATGTCACCCTCACGTGAGCCCATGATTTATATCGTGCAGCGCTAGCCTAATTCCATAGGTGAACGCTAGCGGGCGATTGCGTTAATTACTTTTTTCACGGCAGTGACCAGCACGGGGAACGAATGACCGGAAAATCCAACTTCGCCGCTCGTTATAGCAACATACTTCTTCATTCGTGTTTCTCCTAAATTAATTATACAAGAATTCTAATTAGTTCTGTTGAAATTTGTGAGTGTACTCGTTGTTTATTTCTTAGTTATTCATTTCAAATCGGCTACGAGTACTGGAAATATTCATTATCTTTCGAATGCCGATTTATTTCTTAATTTTTGGTAAATCGTCCGACTTCTAGATTCAGCATCGTCAAGTAGTTTTTCGAAAACTGAGCCACGAAGCACTATGGTTGATTCTTTTGTTTATTAGAATATTTTAACCAAAATTTACGATAATACATTAGCACAATATGTTTTTCCATAGAAACAAAATTGGTTTAAATATCATGTTCAGATTAAACAAAAATAGATTCCATTTTCCTTTTGTTTCTTGGTCAGACGCTGCAACCCCATAAAACAAGCTGTTATCGAAACCTCAGTGATACTTCAAATTTAAATGAATGTAGTTCTTTGAAATGCATAAATGATTTATTTTGAAATTTGGGAGCGTATTCGTTGCTTATTCGAAGTATTGTATTTTAATTGTTCAATAGCTAATCCGTACAATATAATTCGTCTTTTGTTGTTAAGCTCCTATATTAATCTGACGCATCAAGTTACATATCCACGAGCTGATTACCTTTAGATTAGATTATTTTATTTTATTATTAAGATTACTTTTATATTAAGATTGTATTAAGAAGATATATTAAGAAGAATATAGCTTTTGTTAACAACTATTCGCTCCGTTATTGATAAATCTAGATCGACTACATAAGAGCACCAAATACAAAATTAATTTCAACAATTATAAGCACATAATTTTTTACGAAATTTTAAAGTCGTTATTGTATAATATTTTGCTCGCATTCAATTACTGACATAGCATTTTTTTATTATTATGTTTAAGTGATAGTCGTTAAACTTTAGACTCTAATGCGAATACAGAGTAGTATTAGTTATCAATTAGCTGCCAATAAAATAATAGTAATTACAATCACGTATAACGGGAAGGTTAATAATTAGCCTGATTCTATTGATAGCAATTTCCTTCCATATTGAAAGATCAGTGGATCGAAACGGAAAGGAAATTGTCGGGCGATACTGCAGTATAAGAGAGCTGATTGTCCTCGGGGCAGTTGTGAATTATCGAGGATGATTCGTGGCAGAAGCTCGACCGCGACATGTATCTTTCCCGATGGGGAGAGATTAATTATCGATGATGACATTTCGTGCAGCTCGGCGACATATTTTTAGATCCGATTATTGCGCTGGGGGAGACTAGTGTGGATGGGAAAAATAATCGAGCCTTTACTGTTTCATGGATTCTGCAAATGAAGCTTCGAATAGCAATTGCCAATTAGACTTTCTTTCTCCTTTTCTTTGATGATATATGGGAAAGAAAATGATTCTATCGGATCAGAGATAACTAATAAACATAGTAGAATCTTTAAAGCCCGGAAATAAAAAGCATCAATTAATAAAAATAATAATATGAAATCTTTTATATTATTGGAAGGAAAAATGGGATTACAACTAACAATGCGGTTTATGGAAAAAAACAAATTAGGTGTGAATGGAACCAACTCTCGAAATCTCAAACAATATTTGTACACAAATCAAGAAACAACACCTACGAACAAAACCCTTTCATCACCGAAAATACAACAATTCATACAACAATTCAACAATACAGCGTTCATACATTTATGACCACAACTTTGTAATTATAACAAATAAAATAAGTTATGCACTTATATATATATATATTTTTCTGCTTATGACAAACATTTTTGTTATATTTGTTAAAAATGTTTATATTAACACGTTGTTTTTGCTTTGTAAATGTATGTTCCACCCTAACAAAGAAAGCAACTGCAAGAATACCCATGTAAGCCTATGCATACATTCAAAATTTCAGAAATATAATCAAATTGAGTCCTAATGTAGAAAGCACAACTGTAACTCAATGTACAGCATCCAACAAAATAGTTGTCACAATCTGCAAAATTGTCGACGGACCAAAAATGAAATTTAATAGCATGTACATCCGGTATGCAACACTTTTAGAAATTGCAACAGGGTGCAAGCATCCCTTATAAGTGGCCTTCTAAAAAGTCATGTATGTATAACAGGTGTACAGGGTGAGTCACCTGCCTTCGAATCGCCACTGTCGAGTATATACTGTTCCATATAAAATCATTATAAATAACCTAGACATTTAAATTACACTCAAATATTTCTCAACATTTATCTGCGTTTTATGCATTTAGACTTTTATATGTTTGAGTTATGTTAACTCGTACATGAAATTTCACCCTGCAGAAACCAGTTATATATAATATTTCACTGTAAATATAATGTAATAAAATATTTTTTCCTTACGTTGCTAGCCATTCGAAGGAAGACGATGCTAAAACTTGGTAAAATATTCGCTCCCACAGACTACAGAATTTAATACAGTCTATTATTAACCCCTAGGCTACTGTGGGTGCCTATAGGCGCTTAGAAATTTTGCTGTTATGATACTGAGAGCGTCAATTGACGCTCTAAAAATCCAATAAGATTGCATTTATCACAGTTAAAATCTCGTCAGTCGAAAGTAGTGTTTTTCCTTAAATTTGCCGTTGTCAAAGGGTTAACCCTTTAGCTTATAATATCGTGTCAGAGACGTGGTATGTAGACAGCGCCAAATATAAATAAACATCCCAAAGACGATGTATAAATCTTTATTGTTCAATGATAAATTCATCGTAATTTATTACGGGGCGTCTTGCAAAGTAAAGTTAATTGTACTATACAGATGTGTTTAAAAAACCGTGAATTGCTGGACATGCGACCAACCTTGCAATTAGCGGCCCGTGTCATCGGAACTGAAATCGTAAGGCAAGGGGCTAAACAGAGAATATATAGTGTAATGAAATAGATGTCTAGTAAAAGTGGGCTCCGATCGGATTCAAAGGTAAGTGAATCACTCTGTACAAATTACAAAATTTTACTTTTGACTCAGCGACCATTCTGTAGATTGCGATAACTATTTTATCGAATGCTATACTTAAAAAGATTGTCATTAATACTCTGAATAAAAAATCTAATAGTACGTTTTATTTAAGATTTCGAGAAGGGGAGGAGAATTAGTTGCGAGGATGTCAACGCTCCTTATTACTGTCGAATGAATATCACGTGCGATTTAACGTCGATTTTATGAGAGATTTGCCTGAGAATCTGCCGCGGGAAGATGGCATCAGGAGCGAGCGGGGGATGAAGATCCTTAAGAGGCACTTTCGATGCAAATTCATTGCACCGATTTTGCCCCTCGTAGAATAGGTTACCACCCCATCCTCCTCCTCCTCCTCCTCCACTTCTCTCTCTCTTTCTCTCGATCGGAGCACAACATCCAATTTATTTTCACGCGCCGCTAGGAAGATTGGCAGGAAGCAGTAACCACTTAAGCTCCTGATGTTGTACTTGCCTAACATCTGCCGTGTGAGAGACTCGCCGCTGAATTTAGAGTAATTAACGCGATCGAGTGAGTAAATACTGTTAGGTCAATTGATTTTTTTCAGGAAGACAGCAGGATGAATTCGATAGGATATAGTTTTTGTAAAGTAACTAAGTAGTTTAACTTAGAACTTTGCATTTCTCCTGATATTTACATTAGCGTTGGATTAACAAATTAACTAATTATACAGTTCGAAATACATTTTATATCAATAGTCAATTATATTAGAATTATTACTACCGTATAACTGACTTTTGAAATCCATAAAGACCTTACAAAGTAACTAAATCGTTTAACTCATAACTTTACAAATCATCTGACAGTTAAAACAGCGTTCTATTAACAAATTAACTAATTATAGATTTCCAAATATACTTTTATATTAATACTCAATTATATTAGAATCATTTATATATAATAATATAACTGACTTTCAAAATCCATAAAAATCTTATAAAATAACTATGCAGCTTAACTCATAACTTTACAATTCTTCTGACACTTACATTAGTGTTCGATAAACAAATTAACTAATTATACATCTTTAAATATAGTCTGTATTAATAGTCAGCTACAATAGAATTATCGCTACAACACAACTGACTTTCGAAATCCACTTCCGGCTGAGCTGACATGACAATTTCGTGTCCGACAATCCCATTCAAGTTTGACCGTATTATACTAAAGTTATTGTGGCCGAGGAATACCGGGAATTCGGTCTATTGAAGGAAAGGTGGCACTTGACCTTAGAGGGCTCGTCTAAGGGAAGCGTCCCCTCGGCCGGGTCGAACAAGACGTATGCATCGAAGGAGGTCTACTGTGAGAGCGTGTTGGTTGGCAAGGAAATCGTCAATGGATGTTACACACATCTTCGCAAACTTTGACGAGGAAAGAATGGCACCGCTCCTGGCAGGGCCGTTCCTGACGTAGGTGCAAAGGGTGCCACCGCACTTGGGCGGCCAAATCTAGGGGTCGCCTCAAACCTTTTCTTACCGGAAATTATACGTGAAATCAATCACTTTTTTTCGGCAGCATGTCTTCCGATTTTAGCTAAATTGTAATATGTTTTTATCTATACGAAATAACAGAAACTGGTTAAGTTCGCGATTGCTTACAGTAGCAATGTACAGCACCCGACAAAATAGTTGTCACAATCTAGAAAATGTTCGCTGAATAAAAAGTGACATTTTGTACTATGCGCACGTGTTATACATAACTTTTTAAAAGCCCCTTTTAGGGGAGGAGGCCTTCTCTCGCAACCCCCTAAAAAAGTCTTGCATATCGCGTGTACATGCTACAAAACGTAATTTTTTGTCTGGTGCTGTTTTGCAGATTGTCACAACTATTTTGTCGGATGCTGTACTAAACAATACGACATTCGTCCAACAATCAATCACCTACACAAATGAATGTCTATTTCGAAAGCTTAGTCTTACAGATATACTTCGATTAATTTACGTGGTAATATATTGGCCTTTCTAAATACAGGTTCATTTTCTCAATACAAACTTATTTTTAACCACCAGTTAGATTGTGAAAATTGTTCAAAAATGAACAAATCTTTCTTTTTCATGATTGCTGTCTAAAAATATTTAGTATCGAATTCTTAAGTAATGCTCAATAAGGGCGGCGATATTGCCTTTGCACCTGGGCGGCGACCAAGTTAGGAACGGCCCTGGCTCCTGGACTCTTCTACCTGAGGCGGAAGCGGAAACAGGCGGGCGGCTACAGCCAATTTCCCGGGCGAAGCTCTCTTTTTCTTCGGGGCGTTTTATGCACAGTGGCTCGAAATCTATTACATCTTCGACACGTCGCCCCGCGCGCCCTAACTTATTCATGGACCTGTTGAGGCGTTCAAGATGCGTTTAGAGGCGGGACGAGAGGGTGCGAGAGGGTGAGAGAGGGGTTGGGTGAGCGCGCTTCCCTCGGCGGTGCACGAGTACACAGATATAAGGGTAGTTAGCGCCCCTCCGAGCACTCGGGGGATGAAATCACTACAGTGCTTAAAGGCTCGTAAAATTACCCGCTTAAAATGCAACTGCCACCAACCTCGCTCGTTCACTCGCTCTTTCTCGAGAGATGCGATCGCGCTACGCGTATTATGCATTCAGGCTTTCCCATCCTTCGTAATTGAAATGTTCTTTCATCTCGCGACGCCGATCTAACTAGCGAACTGCTCGATATGTAGATTGGCCGACTACGACATAATTTCATAACTTGGACGCATCCTTCAGAGCGATTTATTCGTTGTAGCAGTATTGTCGTTCATTGTTAATTTAAAAAGATTTTTTAGTAATATTGTTCAGTGTTTTTAAGTAAAGAAAAAATTATGGGAGTGTTGTAGAACTTTAGAAATAGGTCTAATTATTCAGAATGCGTTTCTGGTGTAACTCAAGGGACTTCAATCCTTTAAAAATTATAATCTTAACACTAGATTTACGTGACAAAATTACAAAAACAATTACTATTAATTTCTTTCCAATTTATGCGATTCCAACAAGTTCAATTAAGTTATATTATGTCTGTTAAGATTGTAATTGTTTTTAAATTAAACTAATCGTTTCTTTTTAAAGAAAATATGCAGTATCCTTTACCCGCCAGTTTGATGGGTGCTTTTAAAGTTAGGTGTACAAAAATATCCGTAAACCTAGTGTTTAACCTTAATATTCTTTGAACTAATAGTTAATTCTGCAATCAATTAAACAGATTGTCCTGGAATGTATCGTACCGGGCAATTTAGTTACCTTTAAATCTTCTAGTCTAACCTCTAGAATTATATGTGTACTGTTATATCTAGTACATTTGTTACACTTGGATCTCTACACACTGTCATATACCATCATATATCATTATTAACTCCATTATTATTTTATCTTCATATATTTATAGTGTATACTTATGGATATATGTATGTATTTTACTAATTACAGTTACACAACTATGTAATGGACTTGGTTGTACAACTTCCTATGACATCCATTCGACATCTTATTCCACATCACTGACCTGCATCCCTAATCTCTTCCTACCTACTATCTACTTATAATATTCAAATCTCCTTAGACATTATACAAGTTCTCTCTTTCCTTTCTATTTCTAAGCCATTGGCATTCTTGTTCTCTTTACCTTTTCTAAGTTTCGTAGCAACTTTGTTATATTGTTGCATTTTATCCCAGTGATTATATCTTCTAACCTTATTGTACTTCTATCTATTCCTTCACGGTCGTTTAAATAGTGTTTGAACCATTCAGCCGTTGTCATCGTCTTTCCGAGATTGATTTTAACCCTGATATTTTATAACAATAATACAAAGGATTCTTCTTGACATTGAAATGCTTTTCAAAATAGCTAAAAAAATCGAATCTAAAATTTTTGCACGTGGACAGATCGAAATATGAGACTAATTCTACAGCTAAAAGGTTAAAGTTCCCTGTTCTCTTTGGCATAAAACCCACATTATAACCTACAAGGTAAAAGAAGTAGAAAATATTCTGGTGGCCAGGAATTGTTATTTCTCGGAGGAGGGAAAAGGGGCAAATCGGCGTGTGGTCGCAGTGGTTTTCGTGAGGCAAACAATCGTAGGTCCCCTTGCGAGAGGGTAGTAACCCCCCCGATTGCACGCGCCCGTCCATCGGACGACCATTGGGTTTCGAGAATTCGACGTTTATCGCGATTGATCGCATAGCTCGCATGACGAGGCATGCGTCGCCGCATAATAATTGCTGGGGGAGGCTCTGGATGCGTGTCTTTACGCACAGCGAGTCGAAAGTGGGCCCTACCCTGTCTCGGCCGAGGACGAGGGTCGCGCGCGCACACCTAACTCCCTAGCCCAACTATGATTCACCTGGCCAGTCCTCTGTTACTATAGCTACCCTGCTACTAAGTAAGAGGCCTATCGATAGTGTCGACACTCGCAAACAAGCACAATGTAGTTTCTTTCCACCGATTTTATTTGTAGTTTCATTTCTTCATTATGTTTTAGGTTATTATTTAGAAAGACATTCTCACCGATTTCAATGATTTTAATGTATGTTATAGAATACGCTTTACTAATTATTTTTATACATATATATATACATATTTATATTATTATTAATATTATTTTTATATTAATTGTATGTGGGGAAAACTTATAGGAAAAAAATTGTATACTACAATAAATGCGTTTATGACAGCATTTCAAATTAGGCGATTTAACTATGAAATCAGAAGAAATTCCATAGGTTGTGTACTTATACTTCAAATATATGAACTTATAATAAATGGAATAAAGTTTGAAATTCAATAGATAAAAGATATAATTGTGTTAAAATTAAACATACCCAAGCCCAATGGAAGGGTAGTTTGGAGAGTTTTGGGTCGAGATCTTATTATGAAATATTTATTTATTACGAGACTTTTGAAGTTTATACAAATTAAAACATACTTTTCTACACAAACGTGAACTACGTGCAATAGTTATACATGCAATGATTTGGAATGTTTTCTATTTATCTCCTATGTGTGAATATTTGCCACACACGCTCCCCAATCTTCACATTCGAATCTGTAATAATTAATGCAACGCTACATTTACATAAACAGCTGCAGTCCATTTCAAATGAGACTTGGCGTTAAGAGGGGAACATGTGAGTGCTGACAGAGAATTCTGAGGCCCAATTAAATCATTTCCCTTTCCCTCTCTGCTCAAATTCTCTTGAAGTGGACACACAAAGCTTTTGAAACTTAGCCTGATTATTCGTAAATGTCATATGAAGTGGTTTTTATTCACATGTCATTCTTGTATCACATATTTTTAAGCCAAAGACGGTAACCTCTAACCATTCATTACACCACCTTTGACCATTAATTACTCGAAAACTGTATAGACAAATAAGTCGAAATTTTGAACAAAGGTGCAATGACCATTCACCAACATTCTCTGTACATTTCAGACTAATTTCGTACTTCATAAGCAAAATTACAAAAACAATTACTACTAAGTTTTGTTCAAATTTATGTTAACAATTATTCGTGCAATAAGACGAATATATACTCAAATTTATTTCCCCCTGTTACAATTGTAATTGTTTTCGAATTAAGTTAATCGTTTCTTCAAGAAAATATGAAAATCAGATTTCTTTCATATTTTCTTACGCATAAATAAAGTTTGATTAAAACTAAGAAATGAGTCGCTTATTTTGAAAATGGCATCAAGTCCCTTTATCTTCGACTCGAGATATTGAAGGGTTTGCGTTGAATTAAGTTTAAAAATATGGGCAACAGATAATATAGTGGAATAATGTTTTTGGATTTCTAAAGGTGACAAATTTATCATCCCAATTAGCTTAATATTGACATTATTTAAGAAATAACATGTTTTTGATAGCTATGAATGGACTTACGCCACTGTCAAAATAAACTTTTTCATCACTTCATTAACCAACAAATTCTCGTGTTACAAAATCTTAAGGATTCTAAACATATTGGTAACAATTTACTGCAGAATGAAAAGATCATCTAAAAATGTAACTGTTACGGTAGTTAACTCGATTTTTTTGGAAAATGGACTTCGGCCGCCTTCAAAATAAACGGGTCAAATATTGGATATTTTCTAACGTATAGATAAAATATTAACTTTCTTTACTCGTCAATTTGACAAGTGTCCATAAAAATAGCTTTACAAAAATGTCCATAAACCTAGTGTTTTTTTGGAAAATGGACTTAAGCCACTTTCAAAATAAACGGGTCAAATATTGGATATTTTCTAACGTATAGATAAAATGTTAATTTTCTTTACTCGTCAATTTGACAGGTGTCCATAAAAATAGCTTTACAAAAATGTCCCTAAACCTAGTGTTAAAGCATTCGCATCTGTCCCATTGGATTTCGCGGGGACTCTCAGCCAACGTACAGCATCCGACAAAATAGTTGTCACAATCTGCAAAACGGCCGCCAGGCAAACAATGAAGTTTGATAGGATATACACCCAATATGCAAGACTGTTTTAGGGGGTTGCAAGAGGGTGAATGTCTTCCTCCCCTAAAAGAGGGCTTTTAACACGTTCGGCGCCATGTCACCCATATTTGGTTGACACTCGAACATCTATTTGCAGAGATATTTATTTCGACAAAATTAACGTTAATAAACATTTGTAACAAGGTGTGGCGCAAGAGTTAAAAATTTGCAACTTCGGCGTCGAAAGTGTTAAAAAGTCATGCATGCAGGGTGTGCATGCTACCAAATTTCACTTTCCATCCGGCGAGTGTTTTATAGATTGCGACAACTATTTTGTCGGCTGCTACACTAACGAATCGGGCTTACTAATCGGTTAGTCAGTGTGTGGCTCGATGAATAAGTAGGAGAGGCCAAGGGTAGATATGTTTCTCGGCGCTTACGAATCCCGAGCATGACTTCACACTGGTTTTACGAGGTAGCGGGACGAGCGCACGGACAGATAAGAACAACGAGGGAATCAGTAACGATGACTGGTTGGGTGGTGGTGTCTAGACACAGTCGTCGTCGTTGTCGTCGTCGTCGTCGTGGCGTACAAGCGGCGGCGACGGCGTCGCCGGTCGTCGTCGTCGTCGCCGAGTCGAGTCGAGCCGAGTCGCCGGACTGACTCACTCTCGACGCCGGACGCCGCGCGTCGCGCCGCGCTAGAAAGAGAAGGAGAAGCGAGTGCGAGTCGGGGCTAAATATTGCGTGCACGCAATGACACACGCACCGCTTTGAAATAGTTGTACAAGCGGCGAGCCCTGCCACGCGCGTTGATTCAACCGCACGCCCGACGACGCCGACGAACGCTTTCCCCCGACGACGCCAGGGTCAAGGGAGTCTCCAGCCAGTTTCGTAACCCCCTACCCCACCCCGAACCTACCCCTTTCGGACTTTCAACCCTTCCACGTATTAGTAACGAATGTGTTCTATACAAGTGTTTATAAGGAGATTGCTGAATGAAACCAGGCATAAATAATACCACTAAATACTTTCATAAAGATATATCATATAGTAAAATGATAATAATATAATAGAGTCAAATTATTATATTATAGTTAGAAGTAATTTTAATATTTAAAATTCATAATTGAACCGTTTATTTTGAAAGTGAGCTAAGTCTATTTATATTTAAATTGAGATATTAATGAATTTGCGCTTTAATAGAAATAAAAATGTACGTATAGAATACTAATTGACAAGTGGACTGAAGCCATTTTCAAAATAAACAGTTCAATTGTTCGGTTTTTGGTAGACAGTAGGCATCTTTCCTTCAAAAGGTTGGTACCGAAAATGAAAAGATTGAGATTGGAGTGAAATTTATAAAGAATGGTAGTCAATGGTCACTGCACTTCTTTTAAAAATTTCAACTTATTTGTCTGTACAGTTTTCGAGTAATGAATATCCAAAAATCCATTTTTATGCGTTGGTTTTTATGGTGACGAGAACAGCAATTGTTGTTTATGGCTTAAGAATATGTGGTATAATAATGAGACAGGAATAAAAAATATTTCATGTGGTAAATGGGATATTTACGAATGAACAAGCTAAGTTTGCAAAGCTTCGCCTGTCGGGGGAAAAGGAAACAGTTTCTTTTGTAGAAATATCATGATAAATAGTATAGAACTAAAACTAACTTATAAAAGCAAGTCTAACATGGCATAAGCTTAATTACAAATTGAATTTTATTATTCAAATATTGCTTTTATTGTAATTCGAAAAGGCTGCAAAATTCTGTGTCAGTGCTCACATATTCCCCTCTTAATACCAAGTCTCATTTGAAATGGATTGCAGCTGTTTATGCAAATGCGGCGTTCCATTAATTATTACAGATTCGAATGCGAAGATTGGGGAGCGTGTATGGCAATTATTCACACGTAACAGATAAATAATGGAGAACATTCCGAATGATTGCATGTATTGCAGATAAAGCTAACTTATAAAAGCAGGTGTGACATAACATAAGCTTAATTACAAATTGAAATTTCCTATTGAAAGATTGCATGCATGAGTGTTGCAGATAAAGCTAACTTATAAAAGCAGGTATGACATCGCATAAGCTTAATTGCAAATTGAATTTTGCTACTCAACAATTACATGTATGAGTATTGCAGATAAAATTAATTTATAAAAGCAGGTGTGACATAACATAAGCTTAATTGCAAATTGACTTTTCATATTCTAAAATTGCATGTATCGATATTGCAGATAAAATTAATTTATAGAAACACGTGTGACATAACATCAGCTTAATTGCAAATTTAATTTTGCTACTCAAAAATTGCTTTTACTATAATTTGAAAAGACTTTAAAATTCTGCATCAGCGCTCACATATTTCCTTCTTACTCCTGCAACAAATGACGACCCTAACCTCCTTAAACTCTCAGGATCATATAATCGAAGCTCCTCCATACGATTTTCCTCTCAACTAAATTCTCCCACCTTTGTGCGAACTAGACTCGTCAGCGTACGAAGATGAAAGTCGACGAAAAGAAAAGATGAGTCGGCTTCCTGTCGGCCGGGGTGAAACTTAGTGTCCGCGAGGCAAAGGTGACTCCAAAAGGACGAGGTTAAGCGCGCCACACGAGAGGAGTATAAAGACGAGCGCGAGAGAGAAAGAGAGAGAGAAAGTTGGAGAATGAAAGCTGCGAGAAATAGCGACGCTTCCGAGAGAAGGTGGTAATAATTCAGAGAGGAAATCTCTATAATTGGAACTTTAATCCCGTTCACGGCTAGCGCGGAGACACAGAAGCCTTCTCTGTCAGGGTCGCAGACGCGTACGCTCGCGGAGAGCGAATTCCTGCACGGGCTCTCTTGTGGGCCGCGCAACCCCAAAAATAGAGGCTAGCGTCGCCTCGAAATACATATACACGCACGCACGTTTCTGGGCCAGCCTCGGCAAAACAAACGCGACACTTTCCTCCGCGAGTCCACCCGGCTCCGCTCGGCTCGGCTCGGCTCGGCCCTTCGCTAGTTTCCACGCATTCATAAGCACCGTCTCGCTGCGTTAAACGGACCTCCAGACGTCGGAAGTAACTACCGGTGAAGTTGGCCAACTTGGTCTCATAAGCATACACTGTCGTCCTTCTGAGAGTCTGCAGTTTCGAATGATACTTAATAGAGACTGTCGTTCTGTTGCAAATCTGCGTTATAGTTAGTAACCCTTTGGCTATTATTGGCGCCTTTGGCCGCCTTGAAATTTCCCTCACTCACTGATGGCGCACAGTGGCCGACGTTGACATGGAAACGCAACATTTCAAACTTTCATATCACATAAAGTATCAAATTTATTCAAATATTGTAGATCTTTGTTCACTTGCAAATTTTGATTTAATGAAAAAGAACTAATTTAAATCGGGGAACTACGATACAAGGAGAAAGCACTACTCATCAAAATGCTTTTTTTAGGATACCCTTGCGATTTTATTTACTGTGATATGAAAGTTTGAAATATTGCGTTTCCTTGTCAATTATAAGAGTATTAAAATTCAATCTTTGTAACTTCAAAAATACGCGGGAAAAAATCTATTTTCACTGGAAAAAAAGCATCGTGGTGCAATGTGGTGCAGGATCAGTACATAAAGTTAAAATTCTCCATTTGAATACATGGGAACATGCTATATACATAATACTATCGTTATTTTTGACTCATATCGACATTTATAGAAATTGGAATTTTGCTAAATTTAAGAGATGAAAGGATTCCACATTAATCATTCATTTTTCAAACACTTTATTAAGAATTTTATTTCGTATCCTTAGAGATATTACATTACTAAATTAAACAAAAACATTTAAATATTTTATGCTAAAAGTCAAAGTTCCAATCAAAGAATTAGAAAGGTGACCTCGACAATTTCTAAAGCATCGACAAAATAAAGCGATTTTATTTGTGATTCTATGAACATTACCCTTAGTTCACACTCGGCGATGATTTACTTAACGAAAATACAGAAATAATCGCTCTAAGTTAGAAGTAAGTAAGATCGATGAGATTAGTAAACAACTCGCAATCTTACAATGGGGAAACTACCCCCGACTGTTTAACCTGATCTGTCGTTGAGCGAAGAACACAGGAATCAAGGTTTTCCATGCTGGGGTGAAGGGGATTGCAAGGGAGAGGGAAAGGGAGAGGGAGAAGAGTCGTTAGTCATAATCGGTGTGACTCCTAGGAGTGGTTTTCCGCCACGCGACTCGAGAGATGTGGCTTCCGAATTATAATAGGAACCGGTACACCATCGGTGACACATCCTCCGCACACATTCGCCATTGGGTGCCTCACGCGATTTACCCCGCAGGCCTACCACACACACTGACACACACGCGCGCGCACGCACACCCTTCTCTCTTTCTTCTTCTGTTTTGCAGGCCTTTTCTCTCTTTTTCGCTCGGGGCTGGTTCCCGAGCGTCGCGGCGCCTACCGGCTCCGACAGGACGCCGCGCCGCGCCGCGCCGTCGAGACATTACATGCCCCCTTTCAGCCCCATTCCCACTCGTTAGCTGACCCATTCCTCACATCGAACTTATGCACTGCTGACGCGCTCCACTGAAGCCAGAAATGCGGATTAACACTTCGCCCGTCTCCTTCTGATTTCGCTCGAACGCCGCGTGTCTTCTCACTTGATTTGTTGCTTGGAGTTTTCGAGCTACTTGGACAGAATTCTTTGAGTCATGGTTTGTTCCTGTGTGTATATATAGTTGATTGGTACTTTGAGAGTTCTTTTTAAAGGAAGCTCAAAGGAACAACTGTCGTTGTGTAATTGGCGGAGAAAGTATAAATTAATCTTGGTGTTGAATTCACAGCGTTCGTGATAGAAATTCTTTCCGATTTTTGTTTAAATCTAGATTTTCTTTATTATTGTTTTGTACTTATGTTTCTCGGATTCTTTGAATCGTGATTTGTTTTAAACATATAGTTGATTGGTACTTCAAGCTCCCTTTAAAAAGAACTCTCAAAGGAACAACTGTCCTTGTGTAATTGGCGGAGAAAGTATAAATTAATCTTGGTGTTGAATTCACAGCGTTCGTGATAGAAATTCTGTCCAATTTTTATTTAAATTTAGATTTTCTTTATTATTGCTTTGTTATTATGTTTCTCGGATTCTTTGAATCATATAGTTGATTGGTACTTTGAGAGTTCGAGAGAATTTTAAAGGAAGCTCAAAAGAAGAATATTCGTTGTTTAATTGGCAAAAAGAATATAAATTAATTTTGATATTATTTTATAGCATTGTAGATAGAAATTCTTTCCGATTTTCATTTGAATTTAGCTTTGGTCTAGTTCTTTTTTACATTTATATTTCTCCAATCTTTTGAGTCATGGTTTGTTCCTGTATATGAGTTGTTTATTCTGAAAGTGACCTAAATTCATTTATATTTAAATTGAGACATTAATGAATTTGCGCTTTAATAAAATTTAAAATGTACGTATAGGGCATTAATCGACACATGGACTTAAGCCACTTTGAAAATAAACGGCTCACATATTTTACTTATTTTCGTAGAGATATTGTAAAAATAAGCGTTACCCGGATTTTAACGACTCAATAGTCAAAACGTTAAAGTTCTATTACACTTTAAAAAGAATATATATTTCCACGAAAATAAGTCAAATATGTGAGTCGTTTATTTTGAAAGTGGCCTAATAAGTCCATTTGTGAATTGGTATCCTATACTTATATTTTTACTTTTACCAAAGCGCAAATTCTTCAATATCTTAATTTAAATATAAATGAACTTGGGTCACTTTCAAAATAAACGACTCATATACATATAGTTGATTGGCACTTACTTTGAGAATTCTTTTTAAAGGAAGCTGAAAGGAAAAATTGTATTTGTTTAATTAGCAAAGAGAATATAAACTAAACTTGGTGTTAAATTTATAGCATTCTAGATAGAAATTCTTCCCAATTTTCATTTGAACTTAGATTTTATCTATTACTATTTTATATTTATGTTTCTTGAATTAATTTCATAATATGACCTGTTTATTTTGAATGTGACCTCACTCCATTTATCAATTAGTATCCTATACATACATTTTTACTTTTACCAAAGCGCAAATTCTATAATATCTCAATTTAAATATAAATAGACTTAGGTCACTTTCAAAATAAACGCTTCATATCTTTGAACAATCATTAACTGCTATTTTTTACGTAGACATCGTCGCGAGCTTTCGACGGGCGATCTAAAATTAGTGGACGAAGCGGTTGCAGAAAAAAAGCGTCGTTGGCGTGGAGAAGGGTTGCGTGGCGTTGACAGGATGCGATGTAAACAGAAATTCGGGGGTGTTCGCCGGGTGTTGTACTCTTCCTCTTGATGTATGTTGTAACGAGCAGTCGACGTCCACGAAATTCCCACGCAGTGCGAGCACAACTGCCCTCTTTGCTGGGGGTCGTCCCGAGAGAGCGATGCGTTAATTACACTAACGCATCATCATCCCCTTTCGCGCCACCCTCCCAACGAGTCGAATCGAGTTGCGTATTCTTCGGGGCCGAGGAAGCCGATCGCTTCGCTGGGACCAATCGGCCGAGAGACAATTTTCAATTTTCCCACGTGCCCCTCTTTCACTCTCTCACTTATATGCCTGCTAAGTGTGTGGGTTGTGGATCTCACGCGATCGCGCACGCCGCGCCGCCGCCGCCTATCAATAAATGCTGCCAGCTGCTCGCTTCACTGGTGTTCACTTCTCACCGTGTGTGCAAGCGCGCTCATGAATTTTCCCAAACCCGCGAACTGTTTGTCATTGTTTCCTTTGCGCCACTGGAATAGTTTGATCGATTCTAATTTGTGGAGCGTGTGTTGTTTCAATTATAGAAAATAGAACTTGGGGAGGAATAGATGTATATTTAGGGGGTTCGATGAAAGAGTGGGTTGAAAATTATTTTCTACTTCGCGTTCGAGAAACTTGATCGAAACTTATTAAGAAGGTTGGTGCCGTCATTTGGTGCGGGGATAAGAATTCTGAGGCCTTTTCAAATTACAATGAAACTAATTCTTGAGTAGGAAAATTCAATTTGCTATTGAGTTTGTGATATGTCACACATGCTTTTATAAGTTGCTTTTATTTCTATACTATTTACCCCGTTATTTCTACAAATGAAAATATTTCTTTTTCACTCTCTGTTCCACGTGAAATGTTTTTTATCCGTGTGTCATTATTGTGTCACATACTTTTAAGCCATAAACTGTAATCTCTGCTCTCGTCGCCATAAGAATGGATTTTTCGACATTGATTACTCGAAAACTGTATAGACAAACAAGTTGACATTTTGAAGAGAGCTGCAGCGACCATTTACTTGAGGTGGCTAGATTTATATAGAAGCTTGACTGCAGAGAAAAATTCATTGTGGATATTAAGCTATTGAAATACACTGCTGCTAATTAACACTAGGTTTACAGACACCCGTCAAATTGACAGGTAAAGGAAACCCTGTATTTTCTTTAAACGAAAACGATTAATTTAATTTAAAAACAATTACAATCTTGGCAAGGCAAAATAAATTTGAGAATATATTCGTCTCATTGCACTAATAACTGTCAGCATAATTTGGAACAGAAATTAATATTAATTTCCTGGAGCAAGTCGTTCCACGTGACATTTCATTGTGAAACATTTATTTATTAAGAGCTTCTGAAGTTTATGCACATTAAAGCATACTTTTCTACACAAAAGTAAACTATCTGCAATAATTAATGGCATGCCACATTTGCATAAATAGCTGGAATCCATTTCAAATAAGACTTAGCATTAAGAGGGAAATATGTGAGCACTGAAACCGAATTTTGAAATCTTTTCAAATTGTAATAAAAGCAATTTTCGGGTAGAAAAATGCAATTTGCAATAAAGCTTAGAGTACACTGTCTCTAATCCGCAGATTTGGAAAATATTTCAACTCGAAACTGTTAGTTGAACTTTAATAACTTTTCTTAAACTAATATATATACATATAGTTCGTAAGGTAAACTTAAACTAAACAGAACAAGTCCTTTTCGAAATTTTTCTCCATGGCGAAATCCAAAAAAGACGGAGGATTCCTTTCAGATAACAGAAGTCTTCGCAAACGCTATCCTATCAAAACGTGCACGCCCGCATAGGAACGTGGAACCTGCATGTTTAACCCTTTCAATGCCAATCAAAAATATCGCACCTATGCGAAGAATATCATAAATATAACTATGAGAAATATAAAAATGAATATCTCTTTCACAAACAATATTTAAATCCATAAAGAATTTTTTCAATTATCTTGCAACGAAATTAAACCAGTTATAACATTTTATGAATCTATTTTGTGATAGAACACACTTTTCGCAAGTGTTACAAATCACGATATATCGTCATTCGGCACCAAAAGGGTTAAATTTAACATCTACAAGAGAAATCCTAGACAAGCCACCCAAGTGTAAGTTGATATTCGCATCTCCTATCCTCGAATTTCTTATCATACTTCGTGTTTGTATCGGTGAATTACAAACACGCGCACGATGACATCATTTACCGCTAATAATAAAGGCGTGTTCCCCAGTTTGACGGCTTGATGGGAGCTCATAGCTGAGCGAGGCATTCATTTACGTAGATGGCAGCGGGTACGCTGTCAGAGAGCGGTGGCTCCTCGGCGGGGAGCGGCGGGGGCGCATAATGTCTCGGGAACGCAGTGTTCTGTCAGTGGCACGCGCTCATTAGAAGCCAACGGTAGCTTGCATCGTTGGTCCATTGTGCGCGCGCGCGCGCGCACACTCTTTCTTAGTGAATGGAAGAGCGAGATGCGAAAGAGAGGCGAAGAATAAAGGGAGGCGGCAGTGGCAGCAGTCGTACGCCATGAATGGCAAACCTGCAATCTGCTAGCGAAATGTCTCCTAATGGGCCGTTCGCTCTCCCATTCACTCGCACTCGTTGTGTCCTCGCCGCCGCGCCGCGCCGGAACCTCCGCCGAGCCGAGAGGAAGAGAAGAATCGCCGAAAGCAGCCACCTAATAAGCTCTCGGCGCTTCCTGCATCGCCGCCGCCGCCGCCGCCGCCTCGATTTATTGCCTATTACAACCTTCCTCGAAATAGCCACTGACCACTTCGCCTTCGACATCTGTGGCACGTGGATCCTCCACGATTTCGAACCCACGTATTAATTATCTTCGACTACCTGGAACTTATTGTCGAGCCTCCTGAAAAAAACTCCATGGTACCTCTTAGCTATTGTGGTATACGTCTAATTTTAACGCTTCGACTATTGAGTCGTTCAAATTCGAATAACACTTATTTTTATAGCATCTTTAGAAAAATAAGTAAAATATGTGAACCGTTTATTTTGAAAGTTACCTAAGTTCATTTGCCAATTGGTATTCTAAATGTATATTTTTGACTTTACTAAAACGCAAATTATTTAATATTTCAATTTAAATAATGGACTTTGGCAACTTTCAAAATAAACGGCTCATATGTAGAGATCATTTTATTGTTATAATAATATTTATACCTGACACTCCCATCGTGCATTACTATCAAACTCTTCTCATTTGTCCGTATTTGTTTGTTATTCGATCCCAATAATTATTGGAATTGTTTGGAAACTTCCTTTTTTCCTGACAGAGGACTTAATGGTATTTTTTCACATCCATCTTCACACTTAAGCCGCATAATCATTATATGTTTTGAGAGCTAATATAGGAAGGCTTGCTTGTGAAAAAGGCCGATTGATTCAACACAGTAGTTTTTGGTTGGCGCCCTTTCAAATACGGAGAGTGAAAAGCAGCGTTTTCGGCATATTTGACTTTTTTACTATCAAAAAGGTAAAAATACTGCTCAAGCAAGAAAAAACTTAGCCGATGTATATGGAGAAGATGTATTGAGAGTACGCCTGTGCCAAAATTGGTTTGCAAAATTTCGATCCGGCAATTTTGATGTTGAAGATGCACCACGTTCTGGAAGACCAGTTGAAGCTGATAAAGAAACAATAAAGGCATTTATTGATGCAAATCGGCGAATAACAACTCGTGAGATCGCTGAGAGGTTAAATTTTTCGAATTCAACTGTTCATGACCACTTGAAAGGCCTAGGTTTAACCTCAAAGCTCGACATACGGGTTCCTCATGTTCTCACGGAAACGAAATTACTTTCTGAACAACCTAATAATTCCTTACACCAGCAGCGCAACAATTCCCAAATTTCTCGAAATCAATCCACTTGGTACGATACACTCTCACCTAACTCAATAATAATTCACTCTCGCCATGCTAAACATGAGCAATTACTGACGCAGAGCGCACTCAAGAAAGGTAGGTCACTTGCAAAATAAATGGCTCTATTATTATTACAATAGAGAGTATTTTATGATAATGATAATGTCTGTCCAAATAACCTTCCATACATATTTATTCTAATACAGTCTTATTTCTAATTGATTAGATTGATTTCTTGATAGTGATTGATTTCTAATTGATAGTTGCTCTAACGAAGCAAAGTTTTTTAACGAACTGATTCCTAAACATTCGCGAATCCATAAAGAATGTTTTATTACGATATTTCTTTCGAGTTTTATATTACAATAATTACTTCGTTACACCAACAGTGCAACAATTTCCAAATTTCTCGAAATCAATCCACTTGGTAGGACACACTCTCGCCATGCTAAACACGAGCAATTAATGAAGCAGAGCGCACTCAAGAAAGCCAGGTAACTTGCAAAATGAATGGCCCAATTATTATTGTAATAGAGAATATTTTATGATAATAATAAAGTCTGTCCAAATAACCTTCCACACATATTTATTCTAATACAGTCTTATTTCTAATTGATGAGATTGATTTCTTGATAGTGATTGATTTCTAATTGATTGTTGCTCTAACGAAGCAAAGCTTTTTAACGAACTGATTCCTAAACATTCGCGAATCCATAAAGAATCTTTCATTACGATATTTCTTTCGAGTTTTATATTACAATAATTAATTAATAATTACAATAAATAATTAATTCCTTACACCAGCAGCGCAACAATTCCCAAATTTCTCGAAATCAATCCACTTGGTAGGATACACTCTCACCTAACTCAATAATAATTCACTCTCGCCATGCTAAACATGAGCAATTACTGAAGCAGAGCGCACTCAAGAAAGGCAGGTGCGCGTCCGTCCAATTAAGCCGGGCTATCTGCTTCGTTATCAGTAAAAGAGACGGCAGAGTCGAGAGCGACATACAACATGTACGCAGAATCCTGGTGCGCTTCCTGAAAGCAGGAAGAGAAGCGGAAATCACAGAGAGAGAGAGGATCGTCGGTGAAGGGGTTGTGTGCCGGCCGTCGGGACTTTTGCTTACTTTTCTTCTACGAATACTCGAGCGGCACTTGGCAGAGTGCGCGGCGTCGCGGCGTCGGCGTCGCGGCGTCGGTGTCGGCAGCGTCGGCGGGATCCCTTTAACCGGATTACATCGGAGTATTAGCTGCGCTATTCAGAAGTGCTCGGGCAACGGCGTTGCAACCCTTTCGTGAGGCGGGCGCGCGTGAATACGGCAATTAACGCGTACACCTCGAATTACGGGACGCGGCCGACTTGTGCGGGGTTGCGAAACCTCTCTGCCTCTCGGATGCAAGCATTAATAAGGTTAAACGGTATAGCATAGAGCTCTCTTTCTATCTCTGTCTGTGTGTGTGTGTGTGTGTGTGCTATCGCGTCGGGTGCGCGCCGATCTCTCGGCTAAGTAACCCTGTTATAACAGCAAGTGTCACTGTCGGAGCGAGAGACGCCGAATCAACGCTATGCTCGTATTGTCGCGACGTGCTTCACCCGGGAATTTGATAAACTCGCACCCCCACTCCCACTCCCACTCCCACTCTGGTATCGTTGACAGCCTCGACTTAATTATTCCAGACTCATTGAAAGAACTTGCCAGGATTCGCCTTGTCGAAGTTAGAGGGAGAGGAATTACTGATTTCCGTGTGATTGCTCGGCGACGGCTGAGCTTGATTGCAGGAGGTATTCATTGGCAGGTGAAAAAGTCGGCGCGATGAATGTTTTTATTAGGAGATTTCTTTTGGGTTTTATATTGCATCCTTGAGTATTTATAGTCGCGCCATTTTTCCTTTCGTTATTAGGTTAATTGAGCTGTTAGTTCCGAAAGTGGCCTGAAATCATTTGTCGATTGGTATTCTGTACGTATATTTTTAATTTTATTAAAACGTAATTTCTTTAATATCTCAATTTCAATACACATGGACGTAGGTCACTCTCAAAATAAATGGCTCAATTATTATTTTAATAGACAATATTGTTGATATAAATAACCTTTCGAACTAACCTCGAAATAACCTCGAAATAACCTAACCTAAAAACATAATTATTATAGTACAATTTTCTTTATAATTGATACATCAAGTAAACCGAAGGAAATTAGTCGAATCATACGACACGCAAACCAGTAATCGCTGTAATGAAGCACAGCTTTGATATCACGATATTTCTTTCGAGTTTTATATTGCATCCTTGAGTATTTATAGCTGCGCCATTTTTCCATTCGCTATTAAGTCAATTGTGCCGTTTATCAATTGGTATTGTATACGTATATCTTTAATTGTTTTCAACCTTCAATTCTTTAACATCTCAATTTAAATATAGATGGACTTAGGTTACTATCCAAAATAAATGGCTCAATTATTATTTTAGTAGAGAATATTGTTGATAATGATGATGTCTCTCAAAGTAACCTCTTACATATAATTATTATAATACAATTTTATTTCTTATTGATACATGAAATAAACCAAAGAAAACCAGTTGAGTAGTATGAGTCGCAAACCAGTACTTGGTTGCTTTAACGAAACAAAGCCTTTTAACTCACTTTTAACTAACTGAATCCACAGAGACTGTTTTATTACGATATTTCTTTCGAGTTTTATATTACATTTTTTAATATTTATAGTCGCGGCCATTTCTTTTCTTTATTCGATTACTTCTTTTTGCAGTAGACAACATTGTTGATAATGATGATGTCTCTCAAAGTAACCTCTTACATATAATTATTATAATACAATTTTCTTTATAATTGATACATCAAAGAATCAAACCAAAGCAAACCAGTCGAATAGTACGACGCGCAAACCAGTAGTTGCTCTGACAAAGCAAAGCTTTTTAACTAACTTTTAA
Source organism: Ectemnius continuus (assembly GCA_910591665.1). NCBI lineage: Eukaryota > Metazoa > Arthropoda > Insecta > Hymenoptera > Crabronidae > Ectemnius > Ectemnius continuus. Next base: position 11,026,643 of record OU342868.1, on the reverse strand, counting down.
CTAACTGAATCCACACAGAATGTTTTATTACGCCATTTTTCCTTTCGTTACTAAATTAATTATTATTTCAATACACAACATTGCTAATACTAATAATGTCTCTCCAAATAACCTCTCACACCTAACCTAAACACATAACTACTATAATACAATTTTCTTTCTACCTGACAAATCAAATAACCCAAAGGAAACCAGCCGAGTAGTAGGACGCCGCGCAAGCCAGTAGTTGCTCTAACGAAGCAAAGCTTTTTAACGAACTGATTCCCAAACGCTCGCGAACCCACGAAATTCGATAAAAGGTTGCTGCCGGGATGAAGGCTCGACGCCCGAAAGATAAAACGAACTGTGACCAGTAGAAACCCCACGGCGAAAGAGAAAGAGAGACAAATAGAAAGAGAGAGAAATAGAAAGAGAGACAAATAGAAAGAGAAAGATAGGGAATAGCATAGCACGGTGGTGGTTGAAGCAGCTCGTAAATATACGCGTGGCGATGTTTACTCGTAGAGGGCTCATCGTCGAAACGAGAGAACTCGCTGCTCGAGTTTCTCTCTCCGCGCCGATATAATCGAGCAAAAGCGGTGCCCCGCCGCCGCCGCCGCCGTCGTTCTCTTTCTGCCTGCCGGCCAGCCAGCATTTACCCCGCACGATCTTGGGTGCATGGGGTCGCTCGGGCTACGAATCAATTTGTAGTTTTGGGGTTTGTACCCTCTCAGATCGGAGAAGTGTGCCTCTCTCTGTGTGCATGCGTGTCTCATTCACCCTTCGCGAAAGAGAAGGAAAAAGAGAAAGAGAGAAGGTTATAGTATGTATCAACCGTGTGGTCGTAGTAAATACTTTTTACGCGCGCCTCGCTACCCGTCTGACGACCCCCTTCACATATATCCACAGGCTCACCACTCATCACTACCCTCTTTTCTTTGATCTCCTCCACTGCAAGCATCTAGTTTTATTGCACGATCCTGCCGTTGGACTCTTCGTTAATTGATTCGAATCTTGTGTATTATATTAATGCGAGTGTTTAAGGAGGGAAATTATGAGATCGTATTGAAATTTGTAGAGAATGGTAGTCAATGGGAAATGCATCTCTATGCAAAATTTTTAATTATTTATGTGTATAGTACTCATCACTACCCTCGTTTCTTTGATCTCCTCCACTGCAAGCATCTAGTTTTATTGCACGATCCTGCCGTTGGACTCTTCGTTAATTGATTCGAATCTTGTGTATTAAATTAATGCGAATGTTTAAGGAGGGAAATGATGAGATCGTATTGAAATTTGTAGAGAATGGTAATCAATGGGAAATGCATGTTTCTGTAAAATTTTTAATTGTGTGTATAGTACTCATCACTACCCTCTTTTCTTTGATCTCCTCCACTGCAAGCATCTAGTTTTATTGCACGATCCTGCCGTTGGACTCTTCGTTAATTGATTCGAATCTTGTGTATTATATTAATGCGAGTGTTTAAGGAGGGAAATTATGAGATCGTATTGAAATTTGTAGAGAATGGTAGTCAATGGGAAATGCATCTCTATGCAAAATTTTTAATTGTTTGTGTGTATAGTACTCATCACTACCCTTTTTTCTTTCATCTCCTCCACTGCAAGCATCTAGTTTTATTGCACGATCCTGCCCTGCTTGGACTCTTCGTTAATTGATTCGAATCTTGTGTATTAAATTAATGCGAGTGTTTAAGGAGGGAAATGATGAGATCCCATTGAAATTTGTAGAGAATGGTAATCAATGGGAAATGCATGTTTCTGTAAAATTTTTAATTGTGTGTATAGTACTCATCACTACCCTCTTTTCTTTGATCTCCTCCACTGCAAGCATCTAGTTTTATTGCACGATCCTGCCCTGCTTGGACTCTTCGTTAATTGATTCGAATCTTCTGTATTAAATTAATGCGAGTGTTTAAGGAGGGAAATTATGAGATCGCATTGAAATTTGTAGAGAATGATAATCAATGGGAAATGCATCTCTGTGCAAAATTTTTAATTGTTTGTATAGTACTCATCACTACCCTCTTTTCTTTGATCTCCTCCACTGCAAGCATCTAGTTTTATTGCACGATTCTGCCCTGCTTGGACTCTTCGTTAATTGATTCGAATCTTGTGTATTAAATTAATGCGAGTGTTTAAGGAGGGAAATGATGAGATCGCATTGAAATTTGTAGAGAATGATAATCAATGGGAAGTGTATCTCTGTGCAAAATTTTTAATTGTTTGTGTGTATAGTACTCATCACTACCCTCGTTTCTTTGATCTCCTCCACTGCAAGCATCTAATTTTATTGCACGATTCTGCCCTGCTTGGACTCTTCGTTAATTGATTCGAATCTTGTGTATTAAATTAATGCGAGTGTTTAAGGAGGGAAATTATGAGATCGCATCGAAATTTGTAGAGAATGATAATCAATGGGAAATGCATGTTTCTGTAAAATTTTTAATTGTTTGTGTGTATAGTACTCATCACTACCCTCTTTTCTTTGATCTCCTCCACTGCAAGCATCTAGTTTTATTGCACGATCCTGCCCTGCTTGGACTCTTCGTTAATTGATTCGAATCTTGTGTATTAAATTAATGCGAGTGTTTAAGGAGGGAAATGATGAGATTGTATTGAAATTTGTAGAGAATGGTATTCAATGGGAAGTGCATCTCTCTGGAAAATTTTAAGTTGTTGGTTTAGATAGTTTTTGAGTATTAAATCTCTCTCATTAGCAATCCTACAATTTTATATGGAACAGTCTATGCTCGACAGTGGTGATTCAAAGGCAAGTGAAGTGACTCACCCTGTACGTCCGAATGTAAGATGTGCATGAACCGATATAAGGTGCGTTTCGTCGGAGGACCAAGACTTGCTTGCTTAGTGGAGTCGAGGCTCAGTAAAATCAGTCAAAGAGACAGTTAGAAGGACGACGTTGTGTAAAGAGTTAAGAGAAAGAGTTTTAAAGAGTTTCAATAAAGAGGCGAACTATAACAAACACATTTCTTGGGCGACCATCATCCCACTGATCCTCATCATCACCACAAGTCCCACACTAGTGATAATCATAGCTATATAACTACTCTTACTTCTTCATTAACTTCACTCCTGACAATTTTACCAAACGCAATCTTTGAAAAACGAATACATACATCCAAATAGATCAATCTTTTATATCAATCGATATAAGGTGTGTTTCGTCGGAGGACCGACACTTGGTTGCTCAGTAAAGTCAATCAGAGAGACAGTTAGAAGGACGACGTTGTGTAAAGAGTTAAGAGAAAGAGTTTTAAAGAGTTTCAATAAAGAGGCGAACTATAACAAACACATTTCTTGGGCGACCATCAACCCACTGATCCTCGCCATCACCACAAGTCCCACATGAGTGACACTAGGTTTCCGAGAGCCGTCATTTCGACGGATTTCAGACTTCATGAGTACAATTACAATTTATTTTCCTCCCATTTATGCTGACTATTATTTATGCAATCCTAACAGATTTAATTCACTAATATTATGTTTCTTAAGATTGTAGATGTTTCTAAATTAAATTAGTCGTTTGTTTCAAAAGAATTTATGTTGACTCGAATACGTGGATAGTTATACAAAAATGTCCGGAAACCTAGTATTAATAGCTGGCACGCGAGCGTAGTTTCATCGAAGAGCAAAAGTAGTCGTTGAGAGCAAAGCACCAGAAAAAGTGTGTACCACCCGCTGTCGAAGGGGTGGCGGCGACGGCGACGGCGACGACAGCGGCGGCGGTGGAGGTGGCGAGAATACAGGGCGACGCGAAACGTTGTCGCGCGGCCACAACAATAAATTTCTAGCCGAGCGCACATGGAGCAGCAGGCTGAAAGAAGAAGGACGGAGATAGACGCGAGGCGAGGACATGTGGACCCTCGTTAATCCAGTGGAAGGCGGCGGCGGCAGCGGCGGCGAGCGACACGTGGCCAGCCACGCGACCTACTCGCAAATTTTCTGCCTCCCATGGCACATTGTACATTGTGCTCCGGCCCATAACGATCCAGAGCAACAACGTGTTTCCCATCGTAGAGCAGAGTGGGATCGCTCGAAACAAGGCGACGGCTTAACGGAAACTACGAAATCGAGAGACCTTACGGCTTAAGGGGAGAACGCCTATTTAGGAGCCTTAAAAACGTTTTTAAAAAAAACATAGCTGTCGAATTGAGTACCTCCTCCTTTTCGAAGTCGATAAAAATAGATGCATTTTTGCGATTCTTTTTCAACAATCTTGGTTATGAGTTCGAGCAACATTTCTTTTTATTGTAAGTCAATTCTTTTGTCTAGCTTTTAGTAATTTTTTAATTTGTATATAATCAAAATTGCAAGTACTATTAATTGATTTATTGTAACGTGTTCATCTAAAATATAAAATGAAAAAACGATACGTGTTTGGAAAGCGTATTAGATCCTCTAAAACCTTATAGAATTCAATTTTCTTTGGTATGCCAGAGTTTCCACTTTTAAGTGAAGAGGAAGCAATTAATTTACAGAAAACCAATAGCTCATATTTAACACCTTGTAATTTTTTCATTTTATCTTTATTCCAAATCAAAGTCTATACAGTCCTGGAGGATCCAATACGCAATCTAAACGCGTATCATTTTTTTATTTCAGATGATCCAAGTTCGAGCAGCAGTTATCACACTCAATAGAACATGTTACAATAAATTAATTAATACCGCTTACAATTTTAATTATACAGGAATGAAAAAAATACTGCAAGTTAGGCAAAAGAAGACTCTTGCAATAAACAAATATTGATCGAACTCGTACCTAATATTTTGGAAAGAAAGCATTTCAAAAACGTATCTGTTTCCAAGGGTTCTAGATGGGCGTCCCCCCTTCAGAGGGATAAAGTGCGCCTGGTGTTCCCTTGCGAGCTCCCGCTCTTCCCTCGGGAGTAGGTATTCGTCATTATCGAGGCACCGACAAGAGATTCCCGATAATATTCCACGCTATATTCCACGATAATCGACTAGAAAATGGAATGCGACCCTTATCGCTCGGGAGTTGTAACTATTCCCTGTGATTTTCTGGAGATTTGGAAGTAAATCGAATCATTGCGAGTGATTTCATTCCAATCTATTCTAAATATTAATGTCTATCATTTTAATGTCTATCATATTAATGTCGATCATTAAATATTTAATCCTCGAGAATTTATATACTTTGTCTTTCGTGAATACTCGAATTGTAATCTAATCATTTCTTCGAAATGTGAACAAAAACATCATTGAGAGCAACTTTTCTTTATTAATATTGAAATTAATGAGATTTGTAACATTTTTCGAATATTATCCTTGTAGTTTGATGAGTCTGAAACGCGATACAAATTCTGTAGCAAACATGAATATCACGAATCAGACACGCGGAATGAAGATTGGTGAAAAATTGTTGCATTGTTTTTTGGGATATTTTAGGTTTTGTGTATTGCAACTGTTCTTATACATCATTCTGACCTGTTTTCCCCGATTTCGTCTACCTAAATAGTACAGCAAGGGGTTAATATTTCATCCTTAAAGATTGATATAATTTTTATTTGATGAAAACTCGAACTGTAATGTGATTATTTCTTGAAAATGTAAACAAAAATATTACAGAGGGCAACTTTTCTTTATAATGTTGAAAATAGTGTATATTGCAACAATATTAATTCCTTGCCACACTATTTAATTCGACGAAGTCCGGGAAAACAAGCCAGAATTATGTCCAAGAACAGTTGCAATACCCAATCCCCAAAATATCCAAAAAACAATTCAACAATGTTCGCCCAATCTTCATTCTACGAGTCTGACTCGTGATATTTGGTACAAAATTTGTATCACGCGTCAGACTCGTCAAAGTACAGCAAGGATAATATTGCAAAAATATTACGAATCTCACTATTTTTCATAAACATTAACTATATAATAATAACTAATAACTATATTATGATAATATTAACCTCTTAACTGTGAAATTTAGTTTTAAAAATCCCCCACAGAGTGCGGAATTAAAGTTAAGCAAATGCAAGCACGTCAAGCACACTTAACTGGTTAATTAATTTTCCGAAGTGGCTAGATATCAGTGAGAAACGTTCACAAGATTATTAGAGAGTATACTTTTCCGACTGGTCGTTTTCTATTAGAATCAGCTAACACCAAAGGGTAGAATGACTTAATGCTAACGAAGTATGAATAGAGTTAGTGAGCTCATCCCATGGCTTGATGCGTCGACCCACGGGACAGTGGGGTGGACGATACAATAAGTGTGATAGTATATTTCCATTATCCTTCCAGTGAAATCATGCGCGGATCATCTCACCAAAGAAAAAGGTTCTATTATTAAATTTAAAGTTTAGTGAGTGAACAGCCGCTCAAAAAGTCCAAGCGAAAGAGTTGCAGTATTAAAACTAGGCTTGTGGGAGCCGTCATTTTGATGAGTTTCAGATTTCATGAGGAAAATTACAAAAACGATTACTATTAATTTTGTTGTACTTTATGCTGAGAATGATTGGTGTAATGGGACGAATATAATACCGTTTATTTTGAAAGTGACCTAAGTCCATTTACATTTAAATTCAAATATTGAAAAATTTGCGTCCAGTTGTACACGTTACAACAGTCACAAAAAAAATTGACAAATGGTACCACTTTCAAAATAAATTACTCAACTCAAATTTATTTCCCTTTCGTCCGTGGTTTCACAACCCTTTTTGTCATTCATAAAATTATTTTTTTTAAGTGTTTTTTGTTAAATGTAAAAGCAATGTCACCAATAAAATAATTTCACGAAAAATAGGGATTTGCATCATACAGAGTTCTGAAAATACAAGGAAAAATAAATGTACGAACAGTAAAAGTTTTGAGTAAATTTCTGATTATTTACGCAATCTTAATAGATTTAATTAACTTATATTATGTATTCTTAAGAAAATATGTACGTGGTTTCCTTCGTCCGTCAATTTGACGTTCAAAAGCAAGTGAATCACTCCATATATTATATTCGTCGGACGACCGTCAAACGAAACAAAGCTCATACGGCAGACATGTTTGTTAATTCCTGAAAATTTTCAATACGAAATAGTACGAACAAGATTTAGGCTGCTGTCATGTTTATGTTGAAGTGGGAGTAATTAAAAGTCCTTTTCACATTAAGTACACTATACATGCAACATAGAAACTTCAGCTAAAATTCAGCAAATAAGTACATTCGTGTATAATTAAAATATAGATAACCTATAATTAACTTATATCTCTAACAGCAACTGTGTCCATTCAAAGCCAAGTGAATCACCCGATGCATATTCATCGGGCGATCACCAAACGAAACAAAGCTCACACAGCAGACATGTTTGCTAATTCCTGAAGGTTTCCAGTACGAAAAATGACGGCCATGATTGAAGCTGCTATGATGTTTACGTTGAAGCGGGTGTAGCTAAAAGTCCTTTTCATTTCGAGGGCAGAGTCTTCCTCTGGTCGTTGTACACAAATATGAACGTGCGTTATGCGCGAGCGATCCATTAGCAAACATAACTGGTGGCACGTGGCGGGGTGCTCGACTTACTGGCGAAGATGAGTATCGCAATCATCGGCGACGGTAAAAGGATATCGAGGCCGAGTAGAACAAGCGGACTAAACGGAGCGAGCGAGAATAGACTCGAAAGAGGGCGGCGGAGGGTGGTGGAAGAGGATGCAGGGAAAAAGAGGGGAGGTTTGGTTGGGCGGATCTCGCTCGGATGGCAGGCATGTAAACCAATTTGCACACCATGAAACCCATGAAGGGTGCAGATATTTCCCACAGGAATTGGTGGGAGTAGAGAGCACCGTGTTCCCACCGGAGTACAGCACGCTCTGCCAGGCTCTCCTCTATGGGAACTCTGGAAGCCCCAAAAGAGAGATCGGTGAATACAGGAACTCGAGGAAACAATGGGGATCCTTTGATTGAAAAGCGCTACCCGCCCGCTCCGACATCTGATTGCACCCACCAATTGATCGTGGTAAACAATAGTTCCTTCCAACTATCATTTCAACCTGTTTCGGGGCCGGCTCTCGGTTTTCTAATTAGAGCAATCGTCAAATATCAGATAGCAGTGATTCTTGCTACTTGTAAGGGGTGCTTGTCAGAACTGAAACACTAATTGGGATAAAGAAAATTGTGGAAGTAGGGTTCGATCCCCTAAACAAAGCCGTATAACACTTTTTCAAAATGTGTCTTGATTGCTGAGAAAAAATATGACGCAAATCAGTTCATAATGTGCCCTTATGTTATTAACGTATAAGCTGGACTGGAAGACCTTTGGGTTAAAAAAATTGCGCAAGTATAATTCGACCCTCTAAATAAAATCGTATAACATTTTTTCAGAATGCGCCTTGTTTGCCGAGAAAAAAGATGGCGACGATGGGTCATACACGCTGTATGACTAACACTTATTCTTTAGGCATGTCTGTAAAATTTGCTTTGACTTCTATGCCATCCTTGTACACGAGAATTTGTTAATAATTCAAAGGTTATGCACTACATGACCGATGTTTACAAATTTTTTCTCGGCAACCAAGGTACATTCTGAAAAAGTATTAGTGTTTTATTTATTGGGTCAAATTGTACGTCCCCAAATTTTTGCAACCCAATTGCTGTTCCAATCGATTATACATTAATAACAAAAAAATGCATTATGAACCAATCTTCGCTAATTTATTTTTCAGTAACCAAGGCAAATTCTGAAAAAGTGTTACAGTGTTTTGTTTAGAGGGTCGAATCGTAAGTCCAAAAATTTTGTCAGCACAATTGCTCTTCCAGTTCTGACAAGCTCTCCTTGTTAGGGAATTTTGCGGTAATTATATGTATAGAATTATATGTATAGGGGACGGTGTTTCGAGTAATTTTTCCCTATACATGTATAAGTACCTGCTGCTCGGCTTTAGTTTTGGAGTTATAAACAAAAATATATTTCGCGCTTCTGATCATATGAGAATACGATTGCAAGCGAGTCTACAGATTTTAAGTTCTATGCTTACAAAGACTGACTCACAGCCGATTATAATGATTTTAATGTATGTTATAGAGCTATTTAAGTCGATTATTTTTATATACATATATATGTGAAGGAAAATTATAGGAAAAAAGTTAGGCACACTTAAAAAGGGATCTTATATACCGATATATAATAGTCGAACAATTAACACAAATTATAAAAGTAAACTTAGCAATTGTCTTGTAACATCATTCCAAATATCTGAAGAGACCTAATACAAATGTAACACAGACTTAAAATTCAGACCTAATCAAGCCATAACTACGGCAAATGTATAAAATTTCTTCTGATTTCATAGTTAAATCGCCTTATTTGAAATGCTGTGACAGCATGAAGACTGAGCCATATTGAATCTGAGTTTATTAGGTTAGGTTGTTTAAAATTGCGATCTACTCAATTTTAAGTCTGTGTTACATCTGTATTAGGTCTCTACAGGTATTTCAAATGCTCTCTCAAGATCACAAACATACTTCCTAATATATTAACTAGTATATTCAGCTATTGACAGCATAAAGATCGAACCATACTAAGTCTGGGTTTCGTTAGGTCTTAGTTTTACGTCTGTGTTACATCTCTATTAATTTATAATAGTTTATAATTATAATAGATTCTACAGATATTTTGAATGATTTCGCAAGACCACACATATATTTACGTTCAGATTTGTCTTGATTGTTCGACTATTTTGTATCTCCACTGATTACTCTGCCTTAGGTCTTAGAAAATCCAAACTCGAAACATATTTTTCGGAGAAAATTTGTTTAGAGAGAAAAGTTACTCAAAATGATGTCCCCTGCAACACATATCAACGGCATTGCAATCGCTGATAAGAACCCTGTTCTATACAATTACCTTCTAATTATTCACTTTCTTACAAAATTGTCAGGAATTTCCTTTAGTCACCACATATTAAATTAATCATCTTATTATTTTACATTAGCATTAATTCCCACGGACACAGTTTTTCACTATCTATCGTCGACTTTATGAGGAAACTATTCAATTTCGAGAGTAGCCTGGCGAGCGGGATTATTCCAGTGGGCAATAATGTAGCGAAGGGTCGCGTGTCAACGTGGCACGCAGGGGATCGCGCCTCGTAGTGCGAAGTAATTACGCGGCCGTGCTAATAATTAGAAATCACATTGGCCAACTGGCGGTGGGATTGCATGCGCCGCCGTTGGGAAGGATCTAAGGGACCGAGAGAACGAACTCTCGGCCGATTGGAGTATCATTATCGTAATTCTATGCACCAGTTATTTACGACTACTGCGCCAGACTCGTATTCCTAGCAAGGAATCAGCCCACTTCTAATTGATATTCTCTCCGAAGGCCATTCTCGCTTATCTCAATTGGCAATTTCCAACTGGAATACCTGGAGAAGCAAAGAAAATATCCTTCGCCGCACTAATTATCCGCGATTTCTGTCGAAATCAAAGTCGACAATCAAACATTGTACCAATTAAAATCACGGGGAATTAACAGGAAACTCGTGGTGGCAGTTTGTATGTAAAGTTGGCGTGAGTGATAATTGCCCGGTGTAATTTTGTTGCTTGTCTGGTAATGTCGGAATAATGGTTGAGTTATATGCGTTTGTGGAGACCTTTCTTACTTTCTTGATCTTATCTTGGAATCAGGACGAACGGATTCTCTTGGGTAGACGCTCTTGAATCGGGCCAATCTAAGTATAGTAATAATCGATATCCTAGATATCGAAGATTCTGACGTTGATTAGTTATTTCGGCTTAAGAATAACTGCGTAATGATTGATGCTCGATTTATTAACGCAGTGTTATTGCATTTTCATTTCATTTGCAACGGTCGATTTTATTAAATTTATATAGTTGTTATTATTTTACTGAATCAGTTGTCACTATTCTTTCATAATTCAATACCTAGCAGTGGATAATCTTGCATTAACAAATTTATAACTAATAAAATATGAAAATTGCAAATACAACAGTTGGCTAATTCGGATAAAGTTGTCGCGTTTCATTAAATGATTAACTTTACATATTAATTAAATAGAGTTATGAGAAAATTCGATAAATTGCAGACATGCCATTCTAATCGCAATCGGGTTACTCCAATTCCAGGTAATCTTTGCGGGGAGATATTCGCATGTGCGGGAGAATTAAAATGGGCAAATGGAGTGCTGGCAGTGGAAAAGCGGGTACATTCGAGTATTTGCCCTGCCAGCTTTAATATTGCTCTCGCTCGCTCGCTCGCTCGCTCTCTGTGCACGCGGTTCATTACGCGTACTACGTTTCCCGTGCTTTTCCAACTCTCGGCCTGTGTGCGCCAGTAATTATTAGGGAAATTGCCCGGCGAAAAACAGTTGGCACTGCGGCTAATGGCGTAATCGTTTTTCTAGTAAATTGTACTCGCTTTATTTCTGCAGAATTCTCGCACTCCCAATGCATACAAACGCACGGCCTTTTCTGATCCTTAACAAATAATAAGTCAATCTTTCGTATATCTGATTCTTCGCGTGCTAAATGTTGGAATTTAATTGTGCCGTTTTCTTGGAATATTAAATCTCAGGGTTTTGTATTTATTATTCAAGAGTTGAAGCTGAATCTGATTTATCTTGGTGTTTTTTTCAGAATACAAACTTATTAGAGCCTTAACAAATAATAAGTCAGTCTTTCGTATCTGATTTCTCGCGTACTGAATGTTGGAATTTAATTGTGCCTTTTTCTTGGAATATTGAATCTTAGGGTTTTGTATTTATTATTCAGGAGTTGAAACTGAAACAGATCTATCTTGGTATTTATATTGGATAATTAAAGCAGAAACTGATTTATCTTGGTGTTTTTTTCAGAATACAAACTTATCAGATCTTTAACAAATAATAAGTCAGTCTTTCGTATCTGATTCTTCGCGTGCTAAATGTTGGAATTTAATTGTGCCGTTTTCTTGGAATATTACATCTCAGGGTTTTGTATTTATTATTCAAGAGTTGAAACTGAAACAGATTTATCTTGGTGTTTTTTTCAGAATACAAACTTATCAGAGCCTTAACAAATAATAAGTCAGTCTTTCGTATCTGATTTCTCGCGTACTGAATGTTGGAATTTAATTGTACCTTTTTCTTGGAATATTAAATCTTAGGGTTTTGTATTTATTATTCAGGAGTTGAAACTGAAACAGATCTATCTTGGTATTTATATTGGATAATTAAAGCAGAAACTGATTTATCTTGGTGTTTTTTTCAGAATACAAACTTATCAGATCTTTAACAAATAATAAGTCAGTCTTTCGTATCTGATTCTTCGCGTGCTAAATGTTGGAATTTAATTGTGCCTTTTTCTTGGAATATTAAATCTCAGGGTTTTGTATTTATTATTCAAGAGCTGAGGCTGAAACAGATCTATCTTGGTATCATTTTCGACATACAAAGTAGCGCCTTGAAATATTAAATTTCGGGATCTTTTATTCAAAATTGGATAATTGAAGTTGAAACTGATTTATCTTGGTACTTTTTTCGGCATACAAACCTTTTCTGATCTTTAACAAATAATAAGTCAATTTTTATATCAAATTCTTCGCGTGCTTAATCCTGGAATTTAATTGTAGCTTTTTCTTGGAATATTAAATCTCAGGATTTTGTATTTATTATTCAAGAATTGAAGCTGAAACAGATCTATCTTAATATTGTTTCAACGTACAAATCGCAGCTTTTTCAAATCCTTAAAAAATAACAAGTCAATCTTCCCTATCAGATTCTTCGCGTGCTAAATGTTGGAATTTAATTGTAGCTTTTTCTTGGAACATTAAATCTCTGGATTTTGTATTTATTATTCAAGAATTAAAGCTAAAATTAATCTTATCTTGGTATTTTCTTCGGAATACAAAGCATGGCCTTTTCAGATCCTTAACAAATAATAGTCAGCCTTCCTTATCAGATTCTTTGTGTGCTAAACGTTGGAATTTAATTGCAGCCTTTTCTTGGAACATTAAATCGCAGAATTCTGTATTTATTATTCAAGAATTCAAACTGAAATTGATCTATCTTAATATTTCTTTCGACATAAAAATCACAGCTTTTTCAAATTCTTAGAAAATAAAAAGTCAATTTTTCCTATTTGATTCTTTCTTTGCATACTTAATGTTGGAATGTAATTGCAGTCTTTTCTTGGAACATTAAATCGCAGAATTCTGTATTTATTATTCAAGAATTCAAACTGAAATTGATCTATCTTAATATTTCTTTTGGTATGCATACAATAATATTTGTAATTCCCTGAAGGGAAAAATGGCCTTTCGAAGGAGTCAGAATTGGGATAAATTGTCGGACTAATGCTAGGGTGAAACTAGAGAGGAGAATTGATAGGGAGTCGCGGAAATACCATAAATTTCGGGCGCTTAGCTCTCGGGGAAGTAGATACATCGGATCGTTGGCATGCAACAAGTGCTCGGGAGAGCAGGAGGAACAAGTTGGAAAGTGAGAGAATGGAGGGCGGCGAAAGGGTCGGGGTCGAAAGCTCGGAAGAGCGAGCTCGACACGAAAGCAACTGCTTTGCTAACCATGCGAGAGCTCCTGATTGCCCTTATCGTGCGACTCCGCTTCAGCCAGACCCTTCCTCCAGAGCTTCGTGTTAAACTGATTTCCTCCCAGTCAATGGAAACCAACGTTTCAATCGCGCTCACTGATTACCACCAGAATTTCTCCAATTCCAATTACAAATCTGTAATAATTATTCATGAATATCTGATTATTTATTTTGTTTTTATGATTAACTTTTATAATTTCTCACATTGATTGTTTCTCACTTGATTTATAAAATGATTAATACCTTTAACAAATTTATTTCTCATATTATGAAGCGAAGAACTAGTTGAATTTCGCCAAGCATTATATAATTCCTAAATTTGATTATTTATCACTTGATTTGGAAAATGATTAAAACCTTTCATAAATTTAGTTCTCACATTATGAAGCGAAGGACTAGTTGAATTTTGCCAAGCATTATATAATTCTTCAATTTAATTACTTATCACTTGATCTACAAAATTGTTAACATCTTTAACAAATTTAGTTCTGACATTATAAATTAAAGAAGTAATTGGAGTTGACGGAGCAACAAAAGGCAACGCCAGTATTCGTATACAAAATTAATACTTAAATCTTCCATTCTTATTTCTATTCGACTAATAAATACTAAAGTTCTTCGTTTATTCCATATTGTACTTAATTAATTAATACGATCGACAAACAGAATCAATTTCGTTTCATTCGACTTTTCTTTCCCAATCCCCTATCATCAACAGTGAATACTCGTAATAATCGAGCAATAAAAACTATCGCCGACACACAAACACCAGGAATTTTGCAAAAGCAGCGTCTATCGACTTTAAAATATCCGGAATGAAAATCGATTTAAACGCAACATAGTTTGCGTACAATAAACAACAGGAATAAATGGAGACTGGTAAAAGAGCGAGGAAAAATGATGCTGCGTTTGATTGTATTTATGCCGATGGAAGGAAGGCGAGTGCGAGTTGGTAGGGTGTGTAGCGTGGAGGGCACAATAACGCGCGTGGTCTGATAAGAATCGACCACGGTAATAGAGTGGGCCGGGTATATTAAATGCCTAGACTAACTGGCCGGAGCCGGTGATGAAGGATTCCGTTGCACATGACTTAACAGAAGGACGACAGTTTCACAGAGGGGAATTTCATAGCTGCCTATTAGCGGCGTGGTCTGCTCCGAGTGTGTCTATAGCGCCCCCTACCTTCTCTCTCTCTCTCTCTCTCCCTCTCTCCCTCTCTATCGGAAATGCCTCCTTCGCCTCTACAATAATGCCTCGCGCACACTCCGCGCTCCGATGTAACTGCTCGGTTATGCGCACCTCCCACGCCTAATTCATTGCCTCCTGTAATTCCAATATATCCGCCGCCCGACAAAGGTAGCACTGATGCGCGGCTAACCTGTACAAGGTTCAAACCTTTTTCAAAGGCGTTCTCAATTATTTTCGTATCACTCGCACAGCATCCGATAAAATAGTTGTCACAATCTATAAAACGGATGCAAAGAGACATTTGGTAGCATGCAACCTTGTGTGCGTGATTTTTTCAAAGCCTTCTCTCTCCCTCTCTTTCTCTCTATCGGAAATGCCTCCTTCGCCTCTACAATAATGCCTCGCGCACACTCCGCGCTCCGATGTAACTGCTCGGTTATGCGCACCTCCCACGCCTAATTCATTGCCTCCTGTAATTCCAATATATCCGCCGCCCGACAAAGGCAGCACTGGTGCGCGGCTAACCTGTACAAGGTTCAAACCTTTTTCAAAGGCGTTCCCAATTATTTTCGTGTCACTCGTACAGCATCCGATAACATAGTTGTCACAATCTATAAAACGGATGCAAAGAGACGTTTGGTTGCATGAAATGGTGTGCGTGATTTGTTCAAAGTCCCCTTTTAGGGTGCGAGAACACCCTTTTGCAACCCTTTAAAAAAGTCTTGCATACCAATGTACAGCATCCAACAAAATAGTTGTCACAATTTGCAAAGTAGCTGTTGAACAGAAAGTGCAATTTGGTAGCATGTGCACCCGGAACGTATGACTTTTAAAAACCTCATTTGAAAAAAGAAGATTCCTGTCGTAGCCTTCTAAAAAAATCTTGCGTTCCATGTGTATATGCTATAAAACGTCATTTTCTCTCTGACTGCCGTTTTGCAGATCATGACAACTATTTTGTCGGATGTAATTAATAGTAATTATTATTGTAGTTTTATGCATGGAGTCCGAAATGCGATAAATTACGACTCCCGCGAAACTAGTGCTAACAAAAGCAATAGTATATTGTGATACAAATGTAAAATGTTAATTTTCCAGACGCGTGAAGTTGCTGGATGAGCTAAATAATAGCATAAACAAGAGGACGAATGTGGAATTTAATAATTATCAGACGAGTCCTCCTGTCAATGCTGCCTATGCTAAGATGAATAACGTAAATTCCCGCGTCTGAAAATTGACTGACTTACGCATTAATTGAAAGTCCCCGAAAGTTAATGCGAAAGTCCCCTCAGCCATGTTTTCTCAACCATTTTCGTTTTTCATAAAATGTAAATGTACTATCACCAGAAAAATAATTTCATGGTGAAAAAAGAATTTGCATCATACAGAATTCTGAAATTTCATGGCGGAATAAATGTATAAGTTTGTATAAGTCTGTCTGTGATATTTATGTATTCCTAACAGGTTTAATTAACTTGTTTTTAAATTAAATTAATTGTATTTTTTTAAAGAAAATACGTGGTTTCCTTTACCCGTCAATTTGATGAGCGCCCATAAAGATAGATATACAAGAATCTCCGTAAACTTAGCGTTAAATACTTTAATATTCGTGTGAACTAATAGTTAAATCTGTAATCAATTAAACAGATCGTTTTAAAGCACACATAGCGATTCAGTTACCTACGAATCTTCTAATCTAGACTCTAAAACTATACATATATTATGTACTGTTATATCTAAGTTACGTTCTAATATGTACTGCCAGTACTGCCAGTATTAATTGAATGCTTGATTAAAAACGTTGCTTAAACTGTGAGAGTACTAAAAATGATTTCAAACATTCAAAAATTTAATATTTTGACGACTAAACCTTTCCTACTAGTGTGAAAGTTTACACAAAGCTTTAATCGAGTTCTTAATTAGTACTAGTATTATTGACAGTACATTTTCAAACGGAGCCCCAATATATTTACGCTTAGATCCATACACATTGTTTATTTATATATCATTATAAACTTCATCATTATGTTTTCTTTATATATTTATACTCTCAAGAACTAATTGTTCTACTCTTGTAACATTAAAATTTTCATTAAAAAGAAGTTACTTTTAAATCAGCAGTGTTGTACCCCGCTTTTTATTGACCAGCTTCGTTTTGAATATATTTATATATTATTAAGAGATTTATTCGATAAGTTAGGGAATGTTTCATTTATAAGAAGAATTGAATAAGAAATTTAATATTTGTCGATATTTTGATTTCGATATTAATACTCTTTTACTCGAGTGTTCAACTTGAGAGTTTCTTTTCGGGAGCTTTCACGAGTGCCAATCGAATCTGTGCGAGTGACGGTTTCAAATTCAGTTATTCCTAGGATCGAGGAGTGCGTGGAATATTCGTGGGAGTATCTCAAATAGAATTTCTCGGGTGTAAAGGGTGGGTTTAGCGGCGGATCTCTTTATGGGAGGAAAGCCTTTCGAAAGTGATCCAGTTTGCAGCATATGTGGAATGGTGAGATAGCTCGCAGTCGCGTCGGAGAGACTACTATGTGCTCGAGAGTGCTCTGCGGGTAGGAACTAGATGTAGATAGTGAGAAACACTCGGCGGCAGTGTCTTCGATGGTAGAAGGGAGTGAGTAGAAATGCGCGAGGAGGAAGTCTCTCTATCGTTTCTCGACTGGCTTTTCACTGGGCTGAAACGGACGACCACATCATTAGGCGAGCGCTTGACTGTTTCTCTGCTGCGGTTTCCTTTGAAGGACCTCGCAGTTCTCGATGTCCAACCGGCCGGAAATGCATAAACGCTCGCTCGCCCGCTCGCCCGCTCGCCGTGTGTCCGCCGAAAACCGGACCGGCAGTATCTTTTCATCCGGCGCGCATATCAACTCTCTCTCATCTCGCATTTCCCGGCAACAATCGGAGCGAACGTTTCTCCCTTGCGCGCCACGCCACTCCCTTCTCAATGGAAACCACCTGAGAAAGGCACTTCTCCCTCCTCTTCAAACGATCGCGATCAAAAGAAAGTCCTTGCCTGTCCCCTCCCGCCAAATAGAAATGACCATCCTTGCCCACAGGAAATTGTCTCCGGCTTTGTTTTCTATCCGGAAATTTTGTTTTCTTATGATATTAGTTCTTTGAGATTTATAGACATCTTATTAGAGTGACCTTTTAAAGGGGTTGCTACTGTCATTTGATGTGGGGGTAAGAATGAAACATGTGAATGCTAACGCAGAATTTTGAGGCATTTTCAAATTACAGTAAAACCAATTTTTGAGTAGAAAAATTCAATTCGCAATTAAGCTTGTGCTATGTTATACCTGCTTTTATAGGTTAGCTTTATCTGCAATACTCGTACATGCAATCGTTCAGAATGTTCCCCATTTATCTGCTACGTGTGAATAATTGCCACACACGCTCCCCCATCTTCGCATTCGATTTTGTAATAATTAATGGAACGCTATGTTTAAACAAACAGCTGCAATTCATTTCAAATGAGATTTATCATTAGAAGGAGAATATGTGAGTGCTGGCAAAAAAGTTTGAGGCCTTTTTAAATTACAATAAAACGAATTTTTGGTCAGGAAAATTTTATTTGCAATTAAGCTTATGCTATGTCACACCTGCTTTTATAAGTTACTTTTATTTCTATACTATTTATCATGTTATTTCTACAAATGAAACCATTTCCTTTCCTTTCCTCAAACTGGACAAACGAAGCATTTGAAACTTAGCCTGATTATTCGTAAATGTCTCATTTACCACATGAACTGTTTTTTATTCATGTGTCATTACTGTATTACATATTTTTAAGGTACAAACGGTAATCTCTGCTCTCCTCACTATAACAGCCAATGCATAAGAATGGATTTTTCGACATTGATTACTCGAAAACAGTGACTATTGATTATCGTTCTCTATAAATTTCAATTCGATCTCATTTTTATTTTCACCACCAAACTCTTGAAACATACTTTCCATAAAACCAAATTTCCTACAAATCTTCCACCACAAAACCAAAGACATGCTTTCCTTACTTTCATTAATTTCAATTTGATCTCATTATTTACATTTTTGGCACTAACCTCCTTAATATATACTTTGTAAGAGAGCTTATTAGTGTCTTATATCATACCGGCAATGTTCAAAAGTAATCCTGTATACAATTTTGTACGGGAATAGTTGTTTGTTGCCTCTTGGTCACTATTGATGCTTGAAATAGTATTCCGACGATTTAAGAAAATTAAATTCAAGAAGACAAATATCGGAATATATAAGAAACCTTGATATGTTCATCTATTAAAAGTTTTCTTTTAACGTCTTTAAAGCTTTCCTATTTTTTATTCAATTCATTTCATGAAATCATATTAAACTTCACTAACACTTCTTTAAAAATCATATTACACTCTTAATATCTTCACATCACATTAAAAGAATAAGAATATAAGAAACCCTTCGCCTTTTGAATTTAATTTTCTTAAATCATCAGAATACTATTTCGATCATCAGTAGTAGCCAAGCGGCAACAAGCAATTATTACAGTACAAAACTGTACGGAAAATTGTTTTTGAATATTGCCAGTATGGTATGAAACACTCATAACCTCTCTTACAAAGCTTACGTTAAGGAGATTGGCGCCAAAAATGGAAATAATGAAATCGAATTGAAATGAATGAAAATAATAAAAGTTCGTCTTTGGTTACACTTTTAATACGTTACTAATTCCTACAAGCGAAAGTCCACAAAAACAGCTTTCTTTCATAATTATAAGATATTTAATACCTCATAACCTCTCTTACAAAGCTTACATTAAGGAGATTGGCGCCAAAAATGAAAATAATGAAATCGAATTAAAATGAATGAAAATAATAAAAACTCGTCTCTGGTTACTAATTCCTACAAGCAAAGTCCACAAAAAAGCTTTCTTTCATAATTATAAGACATTTTCTCAGATATCTACGAATTATCTTCAAAGAGCACGAAAGTTTCCCCAAAGAATTCTCGTTCGACACTGCCAAACTAATGCTAGACTTCTCTAAGCAGTGTTTTTCCCCGGCAAGCAAGGAGTATATATATGGGACGGGTGTCGAGTAATACCGTGGAGCATTTTTCCTGTGTCCCAGATCGCGGATCCGAGATTACTCCGAGTGGTATTTATCTGGCGGGCGCTTTGTGCGGACTGGTTCGTCTCGGCTGAGCGGCTCGCCGAGCAAGGAGAGCGTATATCAAAAACGTATCAAAGAACTGTCGGGGAATTAGATAGGAGGTAAGATGCTTTGCCCGAGCTGATCCTTCACCGGCGTGAATGCCGACTCGCGCGGCCTACTCAGCCTCCCTTAATTCCCCGGATTCTTTAATTCCGTACTACCGACTCTCTTATTACTTCTCCGAGTAATTATGCTCTCGTCTTGCCTTCGCCATTCGAGTCTCATTCCTATTGCCACGCGAATATTTTAATTTTACTTGGAGTTCTTGGTATTAATATATGGATAGTTTATTTTGAAAGTTATGTAAGTCCATTTTCAGCCCGAAAATATACATTATTTTCGTTAAATTCGCCTAAAACCAATTTATATAATCAAATTACACATTCATTAATCTGTAGAAACATTGCCAAACTGGATATAATTAATCTATATTTTTTTAATTGACAGATATATGCGAACATTTAATTTTTTCAAAACAACAGAAAATGGATTTACACCACTTTCAAAATAAACGGTCCATATCATGGTAGAGTCGATATTAACTATTATTAATACTCTAAAGAGAACAAAAATGCTAATGGTTTAGAAATAGAAAGGAAAGAAAGAAATAGTACAATGCTTAACACTAGGTTTACGGACATTTTTGTATAACTATCTTTACGGACTCCCGTCAAACTGATGGGCAAAGGAAACCACATATTTTCTTTAAAAAAAGTCCAATTTAATTTAGAAACAGTTACAATCTTAATGAACACAATATTAGTTAATTCAATTTATTGGGATTGCGTAAGTAATCGTCAGCATAAATTGAAAAGAAATTAATAGTAATTGGTTTTATAATTTTGCTCATGAAATGTGAAATCCATCAAAATGATGGGTCTCGTAAACCTAGTGTTAAGAAGGATCGAGTATTGTAAGTAGGATATACACGTAAATAGTGGGTAGGAAGAGGTTAGGGGTGTAGGCCAGTAATATGGAACGAATGTGATAGGAAGATGTACAACCAAGTTCATTATATAATTGAATACCTGTACTTCAAAAAATACATATATGTATACACACAACTATTTATTATTATTGCATTAGGTTTGCGGAAGCCGTCATTTTGACGGATCCCGGACTTCATGAGCAAAATTGCAAAAACAATAACAATTACTTTTTATTTCAGTTTATGTTGACAATTATTAGTTTAATGAGACCAATATTTGTATACTCAAACTTATTTTCTCCAGTTAAAAGCGTGCATAAACATAGGAATACAAAAATGTCCGTAAGCCTAGTGTTACATTAAATTTCAATTGTTAATGCATGCGATGGGAATTTTGTAATAGTGAAAAACCTGAGATTAATAGGGCAGTAAATGATCGACGTAATTTAAAAATATATTCGATTTTTTGTCGGAAAAAGAATTCGTTAAACGGTTATAGATTCGAGTTTAAAATTGGTTTGATTATGAATTCCTTTAGTAGTATCGATTGGAGCTCCACAAACGGGACGGGAAAATGAATGAAAAATGTATGAACGAAACAAATCGGAATTTTCTTCTCATCAATAAACGCCGTTACATTCATTCCATATTAATTCCTGGGGACACGTACATTTCGTGGCGGATGTTGCCAGTAATTTTTTATTAACTTTTGTAAATATCGCGGCACGCTGTATATTTTGCGATGCATTTCAATCGTGTTTACTTTCACCCCACTCGGAAGCTTGGAATCGTAATAAATGCTCATGCACATTGATCTTTAACACTAGCTTAACGAAAATTTTTGTATTATATAACTTTATGAATACTCGTCAAATTAACGGGTAAAGGAAATCATAAATTTTCTTTTTAAAAAAACAATCTTGACAGACATAATATAAGTTAATTAAATCTGTTGAAATTGCATAAATAATTGTCACCATCAATTGGAATGAAATTAATAGTAACTGTAAAGGAAATCACGTGTTTTTCTTAAAAAATGATTAATTTAATTTAAAAGCAATTACAACCCTAACAGACATAATATAAGTTAATTAAATCTATTAGAATTGCATTAATAATCGCAAACTTATACAAACTTTTAGTATTCACACATTTATTCGGCCAGGAAATTTCAGAATTCTGTATGATTTATCTCTACGTATATCCGTCAAAATGACGGGTAAGCTATTATAGTTTCATCGTTAATCGTAATAAACCTTTTTTTTCATAAAGTTATTTTTCTAATGACAAATGTAAAAGTAGTGTCACGAGAGAAATAATTTCATAAAAAGAAAACGGTTGAGAAAACATGACCTGTGAGGGAAATAAATTTGAGTATACGTTCGTGTTATTACAACAATAATTGTAACGCAATAACTGTAAAAATAGTGTCACCAGAGAAATAATTTCATAACCAAAAACGGTTGAGAAAACATGGCCTGAGAGGAAAATAATTTTGAGTATATATTCGTCTCATTACAACAATATTTGTCAATATAAATTGGAACAAAATTAATAGCAATCGTTTTTGAAAATTTTGCTCACAAACTTCGAAATCCATCAAACTGACGGCTCCCGTAAACCTAGTGTTAAATAACTGGGACTCGAGGAATACGAACATTTCTCAAGTGCAAGTCGTTCGGCACAGAGCTTTCCCGCGGATAAGTGGAAGACCAGGTATTCGCACGCTTTCAAACAGAAATGTTCTTCGTTCGGCAGACTCTTCGTATGCTCGCAGGGGAAAAGTGAGTGAGTGAAGAAGAAGAAGAGTAGTGCGTAGACGCTGGTAAAGACGCGCTATCCCAAAGCTTTCCCAGTTATTATCCCGAAGAGATATTTGTCGATATTTACTGGCTCGTAGTGATATTGCGGGCTTCGAAGCCGAGTGCGCCGCAGATGCGATTGTTTGCCCAGTGATAAAAGCACCGTTTTCTGTTTGTCCCTCTCTCAAATAGAGCGCGGTTAGTGCGCGCCGCCCTTTCTTTCCCTCCTCTCTGCTCTACTTTTATGCAATTTCTCCTCTCTGTCGAACACCTTTGATGGAACGCAACAATATTCTCCTTTTTTTAATTTCTTTTAATTTAATTGAGAGCACCACGCGTGTGTTAAATTGTCGTTTAAAAAGTATATCCTGGAAATTTGGTATTTCAAGTATTAATAAAACAGTATTAACACTGTTTCTACCACGATTTTGTGTATATCTATTTCGACCAAGAGGTGTCATTTTTAGATCCAGGATGAGCAGGAGGAAAATGAGATCGCTGAATGAACCCTTTGCGGTACTATTCAGTTCGTCGAAATTCAGAAAACAGGCCAGAGTGATGCTCAAGAACAGTTATAATATCTAATCCTTTAATTATTGAAATGAAACAATACAATAATGTTGGTCCAATCTTCATTCTACGAGTCAAACTCGTGATATTCATGTCTGGTACTCTTTTGTTTATTAGAATATTTGAATCCAAATTTGCAATAATATAGCAGAAGAATTACACAAAAAAAGGTCCCCAAATTTCCTTTTTGTTTCTCAGTCAGATGTAACTCCCTAAAACAAGCTCTTATCAAAACTTACATAATACTTGAAGTTTAGATAAGCGTGGTCCTTTGAAATGCAAAAATGTTATATCTTGAAATTTGTGAGCGTAATCGTTGTTTAGTTGGAGTATTGTACTTCAATTGCTCAATAGCCAACCCATATAAGTCCCTAGCTGATTACCTTTTGTTATTTTCAAGACTAAAAACAACTATTCGCTTCGTTATCGATAAATCTCGATCGAGTACATGAGAGCACCAAATACAAAATTAATTTCAACAATTATAAGCGCATAATTTTTCACTAAATTTTAAAGTCGTTGTTTTATTTTTTGTATTATTATTATTTTTAAGTCGTAGTCGTTAAACTTTAAACTTTAATGTGAATACAGAGTAAGATTAATTATCAATTAGGTGCCAATAAATTAATAGTAATGAGTGCGTAAAATACAACATCATTTTCAATTATTTACAATAATCATAAAACTTCTATTGGATTTTATAACTATTAAAATTCTTTTCAATTTGCAATTAACTAAGTTGTTCAAGATATTTCAGAATTACTACTCCTCGAAATATACGTATTCAATCGATTCAAACATTTGAAATAATGCAGGAATAATATATACATTGGATCGAGCTGAGAGATTACTATTAAGTGAAGTCAATAGAATAGAAGAGTATATTGGAGAGTGTGTCCGGTGAAAGCGGGAGAGATTAGGCGAAGGTAGTAGGCGTAGCGTGTGTCGGGGTGGGACGGTTTGTCAGGAGGGTCAAAGTGTCGACGGTGTAACATTTAGGGTGGCAGAGATCGAAGAAATCGCCGGCGAACGAGACAATTGCTTTCGGAGGTTACAGACCTTTATATCCAATGAGGCTTACACAAAATCCGGCAAACTCCTGCACACGACTCTCGTTAATCATTGATTTCCCGCCATTTTTATAAGTGTCAATAATTTATAATAAAATCTACAATATAAACACTATACTCAATTTGACATATATAATTATATTTCTTAACACTCGGTTTATAAAACCTGTCATTTTCGGCAAAAACAAACCAGAAACAAACGTCGAATATTACTGACTAGAATTGCAATTAATAATAGTGTGTGCCCAATAAATTCCAATGCTTAAAGTTTGTGTGTAAATGTTAAATAACAAATACTTCCTTGAATAAAAATTGTTAAGGAACATTTGAATAATTTAACACTAGGTTTACGGGAGCCATTATTTTGACGGATTTCGAACTTCATGAGCAAAATTACAAAAACAATTACTATTACATTTTTTTCAATTTGCGCTGGCGATTATTTATGCAATCCTAACAAATTTGATTAACTTATATTATGACTATTAAGAGTGTAATTGTTTTTAAAATAAATTAATCGTTTTTTTAAAGAAAATGTGTGGTTTTCTTCAGCCGTTAATTTGACGGTTATCCGTAAAGATCAGTGATAATTTATAATATAAATGTTAATAATTTATAATAAAATCTAAAATAAGAGTAGATTCAATTTGACATATATAATTATACAAAACGTACCTAATAGTATTTCTTAACACTAGGTTTACTTGACCCGTCTTTTTGTCGGATTTCGAACTTCATAGCCAAAATTGCAAAAACAATTATTATGAATTTCTCTCCAATTTATGCCGACGATTATTTCTGCAATTCTGACAGATTTAATTAACTTATATTATGTCTGTTAAGATTGCATATCTTTTTGAAATAAATTAATCGTTTTTTTTTTAAAAGGAAAATGTGTGGTATCCGTAAAGATAGATATACAAAAATGTCCATAAACCTAGTGTTAAAGGCGAGAATCATTTACGTCATGTGTACAGAGTGTCAGTGATAAATCCAGGTGCGCCATGGGGAAGGCCGAGAGAGAAATGCGAGGGTTGGGGAGGTTAGGGTCGCTTTCCCATGGTAGAAGCGATTTTGAAAATTCTTCGAAGACACGTCGATAAAAGACATCTCTTGCTAGTGCACTCGAGATATCCTTCGTCCCCCCACCACTTTCCCACCCCACATCCACTGTCCTCTGCCATCTCATATCCCTCAAACTCTCGAGACACTCACTCACTCACTCACTCACTCACCAACACACAGACGATCGCAGAGACCGCCATCTCCAGCGGGAAAATTCTATTTCAGGGCGGGAAATAGCAAAGCGAAAATGACGAAGTCAAAAGGCGAGGGCGGCCGAGGGAAAAGGTGGCGGCCGGGGGAGAAATTGCGAAATTGCTTCGCGAGTCTCGGCGTCCAAGGAGAGAGCGCGCAGCATCCCAGAAGCATCCGCCCTCCAAGGAAAGAGCTTCCTCATCTCGATAGAAGGCTTTCTCTATCGCGGCACTGAGAGCCACCAAACGGTAAATACATTTTTGCCCGGCTCTTTACCCACCTTTTCAAATGCTCGCACGAACGAAATTTCTCAGACCAAGCGATCGCCTTTTTGAGACCTCTCCTAATAGTGTTAGAAGTGCCAACTGGATAAGATGTAGTGATAGGCGAGTATTAAAGATTTTAGCTATCTTTTTCTTGTAGTTTTGTATGGTATGCTAGATATCAGTAGAGAAATATCTTTCTTAAACCTAATATTAATGATTTCTTAGTCGCTCTGTTGCATTTGAATTTTTAAGTTTCTTTCTTTCTAGTAACTATTTCTAGATCTAGCCATAGATTTATAATATAATTCGATAGTTTTTTGACAGTACAAAAACGATTTTAGTTTATATAATAGAAATTATTCGTTACAGGCTACTAAATCTCGGCACTCAACTTCTACTTGCTATCCACCTTGCAAGCATTGAACTTTCCCCCTGCACCCTCTTTTCTCCTAACATAGATTCCATATCTATCTTACAATCTCATTTATTTATAAATGTTTCGCGATTAAAAATTCGAAATAGAAATAGATATTAAGATAGTTTGATCGCGAAAGTGCTAGTCAAACTTGCACATACCGATAGTGTAGAAACATTGTCGAAATAGACAAAGGTAGCATGTCGTAATTTAAATAGCACGGTACGTCTCTCTTGCGGGGAGAAAAAGAAACGTCACACTATAATATATGTAGTATAATATAATATACATATAATATTTTATAACTGGGCAGAAGGCCGTTGTAGGCGCATCAGCGGTCAACACAAATCAGTAATTGTCGATCAGAAAGCCAGATAAGAGCTGGTTCTGCTACTAAAGTGTACCTTATTAACTATTGTGAATACACCGCGGATTTGGAATCAATTCCGACTTTTCAATTGATAGATTGTAAAGCCTTTAAAGGCAATAGCGGCAACGTCACTCAGTTTGGTTAGTCGGTTTATTGCTTTAATTTCTCGAAAATTCCAGTTTTATTAACTATATCACGCAAAAACGAAGTGGTAAAAAATTCTGCAAAAATTGGTACGCATTCGTAGAATTTCGATGAAACACAGCTTAGTTTTTTGTACGATTCTTAGGAAAAGTATTACAGATAAAATTAATAATGTGAGTGTCTGTCGAGTTTTCCTTATGTCTTTCGTGTTAAAAGTATCAATTTAAAAATCTATTATCTCAGCAATCTCAGTTCTAAGAGCATATAAAGGATATTTTATCAAAGTCAATTAACTTAACAATTATTTTATAAAAGTATGTCCCCGTATTCTCTCGACGCAATTATTCCCGCGCTTTTTACTTAAGAGGTTAAAAATCCCAAGAAAACGATTTTACAACACATCCACCTTAAATTCCATCAAACATCCAACTTGACAGATCAATCATGAAACCATCAAAGATTGATCAGGACGTATTAGATAATCGAGATGATATAGAGATAACGAAGGCAAGTGGGAGAATTCACATTGGGAGGAGGAGGAGGAGAGCTCAGTGAAAGGAAAGCTATTAGCCGTGGATAGCGGGCGGGCGGGCTGGCGCGAAGGATTGCAAGAAATCCGCCTTGTTCCCCTGCGCCGCGACGGGTTTAAAGTCTCTCTTGTTGGCGGGAGCGCGTGTCCTCGGTTCCCAGAGGTTCCCCGAGGTTCCCCGAGGTTCCCAGAGGGACGCGACACGTTTCTTTATTCGAGTGGCGCACAAAGGCACCCGTGAAGATTACAGAAGCGGCAATCCCCCGCTCTATGGATTCTCGACGGAGCGGAGCGGGCATTATGCCGATACGTCCTAGTCGAGTAATATAAGGTCGTCATCCCTGGACAATACTGACTTAGATCACCCGTACATCATCTTCCACCCCCTCCTTCGCCTCCTCCTCCGCCTCTATCCTTCTCCAACTTCACCTTACCGCCGCTTATCTCTCCCCATTACTCCATTGTACGTCTTTACATAGCCTAGCATCGACCTCCGCGACAATCGGGAATTTCTTCGCTCTGACACCCAACGATTTCCTATGATTCTCCTCCACTTTCGTAATGCCGTCATTTTCAACGACAAAGATTATACTTGGATTTCCCTCTCTTTCGAGTAAGGGTTGTTCTTCTTTCTATGTAGTTGTTCTTCAAAGTGTATTATAGCAGTTCGTGTTGTGTTATTTGTGAATTGATTTTTTGTTCGGTTTTGAAGATAAATTGCGGAATTTGTAAGGTTGTTAGGTTTTTGTGAGGGTGTGGGATTGTCTTATTGGAATTCAAGAGAATGATAAGTTTAAGTTTGGTTCGTATGAATTTGAAAATATATTTGAAAATATAATTTATTGTAAATCAATTATAAATCATGTCGAATATATTTATTGTAATTTGTTAATAAATCTTGCAAATACTGCGGCGTCCTATATTTTGCATGGTATTTCGATTGTGTTCATAAATAACTGCGATCTCAGGAATTAGAACATTTTTTACCAACTTTGAAAAGGAGAAAATACTCTATTCTAGCGCTATATACATTTTTTTCAATGTTTATTCAGCGATATCTTTGAGATGAATGGACCGATCGGGATGAAACCTTGCTTATCTTATAAAGGAAATTCACAGTTTGGTCCCAATGCAAATTTTTCTCAAGTTGTTTAACGTTAACCATTGTTATTGCATAAAAACCGAATTTTTCGCCGATTTTGAGTTTCTACAAAAATTTCCTTTGTCCGGCGATATCTTAGAGATGAATGGACCGATCGGGATGAAACTTTTTCTATTTTATAAAGAATTCTCGCAGTTTCGTCCTAATATAAATTTTTCCGAAATTGTTTAATGCTAACCAGTGTTATTTTCAAAAAACCGAATTTTTCATCGATTTTACGTTTCTACGACCGGATGAAATCTTTTCTATCTTACAAAGGAAGTTCACAGATTGGTCCCATTATTAATTTTTCGAAATTGTTTAACGCTAACCATTGATATTGCATAAAACCAATTTTTTCCCGATTTTTCAAGTGCAGGTAAGTTAGCACAAAGTTTAACAAAATTCTTAGATTCTCGCGTTTCCCGTAAAAACGTGAAATTGTCTTATTAGTATAATGAAAAATCTTGGAATGGAAATGGGGGGGGGTGAAGTTGAAGGGAACAATAGATTCAAGTTCGACTCATATGTATTTAAAAAATCAAACATTTATATACAGATACACGAGTAGCAGAAGGTGGTGTATTCGCGAAAGGAACGCAAAGTAAAGTTAGTCGCATTAAAGTCACGCTACACGCATAGCATTTCGGCGCAGAGGGGGGGTGGGGGGAACTGTGAGATCACTGCACGATCGTTTAAGTACTATTTTACATTTATACAGTATACGACGAGGGTACACGTAGATTATATACACATTCAATTCGCCAATATCGATCGGCAAACACTCGCTTCCCTGATCCTCCAAGGAATCAGAAGATCTTTCGACGTCGATACAACTAATTGGCAGAGTTAACCCTTTCGCTGCGGCGCAAAGTGACCGATTTGAATCTAAAATGCACGCATCTAATCTTACAATCTAAAACGATCAAGAAAACACGAATGAAACTTTATTAGTATATTCTTATTCTTAAAAATCTAATGCACAAAAACTGTTAGCAAAGAATTCTTTAATTTCAAATTGTTTTTTTTTTTATTTTTTTTATTACTGTCACATCCCCCTTTAGGCTGTTAGTGACAAAATTTAGAATTGTTTTTATGATAATGAGAGTTTTATATAATATGTTTCTATATTTTGACTGAAACATAATTTGATGTATTTAAATGTATTCATTTATGATACAATACCTGCAGTTTTCCGCAAATGAATTATGCAACAAACTACGTGTTAACATTTTTTTTCAAATTAAGCAAAGAAAGTTAAAATTCTCTAGTTGAATACATAGAAACGTATTATATAAATCTCTCATTATCTCCAAAACAAGTTGAAATTAAACAAATGTTTACTAACAGTTTTTGTGTTTTAGATTTTCTAAAATAAGAACATACTAATAAAGTTTCATACCTGTTTCCTTGATTTTTTTTCGATAAAGTCAGATGTGCGCATTTTGGATCGAAATCGACGAAATATTTTTTAACGAAGTAAGAATAAAACTGTAAATCGAGTTTAAATACGAAATCTTTTAGCGAGAATATAATTAACCGCCGTATCGAAAGGGTTAATTACTCCAGCAATTTTGCGCAACTATACATTCGATCCTTAAATAGTTCTTACTTCTAAATATCGGCATTAAAGCGAAGTTATAGTTGTTGGTGTTTCCAGTATTTCGGTGCAGTAGTACAGAAAGTTCGCCTTACAGATTTTCGCCGATCGATCGGAACAATAGGTATTCGCAACGAGGTCACACTTACACAGAGTACAATGATTAAGTCGCAATTAGGTGCGTCGTGCGCGGAATAGAAAATAATAAGGAACGTAACTTAAAAAGAAATTGCATTCTCCCGGATGCGCGGCAAATAATATGCTCTTGAAGAGGTTGGCGCTGTTATTTGACGCTGGAATTTCGAGACCTTTTTAAATTACAATAAAAGCAATTTTTCGTAGAAAAGTTCAATTTGCAATTAAGTTTATGCTATGTTAGACTTTTTTTTTATAATTTAGCTTTATCTTCGCAATATTCATTCATGCAATCATTCATGTTCTCCATTTGTCTGCTACGCGCGTGAATAATTGCCAAACACGCTCCCAAAACTTCACATTCGATTTTGTAACAATTAATGGAATACTACGTTTGAATAAACAGCTGCAATTGAATTTTGAAGCCTTTTTAAATTATAATATAACCACTTTTTGAATAGGAAAATTCAATTTGGAATTAATCTTATGCTATTTTACACCTGCTTTTATAAGTTATTTTTGTTTCTATATTATTTTTTACGTTATTTCTACAAATAAAAGTATTTCTTTTCACTTTCTGCTCATATACTCTCAAACCAGACAATCGAAGCTTTTAAAATTTAGCTTGATCAATCGTAAATGTCTCATTTACCACATGAAATATTTTTTAATTCATGTGTCATTATTGTATCAAATATTTTTAAGCCATAAACAGTAATCAAAAAGATCAAGAAAGATAAAGAAAAAGATTACTCGAACACTGTAAAGACAAATAAGTGGAAATTTCAAAGAGAACTGCAGTAACTATTGCCAATCATTTTCTATAAATTGCAATTCGATCTCATTTTCATGTTCAGCACCAACCTCTTTAAACGAAATCCGCAATGGCATATTTAGTGGTTGCGCTTCGTATTTTAACGCGAATGACTAGAATGTTTCGTGCTCGACTAAACGCTACCTTCGGAGTCTTGCACGCACGCACGCACGCACGCGATTGACTCCTTTGAGATCAGTGGAACTAGAAATACTCGATGGAACGGCGAGCCGTTCCAGTGACTAGAAATCATCGGTAGAATTTGACCTAATTTAAATATCGAACTATCAATGTTCACGCGGATAAAAGTCATTGAAAGTTCAAATTGGATATTCAGGCCACTTATAATTACTTTGGAAAAACTACCAACGTCAGCTGATTTTCTAATATCTTTTCTGTTCTCGTCTTTTTTTGGTTTATTAAAGTTGAATATTTAAAAGTTTAAACCTTCGAATATTTATAGGTAAATATTTTTGTGTCATTTGTCATTTTCCATCGATTGAGTATTCAACTATTGTTATGGCGAAGTAATTATTTGTGGCCGGCGATTCTCTCGGTTCGAGTGGTTGATTGAATCGGTGTGCGATAACTTCACAATGCCTGTCAACACTTAAACACTATCCGTTCGGCGGGCTAATTGCTAATATCTCGCGCTATTAATTAATACTATCTACTATTTCGTGGACTAGAATGTACTCTTTCGACCCCAGCAGCAGCAGAGCGGCGCAGGGCGAAGGGTAATGCCAAACAGAAAGAGAAAACGAACAGAAAATCGGTCGAATACGCGGCTTACAGCGAAAAAGGAATCTCAGTGGTAATGTAATTTGCATTAATAAAATTACTGTTCATTTATTTCCCACAAACCTGAAGTGTTAACTTGAATTCTATTCATTTAAATACGAATGTTCGCATTATTTCTACTTTCAGCAATTTTCTAGAAATCTGCTATGGTTTTCATTGGATTTAATTATAATAATTTTAAGTAGAAATCATTGACCACTGAAATTCCAAGTTTAATTTCGCTGGGAAAGCACGCGTCTAATTCTACATTTATTATACTGGATTGACTAGAACTAGTATACGCTTCGGTTAGATATACACTTTGATATTCCCGATATGCCTTAACTATCTTTGATATTCAGCTGTATGATCCTGATCCCGTGGATCCGGCGCTAAACCTACTTTCTAACGGGACGATCGCTTCGCCCCGATTCTAGTACCAATCGAATTGTTACTGGCTGATCGAAAAATATTCTACGAGATTACGAAACCTTGCTTTAATATTATTACGATCGAATCTAAATTAACTTTTTATCAGATAAACGAAAGTTTTAATATTTAATAGTTCAAACATTTTAATAATTAAAGTCTGTTGAAAGAGATCGAAATATATTGAATAATTGATAAACTAGAGTAATTCTTACTGATATGAATTTTTATTTGTTGAATAAAAAGATAAATATCGAAAGTATTGCGAGAGATTTTCTGAACAGCAAGTACGTATGAATTCGCGTGATGTATCCAACACATGGTTGCAATTTGAAAAAGATCGAAATATGTTTAATAATCGATAAATTAGAATAAATCTGGTTGATATGAAAATGTATTAATTCAGTAAAAAGATAAATAGCGAAGTGATATGTCCAACACATTGTTGCAATTCGAGAGAAATCGATATGTATTTAATAATTCGATGTATTAAAATAATTCTGACTGATATGAAATTATATGTGTTGGATAAAAAGATAAATAGCAAAGTGATATATCCAACACATTGTTGCAATTCGAAAGAGATCGAAATGTATTTAATAATTCGATGTATTAAAATAATTCTGACTGATATGAAATTGTATGTGTTGCATAAAAAGATAAATAACGAAGTCACATATCCAACGCATGGTTGGAATTCGAAAGAGACCGAAATACATTTAATAATCGACAAACTAGAATAATTGTAAGTGATATGAAAATGTATTAATTCAATAAAAAGATAAATAGCGAAGTGATACATCCAACACATTGTTGCAATTCGAAAGAGATCGAAATGTTTTTAATAATTCGATGTATTAAAATAATTCCAAGTGATATGAAATTTTATTCGTTGGATAAAAAGAGAGAGAGCGAAGTATCGCAAGAGATTTTCAGATCAGCAAGTGATGGAATTCGACTGGTCGGTTGGATTATGTTTGAAGTATCGATAAGTAAGTAACTAGGTAATTTATAGTCTGACTATGCTAGGGGACTATCTACAGATATACATGCCGCGGAATGCTATGTTTCGTGTTTCAAAGGGCTCTTATCGAGTTCTTAGCTTCCGTTCGGTGCGATTCGCCGAATGCTTTGATTGCGGAGCTCCTATGTAACTTCCTTAGAGCGCGATACGCAACGCGCGCGCGCCTTCTATCTACGATTCCACTACCTGCCGAGTTCTCGATAGGATAAGATTTTCCCCGCGCGCATTTTCCGCCTTTTCCTTCCGCCGAGGAGAGAGAAATGTTTGCTTAGGATTCTCCCTAGAAAATCCCAGCCGTCGCCAGATAAAAAGGGAGAGATATTCTTTCGCCGAGATTTCCATCTTTCGAGAACCGTTTCTCGAAATCTCTTACTAATCCCTGTTTATATTATCGCGCTGAATATACCAAAGTTAAAGTGGAACTTGAAAGATAGCGAACGGTAGAAACATCACTCAAACATTGTTCATTACTAATTCGAGGTTTACTATTACAAAGAATCATAAATAATTCTAGAAAAACCGTAGGGAAAAAAAGTTGCGATTTTAAAGAAAATCGTGCGTGACGAAAGTACTGTTTTTCTAATAAAGTTGAGAGTGACTGGAATCTCGAGGTGTGCGTATACCTTTACAAATCGAGTCCAAATCTCCAGTAGAGTCCGGGCCGCCTGGGCAAGGGTCGCGTGGGAAACTGGTGTCAGGGCATCTCAGCGACGAAGTTATTATCTGCGGACGAGCGTGCCGCTGAATTGCTCTTAGCGAGATTCTCCTGGCTCTCAGCGATCATAACATTATTGTTATTAGCTTCAGGATGCTGGGTGGCCAAATGTTTCCTAAGTGCGGCTTGCCTGGTGAACTTGGCGTCGCATCTGGTGCATGGTATCTCGGTGGCGGATGCTGCGGCGACGGCGGCGGCGGCAGGATTGTTCTCGCCGTTGGGCAATCTCGGCTTGTGCCAACGGCGATGCGAAGCGAGATTAGCCGGACAAGAGAATCGTTTGTCGCACTCGGGGCATCGGTATTCGACGTGCGCTATTCTCGAGCACCTGTGCTGCGCCAGCTGGAAGGCGTCCTCGTGCAATTGCCGGCACAACTTGCACTGATAAGGCCCGAGGCGGTTCTCGATCTTGGCGAGCTCGGCGCGCGCCTCCTCGGTGACTTCGACGATGTTGAAAGCAGGGTCGATGTCGCCGGTCACCACCGCTTCGTCCGGACCGAGGATCACCGTCCCCGAAACAGGACTGCTGGTGTCCTCGTCGAATTTCAAGCGTCTCGCGTGCTTCTTCTTTGGCCTCGGCGATGGCTTCTCCGAGTGGCTACCGGAAGCTGTCAGTTGCCGAGGAGTCGTCCTTCCGCCAGGTGTGGACAACGGCGAGATCGCACCTTCCTCCCTCGAGGACGCGATCCTTCGTCGAGGACACTGCGGCGGCGACGGTGTGCTCGGCGGTGTCATCGGCGCGTGGACATTCTGCAGGTGATGCTGCGGAGTCAGTAACAACTGCTGATGGTAATTCTGCACGGTCTGACTCTGACTCGGACTCGCCAGCATCAACTTCTGACTATGCAATGGATACTTCTGGCAATCGTTCGTTGAGTAGAAGGATAAACGATCGTTTTCATCCGAGCGATTCTTCTCCATAGAATCGCGCAATTGGAGGAGAGAATCCTTACTGCCGAGGATTTGATCGTAATGGCCAAGTCCTGGAGGATTTCTTCCTTGTTTCTCGGCTGAGTCGACCTGTACTGTCTCGTCATCGCTGCTCCTCTCGTAATTAGGAATGTTCTCCAATCTGGTTGGGGTGTCCTCGCGTATTCTCTCGACGTCCACTTTCTCCTCGATGGATCCTGGCCGAGAGGTGCAGGAGACGCTCGATGCTTTGAGCGACAAGTCCAAAGGACTTGGCGTGGAAGGTCTGGAGGGTTCCCAGCTGGCAGGAATGGCATGGTGTTCCGGTAATCTTGGATAACCACTGGCAGATTCCTCCATGGGGATGTGCCAAGTGGCAGTGTACGGATGGTGAACTTGTTCTCCATAGTATCCGAGATAATTCAAGCCCGGCGCCAAGAAAGCGCGGGGCAGAGTGCTGTGCAGCATCTTGCTCTACCGAAAGATCAATCCTTTCTCCGCGTCACACTAGTCGAATCTTAAACCTTTCTTTTCTGTCTGGCAAAATGCAACTTTGTCCATCGCCTTTTCCAACCAAGTAATAATTTGAAAACGCGTGCGAGAGTTGACTAATTTTCGATTTTGATATTGTTGGAATTTGTGGAGGTTCGTGCCTGTCACTGTCACTGCTCAAGATGATGATGAGGATGATGTAGCAAGGGTGGCTGGCTGGGTTGGCTGGCCGGCGCTGTCGAGGTTACCAGCAGCACCTCTTGCCTCGGCGTCCAGACGCCGTTTGCTCGAAAGGACGCTTCCACTGCTTCTCGTATATTCCGACGCTCCGCCCGGGTAGCAGGCGCCTCCACTTTTCCCATTGGTTAAGTCCTCCCCTACCAGAGCACGTTGGCGCGTGCTCGTTTAAAAGCCCTCGACGCCCCCGGAGAGAGAGAGAGAAAGAGAGAGATGGAGCGCCGTGCACATTTCACCCCGCGTGCCTGCTCGAAATCGTTGGGGTAGAAGGGATGCGCTTCCTTCCTACCACTTCCACATTCCTCTTTCTCTCTTTCTCTCTTTCTCTATCTTTCTATCTCTCTTTCTCTCCCTCGAATCCCCTTGCCATCCGCCTCCAACCACGCTGCTTCTTCTCTTCTCCATCCTCTCCTTCTTCCGTTCATCCTTTCCTAGCGGATTTCCGCTCCCCCGCTTCCTACTTATGCAAATCCTTCCCTGACGCGTGCGCCTCCACCAATCACTTTTTACGCATACTTGCCACTATAATGCTCACACTCCTGAGGAACTTTCGTCTTTGTGTCTAGTATTTGCGTACATTCCTGATTGGAGCTTCGGAAGTCTAAGTTGGTTTCTTTGTTTAGTAAGAGTAGTGAGGAGTTGGGTAAATGTGAATTTTGAGCTATTTTAGCTCATGTGAGAAGAGAATTCGATATGTATGATTAAAGCATTTGCATCAGTCATTCTACTTCGAAATTTTTCTAGCCTTTACAAGGAGTTGGATAAATGTGAGTTTTTAGCTGTTTTAGCTCTTGCGAGAAGAGAATTCGATATGTATAAAATATTGTTGTCTGATCAAGAATTTTGCAATGCTTATTCTACTTCGAATTTTATTTATCCTTTGCAAGAAGTTGGATAAATATGAGTTTTGAGCGATTTTATCTCACGTGAGAAAAGAATTCGATGTGTATAAAATATTGTTGTCTGATCAAGAATTTTGCATTGCTTTTTCTACTTCGAAAACTTTTGATCCTTTGGAAGGAGCTAAATGAATACGAGTTTTGTGCTCTTTTAGCTCATGTGAGAGGAAACTTCGATATGTATTACAGCTTTATTGTCCGATTAAAACATTTACATTACTCATTCTACTTCGATTTTTTTATCCTTTGCAAGGAGTTGGATAAATATGAATTTTTAACTGTTTTAATTCTCACGATAGGAGATTTCGATATGTACAAAATATTGCTGTCTGATTAAAACATTTACATTGCTCATTCTACTTCGATTTTTTTATCCTTTGCAAGGATTTGGATAAATATGAGTTTTTAGCTATTTTAGCTTATGCGAGAAAACAATTCGATATGTGCAACAGTATTGTTGTCTGATTAAAACGTTTACATTGCTCATTCTACTTCGAAAATTTGTTGTCCTTTGCAAGGAGTTAGATAAATGTGAGTTTTGAGCTCTTTTAGCTCATGTGAGAGGAAAATTCGATATGTGTTACAGCTTTATTGTCCGATTAAAACATTTACATTACTCATTCTACTTCGATTTTTTTATCCTTTGCAAGGATTTGGATAAATATGAGTTTTGAGCTGTTTTAGCTCATGCGAGAAGAGAATTCGATATGTGCAACAGTATTGTTGTCTGATTAAAACATTTACATCGCTCATTCTACTTCAGAAACTTTTAACCGTTCGTAATCCTTTGTTAAGTCAACCTCGATATTATTTCTATATTTCATATATAAATACTTTCGAAGCCGTAGATACCATTTTCAGCCCCAACAACGACGTTTCAAGCGTCCGATAAAAACTATCACTAAAAAGCCACTATCGATACAAATAGTTTTGAAGGGTGCGGAGCGGGAAAGGGTTTCGCTCGATTTCCATGTCCATTTCATAGCAGTTCCATTTTCCAAGCAGAGCACTTTCGTAATGCGGCAATCCTCCCGCGGTGCGCTGTAATCCGATAATCTCTTTAGTTAATTAACAGTGCGAGCTTGCTGACCGGTTATAAATAATTTCGTCCAAGTGGATCGAGGAGTATATAGTTATAGGTATGTATGTGTATGTCGCGGGAGTAGGTTGCGCGCACACGAAGAGAGGACCTTAGGTGAGGCGGAGAGACACACGTATCCGAGCTGGCCAACGGAGTTTAGCCGATTCCATCAGTTAATCCTCGGCCCTTGGGGAGCACACGAGGCCGGACAATCACGCGCTATAATTGGACGAGAGTCTGTCGAGATATACGCTGAAGAAGACGCTCGAGTGAGTGCTCGCTCCGCTGGAAAGCCGGCGACCACTTCACCCAAACGTGTGATCGTCCTTCTTGAATTATCCTTAACTAGACCGCGAAAATCCTTGCCCGCCTCGCAGTCACCTTTCGACGTCGTGCTGTGCCTTGAACTTTCGTCATTAGTGCGAGAGACACTCGCGTCACCAGTCCAACAGCTTAGGGCTGAATTCGACTTGTTCGATTCGCCTGGTGAGAAGACTGATTGTCGTAATTTTTCTGTTATCGACACGTCTGATGAGTCGATTTTTTGGTAGTTAAAGTTTGTTTCATTGTGGAATCGCTTGGGATTTCTTAACCCTTTTAATGTCAAAGTATCACACCTATGCGAAGAATACCGAAAATTTCACGATTTACCTAAGACTTGGGAAAAAGCTCATGAAAAATAAACTAAGAATGATATTTACACAATTCGGAAAGGGGCACATTACGAAATAATGGGAGAATAAAGTAATCCCAATTAAATTTCAATATTTGTTGAAAATCATACGAATAACAAATATAAAACATAAAAATTAATTTCAACTTCATTATATAATATTTAAATCCGTAAATAATTTGTTCAATTGTTTTGCAACGAAATTAAGGCATTTATAACGTTTTGTAAAGTTATTTTGAAATAGAGAACACCTTTCGCAAATGCTGTGAACGATATATCGTCACTCGGCACTACAAGGGTTAATTTTAGTATATTTATTGGAGTTCATTTATGGAATTTGTTAGTTTCTGTTAAGAAATTTGGGATAGGCGATAAGTACAATGCGAGCAACTGAGAAGTTGCCCTGCGTACTTGAACCCTTCAAGTAAAGACCTGAATACTTAGGGTAGAAAAAGTCATGGTGGGCCAAGCTGGCGGGAGGGTTTTCCTTACAAATCTAAAGTACCGAAAGTAGACGCTCTTACGTTGACTGTTAAAGTAGCAACATTGTGCGATTACTAAATACATATACATCGCTACTTATACTAATTCACCAGACTCTTTCACTGCCCGCACAAATTCTATATAATTATAACTGTATATATTCCTTACATTTCATATTTCCTTTGGTTACTTTAGTTGTGAGCTTTTGTTTGGAAGTATTATTTTATTTTAGTTTCAGTCACTTATACTAGCAATATTGACTATTGTTTTTGTAGCTTTGAGTTGCACACTCCGTCCGACTATTTCACTGCCCACGAGTGTGTAATTACAATATAAATTCTATATAATTGTAACTACATATAGAAATTCATTACATTTCATATTCCCTTTGGTTACTTTAGTTATGATCCTTTCTCTGGAAGTATTATTTTATTCTAGTTTCGGTCACTTATACTAGCAACATTGACTATTAATTGTAAAGATAGTTAAGTGACACTGTTTTTATTTATAAATGTGTATCGATAAACTCACAAAGTAGTTCGCCTAACAGTAAAGCTATCTCTTTGCTTGATCTTATACAACTAACGTTTTTCGTTAGAATCTGGCTTCCTTGTTGCTTCAACACTATTGTTCTTGTAGCTTTGATCTCGTTGTACTCTCCGCCCGCAATTGTTGGGTTTGCTTCGATGTTGTATTTGCGTTTCAAATGTCTGCCCGTTACAGTAGCATTGTAGGCTCACCAGAAATAGTCAAATCAATGGAAACAAGAGAAGCTAATCGTTCTATGTATGCGCGAAGTCGTATTATGCAACTTGGGAACGCAATCACTCTGCGGTGGGATAAAAAGCGGCGGCAAATGGGCCATTATTATCGATAAACATACCTCGCGGACTAATACAGGACGCACGCTGGATGCGAAATACAGGTATTAACCAGACGGATTGGCGCGCGCTTACCGTGCGCGTTCACGGATTTGCTATGATTATTTGATATTGCGCGAAACATTTTGCACCACGTGTTGCTCTCGCGCGCGCGATCCCCGCTGCGGTAGAGTTCGAGAGGGCTTTCGAAATAACATGCTAACGCTCGAATTACAAGCTCCGCCGTTGAGATCAAGCCGAGTTATTGCATGGAAATTTGATAGATTCGTAAAGATAATACCAAAACGTATACTACGCGCAAAAGGGTACGAAAGTCAGAATGTTTTGCTATATTTTTATTTTGTTATTTAGTTTTATACTGTTTGAAGTATTTAAACTTAGAAATAGTGTTTGAAAGGTGGAGCTTGGATAACAATACACCAATCGAACCCTCGAGCAGTAAAAACCGACCTAATAAGTTTCAAATGTCACCCTCTGTGAAAGGATTTATCTCTTTCCGCTTTTTAGCCTCTTACATTCTTTCGATCCAGGTAATCTTGAAGCAAGCGTTGCCCCATTAAAAGAAAGTTTCCGCACCTTCCGGTAATTCTGTCGCGATCTTTTATCCCGAATACTTCCTCTTTCTTTTCACGAACAATTATACTTTGAATTTACACCTGCAAAAACCATTTATCAATACAACTTTTCATACTTCTATACGAAAAATATACTCACAACTAAAGTAACACTTGCGTACAAGTGTTCGCGTTAAAGTTGACTAAGTCGCAAGTAGGAAAATGGAAGGAAGCTGGAGCGTTGAAGGAGCTTCCTTCCAGGTTTTCCCTAGGAAGCAGGAGTGTGGGTGGTTTGAGGAGGTTGGGAGATCAGAGGCAGCTCGAAAGAGGTGACTCGGGTTCAGGGAGGCTGGTGTGGGTGGAGAAAGCTTTTTGCCGGGCGGTTTCGTGCCCGCCGCGCCGGTATGGAGGGGAAGAGCAAGAGAACGGGCGCGTACATATTTAATGCGATTTTAATGTGTCTCTGCCTAGCTCTGGCTGCACAGCTTGCATAGTAGCCCTGGCATAGCCGTCGTCGTACGGAACGAGGATCTATCCATCGCGCAGCCAAGCCTCCTCTGGTTGCTGTGCACGGGCCGGAGAACCAGTCACTGCTGTGATGCTCTAATCGGCTTACGCAACAAGCCACCCTTATCCACCGCATTCGCTTGGCGCACTCCTCAACACGATCTCGCCTCTGCAAACCATCCCTCTCTCTCCCTTTCAGCCTTCCCAGCTCTCCGTCTCTCTCCATTTCCACCAGTGTCTCCTTTCATTTCCTCCTTCTTTTTTCTCTCCCCCTCTTTTCCCTTTTAATGCTCTGTCTCTTGCTCTCACCCTTCGGAAACGTAAGCCAGCTCCTACCACCCTCAGTACACCGCACTCTTGATCTGTTAGGCCTAAACGACGGCTATTACTTTGCGGCTGACCGTTCATTCCGCTTGGTGTCCCTCACTGGATTCTTCCCTATCGAACTTCCGTAATTTTCCCTGCTGCACTGCTGATTCCGTGTTAAGTCTAATCTACTAATAAACGTATGTTAGTTTGAGTTACATTTTTCGATTGTATGATACATTGAAATTTTGGTATTTAAGGCAGGGTTGCCTTGTTCGTGAATAACGTAACGCAATTTCAGCCGGTTTGTATGCGATAGTTGATATGTAAAAAGTTTTGTATACATTGTTAAAATAGATTTAGAGTTGCAGAATAATTTCGGGATATGTGACGGGATATGCTCTGCTTTCATGAATGCAGACATGCGGTTCGTACGGCTCCGTGTGATCGTGAGCATTATATTCTATCTTTCGGCCGCGTTTACCACGCACGGCCGGTGCGCGCACTAGCCGTAGGCCAGGATATGCATTATTGGATAGAGTTACATTAAACATACGCTCTCCGCACTGCGATACTCATCTTTTACCGGCGTTATTCGCGTCGCGCAAAAACACACCGACCCCTCCATCGTGCTCCGCGTAGGATACATTTTGGCGGTGATACTGCGCGAGTATTTCTCTCCTCTTCGTCAGTCGCGATACTTTTCACTCGTGAATATTTCCTTGGAATTAATATTGAGAAGGAAAGGGAAAGAAGACAGTAGCAAATTGGGTTGCTTGTGTATAAAAATCTAGATTAGGAAATGTAAAATTTTTATCAGGAAATGTACATTTCATTCACAAAATAATTATTTCTTCCTCGCTATTTACAACCGCGTATAAACAAGTCTTACTTAGTTTCCGTTGCCGCAGACCGGCTGAACACTTTCTTAATTCTAGTCTTCTTCGTATTCTCTCAAATCTTCAATTTCAAAAATCTATTAAAATGGCTTTTTTCGTTGACCCCTCTGCGACATGGCTCCTCTCGGTTTCTTCGATGATTGAGAGTTCAAATCCGAAAAAGCCTTCCGCTTCCGGTGCTGGTAATATCATTAAATTAATTAAACGGTAAAGACAAATTCACAAACGTGATAACTTAAATAATCTGTTTACCGTGCTGTACAAGTCTGTTTCCTGCTCCTTCTGGTTGTTTTCCATCTGTGATTGATCCTCGTCAGGGGTAATGGTAGTGAAAATAAAGTTACGTGCTTTCATCGGTAAATGCGAAGTATCACTTTGCCTCGCCATCTTAGCTAATCGAGCCAGCGATGCCTCACCGCGCGCCAAGATGGAACGTTTTCGTATAATGCTCTAAAAAATTGAAAAGTAGTTACTGTCTATAAATAAAACTAGTATAATAAAATAATTTATCTTCAATTGATTAATATACTTGTATAGCGCTCGGCTTTCCGCAATAATCATCGTCATCCAACAAATCGGTAAACGTGTGTTGTATTCTCGTGGGAAGCGCATCATCAGTCGGTGTTACTTCTTTTTTAGATTGATTAGATTTA
This sequence comes from Ectemnius continuus, assembly GCA_910591665.1. Classification (NCBI taxonomy): domain Eukaryota; kingdom Metazoa; phylum Arthropoda; class Insecta; order Hymenoptera; family Crabronidae; genus Ectemnius; species Ectemnius continuus. The sequence goes on along the minus strand of OU342868.1, from coordinate 10,984,116 downwards.
GATTTTTGTAACGCCCTCATTCCTAATTGGAAGATCTGACTGCCTTTGATGTCGTCATCGATATCGTCATTCGTTTTTTTCTACAAAAATTAAATTCATAAATCTAGGAAAACTATCAATGAATTATTAGACAATTGAAAAGGTGTGAATGTTAATGTACATTTTGCTCTGCTACGAATTTCTCTCTTTCGTGCCTCAGTTTCCTCCACTGTAGTTCACTTTCATCCTCGGGACAGTCGACGTAACCATCGTTTTCGTCAATTACTGGTGTATTATTGTCATCATTCCCGAGCTTGTCTAAAATATCATATACATAGAAGCTTACATCTCGAAGCAATTTAGGATAAAGTGCATAATTTGAGAATGTTTTTAATACCGATATTTTTCCATCTAAATCTTCGTTCGCGGCCAGAGCCATCTGTATGTAAATCTCCGTCCTCAAATAATAGTTCTTTTAACATTCTGACATCTCTTTGATCCTCGTCCAGTATCTGTTTCATATGAAACTTTCCCACTTCTTTTTGTGCATCCTCTTCATCAATATCCTCGTCGTCTCCGTCTTCCACTTCAAATTTATCCAGTCCTTTCTCGTCCTCATCTTCGGAACCATCCCAGTCACTTTCGCTCAACTCAGCCTCATTCTCCAAAAATCCAGCCGCATAATTCTTTATATCTTTCTTTGGTACAACAATTACTTCATTTTCTTCAGAATCATAGTCGACAAATTGTTCATTCTCCTCGACATCGTCTTCGGCATCCTCTTCCTCATCCTCTTCATTATCACTTTCATTGTCATCATCATCCGATAAGTCCAACTGTTTCACTTTACGTCTTTTCTTTCCTTGCTTCCGTTTCTTAGCATTTCCAATGTCATCATCCTCTTCTTCGTCTGAAGATAAAACTCGCATTTGGGTAGACAAACTGCCAATTCCGCTAGATTGTGCAGTTGTTTTCACTTGTGAACTAATTGCTAAGTCAGGATTAGTTATTTTTTGAGTGATATCTCCAGCTTCCAATTCTTTCATATCAATTGGCTGCGAAGTGAAGGCTCCCGAACATAATTCAAGTAGTTGAGATTCCGAGACATTGGGTTCATTGTTAAATTCGAAACCGTTTTTCTTTGGGGTCTCCGACTTCTCGGAACCCGTCGGTGGTAACGACAGATCATTGTTGCTATTGAATATTTTTTTCTTGAACTCGTGGTCCTGTCGGGAAGAGAGTAATGGGTACTTCTGGGTGGGGGGTGTCTCGTTTAACATTGGCCCTAAGGACAGTTTAAGATCATTTTGTTGGGAACCTCCTAAAGAAACGAACGGTGTCACTTTCTTCAAAGGTGTTAATTGCGTAATAGGTGTTAAAGCCAAAATATTTGACTCTGTCTGCTGTGATAAACAGTTCTGTGATGTACTTTCGTTTGTGATGTATTGCTGAGCAATCGGTATGTAGTTTTCATTATCGCTTCCCCAACCATCCGTCCCATTATCATTCTCAAACATATCCACATCTGTTGCTTTACGAGAAATCGCATTATTTGGCGGATTGTCTGTCTCCTTGTCGTTATTAATATTCGATTGGCAGGAATCCTCATCAAACGCTTGTATGATCCGTTTTAATTTACGCTTCTTTGGAGCATCAACCGTATCTTTACTACTTTCCTCATCACCGTCTTCGTCCAAATGTAATTCCATCTCTTCGTCTTCATCATTCTCATCTGCTTCTTCATCATCATCGCTATCAGCCCCGTCACTGACTTCAGCCTCATCGTCTGCGAACGCACACGACTTCCTCTTCTTCTCTTTTAGGTAAACGTCATCCATTTCGTCATCCAAATCTTCATCATCCTCTTCATCCTCCTCATCTTCCGCATCTTCCGCATCTTCGGCGTCCTCCTTATTGCACTTTTCACTAACTGATCCATCTTCAGGTACGGAGCAACCCTTTTCCTCTTCGAAATCATCTTCACCAAACATTTCTTCGTCCTCCTTCTCCAACCGTTCCTTTTCTTTCCACTCTTCATCGCGCTTCATAGCCATTTGATGTTTTAACTCTTGCTGCAAGCGAACTAATTTTGCTCCAGGCTTGCTTAACTCGGGACTCTCTGTTACAGCTGCCGGTAATTTATACGGCAGAGTTTCCTTCACAGGCATCGGGCCTTCGGCTGTTTGTTTTATATTGATCACTGTTACGTCATTACTATTATCTGTTGGTTTATTAGCTTTAGAGTGCTTACAGAAAAATCGGTCAATCAATTGATTTATCCCTTTCCTATCTGGTTTAACTTCTTGCGTCAAATCTATCACAGTACCAGGACAACCTCGTAGTTTCGGTTGTATAGGAGGAAAATGGGGAAGTAGTTTGCTCTTTGCACTTGTTACTGTAGTATTTGTTAAACTAAGACCATAATCCGTGTTCCATTCATCTTCATCAATATCTATTGCGTCCGGTATAATCATTGTCGTACTCTTTATATTTTTAGTACATGTTGGTGTAACTTCAGAATAAGGAACATCCACCTTATCTTTAATTTCTACTTCTGTATCTTCCTCTGTCATTTTGTTTGTCGCGCTTGTATTAATAGTTTTGTCCACAGAAGTGATGTCATCCTTCGACAGTAACTTTGTTACTTCTTCTTTACTAATGTGAGGAGTTTCAACTATTGCGTCAGCTTCCGCAGTAACTTCCATAGGTGTTTCTATTTGTTCATGATGTTCCTGCATCATGCTCTCTACCGTCGATATTAATTCGGCGACTGTTTCCTTTATTATGAGGAAGTCATCCCGGCAATCTCCATCATCCTCATTTTGCATTTTCTCTGATTCTTCACTTCCATGAGGAAAACCAAACAATTTCCGTGGAACACTTGGGTGCTGGGGCACGTAACTGGTGTTGGCACATTGTATTTCAGTCTTCTCTTCTTCCTCCTGTCCAAATAATTTTCGCGGCACTCCAAGATCTTGGTCACCCTGTTGCAAAATCTCTTTTTTGTTGCGGGCATCGTGAACATTCTTTAATAACCTCTGAGTTTCTTCAATTGGAATACTCTCAACCATAATAATCCTTGGCTTTCCTGGTTGCCTAACTTCAGAGGTAGAAGGATTTACAGGCACTTCTTTAGCTTGGTCCTTCAATTCTTCTTTAAGTTGCTCTTTAAATTCTTCTTGAGCTCTTTCTTCAGTGTCTTCTTCAGAGTCAGATGATGCATAAAATTTCTCAGCTTCTTTTTCTTTCTCTTCGAGAGCCTTACTATTTCAAGCAACAAGAAGTATTACAGTAATTTAGTAAGAAACACGTGTATATCTCATCATCCATTGTACAACATACCCAAAAGTTACACAAATTACTGTGATACTTACTTTACAATTTGGGAAGACATCTTTAACTTTGCTGCCATTGTAGGTGCTTTAGGGAGAGTGTTTATTACTTTCTTTCTATTCAAAAACTCCTCCAGTGTACGCTGCTTTGGTACATGATATGGAAGAGACACTGAACTTTCTCTGATTAACCTTTGGGTTTCGCTATGTATCTGTTTCATAGCTTCCTCCTTTGAAGCTCTGATAGATCCCTGCATTAGGATAATAGAAAATTCTTGTATGAAATAGTAGCTATTAGTAACTTAGTAACAGTAGCTATTAATCATTTAAATTAAAGAGTAAAGTTTAAAGTATTAAGATAAAGATTGCCAAATTGTAAGACATGTAATTGTAAGGTTGCAAGATTTGGAAATATGCTACACATTACGTACCGTTCTCCTCTTCTGATGGCTCTTTGTGGCTTTAGTGTCAGTTTGTTTTACCATCTCTTTATGAGCTTGTGGAGTAACTGGTGTTTCATCCTCTGACTCTGAATCAACGAGAGCCTTGTATCTATCTTCCAACTGAAAAAAGAAGTAAGAATATATTAATGACACAATACAAAAGCTCTGTAATAGAATTAGTGAATTACAAATACATACATTATTGGCTGACATAGCTGCACTAATATTATTTTTCTTAAAGTCTGATTCATCTTCCGAATCTGTGCTATCTTTACTTTGTACTTGAGTGTTCTCAACTTCCTTTTTTCCAGGTGTATTTGTCGGAGTATCATCTTCAGATTCACTGTCTACAATTGCTCTTAGACGAGAATGAGAAGTTTTCTGTGATACATTAGTGAAACCTTGGCTATCATCGCTTTCAATACTGTTCTTAGGAAGATTCTCATTTCGATCCATGTTATCTTTACTTTGTACTTCAGTTTTATCAATTTCCTTTTCTCCAAGAGTATTTGTCGGAGTATCATCTTCAGATTCACTGTCTATAATAGCTCTTAGACGAGAATGAGAGGTTTTATGTGATACATTAGTGAAACCTTGGCTATCCTCATCGCTTTCAATACTATTCTTAGAAAGATTCTTATTTTGATCCATGTTATCTTTACTTTGTACTTCAGTTTTATCAATTTCCTTTTCTCCAGGAGTATTTGTCGGAGCATCATCCTCAGATTCACTGTCTATAATAGCTCTTAGATGAGAATGAGAGGTTTTATGTGACACGTTAGTGAAACCTTGGCTATCCTCATTGCTTTCAATACTGTTCTTAGGAGGATTCTCATTTTGTTCATTCATTGCTTCCTCATTATTGTCACTTGCCAGATTGATGTCACTGGGCTCAGAACATGTGACAGTCATACTTTCCACTTCCATGGGAACATCGAAGTTCTCTTTGCTGTCCATGGACAGTGTAACCAAAGACTCGACTTCCATTTTTATCTGGATTGTTTCGAGCAGTCCTTCGATAGTTTTATCATGCAAGTTTATCCAATTGCTTCAACAAGAAGTCATAACACTATGACTTTTCGCTCGCCCGCGTCTTTGAGCGCAAGATATATCGCGATGTTTCATATATCAATGAACTAATGCAACTTTCACTCGTCATTCTTTGCGAAACATCAGCGATTACCAAAAGATGTTACTGCAACGAAACGTAAACAAGTGCTACTGCTACTGTCCAGCCATCGAGTCACTAATTTGCGCGCCAAATCCATGTGCCCGCACTTGCTAGAAGTCTGAAGTTGCCGAGAGTCCCAGAATTCAAAATGTCTTCCTAAACGCATTAGAGTTTACACAATTGCAGGTTGTTTTCGGAACGCACGTTGTGGATAATAGATTTGTGAACACCGGACAATTTTGCAACAAGTTATTTTCGTTGAATAGTAGAAAAAGTTCAAAGGCAAATCTATAGACAAATTTTTAAATGTCAATATTGGCGCCTATTTGGAAATAATTTTATCTTTGACTTCGCAAATATCTTTGAACTTCAAATGCATTTTAGATTGTTTTAGATCACACAAATTTGAATTACTATACTTAAATTATTCTTCTTTAATCACTTATCTCAGAAATACATTTAATTCTGAAAAATATATTTCCAAAATAGATCCTTTTCTCAAATATGGTTGTTACTGTTTCGGCAATATGATAACAATACACGCCAAAGTGTAACTGTTTCGGTTTTAAGTTTACATTTTTTTTATTCATTTCAAGGAGAATATGCTGTCGATATTAGGCAATACCAGTTAGTCGTTAACCCTTGAGATCGTGGAACTGCCAATTACTCAGAATGAAGGCGCAAACTTTTCTTCTTCTTCTTATCCTAAGCATTAGTCTTACGGATGTGTGCAAAGCATTTGACATGTCAGCTATGCTGATGGACAGGCGTTACGTCGAAAAGCAGATCAATTGTGTTCTCAACCGGGGATATTGTGACTTTATGGGAAATCAGATCAGAGGTAATGAAAAACAAAGAGTACTAAATTTCGTATTGAAAACTAAATCTATCTCCAATAACGTCTTGCAAAAACTATATTTATTCATATAACGTTGGCAGGTTTATTCATCGAAGTACTGAACAACGATTGCAGACAGTGTTCACCTGGTCAGGTGCAACAAGCACAGAAACTGATACAATTCATGCAAACATATTATCCAAACGAATGGATCTCGATGGTGCGATTTTATAGACGACCTCATTCATTAGGAGACTAAGGATAATTCGGATAACCCACAGTAAATTAGAGAGTCAAGGACGAATCAATGGAAAGATGACGTTGTTTCATTTTCATCCGAATTTTACTGACGACATGTATCATTATAAATACATTAACATTTCTTCACTGTCTGATAATAGTGAATTAGTGTCAAGTTTTATTTCGCGTCTTCTCGTAGAACGTAGTGAAATCTTCTCCAAGCGGTGCGCAGGCCGTCGAAGGTCCCGAAGTCAAGTTGCGTGTAGGTCGACGGTGGAAGTGTTAGCTGGAATCGTTAACGGGCATCGTCGAACATCGTCCCTTATCCAAATCACTTTCACCTCGGGCGTCTTGCATTTCGTCAGAGAATAAGCAGCTTTGGTTTCACCGGGAACAAAACGGTATCATCTGTAAATAGGTTGTAGCGTACATGCGCTCGATTTTCGCTTACGCTTGACCATGTCTTTTTGTTGTGCGGGCAAACAGGAAGTGAACTGGGTTAGTAGGGGCGGCGGGGATCCGCCGGCGAGTATTGTAACTTTTATATTTGCTGAATTTTTTGCGAAGGTCGTGAGCCAGTTATATCACATCAGTATGGTGGCACACCGTCTCGAGCCTCTACCGGGAATTATTACAACATCGCTTTTCCTTACTTGTATGCATAACGTAACGATTGACATACGACTCGCTGCTGGGAACACCCCGGACTATCTTCGGTGAAATGATGGCACGGCGACATTCCTTCTGGAATCGATGCCTTTGTTACTCATCAAGGACCGAACCGGTCGGTCCTTAATGGCCACTAAAAATGATAATGAGACTATTGATTCTTGAGTGCTCCTGCCATTAGAGACAAGAAAAAATAATAATAACGCCCAGACAGCTAAGCTAATTCTGGGAATTTCCTCTCGCGCAAAAACGACAAGGATTCAATAACATAAATTAACTCGAACCTAATGGAAATATTTCGTTCGCACAACGTTTGCATTATGTTCTTCATTCGTTCAAGTGTAAGTTACCCTTGAAAGTGATTCGGCATAGGAAGAACTCCTGTCGGAGCTGCTACTACCGTGAATCGTTTCAGAGTCTTTTCTGACGTTAAGTAAATAACCAAGTGGGTCAAAGGCTTGATGCAGCGCGCATAGCAATCAGAAGAATGTAAGACGCAGCCTTTAAGAGTAAAAAGAGTTGCTTTTCGCGCATTCGAGACTACATAAAATATGACTAATTTTGGTAGAACGTCTCTTTATAGTATGAACATTAAATTATGAATGTTGCTTTAACAATGACTGATGTAAACATGAAAACTAAGATATTAGATTCTTGTTTTCTACAGAATCGATTAATCATTCTTTCGACTTTGAATCATTGAGATTCAGGGCTTTTAAATTATGAATACAGATATCTTTTGCTATTGGGATATTAGGAAATGAGGGATTGCGTTGTTCTATGGAAGTTTGAAGGTATCCTTTGATGATTAAGTGCTGAGGAGCTTAGATACGTCGTAGATACAAATGCAAACGAGCAAACTCAGGGGGAACCATCGAGATAGCCGAGTGGCGTGTGTATCCATCCGACTAAAAGGTGTGTACCCCTCCAAGCTGTCCTCCACTCGGTCGTATAAAAGGTAGGCGTCACCACGGAGAACCGAGTGTTTGATTCTTCTCGTCGGCCGACCACTTTTCCAAAACGACCCAAGGTACCGTGATCGATCGACAGTGTTACACCTTCCTCAAGTTTTTATTACCAGTCATTCACCTTCAGTCTCAGGATTTCGCTTACTTTCGACACAGGACAATAGAGTTCAAGTTCAGCCAGCGCTTCCGCAACTCTTCGCCACGATGAAACTCTACTTCCTGCTGATTCTGGTCTGCGCCTTGGTGGCAGTATCTTTCGCCGCTGAGAAATATCCTACCAAGTACGATGACATCGACGTCGATAGGATACTCCAGAACGGACGAGTCCTCACAAATTATATAAAGTGCGTGCTGGATGAAGGTCCTTGCACGAACGAAGGCCGAGAGTTGAAGAGTGAGTATATTTCGAGGCGGAGCATCGCTTTCTTTCTTCGCCGATTTGAAGGACAAGTTGGACGTGCCTGGCATTAGGAATTGCTCATCTAGAATTTTAGATGCCTGCTGATGGCCTCATCAATTAGATTTGTTGACTCATTCAAGGTTTATCGATTTCTTTTTATGGAGAATCTCTTCTTTCGTTATCGTTTGTGATTTAATGTTAGTTTGTAGAAAAATTGTAGACTGAACGAGCGAAGGACTTTCACCCCCGCCGAAATCAATTATAACCGGTTGTATTTGCCGTTGCCTTTAATGTACAAATCTCTTTCGCAAGTCTCGGCGGTGTCTTATAAGGCGACACTTTTCGTTTGAGAAAATCCTCGGTATACATTTGCCCGGGTAGTTGCGACAGAGTTCAACACACTCTTTCGATTGCATAAGGTGTGCTTCAAACTTTCTCGCACGGATTGCATCCGACGCGCTTAACGTAACGAACGGCTGGCTATGCTATTACGCGCATTTAGCGTAAAAAGATCGCGCGGCTAGAAAGTGGAAAAGCAGTTTAGCCGCGGAACTTTGTAACTCGAAATGTCTAATTAGGAAAAAAGACCAGGAACTTAATTGCTTTCACTTCGTTAATCGAAACACCTTCAAATGGCAATCGAATGCTCTTCATCAAGACTTCTTAATAGAAAGTGTTATTTATTGTTGAGTATTAGCACGTTGTAATCATTATTTTAGAAACTCTACCAGATGCCTTACGTACGGGATGCGAGAAGTGCAACGAGAAGCAGAAGACGACCGCACAGAAAGTAATCACTCACCTGAGGTCGAAGAGGCCACGAGACTGGGAACGTCTCACCAACAAATTCGATCCAAATGGAGAGTACAAGAAACGCTATGAACATTTGCAAGGAACCAGTACGAGTTAATCAATTCTACCCTGATACGAGTGAAGAGGAGAGTAACGGGGAGTCGTTACCAGCCAGCATACACAAAGCGAATCATCAATTAGGGCATTTTTATATGAGATGGATAGTGTAGTTATGCAAACGTAAACCGAGATAACTCGCTCGTGAATGTATGTGATTTATCAAGTGCATTTCTGCACGTACCATGGAAATACCGACTGCGGACTTTAAGATGCATATTTGAAACTACTCTGCGCTTTAACGCGATGGCGCGGTTCCGATTGTTCTAAGCAAAGGAAACCCACCTTTTTTATGAGCATCTTTTTTGATATCGACAAATAAAGTGCTATTTATTTAAAAACACAGTCAAATATATATTTTTGTACTGATTTTAATGGTACAAGTCAACTTTAATGGTACAGGTGAACGGCGGATAGTGATAGAGTATAAGGTTTGGAGGTGACGAAGTGGGAACATTGCTGGCGAAGGACTGCACTTCGAGTTATTCGACTCGTCTCTTTTTAACCAGGGATCCGAGCTGGAATAAAATACGTTTATTAGACTTTACGGGACATTTCCGACTTTATAATACGAGTTATAACTCAAAGGAATCCATGCGTACAAGATCAGATATTGCGGGTAAATTGTTAGTCTGATCGGTTACAGTGGCTTCTTGCTCTCGCGTTTCTTTCGGCGCGGCGGCTTTCTTCATGTTTCTGTGCTGAGGGAATGTAGGCATGAGTTTCGGGTCACAGGCTGGAAAAAGTCAAATGGATTAGTACCTTTTGTAATTCTTTCGCGCGAAGTTCGTATATATTTATAGATCATATATCTTAAACTACTTACGTAGTGGTGCTTCCTTAAAGTAACTGCTTTGTAAACATTCTTCGGCAGTCGCTCGTTTCTTTGGATCGTACATGAAGAGGAAGTTCAGCAGTCTTAGCCCAGCAGCACTTAACCAAGGGAACCTTTGTTTCAAGTTGTTATACGGCTGTTGTTTCAATGTGAAATTCTGTAGGGCTGGCAGTGAATTGAATTCAGGCCAGATGGCTTCACTCGGTGTTCCAAGCAAATCGACAATTAATTCCAGTTGTTGGATTTCGGAGCGGCCGGGTAACAGTGGTCTGTGACCAAGCAGTTCACCTGTTGATTAGATACATTAAAATTAGTTATTAATTAGGAAAGAGAGAACCAATGTTAACTTTTAGAAATTCTATTATATCTTCTACCATACCTAATATACAACCGGCAGCCCACATATCCACTGACGTAGTCTGAGTCTTAGCTTGAAGTAATAATTCAGGTGCTCTGTACCATAATGTGACCACTCTTGGAGTCATGGGTTTCAGAGGTAACCCGAACCATCTGGCTAGGCCAAAATCTGCTATTTTGACGCAGCCTTTGTCTGTCATTAATAGATTTGAGACTTTCAAATCTCTGTGAACAATGAAATTGTGGTGTAAGTAGCAGAGTCCCTTGAGAACCTGCAGTACTATACACTTGACTTGACTCTCAGAGAAGGGTGCTTGCATATTATCCAACAAGCTAGCCAAGTCTTGTTCACAATACTCCATGGCAAGAAATATGCTCTCCAAGCTTCTGCCAACCACCACTTCTTTGAGGTGAACTATATTTTCATGGCGACACGATAATAATACAGATATCTCTCTGAGCCCACTCACTGGTAGACCATCTTTCTCGTGTTCCATTCTGACTTTCTTTAGCGCCACAACTTTATCATTTTTGGTATCCCTCGCCCTATAGACTATTCCGTATGTGCCTTCGCCTATGCGATTGAGCTTTTCGAATTCTGATACGAATCTGCATTTTCCAAGCTAAAAGGAAAAAGGAAAACATTGGTTGAAACAAAGACAAATCCATGATTGGGACTTGTTAGTGCATTCCAAGAAAATAAGAGATTCTTACGACATCTTGTTCAGGTATGTCCATTGGTTTCCCGGTAAGAAAGGACGTCAACACTCCTCGCCTGGTGATCGGAGCGGAGGGATCAGGCCCCGCTTCTGTGGATACCTTTTTGTCTGTGTCATTGTTCTCTATGGTTTGCTTCTCCAAATTCTCGTCTAAACACAAGTCTTTCATTCAAACTTTACAATCTGCACTTGCCTCGTAACAATGAAGTACAGTTCGCCTCTGGAAAGAAGGCGCCTGGCTCTAAAATTCGGAAAGAGTGGGATTGATGGACTACGCCTTACAAGGCTAGGAAACACCGCCTTTCCTATTTTTCCTCTGACGAGGCCCCTGGCGGCCTTCACCTGGCCCTTTGTATACCTGGCAAAAATGGTGTCCGGCTCAGGTCAAATTGTTTCCTACTGGCCAATAGAAACAAGACTACAGGTTGCTAATCATAAAACCTTTTGTTTCCATCCCTAAGTAATTTTCAAGGACACAAATTTTTCAGCAAATCAGAGCCAGGCGCCTTCTTTCCAGAGGTGAACTGTAGTCATTTTTGAAACTGCAAGTTTCGTTTGCAGGTTGTATATGTAACCTCTCAAGAGTGAGTTTGCAACCGCGTGTAGTTAAGGCAATTAAAGCAGCATACCTTTCGTCATTGCGGCACGGGTTCTCTCGCAGTCGGCTTCGGGGCTTGTGTTTCGAATGTCCTTTGAACATTCGCCTGCAAAACGCTCAGCCAATATTATTACCGGTATAAGCGGGACTTCGCCGATACTCCCCACTGTGCATCTACGTGAACATAGCAGCAATCAAGTATAAAAATGAGGCGGGTAGATACCAAACACGATAAAAGCAAATATTCTAGTCTTGCGTATCAGCTTTTGTTTACCCTCTGAATATATCCGATTATGTGTATCGATACTATTAATATCGAAACACCAATTCAATCGCGGGATATTCAATCGACGTATGAATTCTATTCAATATTAAGTACAAAGTCTGATAATTATAAATAGTTTTGTAGTTTAAAAAATTAATTGTCAGAATATATCCTGAAAGATATTCTTTATTGTTCCTGAACATCTTAAATTTTCCTTTGCTTTCTCTGCAGAACGCCGAATGCTGCCCCAAAATCGAACAACACAATTCGCATGTGCGAACGCATCTAACTTTCTAGTAAAACAATATTCCGAACTCTATTCAGTCGTGTTGGAAGTCGCATTTTATCTGGTAGTCATAAAATAATAATTAGTTAAACGTTAAAATGGTCCCAAAGACGTTTTGCCATTTACTGCACCTACTCAACAACGCATTTCTGATCGATAGCCAATTTCAAGAATGTGACATCTTTTTAGTCGGATACTGTACGGGCTTAAGGGGCTAGGCTAGGCTCGTCGGCGGTACTGCAGAGTTACTGTGTTACCGGCGAAATTGACCAAACATATGAGTTTAGGGGAAGTCTTCCTGTTGGCTCGTATGAAATGATTTTTGGTTGAGAAACATTTCAATCGAAAGAAGATAGTCTAAGAAAGTGCGGGCTGGTAGTAGTTACATTGAATTGCATTGTTTTTTGGTATTATTAGCTGTCTAAACCGAAGCTAAGATCTGCCCATTTTCGAAGATGGCCGCCAAATACACTGACTGTTTGCTCGACCATATTTACATCTTTTCCGTATTTTCTTTGCAAAATAAACACTAGCCCGCACTACCTTATGAACTGAGGAACATCCTAAGCTGTATTTTATTTTGAAATTATAAGAAATCGAGCCGTGGGAAGACTTCCCCCTTAGCTCTGCTTCTTGCCTGATTTTGCCATAGTGTCGATCACACAGATCGGTATTTGTGAGTACTCTAGGTCGCCTGGTACGAACAAGGTGGCGCCTCACTGAAAGAGCAATTCACGGCGAACCACAGAAATGCCAAACAGTTTGACAGCTGGTCTTAGGTTAGGCATATAGGACATATAAAGCCAAGGGCTCACTTCATTGTAGCAATGTAGCAATCAAAATAGAATAGAGACTAATGCGTGCTAGACATAAGGAAACAAATATTTAGAGAGTAACCTCACTTTCTTCTACAAACCTTTTCCCGATTTCAATTCCTCTCAATAGACAATGCTAGCGACTCCACCTCGCGTTCTTTTCGATAGCTCATGTCTGTAGGTAACAAGATCGCGCGTCCAAAAAACTTCCAGTTAGCGTCGGGTATTACCGATCGGTCGAATCTCTAAAAGTCACGTGCCTAGCCTAGCCCCTTAATTAATTTAGGGACGGATGACCGAGAGTCGGTATAGCTGTTCGCCTGCAACGTCGACCGTCGATAAGCAGAAAAGCGGAGTCAATAACCTGAAGCGCCTATCTACTTACTATTCAACTACTTTGAATAGTTTAATTAGAATTTGATTGACTATTCGACTATTCTTTAATTTTTCATTACTGATTTTACATTTGACTAGTAGTTTTCGAACTTACCACTGCAATATATACTAACAAGACACACCTTTCTAATGACGTTTAACGTTTCTAACGTTTTTGAAAATTAGTTTTATATTTTTCCGATATTTTTATAACTATCACTTAATTGTAGAAGCACGCACGCTGTTACTCTCAGACCTCATTCCCATTCATTTGGAACTATAAATACCTTTCAAATACGACATTGCGCAATTTATTTAAAGATTTCATTTATTGTTGTTAAAATCACTTTCATACTTTTCCGTGATCTATTCCAGTACATTATTTAGTACGAATTCATTCTGATTTTGCAAATCCTTTTGAAAATCGTGGGAACTGTGGCTGTGTCGATAACAGTAGTTAAATTTACTACCTGTTTCAAAAATAAAAGCTCGTACATACATGCCATTTGTTTTGCATTGAAGGTCAAATGAAAACTAGCAGTTTGTGACGGTCAAAAATTCTATTTCTTAACTTGTTATTAACTTGTTCATGAACACATGAATAATGAAACAGCAATGAAATCAGTGTTAGAGCATTATCATACTTTCGAATGTTACTATTGCTAGTAGTACAAATTCCGGGGAATAATCTAGTGACAACTCAGAATTCGTACAGCCTGTGTTCGCAATGAAAGAGATCAGCTGATCTCCTAGCCAATTTGACATCTCGTTCATGCAGTTGATAATAACCTGACACGGCGCGATACAAATATAAGCTCCAATTGTGTTCATACAGAATTAGTGAAGCTTTTGACCCGCATTTTCGTTGTAGCAATAATGGCAGAAATCGAATGGCCGTGGCAATATAGTTTTCCGCCCTTTTTTACGTAAGTTTACGTTAACCTCAACTAATATTTTCGAACATTTCAGTATAATCTTATCAAACAAGATTAAAACATTTTTCCAATGTTTGAGTACCATTTGTATGCGGAAAGTTTTTCTTATCGGAAACTTTTAATATTTCCAGCTTGCAACCACACACCGATACAAGGGCCAAACAAATAGCGGCGTGGAAGAGTTTAGTATTAGAGTATTATCGTATCACGAAACAGGCTGTCGTCGACGTACGCGAGGTCCATTCTAGTCCACTCTTTAATAATTCAGCAATCAACAGTATCCTTTGTCATAGAAAAGCATTGTATAACAACATTGTAAATCCATCCGTGCATAATTTCTTCCTTAATGAGCTTGATAGGAAAGTTGCCCTCGGAAGTTGTGCTTTTAGTATTAGAGGAATTAGCAAAGTCGGGGAATGCATCTCCGTTAGACAAAACCAAGCAGAGGTGGTTAGTTTATTGGCACACTTTGGAGGAATGGGGTGAAATTATATACAGCTGGGCACAGGATAATGGATTCGTAGGGTCTGTCTGCACCTTGTTTGAATTAACGCAAGGTGATGATACGGTAGATCAAGGTAATAAGAAGGATTGTTTGGCAAATGCATTATTCACTATGATAGACGATCTATTACATTTTATTGTGTTTCTGTCTTTTAGAATTTAATGGACTCGATACAGAAGTATTGATTAAAGCGCTTAGGACGTTAGAGGCATCCAGGAAGGCGGAATTAATTCTATTTGATGATAATCAAGGTGTAAAGTTCTTCTGAAAGATGTTGGCTCCTATTTTTAATGCACGCTTCTAATGTACATTCTTGTACATTGTCATCACAAGGACAGTATGAAATGTGACTACCTCCAGAGAGATAAATACTAGCAAGGATGATGTATGCGGCGATATTTTTAAGCAATTGCTCTCGTTTGAAAAATAGAATTTTATATTAGTTGCATTTGTCATTCTTTTGATACTCTATTTTTACATGCAAGGAAACATGCTTACGGCGATATAGTTCAATATACATGCAGTGTTCAATATATACGTGAAATTGTAAAATTTTATTTGTACATAAAATAAATTATAATGTATGTACGTTTGTAGCTGGAATTACTCCTCGGTACAAACTACATTGGCGCGTATGGAGACAGGCAAATGCAGCATGTATAATTGTACAAGTACTAAGTAACAGTTCGAACACTTAGCGTTCAGCTAAATCTCACGCGTTACGATCGCTTTCAATCAAAGTTCAATCAAAAATCTATGACATATATAAATATATATATAGATATATAGTGATATAAAACAGTAGTATGTAGAATACAAATGTGTACTATTCGAAACTTTCAACTACGAAGTACAGGGAATTATCATTACGGGGACATATACACATTTAGTACAATTTGACGCAGTATCACTGAGTCGTGGTTTGATGGAAGTAGCAGAGAAGTTCCCTTAATATCATGCTTCAGTTTTTCTCGATTGTGAGAGTTCGATAACATCTTGGACAGGCGGCACTTGTCCGTCTAATTCACCTTTGCTCATGTGCTCGACTATAAACGCACCAAGTGCGTCACCCATTACATTAACAGTTGTCCGGAATCGATCCCTGGAATAGATTAACGTAATTCATTTCTCTTAATCATAGTGGAAGGAGGAACATAAGATTACGTACAGTAACCAGTCAACCGCAATAATTAGCGTTACATCTTCAGCTGGTAGACCAACGGTATCCAGGACCATTACCATGGTAACGAGACCCGCCTGGGGAATACCCGCGGCACCTATACTCGCAGCAGTAGCCGTCACACTAAGCAAAGATTTATTTTTACGGCTGTAATTAACTCTCGCTCAATAATAACCAGGTAATTTTGATCCGACTCTTGCGACGACCGCTGTGCGTCTTTCCTTAGTAAAACAGCGGCATAAACAAGGACGTATTATTAGGAAATAATATGTGATATTAACAACAAATAGAATGTAATATTTACCATAGTATTTTAGAGAAATAATAGTTGCGAAATTTACATTGAACATTTGAAAATCTATGTGAATGAGTATCTTTTACGGTGGGTCAAAATCATCTGGTTAAGATATAATCACTCGACAGATAAACGAAACAGTTCCTACCTGACACCAATAACATTACTGAGCGTCAGTGGCACTTGTCTAACTTGAGCTATGAAAATTGCGGCGACTGCCTCGTACAGCGCCGTTCCGTCCATATTGATAGTCGCGCCGATTGGAATGATGAACCGTGAGATTCTCGGGTCAACACCTACATTGTCCAAGCATTGTAAGGTGACAGGCAATGTGGCTGTGCTGCATTTAATCAAACATATTTCTCATTAGTGTCATCCCTTTTCAAGGGACACAATGACCCAACTTGATGCCCCGGTGTACCTGGATGCTGTCCCAAACGCTGTCACCAACACTTGTCCCAACTTTCCAATGAATTGGAAAGGTAGTTTCTTCGTGCACAGGAAAAATATGAGGGAGAGAGTACCGAAGCCGTGAATAAATAGACCTAGTAATACTGTCACGAAATAGAGGCCCAGCTGGCCTACGATGGCTCCGATATCTTCTATTTCTAATAGCTTCGCGGTAACCAGGAAGAACACACCGATAGGCGATGTCCTGCAATGAAAGGCGCATTTCATTTTGCAATCTTACCGAATGATTATACGTTTCTCAATCATACCATATCACCCATTTAGTAATTATCATCATCGCCTCTGACAGGGCTGTGAAGAAGTTGAGGAGGGGCTTTCCGGGATCTCCCATTTTACTTAGAGCAATCCCAAGGACTACACCGAAGACCACTAATCCTAAAGTGTTTGTTCCATCCGCGTATGAAGACGAGATGATCCAGTCGTTTATTGTGTCATCTGGAAATAATGAAGAATATTGAAAAAGGAGTTTGAATAGTCTTCGCAAATAAGAGTCTTACCAGGTGAGGCATGTTTGGGCTCTGTCAGAATTGTGCGATACTGAAATTGAATTAGAATTTAATAGATAATTACGAGCTCATAAAGAAAACAGATACGCAAATGCTTAAAGTCTCTTAGTATTTCTAATGTACCTACTTGAGCGAAACATGCTTGCACCAGGTTTGGTGGAAAAACGTTCCTATGTTTAACAGTATAAAATTATCATTGACATATTTGAGGAACATCGCGGTAGTGTGGGAATATCGTTTGCTTGACAAGTACCTGATCAAATCGAGCAGTGTATCCACTGTAGTTACATTCCTAGGTGTTACTATTGCTGCTTGACTAGCGAGGCCGTCGCCTGCTATCTCGCCGGGTCTAATAATCAAGACGAGAACTATACCGAGTGCAACGGCGGACAATGTGGTTGTTCCGTAGAAATAGATTGATCGCATACCGATTCTCCCTGCGAATAAAAGTATTATTGTTATTTTATCTTAGTATTAGTAAGTCAGGGTATGTGCTGTCTGGGAATTATCAATTCTGCTTGCGGTAGTTTATCTAGAAGACCAATACAGTTCTGTGCCGATAAAACAAACTTATTGACGTTCATTAGAATGCGAAATCGCAGACAGCGTGGAACATTCGTTCCTCTTTTTGCCGAGGCTAAAAGTGATAATAATATTCGAGCCGTAATTATTATTCGTGTTTATTCAGTTAAGTTGTGCTCACTGCATAAATCATTCCACGAGAGGAAACTCTTGGGCTTGAACAGCTGTTTTTTCGTGTATGTCTTACGCATTTTAAATCATCGTTGTTCATACAGAACTGGAAAAACTTTGCCAAAAACTCTGATACAGTTAGAGTCATCGTAATAATCGATACAATTCGGTGATTGATTAACACTAGGTTTACAAATATTTTTGTGTACCTATCTTTACGGACATCCGTTAAATAGACGTTTTTAAACAAAAACGATTGACGTAATTTAAAAACAAGTACAATCTTAATAGTCATAATACAAGTTAATGAAATCTGTTAGGATTGCGTAAATAATTGTTGGCATAAATTGAAAAAACCTTAATAGTAATTGTTTTTGTAATTATGCACATAAAATCCAAAGTCCAAAATCCAAAGTAATTTCACCGAAATAGCAATACAAAATAAGGTGTTTCAGAATAAGAAAAATTTCTCTAAAAAGATAAAAATTCACATCATAAACAATAGAAAATTGATTATTATGCAAAGGTCAGAATAGAGTATAAGCGTTATCTTTACCAGACAGACTCAGATCCAAGCAGCCAATCGCGCTGATAATACTGGAGATAATTAGAGGCAGGATCAATGCCTTCAGCATCCTAAGGAAAATATCTCCTAGGAACTGAACGTACATGACTTCGCGCTTGGTCCAAGGATCATCCTTGCTGTTCCTCAGGATGAAACCAAGCGCTACACCCCCAATTACGCCAACCACAGTCAGCATCGTCAGCAGATTCTCCGTCATAAACTTCTTCCATTTCTTCGGCGGCGCCATGATTAATTCCTTTTGCCTTGGGAAGGAAAAGTATTCGTTAATATACAGCATCCGACAAAATAGTTGTCACAATCTGCGAAACAGCCACTTGACAAGAAATTAATTTTGGTAGCATGTAGACACGATATGCAAAACTTTTTTAGGGGGTTGCGAGAGAAAGCCTCCTCCCCTAAAAGGGGGATTTTACAAAGTCATGTACAGGTAGCCCTCATACAACACGCCATCCTATAACACGATAAAAAAATTGCAAAAACCTTTGTACAACATTGTACTTCTACAGCCGCGGCGAGGCTTACTGTCCTAAAGATCAATGTTGCGGAAATATTTATTTTCATCTCCGTGGCCTGAAAAGAAAAGTGTCTCACGCTGCTAGTCGGCAGTCTGCGTCGAGCCACGGTGTGTTAAAGAACAATTTTTTCGTCTTTAAGACATTAAGCTTCAGCCCCAAGCCATGTTAGATAAAGATTCTCGGTAGATTATACTGAGCAGTGACGACGAAGAAATTCATTAAATTAGAGTTGCGTTAGATTAAAATAATATTTTGTTTTTTTTTGCTTTGTGTTTTACATACATTTATATTTCTAATAAAAATTAAGTTGTTCATGTAGAGCTAAAAAAAAATATTTGTTCTTAATAAGTTTTTGGAACGTAACCCCCCTTTTTGTACTAGCTCTGGGTCTCATACAACACGGTTTCACATAACACGGCATTTTCTAGGAACCTAACTACCGTGTTATAGGAGGGTTACCTGTATAACAGGTGCGCATAGTAAAAAATTTCACTTTTTGTTCAGCGAACATTTTCTAGATTGTGACAACTATTTTGTCGGACGCTGTACATGTATAGTTTTCAATAGAATGGACAAATATTTCTCGCTCTGTTTCTAAGAGTTGATCGCGCGTCATTGAACGGTGCGCGGATTGAAAGGGGCGTCGCAGGTATATAAAGTGGGTCATTCAGTCAATGTCTGACATTTAAAAGGGAGATTCCGTGCCGTTAACGTTTGTGATTGAATTGTTCATTTAGGGACTTTTGTAGTCTGTTGTCAGAGTTTGCCGAAGTTGCATGTGTTTAACACTAGGTTTACGGAAGCCGTCATTTTGAGCAAAAACAAACGTCAAATATTTTTAACTATGATTATTATGTTATATTATATATTATTATGTTATAGTATTGCAATTAATAATATTGTGTGCTCTACAAGTTCCAACGCTTAAAGTTCGTGTGTAAATGTTAAATGAACCGTTTATTTTGAAATTGAGATTTAATTTTTTTTTTCTTTTGATTGTTGAGTGTGAAAACTGAGAAATTGAGAAATTAATAACATTACAAATATACGTATTGGATACCAATTGACAAATGGACTTAGGCCACTTTCAACGATTTTTATATATGTTATAAAGCGTTTCAAGCTGATCGTTTTTATATGCATATATTATATGTTCGTGGAAACTTATAAAAAAGAAGTTAAACAGACTAAAAGGCGAATCGTGTACACCAATAAGAAGCCAAAGCCTAATTTTATTAAAACACAAATTCTTTACTGTCTCAATGACAATATAAATACGACTTAAGTCACTTTCAAAGCAAATGGTTCAAATAAAAAAAATTTCTTTTAATGAAAATTGTTAAGAAAATTTGAGCGATTCAACACTAGGTTTACAAAAGCTGTCATTTTGCCGAATTTTGAACTTCACAAGCAAAATTATAAAAATAGTTACTATTAATTTTATTCCAATTTATGCTGACAATTATTTATGCTATTCCAACAGATTTAATTAACTTATGTCATGTCTGTTAAGATTGTCATTGTTTTTAAATTAAATTAATCACTTTTTTTAAAGAAAATTTGTGATTTGTTTTAGCCGTCAATTTGACGGGTGTTTGAAAAGAAAGGTTTATAAAAATGTCCGTAAACCTAGTGTTAAGAGTGGGTTTATCTCAAAATTATTCAGTTCAATTTCCTCGAAGACATTCTATTTCGTATATTTTATAATCACAAAATTATTTATTATTCTACAGATGAAAAAAATCTTGCATACCGCAAAGCTTTTTTCTTAAAACCGTCTTCTTTTGTGAAATAATAACTTTTATAATTTGTGACACATGGCGGCATAAAAAATCATGAACATTGTACAAAGTATTATTAACAACTGTGGCAAATTTGATTTAGACAGCATTGTTCGTTTGTTTGTCGAATATTTCTAAACATTACCTGTTTTCGACTATGTACGCCGCAAAAGTCTCTTACAATTAGAGCTTTCGATCATAGGCAATCATAGACAATAGAGTTCATCGTCCGCTCTACTTTTAATTTGCATTGTCATTAGTTCGATCGTACATTTGAGTCATCAAATGCGCGGAGTCTATCTAATGTAAGACAGTACTTCAGTTTCAATGACTTATGCGCTTTAATGTTCCTCGGCTGATATATTTTTGATAGGAAATAAAAGATTTCTAATTGTTAAAGACTAATTAAAATTCCAATGCGATTTAATGATGATGAAGTATTTCTGCACAGCAACAAACTCGGTCGTCAGATTGCAAATTTTACGAGGCTGATAAGACGCCTGGAGATCATCCATTTATATTGTATGCCTCTCGAGCAGGATTTCCTCCGACGTGTACTTTTCGAAGTCATTTATTGTGAGATCAGAGTCATTTGCGTTGTACATGCTTGGATGAAAAACGATGACTTTTTCCATTATCGTCGACTTCTAAGTAGACGCAATTATACGTGCGCTTGGCGTTTCATTCTCTCACAGAGTGCACGATTGCAGGAGAGACCTCTCGAATATTTCAATCGGAGATTTAGAATTATGAGAGTGACACGAAATTTCGCATTTTTAGTGTCGCGCGTCGCGTACGTGATTTCTCACTGACTGACAACGATTAATCATTGGTCGATTGGCAGTGAAACATTACAGTCCGCCTGGCATATTTCCTGGTTAACACAGATGATAATTACGAATTAATGAGGTTGGTGCCGAAAATAAAAATGATGTGATCGAATTTAATATCGGATTAAATATTTTATTACTATGAAAGAAAGCTTTCCTTATGTACTTTGTTCGTGGCAATTAATAGCGCATTAACACTGCCAAAATTGGCAAAACTGCCAAAATTGCAAATTTTTAACTCTTTCACTACACCTTGTTAAAAATGTTTATTATAGTAATTCTTGTGAAAATAAACATGTCTGTGAATGGATGTTCGAGTGTCATCCAAATTCGGGTGACATGGTAGTCAAAGTATTAAAAGTGTCATTTCTAATGTGATGTCATCAAATGATTTGAATACAAAATAGGAAAACTTTAAAGACGTTCAAAGAAAAGCGCCAATAGATAAATATGTCAGGGTTTCTTATATATTCTAGAAAATTAAATTCAAAAAGCGAAGGGTTTCTTATATTCTTATTCTTTTTTCTGTGATGTGAACACAAATAATGAAGTTTTAATGAAGTTTAATTTGATTTCATCAAATGAATTGAACCGAAAATAGGAAAGCTTTAAAGACGTTCAAAGAAAAGCATCAATAGATGAATATGTTAGGGTTTCTTTTATATTCCGATATTTTGCTTTTTGAATTTCATTTTCTTAAATTGTCGCAATATTATTTCGATCATTAATAGTGACCAAGAGGCAACAAACAGCTATTCTCGTACAAAACTGTATGGAAGGTTACTTTTCAACATTGCCAATATGATATAAGACACTCATAAGTTCTCTTACAAAGCTTATATTACGGAAATTGGCGCCAAAAATGAAAATAATGAGATCAAATTGATATTAATGAAAATAATGAAAGCTCGTCTTTGGTTATGTGGTGGAAGACTTGTAGAAAATTTGGTTTTGCGGAAAGTATGTTTAAGGAGGTTGGTGCTAAAAATGAAAATAATGAGATCAGATTGAAATTTAGAGAGGATGATAGTGAATTGTCACTGTCTTCGAGATTTCGACTTATTTGTTTCTACAGTTTTCGAGTAATCAATGTCAAAAAATCCATTCTTATGGCGACGAGAGCAAAGATTACCGTTTATCGCTTAAAAATACGTCATACAATAATAATAGATGAATAAACAATATTAATCAAGCTAAGTTTCCAAAGTTTCATCTGTCTAGTTCGAAAGTATTTTAGCAGAGAGTGCAAAGGAAATGGTTTAATTTGTAGAAATAACGCGATAAATAATATAAAGATAAAACAAACTTATAAAAGCAGGTGTGACATAGCACAAGCTTAATTACAAACAGCTTCGTTTCTCCAGTTCGAGAATATTTCAGCAGAGGGTGAAAAGGGAATAGTTTCATTTGTAAAAATAATCTGATAAATATAGTATAAAAAATAAGGAAAAGCTTATAAAAGCAAAGCAGATATGACATGGCATACACTTAATTGCAAATTGAATTTTACTACTTAAAAATTGGTGTTATTGTAATTTGAAAAGGTCTCAAAATTCTGTGCCAGCGCTCGCATGTTTCCCTTTCACCCCGCAACAAATGACGCCACGAACGTCCTTAACGATCATGTCTTTACGATGTTTCAATGAGGTTCGACGTACAGCATTCTCATCATTGACGTGCAGGAAGGAGCAATTCCACTTAGCGTTTTACACCCAATGCTTTTTTCTTGCCGATAACACGAAATCTCGGAAGCCTCTGCTTCTGCGCGTATGCGACTATCCGTGTGTGTGCGTTAGCTAGCGAAAGAGTTGGCTCGTGCAGATATTTTTCTCGGTGGCCTAGTCATCGGGTCATAAAAGCTACTGCGCGCGCTCGAAAACATGTAACAATTGCCCTGATAAGGATTAACTGGCTTCCAGGAGATATTCAACAGTCAACACCTATCTGCCACGATAGACGAGTTTTTTCCTTTCTAATTACGTTCGAAAGTACCTTCAATCTATGTCTGCCTTAAACATATCTTATATATTTATATAATTATTGTTGTTGTTATGTTGTTAATATGTGGGGTAATATGCAAAGAAGATATATATAAGATAATACATCTTAAACATTTTATATATGTCTTCATTATATATATTTTAAACTTATATATATCTTAAACAGTCAACATCTATCTGCCATGATAGACGATTTTTTTTCCCCTTTCTAATTACCATCGAAAGTCCCTTCAATCTATGTCTGCCTTAAACATATCTTATATATTTATGTAATTATTGTTGTTGTTATGTTGTTAATATGTGGGTTAATATGCAAAGAAGATATATATAAGATAATACATCTTAAACATTTTATATATGTCTTCATTATATATATTTTAAACTTATATATATCTTTAACAGTCAACATCTATCTGCCATGATAGACGATTTTTTTTCCCCTTTCTAATTACCATCGAAAGTCCCTTCAATCTATGTCTGCCTTAAACATATCTTATATATTTATATAATTATTGTTGTTGTTATGTTGTTAATATGTGGGGTAATATGCAAAGAAGATATATATAAGATAATATATCTTAAACATTTTATATATACCTTCATTATATATATTTTAAACAGTCAATACCTATCTGCCATGATAGACGATTTTTTCCCCCTTTCTAATTAAGATCGAAATTCCCTGGAATCTATGTCAGCCTTAAACATTTTATATACATATATCTTCATTATATATATTTTAAAGTTATGTATATCTTAAACAGTCAACACCTATCTGCCACGATAGACGATTTTTTTCCTTTCTAATTACGATCGAAAGTCCCTTGAATCTATTAACCTCTTAAATACGGAATTTAGTTTTAATACTAGATTTACCAAAACCAGTAAAAATCACTGGTTTAAACCTATTTTCATGGGCATAAAAAGTCCTGGTTATCTAGTGTTAAAAATCGAATTAAAATTAAGCAATAGCAAGTACGACGAATATACGCGTCAATCGCACCATAATAGAGATTTGGTTCGACGAGCATACACGTCAACCGCACTCAACTGGTTAAAAATTCGTTCCAACAATTGCAATTCCACGCTAAAACGTGTGTCACGCAGGAACGATCCAATACAAAAGTCCGAAAAGTATACTTTCTTCTACGCTCTACTAGACACACATCCTAGTTCATAATAGAAAAAAGTACTTTCGGTAATACTTTCTGTGCGATACACATTGTTGCCAGGACTGGTCATTCGTCCTTCTGCACTCTCTTCGCAATGCAGGCAAAGGCCGCACATAGTCGAACCGGTAATAACCGGTTCAAACTGTCCCAGAAATCTGCCTCTTTGCACAGCATCCGTCGAGGAAATCGCCACCGCGCACCGAGTACCGAGAACGCAATGTTTTATCGCGATTTAGCTAAGAGCCCCGGCAAAAACTCTCGAGAAGTGGGGGTGGGAGAAACCGAGACGAAATCAAGTGGGCAAAAGTAAATCGATCGCTTTTGGAGCACCAGAACTGCTGGAATTGCTGTGTCGTAGTGGGTTTTAAAATAGAATTCAGTCGCCGAGGAAAGTCCTGCTTGTGAGCGATCACAGTTTTTCACGCGGCATTCTCTTTTTCCTGCCAAGAGAGCAGCGATTCTTTTTTACTTCATGGAAGTGTACATCGATACAAAAAAGAAGGAAGAGGCGGTTGAACGGAGAGAGAACGATAGGAAGTGAGAGGTGGAATGGCGGAAGAGAGGTATTGGTTTGAAATTTCCCTTTCACGCGCGCACGTGCAACAGCAGCAGCACTAGCAGCAGCAGCAGCAGCAGCAGCATCGTGAGCGGACAGTAGCGAGCGTGCGAGCGATCCGACACTGTTGTGTATCTGTTACGCGCCGGGACTTTCCGGGTTTGCATTAGAGGATAAGTTTACGGATAAAGGGAGAGTCGCGAGTATGTGGAAAGGGGCCATTCAGGAGCGGTGTCGGCAACCGATCGATCATTATTGAATGCGGACATTGTCAAAGGGAAACGATGAGGATAAAGGCTCTCCTCATAGATTTAGTAGAAAGGGACGCGTGGGGAGAGGACGAGCGCGACGATAGTCCGTTCACCCTCCAATTTTCCACACGTGTCCACGAAAAATTCTCCCCTCTCGTCGGAGAACCCACTCGAATGGGAACTAGTATCTCCCCTTAAATCGAATCACATGTGACTAAGTATTCCGTGCATCTTCTACTCTGATCTTTATCGAAAAATACTATAATTTATTTCTATAAAATCTAATACATGCTATAATAAAACTTTGTTGGAATTTGTTTTATGATTGCCTTCACTTAGATTGCTGATTTAATAATATCGATTATTACTCACCTTTGAGTTCTCTTTCTCTCTTTCAGTATTCCTTGAACCGTCGACCAGTGAGGACCCTTAACCACGTTCGCTTCCCTTCACGAATTTGAAAACGTACGAATAGTATATCTTGGAGTGTTCAAGCGAGTACAATTATGAGAACTGTCTGATTTCGCTGAGATGAATCGGAGAGTAGTGGAGAAGAGCGCGAAAAGTGGCGCCTCCCGTGAATGTGATCGGAGTACTGGTCGCGCGCGTCACACGTTCCGATTCTGGCGAGCGGAGTGCCGGCTGCCGAGAGCGGCCCATGAAAGCCCTTTGCGTCGTTCTCGGTGAGCACTTGCTCGCTCTGAGACGTGCGTGCCTGCGTGCGTCGCGGATCACTACGACAGTATCTGCTCTGCTTGTACGTCCTATCTCTGCTTCTTCTTTTCCCCAAAATTCCTCCACAACCAACTGCACTACGCTCTCTGTAACGCTCGTGCGTTTCACGCGTGAACACGCGTCTCTGCCGCTCTCGCAGTTCTGTCAGTTTTGGTGTTTAAATTTGAGCTTTTCATTGTTTTCTTATTTGTTCTCTCTGATTTAGTTGTTTATGAAAAGAGTGCATCTATTCATTCTGTTTACTGCTTTTATTTGTTTGTACTCCAAAAGAGTTGCGATGCTTACTTGATCATTTTTAGAGTTCTTTTTATTAGGGAAACGCGCGCCTCTTTCGCTCTCATGGTGCAATTACTTTTGGTGTCTTTAAATTTGAATTTTTCATTCTCTTCCCATCTTTTCTTCTTGCTTTTATTTTGAATTCTAAAAAATTGCCAGCTTACTTAAATATTTGTTGAGAGTTCTTTTTATTAGGGAAACGTGCGCCTCTATTGCTCTCATGGTACAATTACTTCTGGTATCATTAACTGTTCTTAGTGCTTTTATTTTGTATTCTAAAATAGTTGCAATGCTCGCTTCAAAATTTTTAGAGATTTCTTTTTATTGACGAAAGTTTATTCTGTGTTAATTCTTGCAGAAGGTGTTGCTTTCAATGAATTATATTTTAGACTAAGTTTCCCGGCCATTTAATTTCTCTTGGGATGCGCAAGCAAGACTTTCAGAAATTCGTCAGATATTTTGTATTAATCAACTAATTTCAAGATTCGAACATAAGAATAGTCCAATTTCTTTCTAAAAACTTAACCTTGTCCCAAGAATTACATTTTAGAGTAAGATAAGCAAAGATTCGTATATATAAAAATTGTCTGAGAAATAAAAGATCACAAGAATTTGATAGCATTGTAGGATCCCTTCGAAATTTTCCCAACCATTTCGTGTATATGAATACAATGCATGTGTGCATCCACTTTAGAGCATCATTTCCACGTGCAGCTGCAGAACGAGGAATGCGGGCAGGGAGTTCGCTTCGCAATCGCATTCCATTCTCTGTGTGTTGTAACGAGTAAGCCAATTGACCCGGAAACGCGTGACATTTTTTTCCCTTAATTAAGGGAAAGACGAGGAATTCGGCGCCTGGCTTAGACTTGCACTCCTTATGAGATGCACTCGGCACAATTCAATTGAAAGACTCCAATACATAGATAAATCAAGTCGATGTAACTCGGATCGAGACCTTTCTGTCATCGGCAATGCAAAGTTCATACGCATATGAACATTTTTTCAATTAAGTGACACATTAATTGTTCGAATTGACTTGGCGAAAGTCGTAATTTAAATTGATTGCTTGAGCATTGTAATGTGTAGAAAGTATAGAATAAGTGGTGTAAATGTTGTCATTGTGTCGAAAACACTCGGAAATAGTAGAACTTGTCATTAAATTCTCTTTATTACTTATTTCGGCTTTTCCGTGTTTTCTAACCTTCCCGAACGTTTCGAGGACTGCGATTTCCAATACAGATTCAGTATTCAGTCAAGAATCGCCGGTTAAGTTCCAGAGCCCAAGCTCAAAGTTCAATTTTTCGCCCAAAAAATGTCAAGGCCCTTTTAAATTTTTGGGATTTTTCGTCATTTCCGGCATTTTTCTGAATCGTTCATAGATCTATAATTCGAACGTTTCAACTCATAGAAGACAAACAATCAGAGGTCCAATTTAACTATCAATCTCTGACTGTACACAGTTAAAAATTATAGCACATAAATCCATGGGATTTTCATATTCTGTCATAGTTCGTTAACGGCAAGACATTTTAACCCATTAAGCGCTAAGTTGTGTGACGTTTAGCGTGTGCTGCCAACGCTGTCGACTGCCCACTTTTTATGATAACTCGCAAATTGAATGGTTTATGCGAATACCCATATATGCGTTCATAGCTTATGGTGAACGATTTTGCGGAACGCATATATGTGTTCATAGGACTCATAGCTCATGGTGAATGATTTTGTGACGTTTTGTGAAGTTGTGTGACGTTTAGCGTGTGCTGTCAACTGCCCACTTTTTATGGTAACGCGCAAACTGAATGGTTATGCGAATACCCATATATGCGTTCATAGCTTATGGTGAACGATTTTGCGGAACGCATATATGTGTTCATAGGACTCATAGCTCATGGTGAATGATTTTGTGACGTTTTGTGAAGTTGTCTGACGTTTAGCGTGTGCTGCCAACTGCCCACTTTTTATGGTAACGCGCAAACTGAATGGTTATGCGAATACCCATATATGCGTTCATGGCTCATGGTGAACGATTTTGCTGAACGCATATATGTATTCATAGCGCTTAAAAGATTAATGGGACACTTAGCCGAGTTGAAATCGAGTTGCTTGAACAGTAGATAATAAAATCATAGATTTATGGCAAACCGCAGTTTTACGCGAAGGGTGCGAGTGCGCGTAGTGTAAAGACCAGTTACTTTGATCTGCAAACCGGCATTCAAGTTAATTCGTATTCAGCGCCGGGTAGACTTTAGAGTTCTCTTATCAGAAGGTAAGAGAACACTTACCTTTGAACTGTCTTGTCGACAACACACAGATTCATTAGCGATATACTCTGACTAACTTTTCCTGACACATTCCATTTCATGGCACTGGAATATTCTTGCGTCCTATTGCAAGTTAATTAAAAGTTTGAAGTAAATGCATTATAATGTAAGAAATAGGGTTTTATGTACCACTGTCAATGATATTCACAACGTCATAGAAGTTTCCACAAATTGGAAGTATTTTGAATGAGTGTGTTATGTGTTAACGTAATCACATACGATTTTAATTGCACCGCTTTTTGCGCCGTAACCGACTTTTTCTACATTCTTTTATTTTTTACGGCTCGAGTTTTCGGTTTAAAAATATAAAAAAATTTAGCAACAAGTACCTTACCAATTGACATGCCTTTGATTTTTTTCAAAATTTTACATCCACTGTGTTGGGAATAATTAATGGAAAACCTATTCTTTCTATGTTCTTTTATTTTTCATGGCGCGGATTTTCAATTTAAAAATCTGGAAAAATTTGACTACATGTATTTTGGCAATTCAGATGGCCTCGATTTTTTTCAAAATTTTGCATCCACTATGTTGGGAGTAATTCATGAAAAACCGACTCTTTCTACGTTCTTTTATTTTTTACGGCTCGGATTTTCAGATTAAAAATATGAAAAAATTAGACAACATATGTCTCGTCAATTGAAGTGTCTCTAACTTTTCTCAAAACTATGCCTCCACTTAGTTGGGAGAAATTCACGAAAAACCTACTATTTTTATGTTGTTTTATTTTTCACGGCTCGGGTTTTGCATCTAAAAATCTGTAAAAATTGGTTAATATGTGTTTCATCAACTGAAGTATCTCTGATTTTTCTCGAAATTTTACATCCACTTTGTTGGGAATAATGAGTGAAAAATCGATTTTTCATTTTTTCCCTTTATTTTGCCCAGTCGCAGATTCGTCCGTAGATCGATTGTTTGAGCATTGAAACGCGTGCAAAGAATCAGTGGCGTAATAGCCAGCATTGCATTGAAAGCACTCGGAAATAGTAGCCCCTCTCGTTAATTTGCCGTTTACCAACATTTCCGAACGTTTCAAGGATTGTGATTTGCAGTAGAGATTCAGTATTCAGTCAGGAGTGGACGGTATAAGTTCTAGAAATCTAACTCAAAGTTCATTTTTCCGCCAAACAAATATCAATGTCAAGGTCAATCCCTTTAAATTTTCTCGGTTTTTGGTCATTCTTGGCACTTTTCGAAATTGTTCATAGATCGATTGTTTTTAGCATTGAAACGCGTAGAAAACATAGAATCAGCGGCGTAAGAGCCGGCATTGGATCGTAAACCTTATAATACGCTACTTCGTCTGAGCAATGCGTCGTGCAAGTACAGGTACTTACAATTAGTTAAACAATCTAGTGCTATAAAATATGAATTCTTCCACATAATTTAAGTGCAATCTCATACACGTTTGTTATAGGTGGTGAATACTCCGATTTATCATCTTATCAACTGCAGCTCAAGCTGTATCCTGCAATCTCCATCAATCCAGTGATGCCAAAGTGTTAATAATAATAAATATATGTAATATTGTGTAATACTGATATATTTGCAAATAAATGAAAGAAGTCCAATAAACTGATGTCGTTCTTTTCCCAAACAAGCTGTTCCTATCTTCCTACTTCTTAAGTTCCCTGCCCAAAAATTTCTAAGTCCAAACGCGGAACTTTTTTAATTTTATAACGTCACCGATGACGTCGCCGGAAAACGTTCTGAAATTTTCTTTGTGACGTCATAGAGAAAACGAGTCACTTTTAGTAGCAAGTAACAATTTTCAGCGAATTTTCTCTATGACGTCCCAAAGAAAATTAGCAAACCTTTTTCCGGTGACGTCATAAAATTAAACAAAATTTCCCGCGTTTGGACTTAGAAAATTTTCGGTGTGGGAAGAGGAATGGTTCATATGTATAAGACCAGGTTAATTTATAGACTTCGTTTATTCAAGAAGCTGTTAAGTTGACATAGTGTTGTTATACACCTTTCTTATTATTATATACTATATTGAGGAACTGTACCACTTCAGCAACTTTGAAATGATGCAGGGATGCATA
Source organism: Ectemnius continuus (assembly GCA_910591665.1). Lineage (NCBI taxonomy): Eukaryota > Metazoa > Arthropoda > Insecta > Hymenoptera > Crabronidae > Ectemnius > Ectemnius continuus. The sequence continues at coordinate 10,953,261 of OU342868.1, read as the reverse complement.
GGGTTTCAGCTGTAATTGATAAGATGATAATCCATGATTCATGGAATGCTCACCCTCTAGAACAAACAAGTATGAAATTGCTATTAAAGTATGTGTAAGAGGTCTTCATATTTTATAGTACTAGAATATTTAATTAATTATAAATACCTGTAATTACACGATGCATTGTTGAGACGGAGTAGCCTATTAGAGGCTTTTTGATACAATGTTTTCTACGCGTTTCAATGCTCAAACAATCGATCGATCTATGAACGATTTTTAACGAAAAAATTGAACTTTGAGCTAGAACTCTGGAACTTATATCGTCAATTCCTGATAAAATACTGAATCTCTGCTGCAAATCTTAGTTCACGAAGCGTTTGAGAAAGTTGGAAAACGTGGAAGAGCTTGAATAAGCGAGAAACGATAAATTAATGAGAAGGGGAAGCCTATTAGAGGTTTTATGATATAATACCTCTTACGCCACTGATTCTATGTTTTCCATCTTTTCCATGAGTTTCAATGCTCAAACCATCGATGTATGGACTATTCAGAAAAGTGCCAAAAATGACCAAAAACTCAGAAAATAAAAGAAATTGTATTTGGAAACTTTTGGCCGATTTTTCTTTTCCCTAACAACAGTATAAAGTATGTGACAAAATATCCGTAGGGAAATAGTTTCCCGAGATAAAAACTTTTAGACAATATAATTCACATTCCATAGTAACAAATGCAGTAGAATAGAAACGTAGCGAGGACTAACATAGCGATGTATAAACCAAACGTTTATTAAAAATCCAATTAATAATACATGTTTGTTCTGATTAAAGTATATCCATCCGGCATACTGTTAAGGACATACACAAGTTGACAATTTATAAGAAAATACTTGGTCAATACTGCCGAGAAACAAAATTAAAATTGCAGACACTTGAAGTGAGAGCACACAAAATAAACAGAACGAAAAATATCCTTAATTTCAATACGAGACGCCTGCGGTATCATTACTTGTTTCGTGGGTAGGTGTCGGTAATAAAGTAAAAGTTTTGATCTACTCCTGATATAACATATTACAAGGGTGCCTATCCCAGTCAGCATACTAAAATATGTTTTTGTAACAATAGTAGAAATTAATAGAAAAAAATAAAGAGTAGCACACGTGTGCAAGGCACTCTAATCACAAAGTTGGCTGGAAGGATCTAGATCTCTTGTTCAAACAATTTCCCATGCGGAATGTGCACAATCCTGTTGCAGAATTTACGCATTTCGACCGAACCAGAATGTTTGCTCTTTTTCAGTTGATCTTAAGGTACAGAATACCCCGCCTTTTCAGTAAATCTGAAGATCGAAAAAACAAAAACAGCAGATGCGCATGTTGCAGTTAAGAACTAAGTTGCTCTATAGACATATGTACAGTATACTTCGCTGACATTTTGTGAATGACACACTGAAGTAAACGAGGAAGTTAGAAGACCACAGCCACGCTACAATTTAGAGCAAACGTGAACAAAAGAAACTGTACTCTCTTTCTCTTTCTCTCTCTCTCTCTCGCTCTCTCTTTCACTCTCCCTCTTGTTGTCGAAAGAAACATCATGAATAAATAATCCAGAACTTTATCGGACTCTAATTTTCCTGGGAAATCTTCCTGCTGTCTGAACTAGCGCTACTGGTAATTCTCAATCTTCATTAATTGTAGATGCCACAATCATAGCTGAGTTCTTCCATGAGTATTAATAATGATCCGAAGCATTATGTACAAGGAGATCCATGCTCAGAGTCACTGTTCCGATGGCGGTGGTGATGTGATTTTTCTCTTGAAGAGTAAAACATGAGGTTCTGCCGTGAAACAAGAAAATGCACATTTAATATCCTACTTGATTATCACAAAAGATTTAAAACTAAGAAATATTTTTACCAGGATTATGCCTCATATAATGAATCCATCCCTGACTTTGTTGAACACCAATGGCTCTCCACTCTTGCTCAGAGAGCAAATGATTTGGTATTAATTTCACCATCTCCTTAGGCAAGACAACATGCCTGAAATACAGACAAACATTTCAGCCTTGTTACAATGTCACATACAACCGAAATCTATTCACGTAATTTTCCGTCCAGCATGCGATTAACAATGAAGCTCTTTCTTCCCCATAACAAGTGATACATTGTTGCACTTCGTTCGAAACATTGAGAGCCCCGTGAAACAATGTTTCCGGCAATGAAAACTCGGTCTATCAATGTCAGAATTTATGCGCGACACTATTACAAAGCGTTCATTGTGTTCCTTTCAACGTAATATCGAAATATTCCCTCCAAGCAACATAACGCGCCATATGCCTTACGATTTCTACTTGTTGAATAAGCCGAGTCTCTAAACTACGGCCACTCTTATGTAGTAAGCATCACTATTACATAGCCTGGAAAGACGATAAACCGGCGAAACGAGACGGGCATAGTACGAGCAAAGCTAACGAAATAGAGTAAAAAAGGTACGCTTCCCGGCCATTTAAATTCTCTCGGGATGCGTAAGCGAGGAGACTTTCCGAAAATCGGCAGATATTCTGCGTTAATCGGCTGATTTCGAGATTCGAGCCTAGGAATAGTCTAATTTCGTGAATGAGGATAAAAGCGGGTTAAAGAAGAGTGAGCCTTGGGGCCCCAAGACAAAATGGGGGCCCGAGGACAAAGTGTCCCAGTGGAATTTGGGACATGCCGCCGAGCAACGTGCCTTGCATGAATTCTCGCTTACCTGTACTCGTATTTGTCGTCGTAGTACTTGCTTGAATAGTAGATGCTGTGCGGCATTGTTCCCTCAGTGATCCTGATCACGAATTGGCAGAACTTTTCTACGCACCCGTCGCAGAGGACGACAAACGGTCCCGACGTACCGCAAAACGTTTCACTCTCTCGCAGGCGTACGCTTTTCTGTTTGAAATCGTTTGAAAACCTTCAACGGATGTCGCCCCTCGTGGCGGAGCTGCCTGCGAAAGTACTCTCCGATCGTTGACCGACTAAAATCAGCGCAATTACTCTTAGTTTTATATTTTGAAAATAATAAACTTTATAAAGAATGTTAATCTAAATTTAGAAATAGTGAAATGTATTCGACGGATTGGAATTCGTAAGTTGAAGAGAAATTTCTGCCAAGCAGGAACTCGCCGACCGGAATCAGCTGTTCGACTATCCAAAATGGAGGATGCTTGTCCGTTACGCCTAAGTTTTTTCGCTGCCACCTAAGGTTATGTGTCAGACAAACAAAGGCACTGTGTCATATTTTCAATAGTGAAAGTGACATGTGACGAAGTAAAATGGGGAAATATTCGAAGAAGTCTGACTATGAAAGGACGAGAGTCGAGGACAAGGATCGTCGACGACATAAAGACAAGATATCGCGTAAGGATTCTGACAGTGAATATGATCACAGGTCAACAAGCTCGAAATCGAAAGATAGGCATTCCAAAAAGTCTAGCGAGAGGCGTAAAAAGTCTAAGGATCGCGATGCGTCTCGTTCGCGTGATTCGCGCAAGAAATCTTCGAAGCACAAAAGCAGAAGAAGGTATTTAATACATCAATGTTGTTTACAATACATATAATGACTTTTACAATAATTTGTTTATAATATATTCTCTACTACTTGCTAGATCGTCCTCCTCATCTTCATCGTCTTCCTCATCGTCTACATCCAGTGCTAGTTCCGAGGATTCGTCATCCTCGTGCTCTTCGTCAAACTCTACTAAGTTGTTAGAGAAATTGCAAAAGCAACGTCACAAACAAGTAGAAGAACGGAAGCGGCAGAAAGAATTGATGAAAGCAACTGAAACTGCAGAAGAGAAAAGAATAAGGAGATTGAAAAAGAAAGAAGCTAAGGAACGCAAACGCAAGGAGAGAATGGGTTGGGACAATGATTATTTGCATTACACGAATACAGATAATCCGTTTGGTGATGGCAACTTGCTGTCCACATTTGTTTGGTCTAAGAAACTGGAGAAAGAAGGCTTGCTCGGAGTTAGCAGAGAGGAATTGGAGACGAGAAATAGACATAAACAAGAGGAGAATAAGAGAGAATTAGAGAAAGTTAAAAAGAGGAGGCAAGAAAGAGAATTGGAAAGGCAGCAGAGAGAAGAAGAGATGACAATGTTGCAAAGAGGAAAGGAAGCTGCTCAATTAGAGCAATGGGCAAGGCAGGAAGACCAATTTCATTTAGAACAAGCAAGGCTGAGATCTCGCATAAGAATACAAGATGGTCGCGCAAAACCTATTGATTTACTCGCTAAATATATTAGCGCCGAAGAGGAGGTCGATGCTGTCGAAATGCATGAACCATACACATATTTAAGGGGATTGCATGTTAAAGATCTGGAAGATCTTATTGAAGACATTAAGGTCTATAAAGAATTAGAGCGTGGAAAGAATTTGGATTACTGGAACGATATTACAGTTATTGTTGAAGACGAACTCCACAAACTTCGAAAGTTAGAGAGATCTGAATATGAAGTTGGTAGGTTTGCCATCACGATCTTCTATTACAATATTGAATTATTATGAAATCATCTAATTATATCTAATTATTATTTCTTTTTAGCTGTTGGAAGAAGAGAAGGTATACACGAGTCTGTTGCTAAAGATGTGACAGCAATCTTTAAAGGTAAAACTGCCGCACAACTGGAAGCCTTGCAATTGCAAATTGAAGCGAAAATAACGGGAAAACCTGAAGGCGTAGATATAGGATATTGGGAAAGCTTACTATCACAATTAAAAGGTAGATTGAGAGCAAGTGAAGCGAACCAATTTTCACAAAGTAAATTGCAATATTACTCATTGTTAAACAAACGTTTTACACTTCTAGCTCACATGGCAAGGGCGCGATTAAGAGATCGCCATCAAGAAAACTTACGAAAGAAATTGGAAGTGTTAATCGCCGAGCAAGGCGTAGCAAGAACTGAAAACGAAACGGAAAATTTGCAAGGTCAAAGTGAGAATCCGTCCAAACATGAAGAACAGCCTACGACTAGCACGGCAGAGAAGAGCGAGGAAAGTCAATCCGAGTATGTAGTTTATCTAAATAATTAAACTCACGTTAAATTACAATTTCTTCACTTAATACTAATTATGTCTTGTCTCTTAGTGAGGACCAGGAGGCCACAAACGCGGCAGACGACCTTCTGTCTGAATCGTTTTGCGACTATGAATCCGGAGGCTACTCGCCGAAATATATTCCTTATTCGCAACTCGAGCCCGGCACACTCGTCACTCTTGAAGAAGATGACAATCAGAGATTGGAATACGCGAGGAACCAAGTGCTCCGCACTGGTCGCAAGATACAGAATGTAATGACTGCGGAGGAGCAAGCTTTGCACCGCGAAGCACGCAAGAATATGGGTTCGGATGAAGCACAGTTCAGCGTTGAATCCTCACTGGAGGCACAAATATACCTGTGGTCGGATAAATACAGACCGAGGAAACCCCGTTACTTCAACCGAGTGCACACCGGCTTCGAATGGAACAAATATAACCAGACCCACTACGACATGGACAACCCTCCACCAAAAATCGTACAGGGTTACAAGTTTAATATTTTCTACCCGGATCTCATTGACAAAAATACAACCCCCGAATATTTCTTGGTAGGTATTAAGACAAACCTTTCTAATCCCTCATAAATTATATTGTTATTGACCAAACCCTTTTGTCCATTTCAGACACCGTGTGCTGACAATAAGGACTTCGCAATTCTACGGTTTCACGCTGGTCCACCGTACGAAGACATTGCATTCAAGATAGTGAATCGAGAATGGGAATACTCGTACAAACGTGGATTTCGATGCCAATTCCACAACAATATCTTCCAACTATGGTTTCATTTCAAACGCTACAGATACCGACGATAATCCATCTGCAGATTGTACATTTGTGAATTCTGTAAATACAAAATTCAACTTTTTCACTCCAACTTCCGAATCGAATTTTGCAATAAAGTATGCAAAGTATTGCACTCTAGAGTGCAGAATGATTTTACACGTAAACTGTTTATTATGTTCTTGCTCCCGTTCTTTATCCATCCATTACTATTATCGCGGTTCGATCAGCTACTGTTACCCCGAAAAAGACCGGAATCAATATTTTAATATATGAACCGTGACAAGCTAGAAGGTGCTTTATAAGGCTTTTCGTACTTCAAATTAGAAGGAAAGTATTTTGGGCGAGTAATGCAAGATATTTGCAAAGTTCTATATAATCATGATGTGCGTCGTAGAAAGGTGCGTGATCGCGTTCGGCTCATTCAAAATAGCAGCCGTTGTAACGCGTTTCCGCTCGTTGAGGAGAACGCGTGGCCGAGGGGAGCGTGGTACGTATAGTATATAGTTGTTTAATAGTAGTCGTTGGATCGATTTTCTTAGCCACCTGTATTCTCACACAGCGAGAAAGGTAAAAGCTATATGAAGCCAATGGCAAGGTAAACCGAAGCTCAGTGCACCGCGTATAATGCTAGCAGGGACTTACGCGCGCAGTGATCCATTGCTTTCTCCCATCTAGTTCATTACATACGTCGACTGTTAATTAAAGCGGAAATGTCTGGTAAAAAGTAGAACACATTAAGAAAGTTGATTAACACTAAGTAGAAAATCACGAACAATTCTCAAAATCGAACAACACGTTTTATATAAAACCCGGTTTACTATTTAATAGAATATGGTGCTTAAAAATTGTTAATTGGAACAGTTTAAATAAATAAATGTGCCATTATGTATTGAATTTTAAAAATATCTAAAACCGTGCCAAAAGTCTAACCCTCGTGAATGCAATTCAGCTGTTCGTTACAACGATCCAGTGGATCAATGTATGCGATGCAATCAGCAGAGATAACGAATACATACGTACAGCTAATTGCTCTCGCCCGTTTCAACTACAACGTAGAAAAATTCTAATGGAAATTGAATGCACGCCTGGGATCATCGAGTGCCGCTAGAACTTTGTGATGAACTGGTGTAATAAATATAAATATAAACTTTGACAGAAGCTAAATTCAAGCAAATAGAAAAAGGATGACTGAAAAAATCGCAAGGAAATTGAATCGTTTGGCGTGATGGCTACAAATGTTAGTGTGGACAGTAAAAAATAAAAAATAACCTTTCCAATCAAACTTAACTAACTCGACTAAACAAGTGCTAGTAACTGAAACTTATTCGCAAACTGCTGACTAAATATTTTCAAAAACCATTCACAGTGTATCTTTTAAAAACTACATATGCGTAGGTTGGAAGCTACGAAAAAGTGTTCTAATTAAGTAGGTGCGTGAACTGTGGGAGGAATTGACATTTTCACTTAATGCTATTACGTAAAGTACAGTGGAAATCATGAAATGGAAACGCGGACCGTCAGAGTACCTCTCTGAAAAAACCTTCCTGGTAGTCAAAGATGACTTGGTCGCTCTTCGGGGCAGATCTGGTAATTATATCTAACTTGACAATTTATTAGAACTTGTAACTCTATCAATAACGAAAAAACGAAATTACTATTCTTTATTTTTTGATAAATTCAAAAAGATATCGAAAAATGTATCAATAAGTTACATACAAAAATATAAAATGATTTTATAATCATAAATACAAAAAGATTTGAAAATGATTTAAAGGAATAAATTGAAAGCGAAGCATTTAGAAACGTTGTTAATTATTATAAAGGAATACAATTGATATACCAATCGAAAAAGTAATGCGATTTTACATTAGTGCTAGTAGTCATTTTACATTTTACATTACATTAGAACACTTAGTTCTAATACTAAAATGATTATCTTATAATCATTATTATGATGTTACAATCATAAATACAAAAAGATTTGAAAATAATTTAAACGAATAGATTGAAAGGGAAACATATTAGAAACTTTCCCAATTATTCTAAAGGAATACAATTGATATATCAATCGGAAAACTAATGCGATGTTAATAGTCGATTCTAATACTAAAATGATTATCAGGAAAAGAGAAGCACAAAGGAGCAACGAAGGCGAGCGATACAGGCACTTGGCCGCCGAAGATGAAGAGGATCGCGCCTCTCTACGAGGACACCGACAGGCCGAAAACAGCAAATCTCGAGAAGCCAAACATTCTGAATCCAAAGCTGATCGATAAGCTGGATATGTCTTTACTGAGCAAGGAGCTGCTATGCGAGTCTATGACGCGATTTCAACTATCGAAAAGGCCAAGTGGGGGAACGCTGTCTATTCCGTCGTCATCGAAACGTCGACAGAGCACCGCCGCGAGCGAACAGTCACGGCAAGCCTCGGCTACCTCGGTCTCCGTCTGGTCCAACCGTGGTAGCTCGGCGCGCCCGAAACGCAAGAGTTTCGAGCAGCTACCGCTAACTGACACCAAGTTCAGCCAGCACGATTTACCAATTGAATCACCGATGCAGAAGCAGGCACGAATCACCGCGCAGGAGACTCTTCCCGCGAGGAAGCAGCCGCTCGACAACAAGAGGCTCGATGATAATAACAATAGGTTCGTCACAGAAACCTTTTCTTTTCGTTTATTGATCCTTCTATTGTTAGATAATTCTTTAACTCAGCACGCTTTGATTTTGCAAATGACAAGTGTCTTGTAAAAAAGTATTATGCAAGTGTAGATGACGAGATAAAAGTTATCTGTAATATCTAAGCTAATTGTGGGTGCCTTAAGTGCTTAGAATTTTTGCATGTGTCACACTGAGAGCGGCTATAGTCGCTCTAAAAATGCATTAAGATAGCATTTATCACAGCTAAAATCTCGTCGGTTGCAATTAGCGTTCTTACTTACATTTCGCCGTAGTCAAAGGGTTAAAAACGAAGGCTTCTGCAGAAATTAAACGAATTACTGCAAATTATGAATTATTTTTTCTATTATAAAAATAACGAATTATTAATTTTTTCGTTTAATTTCTGCACAAGCATTCGTTTTTAGAAATAACTTTTGAATGCAATACAAAAGAATGCAAAATTACTGCTTGTCGCTTGGCACGGCGAGCTTTATCACAAGGTTTATCTAAAGCTCATTTCCACAAATAATATTTACGCGACAATCTACAAAGCTTGATAAAGTGTGATATATAAAAGCTGTAACAATGGTGTATACAGGAATGGCACAAGCGGCGTTTCCAAGGTACCAGCGTTATCCAGTGTGAGAAAGAGAAGTTCAAGGGCGACGGTATCGGCGGACTTCCAGGTATTCACGGGATCGAGTGTGAGAAGCGCCCCGGAGCCGTGCAAAGCCTGCGGACGTCCGGACCAGCCGGAAAGATTTCACAGCCATCCGAAGGGTACATTCGTGAAGGAGAAAGATAGTCCTAGTAATGGGAAATTGCGAAGTCCCGTGCCGAAGTCCATTCAAAAGCCGGTGCCGTTGCACTTCCGAAGCGATAAGAACAAAAACAAGCCGGAAGAGTTGGAGGCGAAGGCGAAATGTCCTCGCCAGAATGCCAAGGAAGAGCCGAGAGAATCGAGACCGTCCTCCGCGCCCATTAAAAGGGGCCCTAAAACTGTTACCTGTTACATATGCGGCCGGGAATTTGGCACCGCCAGCTTTCCCATTCACGAACTCAAGTGTATGGAAGTAAGTCTCTTTAATCATTCTGCCAACAATGCTATTCTCGCGCGCTATGAATCTCCGTTGCCATTCTTGAGTGACCTTTGCAGTAACAATAGTCGATAAACACGTCGTTTTCAGGATTTTTGTACCATTCCACGAACACGCTAACCAAATGAATCTTTCGCGATTTTTTATACTGGCAGTTGTAATATACTTTAACAGTTATTTTTCAAAAGACGATTTTAAAGAAAAGCTTTTCCAATCCGCAAAGGTCACTTAATTCTTTCTGATAATTCTATTATTGGGTCAAAACAACACTAAAGGGGAAACATACAGTGAGCGAATAATTAAAAATAACTCCTTCTGCAATTGAAAAATATTAAGTTTTTGAAATATATTCGTTAAATTTGACGGCGTATTCTAAAGTATTAAGAAAGTTTCGCTCAACTTTCTATACGTGGATTAATAAACGTCAAGGGTGGATTAATCAAGAAATTCGCAATTGCCCATTATATTTCCAGTCTAACGCTGTATATTACCTCTTAAACACTCTGCAGCCCTTAACACTAAACTTACCAATTACCGGTCAAACGACCGTTTTCAACGGGGAAGTACAGCTATAAAAAAGTGTTGATAGGTTTAGTGTTAACATTAGGACAAGCATTTGCTCATATAAACTTACAAAAATGAAAATCACGTTCCCATTTTTAACGATTCAATATTCTATAAAAATTGACTCACTTACATTAATTACAACTGAATTAAACCAACTTTACTTACTTAAAACTTAAAAGAATAATCGCGACCTCTTTCTTCTGATTGACCAAATGCCGGGATTGAATTACTTGTCGGGGGAATCTTGGCAAGCCCCAATTGACGTATCACGAAGAAAGAGACGTCGAGTTACACTTGCTAAAGAAATGTTGGAAGTTAACGCGTGTCTCCATAAGCACGTAATAAGTCAAGGCCCTTCGTGAAATCGATGCGAGCTCATAGAGGCGATATGCATGTCGCTAGCTCTGATATGGGATACGTTTGTGCACGTAAACTCGTATGATATACTATCTCGTATCAACCAGTCGCCGAGAAGCCGGCACCGGGTTAAATGTAACTCGCGGGGGAGTTGCACTTAATATATGCATATTATATCTATATGCATATATGCACCTTGTTCGATACGACCTTCGTTACAGTGACTGTAAAGATGTGTCAATCTTCTACCTTTTATTCGATTCAATCCGATCTTATTACAAAGGAACAATAACAGCTAAATCTATTAAAAATCGCAATATCTAATGGATTACTTCTATCAAATGGCTTGCAAGCATTAAATCATCAATGTAATAATTTACTAATCCTTTACACAGAACGTATTTCTCCTAAATATGCAAGAACATTATTGCTAGTATTGTTAACTGATTTCTGTCACTTTTGGTTTTCTTAAATTATTGGTGTTGCACTTAATATATGCATATTATATGTATATACACATATGTATATGCACCTTGTTGGATATGACCTTCGTTACAGTGACTGTAAAGATGTGTCAATCTTCTACCTTTTATTCGATTCGATCCGATCTTATTACAAAGGAACAATAACAACTAAACTTATTAAAAATCGCAAAATCTAATCGATTATTTCAAACAAATGGTTTGTGAGGACTTAAATCAAGAATGCAATAATCAATGCAATAATTTACTAACTCTTTGCCTAGAACGTATTTTTACTAAATATACAAGACTACTGTTGTTATTATTTTTAACTGATTTCTTTCACTATTGGCATCTTTAATTATTGGTGTTGCACTTAATATATGCATATGTGCACCTTGTTCGATATGACCTTCGTTACAGTGGCTGTAAAGATGTGTCAATCTTCTACCTTTTATTCTATACGATCCGATCTTATTACAAAGGAACAATAACAATTAAATCTATTAAAAATAGCAATATCTAATCGATTACTTCAAACAAATGGCTTGCAAGCATCAATTCAATAATTTACGAACCCTTTGTGGGCTATAAATGTATACTAAATATAAATACTAAATATACAATGTGTCTACTACATTGTTGCTATTATTTTTAACAGATTTCGTTTACTTTTGGCGTCTTCAATTATTGGTGTTGCACTTAATATATGCATATTATATGCATATATGCACCCTGTTCGATATGACCTTCGTTACAGTGACTGTAAAGATGTGTCAATCTTCTACCTTTTATTCGATTCAATCCGATCTTATTACAAAGGAACAATAACAACTAAATCTATTAAAACTAGCAATATCTAATCGATTATTTCAAACAAATGGCTTGCAAGCACTAAATCATCAATGCAATACTTTACTAATCCTTTACACAGAACGTATTTCTTCAAAATATACAAGAACATTATTGCTAGTATTGTTAACTGATTTCTTTCACTTTTGACGTTTTCAATTATTAGAGTTGCACTTAATATATGCATATTATATGTATATATGTATGCACCTAATTCGATATGACCTTCATCATATCAATCTTCTACGTTTTATTCGATTCGATCCTATTTTATTAGACTGTCTGTCACTGGTCGTGACAAACTACCCTCTCGTCAAACGAACAATAACAGCTAAATCTATTAAAAGTAGCAATATCTCATCGATTACTTCAATCAAATGGATGGCCAACACTTAAATCAGGAATGTAATGATTTACTAACCTTTCGCGCAGAACGTGTTATTATTTTTAATTAATTTCTGTCACTTTTCGCGTCTCCAATTATTGGAGTTGCGTTTAATATATGCATGTTATATGTATACATGTACCTTGTTCGGCATGACCTTCATCGCAATGACTATGAAGACTAGAGATCATGCTTTTGAACGTGTATTAAATATACACGTGTTCACGTATACACGTGTATTGAAATTGTCCGTACGTATATTCGTGTAATTGTTAGTACACGGATATCCGTGTATTAATTTTTACTAATTCACGTGTAATTAAATACACGTGTATCAACATAAATACGTGTATGAAGGAGTACACGCATATTAATATGTCCTCGTATTTTGCAATGTACACGCGTATTCACACATTTATACTTTATTTCCTCAAATATTTACTTCAATGCTATTGTATGTACATGGAATTCTAACGAGCCCTCTAAAAAGGTTAGAAACTGGAGAACCATTAATTTTTAGATTATAAACCGTATTTCAAAAGCTTTCTTTTCATTATTGTGTATCGTATTTTACACAACTTACCGTTCCTTGTAAAACTCTCTTCTCTTCAATAATATTGCGCAATCTTTGAATACACGTATACTTGTATTCTTAATATATTCCTGTGAATCAACTTTACCAAATGCTGGAAGAGCATCCCTGTATGAAAGCCGCGATAGTCTTGCGACAAAACAATTAGCTGGTGACCTTGTGGACCAGAGTTCAGCTCCCGGCTGTGGTGCAATTTTTTGCACTTTTTGCAAAACCACCGTAGAAATGCAAAAATAACGCGAGAGTTAAATGAAATAAACTATGAATGGATTAATGTTACGAGGTACCCTATAATCGTTAATCCAAGTTCAATAATGTTCGCTCAATGGTAGTTAAAAAAGTTAAAATTCATTCAAATTTATTAGGGAGTCGCCAAACAACTCCTCAGAGACCTTACGTATCGTATACATGTGCAGGGAACATGAAAATGTCGGAGAAAAGGCGTAAAACTATAAAAGAGAAGATATTACCATTGCTGGATATTGAACAAGGAAATAAAAAAAGAATCCGCGACGGGGAGGAATCGAACTCGAATCCTCACGGTGACAGCTCCAACGTTTTGTCACGGCACCACTTCGATACTTCTAAAAGATGTGTCATAGGCCCCTGATAAATTTGATTCACTGAATTTGGACGGATTTAACTGGATTTAGTCGGGAGTCGCAAAACAACTAATCAACGATATCAGTTATCGCAAGCGTGTATTAAGAAAGAGGGAAAGCAAGAGGAAAGTCAAAGTGAGTGAGTGTCGGTAGGGCGATGCCGTGCCGTGGCATGCTCGGGTCTTCAAGACGGCACATGGAAGGGTCTCCTCCCCGGTTTGGAAGGAATCGAGCGGTTGAGCACCCGCCGGTCCTCCATAGCAATTGTCGCAGGCCCACACTCAACATCTTTTCTGTCACCTCCCTTTTTCTAGGAGTAAGGCATAACCGGCCAGTACTCGCCAAGAGCTCAGTGGGCGCTACCTAACTTTGTTGTTGAATAACTCGGAATTGGAGGCCTAACGCAAATTTTTAAAAACGGCATCATCATCCCCGCCCCCTTACCAACAAGATGGCTATAGTGATGTTGGACATTTTTGGGACACCCTGTATAGGCATCAGCGTTAATACACTTGTGCAGTTCACATATCTTGCGCGGGTACTTTACCACCAAAATCTTACCGTGTAGCGGGCAAAACGACTTCAGTCGATTCCCGCCCAAGATGTGTTAATACACGTGTACTTCTTAACACACGTGTATTTGGATGCACGTGAAACAAAGAATTTCATACACGGGTACCCGTGTACTAAAAATTACACGGATTAAAGTTCGCATGCTTGTGATACACGTGTTCACGTGTTTTTAAATACACGTGAAATAGGGATCTCTAATGAAGACACATCAATCTTCTTTTATTCGATTCGATCCTATCTCATTACACTGTCTGTCACTGGTCGCATCAAACTACCCCCTCGACAAACGAACAATAACAGCTAAATCTATTAAAACTAGCAATATAATCGATTACTTCAATAGAACATCAATCACGAATGCAATAATTTATTAACCCTTTGCACGGAACTATTTAGTAGAAGTATACAGATTATATATTTCTACTAAATCGACTACTGTTCGTTAACAAGCCATCGTAAATAATTGGATACGCGGAAAGTTATATTTTATTTGAAGTTTAAAGTTATATTAAGTTATATATTTCTTCTAAATATTAATCTGTATGTGAAGTACACCGTTGCTATTTTTGTTAACTGATTTCTTGCACTTTTTGCATCTCCAATTATTTGCGATGGTTTCTTAACGAACACTTGCGGATTAAATCGAAATTACCCAGAGAATCTTGGGAAAGTTCGCGGGCAAAGGGTTACTTGTGCAAATATCGCTTATTCGAGAATAATGATGGCTCATTATACATGAGCGCGGCTGCTATTTACACTTATTGGCAATATCGATTGATATGTTCTCGTGCGTAGAAATGGGAGCGAGAAAACAATGCCCTGCCTTTAAACCAGAGACGAGTAACACCTCAGAAACCCGACGTCTCGATTGATCACTCCGACTGGAATGCCGCTGCTTGGCAAGCTTGTCAGGTAAAGTTCAGAAAAGTATATATCTGCGTTTACCCTTTCTATCTCCACTCTTGTTGACGATTAACTAAAATTTTGGTCGATTATTAACCCCTTGCCGTATTATTTAGGTCGTCGAAATTTGGGAAAAGAGGTCAAAGTGGTGATTAAGAACTGTTGCATGTAAGCGCGAGACTTGGGATATTTAACACTGTAATTTAATAATTTATAAAAAGTTATAATTTAACACTATAACACTATTATATTGTAGATTTACTAGATCAGCCAAAATGAATCTTACAATTCCAATTCAAAATTCGTACTGCCTGCAACATTTTCTTTACGAAATGGTGTCATGATTTTTGTAGCTATAACTAAAGAATCAGTTTCATGAACTTTATATTATTTTATACATATTCGTAACAAATATATCTTTTGTTATTGATACTTATACCAGTACGTGTCAAAATGATTGTTGCATGTTTCTATGTAATGAAATGACATTAGGGCAGCTACAACAATTGACAAGTACTGCAACATTTTTTCGGGACAGAATATATGATGCTCGGGATTTCTAAGTATCTTCGGCGTGCTGGATGCTGCGATTGAGTTGTGACCCAATTAATATTATTAAACATTTTTTGTCATTTTTTAAAAGTAAGTAAAGTCTGGAAAGCCCGCTAAGCAGTTTTTCTAAAGACCAGTCATTCTGACTGATTTTAATAAAAATAGAAAAATAGAAATATAGAAATATAGAAATATAGAAATATAGAAACATAGAAATATAGAAATATAGAAATATATTTGAGTAGCCGGAAAATCTGGTGTTAAGGATTGGCAAAAGCATTGCTGTTTGGTATTTATTGCGTTGTAACCAAGTCTCAACTGACCAGGAGCGCGTCGACTCTCAAAAAGTCGATGAGCTCTCGTTACAAAAACAAAAAACTGCGAAACCATTGCAACCTTGCCAAATTCGTAAGGATTTCCTTACACTTCCCATAAGCATAGCATTGCCCCACCACCAAAACCTCCAACTAAGCTGACAACCGCGGACCGTCGTCACAAGTGCGCCGTCGGCATTTCGTATCAAATGCTACCGTTAAGGTGGCAGCAGGCTTCAGAGCCTTCAAAGACCAACTTTAATGGAAAACCTTACATGCAACAATGTTCGCTCAAGCTTCATTTCATGATTCTGACTCGTGAAACTCATATTTGGTAAAAAAATCACGAGTCAAACTTGTCAAAGAACGGCAAAGGGTTAATATTAGTGAGGCGAAGGTTGCAACTGCAACCTTTATTGAAATAAAGAGAATCGTAAATTATTGCGCATCTCTTTGCTCGTCGAGGCAGATCAACGCTTTTCGATATGTCGAATGACTCAGCCGGAGCATTCTAGACACGTTAATGACGATCTTTACCGGGCGATGATGTAAGATAATTGACAGTGGTACCGACCAATTCGGCCGCGAACAATGACTGCGTATGATTTTTTTTATTACGCAACAGGACAAACAGGACAAATGGAAAGCGATTTTATTACGTATACGTGCCTTTTTATAGTCCTGACGAATGATCCTTCAATGAAATCGATAGCAACCTTCGATCTTTCAATTCTAACAAGATTCAAATGTCATACAATAGCCAAGTTATTGGGTATCAACAATTTCACTTGAAGCATTGAGCCTAAGTATTGTTAGGTAACTATAGCCTCAAATTACGACAAAGTTGACGTTATTCGGGAAAGTAATACAATTATAAATTAAAATAAACTTGGAAAAGAATTATAGTCTATAATAGGTCGAAATGAATGGAAGTTGAAGGCAAGCAAACTTATGTTCGGTGCGCTCAAGTGGAGTCGTTAAAGCTCGACTTTAAAGATCTCATCTGCATATCTCGCGATGCAAATGCATAGCACGGCCGGGCTGTATAAGGGCATAACTATCCGCCGGTTTCTTCGGGATTAAAGCCAATGTGTCACGCACTGTAGTTGACGGAAGACTGAGCCCTATCGTGTTCAAGGTGCCGGCCTACATTCGATGCTCAAACTTCGCAAGCTAAGGTGCAGTGACCGCCCTTTCGTCTAAAAACTTAGAGCCGCATTGCGACTCGTTAAGCACAGAAAAGATTACAATCCCCGATACACTAAGAATAGTCTTCTAAGCACGAAAGCCCTGAAAAGAAATTGAAGAAGTTCGATTAACACTTTGCGATTCTGTATTCTTGCAGGCGCAATTGGTACCGTGCTCCAAGTGCGGCCGAACTTTCGCACCTGATCGTTTGCAAGTCCATCAGAGGAGCTGTAAAGTCGTTCCGAAGGTGATTATGTAATGATACCCTATTGTTTTAACACACTGATTGGCACTTCTATGCCTTTCGTGCTTTATCGATCATTTTAACATATCAAATAAAATCTATAATGAATTGTAGAATGTTTTAGCACATAAATGAACAAATAGTGATTCTCATTACATTTTTCGTGATTCCTAATAGGAACCTGAACAGGAAAAGACTGGGAATTCGACCGTAACAAAAGTGTCTACGAGTCCTGTAAAGCAGGGACCTCCGGCAATAGCATGCAAGGTATGCGGTCGCAATTTCGGTACGCGGAGTATCAAGATACACGAACCGCAGTGCGTCAGGCGTTGGCAGATCGAGAACAAGATTCGATCGGCAACACAGTCGAAGAAGCAAGCGGTATTTGGGCAGAAAGCGGAGAGGAAAAGTCCGATCAACCTGCAAGAACTCTCAACACCGCTGGGCCCCTCGGGGGTGAGTCCTGCTGGCAGACAAAAGCGCATTATTCGGTTGCCCAGGAATTCGCCCTTTTATCGCACATTCTCTGTCGACACCTTTCATCAATAAATCCCTATCAACCCTTCCTGGTTTTTGCTCTTTCATCTCGAAATACGATTTTGTCACGAGATTTTTACCACCCACGCGATTATTCATACCGGATTTGAGGTAGTAATTCGTCGATCGGTATCGAAGCACTTTTCAGAAGAAACCTCGTTTTAGGATGCACCCAAACCGACTGTCACGTGCTACATATGCGGTAGAGATTTCGGATCTACCAGCATTGCAATTCATGAGCCGCAGTGCCTGAGAAAGTGGCACACTGAGAATGACAAACTACCGGAGAATCAAAGGAGAGACGAACCACAAAAGCCTGAGATTATTTATACTCGTAAGTTGCAAGGTTTCGATTCGATTTACTGCACAGCCACGATAATAATTATATACTATAAGTAGAATATCAGCCACGAACTACAGACAGGTTTGTATACTAAAATACACCGACTGTGCCAACCTGTTACTTATTTCCTATTGACTATTGGACACAGTCCTAAAGATAGAATCTCCCCCACGTCGAACTGCTCGAAGATGAATGTTAAAACATTCATAAAGTAGTATTACTAGCTTCCTAAAACAAGCTTTGATACTCAATGGGATTGGCCTACAGCGTATTAAGTCGGATTGCGTGCGTCCGTAGTCAGCCGACGTACTACTAAGGTCAACGTCACCATATTGATCAGAAAGCTGTATTGCGCCGAGGACGAAAATAGCGTACCCGGATTTCATTAAACATGGAAAAACCTATTTCTAACCGGCGGCGATTTCACGTAGTATTAGAACACCTACGTGTAATTATTTTGTGACGATTAGATAAATGAATGACGTCTTCAATTTTGATTACAGATGATCAAAATACAGGAACTATGGTGATAGATCTGACTGCTATGGCCGAGGCTAGCTGGAAGTCACACCTCAGCCAATTGATACCCTGCAAGAAATGCGGAAGAACTTTTAATCCCGATCGTGTTGTCGTACACGAACGTAGTTGTAAAGGCAGTCGTTAATATCTCGTGTGCACTCGTTCCAATTGCAATAGCCGATTGTGTAACCATGTTTAATCGTGTCATAAGAATAATGCTGCACGAGAAGGCATCATGCTTTATCGAAATCATTGTACTATATCATAGAACGTGTACTGTAAAGTATTACGAGAGTTTGTAATCGTAGATTAATGTGATAGTTGTTGAATGCCGTGTAAAGAGTACACGGGCTGCGAGATATGTTACAGAAAAAGACGCACAACCTTTACTGAATATCTTCGTACGCATTGGTCGATCATCGTGTCTTTTATACTCATTTAGTACTGCAAACCCATCATGTAGAATAATGTATTTTGTGGTTAAGGCAATACAGTAACTTGTACTGGATACTCACAGTTTCTTTTAATTCTACTACCACATCGATCACTTTTAATTCCTCTTTTCCCATAGTGTAAATACTTTCTCTGCTCGTTCAAGAAGAGGCCTAAGATCAGTATTCATATTCAAATATTGTCATTGGAAAAGCAGCATGTTCGAATGGAAAAATACGAATATTTGAATTTAAATCGAAGCTGTCGCAGATGGCGGTACACTACTAGTCTGAAAGGGATACTCACGAACGCGATGTTAGCGTGTGTTGGCTACTACCACAATTGTTAGGGAGTGCGCACGCAGCAATTGGAAGCTGGTAGGGAGGAGAGGCGTGCAATTGGAGGGATTCGGAAGACGGTTTACGTGGGTAATACAGCGGGTGCCCCCTAGAGCCGTGGAACGACGGGCCCTTTTACGAAACTCCTGTTCTTTCCCAGGGAGTCCGCCATTGTTGGTGCACGTATATTTCTGACCAGGCCAACGGAAATCGGACAACATCCAAAATGGTACGTAGAAACACTGTAAAGAATTCTATGCGGCTCGATCTGTGCGGTGCGCGGAGTGTAGAGGTGTGAATATTTTTGAAGACGGAATACGGCCTGGCTTCGGGAAAGTCGCAAAACTGGCGGATTACTTCGGATTGCGCAACTTCTTTCGAGGACGAATTTCGAGGCTCGCGAGGACAAAGCCGGGAAAATGATCGGCCAAACAACTGCGAAAAATGCGGCGAAACCGTTCTCGAAAGGTTTTTCGTCGCAAGGGCCGAGCGTTCTCGATGTTCGGGATTCAAATATGTTCTGCCTCCTGTTACAAAGACAACGTGTCATGGAGCTTGTTAGAGTTCCTGCTGCACGGAGCCAGCATGCTCCTTCGAACGTCCTATGGCCTTTTGAGAGAAGCTCTTTCCTCACGGGATGCCTCGTGAACTGGGAGCGCTCGATGCAGAAATGATCATCGATGCACGCCAATGTACCGGGGACGCCTGTTCGTCCCCATGAAAGTAGACAATGTGGAGGATCCTATCACGCACACTAGGCTCACTCTCGTTCCATTTGGCACAAAACGCATGGACGCTGTGTAAATAGAGGCGTTCTCCACATGGGCGGATCGTAGTTCCTCTTTTCTCGCTAATTCTAGTCTACCTGTAATAAAAATATTTCTCAAGATTTCCGAGGCTTTGGTTCCAATATGGTCAGTATTAAGGTTATTAAAGATACTCTTACACCATAATCTGTAACATCCTCTGAATCTAATTTCGTAACTTGATGCAATATGTCGTGAATTCTCTTCGATTTCTCTCAACCGTAATTCTATCAATTGGTACGCATCCTATCTCCATTATGTGTGTTATCTTTCGCGAAGAATGATTGCTGATAATGCATTGCATTTTTTAACTACTTCCTACATTCTTCGATGAGTGTAAATTGAAAGTAAGATTTCCGTTTCCCTTTGCTGAAGAATTAGTAGATGTATATATATTTTTTTGGCTGCTAAGTCCTTCATGCTGCGAGAGTTTGTACGACTGTTGTGTAGCGTGCTGCACAGATCCTTAGTAAGGCGTTTCGTGGTTCCACGAGTCCTCCTGCGAATGAAAAATTACTCCTGATTGCAGGTGAACTTCACGGTGGACGAGATTCGTGCCATGATGGACAAAAAGAAAAACATCAGAAATATGTCCGTCATCGCGCACGTCGATCACGGCAAATCAACATTGACCGACTCCCTTGTGTCCAAAGCCGGTATTATTGCCGGCGCGAAAGCTGGCGAGACTCGTTTCACTGATACTCGCAAGGATGAACAGGAGCGTTGCATTACCATTAAATCCACGTAAGTATCTCATCCTGCCCAAGTTTTGCGAGTTCCAGTAAATTCGGACGTGTTTTTAACACGGTACTTCGTGTTCCCTTAGTGCTATTTCTATGTACTTCGCGCTTGAAGAGAAAGATTTAGTTTTTATCACAAATCCAGACCAGCGTGATAAAGATGAGAAGGGCTTCTTGATCAATCTTATCGATTCGCCTGGACACGTCGATTTCTCGAGTGAGGTCACAGCTGCCCTTCGTGTAACTGATGGAGCTCTTGTTGTCGTTGATTGTGTATCTGGTATGTATGAATCGTATTTCTTTCCTGTTTTCCCCCTTTTCGAATATGTAGCCGAGAGATCCACGCGATTTTTGGGAAGCTCCCTTCCAGCACAACAAGTGTTACTCTGTAGTGCCTTAGCTGGTTCATTCGAGCTGACTGATGCACATGGACAGTGTTGACGGTGCATTAATGGAAGGAGAGTAAAAGCAGATGCGTTTAAACGCTGTTAGTGGACCTCTATCCTTATGTCCGTTACTAGCACGCTACGGCGCATTTGCTACACTTCAAATTCTTCAACCTAATTATATCTACAAATTTATATACGTAGTTTCATCCTATATCTTTTCTTCAAGGTGTGTGCGTACAAACCGAAACTGTACTCCGCCAAGCTATTGCTGAACGTATTAAGCCAGTTTTATTCATGAACAAGATGGACCGTGCACTTTTGGAACTTCAGCTCGACAGTGAAGATTTGTACCAAACTTTCCAACGTATTGTTGAAAATGTTAACGTTATTATCGCCACATACTCTGATGATGATGGTCCAATGGGGGAAGTTAGAGTAAGTTTCACGCTACAGTTACTTCGATATTGTTTAAATTGAAATAATATTGTTGAATATCATCTAACCTTAATTACTCTTTAACAGGTAGATCCAAGCAAAGGATCCGTTGGTTTTGGTTCCGGTCTTCACGGTTGGGCCTTTACCCTCAAACAGTTCTCCGAAATGTATGCCGAGAAATTCAAAATAGATGTTGTTAAGCTAATGAACAGATTGTGGGGAGAATCCTTCTTCAACCCCAACACCAAGAAATGGAGCAAACAGAAGGAAGCAACTAACAAACGTTCCTTCTGTATGTATGTTTTGGACCCAATTTACAAGGTACTATTCTTTAGGAAATTATAATATTATAAAGAATCAATTAATTCATTGCCGACCTGTATTAAATGAAATGATTGCTTTAGGTCTTCGATTGTATTATGAATTACAAGAAGGATGAAGCTGAGACTCTTCTCAAGAAATTGGATATTGTTCTCAAACCCGAAGACAAGGACAAGGATGGCAAAGCTCTTCTTAAGGTGCGATATCGTAAATGAAAATGATTATTATCTGCCCGGAATAAGCAAATGATGATTGTTCTAAATAATTTCTGACACCTCTTCTGAAAATATTTTGAGCGAGAAGTTGAACCAATTCTGAAAAAAAGCTGATATTAATTATTTCTGTTTTGGAGAATTCAAACGTATCTTTACAATTCGAGATCGTATTTTAGGTTGTTATGAGAACGTGGTTGCCCGCTGGTGAAGCTTTACTTCAGATGATAGCCATCCATCTGCCATCTCCTGTGACTGCTCAAAAGTACCGTATGGAAATGTTGTACGAAGGTCCTCTTGATGACGAAGCTGCGCTTGGTATCAAGGTAAGCCTGGCACTAACACATCGAAAAAACGTCGATTCACAATCCTTTTATGATGAACACTTACAGACCTGTACTGAAGTATTTATTTGTAGATGAATTAAATGTCACCTGAATCGGAAATTATAATAAAATTAATATTACACTTTTATATTAGATAATACAAATGATGAATTTCTATTACAGAACTGTGATCCAAATGGACCACTCATGATGTACGTTTCCAAAATGGTACCGACATCTGATAAGGGACGGTTCTATGCTTTCGGACGTGTTTTCTCCGGAAAAGTGTGCACCGGTATGAAGGCCCGTATTATGGGACCGAACTTCCAACCCGGCAAGAAGGAAGATCTGTATGAGAAAGCTATCCAGCGTACCATTTTGATGATGGGTCGTTATGTTGAAGCTATTGAAGATGTGCCTTCCGGTATGTATGATTGCACTTTTTTCATCAAAACATTTCCAAACGCGCGATTTCATATGATGATTGTTCTCACAGACCTGTACTGAGTACCGTGAAAGACAATAAGAACGGCCAACTGACGAATTTACGATAAATCACGATTACATTCACTGACATGAGAATTTGTCTAACTAATAAATCGTGTTATCTTTTGCAGGTAACATTTGCGGTCTTGTCGGTGTTGATCAGTTCTTGGTGAAGACCGGTACTATCACCACTTACAAAGACGCCCACAACATGAAGGTCATGAAGTTCTCTGTATCACCTGTTGTGCGTGTTGCCGTTGAACCCAAGAACCCGGCTGACCTGCCCAAACTGGCTGAAGGTATGCACTCGGTCGTTAATCCTCGAATGCCAAACTTTTCGAATTGTCCTCGGTAGTTGACCTTCGTCTGGCGGCAGCCGTAAGCTGCCTCCTATATATCACTTCACCACCCCCCACTACACTCTCACGTTTGAGTTCAACCACCTTCGACATAAATCGAACGCGAATACATACAATGATGAAACTTTTTTAGAGCATTGGGTTATGATTAACCGTGATTCTTGTTGACACCTGATTGTTCAAATTACTAATGAAAATATTTCAGCCCTTATGTGAATCGTTACTTAAATAATGATTTAACACACAGGTCTCAAGCGTCTCGCGAAGTCCGATCCTATGGTGCAATGTATCATCGAAGAATCTGGAGAATACATTATTGCTGGTGCTGGAGAACTTCACTTGGAAATCTGTCTGAAGGATTTGGAAGAAGATCACGCTTGCGTACCCATCAAGAAATCCGACCCCGTTGTATCCTACAGGGAAACTATCTCGGAACAGTCCAACCAGATGTGTCTTTCCAAATCTCCCAACAAGCACAATCGTTTGTTCATGATGGCGTGTCCCATGCCAGATGGTCTTGCTGAGGATATCGATAACGTGAGTATCATCTATTAAATCTCTTTGTAGAAAAGAATTTAGAATGGAATAATATCGACATTTTTCATGTCAACAGGGCGATGTTAACCCACGTGATGACTTCAAGTCGCGTGCTCGTTACTTGAACGAGAAGTACGACTACGATGTAACTGAAGCCAGGAAGATCTGGTGCTTCGGACCTGACGGAACTGGTCCCAACATTCTTGTCGATTGCAGTAAGGGAGTGCAATACCTCAATGAAGTCAAGGACTCTGTCGTTGCCGGATTCCAGTGGGCCACGAAAGAGGTAAAATATTGGCCACTGTGTTTCAATCACTATCAATCATACTTTGAAGATAGACTAATCAATGAAACTTCGATTCTTTAGGGTGTACTTTCGGAGGAGAACTTGAGAGGTGTGCGTTTCAACATTCACGATTGCACGCTCCACGCTGACGCTATTCACAGAGGTGGTGGTCAAATCATTCCTACCACAAGACGTTGCCTTTATGCCTGTCTCCTCACTGCCTCCCCCAGACTTATGGAGCCCGTATACTTGTGTGAAATTCAGGTACGACAAGATACTTTAAGAAATCATATTGACTAATTTACTTCTACGATCCTTTTTTGCAAACGAACTTTTTATTTGCAGTGCCCTGAAGTTGCTGTTGGTGGTATCTACGGTGTGCTGAATCGTAGGAGAGGTCACGTATTCGAGGAACAACAAGTAGCTGGTACACCTATGTTCGTAGTTAAAGCATATCTTCCAGTCAATGAATCCTTCGGCTTCACCGCCGACTTGCGTTCGAATACCGGAGGACAAGCTTTCCCGCAGTGCGTGTTCGATCACTGGCAGATCCTGCCTGGTGACCCAATGGAGCCCAGCTCAAGACCCTACCAAGTTGTCCAGGTAATTATCACACATCTGAATGAACTGTGAGCTATCCACGATCATAACTGATGGCAGTGATATTTATAATTCTTTGTCATTTTTAACCTCGTGGGAAAGTAAGCCGCCTGTAGTTTTGGTGAACTAGCATGTATTTTTTCTAGTTCACCTGAATAGGAAGACGAACAAGAACACATAACCGTAAATTATAATTGTTAGGAAGGAGTATGAGAGAAGTACAAGAAAACCTTTTCTGTTACAGGAAACACGTAAGAGGAAGGGCATGAAGGAAGGTCTCCCAGACTTAAACTCATACCTTGACAAATTGTAACCAGACTCGCGCACCATATTTAAATATCTATTTAAATATTGTAATTCAATTAATACCGCTCGAGCCGTATAAAACCACATTGGTTCGTTATTGAACTTTGTTTTGCGCAAAGAACCGTGAAAAAGAAAATACATGATTATAAATATAAAAAAAGGGATAATAAATTGTAATTATAATGGAAAGTACGTACGCTAGTGCAAAGGGAGGAATATTTTATACGTTTATTTAATTAAGCGTGCCACATGATAGAAACCCAGTGGCTCATGTTTTAGCATATCATCATCAGAGAAAGACTTTACTGTAATTTTTTACATTGCTTTTTTACCGCAATTAGTCTATTTTTTTCTGTTGATGTTCTGAACAAAAACGAATTGGACGAATTCCGGAGCTACTGATATCAGGGGAGAGAAAGTCGACAACAATGTACTCATATTCAAAAAACTACGTCAACAAAGTAAAAATGAAATTAAAAATGGAACAGTGTGTATCTTTCATTGCATTCGCCCGATACAATATCTCAATACACGTATATACCGAGCTTATTAGTTAAAATATAAGGGAAGAGATTCACCGTATTGATTATTTCCATCACGATACAAATCACGTTTATTTTAGTAATAAAAATATCTTATGTTTAGCAGTGCGTTTACTTTAAAGCATTATAACATTTATCTTTCATATATAAATGATAAATCGATCAAGTTCGTCTGATCCGTGGGATGTTTCATAGACTTTTCTCTAATTTGTCCTTATTGGAGAAAGGACAAACTCGGTGTTATATCTTCTTGCTTTCCATCTTGGCGTTATGTCAAAATAGTAGAAACATAGGATGGTACAATCAACATATTAAAATTTGACACTCATCCCAGTACTCTATATACATTGAATGTATATCTTTAAAACAATCATTTTTCACCGTTTATTATAAATTATAGTCTAGTCGTATTTACAAAGAATGTATGTTAGTTCATTGGATAATCCTGGCGATATGAGGCATCATTATACCGGGTCAATGGTATTCTTATAAATGCCTGCAAGTGATTGGACTGCTAGGAGCAACGTATCCGCTCGAGAAACGCCAGTGAGCGCATGATGCCATTCAGTGTGTAGTACCTACGAAAGTGAAAAACTTACTGTAAACATCAAACGATTCGATGAAACCTTCACGCTTTCCTATGCTTAGACTGTGCACCTGTAGACTGCTAGCCATCAAACTGCCGATAGTGACAGCCAATCCCGACCATTTAAGAGGATAATCGTCAGGTGTGGCTTCTTGCGCCATAGACACAATTTGGCTCGGTACAGGCGTCATTTGCGTGAATGTTTGCAAATTGACATTATGTTTAGGATCGTTTAACAGTATCACTCCAAGATCGTACCACTTATCTTCGCCAACTTCCAAAAGAAAGTTTTCAACCGCGATAATGGGGATATCTTTTGGAAGTGAGGGATTACTTCGAGCTGAATTGATCCTTTCCTCCGCTCCCTTCACCCCCGCCGCAAAGCCGACAGGCTGGGCAGCAATAGCAGAGTTTTCTACGGCCACACCACTATTGGAACATAATAGAATACTTGAAGAATAAATCATGCTGTAAGAAATCCTATTCTTGACAATTTACGAGTCAACGACTATCAGTATCTACCAATACGAAAGGATTACTTTACAGTAAGATAAGACAGTTAAATTGATTTATGTACCAACGTTAGCGAGTAACCACACTTCTCAAACAGCTGATTTTGACACGATCGCATTGGAGGTTGAAGTTTCGAGTCAGATTGTCTTTAAGCTTCCCCAGTAAAACTGATCCCCAAAGAAGTTAATGATCGAACTCAAATCTTGCTTGGAATTTCGGTCTTTGGAGATATTACAGCACTACTTACGTGACTGTCGCCTTTCCGAACACAGTTTGAAATGCTTGACGTACAGGACTTATTTTTACATCTTTATCGGAGGCAACAATGATCTCGACATCGCCGCCCGAATCTGAAATGTACATTTCAAAGAGATCCCGCATATAAGTCTGTACATTAACCAACATGTCTTAGCGTGGATGCGACCAAAATTGTTCACTTTCATGCATACACACGCGAAAAAAGCTGCCCACAATTACACGGGAATTCTTGAAACAAATGACGACTTTTAACACAGCTGTTTATCGAGCATGTGACAAGATATCTATGAATTATGCACAGTACGAAGAAACTTCTTGGCATGAACTTCCAAAACCCAAGACAAACTTTTCCTCGCATAAAGTTAGAGAAACCACAACCATGAGAGATCTTGAATTATAACCAATAAGAGCACACAATTAAATAATAACTGAATAACGTCATTATGGAATTTGAACTCTATAAAGGAAATGACAGATCAACGAGGCAGAATATAAAGCAACAGCACATAGTATCTGGGGTGTGATTGCTCCAAAAATAAAGTCGACCCACATATATATATTCCATCTAGTTATGATGCAATGGTACATTCATAGGAGGCAGTGGCACGAATTCAAAGGTACACCTGACCAAAGCTCTTTACACGGACGCTACGTAAACACAAAATCACACAAAAGTCAAAGTGGCACAGACGCATTTCCAAAATAATATGCTTGCCAAGTCAAACCATAGATGATTACACGAGTGACCAAGGTTATTTCCATATGAGCCTGAGGATTAGCAGCCTTCTTACTTACAAATGAACTCACGCATCTGTGGATCCAGCGTTGTAATCATAGTGTTCACGCTGTTCTTAGCCTTCTCCGCAACTTTGCTGAGAACATTGCTGTTCACCACAGTCTCTTTCACCCAGGAAAATAATCCACTCGCAACCAAGCCTGCTTCTTGCACCGGCGTTGCTGCTGCCGGTGCAGGAGCAGGCACGGCTTGTGCCGCTGGTTTGTTGGCATTGTCCGTACTCGGTGATTCTTGATGGGACAATTTAGTTTCGGAAATGCCAGTCGTGATTGCTTGGATCTTGGCAGATTCACTCTTCTTTTTCTGTAGCGCAGGCTCCGATGGCTGATTAGCTTGATGCGGTTTGTCAGTGACTAAAGTTCCAGGGTTGGAGAGGAAACTTGGCAGTGCACTTGGCGGTGCTATATTCGATAGCAAGTTTCCCGTTGACGTGGAAACGCCGAGGGGGGTGAAGGTGAGCAGGGACGCCGATGACGATAGGCTGCTAAAGGAGTCTGAAAATTATGTAATGTTTTTGATCGCCCGAGCAAGAAAAACGATGTGAATATATTAGAACTAATTTGCAATGTTTTTGTGTAAAAACAATCTATTTGCAAATGCGACCTAACATTACGATAATTCAGTAGACTTTGAATTTTGCTTTCGAAATATAATAGGAAACATTCGATCGCACAATATTGTGAAATTTTCAATTAATTTGCAACGAAATTGCGAATTGAATGGTTTAAATACTGCGTTAATAACAGAGAAAAGTGTCAATGTCAATTTCGTAGAAGTCTTACTCAGCCGTCACTGTAGCGATTGCTAGTCATTGCTCGATAAGAGTTTGACAGCTGCCCAGGTGTTTACGTTGTGTGTTTATCCGCTCTCACCTGTCTTTGCGATCTCGCCGGAGAGCGAAGACTCGTCGGTCTTCTTCTCCACGAATTCGAAGGTGGACTCGCCGTTCGACTCGTCCGTCATTGCTGCTGTCGCAGTCCTTCTTCCCGATTTTTATGAGCGCTGAATACCAGAATGCTCGCAACACCAAGTGATTTCCTTTTCCGTGTTCATGTATTCTGCAACGCAGCCGAGCGATCGCACTAGAATTTTTGCCCAGTGCCACGTGATGCGAGGCGCTGCCTGCTTCAAGGCATGTTTTCATACAATCTTCTATCACTTTATCGCACGAAACACATAAATATCTATAGTAAGTGGCGCCGATACACCATGACGAGTGTCGGTCCTTGGTTATACTGACATGTCAATGGATGTTTCTGGTATGCAGCTCCGCCTGGAGTTGACAGCATGTAGTGGATGTAGTGTTCAAAAATAAGGATGCGCACAAAGTGTTACTTCATCACTTTGTACTTTACGCACACGCCTATTCTATGAAAATACGCTTCGATCGAACCAAATGATTAATAATTTTGTAACTGTGATTTCTATGAAAGCAATCCTCTTTGGCAATTCTGTTATAAAAGAGAAAATAATAATATATCGAGGCCTAAACTTTTACTTCTCTAACTCTCTCGCGTGTATCGAAAAACTACATTAAATTCAATAATTGGAAGGCACCCGTCTGTACCCAAAAATCATGTTAGGTGTTACGAAGTATTAATTAGAAACCAAAAGTAGTATACAACTGAAAAATAAAATCAATATTTCAAATTAGTTTATAATAGTTAACGAATAACGTCACTGAATGTAAATACTGTCTAAACATCAGTGAGTAAATATGAAAGGTAATGACATAAATAATGAAAAACTATAAAAAATATTTTTGCAAACGATTCAATTGTTTAAAGAAATCGGAATGTCGTATTAGAAAGGAATGCGTCGTATCGCGAAGATAAGGTCGAGAACTAATAGCGAGAAGTAATATAAATAAACCAAAATTAGAGAGCACTGCAATTACAAGAACAAATTCGTCTATACCGACCGAGCGCTGCGCGCTAACTGAAGGCACTCTCGCCAGCGCGGCGTCATTGTTCTGCATGCTCTCCTTACCATCGTGCCAGCCAATGCGATGCGTCGTCGTTCGGCTCATCGACTGCGCTGCGCTGCATACCAGCAGCTAGCGATCAGCTTTACCGATGCCCGGTCAACCATTCCAATGGCATGCGTTAACCGTTTGCGCTCCAAGCTATTTACCGCTCTCTTTAAACTTAATTATTTCTATCGTTATCTCTTCTCTGAAATTCGATTATTTCCTACTATCGGCTGCTTTCTCCGCAAAAAGGGATACTTAACTCTTTGCACTGCTACGTTGAATGGGACTTGACGAAGGAGCTTTTAAGATAAACAGTGATTTTGGGTCCCACTCTACAAAGGAGTATAAAGGGTTAATGATTCCCTGATAGCCAAACCTATCTTGGTTTTTGCATAATTTGTTATAGATATCTATCGTCAAAAAGACACCAGATTTGACACAGAATCTGTCAAATTCGATATTAGTATCAGATTGGCAGTGGAAATGTAGCAGCAAACTCTGCTGCTCTGCTATCAAACCGATATCAATCTGCCGCCAAATGATTATGATGGAACGTTTGATACTTTACTTTTCGGAGCATGTACGAACCTTCACTTTTATTACTATTCTACCATTGCCTTTATTATTATTCTATCTTTACTAATTAATCTGGCTAAATGCAATTCGATCTCGAAATGATTTATGACCAAAACTTAAAAATTTAACTGTTTCACGCTTTGTCCCGGCATTGATAATCCTGAACTTGAAATAACGAAATGAGAATTGAAGTTAAAAGAATCTTTTTAAGCCCAGAGTTTTTGCTTTCTTTCAATCATCATTGTCGGATACAGGATAATAATGCTGTAAAAAAATTTACATATATAATATATAACTATGAAATTAAATAAAATATAAAAATTAAAAGAAATTATACATAAAATAAATTTTAAAGACAGACAACTGCTTTCAAGGTCTTCTGGAAATCTCAAAATTGATATATACTATTGTATTGTAAAGGGAAGTCTATCATCCTGTACACGTCTGAATCCCAGCTAAGAGAGTTTCAACCTGTTTGATTTCTCATGAGAAAATTATGTAATGTTTTCGATCGCCCGAGCAGGAAAGACGATCTGAATGTATTAGAACTAATTTGCAATGTTTTTGTGTAAAAACAATCTATTTGCAAATGCGACCTAACATTACGACAATTCAGTAAACTTTGAATTTTGCTTTCGTAATATAATACGAAACATTCGATCGCACAATATTGTGAAATTTTCAATTAATTTGCAACGAACTTGCGAATTGAATGGTTTAAGTACTGCGTCAATAGTAGAGAGAAGTGTTAATGTCAATTTCGTAGAACTCTTACTCAGCCGTCACTGCAGCGATTGCTAGTCATTGCTCGATAAGAGTTTGACAGCTTTGATCTCTCATGAAAGTACTTTTAATATTTTCATCAGGCATAAATATATACCTGTGCTTCTAATAAATCCTATTATTTGAGCCCCTTTGATACCCCTTGTCATACTTTGACAAGTCTAACACGTGATAGAAATTTTGTATCAAACATGAATACCACGAGTTAGACTCGTGGAATAAAAATTAGGCGAACATTGTAGCATTATTCTTTTAGATATTTTGGGGATTTGGTATTACAATTGTTCTTGAGAATCACTTTGGTCTGTTTTTCCGGATTTCGTGGAACTAAATGGTACGACAAAGGGTTAATTAATAACCTTATATGTAAAGGACAGGATAGTATGGCAAGAAAAGTGTTTCCCAAGGAAGATGACGTGCAGTTTATAAAACGTACTAATATAATATTTATTGTTGCAATAAACAGCGTAATATAATATCACCTCTGGCACAATCTCACGATGGCAAGACAACGCGACGGAAGAAAAAAAGAAGAAAAAACACGTGTATATATTCGGTACTCTCGCAAATCTGTAGTTGTGTCTTTGTGAACCTTTCTCTCTCTCTCTCTCTCGCTCTCACTCTCGCTCTCTGTTCTATTAATCCTGCTGTTCTGCCTCTTCTCTGTCTAAACATTCCTTTATATGGATACATCTCTAACAATAAGTCCAAGCCTGACGGCTCGCTTCCACATTTGTTTCGTTTAAGTACGATATCCTGGGGGAGGCAGGTGGGAACGGCCACGGGAAGAGCCCAAGCACGCAACGATAAAACTGCTAAAAATATCCTTGAACCCTTTCACCTCGGCATGCGCGACATGCACCCAAAGAAAAAATCACCTAAAATACTCTCCCTTATACATTCCTGGCAAAAAACCCCCTCCACATAAAACCCTCTCGCGTTTTCACACTGTGCCTAGTCCATATTGGGCTTCTCCCATGACCATGACGTTCCTGCTCCGTCGTAGTATAATAATAATTAATAATATTAATATATCGTAAGAGTAATAAGGGGTGATACGATAATAGTAGCAAAAAGATCGCCGCCGTCACTCGTCCTTCGATCGGAAGACGCGACCGGGCTTCGTTTTAGGGCGCAATGACGGATGGGGCATGGGGGAAATATTGATTAATAATAAAAAAAAAAAAGAGAGAAGAAAATGTCATGGGCCAACTCTAACAATGTCTCCAGTGGATAGCTCGTAACCCGTTCTTAAAATAGCAGTCACTCCCATTGTTCACTCACTCATCTCGCTACTAATAAATTCCTCTCTTGTTTACACACTCTCGCTCGCTCGCTGTCTCTCATGTCCAAGCATTCACGCCGTATAAAAATAATAATAATAATTAATAATATATATATCTATACCTATATTAAGTAGGCTTCTAGTCAATAGAATCAATAATATTAATAATATCAATATCTCTATATGCTGTCTGCAATAGATGTAACAAAATATAGTACTTAATAATAATATGCATTTTACAAGCGTATTTTGATCCTTGCTTTGATATCGGTGTCTGTATGCGACGTGTAGTATGTTAAGTTTGATTAACACGAAGGCTATAGAGAAGGCTTCTGATCGTGATTGGTTTCATTCTCTTCTATCCTCGGCGTCCATCGATCTCTCCGCACGACAATTAATGGCTCTAACGTCATCTGAGATGCTCGTGTGCGCTTTCGTTGCGTCTACACAGCGACATTCTTCTAACATAGGATGCGAATCATGTGCATGCTGGCTCACTTTCACCAGTGGCGCGTTAATATTACTCTATCAGAAAAAAAAAAAACAAATTAACCACTGGCTACTGGCAGTGCACACGACATCCTGTCGGTAGCCGGGAGGGCCGATGGTCAGGTATTAAAGCCACTGCTTTTCTCGATGGTATCAATTATTTCCCTAGCGACTGAAGGAGTCCTGTCCTCTCGGGACCTGTCATCCACCTCACGATTACCTATCCTCGACGCCGGCGCAATCTGTAATTTGATCGCCTCTACTATCATCCTCGACGACGCCCCGGCGATCTTTGCTCGCGCCGGAAGCTTTGCCTATACCTTACGTAAGTCTTTTAATGAGCTATCTCGCTATGGCGAGGCCTCTCGAGTCTCTTGAGTTAGGGGTGGATTGTGTAGAGTGTGCCGTAACAAGATGAAGTATCCGGAATGATCGAGATATATAACGTCCTCTCGATAGACACGCCTGCCAAAGCCTTCTTCGCCGCCTACGCGAAGAAGAGCCTTAAAGAGAGAGTACATGTGTCGGTTGAGTTCTGGACTCAGTTAAAGCTGAGATTCAATTGCAGTGGAAGAACGAACGAGGCCGAAATCCTTCTTCACGAGAGGACGTCCTTGCTAAAGTATTCTATGCGGTACGAAAACCCACGAGAACTCGGCGCTCCGAGCTCACCGCGAGTCGAATGTGATTCGTGTCGATGAGTATTGTATATCCTCGAGAAACACACATACTCGATGGCACCGGTCTGTTTTTGGATTAGGCTCGCATGCCACCGTGGCCTCTCTTACGGTGCAATGATCCCTCGCGTCTCGCTTCTAACGCGGCACGATTCACACATGCTCGCTAACAACTCCCTAAACAACTCGAAATCTCGCCTTACACAATAGAACGGAGTACAATTTCTCATATACATCTATACGTCATACGTATCCTTAACACTTAACACGGGGGGAATTTGGGGGGGGGGGGTGTGGGGGAGGGAGGGAGGGAGTGTGGGGGCGGGTGGGGACACGGGGACACGGGGACGGGGGAGAAATACTTAAATCAATTTTGATTGATTTACATAAAGTCATACGCGGGTCGCGCGCGCGTGTCTATCCGCGCGCGCTTCTCTCAATTACAAAAACACGCCTCTCTCCCTATCTCGCCTCTATCTCTCGATACACCTAAGACTAACAACCATCGATATAAATTGTTCCCAAGTGACAAAAACAAACAACATATAAAGTAACGGCTAAACTAACTCGCCAGTCGCTCTCGCGGACCTCTCTAAACCCTTTGAATTCGAGCACGAAGCATTCATCCCTTGCGAATATAGAACAAGGTGGAAATGTGCAGTCGGTTTCTTCGGAGACGCCAATTTCCCTGATAGCCATGCAGACGGATTCCATTCTCCCCGGTCGGCCGAGTGCAGTCCATGATAAAGGGAATGTTGAACATGTCCTGGTGTTCCTGTCATTTATCCTTTCGATTCTTCTTATCAGCTTTGATGAATGACTTCCCTCTTCCTTGAAAATGAGCACTCTCGGGATGGCTTGCTGTTCCAATAGGGGTCATCTTGCTCCCGTAAAAGCGATGTGTTCGTAGTCCGTCGACACCGTTCGATCTCGATCGTATCTGATTGATCGATCGGTATGTAGGTCCATGTACGTACACGCGTACACACACACATACACACACACACACGCACACTCCGTGTACATTCTCGCATTGCACCGTGTTGTGGACGATCTCAGGCGATCGCTTTTGCGCGCGCGCGCGTCTCTCTATCTTTCTCATGACTTATTTACATCGGGACGAAGAAGTGGAAGAAGACAAGACGACGATTGATTAACCCCGCTCGCTGCGATCGCCTCACGTGTTCCCACTGTCGTGCACGTGGCCGTGCGTGTGCGTCGAATTGGCGAGTGGTGAGTGTGGTAGTATGTGAGCGGGCGAGGGGGGCAGTTTGATGAGGGTGACGTCGTAACTGGCGCTCGGCGGATCACCGGGATCACCAGGATCGCCCGGTGATCCAGGATTGTTCCGCTCTCCGTTCTGCTCCGGATTCACTCGAGAGTGGCTCACTTCCAGGAGGAACAGGTCCTCGTCCACGTAGTATCGGATCATGTCGTCGTCAATTTTCGCCGTAATTCTGCAACAAGCCAGACACATTATCGTTACCAGCGATCACGGCACTTGCTCGTCGTTACAACCATCACGATAAGAGTGCCTGCGACGGAACGAGACTGACGAAATGCAAAGTGCACACGTTTCTCTTAAACCCTAGGCTACTGGACTTAGAAATTTTACGTTTGTAATACTGAGAGCGCCTAAAAATTCATTAAGATTGCTTTTATCACAGTTAAAATCTCGTCGGTTGAAATTAGCGCTCTCGCAATAGGTTATACGCCACATGTGCGATCGTCGGTCTCGTTGGTCGCAGTGCGCAATACAGTTCAAGCAGAAGACAGTCATTCGCTCGTCGGTTACGCTGATAGTATCCGGATTCGATCCTGTCCTGAAAGAATCTCTTTCACATAAAACGTCATGACAATTCCGCCAGAAATCAATATAAATAGTTGGAGGGTCCAATCGACAGAAGAGGAAGCGCCTTTAACTAACTCTGCAAGAACAATCTTGGCGAGAATCTGAAAATCAGAGATCTCGCGTGTGTACACACATGTATCAATTGTGAGAAGTGATTGGTCAAGAGTGAACGCTGCTGATACAGCAGTGCTCTCGATTCGCGTTCTCTATCAGTGTAACCGTATCGAGGTGAAACACGAGCGGAGGTAGAGGACGCCGCGAGCAGGACTGCGACTGTCCTGCCGACGGCGGAATATTAATCGAACTCAGACAATCAGGCGAAAACGAAGTATAAGTGATGCGTGTGAGAAGGAGAGAAAGAGCGATAAGTAGACGTAGACAGGCTCGATATACCGCTAAGCCAAGGCGAAAAGAAGCAGTCTAGTCAAGCAAGTAAGCATGACAAAGGTGAATACACTCATGACAGAGGAAAAGGACGAAAAGCATTGGAGATTAGTAGATTAGCCTAAACACAAGAGGAGTATCTACGGCGAAGCTTTCACACGTTTCATGCTGGAGAGCGGCATGCAACTATCGGCGAGTTAATTGGGCCAGTCTTTTAGCCACGGAAACGTCACTAAGCGAGTGCTCTACGAGTATTATTTCAGAGGGGTCTCGATCGCACGCAAAGGAGATGGTGCGATCGTTAGGCGAGAGACAAAGTCAGACACACAGAGGCAGGATACATCAAAAACAGAGAGAGTGAAAGAGAGGTAGAGAGAAGAGAGAAGAGAAGAGAGAAAGAGAGAGAGAGAGAGAGAGAGAGAGTGGAAGAAGACTGTCTAGTCAGGCGAAGCATGCGACGAGGAGGAGCCAGGCTCAAATGTCACCGTTAAGGCATGCACTACCGAGTTAGCCGTGCATGCAAGTAAAGATGACACTCTACTAAACTTACCCCTTTGTGTTTTTGCGATAGAGGTTATTAATACTCGAGGATGCAATTTTGTACTTTGACTCAATCTGTAAAATAGAAAAAAGTAGAACATTAGAATTTTGACAGTGGCTTGCGGACCGCCCCGCGCTCTCACGCCGTGACGCGAGTGTAGCCGCGCTCTCTCCTACGCTCTCGGCGGCGGCGCGCGCGCGTCCACGACCACTCTTGAACCCTCTCTCGATGATCGAGCGCAAGAGAAACGTCGCGCTTCCGAGCACGTGCCGCACGAGCGAGGAAGAGCGCGATGGAGAAGAGTGCAATCAATAGCAAGTCATCGATAAGACAATAATCCAAATCATTGAGAATCGGAAGAGAAAACCCTCCCGGATCACCGGTACAACGCTCGGCTCGAGAAGAACGCGCAGCTACAGGTTTCTCTAGGAGGCGAGCCGAGCGGAGAGAGAATCTTAGACGCGTGTACTTCTTTCCACTTTTTTCTTCTGCCACTGTTACAATGCCCGCTTTTCTCTGCGTGCACAAGACATACACACACACACACCTCGAAAGGCACCACCTCTAAGCGAGACGGAAGAACATCGCGTCTCTCGCAAATCTCTCGAAAGGGGTTAATATCTGGCGGGCGCGCTGCCCTCTCGTATATATATTAATTAATATGAGGATACTTGGGGTACGGGCGGGCGTGATATGCATGCTCGTTATTAATATTAATCCAGCAATTGGGAGCGGTGCAACGAGTGATTAATAATGGTTTAACAGTATATAAAATGCTTTCGCATGCATGCCTAGCAAATACGTAATATATGGCTGCTGTGTTCCTCGCTAGTCTCGTGTGTTACTCTCGCGCATCACTCCTCTCCTCCTGCCAACGGACACTTCCTCCCTAGGCGCATACAGCAGATTTTCCCAATCGACTTGAGTGTTAATGCAAAGTCAATGCGATGAACTTGAAAAGTCTGTTATTACATCGACTTTATTGCAAGATCATCGCACGAAGTTCTGAAGTGACTGAAATTGAAAGTATCGCAAGGCTGAACAGACCAAATGAATCAATGAAACTATTAATTAAAGGAGAATCTACAATATGCGTCTGGTTTAAGGATCTATTCAGTTATATAATATGTGACAAAGCTGTCATTAATGTTCTAATGTGATAATGATACATCAACTGACACGCATTGTTGGATCTTTCTTCCAGACAAAACGCGGCTCAACGAATCCGAGAAAAACTGATTTTCCAATCCATTAAATGTGAAGGAGATACGAGAGCTCAGGAACCGGGCTGTCTCTGCCCGTTTCGAGGCAATTCGTACTGTCTCGGTTATTAATAGCCGCTGAATCAGGGAGTAGTGACAGTGCGCGTTCCTCCTTCAAAATATTATGCACCTCGAGAATCTCGCGAATGAGTGCAAGGCAGTGAATCACAGCGAAAGGTTGCCTTCTGGAATTCCCAGTAGGCTGTACTCAATTGATTCTGACGCACAAAGAGACTAAGATTTAGTAGAGCCACTCAAAAGCACCCTGTGAAAATCAAACACTGATGATTCAAACTTAATAATATGATGGTAAAGAATATAATAGGCAATTTTAATCCTGATGGATTACAAGTAGCGAACATTCTATTATGTTTATTCTTGCGTTTCAGGATCATTTGAGTGTGCACCCACGCATGGATCATCAAGACAAATCTAATGGGCTTCGTTTCCTGCAGTTGCACGCGCTAATTCCAACAGGTTTCGCGGCAGCCCATTGGAGGGGCTGAATTCAGCACTCTACTGACAGCGTTCAATTTACGATATTACGCAAAGTGAATTTACGCAAGCCCAGCTATATCCGCGACTATCGTAAAGCGCACGTGCACTATCAATCAAAAACCCAGAGCGGCCTGGACATTTGTTCGAGACGCCTCATTTGCACATGAACACATGCGCACTGACCATGGCCGGACATGTATATCTCAATAATTACCGTAAACATATAAATTTGTTTGGGCCGATCTTTATTCGATTCCATGTACTTATCTCGGAATAGCGAAACCACTTTTTAGTGGTCAGACTCTTTTCAGATCCTAAGCAAACGTCAACGCTTGACTTTTTAAACGTCAGCATCAAAACTCCGCGAATGCAAAACAACTGTAATTGGAACTTTTCGAAAACGAGCTCTTTCTAAATGCTTTTCAACGCGTGCAACTGCAGGTAATGTTGCGGCTGTCCTATTGGTTTCCTTGACGATAGCTTATGTTTGAGTAGTCGATGATGAGGAGATCATGGAGTGTGTTCTTACAGCGTTCAGGAGTCCCTGGACCGTCGGCGGTGTGACGTGGAGAGGTGTGTAGACGTCTTCGGACTCCTGCCGTACGTAGAGCATCACACGTTCTTCGGCGTCAGCTGGTCGTAGATGGGGCGGCTGCTGTTGAAGATGAAGTCGATTGCCAACTCCTTGGACGACTGGTCCAGTTAGGCCGGTTTGCTGCACTCCCTGCAGCACCGAGCCTTGCAGCTCTTGGACCTGCATCAGCAAGGAGTCCTTCTTGTCGTGTAGACTACTGAGATTGTCGGGCGGAAAGTGGTTGTGGAACTTGAGGGCTGGCAGGCTCGGTCTGCCGCAGCCGGGGTAAGGGCTGCTGCCCCCTGCCTTCAATCCTCCGCCCTCCCCATTACTGAGGGACGAGGTGTCGGTATCACCCCCGCCCCCGCCGCCGCCTCCGTAGAAGCCCGACAACTCCATCGTCGAGAACTGCACGTGAAACAGGAAACAGAACATTCTTTTTCTATTCCTTCAGTTTTCAGTCTCTTAGCTTCGAATTCAACAAGCTCTAGTTGATACTCGATCGCTAGTCTACTTTCAAACTTACTAAAATCACATGTAAAGCGAATATATATTATGGCGTCACGCGTTTATTTAGACTCCTTTCATTGTAATCTAATTCCATTGCTTTTGTAACTACGAGATTAACTCTCTACGGCTATTGTTATTCGATTTGAGAGTTGCGGTTAGTGGAGGGTTGCTCGCGGCGGAGTTGAGGGCAGAGGATTGTGGATACTACGCAGATCTCTCGGGGCCCTCGCTCCTTTTCTTTCTGATTGGTGCTTAGGGCATTGAAATACGAAACTACGTGCGAACAGTGTGCATTGTTACACTTTCGTAGAGAAATTACAACATTGCACAGAGTGAGCAGAAATGTCATTAAAGCCGGTAATGAAAATATCGCGAAGTCAATGGATTGCTTTCTTAGATAGCGATTTATTTGGATTTGATTTTGATTTAGATTTGAATGAATACCTTGTCGATCGCATGCTCTGCCGGCGGGGAGAAGAGGACTGGTGGTTTGTGGAGGTCCACCATGGAGTAGAATTCACTGCGTTCGGTGACTGAGTGATACAATTCATCGAGCTTCTTCCTGCCCGTCGCTGTCATCTTCCTCTTGGCAGCTCTCCTCTCCTCATCTCGAGTCTTTCGCTCCGCACCCTAACGTGGAAGACAAGAAATTATTATTATCACAGATCATTTGCAACATTTTACAGCGTCTTAAGTTTGTGTTTTCGCTCGGAGTAAATGTAACACGTCAGAGATTCGATGTAACAAAACGTAGAATATAAATGTATTAGAATCTGATGAAGAGTGATGCTTTCAGACTTCGCTAACAGACTTTAGCACGCTTTCATTTTTAAGTCACAGCTATTACAAGCATTATTATTCAAGGCTTTTAAGATAATGAAACTGTTATTTTCCTAATGCTAGAAACCATGTATTTCAAGAAAGCTCAAAAAGAATATGACAAAGTGTTCGAGTAATATAATATTGAGATAACGGTGGTTCTCTTGTAGTTCGGCTAGTGATGAGCACAATCGAAGGAAAGCTAGTAAAACAAACGAGCAGTATTTACCTCGGAGCTATGATAAATACTTTGTTGCATCGACACTAGTTTCAACGCGGACTCATTAGCGAGTCAAGCTGTTATGTAAAAGCGTTCTAAACAGTCCGTAAAGCGGTGATTACCTTATCGCAGAAGACTTTGATCTGGCAATAGCCACGATGCGATGGTGGTGTGTAAGTGTGGCTGTGCGGCGGTGGTGGTTCCTCGTACGTATCGACCTGGATGTGCAACGGCAATCCTTTCACACCCTTTTGGCTGGAGAAGTCTGTGCTCAGGCATTGGACCGCCACGTTGATCTGCGTGCAATTACAGAAACACTCAGCATCCAATCAAAACACCACGCCCGCCTCTCGTATTAATACGTAAATGCATTATGAAATAAGTTTTTCTGCTAATTTCGCTGCAGCCTCATTCGTTATGTAAATCGCGAGTTAGAACTGTTTTAATCATCCCGATTAGAGAAAAAAAGCCACTGGTTTCCCTCCCTCGTACCTTTGCCGAGGATTCCAGCGGATTCCAGTAGACTGCGATCGCATTGTGGGCCACCTCCTCTATGCAGCCGACCAGACCGACACTGTTCTTCGTGTCTGTAACAATCATAATCTTCATTAGTCACAATTCATCCTACCTAATTACCTAAACATTCATATACAATGAACTATCAATTTTAAATTAGACGAAATTGAGAAGAAAATGACCAGACGTCTCATGTTAACTCTTTGACTACGGCGAAGTTTAAGGGAGAATGCTAATTTCAACCGATAGAGATTTTAGCTGTGATAAATGCAATCTTAATGAGAGAAATTTTAAAGCGCCATTAATAGCCAAAGGGATAAAGAAACGCTTCCTTTTCATTAAAAAATGTAACACCAAATGTTGTAAATTGTTAATTTTGTAACAGAAATTAATTTGATGAATTAATCGATAATTGTCTATATCGACCTTTGGAAATCTGGTCACTTAATCGAAGATCCCTTTAAAGATAAAGAAAGTTTCGTGGCAGTAAAGATAGTCTTACCAAGGATCAGAGTCCTAGGATGCGTTAGCTTGTAGAGAAAGAGAGAGGGGCATTATTTAATGAATGAATTACGGGCTCACGTGGGAGTGGGCATTTCATGGTAGCTAATGGCGTAGCCGCGTTCAGAGTGTGTTGGCAAGTGGGCATATAATGTTAACAGGGCGTCGTGCAATTTCACTCTCCCATATGTACATGTACGTGTGCGCGTGTGTGCGTGTGTGTGTATTCTATGTTGTACTCACCGGCATCGAGGATACGCTGCTTCACAGAATGCTGTCTGCCGTGCCAGAATTGCCACGCCTTAATCTCATCCTCCGGACTTTTCTCCTCGCGGAACATCAGCATCACCACGCTCTGTGCGACAAAGAAGATGCGATATTCTTACCACTGGCGCTCGATAGATCACTCATGAATTAAACTCTCAAGAGAATGATATTTCCGAGTCAGTAACAACACCGAACGCGTCAACTTTCCGTGCTGACGCACTAGCGGACGTGTTTAGTTTTGCAAAAACTAGGTTGCTTCTAAATTTATGAGAGATTCATCCAGTAAATCGATTCAGAGCTACTAGTCTTTGATATTCTATCCTTCGGCAAACAGATATGATGCAAGGCATGAAGAAGTTTCTCTTAATTATCATCGGACAGCTTGATTTCCTTTCAGTTGGCATATCTCTTGCCGTGCTTGCCAGCTCAGTCTCCGGTAGATTAAGACATTCTCATTATGCGTAAATAAGTTTTTGTTCTTATCTCGTATTGCTAATTCCCTTCCTGTTGATTGTACTTCAATCCATAAGCTGAGCTTTCGTTTCCATAACGCGTGATTGCGAGCGGCGTTTCAGTATGAATATTAATCGTTGACAAAGTGCGGCGGCAAAACGGGTGAAAGGGAAAAAAGCTGGGTAATGTTGAGGAATGATAAGTTCATAGAAAAAGCGCGTAACGAACGATCGTGCGATGCTCGAGGAGTGTTCATAAAAGCTCGAGGAACTTGGCGGGAGCTTATTGAAAGCGTATGCCGATCATCGAAGAAGGGAGACGAGCAACATGGTTGCACTCTTGCCAGTGCGCACGCGCTTCGTAAATCATCGCACTGCTCTGTAATTATACAAGGCAAATTACAGATTCCAATATCGACAACCTTCAATGATCGGTTGTATATCTTCGCGATGCCTGGACGCTTCTCCTTTTTTCCCCGTGGTTTTATGGATAATCGTGCATCGCATCCCGATCAGACTGCATCTAATTCTCCCTCTGTTTTGTAAAGCACTGCTTTTAAAGATCCAAATAACTGCTATTCAGGAATATAATATCTCGAAGATTTTCCATGAAAGAGAGCGAAGTTAAACAATCTTAACAATTTGAATATCGTTATTAGGTTTTATATTGGATGCTTCTCCTTTCTTGCCGCGATTTTATCGATAATAGTGTATCGTTTTCCGATCAGATTGCATCTAATTCTCCCTCTGTTTTATAAACTACTGCTTTTAAAGATC
Organism: Ectemnius continuus; assembly: GCA_910591665.1. Classification (NCBI taxonomy): domain Eukaryota; kingdom Metazoa; phylum Arthropoda; class Insecta; order Hymenoptera; family Crabronidae; genus Ectemnius; species Ectemnius continuus. The sequence continues at coordinate 10,910,456 of OU342868.1, read as the reverse complement.
CAAATAACTGCTATTCAGGAATATAATATCTCGAGGATTTTCCATGAAAGAGAGCGAAGTTAAACAATCTTAATAATTTGAATATTGCTATTAGGTTTTATATTGGATGCTTCTCCTTTTTTGCCGCGATTTTATCGATAATAGTGTATCGTTTCCTGATCAGACTGCATCTAATTCTCCCTCTGTTTTGTAAACTACTGCTTTTAAAGATCCAAATAACTGCTATTCAGGAATATAATATCTCGAGGATTTTCCATGAAAGAGAGCGAAGTTAAACAATCTTAATAACTCAAATATTACTGTTAGATTCTAGATTTTATTACTATTAGACTTAGAAGCATTCAATTGCTTCTCCTTTTTCACGCGATTTTAGGGATAATCATGCATTCTGACATCCAAATAACTGAAAACCAGGAATATATCTCGAAGATTACGCACAAAATAGAGCGAAGTTAAACAATATTAATAACTTGAATATTGCTATTACATTTTCTACTATAAAGAGATCTGAAATGTTGAAGTTTTGAGCATACAAGAACATTTAGCGAATATGTAAAGATTGTACAATATTTTTGGGATGACAGTCAAACTAAAACTTTTTTGGCGACTTTTCATTGTTATATCACTATCATTAAATCAAGATTTTCCCAGAAAAGAACAAGTACATAGTCAACTTCCGCATCAACCGCTTCGAAGACATGTTCCGATTGATCGAACTTTCTACCACTAAATTATTCCGACTTAATGGTTACATCTGTCGAAACAATGAAAGCGATTCCGCGTGGGAAAATATCGGCGAGCGTTGCAAGCGAGTTTTTCTCTTATAAATCATAAGCGATGATAGAGTTGCTCGTTAGAAAATGGTCGGTAGCGATCGAGCATTGTTAAAACATTGTAATACAGGCTTGGCAAACAAACGGAGAAAATAGAGAGAAAAAGGAGGAGAGTGTGTTGGTAAGAGTGGGACACGCTCGAACGAGCGTGGAAGCGTGCAGAGCAGCGTGTATCACGCGGTACCGTATAATCCGGTAGCATAAATCCTGCCACTCGATATCGCTAATTCCCCGTAAACGCTTACGTATTCCCGCGGCGGCGCCGACGCCGCCGCCGCTGACCATTTTTCTCGACGCTTCCCCGTCGGCCACGTAACGGCCGATCGCCGTCTCCTAATAGCCGCGCACGCAAGTCTCACTCCTGCACAATTAATCCTCGAATTGTTACTCCACCGTTACTGTTAAACGGTGATTGTCGCCTGGCACGAAACTTTACAAGATCCTAATCGACCAGTCTCTACTCGCGACAGTCACACTCCTCCAAACTAGTTCTATTACTGTTATATAGTTAAGTCGTAACTGTATCATAAGATTGACTTGATTGAATGTTAAGTATTTAATAATTATAGTTGTCACGTACGTCTATTGGTGCCAAAATGATGCGTAAAATACAGGAAAAAAATTAGACAAATATTGAACAGAATATGTCGGAATTTACAAGAATCGATTGTTAAATATTGAAAAGTGACTTGCTTTATAAAAATTCGATAATTAAACTCTATTTTTCTTAATCCACAGATTTTCTTACACGATTTTAGAGAATAATATATTACTGTTATAGACTTAATTCGTAGCTGTATTATAAGATTGACTCGAATGAATGTTAAGTATTTAATAATTATAGTTGTCACGTACGTCTATTGATGCCAAAATAAAGTGGAATACAGGAAATACAATACAGGAAAACAATTAGAGAAATATTGAACAGAATATGTCGGAATTTACAAGAGTCGATTGTTAAATATTGAAAAGTCATTTGCTTTATAAAAATTCGATAATTAAACTCTATTTTTCTTAATCCAAAAATTTCCTTACACGATTTTGGAGAATAATATATTACTGTTATAAAGTCAAACCGTAACTGTATTATAAGATTCACTTGATTGAATGTTAATTATTTAATAATTATAGTTATAGCTCACGTCTATGATTGATGCGAAAATGATGCGTGAAATATTATACAGAATATGTCAGAAATTAGAGGTTTTGATTGCTAAAGATTGAAAAAGGGAAGTGATCTGCTTCATAAAAATCCGAGAGTTAAACCATAGGTTTCCTTACACGATCTTAGAAAAGTCATATATGACTGTTACATAGTTAAACTGTAACTGTATTATAAGATTAACTTGATTGAATGTTAATTACTTAAAAATTATAGTTATAGCTCACGTCTATGATTGATCTCAAAATGATGCGTAAAATACAGGAAATACGACAGAGGAAAAGCATTAGAGAAATATTGTACAGAATATGTCGGAGTTTGCAGGGTTTGATTGCTAAATATTGGAAAGGGAAGTGATCTGCTTTGTAAAAATGCGAGAGTTAAACTCTCTTTCCTGTAATCCATAGGTTTCCTTACACGATCTACGAGAATGATCGAGAGAGGGCAAGTTTCGCCGGTTGGAAACCGCGCAGCGGATTGCGAGAAAGACTGGTAGCACCTAATTGTAACTTATGCCCGAACTGGAAGTCTGAAAACTTCTAATCGACAGTGTTGCTGCTGAGCTGAGCTGCTGCTGCCTCTCTGCATCCCGGAAGCCCCGGCGAACCGAGAAAAATTCTTAACGCACTACTCTGCAATTACCAATTAGCGTTTTTCGACGCGCGAGTGAAATAGCGCGCGTTTTTCCCTCAACTTTCCTTCGCGAAACCCGATGTAATGCGACGCCCATTAAGCTTTTTTTCCTGATACGCTCTCTGCCTAGGGAATTTCGCGCAGAGTGCTGACTGAGCGTAATTAGCGCATTGCTTAATGGCTCGTTTGTCCGATGAAATATTTGGTTATTCGATAGTGTTGTACCTACAATATAATTTGCTCGGAATCTATGACAAGCAGACCCCTCAAGAAACTAATTACACAGGACATAAAAGGTGAAAGCGTATCGCTTTGAAAGATGATATGCTATTCAACGTTTCAATTCCAAAAGCATATACTGTTATAATTGGACTTTCTTACGAGTTCGAACGGACCATAGACAAATACGGAAGTATAATCAATACCTGTTCGAATCTTTACTTCAATACTCTTATGTCTTTAATTATTGTGATAGTAAAACAAAGAGTCATCTCCTAAACACTGACCGTACCAGATGTTTGATTTAAAATTATGTATGCGTTAGTATTTTTTTCATTCATTAACTTTACGTAAATTCTTATATTATCTGATTCATCAGTTTGACGACTTCTACTTTTACTTGCTTCTTTTCACTGAGAAGAATTTATCATCCGGCTTACTTACGAATTTATATCTTTTTCTAAAGTTCAAGCCCAGAAAAAAAGTTATATTACGAAGCTCAAAGCATAAATATGTAAAAATTGACAACAATAGCAAGCGAATATTAGAAACAATTGCGTAGTAATAATATCAAATTTGGTGTTGATGTGACTGATCAGATGTTGAGAAAATACTGTGTCGAATTCAAAAACAAAAAAGCACTGTTACATGTGAAAATGGAAATATATGACTGATTATTTTATCATTAAACCAAAATTATCTTGTGTACTATTTTCTGCAACAAATCAACAATTCCTTTCGTGAAAACAACGTCTACTTCGTAACCGGTTAATTAACTGTTACATATAAAAATGAAAATGTGTGATTGACTATTTTATTATCAAACCAAAGTTATCTTCTGCACTATTTTCTCCAATAAATCGACAATTCTTTCCAAAAAACAATGTCTATTTCGTAAGCGATTAACATTCTGTTGCATGTAAAAATGAAAATATATGAATCATTTTTTGTATTATCAAATCAAAGTTATCTCGTGCACTATTTTCTGCGATAAATCGACAATTCTTTTCATAAAAATAATGTCTATTTCGTAAGCGGTTAACATTTCTATTGCATGTAAAAATGAAAAAATGTGATTGATTGTTTTATTATTAAATCAAACTTATCTTGTGCACTATTTTCTGCAATAAATCGACAATTCCTTTCCTAAAAACAACGTCAATTAACTGGTTACGATATGATTAGTTAAACGCAAATTGTCGAGACGGTTAGTGTTAATTTTCGATCTTAAGAAAAGGCCATGAAAAGCAACCAGGAGGATTCTACATTGCTCGAGGAATCACGCAGAGAGCAGAAGGCTGGAGAAGCGTCTGGAGATGGTTGAGAGGTGTGGGACGGCGCGGCGGGCGTAAATCCGCGCGAGGGAAATGTCGAGTGGTCAGTCAATGGTCCGAGGGCATAACTGGCTACAAATAGTTCGGAGACAGGCAACGGGAGGCTGTCGAGCGGAGCGGGGGTAAAAAAGGCGCGTGTCCGAGCGACGATAACGCGGGGTTCGCGTGAGCCGCGTACACGCAAAAAAGCGAGCACGCACGCATCGGCCGCGACAGAAGCGGAGAGCACGCTCGAGCGGGTTTGCGCGCTGCGGGCGCGTACCGCAGCAGCAGCAGCTTGCTTGCTTACTTGCCGGGGCCCACCGTCCCCCGATTTTTCGTGATTCGGGTGAATGGACCAAGAATTACACGCGCCAAGAAAATATGGAGTGTGCAACTCCAGCTCGATCCAGCAGGCAGACTGAGAGCTCGTCGAGAACCGAGTCAGAGAGAAAGAGAAAGATAAGTTTGCGTGCGAGAGAAACTCTGTCTTTCTTTATCCCGCGAGAGAACTCCTTATATTGGACGCGCACTCCACTGTCGAAAGCAGTTGAAGTACCCGACAAGCTCCGCGCTCTCGATCACTTTATTAGGAAATACGAATTCATAATGAACTTCGCCAATACAACTTTTGACTCTCATATTTTTATCATCTTAATTAGATCTCTGATACCTGTAAGTTTCTTATTTATCAACGATTTTCTTTGATTTGAGTTTAGAATTCATAATGAATTTCGCCAAAACAACTTTTGACATTAATATTTTTATTATTTTAATTAGTTTTCCTATAAGTTTGTTATTTATCAACGATTTTGTTTGATTTGAGTTCAGAATTCATAATGAACTTTGCCAATACAACTTTTGACTTTCATATTTTTATCATCTTAATTAGATCTCTGATACCTGTAAGTTTCTTATTTATCAACGATTTTGTTTGATTTGAGTTTAGAATTCATAATGAACTTCTCCAATACAATTTTTGACATTCATATTTTTCTCATTTTAATCAGTTTTCCTATAAATTTGTTATTCATCGACGATTTTATTCGATTTGCGTTCGTAATTCATAATGACCTTTGCCAATACAACACTTGACATTAATATTTTTCTCATTTTAATTACTTTTCCTGTAATCTTGTTACTCATCAACAATTCTGTTTGATTTGAGTTTAAGAACATTTGACATTAAAATTTTTCTCATTTTGATTACTTTTCCTATAAGCTTGTTACTGATCGACGATTCCATTTAATGCGACTTTAGAAACTCGGATGTTCGCGATACAGCAAAGCCCACTAATGAACTCGCCTATGATTTAATAAGCGAAAGAATTTCTCAGCCAATAATAATGTACATCTAGTTAAACTAGACTCTCCTATTACACGCGCGATTAATTTTTACTGTCGTTCCGCGTTTATTGGCAATAAGCGGGATCTCGGCGATCCTTAAAGTGGCTTCGCGCCTCAGGTTCAAGCGTTATAGGATTGTCTATCTGAAAAGCGGAGCAAGCAAGCGAGCGAGACTAGTAACAGTATCTAGTTGGCTAGTAACAATAAGAATCGAGTGTAGAAAGTGCGCTGGGAGCAGTTTGGTTCGGTCGGGTTGGAGTTAAAGATTCGCCGGGGAGGTAAAAGGGGGGGAGGTAGAAGGGGTTGGGGGTCCAAGAGAGAGAGAGCCGGGGGCCGGGCGGCCGGCCAGAACACGCTCGATTAGCAATTAACGAGGAAGTCGTAACTCCTCGCTCGGGCGGAAAAAGAATCGGCAGCTTTATCAGAATGGAAATTGCTAACGGTGAGCGCTCGCGAGCGGCCGCTGCCAATTAGAGCCGCGAGAACAAACGACCTCGTCCGACTTCTTCTTTCGACGGATCGAGAGAGGCACACGCGGAGAGAGCAGAAATTCTAGAGCATGCCGGGAGAACTCTCGGTATTCGCTGGCCGAGAGTGTTCTGGCGCGTGCAGCACCGCCGCACCGCGCCGCCTCTTATAACGTATTGTAATATGCGGCAACCCTCTAATGTGATTTAAGTCGTCCGCCACGTGATTTTATAGATATCGGCTTCGGTGCGCCCGCGGCCCGTCACGGCCCGCTTAGTGCTTTACGACACGCGTAAAGTATACTTGAGCCTCGCGCTACACTGCGTTTTACCTTCCTCTAATCCGGCATGGATCTGCCCCATGCGCCCGCGCGCGCTCTCCTAATGCTATCGTGAAGACCGTTTTATACACCATTAGATAATCCTCAACATACGTATAATATTATATGGATAATGATCCATGAAACGTTCTCTCGAGTTATACCGGTGTGAAGTCGCGGTGCGGCGATTCAATTCTCCGGAACGATGTTAGACACTTTTAGGAATTCAATTCCTTGTAGTTTACACTCTTGTAACTATTTGTAACCGAGTGAATTATTGGAACGGTAACTCTGAATCAGCTTGGAAGTAAATATATTTCATTTAGTGTTAGAAACTTTGTTATAATTTGTATTAGAATCGATGTAAACTTTATATCAAAATTGAAACGGTAACTCTGAATCAACTTGGAAGTAAATATGTTTGATTTAGTGTTATAAACTGTGTTTGCAATTTGTATTAAAATCGATGGGGATTATTATGTCAAAATTCGAACTGTAACTTTGAATCAATTTGGAATTAAATATATTTGATTTAGTATTATAAATTTATTTACAGTTTGTATTAGAATCGATGTAAAGTTTATATAAAAATTGAAACTGTAACTTTGATTCAATTTTGAAGTAAATATATTCGTTTTAGTAATACAAACTTGATTATAATTTGTATTAAAATCGACGGGAATTATTATATGAAAATTGAAACTAACTCTGAATCGATTCGGAACTAAACATATTTTTTTAATATTACAAACTTAATTATAATTTCTATTAGAATCGATGTAAACTTTATATAAAAATTGAAACTGTAACTCTGAATCAATTCAAAACTAAACATATTTTTTGTCGTATTATAAATTTTGTTATAATTTGCATTGTTTACCTTGACTGTCTGTCCTGTCTTGAGCATGGGTTTGTCAGGATCGGGTACATAGTCGAGCGTGATTCCATAGAATTGGCCCTTGTTGATGTAGGTAATTCTGTCGTCCTCTCGACGCTGTGACGTGCTAATCGGCGACTCCAGGTGATATTTGAACCCATACGCCGAGAAACTGTCCAAAACACAGAAAAAGCTTTGGTAAACAACAGAAAAGCGACCAAGAAAAGCCTGAAAAGCTATCAGTCATACATTTATGGATTTATGTATACACTGTTAAATCTTATCTATGTCGATAATTGCTGAAAGCAGCGCTTATAAATTGAAGGATCGAAGAGAGTGGAGGAAAATTCAAATGGGAAGTACAAGAGAGGCGGTCTGCATGAATAGTGAATGACGCCAAAGAGGCGTTTCAAGGGGGCAGGCAGGCAGGCGGACAAGTTGCCGGCGTGTAATGAAGCTTTTTCCCCCGTATTTGTCAACGAGGCTGCTCAAGCGGCCTTTTTCCTTTTTACCGATTGTAATTGCTCGGCTAATTCGTTTCGCCGCTTTACAAGCGCCAGGCATTCCCGGGATGGCGATCCATTCTAATAAATGTAAATCGATCGAACTAGCAGCGGCCAAGTTTCCCATGGTGGCGCGCGGCTTTAAGTGTACAGGAAGCATCGTTCCATCCAATACACTCTTTAAACGCGCTCTGCTCGCTCATATTCGATTTAGCTTTACAAGCTTATCAGCTCGCCGTATTTTATTTCTATCGATCCACGAGCGCGCGCGAGCGCGCGTTTACTCCTCGCTCGATATATCAAGATAAAGTGGCCGAGTCAGATTAGAAGCCGGCCGGTTTCATCGCATCCAACTTTACTCTCCTTGTCCATTTCTACGCGGCGTCCGTGTCTGTCTACGACTGGGTTTAATCTACTACTGAAATTTGCCAGGCCGCGTCCACGTCTCCCGCCTCACTCCACCTACTGACACCTCGTAATTCTATGAGAAATGATCGATATCGATTAATAGGATTATCGAGATAAGAGCTACCAGTGGGATTCTGTTACAAGATCCTGCAGCAGCTCCCCTCTCCCCCCCACTAATTGACGTAATGGCAAATGCTTTCGACAGGTGACATTCTTCGCTCAAACGGTTACCTTTCAAAGAAAATCTCGAGTTTTATCTTTCCGAGTATTTATTAACTTTCAGACTGTATCCTAGTCCTGCTTGTTATGACCACTGGCTAATGAAGGTTTCACATTTCGCATTCCACCAGTCGCTGATAATGTTTCACTTCCAAAGCCAAGAAACTCAGAGCGATATTGATTGCTGTTCTTATTAGAGTGTGGAGCAAGTTCCTAATTGCGGGTAGCATAAAGCCTCGCTAATAAAGAAGTAAAAAATGGAAGTTGGTAAGAGAAGGTTGTGAATAGGAGAGGGGCGATCGGCGTCCGAGGAGTGATCTAGCTATTCTCCTTAAGGAGGTTGCTGCTGTTATTTAATGCAGCGGTAAGAATTTTGAGGCCTTTTCAAGTTATGATAAAATCAATTTTGAAGTAGGAGAATTCAATTTGCAATTAAGTTTGTGGCATGTCACACCTGCTTTTATAAGGTACTTTGATTTCTGTTATATTTACCACGTTATTTCTGTAAATGAAATCATTTCTTTTTCATTCTCTGCTCTGCTTTTGAAACTTAGCCTGATAACTCCGTAAATGTCTCATTTACCACGCGAAATATTTTTTATTCATGTGATTTCTAAGCTATAAACGGTAATCTCTGCTCTCGTCGTCATAACAGCCCACGCGTAAGAATGAATTCTTCGACACTGGTTACACAAAAACTGTATTGACAAATAAGTTGAAATTTTAAAGAGAGATGCAATAACCATTGACTGTCATTCTTTGTAAATTTCAATCTTATCTCACTATTTCTATTTTTGGCAGCAACCTCCTTAATGGATCATTTAAAAACTATAAACGATAGTATTTGTTTAGGGAACGATTTTAATTACTGTTTTAAGTTGATGCTGTATAACAGCGAGGGAAGCAAATACCACAAAAGGCAGGTACTCTATTTTCTAAAGATTTTTTCGAAGAAAACTCGAAAACTGTACAGACAATCAAGTAGAAATTTTGAATTGAGATGCACTAACAATTGACAATCATTCTATGTAAATGTCAATCTTATCTCATTAGTTTCATTTTTGGCATCAACTTTCTTAATGGATCATATTGAAAACTATAAATGATAGTATTTGTTTAGGGAACGATTTGAATTACTGTTTTAAGTTAATGTTGTATAACAGCGAAGGAAGCAAATACCACAAAAGGCAGGTACTCTATTTTCTAAATACACTTGGGACAAATCGATTCTTCTTCGAAGAAAACTCGAAAACTGTATTGACAAATAAGTTGAAATCTTGGATTGAGATGCATTAACCATTGACAATCATTCTTTGTAAAAGTCAATCTTATCTCATTAATTTCATTTTGTACAGCAACCTCCTTAAAGGGCATTGGCGATATCGGGGACGATTGGGCTTATCCGAGGGGAAGTGAAGCTTTCGAGAAGGGGCTTTCCGCCAGGGCGTATCGGCTCGTTATCGTTATCCTCGGCGACAGGAGCGTGGAGCGGCGGCGGCGGCGGCGGCGTCGGCGGCGTCGGCCTGAAGAGGGGGGTCCTTCGTATTCACGCTTCGATCGCTTTTTCGCGATCGGTCTTCGCCGCCACCGCCACCGCCGCCGCCACCGCCGCCGCCGCCGCCGCAGTGGTAGAAGCCGATAACCGAGCGTGTCGGGTGAACGCCCTGTATTCCTGCGGCCGACGCAGACGCCGCCGACGCCGCCGCCGCCTACCTTCAGTACCTTATTATAACTGGCGTACGTGGGTTACGCACTCACGCTTTCCGTCGTGAAAGCCAACCCTCCTCAGGCTAGTCCCCCCATTTTTCCTTCTCCTATCATCCGATGGAATGCGAACTTCGATCCACCAACTTCATTTCATCAATCAAGAATCAATCCGGTAATACGTGTTTACTAGAATTAAATAGAGCATTGTAAAAGAAAACACGCGGATAGCTAAGGACACGAAACTGGAGAAGCGGAGACTAGTTTCCGACTCTTTTCGAGGCTCCAAGAATTCGAGTAAACTTCTAACGGAATCTTAATTACAGCTAGACGGACGGATAAATCAAAGCATTCGAAATGATTTTATTCTGGAATTGTAGATATAAAGTGTGAGTGATTGAAAAATTGGGCAAAAAGCGGGGCTAATTAAGCGGCTATTAGTCGGATGGTGGCTCATTGAAAGAAATCGACTTCTGTAAGTTGGTTGGTGCAATTCAAGAGTGATCCTTATCGCGGTAGGATGAAATGGGATTAAATAAAGCTGGGAGGCAGCACTCGGCTTGGTATCGTTGAGAGAACTAGTTTGCAAGGAGAGGCCTTTTCTCTCATTGCTCGTGGCGCGCGCGAGCGCGAGCGCTGCCGCTGCCTCCAAAAGAGGAAAAGCAAACCCTCTGACATTTCAAGCCCGCCCGCGTGCTTTATCGTGGATATATACGTCGCGACGGGAGTCCGCTCGTCCGTGCCAGCGGCGAGCAGGCCTCACCAGCAGGACGAAACCGAGAGTTATCAGCGCCGTGTGACTGCTATAAACCCGCGCGCACTGCTCCCAACTAATAAAACTAATTCTCGCTGCCAGCAGCACAATTTGTCGGGTGACAGTTCGCAGCTTCTTGTACCAAGCTAGCTACAGCAGTTCAACTTTACCGCCGAGCTCTCGAACGCGGAAGTGAATTTACCCGCCGAGAAACGCAGCATACCAACGCTTCGAGAAGTCGTCCGGCAAAGTTAGCCTGATAATACTCTTGGCACACACACCGGCGAACCCTAACCCAGTCTTACGTTTCATTTGCACTCCGGCCCAACCTCTCGCTAAATGCTTGTCTCACCGAATCTTGTCACCTGTCCGGAGAAAGTTTCCTTCGCTTCTAGTTCTCCTAAGCTTACCATTTTTACTAGTGCTTTTTCTAGGCGCAGTAACTGCCGCCAGTTCTCTCGTTATATTTGAGTTTCTCTTCAAGTCGTTTCATTGATAATTCTAATCAATGACAGCATCGACTTTGATTGAATTGGTGTAGTTTAATAAGTAGTTCCTAGTTAGCGAATTAACTCTTTGTGGCGGATTGCAGAGAAGGAATAGACTTGTGTTGCACAGAAATTTTGTTGCGTGTTATATTGAATTAAAAATTGAATATAAACCTATGAAATCTAAAATTTATCCAAAAAGTTAATCCCTTGTTGTACTTTGAAGAGTCTGACTTTAATACAAATTTTGTACCAAACGTGAATATTACGAGTCAGTCTTGTGAAATGAAAACTGGGCAAACATTGTTGCATTGTTTTTTTTTTATTATTTTGGAGTTTGAGTATTACAACTTGTCTTAAGCTTCACGGTTTTCCCGGATTTCATAGGAATTGATTACATAGCCAAAATATCCGAAAAACCATGCAACAATGTTCACCCAATTTTCATTCCATGAGTTTGAATCATGACACAAATTTTCTACCAAACATGAATATCAGGAATTGCGTTCGTAGAATATTGTTGGGACATGGGTTAGTTTTTTAAAGGATTCTATAGAAAAGTTAAGTCGTAAAATCGCTAATGTGACTAAATAACGGGTTTTAGCTATGCGACACGTATTAAGCGCCAATTCTCCCGAAAACAGCACAGTCAAGTTCAATAAAATGTGACTCATAATTGGAGAACTCGTAAAAATTGTTCCACTAAAATTTAAAAAAAGTCAATAAAAAACGACTGTCGTTACAACTACTTTAAGCATTATTCTAAAAGTATATAATTAATTTCGTCGTAATAATATGGCAAGGGTTAAAATTAATTCCACAGATTTTCATGAGTTTTAGTGAATGTTGGACCACGTAAAGATTGTCCTACTAAAATTTAATGAAGTTTAACAAAAAACGACTTTTCTTTAGAACTACTTTAAGCATCACTTTAACCTGCTTTCCAAAATCTCATCGAACTAAAAATATATAATTAATTTCGTCGCAATTATACGGCAAGGGTTTAAATGAATCCTTTGCGTACATTGAGTGTGTACTTACATTTTTGGTATCTGTATCTTGTCAGCGTCATTCTGCCTGCCGAAATCGTGCCAGGGCCTCGATCTCGGCGGATTCGGATTGGGATTTGGATTAGTCGCACCTGCGGACACCAAGCCACCCCGTGGCACCTGTGTCTGTGCATGGTTCTGTTGCAGTTGTAGCTGCAGGGGTTGGTGGTGTATGACTGCGCCGCTTTCGAGGACCACCGCTGCTCCAGCCGCAGTACCGCCAGGACACAGTTCCGTGTAGTCGAACGAGGACTGCGCAAACAAAGCAAAAACAAACGTCAAATATTATCGACTAGCATTGCAATTAATAATATTTTGTATCCAACAACTTTCAATACTTAAAGGTTACTTATATGTAAAAGTCAAATAAGAAAATTTTCTTTGAATAAATATTGTTGGAGAGTAATTGTATTACTTAACACTCAATTTACAAAAACCATTTTTTTACTATTTATGTTGACAATTATTTATGCAATCGTAAAAGGATTTAATTGATTTATATTGTGTCTGTTAAGATTGTAATTGCTTTTAAATTAAACCCATCAATTTGATGGATGTGAAGATAGATATACAAAAATATCCGTAAACATAGTGTTAATAACATTACTGTTAAGATACTGCGAAATTATATCTCGTCGAATCATAATAAACAATTTCCAATGCAAGTAAATTTAGAAACGAACCAGTTTTTAAAATTGTTTTGCAAGTATTCAATCAATGTAGCATTGACTCATTAATGCTTAAATAAATACTACGAATTCCCCAACAATATCCATGAAATACGATAAAATGTATTATTTAACACTAGGTTTAGGCATTTCGGATTTCACTAGCAAAATTACAAAGCTCATTAATTTTGCTTCCAATTTATACTGACAATTATTTCTGCAATTCTGACAGATTTAATTAACTTCTATTACGTCTGTTAAGATTGCAATTGTCTTTAAATTAAATTAATAGCGTTATTATTAAAAATAAGTGCCCATAAAAAGAGGTATACAGAAATGTGCGTAAACATAGTGTTAAGAAGCCTGCAAGAGATGAATATTTTCCAAATCCTTTGATTTAAGAATTCTAATTTCTTGGGAATATTTTGATTATCCGAGATAACAATGAGGAATGAGATGTATTGGGCGAGGAGGGCAGCAAGCAGGAAGACACTTGTTCGTCGGGAGAAGGAAAGGGGGGCAGAAGTTTTGCGGTCTCGTAAAGTGGTCTGGACCTCGGCGCACGTGCTTCCCGCTTCGTGGTTTTGTTACTAAGTGATCTACTGTGCGGTCCACCGCCGAATGCATGTCTTCATGCAACGCGCACCAAACTCCTCGTCGGACTCTCGAGCCGATATTAATTTTCAGCCAGACAAAATCCCGGAAGCTGAGACGCTGGTAATTATGGAAAGCACTGTCGAGAGATTGTCCTTCTTGGAAATCGACTGTCTGCTTGCGGTATTAACGCACCACATACAAGTAAATGGGTCGAGAAAATCAAATTTTCCCCCAAAAATTGTATTAATAATGGTGTACAGTGTAGGAATTGACGATTTTATCTAAGTATAACGAATTTTGAAACTTTTTCATGTATTGCGTAAAAAGATACGAAAGATATTTTCTAAACATTCCCAAAACTTCAAACACGTTTTTCTCGAAACACTGCACATAACTAATTCATCATTGAACCGTTCAAGCTGAAAATTTCATCAGATCTTCTTCATAGGCTTATCTACTGCACTACGTAGCGTTTTTTTGCATACCTATCCTAGCTCTTTTTTGTTTCTATATAAAACATTTAATTTTATAGAAAAAGAACAATCTGATGATTATAAATAGCGATATGTTCCGCACAAAATGAAACTTGAGGGATCTGCTTCCGTAGTGCAATAGAGTTATCTTTCTATTAAACAAAGAGTACTTTTTATTCGGTTCAGATGAAAAATAGTGCAGCTATACCGGTTACCGCAGTCATGTTTCATTTACTATGACATTACGAAACTCGCTGTGGCACGCTAGTTACTGCAAGGATTGTAAACAAATCTACAGGATACATTGTTTACAATATGTACTTTAATAAGTAGATAATACTTTTTCGGAAAAACAATTATTTGCAAGGGAAAAAATCGAATTTTTGTACCGTTTTCTAATATTTTACTTGTAAATAATACCTTAACGCCTAAGTGTATCGTTTGTCGAAATCGTTTGACTCCTGAGTCAGCCACTTTTTTCCTCTAATTCGTAGAACCGACCATGATTCCGTGACGCCTACGACGGCCGAGCGTCGTCGCAAGAAACCATCTTATTCCTTGTAAACACCGTCCATAGGATGACTGATCAGATTATTCGTTCTCGTGTTTTCTCAATTTTTACCGGGACGATTAGTTTAATTGCTCGTTAATTATACCCTCTCCGAGCGAGCACCTTGTTTACCTATTCACGTCGGCAGTCGTGGAATGAGAGCGAACCGAGGCTAATTAGATCAGCACTTGCCAGCAACAGTTTCGTTTTTTCCTGTTTTTCTCGCGAGTTCTTCCTGGCGCGCGTTTATTCCAAACGGTGTCACGTCGTCGTTTGGGAAAGTTGTACGCTTTTTATGAGAATCCGATATTACATATTCATAAGCGCATTAAAATCAGTTATAGGAGAGAGAGAACTAAGATGAGAGAAATAAAACGACGCTCGGAGGCGACGCTCATCAGAAGCGATTATCGATTTATCGTCTCTAAACAATGGTATTACTCCATGATTGGTTTAATCCTCTAGTTGAGTAGGTAGGCGAGCCTTCGAGTTAACTGCTAGCGGAAGTCATCGATCGCACTTAGATTTCCCGAAATTACTAACTCGCACTAACTGCGTGCACAGCTGCGTTAATAAGCAAAGGGGGAAATGCTTTCCGGGTGCAAGTCGCTTGGTTGGTTGGTTGGTTGGTTAGTTGCTGGCTGGCGAGCAGGAATATTTTAATTACGCGGCTGGCGACGAGGCGATTTTCAGTAGTGCTGGCCGTCAATAGTCAGACACTTGCGGTTCCATTGGGTCGCTCGCTCCTGCTGCCGAGCGTCCCGTAAGCGGAGCAGAACGGCCGGCTCTGCTTTCTAATTCGTAATGTCAACTCAACGTAATGTAACGCTAATAGCCCATTCCGACCACTCGCCAGCACACACGCACACACACACACACACCGCCAGCCAGACTCGATCAATGCTTCCGGAAGCGATAAATTAGCCAGCGACAACTGAATATTCGAGGATGATAGATCGTAGCCGCGAGAAACCATCATTTTTCATGACTCGACACTTCCAGATTGTCCGGCTCTAGCCACTCTTTTGCGTAAGTCGCTTTATCGCACTGTCCATTCTAATTAATTTCACACCTTTTAAGCTTTCGAACTCTGACGTCTGTGTTACTGCAATACTTCAACTTGTAATTAATCTAATCTATTATAAATATATTAACACTACATTTATTAGGATTATGCCCATGAAAATAGGTATGAACCAGTTATTTTTACTGGTTTTGGTAAATCTAGTTAAAGTAAATCTAGTTAAAAGAACTTGAATTGAATTTTGTACTTAACACTAGGTTTGCGGACATTTCTGTATAGCTCTTTTTGTAGACACTTATTTTCGTTAAAAACAGCTATTGATTCAATTCAAAGAGGATTACAATTTTCACAGATCCGATACAAGTTAATTAAATCTGTCAGGATTACATACATAATTATCAGTATACACTGGAAGAAAAATTACTAAGCTTTGTAATTTTGCCAGTGAAGTCCGAAATCCGTCAAAATGACGAGTGTCGTAAACCTAGTGTTAAATGAATAAAGAAGAGATTCGCGATATTTTTCTATGTATTATATTACTGATATCGAATTCGATCAGTGAGAATTATGACGCGATAGGTGAATTGGATTGTGACGAGTGGAAAATGGAATTCTTGGAAGGTCAGGACTTTGAGCATCCGAGGAGGTTTGTAAACTGTCGAGCGGCAATAAAACGCATTTGCCCGACGCATTCCTATTGGCTTCTTGCTCACCCGCGACTTAAATTATGTATCCTAGAGCGGCGATAGGGAACCGGCCGAACATATAACATGCGTGCTCATTAAACGGAAATAAAACTCGCATTATCAAATACATATACATGCGAGTCTGCTTACGTAAAGTCCTCATTTTATTGGTAAATCGGTTTGCCGCGCTATTTACATGCACGCGAAGAAAATAATTATGTGCTGATGCTGCCGAGGATCGAACACATGTATGTATGTATGTGTGTATGTATAGCTGGCGATCGGAGCCCTCGACGGCAATAGGCGTTATCTAATTAATTTGTTGGAGCTTATCGAGGCTGCACTCTCTGGGCGTGACGCGCCATCGACGATATATAGCAAAGCGAGCTCCACGAGATCGCGAGACGAGCAGCATCCCGGTGAAAGTGCGTGAAAGGATCACTCACAGGATGATCTCGCACGAATGCTAATCCTCTGAATGTCAATGCATGAGTGGGCTACAAAGCGGCGACTGGCCGATCCTGTTACACGCAGCCAGAGAGACTCACTATGCGGAACAACTAATCTCCAACTTCGCTTCTATGCCGATTCATTCCAATCCTACCGCCTTTCGTCAATTAGAATTGCGAATGAAATCCAACTCTTAATTGCAATAAAATATGCGTTTCGAATAGTACAAAATAAGAAGTTCAAGATTATTTAGTTCTATGTTGATTCAAACGTCACTAGAAATAATTCTAATCGTACCGCGTTTTGTAAATGAGAAATTAAATAAAATTAAAAAAGTATGTCTTTTGAATAATGCTGGCAAATGTTACAATAAACAATTCTAATCCTATTGCCTTTCGTAAATCAGAATAGCCAATAAAATTCAACTCTTAATTGCAATAAAGAATGTTTATACTATGTAAATTAAACAGATGCGTCTTTTAAATAGCACAAGTTAAGAGGTTCAAGATTGCCATCCGATCTCCAATCTCTTTAATATTGAATTCTATATTTACTAGATAACATTGAGTTATTAGAAGCGCGATAAGCTAAACGGTAATATCCTCGGGGCGCTGAGAAATTGGAAAGCACCATCTAATTAGCACACTTCCTTTGCCGACAGGTCGATAACCATTACTCCCTTTTTACAGGCGAGTACCGTACAGATTAATATCGTTGACCGGTCGCGTTCCCACAGTCCGAGCGATACATCAGGCTTCCAGTAAGGCGGAGGAAAAAGCGTCCGCGAAAGAGAGAAAGATGGCGAAACGGAGGAGGAGGGCGGATGGCGGATGGCGGAGAAACTGTTAACGGGAGTAGAGTCTAACGAAATGAATGGTATTACGGATGGAGAAAGATAGAAAATGTGATACCTGGTGGAGCGCCGTGGGCGGATGATGGTCTTGCCTGGGTGTGACCGCGTCGGCGCCAATGCCGGAGTCCGGGCTGGGAAGATCAACGGTGAGGACTTTGCTGCTGCTCGAGGTCGATCGTATCGCGTGTGTCGTCGCGTAAGAGCTTGGCACAACCTCGTACCTCGTGTACGAAGCGGTCGACGTCGAAAGGGAGGAGGCACTCGAGGATGCCAATGGTGGGAGGGTGTCGCCGGCCACATAAACCGCCGTCACCTCCTGGTGAAGACCGCCGGGATTCCCTGTGCCCGCTGCGCCCGACGTGTTCGAACCACCCGACGTGTAACCAGTCCCCGACTGCAATCGTGGACTGCACGAGCTGTATGGGTCGTATGGGCTCCCGTATTGCTGCACCTGCCAAACAAATCATCTCTTCCTGTAATCCTTCCTTTATACATCTTTATTCAGTTAAGAACATTTGAAAGAAACATGATTGATTTCAATGAAAAATAATTACAATCTTAAGAGGGGGAAATAAATTTGGGTATATATTCGCTTTATTACGATAATATTGGATTGGCGAGAAAGTAATTTCGCTTTGCGCAAAGAGGAAACCGAAATTCTAGATTAACATTCTTGCTGTAGTTTATATTATTTCTATAACTTTTATTCTATTGAGCTGTAAAGTAATGCTTAAATTGAGCTGTTTAGTAATTTCGGTTTGTACAAATAAAAAACCGAAATTACTTTCTTCCCAATTCAATAGAATAGAATTTATAGAAATAATATAAATTATATAAACAATGTTAATATAGGATAAATTAACAGTCATTATTTTTGTAATTTTGCTTATGAAGTCCGAAATCCGTCAAAATGATGTTTCCTGTAAAGCTAGTATTAAGGAGGTTGGTGTTGAAAATAAAAATAATGAGGTAGCGTTAAAATTTATACAGATCTCTTCAAAATTTCGACTTATTTGTCTGTACAATTTTCGAATAATCAATATCAAAAAATGCATTCTTATGACGCATGAATAAAAACGATTTTATATGGTAAATAGACATTTATAAATAATCAAGTTTCAAAAGTTTGGTCTGCCTGGTTTGATAGTATTTGAGCAGAAAGTGAAAAGGAAATGGTTTCTTTTGCAAATATACGTAGTTAATAAAAGCAAATGTGACATATTTGACAACTCAAAAATTGCTTTTATTATAATTTGAAAAAGCCTCAAAGTTCTATGTCAGCGCTCACACGTTTCACTTTTACCTTCGCACCAAATGACAGCAACAACCTACTTCACTATAAGACTGACACAACGACAGTTTAGGAATATCGTAAAACTCGACGAAAGCCAGGTCTATTTTATAATCCCGAAAGTGCTATTTCCAAGGAATCCTGACAGCTGCAGAAAGCGATTATACTCGTGTCTAAGTCCAATAATGAAATTCAAATGACACTACGGTTATATGGAATAGAATATCATATCAGAGGGATATTATAATGGTCCGGAACTGGTTTCTAGTCAGTGATGACAGATGCGTGGATTGGAAGGAGTTGAATTGGCAGGAAACTATCGAGAGACCGGCTGTCATAGATTGGACTGGGAAGGAAAGAGGTTGGTAAGGCGAAGGGTGAAAGTAGAGTGGGCAAATAAATGTGAGAGCGCTCACCTGTAGCTGATGTTGATGATGATGGTACATGCCGGGCGGCGTCGGGCTTTCCGGCTGCGATTGCTTGTGTCTCTTGTTGGACTGTTGGCCTCCGGCGCCGCGGGACGAGCTCAGGTCCTCCGGTTCCCGCTTGACCCCGGTGATGGTCGCGTTCGAGCCACCGTCGTGCCGCAACGACTGCGGGCTAAGCGGAAGCGGAAGCCCACCCTGCAGGCTCTGGTTCGGACTGTGCGACTGCTGATTGTACTGGTGAAGGAAGTGGTGGAGTTCCCCTCCGCCGGCACCTTCGCCACCTTCCATGCGCGCCCCATTGCTCCCAGAACTCGAACCAGGTGCTTCTTGTACCAGCAGCTTCTGGCCCATCACACCCCTTTAACAGGTCAACACACAATTGCACTCTTTAGTCACTCGCTCTTTTCATTTTATTAGATTGTAATTGGAAAATCGTTATTAATTTTACAAATACAATATTCACAAAAGGAGTTGCACTTTATTCGCTCCACGTGTTTGACTTCTTTCTAGTTTACTGATCGATGGACTATTTTCTACTATTCGCTGAGCTGATCGCAACGTTCTTATGTCAATCCTTCTTTTCATTTTATTAGATTATAATTGGAAAATCGTAATCAATTTTAGGTCCGCGGTGTATTTGTAATACAATATTCACGAAAGTAGTTTCACTTTATTCGCACTCCTCGTGTTACACTTCTTTCTAGTTTACTGATCGGCGGACTATTTTCTACTATTGGCTGAGGTGATCGCAACGGTCTTATGTCCGACTGCTATATTCTTTCTCTCTCTCTTTCCAGGAAAGAGACATGCAATATCTTATACCGCGCTATTCAGATCGTATCCTTTGTCTATTTTTATAGTGTTTCTACGTTTTTCCATTCCTCTGAATTATCAGGAGACTCGATAGTGGATTTTTTTCACTGCATCAGTTTTCCTTTGTTATCTCCAATCAGAACGATTTAGCTCGTGCAAAAAGTCGCCTTCGAATTTGTTTGTGGAATTTCCCAGAGATTTTCTGCACGAAGTAATTCGTTTTGAGTTTATATTGGGTTGGCAAGAAACTAATTTCGGTTTGTACATAATTCTATATTAACATTATTTCTGTAATTTATATTATTTCTATAAATTCTATTCTATTGGATTGGTAAGAAAGTGATTTCGGTTTTTTATTTGTACAAACCGAATTTACTTAACAGCTCAATAGAATAAAAGTTATAGAAATAATATAAATTATAGAAAGAATGTTAGTCTCGAATTTTGGTTTCCTCTTTGCGCAAACCGAAATCACTTTCTTGCCAATCCAATAATTCTTTTTCATTCCTCTGGATTATCTTATTGCTAGATTGTGACTGGTGCGAAATGACGCGACGCATCAACCACAACCGATTCTTGGGCTTTTAGTGGCCCTCGGCGGAATATGGCGATGAAAATAGGAAAGGTACTTATTGTCGCCGAGTGATTTACGACTTCTGGTCCTAAGTACTTAGACATATGGTGTACCAACTCCAGGAATACCTGGGAGATTACTTGAAAAAGTATTTCCGAAGTTCCACGCACTTTAAACTTTGCATATTAGGTGTTTCCATAGAATCAACTATTCATTGAATGTCATAGGAACATTTTACGACGATAGGATTTATCTCTCTTTTTTTATTTTTATGTTGTTTGTAATTTCCGATTCGCCGACCCAGAAACCAATGGAAATTAGTATCGCGGATGGTGATACTAAGACATGGTGCACCAAGTCGAGCAATACCTAGGAAAGTACTTGAAAAAAGTTTTTCCGAAGTTCCACGCACTTTAAACTTTGCATATTAGGTGTTTCCATAGAATCAACTATTCATTGAATGTCACAGGAACATTTTACGACGATAGGATTTATCTCTGTTTTTTTAAAAATTTTATGTTATTCGTAATCACCAATTCAGCGACCCAGAAACCAATGGAAATTAGTATCGCGGATGGTCGGCGATTTTTTCCCTCGGAACTCGGCTGTTTACAGTTGCAGTGGGAATAAGCGGGCAGAGCGGGTGCGAATAAAAAGAAAAAAAAAAACACACACACACAGAGAGAGAGAAGAGAAGGAGTGTAGTTTAGCGGCGAAGGAGGGTTTGCTAACGAGGTGAATAATTTATCGAACGGCATGGATTTATGAGGAGTTGGAGGTGCGGATCAGCTGCGGTGTAGCACTGCTCGAGGTACATTTATCATAAAGCTATCAATGACGGCATCCACTCCCGCGTAACGTTCGAGAAATCCTAATTAATTCATCGATCGCTCGCCAAGGTCCGGTGCGCGCGCGCGCGCGCTCGCAAACCTCGCGAGACAAATGTGCCACGTGTCCCATCAATAACTGCGAGAGGAACGCGTGTATTTCCAAGGTGTAATCTTGGAAATCGGACGGCGGATAAGATAGAGGCCTCCGGGATAAGTATTGATGGTCCAGAACAACGATTCGATGTAAAGGATTGGCGGCGCTCTCAGCCAAGATTGCTTACTTCCCGCCGGAGGATCTTATCCTCGCGTTAACCGCACACACTCCTCTAACAGCCAGGAATTATAAGCGGGCATTTTCCCTCTGCTCGTTCAAAGGATCCTCGGCATCCCAGTGCCACTTTCCTAGTAGTCAATCATATATGCGATTCTTCCCGCGCAATTTTTCAGTCCAACCATAATAAAAAGTCAATTCAATGCCGGTGGAAAACGAAGTTTATGTGTGGTGGAGTTGTAATAATTCAGGGTTTAATGATTAATACCTTGAAGGAACTTTAAATCTGGATTCAGCATCAAAGAAGAGAGTTAATTCATTCTTGAATATTTCAATGATTCACAGGGAAATTAATGAAAGAAGAAATTGAATTGTAAAAAATGAATTCTTCCACTTCAATTAAATGTCACATGGCAACCCAAATAGCATGCAACGTCTTAAAAATGTCTTTTTTATGTGATTTTCACTTCTGTACGTCTTATGATATTCGTAAGACGTTCAAAGATGTTCTGTCAAATACAACATATCCACATTTTGTCATTTTTCAAACGTTCTACACTTGTTAGAGATTTATAGTGTTTTTTTATATATCCTTTCAAACGTATTGCAGAGGCCTTTAAAATGTTCCATTTCGTAATATTTTTCTAACGTCATTTTGGTGTCTGGGAAGAAAGAATATCATCTTCAAAGAAGCACTTATTGATTAAAATAAAACTGACTTCGCAATCTAACAGAACTGAAATCAGGAGCGCCAGGCTACACTTATCCCGACGGATAGCGTTTTGTGCCTGTTACGAAACTTTTAACTCGATTTCCAAAAAAGTTACACCTTTCAAGGATAACTTATGAATTCAACACAGCCCAATTAATTCTTCTAAATCAAACGAGCCAAAGAAGAAGGAAATTGGTCGATGCGTTCAAAAGCAATACATTTCTCCTGTTATTTTCTGTTATTTTCTCGAGCACCAAAGAACTTCAAATCACAAATATCCCTTTTCCCATTCCAATGAATCGGCGTTCGATCGAGCTCAACATGTCCTATTACCATACGAATTGCAGGAACTCAGTTCACCGATGCTACTCGCATTTCATCCAACTCCTAATCTTATTCAGAACGGAGCGACTGTATCAGAGTTTCCCCGAGGAAGCTGGCAATGGAATGGGCCGTTTCCCGTCGCTCCTTCATCCCATCGAGTGAGTGATTCGCATCGGCTATACAGGAGAGGAGACGCATCTGCCGAACTCTGCAGCAATAAAATAGCCGGTGCGCGGAAACGCGATTCGTCGAGCGATCGTATATTCAGGAGGAGAGGAGTGGAGGAAGGAGCGAAAGGAACGAAGTAAGGAAGGAAAGGAAGGAAGGAAGGACTCGAGAGGATCCGCGGGGGCATTATGCGAAGTAGTTAACATGTTATATTTAGCATGATAATACGTATCCACAATGCTAGGGGCCCTTATAAACTGGCAGCGGCAGCACTGCCATCTCCAATACAATTTTCCCCCCTTGCCAACTCTCTCTTTCTTTCTCTTCTTGGATCTACCTTGCCCAGGATCTCTCTTTAGCCTCGCCGACGACGACGTGTCGCTGCAACCTCCGCCAGGTTCACCATTGTCCCACCGATCTATCTCCTTCCTCCTGTATGGAGAGAGAGAGAGAGAGAGAGCTCTTGCTCTCCGTGCGCCTATCCACTCTCCTACCAACCCTACGGTCAGATGCTCCCGTACAATGGCTCTTTTTTACACTTGATACCTGATCCCCCTCTCACCATCTCTCACTCTCTCTCTCTTTCCTTTGGTTAACCCTTCGTTTCTCGAGGGCGATGCGTGCGTGTGCGTGGACGGGGGGCGAAGGCCTCGCCCGTCTCTCGCCGAGGTCAGAGAGCCGAAGAAAAGAGCGAAAGAGTCTGCCTGGAAGGAGAGAGAAGGAGAGATGTGTGTATGGAAGAACGGGGAGGTTCGAGAGGGCAGGAAAGCAATGGAAGAAAGAAAGAAGGAAAGAAAGCGAGCCGAGGGAACTACTCTTTCTATTATACGTGACACGTCGTCGCCCTCGGCACACTTGTGCCTGAAGAGGTGCGGATGGGGTGACGAGCGCTGGAAAAGCAAGGAGAGGAGAGGAGAGGACGACGAGCGGCTGTGGACTTTGGTGCCCGCAGCATATAACTGGTTGGCCCTTTGCACGCCGAGGAAAGCCGCTGTCATAACCCGGGGCCATTGCCACGGCCCCATGAATTCGGCTTACGTGAAATGGATCCCCCGTCGCATCGCACCGTCAACAGAAAGAAAGAGAGAGAGAGAGAGAGAGTGGGGGGGATTGCCATGTATGCATATACTATACGCGCAAGCATGTCCACATTCGTTTCAGCCTGCCCGCTTATAATGCCATGCTAATCCGCCAACTCGCTAGACACGCTCGCGCTCTTCTCTTCTCTTCTCTGCTATGCTGTGCTGGAGGTATTCGCAGATATTCGGTGCCGAGTTTGAGTATGCTTGGGTATATGCTGATAGGCAAACAGAGGACGCCGCGGGCAACTATGGTAAAGCAAGAGGGAGAAAGAAAGTCGCGAGGGAAGAGGAGATCGTGCTGGGAGGTCGAATTCTAATCCTGACAAACTAATCCCTACTTCAGGTGGAAGAACCTCTCTCCTATCCTCGGCAACTCATGCGTGTGATCCAGCGAAACCGTTTGTCCATCCGGGGATTTTCACTGGAGAATTATTGTCGAGTTCATTTTCCAGTTCGGCTTGAATTTTAAGGAGGTTCGTGGATGAGAGGGAAGCATGTGAGCGCAGACACAAAATTCTGAAACCTTTTCAAATTACACTACAATGACTTTTGGGTAGGAAAATTCAATTTGCAATTAAGTTTGTGTTATGTCACACCTGCTTTTATAAGTTATTTTTGTTTTTATGCTATTTATCAGGTTATTTTTATAAATGAAATCATTTCTTTTTCATTCTATGCTTAAATACTTTCGAACCGAACATACGAATGCTTTTGAAATTTCGCCCGATTATTCGTAAATGCCTCATTTACCACGTGAAATGTTTTTTATTCATGTGACATTATTGTATCACATATTTTTAAGCCATAAATGTTAAGTTGAAATTTCGAAGAGAGCTGCTGTGACCATTCACTATTATTCTCTGTATGTTTCAATCCGATCTCATTATTTTCATTTTCAGCACCAATCTCCTTAAACACACTTTCCATAAAACCAAATTTCCTACAAATCTTCCATCGCACAATCGAAGACGAGTTTTCATTACGTTCATTAATTTCAATTCGATCTCGGCGCCAACTTCCGTAAGTTAACCAATTATCTGTGACGTGCTTTTGTATAAATTTATAGATTTTTGTAGTTGATTAATGCGCTAAATTGATACATTTTCAAGACTTCATACGCGGTATATAATTTAGTGTGTTGTTCAGTGGTGAAATTAAGTAGAGATAACCTAATCAGGCACAACATCATCAACGTTTGATTACACTCCGAAAAACTGAAATCATCGATTCTGAGGAAAGTTTTGCAATTTTTGTCACAGCGCTATTATAGTCGGTTGCGTGGAATGGGCGATCGGGCGAGCGGCTCGTTTAAATTGCTAATCGGCGAGGATTGATTTATCGCTCGGCTTATCGTGAACTATCTTTTAGTGCAATCGGATATAAATTAATTTCGTAACATTATAATGCTGCGTTACCCAACCGAGGCTAATCGCACACGGTGCATAGAACCTCGGCTGCTCGACTTGTTCGCACTATTATTACTACGAAACTAGATGAAAAAATGCGGCTCCAGTGCCTCTGGCTTCGGTAATGGTCCAATTATTCGTTGAAAACTCCATAAAAGAAATAGCTACGGGCGAGCAACTGAGATTCTAACTAACCTTCGCTTCGCTGTCTCGCTCGCTGTCGTTTCTGCTAAAGATCTCGAAATTAACAAATGGAAATACCATTATAAAATTTTGAAGATGTTCTATTAAAGTTTAAAGGAAATGTTAAGCAAATGATTTTACGGCTCAACTACTTTAAACAAATAAAAGGGACGACGAAAAGGGAAAGATAGTTTGAGGAACTCAGAGAACTAGCATTTCTGTTAAAGATCTCGAAATTAACAAATAGAAATACCATTATAAAGTTCTGAAGATGTTCCATCAAAGTTTAAAGGAAATCTGAAGAAAATGATTTTACGGTCCAACTACTTTAACACAAATAAAAGGAACTTGTATTTCTATTAAAGACCTCGAAATTAACAAATAGAAATACCATTGCAAAATTGTAAAGATTATAAATCTCGAGCTGTCTTCACTTCTCTTTTCACTCGACGATTCTAGATAACGATAAAGGAATTTATCGGTCGATTATATTACCAATCTGCACTATGCTGTCCTCGAGTTTGCAGAGTGAATGGATTACACAATTAATCGCCACTATAAATTCACTTTTAATTTCCGAAATATCCTATATTCTTTCGGCGATAATTAATTCGCGAGCAAGAAAGGATTCGGCGAGCCAGTTTTGCGCAATGGAACATTGTGTAGCTTCAGTAGAGCGAGAAACATTTATTGACTATCCGGTGTATTTATTAGTCCGCGTTATCAGGTACTGTTACTGGAGATAGTGGCAGCGTTCATTAAGATGGCGGGGCATTAAAAGAAATCCAGTTAGCAGGAGCAGGGTTAATAAACGGCAAGCGAGTTTAATAATCGCGGAGCCAGTTTCCAGAGAAGAACGTGCCAGCGGAGTAGTACATAGTGGCGAGTTCGAGCCGTTATAATGCAATTAATAATAAAATTAGAATGCGTCAATCCGAGCTGAGAGGAATGCCGCATGCCTAATGCCTTCTCGGCGGCTTTCCACGGGGGAATATGTGCGTCGCGGCGCTCGCTCTTCCAGCAAAACAATAATTCCGCGATGGGATATGCGCCGGTCCTTTTCCCCTCGCATACTTCCACGCAATCATGGCCCTATGGGGTGTACGCTGCCGCGCCATTAGCCATTAGCCATTCTCCCTTCACCCGCTTCATGCAAACTATGCCGGCGCATTCCCATACTTCTCCATTATTATTGATTCCCAAGCACTCTTATCCCGCGCTTTTTATCTTATTATCGTTCTTCCCTTGTGCCGATCATCGCGAGAAAGCTGCGTCGCACAGTGGTCCAAAACGAGAAAAACCCTCACATAGCCATTAAATTGCGTTCCATCACTAAAGCTATACAACCATTCAGGGGATTCTAGTATTTGATGACATATTTATCGTATCTGTTACATAATTTAGTTGTTTCATTATAATTCTGCCATTTTAGTTGCGTGCTGAAAAAATGACCATGCTATGGCCAATATAAACGGCTGAATATAAATATGGCTGTATAAACATTAATTCGAGAATACTCGTAGTAACTCGAAAGATTGCAACTAAACAGGGATGGGTATTAACCAATAAATTAAGGCCGCCAATAATTTTATTGGGACGAAAAATGTGCGCCAATAATTTTATTCGCGCATTTTCAGTCCCAATGACATTATTGTCGCACATTTTTCGTCCCAATAAAATTATTGGCGGGCATTTTCCGTCCCAATAAAATTATTGGCGGCCTTAATTTATTGGCTAAGGCCCATCGACGAGAAAAACCCTGACATAGCCATTAAATTGCGTCTCCCAAAAATGGCAGAATTATAATGAAACAACTAAATTATGTAACAGATACGAGAAATATGTGAACAAATACTGGAATCCTCTGAATGGTTGTATAGTTTTAGTGATAGAACGCAATTGAATGCCTATGTCAGGGTTTTTCTCGTTTTGGACCACTGTGCGTCGCGTCGCCGCTTCTGATAAAACAATGTCCCGCTAATGGCGAATTATTAAGGTGCAAGGGACGTGTTAAGTTATTGCACCCTCGTGCTTTTAATGACTCGGCTCATTTAAGAATCGAATTCGCCAGGTGCAGGATTTTTCTTGCTCCGCTGATTTCTCTGTTCCGGTTTGGCCGTTTGCAAATTAGTTTCACTGTGGCACGAAACTCGTTATGCCTCTCGGAATTCTTAATGACTAGACTGTGGATATTCATGAGAGTCGCTTGTTGCACAACTGAAAGTGTCCGCCAAATGGATCGAGAATGACCTAATTATGATGAAAATGATCTTTCCTTGTTAATGTAGCGGAATATTCGCAGTCGGCTATTGTATGTTTCACGCGTCCAAGTATTTTCAATTATTGGAAGTAATTGCCGGCTGTGAGATCATAATTGGACACTTTATCTGGCCGTAATTTCATCAGATTCAAATTGCCTACGAGCCAACAGGGTTTCTCGATGCTTGACTACTTCCTGGAGCTTTCCTAATTATATTTCCAGTAGTTTAATGCAAAATTACGTTTTCACGCGCGGCAAGTTCACGCCAGACAATCCCGGTAATTGTAGAAATGAGCAAATGATTCGAGGAGGCTGGCGCGTTGCGTACGTGCAAAGCAGGCAATTACACGTTTTCTCGAGGGAGGTTCGCCCGGTGACAAGGCCTACCAAGAGACGTGCTTGTACTGGGGACTTTGGCTCTCGGGGTCATCGTTGGAGGTCGCCAAGCCAGAATTTTACAGATTCAAGATTCCCTGATCTTCCGTGAGTTACCTAAGCAGTCATCTAATCGTCGATCTCTCATCCGACCGATCTTCCGAAGTGAGTTTTCCAACACCTTTCTCTATGAGCACACAAGCGCAGCTTTGTTCGCTCGGATCAAATGTCGCTTTCACGAGCTGCCAAGCAAGAGGATGCCGTGTAATTCGATTAACGAGCTATTACAATTAAGAGGAGCGGTGTCCTGTTTCACTCTAAAAGCAGATTTAGAGGCCAATGCTCCAGTTTCCTGGCACACTAAAGTTGCCCTGCTACTTTGCTCCAATTTCCAAGCTAAATTGTTCAAGTTATATCTTCGTAAGTTCGTGTTATTGATAGTTGAGTGTCATTCGAGTTGAACGTTCTTACGACTGTTTAATTGAAATTATAGTCTAGTCTTTTTCAAATAGCGCCATTTAGCAGCTGATTTACCTCTTTAGTAACAAAGAGCTCTTGAAAAAGTTGACTTCAGCTTTTTATCAGACGTCTTGACACTGTGGATTGCAGTCCATTGGATTAATGACAGCGTGTCGTACAAATGAACTATTCAGCAGTCAACAGTGTCTAACCACTAACTACCGTCACACCTTTTTCTGAGCATCGACATATTCTACTCGTATTAGCAATGATTCCTGACACATCAACCTCAAAAAAACTTTGAAGCCTAATAAAAAAAGCATGATTCCTTGTCTAAGAAAAGGAAGACAAATTTTCTTGTTTAACACTTCCACTACTGTCACAGAGAAGAGTTGAGTATCTCTAAATTTAGCAGTCAACGAATTAAATCTTTGATTACGGCGAAATTTAAGGGAGAACGCTAATTTCCACTGACGGGATTTTAACTGTGATAAATGCAATGTTAATGGATTTTAAGTCACAAACGCAAAATTTCTAAGCGCCTATATGCATCCAAAGTAGAATAGGGACCAATATAAATTTCTTATGTATTTTATACTCTCATTAATAAATATTTCGTGATTAAAAAATCGAAAGAGAAACAGGAATTACGGTAGTTGGATCGCGACAGTAGCAGTCGAAAGTTAATTGTTCGCTGAAGGAACTGTTAATTTTGATTATTTAATACAACTGATTCTAGAGCCACACACGTGCACTTAGTTAGTCAATTCGCGACATCAATTTCATGGAAATGTTAAGTTCTATTAACTATATTACACAAAAACGAAATGATAAAAAATTCTGCAAAAATTCATACGCATTCATAGAATATTGGTGAAACACAGCTCTGTCTTTTACGCGATTCTTAAGAAAAGTATTATAAATAAAATTAATAATGCGGGTCTCCCTTGTTAAAAGTATCAATTTAAAAGTCCATTATCTTGGAAATGAATAAAATATTGAATAAAATTTTGCTAGTAGTTGTAAAACCTTATAAAAGATGTTCTATCAAAATTAAAAGAAAACCTTAAGAAACTGATTTTACGATTTAACCACCTTAAACAAATAAAAAGGATGAACGAAAGGAGAAAGATAGTTTGAGGAACTCGGAGAACAACTTGGTGCGGAAGGAATGGTATTCCAAGAAGTGCGCGAGGAGTCGGAGTGTCAAGGTGGCGCGGGTTACATTCGCGTCGCAATTACAGTGCGGAGGATCGAGCTTGGAAGGAAGGTCTTTCTAAAAAGGCGTAGGACGAGCGCACGTGGAAATGCTTGCCGGCTAGCTTAAGGGGTTAATAAGAAACAATCCCGAGGGATTTGCCAGGGAGTGCTTGCGAGTGGTGCGCGGAGAGAGAGAAGGAGAAACGATTGGAAGCGAAGGTAGCGCAACTCGAGGACTAATCCTGGCATTAATTCGGTGCTGGCTGCTCGCTAATCGCGTATTTTTCATCGGATTTATCGTAGCACTATCGACGCCCGCGGACAACCTATCTCCGAGCGATCGAGGCATGCAGATTCCGAAGGCCCCGAAGGGTCAGCAGGGTCGCCGCCAAGGGTCACGTCGAACTACGTATAACCCCCACCGGCTCAAAGCGCGATTATGAAGTGATTGAAGATTCCCTTCTTCCTTTCAGCTCCGACGTGATTTCGCCGCATGCACAATTAGCCGCGCAACAACCACCGGCACGTAATTGAGGAAACTTTGGCAAGAAAATATGTCGCCGCTATAGTCAAGTGGCTCGAATTCGGAATTCCTAATCGCGACACGCGCTATGCGCGCCAGTGATAAATTGGTGGGCTTTGAGAGCCGCTAGAATTCCTGGCACTTCTAGTATGTGATTTATAGTTACTCCTGCGAGTAAGTACTAAGTTTTTATAGATAATAATATTGACTTCGGGTAATGCGAAGTTTAATAGAAAATCTGTTAGTCCTCTAATCGTGTGTGTAAATGTATTTGAAATCGAAGTATCTAATTACAGGAGAGAATGTCTGACATATAAAAGTTGGTGCTTATAAAAAAATGTGGAAGCTATGATTCATGACACTTTTAGAATGTGGTTAAGTGATTTATAATTATTTCTGCAAGTACTAACTTTTTATACAAAATAATATTGACTTGGGATAATGTGAAGTTTAGTACAAAATTTGTTATTCCTCTAATCGAGTGTGTAAATGTATTTGAAATCGAAGTATCTAATTGCAGGAGAGAATGTCTGACATATGAAAGTTAATATTTATAAAAACTGCAGAAGCGATGATTCCTGGCAATTCTACAATGCGATTTATAGTTACTGTTGCAAGTAGAAATTTGTTATGGATAATAATATTGACTTCGGATAATGTGAAGTTTACTACAAAATCTGTTAGTCGTCTAATTGAGTGGATAAGTGTATTTGAAATCGAAGTATCTAATTGCAGGAGAGAATGTCTAACATATAAAAGTTGGTATTTATAAAAACTGCGGAAGCGATGATTCCTGACGCTTCTAGAATGTCATTTAATTTACTCCTGCGAGTACTAACTTTG
The DNA here is from genome assembly GCA_910591665.1 of Ectemnius continuus. Taxonomy (NCBI): domain Eukaryota; kingdom Metazoa; phylum Arthropoda; class Insecta; order Hymenoptera; family Crabronidae; genus Ectemnius; species Ectemnius continuus. Next base: position 10,879,117 of record OU342868.1, on the reverse strand, counting down.
TATAAATAATAATATTGACTTCGTGCAATGTGAAGTTTAGTACAAAATGTGTTATTCCTCCATTCGCGTGCACAAGTATGCTGGAAGTCGAAGTATCTAATTACAAGAGAGAATGTCTGACACGTAAAAGTGGGTATTCACAAAAAACGTTGAGGAGCGATATTGAGTAAGCGATGGAGAGTAAGAAAGTAGCAATTGAACTGAAAATAGTGGGTCGAAAGTGTAGGGTTTAATAGGTGGGTGGGGCGGCCAGGTGCGAGAAGGAAGAAGGGTGAAGGTCGAGTTATAATAATAGAGAGGTACTTGTTGCGAAGGTGGGTGACCCGTTATGGGTGCGGGATGCCTGTTACGGTACCAGGAGAGGAGGCAGGTCGTCCCCTTCGGAACCGGAATCGGCCTCACGCCAACCGGAATCAGCATCCTCAAACCGGAATCGGCATTTCTCAAACCGGAAATCGGCTGACGCGGCGGAAGAGGACGCGCGTCGACCTCGAGGCGGCGCGGCGCGGCGCGGCGCATCCGGGGTGGGATGCGGCTGGCGAAACTCGAAATACAAGTTCGACAAAGTGGCGCTCGGGTCACTCCTTTCGGATATTATTATTACCAGGTCGCCTTCTTCTTGCCTTTTTTTTTCTTACTTCGGCGCATCCTCTGTGTACGTATGCGCTCTCACTCTTTCTCATCTTTGCTTGCAGAGCTTCCTTCTCCTTCCTTCTTGTTGCCGGGCCTTTTACTTCGCCAGGACACGCACGTACGAGTCACCTGTGCAGGCAGAACGTGCCACCGAGAGAGACTCTCGGCATGCATACCCCATACGCACGTGCCCCGCCGGATAAAGTCAAGTGGATCTCACTTCTGGATCTACTGTCTTTTCGATGCTAATGCGATCCTTATCTACCCGCAGCTCCCTCCACTCACGTTCGAAATACATTTGTCATTTTAATGCCAAAGCTACATCCTAGTTTTTGGCAATCAAACTATATTTGGGCGTCAGTAGATTTTACTTGTCGTGCTCAGCCACCCGTTGCATTTTTTACTTTCTCTCAGGTACACTTTCTCCTTGAAAAGGATGTTAATGCGTTAGTTAATTTGCACAGTCCAGAAATAACAATTATTGTCTTTGTAATGAGCGGAATGTTTTAAAGAAGTTAGTGTAATAAAAGAAACTGAAGTCCATCGAGCAGAGTCGTCACGTTTCTTAATGTTCCGCCACAAGTTTCTGTCCTTCCTCGAAGGCGTATTACATTGTTCTAGGAAGAGTTTCATGACAACATGTTTCGGGATGTCTAAAAATTCTGATAGCACTCGCGTCCTACCGTTGGAATTCCGATCTTAATGCGGGCAAGTCTGATTTATATCTGCGGCTTTTGTTACACCGGCAAGAGGAGCGCCGCTTCACAGTGGAAGCCGCTCTCGATAATGAGACACTTGTATTCTTCTTGGTGTTTTTTGGAGCAGCCGCGCACTCCGTTTCGAGAAATATGACATAACTCGTGATATACTCGCTTCGCTGCGTTCCTCATTTGATCCTATCGTCGCTTTGCCGAAATATTACTACACCAAGAGCATACCAAATGTCATTATTCAGAAAACAACTCGCAATTTTCTTTGAATATTAGAAAATCCGTCAAACTGACTTTTCAAACGATCCGTTGTTTCTTTTAAGAACGAAGTCGAACTAAATTAAATTACAACCATTTTTTGAAGTAAATTAAAATTGTAGTGTTAATAGAAATTCTTTTTAAAATGGAACGAATTAGAAATTCGCGACTGAAAACACTCGGAGTTAATTCAACGCTATCTCCAGTCTCATCATCTCCTTTAGCGGCGGCAATATCATCGTCAAAGTGCGAGAATCATTCCGGTTCTGGCATCTCGTTCTCGAAATTAAGGCATATACCCTGGGAACACCTCGGATTTCGCAATGAGAGATCCGGTTCTTTGGCTAGTGTCACGGAAGGCAACTACCGTGTACACGTCGTTAGCACTTTGAACTCACGGACTGTGTGTCCGGTTCCGTCAGTCCTCTCTACCTTGTGTCAAGTAACGTTTGCAACGCATATCCAAAACTTGAGAATCACAGGCTTCAACAAATGAATCACGGAAATTTACACGCCAGACATTTCTAAACCTTCAACCTCCTCCTTATTAACCCTTTGACTGCGGTAAAATCTAAGGGAGAATGTTAATTTCAACTGACGAGATTTTAGCTGTGATAAATGCAATCTTTGTGGATTTTTGAGCGCCTATCGGCGTTCTCAGCGACATAAACACAAAATTAATATAAATATCTCTGCATATATAAATCTCTATATATATAAATCTCTACAATATATAAATTTGTAGGTGTTTTCTCTGTGTTTATTGGTTTCGATTTGACGCGAAAATTATTGAATCAATTTCTATGGAATTTGCACTGAAAATAGAAGATTCTGGGAGTAAACTGGTATGAGTATTGTAACGCTACGACATCAAAAAGCCCTAATGGAATGGCTTAATGAATAAAATAGTCATATTTTTGATTTGTTGTGCGATTTTGGATTTGTTACGATCCCGCAAAGCGTGTGAAACTCACGCTAGTACAATAAACAAATCTCATCAATACTTTCTCACTGATAGCTTTTACAGCCATTAAACCTCCCATCATATCGAATTTCCAATAAACTCTATCAACTTAACACACGACAGATAAATAATTGTTAAAAGAGAGAGTCGCTCGTTGAATATTCTTCGTAGCCTTGAAGGCATAGCTCTCCTCGAAAGAAATCTTTCTATCACCACCAATAACCGTCAGCATCCGCAGGGTTCCTTTGGGCGATGATTCGGGCGAGAGGCGGCATGGGAAAAATGGCGGAAAGCAGCGGTCATTGCGGTACCCCGCGATCGTAAATCGAAGCTAATGAGAATGGGCCCGGAGTGCCCAGGGGTTACACGAAGCGGCGGCGGCGTCGGCGCGCGGGAAGAAGAGGAGGAGGATGGCCGCGGAAATCGTGAATAGCCGGGAACCGCGCTTTAAATGCGCCATGACAGTTTTACGAGGCACCTATACATACATAACGCACTCGGCTGCTCACGATGGCATTATTTCTAATGCCGATTTTCGAAGGCGCGCGATATACGCGCGCGCCGCCATCTCGCCTGATTTATTGGACAGAGCGGACGCTAGTAATATGTAATTCGCGCCACTGCCTGATTTACGTTAATGCTCAAGTAGGCGCGAACTGCGCCGAGAGCTTTCAGCCCATCAGAATGATGCTGATTCCATGATTTATACGGTCTGGTTCTCCGCAGGACGCGTTCTCTCTCAGCCGCGCGCGCGGGCGGCTATGGATTACCCGGCCCTTTTCCAGTAAGCGATAATCAATGGCGCGCGCGCACCAGTTTCAGTTTATCGGGCCGAGCATACTTATCCAGGCGGTGCGCGCCGAGCGTAGAGCAGCATAAACCAATTGCGAGTGAAGCCAAGAATGAATCATTGCTAGCGAGGCTCACGCGGCAGCGAATTGCGAGCGAAGCTGTAATCTAGGCGTTTATTAGAATATACTTTATAATTCATTGAAGCTTGGTAGTACGAATCCTGAAGATAGAACGCTGAAATCCTTTGCATTCCAAATGCTTTCTGTTATACATATTAACGTAATTTGAGGGATTTAAATAAATTAAGGTTCTATAATCTGTGGATGAGACTCTATAAATTTCGTGGAAATCTAAAGAAGCTCCCTTTAAATACAGAAATAGTTTTTATTGCTGCCCAATAATAGTTTAAAAGGGTCTTTTCAAACCATCCTTTAAAGAGAGGTTAGTTTCTTTCCTTCGGAATGTTTATTTCCAAAATGACAGAAACTGTTGAAAAATAGTTAAATCACAAGTGAGATGGTTTCATATGTACTTTAAGGCTGCATAAAATCTATTTGTTTAAAAAATATATTGATCGATAATTTATCAAATGCTTTCAGGTTAAAACGTCAAAGTAAAGATTTTGTTCCAATCAAATGATAGCTTATTTTAAGTAATTTTCAATTATATTTTATGTGCGTATAAAACTATCTCAGTCATGATTTAAATTATTCAATAGCACCTGCTGTTTCCGAGAGAAACATTCCAAAAGAAGTAATCAGCTTCTTTTTAAACGACAATCTCATACTTTTAAACTATTTCTGGGCGAAAATAAAAAATAAATGTGTGTTTAGAATGGACTTCTTTATATTCCCACAAAATTTCATAATTTTTGGAATGTGAGTGAGTGTCCTTTGTTAGTAATTCACACTTCCACTCGAAGTGGAAAGGGCTCGACATAAGGAAGAGCACGTTTCACAAAGCAGATGGTACACGAGCGCAATTGCTAAATATCCGAGTAAGTCTAGAACTAGAACTAGGTTCCTGGATGCTCTTACATGTGACCCCTGGCGAGTGGGGAGTTGGCGGAGTGTGCCGCGAGAGGGTGGAAGTTGCCGGTGGACGGCGGCGGCGGCGGCGGCGCGACGCGTGGTTCTGCGATCGTAAATTCAAATAAAGAGGAACGTGTTCGCGTTACGTGTCAGGCATAAAGCAAGCGAGCGCGCTGGATGTAGAAAACGGGGCCTGGCACTCGTCCGGTTCTGCCGCTTTGGGCCCGTTTCGTTTTACGACGTGACACGGCGGCCCTCCGCTCTACCGCTCGTCAGGTGGGTCAGAGGGCATCGTGTAGTGTAGTGGCTACGAACGAGCCATCTCCGCGTCGCAGCTCCGATCTCCGCGTAACGATAACACCATGCCTGGCAAGTGGCCACGCGTAATAAGAAGCTAAGACCACGCCGTCGCCGCCGTCGCCGCCGTCGCCGCCGGATAATCGTTAGGGGTGACTGTCGACCGCCCTAGCCAAACTAACCCTTTGCGCTCCTGTTAAAATTAAGCATGGATCTTTAGAATGTTTGTAATGGATTGTCATTAAGCTTTTCTCCTTTATCTGAAGATGATAGCCTTCTTGATTTTGAAGGTTATATAAGATTAATATGGTTTTTTTGTTGTGGTGGCTGAGTAACTAACAAAGGTCTAACTTTTTCGAAATTAACTCCTGCAACTCTACTCTCCTTTTGACTTTTATGTACTCTTTATAGGTGTCAGCCAATCATCGATCATTTGTGGAATTACATATTTGTCAGCCTGATATACTGTTCTTTCTGACGCGATTTTAGTTTGGTCTTTGGTGTTATAGGCTTTTTTTAATCTTCTGTGGAATCAGACGCATATAACTTTGATAAAAATCTGTATTTCTAAATGTTTTCAACCAATTCATATAACGTTATGATACAATGCATACATTATATTCGATAATGTGATATAAACGGTTGATGTCCGGCAACGTCTTGACTAGCTTAGATACACCTCTGTTGTGTCCGTCAGTTTTTTCCCGCAAAATACGTTTTTTTCCGACAACACACATACACATGCTTGTACATTCATTTCACTTGGTATCTTTTTTTAAACGCCTTGATCTACATTTCTGTGTTAATAGATCCTTTTGGTAGTATTTAGTTTTTGGTTATGTTTGTTTGCTATTCTTAGTTTGGGCTACGAGGAATAACAAAAAGATTTAACTCGATATTTTGTTAACATCTCAGATTGTTATTAGTTTACTCTTTTCGTAAGAAAACCCAAGGCGAATATTTGGAATTTTGTCGTGTAAAATAAATTAAAATTTACGAGAATAACGAAGGACGTTGAAGAAATAACATGAAATATTATATATATCAGGTGTGTTTAATTCGAAGTTTCAATTAATACTTATTTCCCAAGCTATTCCATTAAACACTCCTATTTTCTTGTGAAAATGCGAAGTTTCAGTTAGTATTTATTTTGCAAGAACTTCCATTAAATACTTCTATTTCCTTGTGAAATCTAGTACGTCGAAAGAGAGACTCGCGAAGAGAGTCGCGCGGAGGACCGAGAAGAGTAATAGTGGCGCGTCGAAAAACTTGAATGCGCAATTTCGTGGAAGCGGGCAGGAACGCTATCGCTGGTGATTCATCTATGAGAGGGGACAGGTTCTTTTTTGTCGGGGCGAAATTCACGCACTAAATCACGGCTTGTTGAGTTATGCCTAGAGCTGAAAATAGTCGTAGTCGCGGTGTGTTTGCTTCCCGGCTTTGTCCTTTGTTCCGGCAGAGATCACCGCTCGCCGATAACCCGAAAATGGGAGCGCGTCGTCGAGCGGCGAAAAAAGAGTGAGTGGCGGTCATCAGCGGGATTGTCTGTCAGGAGAGTTGGCTTTATTAAAAGTCGACCTTTCGAGCGCTCTTCATTACGTACACGCGCTGTACTTCGTTTCACGCACGGTCTTGGAATTGTAAAGCAGGCTACATTCCGCCCCATTCCGACCCTTCGCACTCTCCGGCCCTCGTTAGGGCACAATCTCAACTAGCACTGCTTCACAGAATCCATCCCCACCCCTCCTCTCCCACCGCCGCCTTCCTATCTGCACTCCATCTACTTTGACTTTGCCAGATACCGAAGGCCAGAGTTCACACGGAGAAGTCACGACTTTGCTTCTTCGGAGTATTGGCCTTCAGGGAAAACGTGCTTCACCGTCTATGACAAAATTCTTATGTTAAACGCTTGCACTATCGCTTATGAGTATGCAGACATTTAACAGAAGAGAAGCAGAGAATTTAACGGAAAATTCATCATTTCCCTGACGCTCTTAAAATGTATTAACATTGCATTTATGAGAGTTACAATCTCGTTGGTTGAAATTAACTTCTCCCTCAGATTTCGCCGCAGCCAAAGGATTAAATAAACTGTGATTATTTTTGCATAAAGCTAAACTTAGTCAAATTATTTGGTATCGTCGAATTTTACTAAAAATACATGTATTATTATAGAACTTATATAAAGCAGTGTATGTAAAGTATCACTTTGTAAAATAAATTGAAGTCTGCCTCAAGTACAGGACGTTGTTTCTTATACGAGTATATTCCAGTAAATCCTTCTTACTTGCTCGAAAACAAAATGCGCCAATGGAAGCTGGTATGTGGAGCAGTTTCTATCTGGGAGAAAATCGATGTTTCCTCCACTTGTATTTCTCTTTGGCTGATCTGCTCTATGGATCGGACTCGGAGAAAAAGCAAGAATGGCAAGGGCAGAAGAGACGCGGCGTACTTGATTCTCGGGGCGGGCGATTACATTTTTCCGCGAGACAAATTGAGCGTAATGATTTTCGCACGTTAGTGGTGCGGCGAGCGCGAGATCAGCTGGATAGGAGGGAGCGTTCACCGCAAGGAGCAATCGAGCGGGCGCAAAAAGCCAAGAAGGCGAGATTGAAATTGGCACGGGAGAGCTTTGGGCCGCTGCGGTGCCTCCGGAAACGACGCTGCGCTGCGCGGCGCGGCGCAGTGCGGCGCTCGGTACCGAACGAAACGAGATCTATCAGAATCGGCTCGAATTCCATTTCTCAAGGCGTAATGCATCCCCGCCCCTGCCGCCACTCCGATGTAATGATACGCTATCACGTGTCGAGGAGAAAGAGCCGACAAAAACGTGATACGCGATTGCCGGCGCTCCGAGCAAAAAGAAGGAAAGGAGAGGGACAAAGAAGGCTGTAACACCGCGTCGCGCTGCCACCGCCGACGCCACCGCCGGAGTCAGTAATAGGCAGAGCTATTGCCGCCCGATGCCGATTTGCATTTCGGATCGGCTGGAATCGCCATTTCCGTACACGCTAATTGCGCAAGGCGAACACAGCAGCGCGCACCCGACGACCACCAGCAACACAGCCAGCCCCGCTTTATCTTGATCCTGGCTGGGGTGGCCGGCTAAATCTACTTCAGCCATCCTTCGCCAACTTTGCCCACACCTTACGGGAAATCTTACTCGAAACTTCAGTCTGACTTGGTCGAAACTTTAGTTCTTCGCTTCCAGTCAAACTTGAACTCTAAACTTTAGATTTCAGATCCTGAATATTCATCGGTCTGACGACGCTTGATAGGGATAGCGCGTTACGACATTCGCGCGTCCCCGGCAATAAGAGTCTGCGCGTAGACAAATATTCCGAGTGCCAGTTTAAATTGAGGAATCGGTGAAAGAGCACATCATCAGGATTCCTGAAAGTATTTAGTGCGCCATCGATCTTTAAGTTTATACTGTTTTTTTGGTGAATTTACATAAGAACTATTACGATTCTTATTTTAGTGTTCTAGTAATTTCGAGTGAGATGTATTTTAGCTGTCTGTTTCTTAGTTCAGTAGTTAGCAGGGAGTAATTTTCAGTTAATGATACCACTGTTCTAATCTCAAAAACCTTGCACATTTATAAGATACTTTATATGCTGAAACAACATTAAATAAAAATAATGTTAGAAAATCAGAAATTGCCATAGGATTATTTATCATATTAAATCACTGCTATTGCAAGTATAAAATTCAACTTGCAGAAACTCAAAAGTTAAAATAGAACAGGCGATAAAAAATAGTATTAGGAAATCAAAAATAGGCATAGGATTATTTGCCGTATTAAATCACTGCCATTGCGATTAGGATTCGAAAATATTTAATGCGCCACCAAACTTTAAGTTTATACTATTTTTTTTATTGAATTTACCTGAAAACTATTACGATCTTTATTTTACTGTTCTGCTAATTTCGACTGGGATGGATTTTCTGCAGTTAGCAGTGAGTAATTTTCAGTAAGTGATACCACTGTTCTAATCTCGAGAACCTTGTACATTTATGAGACACCTTATATGCTAGAACAACATTGGCCGCGTACCATCCAGTTGCACGTGTCGAGGACTCGCGTGGCTTAGTGTGTTGGTATGTGGGTGGACGGTGGAGAGTCAGGAGAGGCATTTTTCATGTCGACGTTCATAACTCGGGAATTAATGCGGAACACGGCACGCACGCCGAGATATACCGCGAATTATAGAATCATCGTTATTCCTATCGGGCAGGATATCTGCAGCTGGGTGGAGGGAGCGTGTGCCGCCCACGGTTGCCAGATTAGGTGGGGGTTTTGGTGGTGGGGCAATGCTATGCTTATGGGAAGTGTAAGGAATTCCTTACGAATCTGGCAAGCTTGGTGCCGCCGCCGCCGGTGCGCTGGCCGTCGCGGCGGAGCCTGCCGAGTGGCCACTGGCGGGTTTATCAATTATTGTCGTAGTCGGTGTAGCCGGCAGGCCACTAAGAAATAGGCACTCGTTCCGTCGTCTTTCAACCAACCAACACACACACATACACGAGCACTTCACGAATACTAACTGCACTGATCATTGAAACGGGCTGCGTCGCTCTTGGGAAATTATACGCGATATGATTTCCATCGCAAATACATCGGCGGATTGTACAAGCGCGAGCACATCGTTTCTCTCGTCGATTCTAGGATTTCACGATCGAACTATTTGGTTGGCAAGAAAGCAATTTTGGTTTGTACATAATTCTATATTAACATTATTTCTATCATTTATATTATTTCTATAAATTCTATTCTACAATGGAATAGAATTTATAGAAATAATGTTAATATAGAGTTATGTACAAACCGAAATTAGTTTCTTGCTAACCCAATATAAACTCAAAACGAATTATTGGATTGGTAAGAAAGTGATTTCGGTTTTTTATTTGTACAAACCGAAATTATTTAACAGCTCAATGTAAGCATTACTTTACAGCTCAATGGAATAAAAGTTATAGAAATAATATAAATTGTAGAAAGAATGTTAATCTAGAATTTCGGTTTCCTCTTTGCGCAAACCGAAATTAATTTCTTGCCAATTCAATTATCGTTAGAAATATAACGCAAAAAGCATCATTTCTAATTTGTATTTATTCGTAAGGTCTACTTGTATTTGTGGATTAATACTTTGAAACACGGTGCTAGTAAAACTGACTCACTTTTTTGATTCGCGGATATTCATACTAGGGCATTTTTTTACCAACCTCGAAATATTGCAATAGCTAAGTGCGCATAAGTTAATATTTACTTTAATTAAGTACAGATAGCAGTGGTTGCTTCATTAACTGTTGCAAGCAGAAGGTTTTATCGCAACAATCTCTTTTTCCTGGTTTTGTATGAAAACTCGTAAAAGTAGAGTTTATTTGTACAATAAATTGGTTCTATATAAGCAAGTAAAGAGTTCTATAAGAAAAATCAAAGCTTTACGTAAAAATAAACCAAACTTGTTTAATTTAAAAAGGAATAAAACTTCTGTGTAACATGAGTCTATTTTCCTTTGTAAAATCCCGCGCTTAAAAGAGTCAAAGAGAAGCGAGGGCAAGAAATAAAGAATATTTTAAAAAGGGAAGATTCCAGGATCGGAATGCCCGAGTATATCTGGAAGCAATCTTAATACGGCATGCGTTTCGAATTCTGTTCTCGTTGATTGGAGCAGTCGAGAGAAATTATAATACTAAATCTGCCTTAATGAAAAGCACGCGTAAATGTATCCAGGTTTCTTCTGCCGACAGAAACGGGCGACGATTGGCTGTCGGGAAAAAATCCTCTTGCACGAGAAGAGAGAAGAAGAAAAAAGGAAGAGGGAATCGAGGATCGTTACGGAAGTAGCGATGGCTGGCGTAAATTGAACTGGTACTTGGGAGGCGAGTGTGTCGATAAAGCTAATGCATTCGGAGCCGAGTTCACATCACAATTTTCTCCCTGGAAGCCCATCGATACGCGCAGCTCTTAATTGAATGCGAGCGCGTTCCTTCCCTCTATCCGCGCCAGCATAAAAACTCATCGGGAATATCGTCGTTTAATGCACCCAACTATCGTCGACCTCAACATTGAAGCTTGAGAACCTCGAAGGAACGCGAAACGCCAATCGAATCGAACCTATAAATTATACGACTATACTGCTCCTGAAATGACAGAAAATCCTTGCCTATTTATGAGCTCTATGAATGCCAAGGGAATTCTTTAAAAGTACTCGACTAGCTATGTGCTTTGCTAATTGTAAGAACGATCTTCTCTCCGAGCGCCTTTCCATCTTCTGTCTCGGTCGGAGGAGTTCGAGGTAGCCGAGAATCGTTGCCTTGTCGAATTCGTTAATCCAAGAGAAATGCTGGCGTACACCAAATATGATTGCAATGCCTCTCGTTACGTGGCATTTGCAATGCGCATTTAGAGTCTCAAGCAGGCAGCCAGGCAGCCAGGCATCTTCGGAGGATCTTCTACTTGGCAGAGAGTTGCGCGAGAGACAGACACGGTAGCACGCTCAGCTGCCTCATTGAATTCAGCGCATGCTCTTCGCCGGTGCGCGCGTACCTACAGCATGTTTTAAACATGCCGGTGTGTCTATGCAATATTTATAGGGGCGCGCATCGAAAATTGACGAGAATGAAGGATATTCGGCCTTTCAGTCCAAGGGAATACCGCCGCGCTCAGGTTACATCTTGCGCAATCTACGTCAAATTTACTCTTTCGATCTGCCATTATAACGAGACCGAGAAACATCGGTGCACCCTTCCAGCCAGATAGTTTTCTTACTCGCCGAGCGGAAATTCTACTAGACTTCTAAGCCGGAATGTCAAGATCAACTCTTACAACTGAGTTCAACTATTTTTGCTGCTTTATACACGTGCAACTTCCACCGGCGAATTCTGATTAGATCTCTAATAAATCTGATTACAGTTCCAAGCAACAATGATTCCATTCTTCATTTGCGCCCAATCAAAGAGAATGCTAGAATGTGCGTCAAAGTTCCCAAGGAACGCAATTACCCATTGAGAGCTTAGTATTTATTAAATGCGATCGTCGAGTTATTAAAACCTCGGAATGAATTAAACTCGTCTCGAGTGGATTATTGACAGGGAATTAAAAGAGGCTCTCGCCGCAAATTGCGCGATTCTCACATTAGCGCGTCATAGATCCTGCGGATGTGGAAATTCCAGATAGAATTCTAGATAGGAATAAAAGGGGAGAGGGTCCCCGGGGGCCTCGTTCGCGTCCACGTCTTCCACTGTATATCCGAGTTGTTTACAGCATCCGAACTCGCCGCCGCGCCGCTGACTCGAGAAGGCTGCTTACGCAACCGCGCAACACGGAATCGCGGCCTATCGTTACACCTGCCTGCCGTGCGCGCGCGCGCGCTCCGATCCTTTACAAATATTATCGACTGCTAAGTAATCTCGTTCGCTGGCTATCTTTATCTCTCCTCTCCTTTCGAGCTTAACGACACAAATTCCGCGGGCGAAATTCCACGGCGCACTGAGACGATTATGCGTCCGCCGATTAATATATTACGATAAGCGCGCGCGTTGCTACACAGGGTGAATCACATATGTACAGGGTGATTCAGTTGCCTTTGAATCAGAACTTTCCCAGCCCACTTTTACTAGACATCTATTTAATTATACTATATATTCTCTTTTAACAATAGAATGTATTAAATTCTGTAGTCTGTTGGAGGGAATATTTTACCAAGTTTTAGCATCGACTTCCTTCGAATGGCTAGCAACGTAAGGAGAAAGTATTTTATTATATTATATTTACAAGGGAATATTATATACTGGCTTCTGTAGGGTGAAATTCCATGTGCGAGTTGACACAACTCAAACACGTAAAAGTATAAATGCATGAAATGCAGACAAATGTTGAGAAACATTTGAGTATAATTGAAATGTCTAGGTTATTTATAATAATTTTGTATGGAACAGTGGTGATTCAAAGGCAAGTGACTCACCCTGTACAGGGTGATTCAGTTGCCTTTGAATCAGAACTCTCCTTGCCCACTTTTACTAGACATCTATTTCATTATACTATATATTTTCTATTTAACAATAGACTGTATTAAATTATATAGTCTGTTGGAGCAAATACTTTACCAAGTTTTAGCATCGACTTCCTTTGAATGGCTAGCAAAGTAAGGAGACAATATTTTATTGTATTATATTTATAGGGGAATATTATATATAACTGACTTCTGCAGGGTGAAGTTTCATGTGCGAGTTAACATAACTCAAACATGTAAAAGTCTAAATGCGTAAAATGCAGACAAGTGTTGAGAAACATTTGAGTGTAATTTAAATGTCTAGGTTATTTATAATAATTTTGTATGGAACAGTGGTAATTCAAAGGCAAGTGACTCACCCTGTACATATTCTCTTTTTCTTTGTCTCTCTCGAAAGAGAGAAGTAAAAGAGAGTCCCGAAGGATGGAAAGCTAACCGAGGGATTTCTCGGAAAATTAGTCACGCGCTTCTGATAGATATTGTGGGTTCCTGCGGCGCGCACTGCTGTAACATACTTCTCTATCTGTGTGTGTAATGTCTGACTGTAGTCGCGCAACTTTTCATGCTTAGGTATCGATTACTAATAGCCAGGATATGTGCTTGGAGAGAGGTGAGTAGTGTGAGGTTTATATACCGTTGTCGACGGTAAGGTCCGCGCGCGCGTTCCCGGGAAAAGCTGCTCGTACGTTTAGTATCGATAGCGTGTACAGTTAACTGTTAAGACCGTACATCAATCAATATGTCCGTGACACCCGGTGGGAAAGACGTAATGATCCTTGTTTCCACTCTCCTTTCCTCTCTACTCCCAGCAATGTTCGTTCAAACTATTATTTATCATATTAAATCATCGTCGAGGACATTGCAAAATTCAACTTGTAGAAACTCGAAAGTAAAAATAAACTGTCAACGATAAAAAATTGTAGGAAATCAGAAATAGGCATAAGATTATTTATCGTATTAAATTACTGTCATTGGGATTGCAAAATTCAACTTGTGGAAATTTGACAGTAAAAATAGAATGTAGGCAATTAAAAATAATGTTGGAAAATCACAAATAGGTATAGGAATGCACGTATAAAGGAGGCTTTTACGTTTTGTTACATCGAATCGCTGATGAGTTACATTTATTTCGAGCGCCCACACAGAAAATTAAGATCATAAATAGCACGGATTTTTAATCTGCGAAGAGTCCTATTGAACTGAAAAATTATGTACTTTCTAAGCTCATTCAAAGGAATGAACACTGTTTTCCTAAGTGTATCTTCCCCCGAATTACTGTGTGCATTACGAAACTGCAGAAGAACTTTCAGAAGCTATATTTGAAACTTCAAAACAATTCAACATTTATTTCGTGCTTATAGTCTTCCAATTATCTGAAACTTGAAAACAATTTCTAAGAGACACGTTTAGAAAACTATGACTCGATTCTTTAAAAGATCGTCAAATCTTTATTACCTGACGGGGATCTAGTATACTCGATGCTGGAGGAGCCGGAGTGGAATCGCCGGGGAACAAGGGAGAAAGCATCGAGGCCGAAACAAATTACTGATTGCCATCTCCGGGCTATCAAGATTCATCGTAGATCTATGCGCGCCCTTCCCCTGGGCTTCTCCTGGGCACCCTTATACGTGAGCTGCCAGGGACACTATGAAATTGGATTAAACCGGTGGCCGTCTGCTCCTCTCACGTTCTCTCCCATCCAACAAGAGCGAGTGAGCGAGCAAGCGAGAGAATGAACAGGCGCGCGCGCGAGAGAGGAGTTTTAACGATCCGGCGGCGTACAAATTGTCGAGATCCTATCTGGGAGACTCCGGGCGCAATGGAGCGAGAGAGATACTCTCAACTGCAGGGGATAGTGAGATAGTAGTGCAGATAGAACGAACGGAGAAGTGGGTATCGCGAGGGTAGTCACGTCAGTGCAAGTAAACGGTGAGCGAGAGCGGACGCCGGTCGGCGCGGCGCGGCGCGGCGCACCGCCTTCCCGCTAGATCCAAGGAAAGATTAGCCAGGCATCCCGACGGGACCTGGTCCTCTACCTCCGAGGTGCACACACTTTTCTAGGAGCCACCAAACTAACTCTAATGTATCCAAATATCAAGCAACTATCTTTCGACATAGTCACGTAACAGAATATTTAATGAAACTAGTATTTCTGCTGAGGAATTTGCAGTGCAATTAATTTAACTTTGATAAGAGTTATACTATCAAATTGTTCAATGAAATTTTACTATTAAACTGATCATTTGATTGTAAGATATTGAATTATTTATGACGACTGGAAGTATACAATTACTGAAATAAAATAAAAACTGTACTTGTAAATAAAGTTGAGAGTGTTACGTATAGTTTTGCATTGTTTAATGTATCCAAATATCAAGAAACTATATTTCAAAATAGTTACGTAATAGAACATTTACAATAGAACAAAACTAGTATTTCTATTAAGGAATTTGCAGTGCAATTAATTTAACCTAAATCAGATTTTACTATTAAATTGATCATTTGCTGTAAGATATTGAATTATTTAAGACGATTGGAAGTATACAGTTACTGAAATAAAGTAAAAACTGTACTAGGAAATAAAGTCGAGGAACTATCTTACAAAATAGTCACGTAATAGAACATTTAACAAAACTAGTATTTCTGTTAAGGCATTTGCAGTGCAATTAATTTAACTTTGTTAAGAATTAAGCAATCAAAGTATAGAATTACGTAATAGTTATGAATACGATTGTACTATTAAACTGCTCACTCGATGTACAATAAGGTCGAGAGCGTTACGTCTAGTTTTGCGTTGGTAGGATGGTAACAAGATAGATTCCGCCATCAAGGATCGTCCCTGACGGTGGCGTACGTTACGGATTCTCAACAGTAAATTACAAAATATGCTAAGCGGCCGATATAAATCAAAAGTGGGGTCTGGCCGGGGGACGCGTAGCGGCGGCTGCTGGTGGAGGGTCGCACGGGGCCCTACGGGATTCGGTGCGATGGGGTTGGCCGAAACTATCGGCGAGGAGCGGCACCTCACGAATCCGGGGCCTGATCCTAACCTCCTCTCTTTCTCACGAGGCGAATCAACGAGGAGGCTGCGCTCTCCAGCCTTAACGCGGAGTTTGCAAACCGAGCAAATGGACCGGAAGGCTCGTGTGTGTGTGTTGCCCGAGATAAATAAGTGCCCTAGCCATCTACGATTCTCTCTATTCTCCTCGAGACTCGCGCACACCTATCGCTCGCCTATTCCCAATGAAATTCCAATTGGCCGTCGCTTGTTATGGAGAATACTCGAGATTTACAGCGGGGAGGCGCTCACGCTGATTTTGATTCATGCCCTGATTACGTCTGATCTACAGCGCTAGCCGCCACACGAGGATTCTCTCGCAGTGGCAACTTTCACGCCGTAGCTGGAATTCGCCAATGTAAATTCCTCTAGAGTTTACTCTGACATTTCGCTGCCTTTTTTTTGCCGAGATTCTGGACACTCGGATAAACAGAGAGTAAAGTGGCAAGGCCACGCTTGTCCAGTCTGATACGAGTGCTGCTTCCTCGTTGAATATGTCAGAGGCCGGGAAATAGGAATCGTAATGGGCAGGGCGTGACGTTACCGTTCTAATTGCTCCATTTAATTGATACTTTTCGTAATATAAATGCGAGAGTAATGGTTGCGAGAGTTCTTTATGTCAAGGAAAATGTATACTGTGTCACATAACGTGAGGCATGATCACCCACGGTGGCAGGAAAAATCAATTGCTAATGTGACAGGATTGCGCGCTTCGGCCGAGCAAAAACTCCGCTAATCAGTGGATGCACGTCCGTCGATGAAGACGTTTGTCGTCGCTCGACTGTGTCCATTGATCTCCAACATGTTATCATGAGTTAGTATAGTCGATATGACCTTAGATGCGAATCGCATAAATATTCAAACATCCTTATATTCCACGTTTATATCCAATATTCCAAATATTACTATTTTGCCGTCAGAACATTTACAATTTAAAAAAAAAATGCTAAAAGCAGCATTAATCCTTTGTCGTACCATTTAGTTCGATGAAATTGGAGAAAAAAAGCCGGAATAGTTACAATCCCTAAAATATCCCCAAAAAACAATGCAACAATGTTTACAAAAGCTTCATTCCACGAGTCGGACTCGTCAAAGTACGACAAGGGGAATATTTATAACCTAATTATAACACAAATCCTTTGGACTTTGAACGGAGTAAAAAAATAAAATAGTCAACGCTGTTATAAACAAACCTATACGAAAAATAATCAACCGCGCGCAAGGATGTTCGAATACTCATACGACATAACCTAAACTATCGATTCAAATAAACCGATTAAAAATAACGAGACTCTAAATAAAAAGTGATTAGACTCACGTGGACCATAATTCATGAGTAGGCGGGAGTTTGACGTCCGCGGTGGTCTTCTCGGGGAGTTTGTAGTACTCGTATACGTAGGAGGCGGCGGGATCGTCGCCATGGCTGGCGACAGCAGAGACCTGGTGCTGCTGTTGGAGGTTGAGCATGGCCGCGGTCGCTACGGAGAGCGGGTGCTCGCAGTAGGCGCGCCAGTCGCCCTCCATACCCTGCACCTGCACCTGCACGGCAGCAACCCTTTTGTGTACTTCTTGGTCGGCACCGCCGTCCGCACCACTTTGCAGCGACTGCGCCGCTTGGGCCGCTGCTTCCTCCGCGCCCAATTCCTCCTCTTCCTCGGCCTCCCGTTGCCCGGACACGTAACCTCCTTGCGATCCTTGCTGACCTCCTTGCTGTTGATCCTGAGCCTGTTGCTGGCTCTCCTCGCTCACCACGCCGCCGCTTCCGTCCTCCTCGCCGCGGCTACGCCGCCTGAAAACAAAGTCCCTTGTTATTCACTTATTCTCCTCTCCGTCGCTTCTGGACATCTTTGTCGGAACATCCCTCGCGATGCAATGTTTTATAAGGGTTGTGGTTTAATTAACCGGGAGAACCCTAATTTTAATCGACGAGATTTTCACTGTGGTAAATGCAATGTTAATGCATTTTTAGAGTGCTTATAAGCGCTAATAGTAGGGAAAGGGGTAAGGGATGGTTTGTGGACTGCGAGAATGACTCTTTGGTGTCTTTGCGTAGAACTATTAACGATCTTTGGTATGCGTTAAGAATTGCTGCACAAGAAACAGATTTTCAAAGGACTTGTGTATAATTGTAATTGTCTATAGAATGTTTTATAAGGGTGGTGGGAGAATTTTGATACTGTTTCATTAACTGGGAGAACGCTAATTTTAATCGACGAGATTTTTCCTGTAATAAATGCAATGTTAATGCATTTTTAGAGTGCTTATACACGCCAATAGTAGGGAAAGGGTTAAGGGATGGTTTATGGATCGATTTGACCGGTGATAGTACTTCGCACTTGGACGATCACTGCGAGAATAACTCTTTGGTGTCCTTGCGCAAAATTATTAAACATTGGTATGCGTTAAGGATTGGTAAACAAGAAACTGAAGATCTCCAATGGATTTGTTTATAATTGTATAATTGCGCGGATAGAAATCTTGGCTGGTCGATAGGACAATTGAGTTTTCCTATCAATTGTTCGTTATTAGTAAATGGGGAATGTGAAAGAAATAGAATGCGCCGTTAGAGATGGCGAGTGCGGTTGAATCGAGATATTCAATCATCCGGAGGATCGCTTTTCTCTAGGAAACTAGCTGGTACGTCAATCGAAAAAGACAAGTGGCATAGAGAGAGGCGACGGGGGCACGTAGCAATCGAAGCGGGGCGTAAAACTAAAAACCTACTAATTAAGTTTGGCTTCAAGCAGCGGAGCGTGTAATCATAGACGCGAGCTATCGGCGTAACGGTGCAAAGACCACTCTCTCGGCCGCGGATACTTTATCGGCGATGAACAGCATGCAATTAACGGGCAAAGCGTTCTTCCT
Organism: Ectemnius continuus; assembly: GCA_910591665.1. Classification (NCBI taxonomy): domain Eukaryota; kingdom Metazoa; phylum Arthropoda; class Insecta; order Hymenoptera; family Crabronidae; genus Ectemnius; species Ectemnius continuus. Next base: position 10,860,494 of record OU342868.1, on the reverse strand, counting down.
CCTCCGACGATATTTAATAATACTTTTCGTGCGGTCGCCGAGCGTAATTATCGAGCAGCTACGTACACACACATGCCGAGGAGAGTCCCAATAATCGAATCGAGCCGTCACTCCGCCGCGCTATACCAAGCCGATCCCGGAAACAGTGCTTTACCCCTCTTCGACTATTCAACCATTCTTCCTAAATTGCCGTTAGTAACATAATACGTCGTATTTATCATTTACCTATAATTATTGCCCGATTGTCCGCCAACGCATCGTCATTTCTTGGATTTAGGAAATCTCTGGGAAACTTTGCTGCTAAGTCATTTGGGAGCGCGCGGAGTGTTGGAGCTGAGATTTTACTGAAGCTCGCGTTGAGAGCTCGGATTCTACCTGTGCCGAGGCAAATGCCTTCCGGCAACAGCAGGGCGATCTTCACTGATGAGATTCATAGACACGATCGCTCGCAGAGCTCGGGGAGGGTGGAAAACTAGCGGAGAACCGGTAGAGCCATGAGAATCCAGTTGGCTAAACTGGTGCTGATGGTATTATTAAGTCAGCGATCGTTAAAATTGATTTCGCAAAAACTCTCCGTGCTTTTTAAATGTCTCTGGAAAAAATATCGCTGTTTCTCGATGCAAAGTAATAACGTGTCATTTTATTTTAAAATCAAGTCGTGAGATCTGTGGAATAATGAGATCGCTTTGAAATTTATGGAAAATGATAGTCAATGATCATTGCATTTCTTTTTAAAATTTCAACCTATGTATCTCTACAGTTTTCGAGTAATAAGTTTCCAAAAATCCATTCTTATCGTCGTTTATGGTTTAAAAATATGTGATACAATAATGACACGAATAAAAAACATTTCATGTGGTAAATGAGAGATTTACAAATAATCAGGCTAACTTTCAAAAGCTTCATCTGTGGCAATGGTTGAATTTATAGAAATAATATGATAAGCTTAATTTCAAACTGAACTTTCCTATTCAAAAATTTGTTTTACTGTAATTTCAAAATTCTGTGTCAACGCACACACGTTTCTCTCTTACGCCCATCACTTAATGACACCACAAACAACCTTAAATGTGCGTTATAATAAAAATTGTACTTTGCAACTACAAGACACGTGATATTCAAAATTTCTCTCTTCTAACGTATCGAATAATCCAAAGGGTTTTGACTTAACGGAGACGATCTATCCATAGTCGACTAAGAAAGGGGGACACGGATCGAGAAAGAAGCAGGATGAACGGTGGTGGGGGGTACGTGTATACAGGCACGAAGATTAATTATTATAAACCCCTTGCTCTCGGCAGCAGTCATCAATTTCGATCTATGCTGGAGCGCGCGCGCGCGCGCTCACCCCGAACGAAATCGACTATGCTCTATGGAATAAAGGCAGCGATCCTCTCTAATTTATGCATGTCGAATCAATCTCCATCTCGCCTTTAGGCCGCCGCTTCTGGGTTCCTCTGCACCCTGATCTCCTTTTGCCGGGGCACCTGGTCCCCGTCAGCCGGGGACCCTTTCGGCTACCACGGTCACCCTGATAATGAGGACCCGAGTTATCCTGTGCAAATATTTTCCCCCGCGTATATTTGCACAGGCACGTTTCCAACGAGAGCGAGAGAGAGAGAGAGAGAGCGGGGATGACAAGAGGATGCCGCTTCAGACCTTTCGTGCACGAGAGTTGCCGACGCTTCGGCCTATCTTGCCATCAGCGAACGGAATCCACGCTGAACGCAGTAATATGTTCATTCGTGATCATTCTACTGGAGATTTCAATGCCGGAGAGCTTGAAACACGACGACCCTTGCCAGCCATGAGAGAATGAAAATGAATTCGCACTGGAAATTGAGTAGTTGAATGTCGAGAAATCTTGTTCCATTCCTTGGGGAATACTTAGTGAAGACGTCGAGGAAAGAAACTGGGAGTTAAGAAAGATAGGGAATAAAAATGGAGAGAAAAATGTGCGATTCTTCGTTGCACTGCCTTTCCAAGTTTCCCGATTGGTTTTAGGAATGCCTAGTAATCGCGGAACAATGTCGCTCGCCCGAGCGGAGGAGCGGAGAATGTGCGCGTGATCGGCTTGCGAGTGAACTTCTTTCCGTGAAATTTCGGTTCTTTAATGCGACGGCGACGGCGGCGGCGGCGGCGCGCTCTCAGTGCGCGTACCGTCGGCACGAGGAAAAAGGAACGGTTGCGCTCGCCGATGGAGAAAAACCCTTATTCAGCGAAGGTTCGTACTCTGCCGATGAGAAGGAGGAGAAGAGAGAGAGAGAGAGAGACGAAGAGCGGCGAAGGACGTGTCTCTACAGAAGAACGAATTTTGGAATAATGCGAGCACATATGGCCACGAGGCATTTCAGTTCGAGAGCGAGTACGTGACTGGCTTACTCGATAGGTATCGGCAAAAAGGATGAGTGATTATCGTTCCAGAAAGGGACACGGTTTTCTCCGCGGGAACCGCCGGGATAAAGGAGCCGCGCTTACTTTTATCCTTGCGCTTAACGGAAATTTCTTCAAACTTTCAATGTTACCCGCACGTCCCTCATCTTCCAGCTATTCTACAATTAGATCGAATGAAGTACAAAAATACCATCGACATTCCAACAAGAAACGCACAACTTCTTCGTTCTCATCAAAGTATTTCGATTTCTTATTAGATTTTTATTACCAAGACTACTGCATTAAAGTTAGCGCTTGAACGCGAATCAACTTTGCATCATCGTGTTTGTATCATTTCGTGACTGGCAGTTTTGTTTAAATAATCGGCCAAAAAAAAGGTGGCTTTTTATGCCGGTTTCCCGGTTGATTAAGGTTGCCTTTGAAGTCGTACGTCAGCGGATTTGCATGCGAAATGTAAATGGAGAAGTAAATCATATGACATTTCAATTATGAGCGTCGTTAACTACGCGCGATCTGATTCTTCCTGAAATATTCCGTGCGAAAATAGAACAGGGTGCGTTTCCCATCTGGAATATTTCCGTACTCGCGAGTTTTATTTAGCGGGAATCGTCACGATTCCGCATTACGTTTCTCGGATTTGGCTTTAACCCGTTAACGCACAGACTTTTTGAAAAGAACCGCAAAAAAATCGATGTTTTTAATGTAAAAAACACACTTCAGAACATTTTCATGTGAGAAAAATAAATCTCGATTATATTCGGGTGTGAAAAATTATAGCAGCATAAAATCCAATGCCGCTCGAATTATCTCGAGCGCACAAGTTAACCCTTTGGAGCTCCTTTGACGAGTCCCACTCGACATTCTTTTATGTTTTATTCCTTCCTTTATTTATTTAAATTGCCTCATTTTTTAGTTAAAGTAAATCGCGAATAAAACCCTTAAAAGCATTGGGAGTTGCTGATAACAAAATTGAAATAAAATTCGGAGTGCAAAGGGTTAAGGGGTTAATTCGCCGGTGGTAGATTCGCGTAAGACAAAGGGATTCGAGGGAAACTATTCGAAGCGAGTGGAGGCTGGTGCGCCTATCTCAATACGCAAATGCTGTGGGTAGGCGGTGCACGTCGCGATAAAGAGGAGCAAACTCTTGGCGAGGTTGGGAAGAAAGGAAGAAAGAAAGGAAGAGAGAAGGAAAGAAGGAAGGAGAAACACTTAATATTCCAGGAGAGTGTCGTCCACGCGACCTGGGAAGCCACCCTGCGGCTCCATCGGCTGCATTTCAATAAAGCCGCGAGGAACGCTCGCCCGAACACCAATCAAACAAGTCACCTCCGCGATAACATCTCTCCTTTAGCCCGACGAAATTTGCATGATTCACCGCGCCGTTTAATGAAGCCACTATTTCTTGCGCAGCCGGGCATTCCGCTCTCGGCCTACATTGACCGCTCGCGCTTCCGGCGGCGTTCATCCACGTCGATTAATAAGCTCCTACGAGATCCCGCGATGACGATCGATTAGACATCGGCCCGGTTTTAATCGGCCGATCGAGACTTCCTCGATCGCCTCCACCATTCGGAAACTCTATGCATTTTAAACCCTCCACTCTTATTGCTCCATTTTCCTCCATTAGTGGCTGCCGCTGCTGCTGCTGCTCCTTGGGAAATGCAGACTCGATTAAACGTGGGCGTACACCTCGATTAACGATTAACGAGCTGGCTACCTTGTTCCATCACGATCTACCGTCCGCAACATTTGCTTCTTCGAGAGCTCTCTGATTCGATCTAATTTGCTAGTTAATAAGTTGCAATTTCGCATTAAGCTACCAACAGTCTATTTTAACGCAGTTATAAGCACTTTGCTTTATTTCAAAGGGGAATTCTCTTCGTACTACACAACGAGTTGTATGAATCTCTGACGGGGAAAAAGGATCCCTAATTAACTGCGATCTAAGTGGCAAGGTTCTCATAAGGAATTCAACTGAGGGGTTCCCACAGTCCAACTACACTCGACTTCATTCACTAGAATTCTGAATAAGTTGCACAATTTCATTTAATTGAAGTTCAGGCATCGCGTCGAGGATTATTAATGTGAAACATTGGTAATAAAAGCCTGAAGTATTTCTGAGCGTGTGCTCCTCGCGTTCCCATGGTGGGAAGTAAAAATGGAGATGAAAATAAAGCAGTGATGGAACAAGTCTGCTTTAACTTCGAGGGGACGGTCATTGATTTGATAGGTTGAAATCGTTCGGACTGGAATGAGAATGACTGCGACTGAAGAATGTTTCGTTTCAACGAGGACTTAATCAAGAGCGTGGCATAGAAATCGGAGTTACGAATCACACGAATGTCTCGATTGGATTAGTGTTGGGTTGGTTGGGAGTGTGTTGATAGACTTCCTTGACATACAGACGAGTGTCCTTTAACCTGGATGCATAATGGGGTGGCGCGGCCCGATAGGAGTGTTAATAAGATTTACAAGGGAGAAGTCGAGTGGAAAATATTCCGCTCCTTTTCCACCGATAACTCCATCGCGATAGGAACACGCTCACTTTCCTGCTCCCTCGCACGCAGCCACGCACACACGCACGCACACTCGTACTCCCTCGACACGGTATGCATACTAATTCCAAAGGTGAATTTATTTCTCTGGCACAAGACGCTTGGCCTTTGCGCTGCCGCTGGCTTAATCGATTTCCGAGAACATTTCCCGGATAAAAGATGCGGGACACCGCGCGGCAACAAGCTTTATTACACGCGCTTTGATACTTTGATCCCCCTGTCGGACGTGTCGTGGGTGTAACTGTACTTGTCTTTCGGGATCCGAGCCAAGTCTGCTTTGCCTAAGTTATTGGCGCCTGAAAATCTTGCCAGCGCCAACACTGACTCGACTCCACCAGCACACGGCCAAGTGAACGCCTCACGAACAAGTAGCGCGGCATTTCCATTATTTCCAATGAGTTGCATTGAAAGTGATGTAGGAATAATCAGGTGCTTTTCAACGCACTGTAACGAAGCTGTGAGTTCCGAGATAATAATCGAGATAAATCATTTCGTAGTCTTTTAGGTTATTATTTACATACGAATTTCGAAATATGTAACTGCAGAACGAATCTTATTTCAAGTTTTAATTATATCTTAATTTCAAAGTTCGTCTTTAAAGAGTTTCTAGCATTATATGAATCTCGTAATCAAAATAATAACTGCAAAACGAATTTTATATCAAGTTTTAATTATATCCTAATTTGAAAGATTGTTTTTAAAAGGTTTCTAACATTATACGAATCTCAGAATGAAAATAATAACTGCAAAAAGAATCTTACTTCAAGTTTTAATTATACTTTAATTTCAAAGATCGTTATTAAAGAGTTTCTAGTATTACACGAATCCCAGAATGAAAACGAGAGTGCTCGAAGCTCCGCGCACCAGCTGAGAGTAACTAATTGATCAGACAATTAAAACGCGTGTCGTGGAAGGCGCAGCCGCGCTGAGCTGGGTTTGCTCTGTTTTTCATATCGCGCGGCCCAACACAATGGTCACATAAATCGCGACGGTGCTCGCGAGCGCGCGCGCGCGCGCGTGCTCGCGCGTGTCGTTCGGAGTCGCAGCCCACGTAAAAATGCCGGGGATGGAAAATAAGAAGGAGCGCGACAACATATTCCGCATAGCAATGACCAATGACACGGGGCCACCGTCGCCGTCGTCGCCGCCGCCGCTTAGCTTTGCTCGGCCGATTAAACCGATTGTCCTGTCGTCGAGGCGCTCGATCTCCAGCCTTGCTAATCCGCTGCCTAGCACTTCGCTACAGAACTCACTACTGACTCGCTTGCCTGCTTGCTTGCTTGCCTGTCCTTCGTCCACCTCGGAATTAATTATCGCGATAAAGACTCGGCGAAAACACGCGCCACCTTCGCCAGTTTTACCGCTCGCGCTACGTGAAAATAGAATGTTACTTCTTGGACGACGACGGATCGAATCGATTTATACGAAAGTGTATATTTATGTCGATATCGCTTTGCTGAAGTAGCGTAAAGAAAAAGTCCAATTTTTATTTGAAGTGTAAAAAATATCCATCGATCTAAAAGTTATATCCTTGACAACAAAGTTTGTCACTTTAAAGAGGTTGCTGCCGAAAATGAAATTAATGCAGCACTCTTCAAAATATCAACTCCAAAAAAATGAGACACTTACGAATAATCAGGCTAAGTAAGCTTTAAAAGCTACGCCTGTCTGTTTTGAGAGTATTTGAGCATGTGAAAAAGAAGTAATTTCATGATATTTGTGAAATAAAATTAACTTATAAAAACAGGCGTGACACAACATAAACTTCATTGCTAAACTAAATTGAATGTTTTTCTTCAAAAATTGCTTTTATTGTAATTTGAAAAGACCTCAGAATTCTGTGTCAGCACTCACATATTCGCCTCTTATGCCATCAACCTATAAAAATTGTACTTTTGATAGTGATATTTTAAATATCTCTCTTCTAACGTATCGAAGGTATCGAACGTATCGTTTCTACTAATTCCTTTATTTATCATGAACTTTAGCTCTCCTAATCTTTCATTTATATTATTAGCACATAGTAAAATGTCTCGAATTATTTTTACGAACCTTGCGATTTCCCTATAAGTTTGATATTTAATGATTTTTTATATTTCCCTATAAGATATTTTAAATGTCTCTCTTTTAACTTATGGAAGGTGTCGAACATATCGTTTCTACTAATTCCTTTATTTATCATGAACTTTAGCTTTCCTACTCTTTCATTTATATTACTAGCACAAAAGAACAACATCGACAAGAATTCGAGGGTGTAAAATGTCTCGAATGATTTTTACGAACCTTGCGATTTCCCCACAAGTTTCAAACGGTTAATAAGTACATTAGTTTGATATTCAATAGCCGATTAATGTTGCGGCGAGTCTATAATGCGAGGGCCCATTAAAGTTTCCAGTCGAGGGCTCCCACCAATTTCGAGATGTTAGCATTGAAAGTAGTGTACGCGCGCTGCGAGGATTTTTATCTCATTATCGCGCTATCTTTATCTACCACGTGTTCCTGGACTGGGAGAGCAGGTAGCGATTCGCGTCGGCGAGTAAGCGAACCAGTAGCAATTTGGCGATTAGCCATGGAATTAAGCGTCGATACTCGGGCTAAGTGTAGACGGTGACTTCCGGCGTGGCGGCGCGGCGTCGGCACCGGTGCCACCCATGGTACGAGAAAGGAAACGAATGTGTGTGTGTGTGTGTGTGTGTCCTCGATCCTGTCGGCTTTAATACTCGGGCGCACGCTTATGCCGGCGAGACACGCGAGAGTATTTCGCCCGCCGCCCGCCGCCGCCGCCGCCGCCGCCGACTGAGAGAGCGCGGTTTAAAAGGAAAGTGCTCCTCCTCGATATCCTGTTTCCTTTCCTTTCCTGTTTCCTTGGGATCCTCGAGCCTCGCTTCTTTCGAACCTCCACACACTGCAACAGCTTAACGATCGCCCGGCAGCTTTAATTCCGTGCAACTATCCGGCGAAATTGCACTCGATTTGAAGCCGATACAGTCAGTACTCGCGCGCGGAGGGAGGTTTCGTCTTGGCCTTACAATCCTTTCCCTATTGGCCACTCGACTTTGATTGGACTCGCCTTCATTATAGATAGCCCTAATTGCACCGGCTCGTTAGAGAGCTAAGTGATTATTTATTATGTATAAGCGCGCACCGGTTATCGCCGCTTGATTATAAGTAGCCATTTGTCGGGGGTGGCGATGCACGACCGAACTCTCTTCCTTGCTTGTTTTACAGGTTTCCACTGGACCGATGAAAGCTCCTTTCAGAGAGTAGTCCAGCAGGATGATTAATCAATTGCAAATACTCATTAGTGAAATATTTACGATTATATAAATAATGAGAGTCCATAAATCTGTAATATTAGCGCGTTGAGTTTTTAAACTGAGCCCGCAAAATAAACAAAGTACATTAAAGTGTAAAAAAATTGCGCTAAGTAGTTTGATTTCTTAACAAAATTCAAAAATATAAAAAGATAATAGTTATTATACAAGAAAGCGAAGTTTTCATTCAAAGATACCTCGATTTAACTCGCATTAGCAACGAACAATAAATGAAAAGTAAATTAACGATTAATAATAAAAAGAACTTGACGTGTGCGCGCTTCACTGCGAGGTAAAAAGACAATCGGAAGCTGATTTACCTAACACTGACTTTACTACAATTTAAAGAGAGGAATATTACCAGTGCGTGTTTTTATTATTAATCGCTATTATTCGATCATTTCAACTAGATTCTTACAAATTAATCTCAAATCTCATAGAAGCATTCTAAATCCACTATGATGTCACAAGACCGTTTACAAAGATATCATTTCCGGCTCGTCATCTCTGACATTAGGAATTCAAGCTTGTCACTTTGAATAGTGCGAGCTACCCTTACGGGGGGGTGCTAATAAATTCGTCGAAGACATTGGACACGCTTGTAAAAGTGCTCGCTCGCAGACTGACATTGAATGCAGCGCGGAGCAACGGCAGAAGAGAGGAGAAGCGGAGAGGAGAAGCGGAGCGGAGGGGAGGAAGAGGAAGTAGGAACGAAAGGGTGTCTCGGTTGACTTTGATGGATTGAAGATCCCTCCTATCCGCTCCAGCCTTTTTTCTCTCTCTCCCTCCCTCTCTCTCTCTCGCCTCTTGGACCACCGCGAGAGCTGTTTGTTTTTTCTTTCATTTCGGGGCGGATAAAGCGCGGCGGACAACCGGCAGGTTACTCTCTCACGGTGTACGCTGACACGCGTCGCCCGATTGCACTCGATACCCTCCTGCACAGCTATCCGCCGCGCCGCGCCGTGCCAGTGTATAAGATTTGCTAGGGTCGCGGGAGACCGAGCGCCAACTATGCAGCTGCGCACTTTGCGCGCAACTAAGAAATTAGATCTCTCCGCACTCGAGACTATCCTCTGACGAAGCGTACGACGCACTTTCGCCTACCGAATTACTCGAAACTGATTTCGAGTAACTTTAGACTTCGCAGTCTAAAGTCATCGGCGCGCGCGAGAGCTGTGATAGTTCAAGAGCCGGTCGTTTGAAACACTTTGGCATAAAACATCATTACGTTTCCAGGCAAATATGATTGTGAATATGTTAACCCCTTCAGATCCGAATTTTTTCAAGTATTACATTTAAAGTACATAAAGTATTATGTACATTATAATGTGCACAGGGTCCGATGGGGTTAAGAAATATAAGATTTCGTAAAACTTTTCGTTTCTTAACTCTTTGAAACAGGATTTCAGAAATAAAAAGACCGATGTTGCACAGAAATTTTGTTGCAAAACATTAAACATAACTGGCTATTGCAATAATACGAGGTGCGTCTAAAAATGTCCCACCCTTTTGATGCACCGTAATGAATGATGGGATATTTTTAACCACCTTGTATTATTGCAATAGCTGGTTATGTTTAGTATTTTGCAACAAAATTTCTGTGCAATATGGGTCTTTATTTCCTGAAATCCTGCTTCAAAGAGTTAAGAAACGAAAAGTTTTACGAAATGTTATATTTCTTAACATATAAACTATCATATTTGCTTGGAATTCTGATGATGTTTTATGACAGAGGGTTTTGAGCGATCGGCTCTTCGCTTACAAGGAAGCCGAAGGGTGTTTGCAAGTTTTATTATGTAATATTGAGAATGGATTTTTCGAAAACTACTAACAAATAAATTGAAGTTTTGAAGAGAGCTGCAATAACCATTGACTATCATTCTGTATAAATTTCAATTCGATCTGATTATTTTCATTTTCGACACCAACCTCCTCAATGGAACATTTTCTAAAACTATAAATGATAGTATTTGATTAGGAAATGATTTTAATTACTGTTTTAAGTTAGTGTTCTAGAACAGCGAAGGAAGCAAAGACCACAAAAGGCAAGTACTCTATTTTTTAAAGTCACTTGGGAGATTCGTGAAAAATGGATTCTTTTTTCTAAGCAAGACACTTTGTGCAAGTAGACTAGACTATAACTTGGCTGCGTGAGCGGCGCTTCCCAATAAGGATCCTGATTTTTGCATTCTATTCAAGGAGTCGGATTAGGTAATGCGTCTGGGCGGATAATACTCGGTGATATCTCTGCTCTCAACGCGCTTCTTATCTCGCCATTCATTTTGGAGAGGCCGAGTGCCCGCTTTAGGAATCAGAGATTAGAGCTTTAATGGATTATATGCTTTAACAATAGATGACTCGTGAAATTAAGTTTCTCAAGGATTTCAGAAGTTCAACTGCTTCCCACGATTATTCACCATAATCTTGAGAACTGTCTTTGTATTACAATTCAAAGCAGAGCTTTCCAATAGTGAAACTCTCACCAATATTTTCTATTACAACAATCAAATTCACACTTTCTCCAAAGAGGTTATCTCTACCAAGTGAACAATGATAAACTGTATTTTAACCCCTTGATATACAAATAAAACAGAATTCGATGCGTTCGAAAAATACTATTTAATTTTGTTTAACTGAACAGTTACAGACAAGCTGAGTTAACTAATTACACTGGTCAAAGTCTACAGTGGCACATGAAATGAATGATAACCCCAACTCATCATTGTATGTTAAGGTGTTACAAATATATGACAATAATGACACATGAATAAAAAAATATTCCATGTGGTAAATGAGACGTTTACGAATAATCTTGCAAAATTTCGCAAACTTCGTCTGTCAAGTTCGAGAATATTTGACCAGAGAGTGAAAAGAAGATGATTTCATTTGTAGAAATAACCTGATAAGCTTAATTGCAAATTGAATATTCCTACTCAAAAATGGTGTTATTGTAATTTGAAAAGGTCTCAAAATTCTGTGTAAGTGCTCACCTATTTCCCTCTTACCCCTGGATCAAATAACCCTTTGAGCGTTAAGTTGTCCATCACTAAATGTGCACCGTGGACTGCTAACTCTTTACGAAGAAGCACCCTGAGGCCTTTATTTTTTAGCACATACATGCGTTCATAACCTAAATTGAATGGTTCTATGATTACGCATATATGCGTTCATAACCTAAATTAAATGGTTGTATGATAACGCATATATGCGTTCATACCGCTCAAAGAGTTAATGCTAACATAAATATCTATCACTACATTTTTTCTACGTAATAAACTAATGGATGATCATTCAAGAGTGTAGATTAACAGAATGATTTGTGGTGGAGGAGAAGAATGACGAGGAGGCTCGAAAAAGTGACTGGCAGTTCCATTAAGGATCGGAATTCCTCTGTTGGTGGGATATCGGATTAGGTAATGCGCGGAGGCAGACAATGCAAGCGTAGATATCCGTCGTTCCGGTGTCTAGGCCATATCTGGCAGTGGTTTCAGGTGGCTAGCCAGGCTTTCTCTGTATCGCCAGCATGTTATATCCCAGAAGGGATCCCATGCTTAGCCAGCGTGACCGGCAGTGATAGGATAAAGCGAACCAACCAACCCTCCACTTCCTACGCCGCTTTGAAATTAGTCCGGCAGGACGCTAACAATTAGCATTTGCCGCTTATCGTGTTTCCCATATGAAGGAGGAAGCTCGATAATGCGAATATCGTCGCCGCTATCGGGCAAAACTAGGCCTCGGAGGTCGCACCCGCACTCGCTTTAAAATGCAGTGTGAACTTTTCACGCGAAAACTAACCTCCGCACTCTCCGCGCAAGCAATTATTTAAGCTTCTCATGCGTGATTCTCTCTCTCACTCTCTCTCTCACTGTTGCATATCTAAAACCGACAGGTAATTTAAGAGTAATATTTATTTCTCCCTCGTACTTAGTGAATTTCTGGCTGAGTTGATAATTGACTGTAATTATTGAAGGATAGGTATTTTCTGTGGCGAACTGAAAAGCAATACTTGGCTAGTGGATTTTAATACCGTATCAAAGCTTTATTAGTCACAGCCGAGTCTCTAATCTCCACGTGCGAAAGGTCAATAGTCATTACAGCGGTGTATTAATGCACTTTGTAGCAACGCCAGCTTCAGGGAAAATGAATGTCCCCTCGCGAGAAGCTCAATGCTAATCCACTAAAATCTCTTCAAGATCATTAATCACGCCTGGCTGGATCTGCCGCGTATCATTTTGCCCGCTAATCCAGCAGTAACTTCCTCGCACTTTTGCCCCTCTCTCTCTTTCTTTCCCTCTCAGTAAATACTCGTTGGAATTATAGGTTAGAGACAATCTTCGTATCTCTGATATTAGGCGCGATATTTCATGGTAGGATCGATGCTTTAATGGGGAATAAGAAAGATGCATTTGAAATAAGTTAGAAGCGCGCTTATCTGCGCATAAATATGCATAGTTTGCTTGCATTATTCGCACGTCGTCCGAAACACTCACGCACCGAATGAGTTATCGAACGTTATCGATACACCAGCCATTTGTATCGGGAGACCTTTAATTCGACCATCAAGTCCAACTGCTCTATGACTTTAGTTTAGTCAGCGCTGCGAGGTGACAGAGCCGATTTTATCCGGCGATTGCGTGTGCGGCAATCATTTTGTCCGATCGCCAACATAACCTTTCGTCCCGCAGCGCCGCCGCCGCCGCGCCGGTTCCGAAAAAAGCTCGAAAGGTCGCGCGAGCGATTTATATTCAGCCGTGAGGCTTGACTTTCCGGTCGATTAGAGGGGTTACTCATTTCTAGCAGTCGCATTACGTGAATCCCCCGTGAGTAATAGGCTGCGCTTTATAATTAAGACTGCTTCCCGTATCTAATGTCCGCGGAATTAATACTCTACCGGAATCCCTTGCAATTCCTCGGACTACTCCTAACGATATCCTACTAAGTTCGTATAACATTGATGAAATTGGAAATTAGTAAAGTTTTGAATCGATTTTTGTAATATTTCAAACCCTTGCAATTCTCAGCCTGCATCTAACGGTATCCTAGCAAGTTTATCTAAAATTAATAAAATTGAGGAACACTAAAGCTTTGAATCGATTTTCTCGATATTTAAATTCCCTGCAATTCGAAATCCTTTGAAATTCTTGGACTAAAATTGATGAAATTCGAAAATACTAAAGTATTTAAGATATTTACTAAATATTTAAATTGATACACTAATAATACTTGAAAAGTATTGTAAATTTAAGAAGGTTGGTGCCGAAAATGAAAAGAATGAGATCAGATTGAAATTTGAAGAGAATGATAGTCAATGGGAACTGCAGCACTCTTCAAAATTTCAACTCCAAAAAATGAGACATTTACGAATAATCTGGCGAAATTTTAAAAAATAAAAGCTTCGTTTCTCTGAGTCGAGAGTATTTTAATTATAACATGATAAATAATATAGAAATAGTAGTAACTCATAAAAACTAATGTGACAAAGCCTACATTTAATTGCAAATTAAATTTTTCTACTCAAAAATTGCTTTTATTATAATTTGAAAAGGTTTCAAAATTCTGTATTAGCTTCACATGTTCCCGTTTTACCTCCGCAAGAAATGACGCCACCAACCTTCTTAATTCAAGGTTCAAAATCGAAGAGAACAAAATTATACATACAAAACAATTAAGTACTTATTGCCATTGTATTCCAGAAACCGCAACTCAACCGAAGTAAGACAGAACTCTCCAAGGTTAATATTTTGATAGACAAATCATCTGAGAGTCACCCCAATTGCTCATCTCGAATTTCAAAGCGGTCAGGCGAGCCACGCGCGCTATTAAACTCACAAGGGAAAAGTGTTCATTCGCCAGGAATCTCATTATACCACGGGCGAAGTAGCACGCGCTCCGCTACGGGATACGTTTTTCGCGGGCAGCAATCAGATGCAAAGGAGCCAGCAGCGAGAGAGTTGATTCATCGGAAGCTGGGTGCTCATCGGAGCGGATCGGTGATTCTAACGCGAAGCGCGTGCAGCTTGGATGCTAGTCTCGCGCGCAGGAACTAAAGAAGGGGGTTGCGCGATCTGTGCGGCGAAGGACACCCCGCCGAGAGGAGAGAAGAGGAGAGGAGCGAAGAGAAAAGAGAGTGGGTCCTCGGCGAGGTGCTGGACCATCGTCAAGGGTGCCCCGTGAGCCGGAAGCCGGGAGTGCCAGAGAAGGAGAAAGAGAGCAGGTAGAGCGCGAAGGCAGACAACAGGCCACCGAAAAGGGAAGAGACGGCTGAGATGGCTGGCGAGAAGAGAAGAGAGAAGAGGAGAAGAGAAGAGAAGAGGCTGAAGAATGGTCGCGCTGGTGTCCGATATGAAATATTCCCGAGCGGGCTCGAGCGAGTAACTCTATATTATTATCCTCTTTCACACCTCCCTGCACCTCTATGCCCGCGGAAAAAGCCACGGCACAATCGCCCAGAGACCCGCCATTGTCTCTCATTGTCGCCCGGCTCGTGCATCCCAGCTCTCTTTCTCTCTCTCCTTCTCTTTCTCTCTTTTTCTCTCTTTTTCTCTTTCTCCCATCCAACTCGGATCCTTCACTGAAAACACTCCAAGCAGCACTACGTCGCGCCGCCACAATCTCCGCACTACTCCGCCAGAAGAAGCGTAAACACTCCTGAGAATTGGCCTCTCTTTTTGCCGAGTTCCGGCGTATTTACTGCTTCCGAGCCACTACTGTTTTGACTGGAAAATCTCGCCGTTTAAAATCCCTCCCGACGCACCACGCACTACGCACTCTAGTCGCCTCTAATTGATGGAAAAAGACGTATCCGTAAACAGTGTGCGAATCGTTTCATCGAATGCATAGATGACGCGTGAGTTTTGAATTTTAATAGGAAGCGTGGAAAGAAACTACTTGTATGAGTAATCTTGTGTAATCTATGCAATCCGAGTTAATAAGTCGCGATTGTTATAGTTAGGAATTAATTTAACATGGTAGTAACAAGAGGTGTTTTATCTTCTTTTGATCATCTACGAGAGATGGCTAGAAATGTAAATTGTTTGTTGAAAATTAAGGTAATTACGTAGAACAAGTTACTTATGACAGATTTTAATGAGCTTTTAATATGTTATAGGGAACATTGTTTGGAGTAATTTTTCCCTGTATAAGCCGTCGCTCAGCTTTAGTTTTCGAGTTATTAAAATATGTTAAAAATATGTTTCGTGCTTCTGATTACATGAGAATACGATTGCGAGCGAGTTTAGAAATCCTAAGTTCCATGCTTACAAGCGCGGACTCAAACTAATTTTAATGATTTTGATATATGTTATAGAGCGATTTAAGCTGATCATTTTCATATACATATATATTCGGGGGAAAGTTATACGAAAAAAGTTAGACAGATTTAAAGTCGAAGAATCAACACAAATCTGAAAATAAATATATCTGTGGTCTTGCGAGAGTATTAAAAATACTTGTAGAGACCTAATACAAATGTAACACAGACTTAAAAGTCAGACCTAACCAATCTAGAGTGCGGCAAATATACAAAATTTCTAATTTCATAGTTAAATCGCCTTATTTGAAATGCTGTTATAAAAGAAAATCCAAGCACGAAACATATTTTTGTGTATAACACGAAAACTAAAGCTGAGCGTTGGTTACTTTTATAGAGGAAAGATACTCAAAATGTCCTCTGCAATATTAACGGCATTGAAATCGCTGAGGAGTATCCTGTTTTATATAATACCAACATTAATTTTCGTTTGTCAATAAGAAGAAGATATTTAACAGGCAAAAATAAAGTTCACTCCAAATTGGAATTTCCACTTCTCCACCGCACGAGCTCTTCCCGAATACTAATGACGATTCTACCTGATCCTACTTTTACCAACCAACACCACGATCCTTTAACCAACCGCTTTTACCCCCCACGAAAAACTGCGAGCCGGTGTCCCAGCTACTAATTACATTAGCCAAGCATCGATGCGAGTGTCACTCTCGATATTTTATTAATGACCAGCCTCCAAATTAATAACATCCACCGAGCGAAATCAAGTCACGATCGGGAATCCCGATGAGCGTGGCTCCAGAAGGATTTCAATCCCGTAATCCTGGTGATCGAACGTTGAATCGCGATTCGTTCGGCTGCGAGTTGGCAGCGTGTTTCAGGGTAGCAACGCCGATGCCAATCCATCACCGGGGTGTCTTCTCCTCGACGCCGAGCTATTAAATAATTCAATGGCGTGTCCGTCCGGGCAGCGCCGGGAAACCGAACGAAAGCGAGCAAGAGAGAAAGAAAGAAAGAAAGAAAGAAAGGGAAAGAAAGATGGGAGGAAGTGAACGGAAAGAGAGTGGAAGAGCGCAGTTGGAAAACGGTAAAAAATGGAGAGATAGTCAAGCTCGGTTACGCACGCCTCGAGGCGATTCGATGCGTGACATTGCTCATTTAGGTGCTTAGGAACGCGCGCGCGCGCGCGCGCGTCTCGCACTTTTTCCTCAGCTCGAACATTGTCGGCGCGCTGCTTATGCCGCGTTAATGCGACGCTAATAAGAGCTGTCTCCTGTTTCCAGAATCGGATCCATCCTTTTTACCAGCCGCGATAGCAAACCCTCGGCTCTCCTCTCCTCGCCTTGCCTCGCCTCGCGGAAGTTAGCCTGTGTCGTTGACCTGGATTTATGGCCAACCTGTGTCCCTCTAAGGCTCACTTCGACTTTTAGACAGGTGGCTCAAATTAATTCCGCGTCGCTCGCTTCTCTTTTTGCCTTCTTTTGCTTCTCATTTTACATCCTGTCGAATGATCAATCGTTTCTTCACTCAAGTATTAGTAATAGTTTCTTGTTGCTTTGTTTCAATTAACCCTTTGCTGTACTTCGACAAATTTTGTATGAAATATAAGTATTAAGAGTCAGACTCGTGGAATTAAGATTAGGCAAACATTGTTGCATTGTTCTCCGAAGATTTTGGGGATTGCAAGTGTTATTGAGCATCGCGCCGGTCCGTTTTCTTGGATTTCGTCTGATTAAATGTTACGGCAATGGGTTAATGTTCGAAAGATTGTTACTAAAATTGTAGTATAAATATATGAGCGGTTTATTTTGAAAGTGACCTAAGATCATTTATATTTAATTTGAGATATTAAAGAACTTACGTTTTAATAAAATTAAAAACTATACGCATAGAATAGCAATTGACAAATGAACTTAAGTCACTTTCAAATAAACAGCAGATATACAGGAAGTTAGAATTCACTAGCCTCTTTAGGAATTCGTGGTTAAAGACGAATATCGATTATGAAGATATATCTTTGTAATACTTCGAATAACGGTCTTCAGATATTTCACTTCCAAGGTTCCCTTACAAGCAAATTAGCATTAGGTATGCGCGACTGAATTTTTCCTAGCACAAATGCAATAGGAATACTTTGCCGAGGGAAGTTTAACGAAATTTCAAGTATTCGCGAAGAGCTGCCAGGTGAGAAATGAAACTTCCGGCTGGCGTGCGCGTCACTTAAGAGGGAAGTGTGCGTGCGGAGGTATCATCAAGGAAGATCTTCAAAAGCGACAGCACTCAGCGTACTCAAGCGTCGGAGATCACAGCGAGCGATTACTGCGAGCTTTCCATCACGATGTACCAATGAGCCATCAAAAATAACATACCCGTACATGTTCGCCTAATGAATCTGTCCGGCGGTAACGATGTACCGAAACCAAACGCAGCCGATAAGCCGGTGAAACGTGGACAATCACCTTAAGGGGGTTGCCACGCCGTCTCTTATTTCTTTCTCGCTTTCAAGCCTTTCGATTTACACCTTTTACATAGAATATATAATTAGATATGTAATATCGTTTATGCTAATAGCTTTCGATTCGATCTAAATTGAGAGATATTAAATTATGCAAACACTTTGTAAGTCAGATATGAATTACACGCTCGAATCAAATCAGATATCATTTCGTGTGAGAAAGTATATTATAATACAGATTTATTATATATAAGTCATCATTCATATAATATTTGTTATATATTATATAAACGTTTCTGAAAGTTCGTGGAATTTGGCTAAATTTCGATTAACTCTTTGGGGCATGCTGGGATTAAAAACGTCCCACCTTTTTGGTGTACGGTAAAGCATGCTGGGACATTTTTAGACCCACCTCGAAATATTTCAATAATTGCATGTGCATAGCTTTATAATTAGTCTTTTGTTTAATTTAAAACTCTAAAAAATGTCTGTGCAACATGGGTCTATTTATTCTCTGAAATCCTGTGCCTCAAAGAGTTAATAATTTCACTAATAACGCGAGAGAGAATAATTCCTGATATCATTTTGTGTGAGAAAATGTATTATAACACAGATTTATTAAAATTTCTAAAACTTCGTGGAATCTGACTAAAATCCGATTGATAGTTACACTAACAACTGAAAAGTCCAGTTCTCAAAATTGACAAGTTTATTATCGCGATCTTCGTGATCGAGGGAAACTGGTGCGTGCGAAGTAAATCCTTATCATCATCGGGCGGTGTTGCTTCACCGCCGGCGGGTGAAATGATAATGAAGCGTTTTCAGTGGAGGGTCGGACACGAAAGTGCACCGGATCAAGTGGCATCCGGTGCGCTGTGAGATAGGTGGAGGAGCACTCGCGGCTCGATCTTGCATTCAAGCGTGCGAGCATGTTCTCTGCGCCCATCTCTTCCTTGGCATTCTACTCTCTTTCCTTTTCTTCGTCCTGCGCGCGCTCTTTCTTTCTTTCTTCCAGCACTCCGCGCTGGAGAACGAGAATCGAGCGAGCGAGCGAGCGAGCGAGCGAGCGATGCGAGCGGCCGACAGGGACGCCAAATGGTAAATGGGAAATTGTAAATGGTAGGCCACTAGTGCGCTCCGAACATGAATGAATGGAACCTGCTTCGCCACTTGCATACCCATTATAGCAACTCCAACTTACGTGCGCGTACACTCTCCGCTAGAAACTCCCTCTTCTATGTATTATGCGCCCAACCCTCTTTCTTTCTCTCTTCTTTTTTAGCAAACTGTAAATCATCCACTTCCTTCTCCGAGGGTTTTCGTTCTATTTAACCTCTTAACTGTGGAATTTAGTTTTAAAAATCGCCGACACAGTGCGGAATGAAAATTAAGCAAATGCAAGTACGACGAGTGTACACGTCAACCGCACTTAACTGGTTAAGTTAGAAGTATTTAACTCAAAATTTGCGTGTACAATAAATATATTTGATAATATTTAGCTTTAATAGTCAGATTAATATTAATATATAATATAATAGTTAGATAGTATTAACGCGTTAACTTGTGCGCTAGAGTTAATTCAAGCGGCGTTGTATTTTACGCTGCTATAATTTTTCACACTCGAATATAATCGAGATTTGTTTTTTTGCCAAAACAATGTTCTAAAGTGTGCTTTTTACATTCAAAAAAATTGATTTTTTTTGTGGGTTTTTTAAAAAATTTGTGTGCTTTAAGGGGTTAATATATCTAATAGTCAGATTATAATTTTTAATATGTAAATTTTTAGTGGTCGACTAATTATTATGAAAAGATATTTTCCAATATAAGATTTTAAAATGGAATTCTAGATAATTGACTATTAATTGCAACCAATAATATTAAACGAACCACAAAGAATTCAATTCTTTATAATTCTAATTTATAATTCATATATAATTGTAATTTCAGAGAATTTGATTTTTGTGAAATTATGTTAGAAATGGATGATGGACAGCTGCAGTGAATTTCTATGCAAGACTGTACGTACTTGAATGGATAGATACAGCTAGAAGGAAAAGACCACGTGTGAGCAGTTCACACACACATACAAACACAAACACCAAGGACCACGTGCGAACACGTGTGGACGAACGGTTCGTTCCCGGCATATAATGCCGGCGTTTCCCTATCTGGCGATCTTTTCGCGTGAACTTCAAAGTTTAGCAGTGCATACGATTAGTTTTTCTGCCGAGCATCACCGCCATTACTACTGTTACATGTTACCGCGTGAGATCCCCATTATTCTTAACGCAATAATACCACAATTCATCTTTGTTCTCCGATCGCTGAAAGTGCGATTGCAGATAAGAATTCCTGAGATTTATACTCCGATTCCACTAATTAAACCGAGCGGTTTAATTCATTATTGCAATTTACTTGTCGAGCTAAGAAAGGCATCGTTGATAATTTAGTGCTTCGCCTTCGACGTGATCTTAATTTCATTTGCAGAAAAATAAATGACTGTTCTTAGTTGGTTATACGTTTTTCGCTGCGATGATTTTTACCGAGCGAAGTAAAGCGTTGAATGTGACACCGGCAAGTGCGGCGATCCTCGAATCAACGCTCTAGAAAAGGGAGGGCGAAATGCAATCCCCGAGTTCCGTTTCCTTCAAAGTCAGACCTCTTTTCGAGCGACTTTTCTCACCTTGGTTGCGCGTAGAATGCTTTCCAGCGGTTCAAGTCTCGAATAAATCTCTGCCCGGCCAAAGTATGAACTCAAGCAACTTGTCAGTCAAGGAAAGAAACGGACAAGCAATCAAATCTTCGATAGGTTAAGATTATCCGGCTGCGAGGAACGTTTGGCAGGCTCGAAAAGAGTTCCATATGAAAGTACAGGCACACGTAAATTGTTTCCCTTTCCCGTGCTCGCGCGAGCAAATCCGATTACGGGCATATGACGCAGACAGTGTTAATATACGGCCGAAACCCTGCCGTATCTTTCGCCGATATGGCAATAAAATAGCGTTTATGTGCCGCCAACTACACCTTTCCTGCCTTTCTATATCGCGCAATCCCACTTGCCATTTGTCAATTAACACCACTGCAAACATACACTGTCTCGTTTTCTTCGAAACCTTCGAAACAAGTATAAGTATATATAAAAATTTAATCAAATAAAGCTTATTTTAAAAATTAGATATTTATATTGAAATTTTCGCAGTGGGAATCTTTTTCGAATTTTTGTTTACGACGATTGTTTTAAAGATAAGTGAGAAGAAGCATTCGAGTGTTTGAGCTTGTGAACCTTCGAAATAAGTACAAGTGTATATAAAAACTTAATCAATTTTATTTTAAAAATCATTTATTTATATTTGAATTTTCGTAGTGGGAATCTTTTCCGAAGGCTATTTACGACGATTGTTTTAAAAATAGACGAAAGGAAGAAGCGTTCCAATGTTTGAGCTTGTGAACCTTCGAAATAAGTATAAATATATATATCTGTAAATTTTACTTTAAAAATCATTTATTTATATTGAAATTATCGCAGTGGGAATGTTTTTCGAAGGCTGTTTACGACGATTGTTTCAGAGATAGGCGAGTGGAAGAATCGTTCGAGTGTGCGAGCTTGTGTTTAAGGATGAAATGGCAGTTTAGTTGATGGACGTTTGGAGGATCGTAAATTCGGATTGGCGGAGTTAACCGAAGCTGGCCGAAGAATCTTCCAGTGACGCACCTCCTCTTCGTTAATTAACGCGAAATCTCAAGAAGAAGAAGAAGAAGAAGAGAGAGAAAGAGATTGTTGGAGGATTCCAGTCTCCCAAGTATCTTTTCTCTTTATGGCTCTTTTATATCTCACTTTGCAGGAATCCCAACAACGCTCGCTCCTCTACATTCCCGTCCCGCTTTTAGAACTTCGCTCCACGAATTTCGAGCTTCCGTTGATCGATTTTACGATCGCCTACGAATGTCGATCCTAATTAATCTTGACCTTATTAATTACAGCTCTGTCTGGGTGCGCGCACTATTCTCCGAATAACTGTCCTCTAATTTCGAGATGGTCCGATCTGTTAATGCGTGTATATTTAAAGCGAGGATCGTTTACACAAATCAGGTGTATGCGAAATGTGGAAAAAGCGGCGGATCGGCGTGCTCGAGAAATCGAGATAAAGTTGTAGCCATAAATATGCATGTATGTTCTGTTGCTCTTACGGATTGGCAAACTCGCGGCCGATTTCGCCGCAACGAACAATTCTCTCTCTCTCTCTCTCTCTCCGAAGCCGACGAGTACGATGAATCATTGAGAATCGATAGAGTGGCGCACTCGGCTCGATATTGGGCCTTGTCGCTTTTCTTATGAGCGGCCTATCTCTCCTGGAATTCAATCTGGAATATCAAATCGACACATACCGTCACCGTGGGCGCAAAATATTTATTCCCTCGCAATGCAAAGCAGCTTTTTGCCGCCGAGTCGCCGCTGCAAAACTAGGCGACCACTTTCGATAATGTTCATCTCTATCGGCGGCGCGCCATTTCTCGGATCAGCGATAATAGGCCGCAACGTATTGATAGGCGCGCGCGCTTTGAGAAATTACGAGCAATAATAGCGAATGAAATCGGTCGAGTTCTTCTGCGCTCGCAGTCGCCGCGGACATTGCTGCTTACGTGTGTCCTCGCGCGTTCCTCCTCGAGGATAAATGTGCGCCGTAATCTTGCCGGGCGTACCACAAGAATGAGTAACCTCTATTTCGTTCATGCATAAGTAATGAAGCTACTTGCACGCGTCCGCTTTTTACTTTCGATTAGTGCTCCGATCCTCCCAACTATTCGGCGTCCGCGTTAGTTATGTTAATGATGAACACGCACGAGATACTTGCATCGCCGGCATTTCTTTCAGAATTATTCACTGTACACTTGCAATCTTTCCCCGTCGAATTCTACGATAATTATGGCGCTTTTAAAGTAGAAGTCAATAATTTTAATTATAAGGGAAGTAATAATAATTTCGAAAATAATAAACATGGGAAATGCAATGAAGAATAATAATAGAAGATTTAATGTTGATTCTGATATTTTACAAATTAACTATAAAAAAATTTCGAACCTAAAAGTTTTGCGCATGAAGAGTGCGAAAGAGCAGAGTAATTGCGCGGTTAAAGGGTTAAACAGAATTAAGGAAAGGATGTTTTTCGTTTAAGAGAGGCTCGAAAGGGTCAACGCATAAGATTCTTAAATGGCAAGCGACGACGTACGAATTACCAAAGCGCCATTACCGGCAGACTCGAGCTGTTCATATATCCGTCGACATAACTTGAGTATTTAAATTCAGCACTGACTTGAAATACACTCCTCGGCAAATCTCTTCTTCTGGCTGGCGTAAAAGGCGAAACAAGAGTGGAAGTACCAAATTTCCCCGCTCCGTTCGCTGTATATCTGGCGTATCTGCGCCGATTGGGCCGGAAAGGCCGGCTCGTTAATTACTCGGCGGGTCGATAATTATTGCCGGCTTGGTGAACATTCGAGCGGGATGAAATTTACTGGCCAATATACTGCGAGTGGCCCGCGTGTCGGCGAACACGTCCAACAGCGATCGACGCCGTTGCAACTCGATGGTTTCATTTGGCTTCTCGCGCACCTGAACGCCACCGAGCGCGATTACCGTAACGCGGAAAAAAGCCTGGACCTCTTAAATCATAGCGCGCTCGGCTCGGCCCGGCCCAGCTTTTCCTCTCGCGCTCTCCGCTGAAACGAGCGACGGCCGCCGCGCCGCGCCGCTCGCAATTAGTCTTGCACTCCAAGCGAGAAAGTACTCTGCTCTCGGACAAATCGATCTACACCGAAGGTTTCTAGCCCGCTTTTCACGGATATCGACAGCCGGCACTCAGTGCGATATGTCGTCGCCGATATTAGGCTTCGCGGCACACACACACAGACACATACATAAACACAGTGAGTTTACGGGCGCGCGAGATCGTTTCCATTGCGACAGGCCTTTCTGCTCGGATAAGTGTGGCCTTCGTATGCGAAAGTGCGTGCGGAGCGCTGAAAAAGCCTAGAGTGACTTTTTTGCCCCCGCTCAACCCCCCACCGCCGCCGCCCCTCCGCCGCCCCTATCATTATCGGCTATCGATGCCGAGCAAAAACTCCTGATATGTTACTTTGATATCGCTTAGTTTTATCGAACGGTAGACGCATTATTTCGCTGATTGCGGACGCCTCGATATAACACTTTTTCCCCTCGCTTTTAAACGCGCCTTCTGGCGCCGCTCGTTTTATCACTGCCAATGGAAAAGCAAAGCACGCGACTGTTCTCTAATTTAGTTTTTAGTCTCTGCTAATGGACCATTAGAATACTTTTACTAGATTTATTTTAGTTACTATTAAATGTTCCAAGTGATTTGGACTTTGGAGAATTCGCGTGACTTTTACCGTTTGATTTCCTTCTGAACGAGTGTAACTGCTTTTACATTCTCTGCACTTTATGAGTGACATTTAGTTGAGGGTGCGCGCTGGAATATCGAAAGTTATAGGACAGGAAACTAATGGATTGACGAATGTATCGATCAAGCGGGACGTGTTTGCAATTGAAAAGCGATTTGGTAACCGATCGAAGATGACCAGAGGATGCTGGTAACCGCGGTGGTGGTCCAGATGCAGGAAGCGCGTCAGAGAGCGAAAGACAGAGAGAGAGAGAGAGAGACTAATGTCGCAGAAAGTGTACTTTCAATTATTACGCAAGAGGTTAATCGTTTAAAAGAGGGCTTTCGCGGTGGCCTCTCGGAAGAAAGTTCAAAGCATCGGCGCTCTCCACACAATTGCAATTATCGGCCCTACCAATCTTCGCCAAGCGAACGTACTCCGATAAATCGTCATTTCTCCTCCGGCATAGTTGCCGCTTTACCACTGCCAGACTACTATGTTTACTGACCATTTCGCCGAGTTGCGTAATAGGTTAGAGGTCCAGCTGGATGCTGCATAGTCCGGCGGATTCGTAATCTTTCAGGGAATTGACAGGGCGCCCGGCTAAGAGCAGCTCTACCGCCGTGGCGATTTATCGAGCTGACCAGGAAGCACCGGCGAATCAGCGTACATCTCCCGGTAGCCACTCCGGCCGATTAAAAGCTATTTTTACCGTTAAACACAGCCGACATCTCGAAAAGCGCATTCCAGCTATATTCTCATTTGGGGCCGAGCGCTCGCCGAGTTTTAATTAAATTCTCTCTGCCCTCGCGTCCAACTCGGCAATATATCGGACGGCGCGGCGGCGGCGGCGGCGCCAACCAACTCTCCTTCACGGTAGGATTAATACGCGGACGAGTTCAATTTCTCCGCTAAAAGAATCCCCTTGGCAGCCGCGCACTCAATTAATTTCACCGATCGGCCCGGCCGTATGCTAGCTATAATTTAATTAACTATTAAGCGATCGTTTTTTGAATCACTGGTAATTCAGCGCGATAGTAAATAAGGCTCAGCGAGAATTTTAATAGGGAGAAATATGAATGCCGGCGAGGATTATACGGCGAGCTTTGCCAATGCGCGATGATTCCTTTTTTTTTTCCTTCTTCGTTTGGCAGTACTGGTGATCGAGAATATCGGTAGCCGAATCTCCCGACAGTTCGCCCATTAAGAGCACCGAGGCGAATGTATCAATTTGACAGTTGCTTCGGCCTGTATCGAACACCGATCCAATCCTATGAGAGCTCAGAGAACTATCCAATCTGTCCACAAAAGTGGCCATATGGTAATTAGTAGAGGCGGGGAGTCCGCTCTGCCGGAAGAAGAAAGTTAGCCAGGCTCAATGACCTTCTTTCTAGCGTCGCTGGTACATCCAAGTGTACAGCATCTCACAAAATAGTTGTCGCAATCTAGAAAATAGCCACTGAAAAAGCGAAATTTTGTAGTATGTTCGACTGTTTTACGTGAGTTTTTAATTCTTTGACTACGCGGAATGTAAGGGAGATCGCTAATTTTAATTGACGAGATTTTAACTGTTATAAATGCAATCTTGATGGATTTTTGGAGCGCCTATAAGCGCTCAGAGTGTTGCAAACGCAAAATTTCTAAGCGCCTATAGGCTTAGGGGTTAAAAAGCCACTTTTAGGGGAGGGTTGCACGCTTTCGCATCCCTTAAAAATGTATTACATACCAGATATGTACGTGTTATTAAATTTCACTTTCTGTCCGTCAAGAATTTTACTGATTGTAATAATCTACAAAATGGTCGCTGAATATTTTGAAAACTCACTTTTAGAGGAAAGTCGCACGTTCTCGGAACCCCTAAAAATGTATTACACACCGGATGTATGAATGATTAATTGTCGCCTTCTCTCCGTCGACAATTTTGTAGAATCTGACAACTACTCTGTCGAATGCTGTACAATACTATTTCTCTATCAGCAACCCAACTATACTAAACCCTGCGTTGCTCGGACTAGAAATAATGAGTTAATCATTGGAAATAAGCTGGCAACATTTCATCAGGCTAGTTTACTTTCAAACGACTATAATCGCGCGCGGTTGCACTTTCGATCGACGACAACGACGACGACTCGCAATTACCAAATGATAAAACCGATGGTAGTCCAATTTAATTCTTAATCGCGGCTCGCATTCCTACCGCTGGCATCCAATATTTCCGACAAATTGGACAACATCCGATATCCATCCAATATCAGGCGATTGAAAAACATCGAATCAAATGAGCACCGACAAGTCTATTTCCTGCGTTGCAACTGCTCGCTGGATTACAAATCAGTCGATCGAAGCGAGTGTATAAATCATCGCATCGGTGGGATCAGTGGCGCGATGAAATAATTAGAATGGAAGGTGTGAGTGAATCGAGGGCAGACGACGACGACGACGACGGCGGCGGTGGACCCCTTCGGGCTGCTGGCGCGCTCCTTCGCTTCAATATGAACAGCTAGCTTCTCGGACGTGGAGAGAAAGAGAGTTTCTTCTGGTGGCAGCGAGGAGAGTTTCTTCTCTCAGTCTCAGCTGCTCTGCCGCGAGAGATCGGAAACCAGTTCGAAGTCAGCCAAGCATTATGATCCCGAATACAGATCCGTGGCCCGTTAACTAATCTCCCTATGGCGACCTTCCATTAGCTCGATTCCACGCCCGATACATCATCCCGTACGCTCCGCTCTTCCTCCTCGCAGGGCCTCGTTTCTACGCGCCTTCCGACCGCTTCGACTGCCGCGCGCGGAGAGAGCGAGCGAGAGAAGGGGAGAGGGAAGACGACGAGGGCTGACACGAAAAATGTATCGGGAACTGGTTGCCTGCTTGTGTACTATTATTTCCAGTTAAGTATATCCTTCCACCGGCTCGCAGCTAATGAGCAGCGCCCTTCGGAATTGTCTCGTAAACAGGAAACCCCTCGCGCACACCTTCCATTAACCGTCAAACACCTTTTTCCTAGTCCCACACTTTTTACGAGGGTTAAGTAAAATGTTTGTCGAAACTCTTTTTAAATCCAATGGAAAAGTTGTGAGTTTAGTTAACACTTTGCCGTCCGAACGTCTAATCTAGATTTTTTCGTGTGGCGCCGTAAATTTGCCCAATCATTTGCCCATCGCACTAAATTGGAGTGACCGGCGCGGCGCTTGCCCGATAGGTTTCGCATGGCACCAATGTGGTGCCACCGGACGGCATAGTATTAATTGTATTTGTTAGTTGAATTGTAACTGTTATAATTTCAATGTGAGTTATAGTTCGGCTTGCGATTGTATTACTGATTACTGGCGATACGCTCTATTTATTAGAGGAATCAATGCTCTAACTGGAGATGCTTGATCATACGGTCTTCATTTAGCACTATAAATATTCCTAGTCCACTTATTAATGCTGCCAATTCATTCTCTTCCTGGCGGTGCGGTGCTCGGAAGGCGCAATGTATTCCGAGCAATTGGACGAGTAAACAGTTGCGAAGGGAAGCAGCGCGGTGATCTCGCTCGTTAGTGGTGGGCTGCTTTGCTAGCCAGCGGCAAGGTTCCGGCGATCTCGTTAAATCGGGCTCTGCTTTTCTCGCACGGGAAAACTATCAATTTGTTGGCTGAGCCGCATCGTCCTGTAACGGTGCCTCACTCTCTCACCCCGGGCTTTTATCAATCTTCCCTCTGCGCGCGCGATCCGTTTATCGGCCATTTCTCATCTTTCCCAGTTGGCTTCGGGACTATCTGATATCCGCTATCGGCCTTTCCGCCTCCTCTTCCCGCTCGAACGCCGCCGCCACCGCCGCCGCCGCCACTTCTCCAGTCTCACTGCGCGCTTATTACGCTCTCGAATAATTTATACGCCTAATAATAGTTCATCCGAGGCCGCTATCTGAAAGGAACTATCGTCCTTGATAGACCCCCGCCATGTCGTATTAGGGCTCGATTAAACGTTCCGCTCCTCTTATCGCGTTAAACTCTTCCAATCCCTCAAATGCCTCGGTGCGCGCGCGCGCGCACCTGCAACGCATATACGAGCTCTCCTCACTCACCATTTTAATGGGCCTTGATTACTATTCATAAGTTTGAGGATTTAACCACCTTGGTATTAAGGGTATCTCATCAGCGCGGTCAACGCATTACCCTCGCATTTTCTGAATCCACACAAGATTGGATGCAAATGGATCTCCTTTTCTTATATAGTGTAAGTTATTATAAAGTAGATTGTACATAACGAGGCGTTAGAAAAATTGCTATCGAAGTGTTACATTGTCATCAAAATTCTCGTGGGACTTAAAAGATTTGGTTGTTTTAGGTTAGATTTTCTGAATCTGCACAAGATTGGAAGCAAATGGATCTCCTTTCTTTATATATTAGAAGTTATTATAAAGCAAGGAGTACATAAAGAGGCGTCACAAAAAATTGCTATGTAAATATTACATTGTCTTCAGAATTCTCGTGGGATTTAAAAGAAGTAGTTGTTTTAGGTTAGATTTTCTGAATCTACAAGATTGGAAGTAAATGGATTTCCTTTCTTATATATTATAAGTTATTATAAAGTAGATAGTACAAACCGAGGCGTCACAAAAAATTGCTATCGAAGTATCACATTGTCATCAGAATTCTCTTGGGATTTATTAAAAGATTTCGTTTGGTCAAGGTGTTTCGGG
Organism: Ectemnius continuus; assembly: GCA_910591665.1. NCBI lineage: Eukaryota > Metazoa > Arthropoda > Insecta > Hymenoptera > Crabronidae > Ectemnius > Ectemnius continuus. The sequence continues at coordinate 10,831,435 of OU342868.1, read as the reverse complement.
ACGAGAGGTTAACGATTCCAGGGGATTGGCTGGAAAGGTTCCTAAAATATGCAGAGTCCAGCTCGGAGTGGCGAGTAGCTGGGGACAGCGTGCTTTATTATGACCAGTCAGTGTGATTATTCTCGCGAGGCCGAACAAGCCACTCCATGGAAAGTCTCATCTGGCAGCGACCTCAAACCGAATGCTTTCCCACAGGGAAAGGGTGCCTGCGCGTATATTTTATACAACTTCTTTCCTAGCGGTTTCCACGTACGTCTCGGAAGGCAAGCAAGCAGGCAAGCAAGCATCTCCCCCAACAAATCATTCGTCGTTAACGCACCTTTTTCCTTAGTCGACGAAAAATATCAATTTCCGCCGTCTCTGCGACGTGCGCGCCCGTGCGCGCGCGCTCCTGCGTCTGAATAACGGTCCATCCGCTCCCCAGCAGCTTTATCCTGCATCTATGACTGGCTGCACCTTCTCGCCGATTGTAGCGGCCAGTTGCCGCCGCGGGTCCCACTCGGATTTACTGTCTTCCTTATCCCGTTTCTACCTCGCTAGACATTGCTGCAGTACACTGGCCTGATAGCGGCCACGTGCAACCTGGCAATACAATGACTTCGCCGCCGGCCAAACTTTTACATGTCTTTTGAACTCCAGTAATACAGAGTTGAGTGCGAACACGTTTCTAAGTGTAAGTATTGCAATAGCGCATCAAAGTGTAAGGTTCGTCTATTTAAAACTAGTATTGAACCACCTAATTCTAACCACCTAGAAAAACGAACGAAACTAAACTTACCACCGTGGAGCCTTTTTTTCTCGTTCCGCTAGGTTGCGCTTTCGAGAAGCAGCAATCGATCGATCCCGATAAACTTAGGGCCCTTTGGTTTCAGGTGTAAGTATTGTAATAGCGCATCAAAGTGTAAGATTCGTCTATTTAAAACTAGTATTCAAATAAGAATGCAAAGTAATGAAATTAAAATTCTCGAAATTCTTGAAAAGACTCAAGAAATACCAATGTTATCGGGAGGACTCGAGCATGCAGAAATCGGGAGAGTTGGATCGAGTGGATTATCAAAGCAGCTTGCTTTCCACATAATAATTATGACAGAGACTAGCGGGGGCATTAATCAAGCGATAAACTCTGCTTCCCCAGCAGGGATTGCCGCTCGCGGGACAATATTAATTAATGAGCGTTATCAGAGAGTGGTCGATTAACGATCTCGCCGAATCGGCCTCGCGCTTTCACCTGGCGGATAAATGACTACAAGCTTGTGAATTCGCGAGTGATAGCGCCTCCTATCCGCACTTCCTTATCAGTGGGGTCCAGCGGCGCGGCGCGGCGCGGCGCGGCTCGGCGCGTCGCGTCAGTATTAACTCTGCTCGGAGCTGCGATATATTAATAGATCGAATATCGAGAATGAAACGAGGAGTTTTTCTGTCTGGGCGAAGGTGAGTGACCAGGCAGGCGGCAGGTATATCAGGAGTATTGCAGCGATTTCCTAGCCGAGGCGAGCGGGTAATTAGCGTGACAGTGTCGCGCGAGGAGCGGATGTCCGCGAGCGCACACACGTTTTACTCCCTTCTTTCTCTCCTCTTTCCTTCGAAAGAGAGCCACACTCGCACCGACACTCATTCATACACACGCACACGTCCAATCGAGATTTCACGTAGCACTCGGTTGGCGATTTCGCGGATAATATGGTAATTCGCCGGGGCATTTGCATGACGCGCCGTAATGGATCGCGGACCAGAGGAATGCGCCACGCGAATGGATCGTGCACTTACGCCGGAGATCCTCCGCTTCGCGTAAACACCGCCGATGCTTTTTCTGACAACGTGTCCAGTCCGCTTTTTGAGATGAGGCCGTCCGATCATCCTCTCTACCACCGATGATACTCCCGACCCCCCTAAGCTACTTATCATATATTCTATGAATTTTGCGTGACTAGCATTTCGAAACACTCGGAGAAAACAGAGAGTTTACGAATTGTCAACAAGTTCTAAGATGTAAAATTAAAGTGGATTAAACGAAAAAAGAAAGACTGACAAAGCTCAAACTGGATAATTACTATTCTCATTTATGATAATTGCTAGACGAGCAGGTAGGATTTGCTATTCTTACTTATCATATATTCTATGAATTTCGCGTGACTAGCATTTCGAAACACTCGGAGAAAACAGAGAGTTTACGAGTTGTCAACAAGTTCTAAGATGTAAGATTAAAGTGGATTAAACGAAAAAAGAAAGAAATGATTGTTTTGAAAAATTAAGGACTGACAAAATTCAAACTGAATAATTACTATTTTCAATTATAATAATCGTCAGATGACCAAGCAGGAGTTAAATTCTTACTTATCATATATGTATTCTATGAATTTAGCGTGACTAGTATTTGCAAACAATCGTAGAAAAACAGAGAGTTTGCAAATTACTAACAAGTTCTAAGATGTAAAATTAAAGTGGATTAAGTCAAAAAAGAAAGAAGTAATTGTTTTGAAAAATGAAAGACCGATAAAGGAGTGGCAGTCTTTTGTATTCAAACTGAATAATTACTATTCTCAATTATAATAATCGCCATGCGACCAGGCAGGAGTTACTATTCCTATTGAAAGCACGAATTGCTACTCTCATTCATTCCAACAATGATAATCGCTATTTAGTCGAGGGCCACTAATTACTCGTTCCAATTCCCACGAGCGAGAACTAATAACCCCCAACCACCGCGCGCAGTGGTGTTTGAGGAACTAAAGAGTTTCGGGTTGGATCGTCGGCCATTTACACGTTCGCAGAAGTCCAACAGTGTCTTTCTATCGGTCTATCATTTCCGCGTAACAAAGAACTCGCTGCAACTTCTTGGCAGGCGTTCCGCCAACAAAGTATCGGTGAGTCGTCGAGTAATAGGTAATAATGGTGGGCTTGGCAGGGCGTGTGGTGCGACAATGCGCGACGGGGCTGCTTTTTCGCGCAACCCCCTTTTGGCACATTGGCCTATTATCGTCATTGTGTCGATTCGACCCTGCCATTCTCAATGCTAACGATCGTGTTATTAGCGCAAATTAAATTGGCGACTGTCTCACGCGATTCCCATTCATCCCGGGAATTTAGACGTCGCCGAACCAGCCGAACGCTAATTTGCATATCGAGATCGAACGACCGTTCTCCGGGAAAAATGACTCTAATTCCTAGTCGGACCCGAACCGTCTGCTATTCCCTTCTGGGACGCTCGCTCGACCTTCAAAGAAAGGATTTGGCCACTGCATAATTATCAACAGGCCACCACCAGCCACTAGTGGTCGTAAATAATCCTCTCGCATTCTTGGAAACCACTGTTCGCGTTTGTAAACCCTGCCATTTGCTGAGCCAGAAGTCATCAATGTGAAGAATGTTAAGATTTCTTTTGGGTTCCGTTTAGTTTTGAGAGGAAAATATATGTTGGTGGAAACGATTTTTATTTCTCGGGGTCTGGATAAATATAGAGTTTGAAATATGCATTTTTAACCTCTTAACTTAACAATTATTTTCTAAAGCTGTGTTTCCCGTATTCTACCGTCGCGAGTATTCTCGGACTTTTAAGTTAAGAGGTTAAGTTAACCATTTAAGAACGTTCAACGTCATTGGTTAATTTTAATTCCACACTCTATGGGAGATTTTTAAAACTAAATTCCACCTTTAAAACGTTAATACACTTTGAAATATGGATTTTTAACGTACTCTCGAAAGGCGACTAGACCACTTTAAAGAAATCCCCGTCAGCTAATTATGATACTAATGTACAGTTGCACTGATTACTTTCGGCAGATTGGCCGAGGCAACCTGTCGAATTCCGATAGCAATTAACGTTTCGAGAGGACTGGCGAACTCGTACTGTTCTCAATATCAAAGAGTCTGAGTTACGGGGCGCAGCTAATGCCGTCGTCTCGCAGCAGGCAATAATAAAGAGAACTGATAAGAGAAAGCGGGCTTGTCAATTTCGCATTTCTTCGCTCGGTCTCACTCTGGCGAGTGGGCAGAAAGCCGGTCTGAATTATACGTAGCGGGTGTCCGCGTGGTAATTGGCGCGTTTAATTAGCACGGAGAGCTCGTAGAGCATGCGTGCACGAAAAAGGAGAATCTGCAGCAGCAGCAGCAGCAGCAGCGAGGCCGGCGCTTGTCCCGTATTAATACCCATTGATAAAGGAACTCTCTTAGGTTGGTTGGTTGCTCGCTTGCGCGCGCCGTGAAAGGTTCGTGCTTTCGTGACTGCCGAGTGCTCTCCTTGCTTCCTGAATTAATTAGCGCCACGCTTTTTCCCCCCTATCGCCCGACACAAATTGCCTCCTGCCTCGATAGCGCGGGAAAACCTTACGGGAACCAACTACAAGCCGAACACACACACTTGCCTCGACCGATAGTCGCAACGGCCCCCCCAGGAAAAATCCACCGCTAACCTCCTAACGAACATAGGAGAGCGCAGTTGTTTGCATTCCCGCGGCCAGAACGATCAATTGGTTAACGATCGGAAAATTCTCCGGCACTCGGCAACGAGATTGGCTTCTTCCAGCGGAGATAATAATCGGACTACCGAGCTCCGCATCATCTCACGAATGATATCGTAGGAGGCAAATCGCTCGGCGGTGATCGGAGAAATGGACAAGTACGAGGAGAACGCAGAGCCGGAGAGTTCTTTCACCGCTCCGGAGAAGAAGAAGAAGAGCTGCTGCTGCTGCTGCTGCTGGTGCGTTCAGTGATTACTATCGTTTGATAAATCGCATGCCGATCGCGTCGTGAAAGGCCTCGTCGGGTCGTCCCTTCGTCAAGGCTCAACTGGCCACTGCACTAATTACCACCGTGGAGCCTTTTTTTCTCGTTCCGCTAGGTTGCGCTTTCGAGAAGCAGCAATCGATCGATCCCGATAAACTTAGGGCCCTTCGGTTTCAGGTGTCCGTCAACTGGCCGTCAAAGAATCGAGAGGAGAGAGAGAGAAAGAGAGCCTGCCGATCGGCATCACTGATTCTCCGCCGAATATCCCGTGGGTGGAGAACGACCGCCGAAAATCTTATGTTTCATACTTAGAACTTTCTCATCCTCACTCGCCACAAAAGCAGAAATCATTCATAATGATTATGACAAACATAACTCAGGCGGAAAGTAATTTTTAGCTAATAATTAAAAGAAAAATAACACAATGTACAGGGTGATTTAGTTGCCTTTGAATCAGAACTCTCCTAACCCCACTTTTACTAGACATCTATTTAATTATACTATATATTCTCTGTTTAACAATAAACTGTATTAAATTATATAGTCTGTTGGAGCGAATATTTTATCAAATTATATTTCTAGGGGAATATTATATGTAACTGGCTTCTGAAGAGTGAAATTTCATGTGCGAATTAACATAACTGAAACATGTAAAAGTCTAAATGCATAAAATGCAAACAAATGTTGAGAAACATTTGAGTACAATTGAAATCTCTAGGTTATTTCTAATGATTTTCTATGGAACAGTGGTGATTCAAAGACAAGTGACTCAGCCTGTACGTCTAAATGATACAAATAATTCATTAACTTCCTACTTGGCAAACACAACTTTCTTGGCAACGAACTCTTACGACAGTAGCAAATAAAATAGACAATAGCGGGGAATATCAACTAATACTGGCAATTCGTGAAAGGTCCAACAAGCATGTATTACGACCAGAAATCAATCTGCATCGCTGGGAGATTTAGCAGTTGAGATAGCGCGAGTTCTCTAATCCATTCCGGCCTTAAGTAACTGGAGCACAGTACACAAGAACAGTTATATATACCAGCGACTATCTTACGTTTTATTAACTGTCAAGGATTACTATTTCCTAGCGGGAGATATTGTCGATTGACAGACAGCTCGAGTCTAGAAAGAGAGAAGGAGAGAGAAGGAGAGAAGGAGAGGCACGTGTGGATTACAGGAGGAGAGCGTTCGCGATCGCTCCTTCCTCGACAGCGGTCTCTTATGTGGTCTTATGGGGTACGTGTCCCCGCACTGGAATCACGAATTATTCCTTCGCTCTCTGACCGCCCCAACGGACTCGCCTCGACTCTTCTGGGACCTTGCGCGCCCGCCTTTGCCTTCTTTACCTGCATACAGGGTGCCCCATTAAAACTCGTTTCACGTCCCACGGTCTACCCTTCTCGACACCATACACGCTTATTCCACACCGTCTTATAGGAAACTGCTCCGAAACGATCTTAACCAATGATATGCTATTTTGTTATATAGTAATATTATATAATCATATGATGTTAAGTAAAATCCGCTTTCAACACGTTCGGCGCCATGTCACCCGTATTTGGGTGACACTCGAACATCTATTTGCAGACATATTTGTTTCGAGAAAATTAACGTTAATAAATATTTTTAATAAGGTGTGGCGCAAGTGTTAAAAATTGTGTCTAACTTTTTTCCTATAAGTTTCCACCACATGTATGTGTGTATGAAAATGATCGGGAGAACGTACTTTATAACATATATCAAAATCATTGAAATCGGTTGTTAGTATGTTTTTCTAAATAATTACCAATAATATTTATTAGAGACACGCTGCAGTTAATTTTAAATCTCTATAATTTAAATTAGTTATACTTTAAGTTTCTTAATCTCTTTGGCTGTGGAAATATATTTTCTCGAAAGAGTAATGTGATTGCTATTCAACTAAATAGCTCTCATTAATTTATGTGACAATTTACTAACCTCGCAATTTAATGGCACGATTTTTGAATTATCGTAAGAATATTATACGACACTAGTTATAACTCTTTGAAGCAGAGGGTTGCAGAGAATAAATACAGCCATGTTACACAGACAGTTGTTTGCAATATTACAAGGTGGAACTAAAATTGTGCGACATTTTTGATCCCCAAAGACTTAAGAAACCACCTGAACTTTCAAGTGGAATTTAACATTACACTAAACTGTCAGTTCCGCGATTTATTTTAAGATAGAAATAATTAAATCGAATTTCTTATGACAAATAAATTTGTATGTGGAAATAAACGTGGTGTGCGAAGGGTGGGTCAGTTTGAGTTGGCCACCCTGTAGAGCGAGTAACCTGCGGGCCTTCGGGGGGTCATGGGGATGGCGAGGAAAGTGTCCGGCAGGGTAGCCCGTCCACTAGCAAGGGTCATCCAGTGGCTCTCTCGCTCCTCTCACTTAGCATAAAAGGGTAACTAGCAAATGCTCAATGCGCGCACAATAATGGAGCGAGTGTCCCATGGACATAATTAGGCGGAACCCATGGGAAATTCGGACCCCGCCGAAGTCTGGACTGTCCGCAGTAAGCCGAAGGGGTCATCGCAAACACCATGAGACAGAGGAACGTCCTTCGATGGACACTACCGTCGAGACTCCAGCGAGGCAAAGGGTTACCGCACACTTTAATGTATGCTGAACGGCCTTTTACCAAACTAAATGACGAAAAACACCAAGGAATCCTTCTTGAAAGTTCTGACTTGCAATACCAACGCGTGACAGAATAATAACTCTAATACAAAACAGCTTCTAATAATAATTGACAGTACCGACAACTTGTCTTTCCTTTTGCAAGGTTTGCTTGAATTCTCCGATTTCACTATCGAATGTTTCATACTTTGAAATGTATCCGTTTACATTAGCATACAATTATAAGTGTGGCGGTGAGCGGCGGCAATCAGTGCGATTAAAGAGCGCTGGGTGTGGAAAAGTGGTTGGAAGGGAGGCCGAAGGAAGTAAAGCGGAAACGTGGAATAATGGCGAAAGACGGCGAACAAAGTCGCGGATCGAATGGATTAATGATCGTGCGAGAAGCCGAATGAAAGTGCACAGCTATGCCAGGCATCTCCTTCTTGTATTACGGCATATTGCATAAGGATTCGATTACAATGGTCCGCGCGCGCACTGATCAGCAGGCCGGAGACGGATTCTGTTGGGAAAGGATGACGATGACGATGATGGTGTTGGTGGTGGTTGGTGCGTCGGGCACCGGCACACCATCGTCGCCCGATGATAAATAATTCATTTGCAAAGGTCTAGAACCAGTTTAAACTCTAGTGCGTAAAGGTATATGATGGCCTATCGAGAAATGCGGTGTCGCGTGTCCGGTTTCCATCGTACCGATCGCACCGCAAATGTTCGCGCGCCCGATCCTTCTCCTCTGTTAAGAGCAATTCGACCCGAAACACGCGTTGCCAGAGAGATATCCCACTATCCTTTCCTCCTCCAATTGTACAACTTTGCCGCGGATAATCTATCTTGCATCGATATCACTCCGAGATTGCTGGAGATTCAATCGTTCGACTCGCTCGCGGACCAACTCATCGCTGCTTGGTCAATTTGTAATTAGCCGACGATTAATGAACCGATCGTCATGAGTGTCCTTCTAAGAACTGCTCAATACTCCGAGCTCGGAATATCCTCTCCTTGCCGAGAGAATGAATGAACATGCCTCGCGTGATCCTTCAACCTGTGAAGCTAGGAATTCTAGTCACTTTCAAATGATTTAACGCACTTGAGATCTTTAAAGTTAATTGAAACTCGAATTCTCTGGCCAAGTAAAATGCGATTTCTTTAGAGAACTGTAATACGTTCTTTTCTGCAAATACTTTAAAGCTTTTGGGCAACTAATCTCTCGAAAATGTGGGTATCACTAAATGAGTAAGGTTTACTGGTTTGAAAAGAAACTAACGACTTGTTGAGTGTGACAAGCCAAGTATTTAAAGTCGAAGGAACACTAAAACCTCTGCCTTTTCTACGCGATGCGTTTTATCTACGAGTGTCCAAGGAAACTTAAAGGATCCTCAGTAGAATTTATCTTCTGGCACTAATGTACACGTATGTTATACTAAAATAAGACACGCGGACGAAGAAATCTTCGTTAAAATTTAACGAATCGCCTTGTTAATTCCGTAAACAAAGTTAAATTAAATCAATCTTTCAGGAAATGCGACGATTTTCTTTGGTATCGCGAGGTTTCACTTGGGAAAACTAGAAAAGAAATTCAGAATACGAACTCACAATTACACTATGCTGGGACTGAGCTGTCAGCGAGAGATTGGATTCATCCAACGAGATCTCGTTGCAGATCCTGCTGTTTATCCAGGAGGAGCATAGTCCTCAGCAAGAGGACTTGAAACAACAACTCGAGTCAGAGTAAATTTGCACACACTGCTCTCGCGTTTTCCCCGCTGCCGCTGTTTCTGCTGAACACCGAAGATCGTTCGTCCCAAAGCTTCCGAGCACTGTTCTCCTGCGGGGAAGAATTCGTCCGGCGACACTCTCACGCACTGAATATCCTTTCCGTGGTTGGCCGGCAGCACTCGAACCCGACGCGCAGATACTCAATGACTGCGCCTTTCGCCCGAAGCTATAAATGTCACTGATTAAAAGTAAATCGATCAAACTCCCGGAGGCAGTGTCGAAAGATCTGCCTGCTCGGCGCTGTCCTGGCAAGTGGCTGGTCGGGCCGGCGCCCATCCGCGCGCGATCATTAATATGATAATCATCCAATACGTAGCGGCTGCTGCGGCTGCTGCTGCTGCCTTTCGACGATCACCGTCACCACCTTTGCCGTTGCAGTCTTCATCGCCAAAGTCCCGCTGGCGAGCGACACCATCATAAGCGCAATTACAAATCGACAGCCGCGGTTCCTTTGGACTTTCCTCTCGAAATAATGTCACTGGCTTTGAAGAGGCTCCGGCAACTAAGCGCGCACAGACTGGTGGAGATTCGCCAGGTAGAAAAGGAAGGCGTGCTCGACGATTGTTGTCACAGGGCGCGAAAAGCTCTCCGGCCGGCGCGGCGCGGCGGCGAAAATGTGCCCGGGGCGGCGAAATAAGGTTGGGCCGCGCGTGTGCTGTATGAGTCGTATGTGAAAAGGAGAGAGATTGGAGAGCGCGGCGTTGGAACGCAGAGAGCTCGCTCAAGGATCCCCGGCTTTTTAGGTGGTCCTGTTGGCCGGCGGTGCGCGGTGCGGCGCGGAGCGGCGGTGAGAGACGCGCGGCACTTTTCTCTCCCTCGGCCGTCGCTGTCACTCCCGGTGTGTGTCCCGACACGTTTTCACGTATCTCCGCTTATTTCGTTATCGTGCCTCCGCCTTCGCCGCTACCTCCTGCCGTCGTCGTCCTTCTCATCCTCCGCGTCCTTCTCCTCCTCCTCCACCACCGCCACCACCACCTTCTCTCGCTCTCGTCGTTCTGCCACCAACTGCCACCACCACCACCACCACCGCAGCCACCACCACCGCCTCCTCCTCCTCCTCCTCCACCACCTCCAGTTTCTTCACCCTCCACTGTTTGACTCGCTCTACTCTAAACCTTCACAAACTCCTTCTCTCTCTCTCTCCTCTCCTCTCCTCTCTTCTCTCGCAATGCACAACTCTCCTCTTCTTCCTTTTCCCTTCCTCTTTTTTATTCGCCCTCCTCAATCCTTTCGGCTTTTTATTACTCGATTACAGGCGCGGGCCTTTCCTTCTCTCGCTACTTCCTCTCCCGCCTCCTCCTCCTCCTCCTCCTTCTTCTTCTTCTTCGCGACCACCTCCTCTCCACCTCCTGCACCACTGACTATCCCTCGTCCGCTCCTTTTCTTCCGAGTGCTGGTTGCACCACCGCCAGGTTGAATCTCGCGCTCCACCGAGCCCCACCCGCGCGCTCCTCTCTTTCGACAGCTTTGTATCCCTCGGCTGCTCTTACACACCCTCGCGCTGTCTCTCTTTCTATCTCCGCCCGATATCACACTCGGCCCCTTCGCTGGCACGTCGCTTCCTCGACAGCGCTGATTTTCGGTGCGATCTCACCGCTCCGGTGTCTTGTCTCGGACTGTGCAGAAGTGGCACCTTCCAGTTTCTGAACTTACATCTTGTCAGGTAAGTGTGAGCTTTACCCGTTTGCCACGGCGGTGCGTGCGTGCGTGCGTGCCTGGCTGGCTGGCTGCGTGCGTGCGTGCGTGCGTTCGTCCCCGGCGTGCGCGTGTGTGTCTGTCTGTCTGTCGGGCTGTGTATGGGCCTCACCGATCATGTACGGGGCCCCTGCGTACGACGGGGTCCGCCTTCCTCCCCACTCCTTCCACCGGACGCTCGCGAGCCTTCTACCTGCGTCTACCTGAGAGAGTACACCCTCTGCCCCCCTCCGCGCTCCTGCCGCCGCGCCGCGCCACCCCTTCCCTCCTCTCCTCTCTCCTCGCCCTCTCTTCCCATTCCACCGGTGGTACGGCGTATGCGTCGCCGCCGTCGTTGTCGTCGTCGTCTCTTGATAGCGCGCTCTCCGTTCTTTTGCCACTCCGTCTTTCTCCCTCCGCTCGACTTTGCCGCGCGCAACCCTCTCCTTTTAACCTTTTCCCTGTCTCTCTTTCTCTCTTTGTCGACTACCTCTACCTTTACCAACACGCACACTTGAATGGCAGCGCGCACACGCACGCGTCCCCCCCTCCTCCTCCTCCTCCTCCTCTTCACCGGAGCGACGAGGTACCTGGTAGCTTCCTGCATATGAGGTTTCGCATACGAACTGCTCTCTTTCTCCCTTCCTAGTTGGAACTCTTGTTGGAACTCTGAGCTGCTGCTCTGCTGCTGCTCTGCTGCTGCCTCCTTCTTACTTCGGCTTTGCCTCCGCGACACGCGTCTATGTTGCTCCTCGAGTGTCTGTCTCCCTTTCTGTCGGAGATTTAGCTCGGCCGCTGTCTGTCTTTCTCCGCGAGAGCATGAACGAGCCATTGGATCGACACCCGGCACTTGCGGCCTTTCTTCCTTGCATCACTGCCACTTGCGATTGGATTCTACTCTTGGATTTGTTGGGGCAATGTTGATACGGAATGTTTTTGAGGATCCTGATAGGAATTAACTGCTTAACTTGTACGCTCGAGTTAATTGGAGCGGATTTTGCGTGTTTTTAAAAACACTGTGCGTTAAGGGGTTAACCAGTTAAGTGCATTTGAATCTCAAATCTCTATTGCGGTGCGGTTGACGATTATACTCGTCGTACTTGCAATTGCTTCATTTTAATTTCGCACTGTGTCGGCGATTTTTAAAACTAAATTCCACAGTTAAGGGGTTAAAGAACTGCGGCAATCCTTGGTGATTTTAGTCGTATTTTCTTGGGGAGTTTGTATTGGAAAATGATGAGTTGTCGATTGTGTTTGTTGTTGATATTGATGTGGAAAGCGTTCGAGTTTATGTTGAATTAAGTTAGACATATGATCGTTTTCAGGGTATAATTGTTATAATTCAACAGTCGTAAATAGTAATTACTAATCCCGTGGAATGAAGTGGTCGTCGGACTTCCTGCTAGTGGCAAGGATTAAGCTTAAAGCTGACGATGAAGATGTGTTACATTTCTAGGGCTGATAAAGCTCTCAAGGAAAAGTAGCAATCACAGTTTTAATTGGGCGAGTCTCCATAAGGAAGGAGAACTTGTCGGACATTTATGAGACGTGTTTATACCGGCGACTTGACAGGATTAACATGACTCGAGCAATTTTCTATCCGGCACGGCCAGCAACGGAATACAAGCGCGCGCGCGCGCGGGCTCTTTTAGTCCGAGCGAGCTATTGGACAAAATGTAGCTCGCTAATTATGTCCGAGGGGTGCGCAGGTACACACTCGGCTTAATTAATGGCAGCAGAAATTTCCCTCCTACATGCTTTTGCTGCTCGGGAGAGTTTTCTCGGGAGAAGACGAAAGATGTCAGCGGCAGTTGTTCCGACATATAATGACAGCAGTCGCGGCTGGCACGAATAATTCACTGATTGGAGAGCAACCTCGGGCGTGGAAAATACGGGCGCGCAGAACGCCGCCGATCTCCATTACCCCTGATCTTTTTTCCCGATGGAAACTCGCCGCTAAGTTTCACCGTGTCACCATTAACCGTCTCCCTCTCTCCCCTTTTCTCTCTCTCTCTCTCTCTCGCTCTCTTTCTCTCTTTCGCTCGGTGCGCACCGACGTGCCCAGTCGTTTTTGCCCGCACAGGTCAAACGCTGAAAGTTTTCGAGCCCGCTACCACATTCTTCGCTGCTCCCTTCGTAAATGGAGAGCTCGAAATCGAGCCTCCTTTTTCCAGACGTTTTCCCGCGCAAAACGCGAAGTGATTCTCCTTGGTGCGAATGAAACTTTGAATGTCAAGTATTGTCGCTCGAAATATAAAACCATAAGGAAAACTTTGCCTAAAGTATTATAATTTATTGTCCACTTTTCCCCAAATTATATTTCCAAGAAATGGAGAATCGTCAGCAGCGGAAAGGTTAAGAATACGTTTAGGATTGCTGGCAGTGAGCGAGGAATATAAAGTAGCTCTTCCAAATTTAGAGTAAATGCCAATTACAGGTGAGTGAAGAGGGCCGTTCCCTTCAATTAGAGGGATCGAGTGTGCACAATATATCGAACGATCACGTATATCACAGGGCGGGCGCGCGCGCGAGCCGGTCGTCCGCCGGGGAATTAATTAAAACGCTTTCATCGACTGTTGGGCTGCGAGGAGTGATCGCGATAATTAATTCGCCCGTTTCAGAAGAACCTCGGGCGTGGAAAACGCGCGGCTCCGTTTCACGCAGCAGCAGGCCATTTTTTCTCTCTCTCTCTTTCTCTCTCTCTCTCCTCTGCCAATGGGTTGTCGCTCTTTCACGCTGTGTGTCCACAGAGAAGAGACACGTGGAACCCGATCGGCGGCCTCGTCGATCGCGAGTTTCACCTCTGGCATCGCTCGCTCCCCGGCAACACACGCCTGACTATATTAACACATACACACCGCGTAGAAAAACACAGAGAAAGAGAGAGAAAGAGAAGTCAGGCCGAACTTCCCGAGAGCTCTCCAACTCCCCAGGAGATAGTTTCACGACCGATTTTTCCATGTTCGTCGCGGTGATCGCCCGTTGCCATAAGCGCGATCTGCTTTGCTGGCTGCCCGTCGATTTCATACCTATAACGAGGCCTGCTCGACAGCAACGCCTAACACTCACCATAGACGAGAGAGAGAGAGAGAGAAAAGGAAAGATAAAAAAGTCGGAGAAGAGATAGACACCGCGCCCAGTCATTCTCAGCACGATCTAACTGTGCTAATCCATGGCAAAATCACCGCCGACTGTCGAACCAGTTTTGCTAATGAAGCGGTGACAGTCTATTCGTTAGCCCATGACAGTTTTATGGTGGCCCAGAAAAATTTCTCTCGTTGCCCCCTGCTTCCCAAGGACGCGATTGCTTTTCATTGTTAAGTTCGAGCGAGCAACTCTCCGCTTTCAGGATTGTAAATGAGTATCCATTTTTCATTTAGAAAGCGGACTGTAATTGTTTTGTAAAAACTGTCGGTGGAAGTTTGATGGAATCTTCTGATTGTTTGAAGTTCTCTTGCGGGTTGTTGAGAGAAATATTGCTGGATAAGAATTGTATTGGAAGCGGGGAGGTTTAAGGAACTCGGTGCAATCCGTGAGTTTACTTAATTTGCCACTAATTTATAGTTTAATTATCTACCAGCTATTACCAACGGCGAACAAGTCCCCACGCGGTTTCTGTCGATACTCGGAGCTTATCAATATCGCGGGCGTTTTTCACTGGCTAATATTCAGCTGGGCAAGGAGCGTGTATTTAAATGCTGCTACCTGCATCTTAATTAGGTGGCGGCCACTCGAAAGCGTCTCTCGAAAAATGCCGATTTCCTGATACGCGTTGCGCAACGGAAAACGCAAACCAACAGGCAAACCGTCGTCGCTCGTATTTTTCATTAGCGGAACTCTCGCTAATGTCGTCGCCGGCTCAATTTAATTTCGTACTTCAGACTTTCCGTGTGTGAAAGACGTGGAAAATCATCCGGCGAAATTCTCTCTCGTTCAAGATATTAAGCTTTGACGTCATTGTTGACGACCGCCTGACTCATTCTTTGATGAAGATGTTCATAGCTTTACTTTGTTCGACAGTTTATGCATTCCATTACGCAAAGTCTCCGTGAATCCGACGAGCAAGGAACGAGTCTGAATCTCAAATCGGAATTGACGAAGATATGCAAATTGAAATCATAATTGTAGAAGACACTTGGAGAGTTAAACTTCGAAGATATCTTTTCCAGCTCCAATTACTGCACTTAGAATAACGAGGAAAGAGAAGATCTCAATTAATTCCTCTCCAATTAAAATCGCTAACCTAAAATTCCAATATGACTTCAATTAATTACATCCACGTGCAATAAAGTTGAAAGAAATTAAATTGTACATTCCTCTCAACTGAATCATTAAAAACAAACACTAGGTTTACGGATTTCCAGATTTCACGAGTACAATTACAAAAACAATTACAATTCATTTTCCTCCAATTTATGCTGACTATTATTTACGCAATCCTAACAGATTCAATTCACTTGTATTACATTTCTTAAGATTGTAGTTGTTTTCAAATAAAATTAGTCGTTCTTTGGAAGAAATTCTGTTCTTTCGAACACAAAAATGTCTATAAACCTAGCGTTAAGAGGGATGTTACTAAGGTGGTCCATTTCAGGCGAGAATTGGAGCAGTACGAAGGTCCAGAAATGAGAAAGAGATTGTTCTGACGGTGGCGGAAAGGGGTAGAGTGGAGTGTGGCAGGCAGGTTTCTACATTGGCAGTGCGGAGCGTGAAGTCGGGGAGAAGCACTTTCCGGGATTTATCGGCGCTCTTTTCGAATTCCTAGCGCGCTTCGTAAAAACGAGGAGTGCGCAAGCGGTGCGGCGCGTCGTGGTATTATGGCCGCGTCCTGCCGGCCGTGAATTGTCGTCGTTGCGTTTGTCATTGTCGTTGTATATAAAAGGGAGGCCCGCAGCAATCGCACCGCCGAGAAAGAGAGATCCACCGCGGATACCCGCCGGGTAAACGAGTATTCCGCGCGTCTCCGACGACAGTAATGTCACCGGCGAGCCCTTTTATTACCGCTGACTCGTACCATGCATCCCGTACTAGTTATAAAAAATCCTCCCCACTTCCGCCCGAAATCCCGATTTCGTCATTCAAACCCTTGCTGACATTTTCTAGCAAACGTGAATCGCAGACGTCGAACTTCCATGCGAGTCTATTTCATTCTTTCGAGAGTCTAATCAGTTTTTTCTAGGTTATGTCGTATTAATATTCGAACATCCTTGCGGTTAATAGATTATTTTTCGTATAGGTTTGTTTATAACAACGTTGACTAATTTATTCTTTCTTTACCGCGTTCAAACACATGCGATTTTTTAGTGATATGTCATTTATTTATTTAATGACAATTGTGCTTTTGGTTATGAGCGATAAATTAGAAAATTATTAGATTTGTGGTGGAAAAACATACGATCCTGCGTTTAACACTTTGTCGTACTTTGACAAGTCTGGCTCGTGGAATGAATATTAGATAAATATTATTGCATTATTTTTTTGGATATTGCAATTGTTCTTGAATATAACTTTGGCCTGTTTCCTCGAATTTCGGCGAAGTTTAGGAAAGTTGCCTTTAGCCAACAGCTTTAGCCAACAGCTAGAAATTATTGTTTATCTTGTATCAAAAATATGTATGATATTTAAATGATATGCCTGTAGCTTTCATTTAATATTAATAAGCATATAGAATCATTTGGAATCGATTGTTTTCTTTGCAATTGGAAACCTCTAGAAACTTGGTTCATCGAGACCAACCTCAACCATCAGAATTTCCTCTAGTTTTAAGGTATCCTTGGCGCAGTAATTTGAATCAAGCAGTTGGAGAGCAGGCTGTATCAGTCGGGAAGTCGCACTTATCACGATTTAATTACTCCACTTGGTAGAGCGCGCGAGCCCTGGCAATATGCTAATGAGGTAATAAGCGATATATCGGCGAGGGAAATTACATAATTACCGCGAGAAGCCGCAGCAGCATTTTCCAGCCGAGTGCGGCTGTCCCGGCGCGGTGGTGTCGAATTAAAGCCGGCGTACTTTCGAAGTCAGCCACTGGAAACGGGGAAAATCGTCGCCGACTTCTTGGATTTCCATATCAAAGACTTACTCGAGTGTCTCTCTGCCAAGAGTCTCAACACTTCGCCAGCCACCGCGACAGCCATAATATCGTCGCTCGATAATTAAGAAAAGAAAACTGTCAGCTATCTGCTAAAAATCAAGTAAAAAGGCGACAGCTGGCACTCGGTTAAACTAAACTAGGATTACGTTACTGTCGCGCGGAGTATGCTAATCGTTCCTCGAGATGGTGCGCGGCGAGATTTAGCCATAATCACTGAGTCTTATCAAGATCGCGTCTAGCAAAGTGTGGAGGGGAGGAGAGAGTGCTAGCCCGAAGAGACCAGCTCGGATGACATTTGGAAAGCTCTCTCTAGCGGCAGGGAAGGCGGACGGAGAGAGGAGCGTGCCTCCAGAAATGCGAGTGGTTCGTTCCGCGGCGAGATTTCACGCGTGTCCGAGCCCCGTCCGTTCGATAAACGCCAACTGGACGCGATCCGAGATTTTTTCCTCTCCCAGAGCTGCCTCGACACCCACCGAACTCGCACACACCGAGATATCGATCGAGCAACGCGCTCGCTTTTCCCCAGCCAAAGCAGCCTTACTTTTCCATCGGTGAAAAGTGCGCTCGAACGCGTGAAAAAGCGCTCGTTAATGTCGGAGCGGACATTCCCAGTTCCAGGAAGTGTCCGGTCTGTCTGGTATAGCACTAAATATTGATAAATTCGCCGATAGACTGTCAGAGAGACAGCTGGTTCTCGCAGACTTTTCACTCTCTTTTTCACGTTCTTCCTTTCTGCCGGAAAAGCGGAGCTGTCGCTGAGTGGGGGAAGATTCTAGAGCCGATGTGGGAATCGATCGTGCGCGCGGATAGACTCGTTTAATTAAAGTTTAAACTGGATACTCAGCCTCGCGGGAGTCACGCCGGCAACTTTATCACGATTTCTGCGTGCGAACCTTCCACTGATATAGCAACTAGGAAGTCCCATCCATTATGTGTATTAATATATGATGACAGATGAAGTGGCTCCAACTGGTGGATTATGAATAGGCTGCGCATGATTATCCAAGCAGATTCGTTCCCCGTGGACTTCATCTCTCGTAATCAAGTTCGGAACTAATCCAATTTCAAACGTTCATAAACACGACTCTACAAAACGGTTTCCAAGAAAAAAACACTTCTTTAAGGAGATTGATGTTGAAAATGAAAATAATTAGATCGAATTGGTCAATGATCACTGCAGCTCTTTTTAAAATTTCAACTTATTTATTTGCCTGTACAGTTTTGGAGTATTCAATGTTGAAAACTCCATTGACCAGAGCAGATGTTATCGTTTTGGTTTGAAAATATATGACACAATAATGACACATGAATAAAAACATTTCATGTGGCAAATAAGACATTTACGAATAATAAGGCTAAATTTCGAAAGCTTCGTTTTTCCGGTTCGAAAGTATTTGAGCAGAGAGTGAAAAGTAAATAATTTCATTTGTAGAAATAACGTGATAAATAGAATACACATAAATACAAGCAATTCATACAAAATACAAAAGTTCGTTTTATTCTAATTTGAAAAGTCTTCAAAATTCTGTCTGAGCGCCGACATGTTTCTTTTTTATTCCCGCAACAAATGACAACACCAACCTCCTTAAATAGCAATATTAATACAAAACAAGCTAAAACGAAAAGGAAACGAATAGCAATTTCATAGCGAGACTAAAACCACCAGGAATAACGAGGCGCGGCAATCGCGCAGTAGTATGAACTCGAAAAAGTCAGACGCGCCGAGAGTAATGGACGGCTGGGGCGCCGGTGGTACTCGCGGGTGTAATCGTGTAGAGATCGGCTGGATCAGCTCGCAGCAGCCCGTACGACATCCCAATCGCCGAGCGCGAGCGAGAGAAAGAGAGAGAGAGAGAGAGCAGTGAATTAAGCGGCGGCTCGTTATCAATATGCAACTCCGGTAGCCGAGGTTTCTTGTCGGCTATCTGGCCGACGATCTATAAAGTTTCGCGTGTTCTCGCGGTGGTCAGGGCGTTCGCGACAAGCCAACAGGAAGAGCAATAGCAGCAACAGCAACAGCAACAGCAACAGCTACTGAGAGGATAGCGGAGAGTGCGTGTAGACGAGGGAGAATGTGCGAGGGAGGAAGGAGAAGAGGAGGAGAGAGCGGAGAGAGCGGAAAGATCGAAGCGATCTCGGGGCAGTTCCAGTAGCGAAGGGGGATCGGCCGATTGCCATAAAGAAGCGACCTTAACGGTAACATCGAACCCATTGGGTATCAATATAAGCGCGCCGATAAGGATTTTCCTCTTTCTGCCTACGCGACGCTGCTGCTCCCTGATTATCAACGACGCCACCCCTATCAATTTATCGAGTTCTCCTCGCGCGCTCGACGAGTGTTATTCCCCGAGGAGGATCCAGTCCGACCAACGAATCCCGCAGCTACTCGATAAGGGCCAGTCGATCTAGAAATCGCGTCATCCACTCGGCAAATTTAATGCTCCGGTTTAATCGGCACGCAATAGCTTGCTTTTCCTTTGCTTCTCTCTTTCGGTTGGCCGCCTCTCTCTCCGCCGCCATCGCCATCGCCGATATCCACCCCCTCCGCGTTCGTCCGTTTAATCAGAGCGGCGAGAGAGACTCGTGAGAAGATCGAAGTGGACACACCACGGGATCCAGCATCCATGCGAGGCCGGTACACGCCCAGGCCTGCGACAACGACGACGACGACGACGACGACGCCACTCTCGTACGTACGCCACTCCTCTCTTTTTACGGGGTAGCTTTTAATGGAGCGAACCCATCCATACCGGACTCCCTTAACCATTAAGACTAAGGAGTCCTCCCCCCCCCCCCCCCCCCCACTCTACCCTGCCCTCCCGCTCTTGCCTTCTCCCTCCTCAATGGATATTGCCACTATTTATTCGCCGTTCTATGCGAGCATCGCTCGAGCAATGCATGCTGATAAGCCGTCACGGCGCATCTCAATGAAGATATCGGGAACGGCCCGCTCGACCGGTGTCCCATCTCGCACTCTCCTCTTTTCAAGAGGAGCCTCCTCTCTCTTTTCACGGATGTATCCAATCGCCTTGCTTAACGCACTATTTACTAATATTGTAGCAATCTTATGTTCCAGTATTGCTTTAAGTAGAAGAATTATTACTGGTGAGTATTCGCGTGATATTGTTAATGATAATCGAAAGTTTGTGTGAGAGTCTGATTAAGTAATCGGGATTAATGAATTTATAAGGTCGACGGAGAAGAACGCAGTATTTACTAATATTGTAGCAATCTTATCTTCTAGCATTGCTTTAAGTAGAAGAATTATTACTGGTGAGTATTTGCGTGATATTCGAAACTTTCTGTGAGACTCTAATTAAGTACTTAATCAGGATAAATGAATTTATAAGGTCGACGGAGAAGAACGCAGTATTTACTAATATTGTAGCTACCTAATGTTAAAGTACTACTTTAAGTAGAAGAATTATTATTAGTAAGTACTCGCATGATATTCGAAACTTTCTGTGAGACTCTGATAAAGTAATGCTTTAAGTAGAAGAATTATTACTAGTAAGTATTTACGTGATATTGTTAAGTAACGATAATCGAAACTTTCCGCGAGACTCTGATTAACTAATCAGGATAAACGAATTTACAACGTCGACGGAGACGAACGCATATTTACTAACATTGCAGCAACCTTATGTTAAAGAAATGCTTTAAATAGAAGAATTATTACTAGTGAGTATTTACGTGATATTGTTAAGTAACGATAATCGAAACTTTCCACGAGACTCTGATTAAGTAATCAGGATAAACGAATGTGCAACGTCGACGGTGACATAGATTTATTCCATATTTTCTCTATCTCTGCTAATGCAAGAGTTGACAATAAAAAAAGGGTCGAGTGGTCATATATAATAAGTACACAACGCCAATTAATCATCGACAGATTTTTATCGAAATGGGGTTCGAGAGAGTCTCGCGGGGAGCAACAACTCAAAACTCGGTAGCATTAGATAAGTCATGTCAAGTGGTTCGACATGCCGGGAGCGGCATTACGCTTGGAGGATTAATTCGCGCAAGAATGCGCGTTACTTTCTACGCCGGCGTCGCATTTGTCACGCGTAACTAACGCCCGCATGCGATAAACTAATTTCGGCGAGCGTGAGCGCGCGCGCACACTCGCACACAGTCGTCGAGCGAGCAAATTAATTCTCCTCATCGACGGGAGCACGGCGAGAGCGAGTCAAGTGGGTGTCGAAGGCAACTCTATAAATAACCGAGTGGAACAACTCGAAAGCTCCCGGTCTTGGTTATGCCTGGTTATGCTCGAGTTGTAAAGCCGCGCGGGGAGCGCACCGCATGCGAGTTATCTGAAAATCGAGGCATTTTCACTGGCAAGGAGAGGCCGAGTCCGCTTCGCATGCCTATTACCGATAGCGCGCTCGCGAGCGCTCGCGAGCGCGGTTTGGCCGGGCGCGCGGGGCGAATGTTCATAGGCCAATATGAATATTAATGCCGCAGCTACCAGCCTACGCGCGCCCAACACACACCGGGATGGCGCATAAATAATAGATAATTACACTTGTGTCTTAGCTGCTTATCCACTGCTTATCGGGATCCCTAAGAAGGATGGCGTCCAGCCGAGCGAAACTATCGTGTTCCTCTCGATCGAGTATTAATGCTTTGTCAAAGGAAAGTGATAGCAGCAACCCCTTAAAGCTCGCCTTTCCAATTATTAAAAAGGGAAACGTGAATCTATAATGAAGCAAATTTTAATTGGAAGTGTTGGATTTGAAGTCTGTTTTATCTTTGTTTGATTAATCACATAATTATGTGCCAGTACTAATTAAATATAATAGTAACCTTCTCCAAATGAAGAGGTTCACCTTTGGCAATTTCTTAATACTTTCGCAGCCATCTTTTCTACCTTGTCTCTTTATTCGTCTATTACAAGAATGAAATTTACCTATGTGCGCTTGTGAGAATATGTATTATCGAACTCATTTTCAGACGAGCGAAACTATCGTGTTCCTCTCGATCGAGTATTAATGCTTTGTCAAAGGAAAGTGATAGCAGCAACCCCTTAAAGCTCGCCTTTCCAATTATTAAAAAGGGAAACGCTGAATCTATAATGAAGCAAATTTTAATTGGAAGTGTTGGATTTGAAGTCTCTTTTATCTTTGTTTGATTAATCACATAATTATGTGCCAGTACTAATTAAATATAATAGTAACCTTCTCCAAATAAAAAGGTTCATCTTTGGCAATTTCTTAATACTTTTGCAGCCACCTTTTCATTCCTTATGAAAATATATGCGGTACGAGAGAGTTCTACTTTGTCTCTTTACTCGTCTGTTACGAGAATGAAATTTACCTACGTACTATTGAACTCATTTTCAGGCAAGCGAAAATATTGTGTTCTTTTCGATCGAGTATTAATGCTTTGTCAAAGGACAGTGAAACGCTGAATTTGTAATGAAGCAGATTTTAATTGCAAGTGTTGGATTTAGAGTTTCCTTTGTTTTTGTACTAACTACATAATTATGTGCCAGTATTAATTAAATATAATATTAACCTTCTCTAAACGAAGAGGTTCACCTTTGGCAATTTCTTAATACTTTTGCAGCCACCTTTTCACTCTTATGAAAATATACGCGGCACGAGAGAGTTCTACCTTGTCTCTTTACTCGTCTATTACGAGAATGAAATTTCCCTATGTACGCTCGTAAGACTATGCACTATTGAACTCATTTAAAAAGAATCATCTGCCATTTGAGCGGCGGTTGAGAGGACTTTCTAGAGATCGCGAAATCCGGGAAAGACATATCGTGGAACGTTTGTCAGTTCTGATCGCTGCTGACGATCTGACGGAAGGCAGTTCTCGAGAGTAGGATTGAAGGCACATAGCGCGCGCGCGAGGCTTGCTTGGCACGACGACGGCACGAGGCAGCCGAGACGGTGATATGAAATCGAGGCGAAGGAGCACGAGCCTCGGCTACTTTCAGCTTCCCGTCACGTATCGCGCTCGGGAGCTCGATTAAAATATCAAAGATTGCCGGCGGCGGCAGCGTCGGCAGCGTCGGCGGTTGTGAATCGCGCGGGTCGTTCTAACTCTCCGATCGCGTTCGCAAGGAAAACCTGGAATCGAGCGATTCCAACGCTAGGGCAATCGTCAGCCTCACTCTTTTCATCTGGTGCGCTGTGTAATGAGCCGCGCCTTTCCTCTCCCGTTCGAGCCGTGTCGATGAAGAAACTGACGCTCTTAAATTTCCCCGGACTAGTTTGCCTGCCGACTTAAATTCTCTCTTATGGTCCTAATGGCTCTATTCCAACTCCTCGCACGCTCTCCAAGGGAAATGCGTCGCCTAAGGAATGTTTACCTCGCCAGTTACCGCCACTCGACAAACATAAATTCTCCATGCTATTTGGAAATCTCTCCTCTACCGCTTTAATGAAGATGTGTAGGTTTTAAGCACACGAAATTATAAGCCTGTCGTTATGATACTTCATCATTCACGAAAAACTGTCATTCCAGCATGCTTGGTCGCCTTTCTCAATTAATTAACGAAATTAAATTCTCACGAATTGGAGTTAACACTAGGTCTACGGCATCTGTCATTTTGCATCTGTATTTATGCAATCCTGACAGATTTCATTAACTTATATTATGTCTGTTATAAGATTGTAATTGTCTTTCAAGTAAAATAATAGTTTTTTCTTAATGACAATAAGTGTCCACAAAGAGAGGTATACAAAAACGTCCGTAAACCTAGTGTTAACCCTTTAACTTCGGCGAAATTTAAGGAAGAACGCTAATTTTCAACTGACAAGATTTTATCTGTCATAAATGCAATCTTAATGAATTTTTAGGGCGCCCATAAACGTAAATCTTAATTCTTCTTGCAATATATGTTGTCAATCATTTATGCAATCCTGGCAGATTTAATTAACTTATATTATATCTGTTAAGATTGTCACTGTCTTTAAATTAAATCAACAGTTTCTTTTTTAATAAAAATAACTGTCCATAAAGAGAAGTATACAGAAACTTCCGTAAACCTATTGTTAAGAAGTCCGAGCAGCGCAAAATATGAATATTTTCTAAATCCCGTGATTCAAGAATTCTACTTTCTTGAAAATATCTTCATTATCTGACACAACAATAACGCAAACCTAGTATTAATTCTTCCAAGCACAACTATATGTACAAAGAATACATCGACGCTCGATGATTTCCAGAGACACGAACGCCCGTGTAAGCGATGCGTTCTGTTTCAAAGGAAAACAGATCTGTCTGCTCGGGATGACGACATCGTTCTGACTGACAAACTTCGGTGTAATGATTCCTCGAGGGAAGTACACATGTATACGTGGCGGGGCAGAGTGTGTTGGGTGCGCGGATCGCGTTACCAGTCGGGTATCAAAATATCATAGGTGAGGATCATCGATGGCCAGCGGAGGCACGAGCAATTGGTTGCGAATGGGCAAGGGCTCTGCCGTGTTGGAATGCAGAAGAGAGAGAGAGAGACGCAAAAGAGAAAGAAAGAGAAAGAGAGGAGGAAGGAAAGGATGGACAGTGACGGAGTCCGCCGGTGTATCGATCGGTCATTACCATAATTTGTATATGAGAGCCACCTGGAACACGGTGGCAGAATATAAACCCCATGGTCAAACCTGACCGAACCCCTCTCTTTTCTCCTCTCTTTTCTCCCCTTTCCCGACCGACCACCCTTGCGCCCTGCCACCCTTTCTTACTCCCATAGTTCCATTATGTCCAGGCGATATTTTCGCAGCGGCCTCCTCATTCCACACTCTGAATTCATCATCCCCTCCCAATGACTATGAGAATTTTCCAATGGTCATCCGAATTCAATTGGATCGATATATATTCTGGGCTAGTTTTTTTGTCGAGGGTAGAAATGTTGTCAGGTCTTAATATAATTATGAATAATATTGTAATCGGTGGTTTTTGTAGGAGACAGATCTTGGTCGTTTTTTTGTATATTCTGATCGACAAAGTTAAAGCCCAACACATCAATTCTCCTGGTGGAGAAACTCGAGATAAATGTATAGATATTCATTAACATTCAGTTATCAACGATCGGATCGTTAAAGCTGCTTGATACACTATGCCAAATGTTTTCATTGCCAAAAGAAGTCGAAATTATTCCGTGCGACCTTCGATCGCTCCGCTCTCCGTCGCGGCCGGAAAGAGGGAGAGCAATAAATCGGATAATCGTTCTGCAAAAAGGTCAAGGTGCTCGTTATCGCTCGGAGCTGCTACTATTTTTATAAGCCGCCAGTTGTCTCTCTGATTGAGTAACAAAATCAGATTAAAATAGTCGAAGATAGTGCTAGGTAGTCTAATTAATTGCAAAGTCATAGAGTCACATTTCTTAAGTAGAATTATTCATGGAATGTTCTGGGTTTGTAAATAGTTGTATTGTGAAAAATTTCTGATATCTGATAAACTCAACAAATACAAAATTTACATTTGCTGTCCACTTTTTGTAATAAAACTATGGACAACCATGAATTCTCAACAGAAATTATAAAACTGTCATTATGATACTTCATCATTTACGAAAAACACTAATTCCACCATGCTTGCTCACCTTTCCCACTTAATTAACGAAATGAAATTAACAAAAAGCGATATTACACAAAAATCCGCATTCTATATTTTACAAGAACAGTATTACCCAGTCTTATAATCAGATTAACTTGACATGCAAAAGCCGAGCAAGTAAATTATCGTGTATTCTAGATTACGTATTGGAGCACGTTCTAGAAATATTAGAGGATCGGTGAAGGTGTTGGAGGTCCAAAGTGACGGCGGGGAAGATGGAGGGCGCGAGGCTGGTCGGCCCGTAAGCCAAGAAGAGAGCTCATCGCGATCGTATATCAATCGCCGTAGGTAGACGCGGTGTGCGAATAAATATAATTATAAGTAAGAGCAAGGTTGGACCACACCCTGTCTACATGCTGCTCTCTTTTTCACGTCATCTCGGCTCGCGCTCTCTCTCGCTCGCTCTTCATCCTGCGAGGAGAGGAGCGTGTCCCGTGCACTGTCATCCGCTTTTTCCTCGGCGAGCACGCTCTTTCCAGCCAGTCTCTCTTTTCGAGACTCGCGTCCCGATAAATCGGCTTACCACTACTATGTTATCCCCGCTTTACTGCCACTTCGAGTACTCTCCACTTTTTTCCCCTCTAGTCCGAGCGTCCAACCTCCTCCTCTTCTTCTTCTCTTCTGCTTTATAGTCGCGGCCACTTGGGAAACTGCCTCGCAGAGACTGTCAACACCATGACTGGAAGGTGAGTAGTACGTGCTCTCTTCGCCGCGCCGCCGCCGCCGTCACGAAGTCAGTCGCGTTCACTGCTACAATCGGATTTCTACGCGACCGCAACATCCATTGGACTACTTTGTTACTTACTTCGATCTCTTTAATGATAATTAAGTTTTCTAATAGAAACACTTATGCAAATCCGCCTACCAATGAACTCCTCTAACGAAACAGCATCGTCAAACGAGTTTCAGGGAATCGCGTCGAAGCTCGTTTCATGGGAAACTTGGCGCGGAAAAATTCCCGCGCGATGCAATAAGAGCGCATTTTCTTTTACTAGATACAAGAAAAGGAAAACAGAATCGAAGCATCATTTCATTGAGAGATACTGGAGCGCCCGGGTGTCTTCCGCTATTAAGACCGGCAATAGTTTAATTAGCGCGGCGACACTATCTAAGCATCTTAAGAATCTAATTAAGAGAACTGGGCGCGCACGCGTGTCCTCCCATCTAGCTCGGCCCGCTCTAATAGTCCCGCTGGCCGTCTCAATATTGAGCGGCGCTGCCGTCGATGACTGGCGAGGATTAAAACGCGCCAATCTAAATTAGATAATTGCGAGTCGCGCGTAAAACTCGGTGCCATCAATATGCGTCGTATGGAAAGAGAGAGAGAGAAAGAGAGGAGGATGAAGACGAAGAGGGAAAGAGAGATGAGATGAGAGGGAATAAGGGAAGGGAAGGGAAGAGTTCGCGTGTCTCTACTACGTAGGCCCCCCGACAGGTATCCACTGGCGAGTGTATAAATCAAGAAGAGAAATGTTGGCCACTCATTTTATAAGCACGCCACGACTCCTCTCTCTTGCTCTCTCTTGCACTCCTTCCCTCCCCCTCCCCGTTTTCCTCTCCAGCTCGCATGAAAGATGCAACATCCTTTGGCGCACGCCTTCGGAGGTTATTGCATATTCCCCGTAACGACGCGTGATCCACTTGACAAAGAGGTTTCGCACACCCTGAAATAGTCGAGGGGCAAACCCTGCCGGAGGAGTTCCACCCTGAATCAGTAAAAAGAGCGCCGATGGATGCGCTGATTAGCCTGACGCAATCATGAGAGAGCCTTCGAATCCTGTCGCCTGGTGCACCGCGCGCTCTAATCGTACACTTGGAGATTAGCTGCATTAAGAGTGTCGTTAATGCTCCTTTTATGGCCTCATTGCGAATCGTTTTCTCAAGGAATCGGGATTCCTTTATCGGGACGCGCCCTGGAATTAGCGGATGTAGAGCTTTGATATATTTACTTTTCATTCTCGATGGATATAGTTGATCGGGGATATGCTTATTTGGGTGTTGGGGGGTTTCTGGATTGTAGATCACTTGGAGCACCGATGGATTTTCTGTTATGTTCTGTAGAACATTATTTTGATAAGAGTAGACACACCTTGTGTTTTTAGAAGTAATGCAGAACTAATTAAAGAATTCTAAAATCTTGAATTTCAGGAAATTGAACATCTAATAGCTTTGAAAGTTAGAAATTTAAAATCGTTTGGATGTTAACAAGCGAGAGATTTGCAAGATTTGTCTTCTGGATTGTAGATCACTTGGAGCACCAATGGATTTTCTGTTATGTTCTGTAGAACATTATTTTGATAAGAGCAGACACACCTTGTGTTTTTAAAACTAACTCCTAATACAGAAATAGTTGAAGAATTCTGAAATCTTGATTTTCAGGAAATTGAACATCTAATAGCCTTGATTGCTTAGAAATTGTGAATCTTTTTGATTCTGACAAGTGAGAGATTTGCAAGATTTATCAGGACGCGCCTTGGAATTAGCGGATGTAAAGCTTTGATATATTTACTTTTCATTAAGGATGGATGTACTTGATCGGGGATATGCTTATTTGAGTTGTGAAGTTTCCAGATTGTAGATCACTCAAAGTACCAATGGATTTTGTGTTTTGACACCATGTGTCTTTAAAAGTAACTCTTAATACAAAAATAGTTGAAGAATTCTGAAATCTTGAATATCAGGAAATGGAACATTAATAGCTTTGATTGCTCAGAAGTTTGGAATCTCTTGGATGTTGACAAGCGAGACTTGCAAGATTTTGCAAATGAAGTAATTTCACGTGTGTTAGGTAGTGGGAAGGGGCGAATATCTCGCGTGGAAGAAGGACGGCAAATTATCGATGCCGGAGAGCGAGCGGTTCGGAATGCTAGGCTCGACTGATTCGTAATAAGGGAGGATTAACAGCGAGTACATTCCGCGCAACTGGTAATTATTTCGTAAGTGATTTCCAACGGTGTGCATTAATAGCGAAATCACTGGCTCGTTTCTGACGAAGGAATTCGATGCCAGGGAGATCGTGACGCCCGCCGCGGCGCGTCGAGCCGCGGCGCGCCAACTACTCCTCGAGAAAATGGATAGGCGAAACTCTGACAAATGAAATTCGTGACGGGCCTTATCGCCGCGTGTAATTGCACTGTCTTCGGGAACGTACGCCTCCGTGTACTTCGGAGCGTTCCCTCACGTCCTCCGAGGACGGGCAAAGTGTCCGCTTAATCTTGGCGCGCGCGCACACCGACTTACGAGGCTACGCCGATTGTAAGATGCTGTCGCGCGCGCCCGCTCGCCGGAGGATCCCGAAACAAATGACTCGCACTCTGAGCTACAAGGCCCAACCTTACCAACCAAGAAACTGAAAAGATTTCATCATCAAATCGTATTTCTCACTGGCCGTCTGAACTTTCTTCTGTTTCATGCTGATTTTAATAAAAAGATCTTCGAAAAACAGGCATAAATTGAAAAGAAAAATACTTCAGCTATTATTATTAATAATCTTTTGATTATAGCGAAGTCTAAGAGAAAACGCTAATTTCAATCGACAAGGTTTTAGCTGTGATAAATGCAATTTTATTGCATTTTTAAAGCGCCTATAAACGCCAATAGTAACCAAAGGATTAATGATTACTTCATCGAAAGGTGTCTGATAGTTCACGTTCGATTTATGCAAAAGTCAAAGGCGCGAGTAACTTCAACTTCGTTTACGTAAATGGGGTGCCGGGAAGATGCTTCGTGCATTGCCAAAGGCGAAAGTGATCGCCGATTTGTACTTAGTTCGGAAGACTAAAAGGGGAAGTTTCTTCCCGAGTAAAACATTATTACTATAATGTAATTTATTCGCGCGCGCGCGCGCGAGAGAGGTCGCTTCCTGGTTCCATGGCGGCCAAACATTTTCCTGAATCAAGTGCTGATGACAGCTGTTGGATAGTCGATGATTACGCGCATGACTTATGCAATCCCTCTGGTGTGCGCGACCGTATCATTAAACTTTCACACTCCAGAAAAGATCGCCGTATTAATACGCGATTTATGCTTGCCGTGGAGATTGGCTGCGCATCCGCTCGGCGAATTAGAGGGGGTCAACATCCTTGTAAACTTATGAACTGCACCTAGACAATTTCCCCCTTTCTCATAGGAGCAGGCTCATCTTCATCGCACAACTCTATAATTTGCCTTCTTACCTATGTAATTAATAAAGGGCATCGAGTATTATTCCAAATGCAATTAATTCGAAGAATACGTTCTTTGTAAATCCTGAAATCTCCATGGAAAAGTACAGACGTGACATTATCAACAAACTAATGACCAATTTAGTTAAGTAGTTTGAATTAAAATTCCATTTCAATTCTAACTTCATATTAATAACTTCATATTAAGTTCAACCAAAAAAAAACTAATATTATTCTCGACTCTTATAAGGAAGATATAAGACGAATTTTTACAAATTAGCGGAGAATACAATCTATAATACAAAGGAATATTAATTCCTTTGGACTACGTGGAAGGATATTAAATGTAGGATTTCGAAGAAGCGAGTATTCCTGACTCGATAATTCGCGGATTTTTAAGTTTCTTCGGAACTTAACGGTCTCTATAGATTCCAAAGAATCTAATATCCATTTCCGAGGCACATTAAGGTGAGTTGGAGGGCCGGTGTCGCCAGTGAGGCTGGTCCCTAAATACTGCAAAGTACTGACATGACATTATCAACAATTTAATGAAGTATTTTGAATTAAAATTCTATTCCAACTATAATTATTAATCTCAACCAAAAAAAGCTAGTATTATTCTCTACTGTTATAAGAAAGATATGAGATGAATTTTTACAAATTAGCGGAGAAAACAATCTGTAGTAGAAAGGAATATTAATTCCTTTCAACTGTGTGGAGGCGTGTTAGATGTAGGATTTCGAAGAAGCGAGTATTCCTGGCTGGATAATTCGCGGATTTTTAAGTTTAACGGTCTCTATAGATTGGAAAGAATCTAATATCCATTTCCGAGGCACATTAAGGTGAGTTGGAGCGCCGGTGTCGCCAGCAAGGCTGGTCCCTAAATACTGCTTTCCGAGCGCTCTGCCCTGAAACGCTAGAGAAGAGCCATCGCGAGGAGGACTTTTAAAGATAAGGAGCGAGGCTCGACGAGGAGGACGGGTTATCGCGATGTAATCGCCGAGTCGTTTCCACGCGAAAGATAGGAGGCACGCTCGTTAGGATATAATCCCAGCAGGACGAAGACGAGATCGGGAGGGACACGCGCGTCCTCGTCCACTCTCGCGCGCGATCGAGATGTCTGCCTGATCGTCTACTAACTCTACTTGACAGTGTAAGGAGCGCTCTCGCCCTCGTGGCAACGACTGAATCCCTCGGATACACCATCCCGATATGTCCTCTGACTAATTCGAGCCTTTCGTTATCGCTGTTATTTAAAGGAACACCTCTCTCTTTCTCTCTTTCTCTCTCGCGCAACAGAGATCATTCGCCAATCACTATTTCTAGCACTCTTCTATTTGCGACAGAAATGCCAACATTTTATTGTCCTTGGATATGTTTACCATCGATGCACCTTTTCAAGTATATGAGAGGATAGTTTTCAGCTAGACTTTAACCTCTTAACTTAAATGCACGGGAATACTTGGGATGGCAAAATACAGGAACATGCTTTTACAAAATCATTGTTGAGTCAGCACTTTTGTTACCAAGTCACTCTCATCTGGTTGACACTCGAACATCTATTTATAGATATATTTGTTTCAACGAAATTAATAAACATTTTGAAGAAGGTGTAGTGGAAGGGGTAAAAGTTTGTAACTTGGGCACCGAAAGTGTTAAGAGGTTAAAGAAAGACACTTGTTTTCGAGTGCAAATTACTTGGTTTGTACTTTCTTGGTATCTTTGAAGAATAAGATAATAAGAATTAGTCAGTCGAGTAACCTTGTATGTATTTAAATTTACAATATATTTGAGCCGTTTATTTTGAAAGTGGCGTAAGTTCATTAATAGCTATCGCAAACATGTTATTTCTTAAATAATGTTAATATTATGCTAACTAGGATGATAAATTTCATACCCTTAGAAACCCAAAAACATTATTCCACTATGTTATCTGTTCCCCATAGTTTTAAATTTAATTCAAGGCAAACCCTTCAATATCTCGATTCGAACATAAATGAACTTACGCCACTTTCAAAATAAATGACTCGTTTTCAAGATTGTCACGAAAGATTCACACCACGTATTTCGAGCTACTACTTTTCCTTTCCAAAGCACTCACCCAGGATTCCCTTATTATCCTCGCGACAAGTTGCGCAAAGTCCCAAGACAAACATTACTCGTTGCGCGACGGATTCTCAATTACTCTCGACAACTAATCAATCATGTATGCGAGAACCAAACTTAAGCATTAAATAAGGATTGGTAAACTTGCTCACGAAAGAAGAATGCTTGTGCTGCAATTATTTCATCGTTAGCGCGAGATTTTTTACGAGTGTATCCGCGTTTCTCGACATTGCACCAATTTCAGGGCTGTACTAGGGGCGCGCGGAATAATTTCGCGGACTTATGGCGCGCGGCCCTTTACCCGCAATCAGTGGGCTCCGCGCACGCGTGCTGCGCGAGATAACGAGCGAGGTGCATCTCGGCCGGGAGATAAAAAGCCCGCCACGCCCCTTTTCATCCGTGCATGCGAGATCGCAATTGTCGCCGGGCAACGAGAGTGTTTGCAAACGCACACACACACGGACACACAGACACAGACATAGATGCATTGTGCGAGCTCATCGCGGTTGAGTTGGAAGGCCCCATAAATCAAAGGCATTCCTCACGGTGACGTAAGAAAAACAGCTGCTCGCGGGACGTACGGAGGCGTGAAACTGCGTACGCGTCTTCGCGAGAGGACATTCGCTTGTACAGGATGCTTCAAATATATGACGACATTCTTGTAACGAAATGAAGGTACCACGACAAGCTTGTTCAACACGCCTATGGTGCGCCATGATCGATTGTTTACTAATCGAAAACGTTCAAGCAACACTATCGTGCTTCTTGAAACTAGACACAAGTTTTACTAGACTCGCTGATTAATCACCAAAAAGATAATCAATGGAATTCTTTAAAACAGAATTAAAGAACTTATTAACCCATTAACTGCCAATTTTTTCAACTGTCGCGCTTCTTCAAACTGGACACAAGTTTTACTAGACTCGATGATTGATCAGCAAAAAGATAATCTATGGAATTCTTTAAAACAGAATTAAGAACTTATTAACCCATTAACTTCCAATTTTTGCTTTTAAATTTTCATGAAAGTTTGGCGTACTAAATATATTTTGGCGTCGAGCAGTGTACTTAAAATTCCAACATCGCCAAATGGAGATTGTGGCAGGCAATGGGTTAAAATAAATCTTTTCTTCTATT
This sequence comes from Ectemnius continuus, assembly GCA_910591665.1. Lineage (NCBI taxonomy): Eukaryota > Metazoa > Arthropoda > Insecta > Hymenoptera > Crabronidae > Ectemnius > Ectemnius continuus. Next base: position 10,798,515 of record OU342868.1, on the reverse strand, counting down.
ATTCTAGTTTGAACATTTTAATTATATATATCAACGAATATATATATATTACCGCACCTTATAATAACAAAATGTTACACATTTACAATATCTAAATATTTTCAATGAATACAAAAAAATTACTGTCATTGTTTTGTTCTGTATTTCATCCTTAATACACTGCTTCTTGAATTATGTAAATACTGTTTTTGTTTGGTTTTTACGAGCCTTTTTTCAAAGCCTAGTAAAATCGTGAAATTCTTTATCGCCCGGCACTAAAGGGGTTAATAACAATATTTTAACATCGCCAAATAATACACACACTCCACCAACTTTCGTCATCCGGTAACGAAAGCGATCTACATTCCAAGCAGAAAGAGGAACAAGGGGCTCGAATCCAAAAATTGCTCGCTTCTCCTTGGAAAGGAGCGTCGTGATACACTATACGCTATTGTGCCGGTGGGCTGAGGGGTCCTGTAGGTGTGCGGGGAGGAGGACGCCGCGAGAGAGAAGGAAAGAGAGAGGGAGAGAGAGAGAGAGAGAAGGAGGTGTGGCGGAGGCGCAAAGAAAGAGGGAAAGAAAGGGCGTACATCGGCGGTTACACGTGTGGTAAGGAGGTGAAACGAACAATGCGCGAGATAGCACAAGGCTCGCTAATTCCGGGCGATTGTGCTCTCCTCTCGCGGCTGTCGTTCAAGAGAGAACCAACAACTGAAAAAGGAGCTTGACCATGAATTCGTCCGGGCAGCTGCCCCTCCGCGCCCCGCCACAGCCCCTTTCCCTCTTCCTCATCCTCCTTCGTCCTCATCCTCCTCCTTCGTCCTCCATTCTCCGACGCTGGACTCTCTCTTCTTCCTGGCATCTCGTTAGCTCTGTCTCTCTGCTCGATTGTGCTCATCGACCGAGAATGAAATACGCTCGGCGCACTATTTTTTGCGCCCGCCACGACGCCCGAGAGAGAGAAAGAGAGGGAGCAACCGTGACCTCCCTCTACATACACTCGTTCTTTGGGGATGCTGCATCCTTCGACGATGAAGGAACTCGTTGGAGCATTCTATGCCACTTATGAATTGGGAACTACGACGGGGATTATTAAAATGGGGAAGCGAATGCGATGAAAGGACTGTTAGAAGAAGTCTGTGGAAGTTTACCGGGAAAAGATGTGTACAGGGTGATTCAGTTGGCTTTGAATCGGAACTCTCCTAACCTCACTTTTACTAGACATCTATTTAATTGTACTATATGTTCTCTAGTTAACAATAGATTGTATTAAATTTTGTAGTCTGTTGGAGGGAATATTTGACCAAGTTTTAACATCGACTTCCTTCGAATGAGTAGCAACGTAAGGAGAAAATATTTTATTATATTATATTTATAGGGGAATGTTATATATAATTGGCTTCTGCACGGTGAAATTTCAATCACCCTGTACAGGGTGATTCACTTGCCTTTGAATCACCACTGTCGAGCATATACTGTTGCTAAAATCATTATAAATAACCTAGAAATTTAAATTATACTTAAATGTTTCTCAACATTTGTCTGTATTTTATGCATTCATACTTTTACATGTTTGAGTTGTGTTAACTTACACATGAAATTTCACCCTGAAGAAGCCAGTTGTATATAATATTCCACTGTGAATATAATAGAATAAAATATTTTCTCCTTACGTTGCTAGCCATTTAACGGAAGTCGATGTAAAACTTGGTGAAATATTCGCTCGAACAGACTACATAATTTAATACAGTTTATTGTTAAACAGAGAATATATCGTATAATTAAATAGATGTCTGAATCACCCTGTACGTGATGTTTGGCGGTTTTGTATGTATGTGAAATATTATATTCGTTTTTCTGGGTTTTTGTGTAACAGTGTCGAATGCAGGAATATGAACCCATGTTTATGTAAAAGTGTATGGTTTAATTGTACTTGTAATAATTAATAAGATGTTGCGCGAAATTTAAAAAGAAAAATATATACTTGAGTCTTTTCTAAGTCGATAAAAATAGAGTTCTAATTAACACTTTTGTCGCCCAAGTTGCAAATTTTTACCTCTTTCACCACACCTTAAAAATGTTTGTTAACGTTATTTTCGTCGAAATAAATATGTCTGCGAATAGATGTTCGAGTGTCAGCCAAATGTGGCTGACGTGGCGACGAGCCTGTTAAAAGTGGAATAATACTGGTTCAGAAAAGTGAAACTGATGCGTATCCTTTAAAGAATATAATCAATAGGAAATCGAATAAAGAAACTGTGAAAAACTCCGAACATTCGAAATTGAATGTACGTGTTAAGTAATCCGATTGAATCTACTGCGGGTACACGGATGCTGGAGTTCCGTTTATAGGCCCGCATTCCAGACTTTTCCTCGAATTCGGAAACGAGCGAGTGGCACGATGCATTCCTGGAAGAACTTACCCAATTTCGCGGTCAATCCGCGCCAATTCAACAGTGTTCACGTGGAATGATAAATTTGCAATGCTGAGTACAAGGCGGATCTTAAGATGTAATAATCAGAGGCTCCCGTTTCCGCGAATCAGAGCCGACTTATGCACACACTGTAATCACGATGCGAGCCCTCCGAGGATTCACCACTGTTGCAACATTGGGAAGAAGGTTCGGTGAAAGCCGCGAGCCCAATTCAAGCACTAACATTAACCTCTGACTAAACTTCATCTCTGCCAATTTCCACGCACGTTTCAGCGAATCTAAACTTTAAATTAAACCTTCCAAGACAAGTAATATTTACATTCAGTTTGTTTCGAAACCAAACGTTTTCCTTATAAAAAAGTAATTTTAAATGTGACGAAAAGAATGATCGAGGAAAAAATCCTAGTCAGTTCATAAATATAATTCTTTCTTCTTTTGGTCCTGCGATACTCAACCTTCACTCATTCCTCAAACGATAGCTTTCGTTCGCTAGACGATTTTTCATTCGAAGCAAATTATTCTAACATTGCAATATTGAATTTGGTTCAACTTAGACATGAAATAAATTAGATAATAATAATTTCAATTGCACAATGTTAAATTCTAGTATTGTCTAACTTCGCTATTTTAATTACTGTTTCCTACAATATCGCACCTATGCAAAGAATGCCATAAATATAAAACATTATGAAAAAGATAAAAATTAATTTCTCTTTCACAAGCAATATTTAAACCTATAAACAATTTTTTCAATTGTATTGCAATAAATATAAACCATTTATAATTTATTTTGAAATACACAACACTTCTCGCGAGTGTTGCGAACAACGGTATATCGTCGTTCGACACTAAAAGGCTTCAAAAAACCTATTACAAACCATTATAAAATACAGAAATGTCAAAAGACAATGATTCATCTAAAACCCGAGAAGGAAGAATGACATATACTGTTTTCCCTCGACTGCCAATTGGCAGTTGGATCCCACAAGTGGAGAGGTGGGCGCGGAGAGTGGAAACAGCATGCCGAAGTCGCTGGAGCAGAGAAAGGCTTGGCATCTTCGGGCGGTTTCTTAGGCGGGCGCGCGTCTGTGTGTCCCGCGAGTATCGACGGCTGCTCGCGCGTGTAAACACGCGTACGCGCGTGTGCGTGCACGTGTCACCGCGCCCGGCTTTCTGGTTCGGCCGGCCGGCCCTCTTTCCCTCTTTGGATTTGCCCCGTCCTCTCCCGCTCGCTCCAGCGCGAGCGCGCGCGCGCGCGTTTCTATCCCGTTCTCTCTGTCTGTCTGGCCACTTAAGTAAGTATAGGTATGGCCGGGCTTCCTCGAGAACTGCTGCTGCCGCTGCTGCTGCGACTCGCTCTCTCGCGACCCGCGGTAAGCAAAGCAAACGACCTTCCGTGGAATCTGGACAACCTGTCTGCTCTCTCGGCTGCAACAGCCACAAGAGAGAGAGAGAGAGAGAGAGAGAGGGAGATTGCACTTGTTCGCGGCATGCACCAAGTCTCTCTCTCCTTCTACCAACAGCCTCTTTCGACACTCTCCGTCTCTCTCGCCTCGCCTATCACGCGATCTCTCCTCGCTAAGTGGAGGAGCGCTCGTGACGGCTGACTATGCTTGACCTGTTCCACTGCGGCCCCCCCTCCGATATATCTACTGGCCCACTTAATCAAACCTTTCATATTGATATTCGAGTTCATGAATGAAATCCCACTGCTACGCTCCAAAGATTCCTTTAACCTCTTAACTGTGGAATTTAGTTTTAAAAATCGCCTACACAGTGCGCAATTAAAATTAAGCAGACGGAGACATGCAGGAACTCGCCTACGACAAATTCAACGCCGCACTGGTTTTGTTAGATTAATTAGTGCTACTGCTAATTCTACTTGAAACTAAGTGGCAGTCATCAGCGAATGAGCATCGAATTAATATTCGAGTAAAAGCTGCTTTCGAACGAAATCTAATCAGGATTTCTGACGATGCTATTAATCGATTGCTTGAATTCAAAAATTACTCTTAGAAAATCAGAAGTAGGGTTAGAAATGCGCGTGTAAAGCAGATATCGTGGAGGTTATGTAGGATACTTTTCCCCTTCAGGAAAAAGGCAGGGTGTCATAAACCCCCAAAACTGGCCACGCTGACACAGCTAACGTGAGAGAGCATCACTCTTTAACCTCTTAACTGTGGAATTTAGTTTTAAAAATCGCCCGCACAGTGCGGAATTAAAATTGAGTAATTGCAAGTTCGACGAGTATACACGTCAACCGCACCACAATAGAGATTTGGTTCGACGTGCATACACGTCAAACGCTCTTAACCGGTTAAGGCAAATGTTTTAGTCGATGGTTGTGGAAAAATTAGTAAGTGTTAATTAGTTTAATGATATATCGCTGTGTTTCTAATGTCCGTTGTAATGGAGTGTCGAAAACTATGAAGCAATAATCAAACACTATTAACACTCGATAGAATCTCGGCGGGTACAAGAACAGAGTTAGTGCGAGCGGCTTTTTGTACGCGAAATAATTAGTCTATTCATTGAGAATAAGCATCGGGAGTACTAGTCAAAGCGCTCGCGACTAGAAACGGGCATTCGTTAGCTTGATTAACCGGTGAGTAATGGTCCGACGTCTTTCATTGAGTTCTCCATTGAAAAAGCCAGTTACTGAGCTGGCGCGCGCGCGCGCAGCAGCAGCGGCACTCTCTCTTTCTCTGTCCGCGGGCGAGTCTCCGATTCACGATTTGTACTAATAAGATATCAATGAACTTCTTGCCAGCGAGAGCGGCGCGGCGCGGCGCGGCACGCCGAACTTCCCGCGGCTCACTCACTGCCAGCGGACTCGAGTCGCCAAGCTGATTTATACATCGGCAGTTAGTTCGCTCGACTTTCGCGGCTAGCAAAAAGCCTCGCCCGATAGATCATCATGGTTCGACGTGGTCCGCGAGAGATCGCGCCAGCCGGAAAGAAACCGACGAGGATCGAGAGAGAGAGAGAGATGAAGAGACACCTTATAACCGGTATCTCGCTCGTCAAATCCTGCCTCACCGGAGAAGCAGACCTAGTTCCGACACACTCGCCTCGGAAAACCTATCGTCCATCTATCGGACTCAGCACGGAACACCGCTCCCAGATATCTCTTGGTAATCAGGCTCTGCTCCAATTAAACCTTTTAGCAATCCTCTTCTCCTCCTATTCGGAGCTCGATCGATCCTTCCCATTTAACGAAATGGAAATTCCACAGTTTCACTGTTCATCGGATCTTCTTTTAGTACGATGTTCTTTGCTACTTGAAAGTTAATATTTTTGTAAATCGCGAAATTGAGTAAGTGATTAATTCGAAATTTAAACTTTGAAGTTTGAATACACTGTGATGGGGGAATATATGTTTGGTTTACTTGTTACACCTTAGAAGTTGTTGCCGATACTAAGATTTTTTCAAATGTCTGTTGACTAATCCCTTAGGAAAAGATTGTATACTTGATTAGGTAATAGCAATTAAAATAGAAGCGTCTGTCAGATTCCTAATCGGATATATTTCAATTAACTCTAAACAAATCCATCGTACTTTTAATGATGAACCATTGACAGACACAAAAACACTTAATCCTACCAAAATACTATTATAAACCATTATAAATTGCAAAAATTTCCAAATACAATGATTCATCTAAAACCCGACGAGGAAGACCAACAGACAAGGGAATCCTAAAGTAACAACGCCATTTTACGGTCGTACTTTCTTAAAGTTTCGCGAAAAAAATGAAGATTTCCTTTGCGGCGCAATCACGGTCGAAGGTCCGAAAGCAGCGGCAATTACAAGCGATGTATCAGGTTGTTCGGAAAGTAATTTCCTTACCGTGAGAACATGAGGAACCGATATGTCGAGCTTTAAGGTTAAACCTAGGACTTTCAAGCAGTCATGAACAGTTGAATTCTATAAATTTAACTTCTCAGCGATCTCACGAGTTGTTATTCGCCGATTTGCATCAATAAATGCCTTTATTGTCTCTTTATCAGCTTCAACAGGCCTTCAAGAACGTGGTGCATCTTCAACATCGAAATTTCCGGATCGAAACTTTGCAAACCAATTTTGGCACAGGCGTACTGTCAATACATCTTCTCCATATACATCGGCCAATTTTTGTCTTGCTTGAACAGTATGTTTACCTTTTTGATAGTAAAAAAGTAAAATATGCCGGAAACGATGCTTTTCACTCTCCGTATTTGAAAGGGCGCCAACCAAAAACTACTGTGTTGAATCAATCGGACTTTTTCACAAGCAAGCCTTGCTACATTAGCTCTCAATACATATAAATGATTATACGGCTTAAGTGTGTAGTTGGATGTGAAAAAATACAATTAAGTCCTCTATCAGGAAAAGACGAAATTACTTTCCGAAGAGCCCAATATCAGGTCTATTTCAGGGTGGCTGGGTGAATGAGTGGAAGAGGGAGCGTTAAGTTGTGGTGGCACGTGTGTTGGTCCGGCTGGCCTGGCTGAGGAACGTTTATTGCCACGGCGGAGAAGGCTCTCTTTACTTTCGTTTCGACGCCAGAGTACGCCGAAGGTCCACTGGCCTTCTCTCCCGGCTAGCGGCGCGGCGCGGCGCGGCGGCTTATCTCTCAGGTACCTTGTCTCCGGCGTTGTTCCGCGAGAAGTCATCCTTTACGCCGGCACGTAATGATCCTTTTTGAGGACGATACACTCCTATCTTACAACCGGCCGATCCCCGGCACCGTGGAAAACGAGCCTGCTTATGCCTCTTCTGTCTTTCGCATAAAGTGCTTGTCACTCGCTCGCCTCTCACCTTTGAACGGCCCTGTCTTAACCGATATGACAAATCCCCTCAACCAGCATTCCTCCTTCTCTGATAAACAATCTTTGTCATTCTGTGTTATTATTTATTGTTTTGCGTGAGTCGTTTTGTGCAGTATTGGACAAAATAGTTGTCACAATCTGTAAACGGTTCGCCAGACAGAAAATGAAGTTTCATAGCACATATATTCGGCAAGACTTTTTTTGGAGATTGCGAAAGAGTGGTTTCCTCCCTTAAAAGAGGGCTTTTAACACTAGGTTTACAAACATTTTTGTATACCCATCTGCGTAATCGAAACAAGGTAATTCCTTTTGAGAAAGAACAACTAGTTTAATTTAAAAACAACTACAATCCTAACAAACATAATATAAGTGAATTAAATCTGTTAGGATTGCATAAATAATAGTCAACATATATTGGAGAAAAATGAATTGTAATTGTACTCATGAAGTCCGAAATCAGGGTTAAAAAGTCATGCACATCAGCGGTGCGTGCTACCAAATTTCACTTTCAATAAAAATAGCAAGATGATACTCATGAATTCCATTAATTAATCCTGGCAGATACAAAACTTCGAGAAGAACCTTAATGCAGAATGTAAAAGCTTCTATTTAATTACATTACAGATTCAAGAGTGTATTAAATCTTGCGAGGTAGACTCGTCTTTCCTTCTACGATAACATGAACTAATAAATAATTATGCCCTTCAATATTCACACTTCACACAGCATCCGACACAATATTTGTCACAGTCTATAAAAGGCTCACCAGATAGCAAGTAAACTTTTTTAGGGGATTACGAAAGGGTGTTTTCCTCCCTTAAAAAACCATACGCACCGGCTGTGCATGTTATCAAATTTGATTTTCTATTCGACAAGCGTTTTATAGATTGTAACAACTATTTTGTCGGATGTTGCACATGTATCAAGCATGAATATTGCAGGATAGATATAATAATTATTTATCGGTTCATCTTATCGTAGAAGGAAAGACGAGTCTACTTCGGAAGACTTAATACAATCTTGAATCTGTAATGTAATTTAGATAGTAGCTTTTACATTCTATATTAAGATCGAAGTTTGCATCTACCAGGATTAATAAATGAAATTCATGAGTATCTTTTTGATATTTTTATCGAAAGTGAAATTTGATACCATGCACAGCCGGTGTGTATGGTTTTTTAAGGGAGGAAAACGACCTTTCGTAATCCCTGAAAAAAGTTCACTTTCTATCTGGCGAGCCTTTTATAGACTGTGACAAGTATTATGTCGGATGGTGTACAGCATCCGACAAAATAGTTGTCACAATTTGCAAAATAGCCGCCAAACAAAAAGTAAAATTTGATAGCATTTGTACACGGTATGCAAGACTTTTTTAGGGGATTGCGACAGAAGGCCTCCTCCTCTAAAAAGGGGCTTTTAAAAAGTCATGCGTACCGGATGTACATAATACGATATTTCACTTTCTGTTCGACGATCGTTTTGTAGATTGTGACAAGTATTTTGTCGGATGGTGTACATGTGTGAAGTGTCAATATTGAGGGGCATAATTATTTATTAGTTCATCTTATCGTAGAAGGAAAGACGAGTCTACCTCGCAAGATTTAATACAATCTTGAATCTCTAATGTAATTTAGATAGTAGCTTTTACATTCTACATTAAGATCGAAGTTTTGCATCTACCAGGATTAATAAATGGAATTCATGACTATCATCTTGATATTTTCAGTCGCCGTGTATGATATGTAATGCCTGTAATACTATTGGAGGTGTAGACTGTACTTTCTCCAATACGAGTAGCTCGAACTGTCATAGGCGTTCTATACCAGCCGATAGAACTAACAAACGAAATTAGTAAAGACATTATGCTATCTTATCTTCTTAATCACCGCGACTAGCAGGAGCATTGGCATCGCCGGTAGCGTGTCTGGCTACCGTCGCCGCGTTGCTCCGTTTCCACTGGCAGTGCTCTCTCACGGATGTGATTATATTATTAGCATTTATATCGGCCATAAATACATGCGCGGGTCGTTCTAAAATTCGAGTTACACTCAAATAAATATAGCCGGCATATCCTCGCGCGTCTTGCTGGAATTGCATCAGTAGGCGCTCGAGAAATGACTGGTAATAGCAGATTCGAGTATGGTGGGCAGCGAATATAATACCAAGGCGTGCGTGCGTGCGTGCGTGCGTGCGTGCGTGAAGGTGTGCGTGTATAATGCAAGCGGGTACACGTGTACGAGTGTGCAAGGTGGTCGAGCGGAGCGATATTCAGCAACTGTTACATAAATCGGTGGCGGCACTGAGTTATGAAATGTCTGGGGTCCAAGAGAACGCGCTCGCGCTCGCGCGCGCAAGCACGCCCGCCCGACTTCTGCTTCATTCATTAGCCGCTCGCATAATTGCGCCCGGGCAATAATCGCGCAGGGCGAAACGTCGTTGCAGCAGCGCGGCGCAATAATTACCGGCGCAGAGCGCGCGATTGATATCGATTGTCAGACACGCCGATGAAATATCGCCGCAGATCGTTACACCCTGCTGGCGGAGGGAAAGTAAGGACACCACTGATACATTGCCTCGCTAACGATCCGACTTTGAAGCCGGCGATTGATTGCACGCTCATAATTAGGCGAGCCGCTCGCGATGTTTACGCTCGGTATCGTTCACCCTCCAATCAATGCCGTTCCAACTGTTTTGCAGCAAGTTTTCGTGGACGACAGCTTTCGTAAAACTGTACCAGTGTTGTGGTAACAGTTTTCACCAAACGTCAACACTTTTCCTCGTGAAATTGGCATTTGGCGAGCAACCGCACTTACCGCGAGACTAACCCTTCGCCAGGCTGAATCGAGCATCGAGTTCTGATAGGATCTAATCTCGATTTGAAGTGGGCAACGCTGTTAATACACGAGAAAGACGAAAGGAATTCGAGGCTGGATCGCGTGACACCGCAACTCAATTTGCCCGCCAGCAACGAAGCCGCCAATGCGCGCGCGCGCGCCGCGTTTTGCGTTAGATCGCAGCGAGCGCATAATCCGATAAGGGGAAATTCCTGCCGGTGTGATCGATCTCTCCTGTCAGCCTGGATGACGGCGCGTCAAAACCTAATTGTAAGTAGTACGCTTCTCTCACCGCGGAACTTAACAAACTTCTTATCGGGAAAGTCCGACTCGATCGATCCTTGTTAAAGCCGACACTTGGAAAAATACAACACTATGCCAACCGTTGTACTAATATTGAAGCTATAACCAATGAAATAATTACTGATTTTTCAATAGCGTTTTCATGACTGAGATATTTCACTGCTAATTGCTAGTCCTTTGACCAGTTCTTTACGATGTGGTACGCTTTGAATTATCACCAACTTATGAATTATTAACACTAAAAAAATCTACACTCTTTTTCCCGAGCTACGTCGACTCTGATGACTACATCTTGTAAAGTCCTGCTAAAGTCTCTGATCGTACAGGGTGATTCACTTGCCTTTGAATCAGAACTTTCCTAGAGCGCTTTTACTAGACATCTATTTAATTATACTAGATATTCTCTGTTTAACAATAAACTGTATTAAATTACATAGTCTGTTGGAGCGAATATTTTACCAAGTTTTAGCATCGACTTCCTTCGAATGGCTAGCAACGTAAGGAGAAAATATTTTATTATATTATATTTACAGGGTAATATTATATATAACTGGCTTCTGCAGGGTGAAATTTCATGTGCGATTTAACATAACTGAAACCTGTAAAAGTATAAATGCATAAAATGCAGACAAATCTTGAGAAACATTTGAGTATAATTTAAATGTTTAAGTTATTTATAATGATTTTATATGGAACAGTGTATGCTCGACAGTGATTATTCAAAGGCAAGTGAATCACCCTGTACAGGGTGATTGAAATTTCACCCTACAGAAGCCAGTTACATATACAATTCCCCTATAAATATAATATAATAAAATATTTTCTCCTTACGTTACAAAGACTCAGAAGAACGAATATAATAATTCACATACACACAAAACCGCCAACCATCAGGGTGATTCAGGCAACTATTTAATTATACGATATATTCTTTGTTTAACAATAAACTGTATTAAATTACGTAGTCTGTTGGAGCGAATATTTTACCAAGTTGTAGCATCGAATTCTTTTAAAAGGCTAGCAACGTAAGGAGAAATTATTGTATTATATTATATTTACAGGGTAATATTATATATAACTGGCTTCTGCAGGGTGAAATTTCATGTTCGAATTAACATATCTCAAACATGTAAAAGTCTAAATGCCGAAAATGCAGACCAATGTTGAGAAACATTTGAGTACAATTTGAATGTCTAGGTTATTTATAATGATTTTATATGGAACAGTGTATGCTCGACAGTGATTATTCAAAGGCAAGTGACTCACCCTGTACAGGGTGATTGAAATTTCCCTATAAATATAATATAATAAAATATTTCCTCCTTGCGTTGCTATTCATTCGAAGGAAGTCGATACTAAAACTTGGTAAAATATTCCCTCCAACAGACTAGATAATTTAATATAATCTATTATTAACTAAAGAATATATAGTGTAATTAAATAGATGTCTACTAAAAGTGAGGTTAGGAGAGTTCCGATTCAAAGGCAACTGACTCAGCCTGTACATTAGAAATATTTGATGATATAAAGCGAGTAATAGATTCCGAATACCCAAAGAGGCTCTTTTTTTTCTCGCGAGTCACATAGGAGGGAAATACGAGCTTTATAAATATTGTTAGTCGACACGTGCCTCTTACCGAAGATGATACTGTTTCCCGGGGAAAATGCCGATGCGCCGGAGTCCGGTTTTCGCGAGAGGGCTTCTCGTATCCTCGAGGCGAGCTTGTAATAAACGTAAGAGGCGACCGCTTATTACCGGCGGCCACTCGAGAGAGGCGAACGTGTCCCTCGGAGATTCCGATCGGATCGGTAACGAGTACTTCGATTGATAACCATCATCCGCGGGGATACGAGCTCTTTTTCTGCTACCGATAGATGACCAGGTTGCTCCGTGTAATTTCTTATTTCGAACCCACTCCATTTGCCCGGGGAATCTATCCCCCCCCCCCCCACTCCTTCCCGCCATCTCGCCAACTTTTTCCCTTTCCAGCATCGAGCAGCATCGCTGGAATGAATAGAATCTTCGAGCGCGAAAGTATTTGTTAGGGAGCGCGACAGTTACTGGCAATAATTAGCCATGTAGCAATAAACGAGCGGCTTCGATTTATTAGCCAGCCATTGAAAGCCGACGACGGACGTTATAATTACTCTCGGCTATATTCCGATGCTATCGGGACAAGTTTGATTGATGTTTCTGCAGTAAGCTGACAAGTTCGATTACCGTTACGAGGGGAGCGCCTAGCCAATGAATGACTCTCACCAGCCAGCCAGCCAGCCAGCCTCAAATAAATGTCTGAAAGGGCTCTTTATGAACCGCGAGATCAAAGTTGCTGGATTTACATTTTAACTATCCGGCGAAAACGAATCGCCGATATTTACGTAGCGCGTCGATATAATGTCTCGCGGCATGACAAACCGATCGGCTCCAGTACAAATTGCCACTAGCAACTACAACTATGCTCGCCCAGTTATTACGAACCGCACACGATCGCCAAATGAAAGCCACAAATTCATACAACACGCTCGAAACGAGCTTCCCGCCGCGGTGCGGGGCACACGCGCCAATTGGCGAGCAGCGCGTCGATCAGCTTGAACAGGAACAGCCGAACCAACGGCAGCGTTAATGATTATAATGAAGGCGCGCTCATTGCCGCAACAGAGCTCTCTCGCCGCAATACTTGGCCGGAGTGTGTGTGGATTTCGATTAAGGGCAAAAGTGTTCTACGGGAGTGGCGCGCGGCGTATAAGAGAAAGAGAGAGAGAGATGACAAAGAAGGGAAGGAGGGGCGGACGGTTTGGAGCAAGAAGCAAGGAAATATCGTTGGTAACGAGGCCGCGAAGTGCCGATTAACATACAGCGGAGGGAAAAGGGAAGGCGCGCCGCGAAGCAAACGCAATTACACGGTACCCTTCTTATCACCGTGGAGGAAGGCGCGCGCGCCCGCTCGCTCGCTCCCTCCGATAGCCGAGCGGAGAGGCAAGAGCGCGAGCGGCCAAAGAAATCCAGCGACGAAAAAGAGGGAAAGATAAAAGGAGGCCTCGATCGGCCGTCGACTCGTAATTTCCGCCGCGCACGAACGAGGCCAACCTGGCCATTCCTGACTCGGCTATTCGGCCAGTGCCGCACTTCTCAATAACAAATTCACCCTCTATTTCAATCCCTACATTCTCCTTTCTTTCTCTTTGATTGTCTTCTCATTCTAACCATGAAACATACTTCGCCGGGGTTAATGAACTTTAAGGAGGTTGGCGTCGGCATCTGATGCAGGGATAAGAGGAGAACACGTGAGCGCTGCCGTAGAATTTTGAGGCCTTTTCAAATTATAACAAAACGAATTTTTCAGTAGGAGATTTCAATTTGCAATTAAGCTTATGCTATGTCACATTTCCTTCTATAAATTGCTATCATTTCTATTCTATTTATCACGTTATTGATGTCATGCAAATGTTGACTGAGAATTTTGAGGCCTTTTCAAATTAAATTAAACAAATTTTTTAGTAGGGAAATTCAATTTGCAATTAAGCTTGTGCTATGTTAAACTTGTTTTTATACATTACTTTTATTTATATACTATTTATGACGTTCTTTCTACAAATGAAACCATTTCCTTTTCATTCTCTGCTCATATACTCTCGAATCAGACAGACGAAGTTTTTGGAACTTTGCCCGATAATTCGTAAACGTCTCATTTACCACGTGAAATATTTTTTATTCATGTGTCATTATTGTATCACGTATTTCTAAGACATAAACAGTAATTTATTCTCTCGTCGCCATAACAGCCCATGCATAAGAATGGATTCCTCGACATTGATTACTCGAAAATTATACAGACAATTAAGCTAAAATCTTGGAAATGTCGAAGGTAATTCCTTTTCGCGTAGAAATATAATATGACTTTTAAGGAAACACAAATAACTTTCTTTGAACTTTATCCTTTGCGAAACTGATGAGGAATGAAACAGCAAGCAACTTACAAACATACAAACATGATATGGACTGAACTTATCAAGTATCATAATTACAAAAACTATGCGTGAATGCTATAGTTCAATTAATCTAACAGGAAAGAGACGCAGTGACTATTGACTACCATTCTTTGTAAATTTCAATCTTATCTCATTAGTTTCATTTTCAGCACCAACCTCCTCAAGTTAAAACGACGTCAGAGAGTTATACAAACTCAGAACGTGTTTAATGAGATTACCGCCAGGTTCGTGCAAGGTGCACCATTAATTTGTTAGAGAGCCTTGCGTAAACCGTGCAGGAGGAAGTAGCAGAGTTATTTGAATCGAGCATAGATCTTCGGGAAGCAAATGCGAAGTCGGAGGTTGGCCGCGGGGAGGCCGAGTGATTGAAGTAGAAACGGACGTACGAAGACAGACGCGGACAGCTGGTCGCCCCGGCAGGGTACAAAGGCTGCGCGGGTTTTAGTAGCAAGCTCGGACTAACAAGAGAAGACGCGGATCGCAGCGAGGATCGCTAAAGAGAGAAGAAAAAGCGAAGAAAAAAGAGAAGAGAGGAGGAAAAGCGGCGGAAAGTTCTCCAATCGGGGGAAGAATATTTCTCCGGCGCGGAAGGCACTAAGAGAGAATGATGGTACTACGCGCGTCGAAGAGAGGATTGAAAGACGATGAGTCGAAGACTGTCGCTGGAGAATCGAGACGGAGCCGAAGGACAGCGGTGGGAATTAAAAGAGACAGACATCACGGAGGTCCGAGACTTTTCCTGGTACCTAGAAGACTGGACACCACTCTCGCGGCCATCTTGCCGCGTTCTTCAGCTTCCTTTTCTTTCTACCGGCCTTCCATCCACTTCCTTTACTTCCAACCTTATCTTGCTATCCAATTATTTTCATCTACCAGGATTCCTAGTGTACACCTTATGATGGTATCACGAAAGTTTCACTTGTTACTTCCGTTTCTCATTTACTAGTACTGACAGATTCAATTCTGTGATATAAGATTTTCTAAATATGTTAGCTGCTCTCCGAAGATGGAGAAAAGTGGTGACAACTTTTGAGATAAATTGATATCAGAAGAAATGTGGCGTTTCGTTGGTTTCTTAGTGCTATTAGAAAGTGAAAGTTTATTTAAGGCGTGCAAATTAGTTGCTTAGTTGCTTATCGGATACACCTGCGATCTATTTAAGCAAATATTATCATATAAATGGAGAGAGTGGCTGCGGACACACTGGCACTCGATAAACACAGGGTACAAGCAGACCGGACTTGGTCACCGACTCTGCCAAACGGTGGTAAGTATTTGTGCAAACCGAACTCGCCTTTCAATAAGCCTCTTTTTCACGGACCATTCTGCCCCGGCAAACACTGCCCGATGCACTTTTTCAGAGACACTCTTTGTTCCAAGAGATTGTGAGACGAAATAAAGAATTTCATCTGGGAACTCGCAGGAATGTGTACACAAGCGGACATTCGACTACCAAGAAACTCTCTAAAACTTGTGGTTATTCTAAATTTGAAGGGTTGAAACGGTGGATTCTAAATTTTATTTCTGATTCTGTAGGTACACACCATAAATGAAGAAAGAGACTCGAAGAAAATACTTAAATATAAATGCAGACATCGTAATAAAGACATAAGTTAAATGAGTAAACTTAAACTTGTGATTTTAATATTTTCTCATCAATTTAAACTCCAAAACCTTACACACTTTGCTTTATGACTCTTTACGGTTCGAGCATCCTTTCGTTGCAAATCCTGTTTCGAGCAATATAATACAAGCAATCTGAAAGTATCTTACAGGCGCACCACCGAAAGCTTTCATTACTTTGAGAGCGGAGGTAAGCTCGCTGAAAGTATCAATCGAGGGGCACCGGTAATTTCAGGCGAGTCTCTCAGTAACGAGGCAAAGAAGTGGAGCATTAAATATCAATGATAAACTAATAATATTTCACGAGGGGCTATCATTCAGCGGTGGGTTTGCGTGCAAAAGGGTTACAGAGATCCGGGCGGGCGGTGTATCTTCCATCGAAATTACGTATTCATCAAAGTGTTTGGCGGCCGAGCGAGAAAAGGAAAAGGACCTCCTGGTCGTTTGGAGGAGAGCCAGATAATAAGGGCTACCAGCAGCAGGCATTACAAAGTAAATCGCTCGCTGTGTATTAATTCGAAGGCAGAGAAAGAGAGTCTCCGAGTCCGGCGTAATCTCAATTATGCATGCACTCGCATAATGTATAACATGTCCAGCCGATTCCCCGCTCTCGCGGCTAGGATTAAAGCGGCTCCTCGCCATTTTTTCCAGAGCGAAGCCCGCATTACAAGCATGCCCTCATCCGCCAGCCGCAGAAAATGAATGTAATAACTTATTCCCTTGATTGTTCGTTTGAATTACAAACGGCCGAGGTATTAAAACCGCGCCTTCCTTCCACGAGGCATTAAAACAAGCCGAGCTCTCCACTTCGCTCTCGGCAGACACTCGACTTTTACGAATTTCCAAAGGAAAGCACAAGTGTAACGCTGATACTTTGTATTTGGATAATCCAATTTCATAGTCCGCGTAAATTTCAGATCGAAAGAGGCAACCCGCATCGAATATTATAAAATAGTATAATCTCGACGGGAATATCTATTCCGTAGCTGGTAGGTAACGAGAATCAAATACCAGCACGATTTCAAAGGCAGGCTCGTAAAGAAAGACAGCGTTGGTTTGGCTTTTGGTTTTCACCGAGGAGCTTGTATAGAAGAGAAATCTTCCTCGCACGTAGCGCTGCTCCACGTAGACAGCTTGTCAACTGTCTTCTCTTTCTCTCTCTCTCTCTTTCCTTATTTCGGCATTAGCTTTTTATCGTTTCGCTGGGATAAGGAGATCGGAAGGGGGGATGGTAAACGGCTAATTGGGCTTTTTTCGTTGCACGTGCGCGCGCGCGCCAGTCCTCGAGAGCTTCGAAATAAAATCAAACGGCTTAAGAATGCGCGACACGTACATGCCAGCTCGATTGTCGTCGATATATACTAGCTCTTTCTCCTTCTTTCTACTTCTCTCTCCCTCTTTCCGTAGTGCTTACTTGGGATGGATCTCTCCACAGTGTACTTTTAAGTCTCGGCCAATGGATTCCTGGTGAAACGCGAGATCAGCTAAATCCGGTAGCGGGATTAGCGCGGCGTGATTGTATTCCGATCGTATCTCGGTGTGCTTTCGAATGAGGAAATGTGTGTTGCTGGGGGTTGATCGGAGAGAAACTCTTATTTTAGTGGATTGTCCAATGTGGATTAATGTAATATTGGGTTGGGAGAGAACAAAAACAATGCACAGTGGTCCAGCGACCAATCTCCTCAATGACTGCCTCGTTAGAATTCTCGTAAACATATTTAAATAGCCTTGCATTTGACGCATTCTTTTAGCCATCGAAAAAATGAAAGATTGTCACGGAAGGAACGAAAGAGTATGTGATTGATTTTTGGGTTTCTAAGTTTCACGAACATAAAGGTTTACGTATAATTAGAGTAAAGATATACTGTTCTGTATTTGAGTTAATAATTAGTTAATAATTGTTACTCAAAGACGACTTTTACTTCAATCAGAAAATTCTATTAGGATATGAAAACTCTGTTAATTATCTTTGAGGCATAGGATTTCAAAGAATAAACAGAGCCATGTTGTACCGAAATTTTCTTGCGTTTTAAATTAAACAAAAGACTAAATATAAATCTATTCACACGTAACTATTGCAATATTACATGGTGGGTCTAAAAGTGTCCCACCATGCATTACCGTACACCGAAACAGTGAGACATTTTTAATACCAACGTGCACCAAAGAGTTAAACCACCCACTTTGCTTATTACGAACTCAGACGAACAATTAAAGGAAAAATCCGAGAACCGACAGGGCAGTTAATACAGCGCTATCTAAAAATCAGTACATGTTCGCGGCGAGTCAAGATCGGACCTCTGGTTTCCCGCGCAAGTGCGCATTGCACGCGAGGCTTGTATCAGCGTAACAAATGTGCCTGGCGAGTAATCAGTCAGCGGTGGCCCGGCGTTGGAATTTGTCTTTGCGTCAGCCGATTTCCGTTTCGAGTGGACGATTACGATATGACGAGAGAGTTATGCGGGCAGGGCGTCGCGGTGCGGTGCGCCTGTTCCTATTGTAAATCGCGATTGTATTCGCGCTTGCAATCGCACGCGAGCGAGCGGCGAAAGAATGCTCGCCGCTCTCTGTATAAGGCCCGATGCAAAAGCCCCGAGAAGTTTCTAATTTTAGAGGCGATATGCTTTTACTATCGCGATTCGGTCACGCCCCGTTGCCTCTAATAAACACGCGCCGCCGAGCCGCGCCGCGCCGCGCCGCTCCGCTTCGAGCCCAGAGGACTTTCCTGGTTAAATTGTATCGCGCCGAGTTGCTACTGCCTCTCGGCAACACATGTGACCTCATTCGACGCCGCCGGAGCCGGGAGAACCCTGCCTGATATCTCCCTGTCGCATTAATCAGATAGATAATTCTATAAAGTCCTGGCTAATGGGACACCGCAACTACCCGGGAAAAACTACCATGTCCAGATCTCCGTTAGCGGAAATCAACGGAAAATCAGACGGAGAAATGCGGGAACGCGCCTACGACAAATTCAACGCCGCACTCGTTTTGTTAGATTAATTAGTGTTACTGCTAATTCTATTTGAAACTAAGTGGCAGTCATCAGTGAATGAGCATCGAATTAATATTCGAGTAAAAGCAGCTTTCGAACGAAATCTAATCGGGATTTCTGACGATGCTATTAATTGATTGCTCGAATTCAAAAGTTACTGTTAGAAAATCAGAAGTAGGGTTAGAAATGCTCGTGTAAAGCAGATATCGTGGAGGTTATGTAAGATACTTTTCTCCTTCAGGAAAAAGGCAGGCTGTCATAAACCCCCAAAACTGTCCACGCTGACACAGCTAACTTAAGAGAACATCAACCTCCTTAACCTCTTAACTGTGGAATTTAGTTCTAAAAATCCCCCACACAGTGCGGACTTAAAATTAAGTTTAAAATTAAATTAAGAAAAATGCTTAATGATCTGATCGTCCAGCTGAAATCAATGACACCCATATCGAGACTATTATCGATTCAGATTGTAAAGCACAACACATAATATTGCAGAAAAGCTCAATGTATCGCATACATGCATTGAAAACAAATAAAAAAATGTTCCTTCTTATTTAAAATCCACAATCACTTAATTGCCAACCCAATAAAACAACTTATTTCAAGGGTCCAAGGTTGAACGGTGTAAACATCGAGGAATCTTTCAATTTTCCGCTTTCACACGAGCGCAGAGGGATCGAGCGTTATTGAAGTCGAGCCCGAATCGATCTCCAAGTCGGAACGATGAGTCAGTACGACATAATCGTTTCTTCGTTACATTGTTCTCCTTTCCGGTCTCGCGTCTCCCCCGGCAAAAAGCGACAGGACTCTGCTTGCCAGTGCGCGCACACGCTGTACTTCGCCGTGGCACATACGTGCGTCCACCGCGTATCCCAGTCGGAGATCTGGGCGAGGACGCGCGTGTATGTGCGTGTAAGTGTGTGTGGCGTATAGTAAGTCGAAGGAGAAGTTGAAAATGCTGAAGGGGATATCAAAGGCAGCTCTCCCTCGCCGGGGCAAGAAGCGGGTGCGGACTGGACAGGAGATGCTGTGCTGCAAGAGAGATTGAGCAGAAGAAAGAAGGAGATAGAAAGAAAGAAGGAGAGAGAGAGGGAGAGCGGAGGAGAAACCAAAGAGAGGCTGCTGACTTACATTCTGCCCTTCCACGAACGAAACGGTTTTTACCTCGGTGCACCGTCATTACGGCAATTTAGCGCGCATACGAAACGCGGAACCCCCGATCGGCCCCGACCTGCTCCCCTCCAGGCCGACCCTGCTGCCCCTCAAACACTCCCGGACGGGTAATTCGAAAATTCGCGAGAAGAACTTTCGTGTTCGGAAATCGTGACGCGCACGGAATATCGGCGAGAACGGATACGGGGAATTGGGATTACTTATGCTTCGGGGCCCGAATTGAAAGTTTCAAGGTGTACGCGAAGAAGAGCGAGCGACCGAATGAATATGGAAGACGACAGCTGTCCAGATGAAGGGCTGATACCCGCCGCTTTTTTCTCGTGAACTATTGTAAATCGAACGCTTTTCAATTCTAGAGTCGTTCCAGACACTCCGATGCAGTATTTGCTTGCTTGTACTGGGAATCTAATGATTACTAATTACGTTTACGCATTACTGTTCTGTTCTTTTACTGGGAGATCTTGATTTTTATCTTTGGTTAGCATAATTAGTGGAACGTAGATTGTTATTGGATTTAAAAATATTCGTACATTCTTTTAATTTTTGCTTTCAATATTCGAATAAAGAGATGAATCTGGAAGGTGCGAGAAGTTTTGTAGAAATTAATCACTTCGTAAATGTAGCTTTTTAGTATTAAAGTATTTAAAAGAAGATTACGCGTGAGGGTTGAGTGCGTTATAATATATTAATCACTGACTAACATTTACTTTATATAACTTACAAGTATCAAAAAGTCCAAACTTCAATAGTTAAATAATTCATAGAACTCTTTTGATTTTACAAAAGCATTTCGGTACAGAATCTAATAATGATTTACAATAATTATTGCCAATATGTACAATTCGCACTGGAGTTTTGTTCTTCTGCTTTTCCAAAACTTCTCAAATTCATATCTTTATAATACGAAAACTTTATATAAATTAAAGATACAAAGAAAATAAATATAAATTCACTACTTTACATTTGTCCCATTCATCCAACAAAGTAGAAATTCTACAGAAAACTTCAAAGCGAAGAAAAGCTTGGGAATCTGGCAGGTGGACAATGCAACGATTACTGGAAGATGGCTAATAGAAGACTAAAGCGAGAGGGTGGGAAGGTTGGAGGCTTCGAGATTGCGTGAAGGATCTGTCAAATAAATAATCGGCGTGCGACCCCCCGCACTCGCCGCGTATGATATCATACCCTTGAAAAGACTATTATTAGAGGCCGCAACTCATCCCGCCTTCGCCGCATTAACATAGATTACGTGTGCGCCCGCGCACTGCCGGCGAGAGAGCCTCCAGCGATTCGGCTCTCTTCTCACCGTGACACACCGCGATAATTGTGTACTCGCACGCCGAGATAACCTGCGCGCACCTCCACACACGCTCCGCACCTGCAAAAGCACGCACACACACGTATACGTGTGCCGGGTGTATTTTCCGAGGCAAGATTGACACATCGAAAATGATTGCTGAGCAGCCGCCATCGAACAACAGACATTTTCCACCTGAACCTAATCCCATTAGCCGGCGGATATTAGTCAGGCGAAATAAGGGGATTTAAGGTAAACGGAAAGTGTCCGTGAAAGTGCCAGCCAGAGGAGAATGGTCCAGCGACCCACGAAACCGCGCTATAAATAGAAAACTTCTTCATAGGTTGTCTTCTGTATGATTATTTAAATCTTTTGTATTTTATATTAAAGCAGCCCAATCACTAAACATGTTCGTGTGTTAGTTGTTGTTGTTTTTATATTAAGACCATAATAAGGTACATTTATCTTACATACTCACATACAAATCATTAAACTATTTTAACTTCTTAGAGTCTTTTTTAAACGGGCTCTTTTACAAATCACGTCGTTTTTAACAGACTTATCTGAAGATCTAAAATAATCTTTCAATTATTCTTTTTAGTTTTATCGTTATCGTTTTTAGTTAGTCCCGTTTTATCGCAGCGCACTTCGGTTTTGATTTGAGCGCCATGTTCGAAATTACTTTTAAATAAGTATTTCTCAACAAAATCAATTGGAATGAAATAATCAAAGTAAGGATAATTTGAGGAGTACCTTTGGTTTTATTGAGAAAAGTTCTGTGACAAATGAAGGACAGTTGAATGTAGTTCTAAGCGCATTGATATCAGATTTGTTTTAAAATCACACTGCGTGCTGTGTCCTTTTACTGACTATCAATCAAAAATGTGCAAGTATCTACAATTCTTATTATTATAGCCTTCAAATCTGTACTTTTACTTTTCAGAAAATGTACAAACTAAAATGTACTAAGACAAATTTGATATGAAAAATGCACAGTACCGATTTCCAAGTCATAACTTTCACTAATTCTGCGGGAGTGAGGCTGAAAGGAATTGACCAAACAAAAGTGATTTCGCGTGCTTTGGACATTCCCCTTTTAAGAGAAAATTATGCAAGAAAATATTATGGGATATGAAATATCGATTTTTGTATAATATCGATTGTGCAGAGGAGAGTTTATCCCATAAAGAAAGCTTTTATTGCTATTTTAGTTATTTCGATAATCAATATAAATTACCGTGAAAGATGTAATACGATTGTAATTAAATGTAATTCGAATTTATGTATTTATTTCCATTGATTCTCGAATTAAATCTACTACTTTGCAGAAGCGTGAATCGAAGCCTGCTGGAGTTTATGATAATTTACCTATTTCTGTTGCGCAAGATATAATACGGAATAACTTGGATTTACCGTCAAGTGAAATACACGACGTTGGCAAAGCTTCACATAAATTCGAGGTTCTACGATCAGCCGATGACGCCGGCTAGAATACTTGAAAGTGAACACGAAGAATTCTATTGTCGCATTATTGCGCGCGCGTGAGAAATATTCGCGGTACGCATGAAATTTCGTACGCGGCTAAAATCGATTTCGGCAAAAGGAGGAAGAGGAGTGTAATTCAATCGAGTTAAGAGTATCACGTGGAAGGAAGGCAAGCGGGAAGGCAGAGCGGAGAGAGAGTTTAAAGTCGGAGTGAGGATTCTCGGTGTCAAAGAGATGTCCGTCAAGATAGCTAATATGCTTGACACCTGAGGAGGAAGAGCGCGATGTTCGGGACACGCCGCCCGTAGAAATTGATTATTCCCGAAGCGCCAAAGTGCCGGTAATCAGATTAAAATCGGCTAAGACCCGACCGGCCTTGCCAGGCCGCGGCAGCCAACACGATCGAAAGTGAGATTCGTCTTCGCACTTCCCACCCTCTTCCTTTCCTTCGCCCCTAAGCTACTTTGCGCCGCGAGAGAACTCTCTGCCAAGGAGAGCTTAATCACGCAACCCAACATCCGAATCTTTCGGGGCTTTTGTCAATTTCACTTGGATCAATTGTCCCTCGCTTCGCTGGACAAAGCGCGTGTGTTAGGGCGAATGCGAGACAGATAAAACTGCCATCTTGAAAGCGAGAATTTCTTCGGAGGAATTACTTCTAATAAGAAGAAGAAATATATTGAAGATTATCCGAAGCTCTTCGTACTTTCTTTAATCCGACAGAAGCTACAATGAATTATACAGCAATATTAATATTCTCTGTTATTTATAAATTAAGAGATTCTAGCCTTTAACATTTATTTTTATTAAAAAAAGCTATTAATTTAATTTAAAGGCAAGTACAATCTTAACAGATATAATACAAGTTAATTAAATCTGTCAGGATTGCATAAATAATTGTCAGTATAAATTGGAAGAAAAATTAATAAGCTTTGTAGTATTCAAATCCATCAAAATGACGGGTACTGTTAACCTTATGTTAAAGGAAAGTCTTTTTAACTTATAAGCTCCAAGATGCGCTTAGAAATTTTGCGTTTGCGATACTAAATCTAACCTAAAAATCCATTGAGATTGCATTTATCACAGCTACAATTGCATAAATACTTTTCAATATAAATTGGAAGAAAAATTAATAAGCTTTATAAGTTTAAAATCCGCAAAAATAACAGGTACCGTAAACCTTATGTTAAAGGAAAGCCTTTTCAACTTATAAGCTCCAAGATACACTTCGAAATTTTCCGTTTGCGATACTAAATCTAACCTAAAAATCCATTAAGATTGCATTTATCACAGCTAAAATCTCATCAATTAAAAGTACCGTTCTCCCTTAAATGTCGCCGTAGCCAAAGAGTTAACTAGTTAAATGCATTTGACGTGTACACACGTCGAACCAAATCTCTATTGTGGTACGATTGACGTGTATACTCGTCGTACTCGCATTTGCTTAATTTTAATTCCGCACTGTGTGGGCGATTTTTAAAACTAAATTCCACAGTTAAGAGGTTAAGGAAGGTTTACACCGATTTGGGGAAATCACTGACGTATGCTGTAAACAGTGTCGCGAGTGGTCTGCTTGTTTTAACGAGAGGGGAGGAGGGGGAGGGGGAGGGGGATTGACGCGAGTGGAGAGGTGAAAAAAGAGGGTCTACACATGTCGATTCTCATCCCCGTGAGAGAGTGGCCGAGGAATCCGCCAGCGATCAGGAGGAACGCGTCGATTCGCAATCGCAAAAGGAAGGCGGTGTCCCGTGAGATACATGAGGATGCACGACAGAAAGGAAGAGGAGGATGCTGGGGACCGAAGCAGGAGAAGAGGTGGCGGAGAGGGGCCCGTCAGGCAGCGCGGCCAAGGGAACGACTTCGAGAAGATTCGGCGCAGATCGGGCTCCGCAAACATCCGATTTATAATAATCGAGTCAGACACAGAGAGCGACCGAGGCCCGCGAGAAGCGAGATGGAACCGTGGACCACTCAGCTGCGAGAAAAAGAGAGAAGGAAAGAGACACAGAAAAGAGGGGGGTGGGAGAGATGGTCCGAGGATAGAAGGGGGGGAAGGAGAGTGACGGAGAGAAACGAAAAAGAAGCACTCGAGAAGACGGAGAGCGCCGAAACGCCAGCTTCCCCCGAGAGAGCAAGAGAGAGAGAAGGACACGCTTGTTTTCGAGGCTCCCAAGGTCTCTCTCTCCGCGTGCATATCTTACGACCGATTAATTGCAGCTGATTTTTATTTATTGCAAAAGAGCAAGGTGGCGGATCCGCCTGGTGGCGGCCGCGTGTGCGTGCCTGTAAGCTTAATGGTTATTGGCTCGCCGATATACATGGTGTCCCGAATATGTACCCCGAGATACCGCTGACTGATGGGATATTTAGTGCCGATCGATTTCCCCTCTAAGATATATCACTCGCTTCCTTTTCAGTCCTCTCACGCGTTTTAACCAACTTTTCCATTGCAGTTACTTTATCATCCGATGAAGACTTACTAGCTTTTTTTGTTCATTACTATTTGAGCCGTTTATTTTTAGAGCGAGCTAAGTCCATTTATACTTATATTCCGGTAATAAAAAATTTGCATTTTAATACAATTAAAAATGTACGTATATCGATTAGTTCTTTAGGTTTGTTTTTATCCCAATTTAAAAATCGGAGAACAAGACGTGCACTTCAGACATATTTTATTGTATTATTTCCGAAAAGGGAAGAACTCATCGCAAAACGCATCGCAGCGCAAAACACAAAAAGGCAAAGGCAGTGTTAAAATTGGTTTGCCAGATTTCGTTCTGATGATTTTTCACTGAAAAATACTCAACGATTTGATCGTCCAGTTGAAATCGATGACACCCAGATTTACTAGCTTTTTTTGTTAATTACTATTTGCGTCGTTTATTTTTAAAGCTAGCCAAGTCTATTTATATTTGTATTGAGATATTAAAAAATTTGCACTTTAATACAATTAAAAATGTCCGTATAGGATAGCAATTGACAAATGGACTTAGGCCACTTTCAAAATAAATGGCTCGTTTATAGTACAGAATCGTTCAACCATGTTTTCATTAATTACTATTATCCACTGTAAAATACATGTAACATGCACTTAACATGAATACAAATTCCTGGCAATTATCAACCGCATATCATATAATTAAAATAATTAACGTATTTTCTATAAAGTAATTATAATCGTGATAAAAAATATCTGTGCGTGACGAAAATTATTTTAGCAGGAATTAGAGCGTATAGAATCGCCGGAGAAGCATTTTACGGCGGACCAAACAAACGCACAAGAAAAAGACAACTGTGAAATTACCAAGAAGCCATCGCGTTCTACTTTCTTTACGACATCAATCTCGAAGTACACTTCCCGGCCACCCAGTGTACAGCATCGCGGAGGAGCAACAGAGAGGGAAGAGGACACACACACACACATACTAATACCAGAATATGCGATCTGCATTTGCAGATTGTTGGTGCGTCGGATGATGCAGTGTGTTCGCTAGAAAGCCGATTGGCAGGCGCGCGTGTGTGCGTGTGTGTATTGTGGCTGCAATAGAAGCTCGGCAATAATAAATTCTACGTAGCAACGTGACTTATCCGCGATGAAGTGAACGGGAGCCTTCGAGCAAGAAAGACGAGGAGAGGAGCGCGCGCGTATTTGTAAGTGTGTGTGCGCAATAATTGTTAATTGTCGGCGCTGATACACCGCGCCGATACCGCCGACTTCTCTGTGTTCAACACGCGTTCGCTGCGAGTACATTTTTTACGGGGGTACGCTCGCCGCGCCGCCGCGGCGGCTACCGACGCTGCCGGCGAGCGAGCAATTTGCTGAAATTTGTGCCACCACCGCCGCACTTACACTTATGCACGCGCTCGATGCACGCGCGAGGAATACCGTTCGCGTTATGCTAGCCGGACGAAATCATTCAAATAGCTTTACTGCTACCAATTAATTGTTATTTAAAGGTACTGCTTTGGTTGCAGTATTTCTTGGGAGGAGTTGCATCCTAAATGTGTAGTAAAGGCTTGGATTTGCGAGTGGATTTGTTAATTGGAAAGAAATGTATGTCTCTTTTTATCACCAGGCAATTCTGCATGCAATGTATTTTCATTATATATATTACAGAGTTGTTATTAAGTTTTAATTCAGTTTTGACGTTCTTTTTATCTTTTCATCTTCAGTCCTTCTTATTTTCCCGCATTTGTCTTTAAGGAGGTTACCTTAAGATCGGATTGAAATTTACAGAGAATGATAGTTAATAGTTAGTGTATCTTCCTTCAAAAAGGCCTGTGTGAATTAAATGGACATATGTATTCAACGAGTGGATTTGTTAATTGGAAAGAAATGTGCGTCTATTTTTATCACCAGGCAATTCTGCATGCAATGTATTTTCATTATATATATTACAGAGTTGTTATTAAGTTTTAATTCAGGTTTGACGTTCTTTTTATCTTTTCATCTTCAGTCCTTCTTACTTTCTCGCAATTTGCCTTTAAAGAGATTGCTGCAGAAAATGAAAATAACGAGGTCAGATTGAAATTTACAGAGACTTACTATAATCACAGAAGCTCTCTTCAAAATTTCTAATCAATGTCGGAAAATTCATTCTTATGCATGGACTCTTATGCTGACGAGAGCAGAGATTATCGTTTTTGGCTTGAAAATATGTGATACAATAATAACATATGAATAAAAAATATTTCATACGGTAAATGAGACATTTACGAATAATCGTGCTAAGTTTCAAAAGCTTTGTCCGTCCGGTTCGAGAGTATTTGTATAGAAAGTGAAAAGGAAATGGTTTCATTTATAGAAATAACGTAATAAATAGAATAAAAATAAAAGCAACTTATAAAAGCAGGTGTGACATAGCGCAAGCTTAATTGCAAATTGAATTTCCCTACTAAAAAATTCGTTTTATTGTAACTTGAAAAGGCCTCAAAATTCTGAGTCAGCACTCGCATGACACCAACCTCCTCAAATATTAATTAAAAATAATCTCCTGGAAGGTATCATTCTAAAGAAAAGGATGAGCAGGAAGTCTGAGCAAGTATGAAATATTAATGTCAAGCTTTGAACGAAAGGTGAGACTAGTTAATGTTAACCCTCTAAAAAGGAGATCGCAAGGACCACTGACCGGTCGCGTCTTATGCAAGCCGAGTGTGATTTTAATGTCGCGTTTAATCGCTTCACGCTATTACGCGAGCGAAGATACCCTTTACTGCTTGCTTGCAGCATGTGATTCTAGATAAGTCTGCGACTCGTTATGCCATCGACTTTTACACTCTGTCCCTCGGACATTTTTTCATGCGCTCCGATAACTCCACTTACACGACGGTAATTACCGACCCTATAACAGTTTAAGGTAAAAGTGCGCTTGAGTTACGCACTTTGGATTACGACTGCGAGTTATGCTTGTTCGTTTGGTCAGTTGGCGTTTGATGACTGTCAATACGAAAACCCGATTCTATGGAATCATCAAGTGGCATATTTATTATACTAGAAAACTTGCTTTTCAACAAAATATTGTGGAACTTTCGAGGGAGTTTCGTAACTTTTGATTACTGTCGAACTTTGTGATTTAACACTGGGTTTACGGCAGCCGTCATTTTGACGGATTCCGGACTTCATTAGCAAGATTAGAAAGCTTATTAATTTTCCTCCCAATTTATACTGACAATTACTTATGCAATCCTGACAGATTTATTTGACTGTAATTGTCTTTAAATTAAATTAATAGCTTCTTTTAATGAAAATGATAATATATAGAAACGTCCGTAAACCTAGTCTGAAGAAAAACAAAGAATTTCTAATTAAGTATAGTAAAATTTGTTGTAAAGTGTATCTCAGAGATTTTAGTTCGAAAGCATTTCTATGTACAATCTATACTGAAATGAAGTGGATGCCATTAGCTACAACTAGATTTGGAAAAGAGAGATGCGAGAGTCGAGTGGATGCAAACGAGCGGCATGAAAATTTAAGGGAGTGAAAAGCTCGAAAAATTAACGAGCAGATACAATATCCTGTAATAAACCGTGTACACTAGATACATACTTTTCAATGGTGCTCTTAATTGACTTCGATGTTAGATCGGCTACACGTTCAAAGTAACAGCGAGGTGTGCACGATAAATTCGCGAGCATTTCCGTTGCGGCAATTAAAGCGGCCGAAATATTAATCAAACGTCAGCTTTAATTGCCCGAGTGGGTACGCGTGTTGGCCGCGAGGGCCGCGATCCATTCATAACTACAGCGCGAGACCACTTTCCACCTCTGAATAAACTGGCAGCGAAACAGCGAACAACAAAAGCAGAGCTCTGTTTCTCCCCATTTATGTTAATCGACCACTGAACTATCCCAAGAAAATGCGCATCCTTCCCCATTTTTCTCTCAATCACATCCAACGAGCCTAATTATTTCCCCACTGATTCAAGTTTAATTGCTGTCGAATTAGAAATTCTCTCGAGTTTGAATTACACCCTATAATCTTACAAGGGGAATCCACAACCTGGAATTCTCTGATTGGATCGTAATTTAGTTCAAAATATGCGGCACGACGCCAATAATTAAATTCTAGAATACTAGGTTTTTACAGCCAGGAATTTACTTTAAAAATAGTTTCAAACATTAAAAATGCTTGAACTTTAACTTCGAAGGAAAAAACATAAAAGTTGTATAAAATTTTATCATCAAATCAATATTGTGATTACACAATATTTTCACATTATTTTCTTACTTTTGTTTCTTCTTTTACAGTACACTTCTGCTAGCATTGGCTGTAATTTTGTTGGTTTCTTTGTTTGCTATAATTGATATAATTTTACATCAAAATTGTATCTAAAATTTCTTTGTTTTTCGTCGACAACACAGAAGGAAAGAAATTAGCAAACGCATCGGAGTACATTAAAATTTAAGCATTTTCAATCTTTGTAGCGATTTTTAAGGCAAACAGCTGGCTATGAACGCCTATTACTCTATCATTTAATTAATGGTGCCGTTTCCTATATTTTGAGTTATAATACGTCCACATTGAAGAGTTTCGGGTCGTGGACTTCCCTCGTCAGCCCTGAATCGCCCTACTTAAATACGTAATCCCCATTAAAACAAAATATTCACTTGCCATTTTAACAAAGAACAAAACGTTCCACTGCAAATGGCACCAAAGACTAATTAATTTCCAATTTGCTCCAAGAATTCGCTCACAAACCGTAAAACGAGCGAAAGCTCGAAATCAAATAATTTAAAATCGCTATCAATAAAGTAAATGCTATAAGTAACAAAAATAACACAAAACAAAAGCAATAAACAAAATCACGAAAAACAAATAGAAACAAAATAAAACAAAAGAAAAAGAATAAGAGAAGAAGTACTCACCCAGCCCGAAGGGAAGCGGCGGTGAGCGTGAGTTGCTGAGTAGCAGGATCGGCAGCGACGAGTTCCGATAGTACAAGCACAGTAGTAGTAGTAGTGGCTGCTCCGCAATTCGGGACACTGGCGTTGACTGCATGGCGGACGCTGGCAGGTAGCTCGTCCTCGTGTTGCAACTGCAGTTGAGGATAATGGTGCAAATGGAGAGCGGTGGCTGCCGATGCCGAGCGTGGTGCGACGCAAGCCGGCGGCAAAAGCGACGCCCTCACTGCACCGGGCGGCGAGGGTGGCGAGGGCGGTGACGGGGGTGGCGGCGGATACTCCACCACTTGAACCCGATCAGCTTCATTCTCGTAAATGATCTCCTTGTCGTGAGTGTACATGACGGTCTTTTGGCCGTCGTTGTAGATGAGGTCGATCATCTTGTGCTCGCCGAGGGCGCCTCCGCTGCCGGCGCCGCCCTCTGCGCCCGGTGTCACTCGGCCGTCAGGATCCTCGTTGTTAGAGACTCGCGTCTGCCCGTCCTCTCCAGCCGTCTGCTGGTGGTGATGGTGGTGATGATGGTGGTGGTGGTGGCGGTGATGATGGTGATGATACTTGGGGTGCAACTGATGGACCGCCGGCGGCTCGTGCAGCTCGAGCACGTTCACCGGCTGCATCGTCGCGAGCAGCACTTGCTGCTCGCTTTCGTTTTGATTCTGGTTGCTCAGCGAGGAGGATGCCGGCGAAATCGGGCCCTCCTGCACCTGGAACAGCGTCCAATCCTTTTCTCTTAGAGCTCATAGTGATACCTGACTTTTACGAGCGGAGCCCGCGCTCGTCAAACTGTCTCTGGCTCCTGGGATTGTTTACACGCCGGAGAACCGGACTCTTATGCCCAGCTATCAGTGTGGGCGGTGAGCTTTTCGTATTACAGCTCCCGTCATATTCATCCCCACTTCTATACACTTTATACGTATGTACAGCATCCGACAAAATAGTTGTCATACTCTATAAAACACTCGCCGGATGGAGAGTGAAATTTGGCTTTTTAAAAGTCCCCTTTTTAGGGAAGGAAGACACCCTCTTGCAACACCCTAAAACAATCTTGCATATTTGGTGTATATCCTATCAAACTTGATTGTTTGCTTGGCGGCCGTTTTGCAGATTGTGACAACTATTTTGTTGGATGCTGTACAGGGTGATTTACTTGCCTTTGAATCACCAGTGTCGAGCATACACTGTTGCATAGAAAATCATTATAAATAACTTAGACATTTAAATTATACTCAAATGTTTCTCAACGTTTGTCTGCATTTTATGCATTTATTTACAGGTTTCAGTTATGTTAACTCGCGCATGAAATTTCACCCTGAAGAACCCAGTTATATATAATAGTCCCCTGCAAATATAATATAATAAAATATTTTTTCCTTATGTTGCTGGCCATTCGAAGGAAGCAGATGCTAAAACTCGGTAAAATCTTCGCTCCAATAGGCTACATAATTTAATGCAGTCTATTGTTAACTAGTGAAATTAATAAGATGTCTAATAAAAGTTGGGTAGAAGAGTTCTAATTCAAAGGCCAGTGAATCACCCTGTACATATACGTGTTTTCTAACGAATCTAGTAAATCGTTGGAAACGTGAGTTTCGTGTACTTTGCAGGAATTATATGCCGATTGGAGTTGTGGTCAAATGAAGAGTTATTAGAGGATACGCAAAGCTTGCCTCGCCATTAATTTCGTAATCAACAGGAGCATGAATAATCGGAATTTTTCATCGGTGCACTGATATTTCTCTGGGAATACAGGATTAATTTGAAAGTGAGATGAGACCCGCTGACATTTCCCAATCGCGATCATCCATTACATCGGCATTATATTTATAAGTTTAAGACACCACCTGGATAATAATTAATCCAGCCTCACACCGTGTCTAATGAGATTCCAATCTGCGTAAATATCAAGGGAACATATGGCGCGGCGCGGCGCGACGCAGCTCGATTCCTTCTAATTGACTTTCTACATCGATTACGAAGCTTCATCGTAAATGATCCTTTTTTTCGATCGAATGAAAATTCCGGCGGGACTTGGCCACTTTCATTTCCAAGAAGACGCTGGATGGACCGTCACACCGCAATCGGCGCGGCGCGACGCTGAGCGACGCGGCGGCCTCGCGCGCTCCACGCTTCATTAGGAAGACGGTTTCCTGCAATCGGAAAGCTATAAATCGTCCAGCTTTCGTGCTCTCGAATACTGCAAATGTCTCGGAGTTCTGGTATTTCGCTAATTACATTCGGCAGGCCGTCCCCTATTTCATTTGCGGATGTCGTCCCGTTTTTACGGCATTTCTTATGAATGTCAAAGTGAATGGTCGCCAGAATTTTGAGAGTTCCAGTTCTCGAAATGTTTTAATACTCTGCTCTTATATAATACAAAAATTGCATTATAATTCATAAAATATTTTTATACTGCAAGTATTTCATTCTTTAACCCTTTCACAACCGAACGACGATATATCACAGTTCGCAACACTTGCAAAAAGTATTTTCTATTCCTAAATAAATTTATAGAACGTTATAAACAGTTTAATTTCGTTGCAACACAATTGAACAAATTGTCTATGGATTTAAATATTGCTTGTAAAAGCAGACATTATTTTTTATGTTTTTCAAAATATTTTATATTTATGGTATTCTTCGCATAGATGCAATTTTTTTGGTTGGTACTAAAAGGGTTAACATTGTAGCATAGAGTTATTCAATTAGCAAAACTAAATAATACTAGAATTTAACATTCAGCAATAGAAATTACTATTATTTACTTTATTTCATGGCTAAGTTGAACCAAATTTAATATTGCAATTTGAAAATATTAATAATAATTTCGAAATATTTCGAATAATTTGCTTTGAATGAAAAATCGTTTAGCGAACGAAAACTATCGTTTGAGGAATGAGTGAAGGTTGAGCATCGCAGGACCAAAAGAATTCCTCGGCGAGCTGCGAGAAGAGTGGCTTTAAGTATTTAGGCACACACGGAAACTCATTATCGGCGCTCATGAATAAGAATACCACAGTGTCGCGCTTGCACACGGAATTTCCCACTTGTCGTCGGAAGAACGAATCAGCGGCTTTCTCGCGAAATAACATCGAGTTGTGGCAAGTCTCTTCTTTTTCCGCTGAAGATTACAGCGAATAAAACAAAGTGCTCGCACACTCATTGTTTTCGGAATCAATTCTTTTAAAACAGAAAATTGTCTTCTTTAAGAATATATTTTTTAGAATTAATATTTTTCTTTTTTAATTCTTACAATAATGTGGGCGCTTAGAAATGTTGCATTTATGACACTGACTTCCCGTAGTTTTCCCGATTTTGCCGTAGTCAAAGTAATAACAAAATCTGTGTACGAATAATTTTTTATTAACTCTATTTTACTGCGCGTGTAATAGAATGTAGAGCTTCGAACTACAGCATTCTTCCTTTAATTTTGCCGTAGTCAAAGAGTTAAGGATAACAAAATTAGTGTTCGAATAATTTTTATTCACTCTACTTCATTTAAATTTTGCGTTTATGACACTGAGTTACTCTAAAAATCCATTAAGTTTGCATTTATCACAGCCAAAATCTCGTCAGTCGAAAGAAGCGTTTTTCCTTAAATTTTGCCGTAGTCAAAGGGTTTAGAATAACAAAATTTGTACACGAATAATTTTTAATCAACTCTATTGCACTGCGCGTGTAATAGAATGTAGAGCTTGGAACTACGAGAGTCGGATCGAGTATTCACACGTACGTAAACACTAGGCACGAGTTAAGTATAGGCGTACGCGATTGCTAAGCCGACCGGACGCGGCTTACCATTGAGCATCGAATATCCCGCGGCAACCACGGCCAATTAACATAATTAACAATATTATGAATCATCGCGCTGATATTCGAGGTCCGCGCTGCGCTGCAAGACTCTCGAGGAGGCAACCTTCCTAAGTATCGCGCGGCTCTCTCCAATTCACTCCGATCATAATTAATCATCAGTACTGCTGTATTTTCTCGGATCGGCAGTCATAAATTTCCAGGGGGATTCAGAGCGCACTCGTTTCCCGTCGCGTCCGTCTTCCAGCAATGCGAGGTATGCGCCGTGCGTGCCAAAGATGTTTAATGAGCGGCGAGTTGCCGCGATTTGCACGTGCAAATTCGAGGCTCCGCGCGCCAACTATAGGCCGGATGCGCTAACAGTTCACTATGAAAGGGTTCAAATTGGAGCCGTTTATTCGCTATAAATGTGCTACAAGATAACGAGGGAGCAAATGGTTTCGAGATCGGGGAAAAAAGTTGTCATTGAGGATGGTGCGAGAAGATTAATAAACACAGCTCGCTGAATGTCTCCAATTGAATTGTAGAAAAGTCAGCTATATCCTTAAATCAATGAGCGCGTACTTCCTTAGATTTATAATGCCGGTTATAAATTTCCTCGACGTACTAAGACTCCGATACTAAACTAATGTCTTGTATGTCCAGCTGACTTTCCAGTAATCGGCCATTTTTTCCTTTCCCCCCCTCTTCCTTCTCCGTTCCCGCGAAAAGCCTGCTGGCTACCGCGCGCACGTTGACACCGCTCGCCGTAGATCATAGGGTGGCATCTCCGGTGTCAGGGGTCCACTGTGCACCGGCAATAGGCATTAATCAGGGCCGCCAACACTACTCTTCCTGACGTTAAATACCCTCCTCGCGTGCCACTGCTAATCCCGCTGACTAGTTGAATTTATCACGTCGCTCGATTTAGGCACTCTCGCGGAAACCCCGCGAAAGGCAACTTTCGAGGAAAAGCAGGTTCAAAGGAAAAGAATCCGACTGAACTCTTCGCGGTATATTTGCTTACTTAATACTGTGAGGAATAAAGTGGACTGTGAATTTTGTAATTAAATAATAAATGAAGAAACAGAAGATATTTTAATAATAGGTATGTCTTGGGAATTTTTCAGACTCATTGTTTAACCCTTTTTCTGCTGACCGGAAGCATATTTGCTAAGATTTGGGGAAAAGTTCATAGAAACCAAAATAAGAATGATAGTTACAAACTTCAAAAAGGAGCATATTACGAAACAAATTAAGAATGAAGTAATGTTAATTATATTTGAATATTTGTTAAAAATTATACGAATAACATAAACATAAAACATTATGATAAACATAAAAATTAATTTCTCTTTTAGGAACAGTATTTAAATTCATAAATAATTTTCTTAATTATTTTGCAACGAAATTAAACCATTTATAAGGTTTTATAAATCTATTTTGAAATAGAGAACACTTTTCTTTCCACTATCCTTCAAAAATTAATAAAATACAATTTGAGAAATAAAATGTTCAAAGATATTAAAGAATTAAAGTTTAGAATGACTACTTTCGTTTCTTACTATCAGAGTGCTGAGTGAATACTTGAAGATCGACGGGCAAAGTTCATCTACGATTAGAATGCAGTGAGTGGAGGCTTTCCCTTCTAATTAAAATCCAATCGTTCAGGAGTATTGCGCGTTTTTCATTAAGGCCGCAGCATCTTGGGGATCGATTCCGCGTATCAGAAAAACGTCAGGAGAGTCCCTCTCTCTCCCTCCCTCTCTCTCTCCGCGCCGAGAGAGAGCTAAGAAAGGATTGAAACGCGGCACAGTCGGATTCCGCGGATGGCCGTCCGCTTGTTCGCGATCGGAGCACTGTTTACACGCAAGAACTCTTTCATAATAACAGTTAATTGGCCTGCTGGCTTGTGTAGCGCCTGATAAGGCGAGAGCGAGAGAGCCTCGCCAGGGGAGAGAAAGAGAGAGAGAGAGACCGGCGGACATAACCAATACAGAGACAGGAAAGTTAATACGCGCGCACGCGCGCGCGCTCCTCTATACTTCGACTGGTAATCCAGACGTGTCTGTCGAGCGAGAGAGTCCCGGCTTCCCTCACGATTTCTTATCCCCAGCGATCCTTAGAGGCTCCCAGCGGGATCGCTCCACGTAACAGCCGTGTACAGGGTCAGCCAAAAATCTACCAACACTCCTTCACACCACCAACAATAAAATAGCAATTTTTCATGTTCGATATAGCGTGAAATCGATATTGATAATTTTTTAAGCTCTTAACTGTAGAATTTAGTTTTAAAAATCGCCCACACAGTGCGGAATTAAAATTAAGCAAATGCAAGTACGACGAGTATACACCACGTCAAACGCACTTAACTGATTAATTAGAAGAAGACTTCATTACAAAACTAATTTCTGTTATTTAGAATTATCAAAGGTGTAAGACTCAATATTTCTGTCATCGGGAAAGACTCTTGAATTCCAAAACGTACAAATTTTGAATTCTAAACAAACTTTTTCTAAAAAACGACGTATTATACCTTTTCTTCCAATTGAATGCTTATTTCGCACAATTTAGAAGATTTGGAAGACAAAAACATGATTGAAGTTTAGAGTAAAGTAGAAAAAGCGTAGAGAATGTGGCGCGTGCCGAAAATGAGTGCCAGCCAAGTATTGTGTGTGTGGTGGTAGGGCGCAGTCGATTCTTGGGCGAGCCTGTATGCCCTACGTGCGGTTATTGCCGATCACGTCGGTGCTGGCCGCTCGTTCGGAATACGCACAGCTGCGGACTTACGAGCGGAGATACGTGGAATCGTTAAGGACTTTTCTTTTTCCCCGGGAGAGCACTGTTCTCTCCCGTAGCGGCTTCTCGTAGATGCCGGCCGCTGCTACGCACGCTAGAGGCGCGCGTACATACATACGTGTGTAGGAGACGGGGGAAGCCTTCATTGTGCTACTCATAGGCGCTTTTTTGCCGCCTTTTTGCAGGAGCGCCGAGCGAGAGCGCGTCCGTTCGTAGCTCGTTAGATCGCTCGCTCGGCCGCCGCCGTGGTTTCGGTGAGAACTCCTGCGGGAACACCTGTTCGCCGCTGCTTGCTCGCTGCGAATCCCCCTGCATTTCCTTCGATTTCCTTTTTCCTATCGCGATACTACTACTAGCTGCTCCAGCAAGCATTTTCTATTGGCTCGCATCGATTCGCAAACTATCAGCCGTAAAAGCTGAGTGCTTCCAACTCACACACAGCTCTTATGCGATACAATCGATATATTATTATATATTGTGTAAAATTTTAACGTTCCATTCAACGGAATGTTTCAATATTTTCTGTAAAACTTGATACATTTTCTATGCATTTTGAATGAGTTCACGCAAACTTAGATACCTGTTTTAGTGACTAGTTAATTAATTTGCATTATAAGCGCATATACACACTACAAATTTTGTAGTCACTCTAACCGGAAAACTTTTTTTCTGGTAATACAGGCCTTTTTCATATTTCTTCATAATTTAAATGGGTTAAATAAATGGAACACCTGTTCGCCGCTGCTCGCTCGCTGCGAATCCCCCTGCATTTCCTTCGATTTCCTTTTTCCTATCGCGATACTACTACTAGCTGCTCCACCAAGCATTTTCTATTGGCTCGCATCGATTCGCAAACTATCAGCCGTAAAAGCCGAGTGCTTCCAACTCACTCACAGCTCTTATTGTATTGTGTAAAATTTCAACGTTCCATTCACCGGAATCTTCTAATATTTTATGTATAACTTGCATTTCGAATTAGTTAACACAAACCTAGATACCTGTTTTAATGACTAGTTAACCCATTTGCATCATAAGCGCATATACACACTCAAATTTTCTAGTCGCTCTGACCGGAAAACTTTTTTTCTGGTAATATAGGCCTTTTCCATATTTCTTCATAATTCAAATGGGTTAACCAGTTAAGTGCGTTTGACGTGTACACACGTCGAACCAAATCTCTATTGTTGTGCGGTTGACGTGTGTACTCGTCGTATTTGCAATTGCTTCATTTTAATTCCGCACTGTGTGGGGGATTTTTAAAATTAAATTCCACAGTTAAGAAGTTAAATAAATGGAACACCTGTTCGTCATTTCCTTCGATTTCCGTTTTCCTATCGCGATACTACTATTAGCTGCTCCAGCACGCATTTTCTATTGGCTCGCATCGATTCACGGCGTTTCTGCCCGCCATCCTACATTGCCATCCCACTGTTCTATTCGAATGCAGCGATGCTGCGTAGAAGATCTAACGCAGACGTAACTCGAGAGCTCAACCTGTTCACGGGTCATCTGGCAGGGAAAAAAGGATCTCTTAGTCATTCGAAATTTAGTTCGCAGTATCGCAATCTCTGCGACGTTGTAATGAAGGTGGAACGTAATAAAGTTTTCTAAGTAATTGGTTTTATGTGATACATAAACTAATAATAGTTTAATGAGAATGAAACCGAGGATCGTTGGTATTTGCGACGACGCCCATTCCAATAACTTCGAGGATGAAAATGGCGTATTAATGGTAAATGGCAACGATATTGTTAGCCTTCGTCGGCTGACATTCATTGGTTTCAAAGGGAAAATCAAAGTCTTGCACTTGGCAATTAATTTTCCCCGTTTAACTCAACTCTCGGCGGCGACGGCGGCGACGGCGAGTGACTGTCTAATCCATGGATCAATTGGCCAGCGCGGCGGGTTGAAAACTCAACGGTTCCGATGAGAATAGCCAACTAACTTGTCGGTTGGTCGCGACATTTATAATGCCGTTTACCGAATTATCCGGCGGATGCCAGCGGGGATTAACTTCTTCGCGGGGCCGTAAACTGGCTGCACTCAATGAGGCTTTATGATTCGAGTGAAAGTGGACGCCTCGATGCGCACCGAGTTCATTTTTGCGCGACGTCTCGTGAATGATTGAAGGGACACTCGTGTAATTCGCAATAATTCGAGGCTCCAGGACACCAAGATGGCAACGGCAATTTTCACCTTGTGTCCTCACACACACACACACACACACGGAGATTCGCGCGTACACACACACTCGCGCTTCCTGTCACTATTTTAAGCCTCGCTAATCACTAAAGCGACCGACCGATTGCTCAAGACGCCTCTCTCACTCTCGCTCTTTCGATGCACAAAGCCATTAATATAAGTGTTGCCACTTAATGGTAAATGGATTCTTCAGCGCTGTACTCATACTCTTCCCTCGCTCGACTCACTTATGCCGGGGAATAAAAAGTCGCGTGATGAAAAACTTATTTGTTGATGAGCGAAAGCCTTTGATATCTTTATTTCGTAAACGGAGAATTTATATTCGAATACCTTCTATAAAATCTTAGAGACAAATATTTAAGAGGCCATTTGATATTTTGACTAAAGATTGATATATTATCACATAATGTTTCATTACATCATCAATTCATAAGTAATTAGCTTGATTAGAGTAGTCATTACATGATGTAAATATATTTTGCAGACTTAAATTTGTCGTAAAATATATTTAAATCATAGTCATCATAAAATAAATCGTAAATATCAATAAAATATATTATGATGTTCAGAAATATTTCAAAAGCGTTACAAAATATCCAGAAGAAATTCGAATTGGAGTTTTCTATTTCTTTCTGAGCATAAATCTATTACACTCAACATTTATCTTTAATTGAGCGATAGATCAAGAAGAATAGAAAAGACTACGAACACCCACGATCTATCACTAACGGGAAAGCAGAAAAATCCAGCTGTGTAGCATCAATGGAGTTTTTTACCGGGGTTGGACGCCGAGTGGATTTAACGAGCGAGCGGTGGACCAGAGGAGTTCAAGCACTCGGTGAGCGTCATTAACATGCGCGGCTTTATGCCGCTCCTAAATCAGGCCTTTGTTACGAGCCCAGGGCTAGCACTATAAATTGGGGGGGAAAATGATCGAAGCGCAGCCCTCCAGCCTGCCTTTTATACGCCCTTCTTCGCCGCACCCCCGCCGCACTTTCGACCCCCACTCGCCCCCCCTCCTCCTCCTCACAATGATCCTTGGAAAAAGTTAATGAAGACGCGCGGCGGAACTCCGAATTCTATTAAGGATCCTTCCATAATGAATAGCGCGGCCCCAACCGCCCTTCGATTTCGCCTCGGCATCTCCAGAAATTCCAACAGTCATCTTCCATGCTGCACTCTCCTTCGAGATATGATGCACGATGCACCGCCGAATGCCAGGCGAACCGTTCCTTTCACGCGGAGAGATGAATACTGGCTCAAGACAGCTATTCCATCTTTCATGGAAAACTCTTGGAATAAGTGATTCGGCAGTATTTTCGAGAGGTGTGTCTAATTTATGCGAAATTATAACAGGAAATTTTCATTTTTATTTTTTGAATGGACTGTTAGATTGCCTAACTTGATACACTTTCCATGCATTTCGAATTAGTTAACACACACCTAGATCCTTGCTTTAATGACTGGTTAACCCATTTGTATTATAAACGCATATATATGCTCAATTTTCCTGGCCACTGTCACCGGAGCGCATATGCGCGCTCAAATTTTCTAGTCACTCTAATCGGAAAACATTTTTTCTGATGATATGACCCCTTTTTCATATTCAGCCATTCCATCTTTCATGGAAAACTCTTGGAGTAAGTGATTCGACAGTATTTTCGAGGGGTGTGTCTAATTTATGCGAAATTATAATAAGAAATTTTTATTCTGGTTTTCCAGATGGATTGTGAGATAGCGTTTTTGAAATAATATATTTAGAAAATTGTATTATTTGTATTAATGAACTAAGTGCTTGGAATTTATTTACAGCTCTCATGCGATGCGATGAATATATTATATCGTGAAAAATGTCAACATTTAAATTATAATAGAAAGTTCTTGATTTTATTTTCTGGATAGACAGTGATATATGGTTTTTGAAATAATATATTTAGAAAATTGTATTATTTATATTAATGAGCTAAGTGCTTTGAATTTATTTACAGCTCTTACGCGGAACAATAAATATATTATATCGTGTAAAATGTCAACATTTAAATTATAATAGAAAGTTCTTGATTTCATTTTCTGGATAAACTGTGAGATTGGATTTTTGAAATAGTAAATTTAGAAAATTGTATTAATTATATTAATGAGCTAAGTGCTTTGAATTTATTTACAGCTCTTACGCGACACAAGAAACATATTATATCATGAAAAATTTCAACATTGCAATTACTGAAATATTCTAATATTTCATGTATAATTTGAATTTTCCATGGATGTCAGATTAGTCAACACAAACCAAGAAACTCGAGAAACTGCGGTGCGTTGAATGCGCGGCGATTGGAATGGTAGAGTTTATAGAACGAAATGGAGAGTGAAGCAAGCGAGCGAGCGAGTGAGCGTAATAGGGGACAGTTTAATCAGCGGCGTTATTCACGGAAATAGTGTATCGCAAGTATTTCATCAAGCAGCATTAAGAGAGAAGCATCCATCACCGATTGGACGCGGCGATTCAAGGCAGCCTCCATTCAGAAATGACAGAGGGAACGCGGTGCGCAATGGTAAACGAGTAAAAACAGAGTCTAATCGGTGCAAAAAAGCCTCGACGAAAGTAAAGGCGAGCAGAGTCGCTCTCGCGCGCGCAAACAAGAGCGAGCGCATTGGCTGCCGTGCCAGCCGTAATAATTCCATGGAGATTTAGCCGTAAGCCTGGAGGCGCTCGGGATTCCTCTCGACTAGCTTATACGCCCAATAGAAGTTCCTCCTCCAACTGCTGCTGCTCCTTCTTTCTCCAGCGAATAACAGCTTCGACCACGGCAGTTTCACTTTTTAACGACCCCAACTCACTGAACTTGAGGAACCCCCCGCGGGGGTTGACGATAAACTCCTTTTCGGGAGAAACAGTCTCTCTAACCCCTTTCCCAACTATCTCAACGAGATTAGAAGCTCTGCAAGACCTGGCAATCTCAGCGAGATACCATCCTTTTAATGTGAAATTAAACGTGAAATTGCGAATCAGCCAACACCCAGTCACTCGCAAACTATCAGCCGTAAAAGCCGAGTGCTTCGAACTCACTCGCAGCTCTTGTGCGATACAATCGATATGTTATATTGTGTGAAAATTCAACGTTTCGTTCACCGGAATTTTCTAATATTTTATGTATAACTTGCATTTCGAATTAGTTAACACA
This sequence comes from Ectemnius continuus, assembly GCA_910591665.1. NCBI lineage: Eukaryota > Metazoa > Arthropoda > Insecta > Hymenoptera > Crabronidae > Ectemnius > Ectemnius continuus. The sequence continues at coordinate 10,756,222 of OU342868.1, read as the reverse complement.
AACCTAGACCATTGTTTTAATGACTAGTTAACCCATTTGCATTATAAGTGCATATATCGGCTCAAACTTTCTAGTCACCCTAACCGGAAACATAAATTTCTGATGATATGAACCTTTTTTATATTTCCTTATAATTCAAATGGGTTAAATAAATGGGACTGACTGAAGACAGCTATTCCATCTTTCATGGGAAACTTTTGAAATAAGTGATTCGACAGTATTTTCGAGGTGTGCGTCTAATTTATCCGAAATTATAATAGAAAGTTCTTGATTTTATTTTCCGAATTGCCTGTCAGATTGAGTTTTTGAAATAATATATCTTGAAAATTGTATTAATTATATTAATAAACTTCAGTGCTTCGAATTTATTTACAGCTATTATGCGATACAATAAATATATTATATCGTGAAAAATTTCAACATTTAAATTATAATAGAAAGTTCTTGATTTTATTTTCCGAATGGCCTGTCAGATTGAGTTTTTGAAACAATATATTTCGAAAATTGTATTAATTATATTAAGAAACCTCAATGCTTCGATTTTATTTACAGCTCTAATTCGATTTCCTTCCTTCGAAATCGAAGAAATCCTGAATTACCAACAGCAAAAGTGATCGGCTCAGAGGCATTCAAATCTCCTGTCAAAGATTGACAGGCGTTCGTCGATCTGGTCGGAGTGACGCGTGTACCGGGAGAGATCAGTGCGAAGGAGGCAGAGCAGAGCTCGAAAAAGTGGAGGCCGAGAGTTGAAGCGCGAAAGAACAAGAGGCTGTGCCGGGCCAGCAATAATCTTGCCGGTCAGCATTCTCGTTATTTTGCGCAACGGGTGGTAGGAGCGCACGGCGGCACGCAGGGAGGAAGGTCAAGCGATGACCCTCGAGAAAGAGTGACCGTGAAGTGAGATTGCATTCCCCGAATTGTCGAAACCAACTGCGACAAGCGAGAGAGCACTCTCGATCGCGTAATCCCACCGCGATTTACTATTAGCTCGTACTTTCAGCAATGAAGCACTGACAGACACAAAAACACTTCATTCGACCAAAATACAATTATAAACCATTATAAATTCTACAAATTTCGAAATACAATGGTTCATCTAAAAACCGACGCGAAAGACCGACAGACAAGGGAATCCCACATTGCTGATCATTCCCGACTTTTCTCAGAGTAACAACGCCATTTTACGGTCGTACTTTCATAAAGTTTCGCGAAAAAGATGAAGATTTCCTTTGCGGCACAATTACGATCGAAGGTCCGAAAGCAGCGGCAATTACAAGCGATGTATTAGGTTGTTCGGAAAGTAATTTCGTTTCCGTGAAAACATGAGGAACACCCATATGTCGAGCTTTGAGGTTAAACCTAAGCCTTTCAAGCGGTCATGAACAGTTGAATTCGATAAATGTAACCTCTCAACGATCTCACGAGTTGTTATTCGCCGATTTGCATCAATAAATGCCTTTATTGTCTCTTTATCAGCTTCAACTGGCCTTCGAGAACGTGGTGCATCTTCAACATCGAAATTACCGGATCGAAATTTTGCAAACCAATTTTGGCACAGGCGTACTCTCAATACATCTTCTCCATATACATCGGCTAATTTGTTTCTCGCTTGAACAGTATTTTTACCTTTTTGATAGTAAAAAAGTAAAATATGCCGAAAACGCTGCTTTTCACTCTCCATATTTGAAAAGGCGCCAACCAAAAACTACTTTGCTGAATCAATCGGCCTTTTTCACAAGCAAGCCTTGCTATATTAGCTCTCAAAACATATAATAATTATACGGCTTAAGTATGAAGTTGGATGTGAAAAAATACAATTAAATCCTCTGTCAGGAAAAAACGAAATTACTTTCCGAACAACCGAATACTTCGATCATACGCATTAGTCAACAACAATCGCTATCTTGGCTTGGCATGCATTATGGGAAATGGTGATTGGTACTAGCGGGACAATGATTTACCGCTGATACCTATCAACCGTTAGATCACCGCGATTTTATCCTTAACACATCGACTGCTAGGAGAATGCTGCGCGCTGGAATCAATTCATTTTTTCGCCCGTTGAATTAATCACTGTTATTATAATATCTCTGTTACCTAACGTTTTCAAAGAGGCGTACACCACATTATTAGTTAATACTTTGCCAACCGAATGCATAAACATTCTTTACAAATCTTTCGAGTCCAACATTCTAAATTTCGATTCTTCAATTATTAATTGAAATAATTCGTTCTTGAATAGATCTATGATTCGATTGGCAGAGTATCGATTTATGCTGGTAAGAAAATAGTCAACTAACCGGAGACAGAGGATCCTGCATGTGTAGGGGTGCGTTGTCAGGCTCGTCCGTGCAGGTTGACATTGTCGTTGAATCTCTCCTAGTTCTCTGTCAGCTTGATTAATATGTCCAGTGTGAGTGACTTCCTGAAATCTGCTCTGTCAGCGCTCTTCCTCCGAGTCTCTTTCTCTCTTTGTTTCTTTCTCTTTCTTTCTCTTTCTCTTTCTCTCTCTCTCGGTCTAGTCGTCGACTAGAAGGTTTATTTCTACGTGAAGAACGAATAGCTCTAAGCTTGGGGTAGCGTATCACAGGCTGCTGAGACTTGTATGGCACGTCATTAACGGAGGAAGAAGAGGCGAGGACCTGCGAAGCAGAGCGGAGAAAAAGCCTGCAAACTCCTGGACACAGCATCATCCCCTGCGCTCTAAGAACCGGCGGAATGCCAGTTCCACCTGGATCGTCCGACTTCAGCGTATGTACTTGTATTGCGAATGCAAGGCTTAATCAGCGAGACCAATCGCTTTACCCTTTCCTAGCCGATAAAAGAACTAATGAACTACAATCCATTTACTTCGAGATCTCTCTCTCTTTCTCTCTTTCTCTCGTTCGCTTCCGATACTCGAATCGCTGGCGTAAATTGTACGAGTTAATACGATCCTTAGCAAACTAATCAACGACTCGTCCGGTTTCTAGGAATAAATAAATAGAAAATTCGCAGCGAGTGTCTAACAAGGGGTGCTTGTCAGGAGCGAAACACCAAATGGGTTGAAAAAAATGGAGGATGTACGGTTCAACCCCCTAAACAAAACCCTACAACACTTTTTCAGAATGCGTCTTAGTTACGCAGAAAAAAAATCGCGATATGGTCAACTAAGTCAACTAAGAAATAGTTGTGTAGCTTGTTTATAGCCTGAGTAATGATTTTGCGAAATACTTTTTTGTAATCCAATTTCTAATTACTCGTCTAATAACAAATAATGTGATATTGATGTTTAAATTTACTCTTTACGCATGTCTGCAAAAACTACTTCGACCTCTCTGCCATCCTGGTACGCGTGAATTTGTTAATAATATAAAGATTATATACGCTACATGACCGAACTATGCCAACTTTTTCTCATCAACCAGAGCACATTCTGAAAAAGTGTTATAGGGTTTTGTTTAGGGGGTCGAACTGTACAGGGTGAGTCACTTGCCTTTGAATCACCACTGTCGAGCATACACTGCTCCATATAAAATCGCTATAAATAACCTAGACATTGAAATTATACTCAAATGTCTCTCAACATTTGTCTACATTTTCTGCATTTATACTTTTACATGTTTAAGTTATGTTAACTCGCACATGAAATCTCACCCTGCAGAAGCCAGTTATATGTCATATTCCACTGTAAATATAATATAATAAAATATTTTCTCCTTACGTTGCTACCCAATCAAAGGAAGTCGATGCTAAAACTTGGTAAAATATTCGCTCCAACAGACTACATAATTTAATACAGTCTATTGTTAAACAGCGAATATCTAGTATAATTAAATAGATGTCTAGTAAAAGTGGGCTCGGAGAGTTCTGATTCAAAGGCAAGTAAATCACCCTGTACGTCCACAAATGTTTTCAACCCAGTTGGTGCTCCGCTCCTGGCAAACACCCCTTGTAAGTCTGAATCATGAGAGGACGGCTACCGAAGCGACAAGTGTATGGAGGAAGCTGGGCCAGGAAATGGAAAGTGAACGACATAAAAGATGACTCTAACCGAGCAGGTATATCGCTAAGTAGGGAGAAGCGGTGCGGTGCGGTGCGCGCGATGCTAAGCGACTCGTTCAAGAATGAAGGTGTTGAACCGGCCGTGTCAGAGAGCCGAGGTCGACGGGAAGGAAGGTAACGGAGAGTAAAAGCGGCGAGGAGAGCTTTTTCGCGCAACAACTCGTCCAGCCGGAAGAAAGAGGTCGGTCGGTGGGTTGGGGTGCGGTGGCGAGAGGAGGTCACGGAGTCAGGTGAGGCGGCGCGGAGATGCTAGCCCGAGCAGGTTCGGCCTTATTCAGTTATCAAGAGCGAAGGCCGAGGAATCCCTGGATATTGGCCAAACCAGTTGGACACACCACGAATTCTACGAGGCGCGCGCCTCCTCGTCCAGCTGGATCTTGGCCAAACCAGTTGGCTTGCCTCTTCGAGGGACTGGTTCATCTCCTCCTACTACTGGCCGGCCGACAGGCTTCAACGGAGGAGGGCGAGCGCGTAAAACTGGAATCCAACTGGCGAGCCGGCGCTTCTGACGGATAGACAGGTGTAATAATAGACGTAACGAGGAAGCATCGAGAGTGAAGGCGTCGTTGCTCGGTGGTGGTGGCGCGGCGCGGCGCGGATATGGGGCTGGTGGTGCTCGCGAGGAAGACGCCGAGGAACCGGCTGACGCGGCGCGACGCGGCGCGGTTGCATCGGATCGCGTCGTTCGCCACGGAAGAGAGAGAAGCCGAGGAAACAGGGTAGCGGGAAGTAGGTAGGTAGGTGGCTACCTACTACGCGGAAGAAGGAGATTGGGCCGATCGGAGAGAAGGAGTAGGTACTACACGAGTCCGGTATACAACCGCTGCTGGTGCCGCTGCTCTTGCTGCCGCTGCTGCTGCTGCTGCTGCTGCTGCCGGAGACGAGAAGCCCGAGGAGCAGGTTCGGCCGGTCTAACCTGATTCTCAAAGGGAACCCTGCATCAGATTGGACCCACCTCCGTGGGTCCGTTTGTATTTCAAGTACCTGTACTCCCTCGCCTCGCGTCAGTGGACGATGCCTCCGGAGACGGAGGACTCGCGCGACATCATATACACCGCTCGAATGATCTCTAAGTAGCCGATAGTCGCGCCGCTCTCTTTCTCTCTCTCCGACGCTCTTGAGGGCCCCGATCGTCTTTGGCCCACATCTCTTTCCGTCGATCGCTCTCACGTCGATAGAGAACGATCATTCGCCCGGGACTCTTGGAATCTTTCGTTTTGGTGCTTTGAGAGTGATGCTGTGCGGGTTCAAGTTCGCGCGCTTCTTGGAGAATTCCGCGCGGATGTATGTATGGATGCGTGCGTCGGATGCTTGTTCTCTCGGCTGGGAGACACGTAGCTGTACTCCGCCGAGGGTTAATGATAGCTCGTTCTCTACCTGGCTGTTAGCGGCGAGCGTATTCTCCAGTTTGGTGCTTCGGGAGTGAGAATTGGTGGCGACTCAAAGCCCGGCTTCGAGTATCCTTGGGCGCGCCGAGAGTCCAAGGAAGCCGAGCGATTAGCACGTGCTTCTAATTTAAGCGTTGGCGGAGTGAGAGGGCTCAAACCGACGATAGAAGAGCTGGAAGGTTCGCGGAGCGCCTTTCATTCCCGCGCGGTTACATAAATGAAGAAGTGTATTACGCCTGGTCGAACGCGCGATCTCGCCGGGATCCCATTAATCTTAGATCCAGATCTCCCGCGAGTTTCATCCCCCGAGCAAGCCAACCAACCGCGATAAAGCTAGAACGAGAGAGAATCGCGAGAGAGAGGAGAAAACAGTCGCGCGTCCCACCGCGGTGTACATGTACACGCAATTACTAGTAAAATGCGGCGCGATTATAAATTACCACGGGCAGCGGCAAATGAGCGCAATTACTTTGCGTGGCCGGGTAACGGCGCGTACGCGTAGAAAGGCAGGGACAAGCGGCTGAGGACAAGCGGCCTAACACCTATTACTCAAGCGACACCCTCGCATTTAGATACCGCTATCAGCGCACTATCTCTCCAAGAAGCGCGAGCATTCGCCTCAGCCAGAGAGCTATAGCCGTGTCCTCGGCGAGGATTGCTTCTTCTATACCTCCGATTCTCGGTAAACCTCTTTGCTCTCTCGCGCGCAAGCATTATTATCCCGCCAGGGACTTGTTTACCGGCAGGTCACCTGCGCGCGTCACCTGTGCGTCATCGCGCAGGTAGCCGCACTCCAAAGAGCCGCGTGTCAGACGGCAGCGTTGGCGAGAGAAAAAAAAAGCCAACAAGCAAACTCGCTGAAGTGGACGATCCGATTTCTACGAGAGATCCAACATAACTCGTACACATATACTCACTTGGTGTCTCGTTGGCTATTGCATTAATCGAGGGCAGGGAGGGGCTCTCTCTCTCTCTCTTTCTGGCTGCTGTTAAAGAGTGTCGCTGCATCCGTGTCTGTCGCGTGTGTGTGTGCGCGGAGAGAGGCTCGCTCTGCAGTCCAGTCGATTGACAGTAGGATAGGAGAGAAAGAGAGAGGAGAGCGGTGGGTGCGTGGTGCGCTTAAGGCGGAGGATCGCGGGATACACGCGTGTGTTAGACGGTGTGCATATGGTGGCGGTGATAGGTGGCAAAGTGATGGGTGGTAGAGATCGAGGGGGGGGTGGGTGGAAGGGATGGTGGTGCAGTGTGATGGTGAGGTGGTGGTGGTCTGTGAGTGCGCGCCGGCGTCCGTCGGTGGCGGGGTAGAGAAGAAGAGGAAGAAGAAGAAGAAGAAGAAGAAGAAGAAGGAGGAGGAGGGTGGTGGTAGGGTGGTGGGAGGAAAGGGGGGGAGGCGAACTACAAACTACTAAGCGTCCTTCCTATCTTCCGGATCACATCTCAATGGATGATAGTGTCCGTCTTCCCCATGGAGCCGCCGCGTACCGCCAAGATCTCGCGAGTTCCACGAGAATCGAGGACCTTATCACCCTCGGCAGGGCAGCCTGAAAGTGGGCCGGCAGCAGTCCGCTCGACGGTGGCTCGCGCGAACCAGAGAGTCAAGCTGTCCAGCTGGGAAGGAGCTGGGAACGCGCGCGTTGCACCGAGAAACCTGTATCACTTGTCTCACGAATTTTCACTCTGCACTGCTCATTATCCCAATGGAACTGAACGGCGGGAGATGGTCTGCGGAGTGTCCGGCGGAGGCGGCGGCGGAGGCGGCGGCTGACTGGAGCGGCCAGGATTTCGAGGGATCTGCTCGCCTGGCTGCGGAGCATCCAAGGGACGTCGTCCTCTGGGAGAGAGAGCGGCGGTGTTCGATGTATCCTGGCGTGGCTATTCGGCGCACTCTCTCGAGTTCTCTCCTGGTGTCTCGGTGGGCTGGCTGGCTGGCTGGCTGGCTGGCTGGCTGGCTGGCTGGCTGGCTGGCTCTCTCTTTCTCTGAAAGACCGGCGGCCTCTTCTTCTTCTTCTCGCCTCTCTTCAGACACACACGCACCGCGACGCGGAGGACGTCGCTGTGAGGCGGCGGCGGCAGCAGCAGGACGTCGGCGCGAGCGACGACAGCAGGAACGGCATCGCCATCGGTCGCGGGTGTCTAATCACTGTGCTGGAGAGGTTGCTCGGTGGTTTCGTCGGTGTGCGAGCGAGCGAGCGAGCGAGCGAGCAAGAAACACTACCGTCGATTCGAGGGAGAAGAACGAGGCAGCAGCCCCGAGTGGTGGTGGTGGTGGTGGTGGTGCACGTGTGTGGTGGTAGCACGACGACGATAACGACGACGACGATGACGACGACGACGACGAGGGGGTTGAAGATGAGCGGAAAACACTGGGAGCCGGAACCGCGCAGCCTGGCACAGATAGAATTAAACCGCCCAAAGTTTGGGCAGCCGCTGCAAGCAACAAACGAAGCAGCCTCACGGTGCTCTCTCGGATCGTTCTCTCTTCTCTCAGGATACGGCAACATGGCCGCCGTCGCCGCCGCCTCCCAGCATCCCGCTCTCGGCTCCGTGTACCGGACGCCCCCTCTCCGCGCCTCCTCTCTCTCTCCCACGGCCGCTGCCGCCGCCGCCACACACACGCTCGCTCGCTCGCTCGCCCTCCCCTCCCACCTCGCCTCTCTCTCCTCCTCTCTCCACCGGCTACCTGTCTCTCACCTACACAGCCTCCCTCGCCGTTCCACTCGCACCGTTTCTCTTCCTCTCTCACTCTCTCTCTCTTCCTACCTGTCCTCCTCTCTCCCTCGTGCGCACCGCTGCTTACCTGGGCACCCTATAACACCTCCCCATTTACTTCGCTCTCCGTTGGTCCAGCTTCGTCCACTCCTCTCACTCTGGCCTTCCTCGGGGCCCGTTCACTGTCCTCCTCGCACTCGGTTGGAGCGCGCGCTTACCTGTGGCCCTCGGCTTCTCCGTCCTCCCACTCTCCTTATACAACACGGGTCCAGGCAATACGTGCACGTCGACGTCGGTGGTGGCGGCGGTGGCGGCGGCGGTGGAGAGGTGGCCAGAAGAGGGCCTCCGGCTCCTCTGATCCGTTATCTATCTCTCTTCGTTGAATTTACAGCCACTCTTCGGCCTCGCACGGCCTCGCTCTCTCGCACCTTCGCCGCATGGTGCCGCCGCCGCCGCCGCCGCCGCGGTGAGAGTGCTCGCCCGAGAAGGAGAGACTAAGAGAAGCCACGAGAGAGAGAAAGAGAGAAAGAGCGAGAGTTAGTAGTTGGCAAAGGCGTGGGAGAGCGAGAGGGAAGGGAAGAGGCCGAAGCGGAGTGGAGCGGAGCGGGGCAGGGGCAGCACTCACTCACCGATGGATAAGGAGGAGGCTGGAGGGAGGAGAGGAGAGGAGCGGAGAGGAGAGGGCTACGCAGGTAGCCAACGCTGGACAAGGATGACGCGACTCGGTCCATTGCTCGGCTGCTGGACCAGGACGGAGAGCGCGCGTCTCCACGACGGCGACCTGTAGCTACGGATACAAACAGAGCATCGAGTCATCGACGAGGCAGCCAGGCAAGCCGGGGCTACGGCCACCCGGCATTATCGTGTCTCCACGCTCTCTCGACTCTTTTCCTTCGCGGCACCACCACCACCACCACCACCACCATCATCATCGCAGCCTCCTCTCTCCGCTCGGCCTTCCTCGTCTGGCTCGGGCTACCTTCAGAAGGATACCTGGTCTCCGCCCGGCGGAGAAACGGAGACGATACCTCTGCGCGCGTACGCACACCTATGTTATCGTGCTGCGCCAGTGGCTCTTCTTCTTCTCTCTCTCTCTCTCTCGTTCTAGTAGATGCTTTTCTCTTGGCTCTGCCTCTGTTTCTCCATTTTAGTCTTCTCGATCTACCTCTGTCTTCTTCTGACGCACGTGAAAGTCTCTCTGTCTTTGGTTTAATCTCCCCGTGGCTTTGCGCTCTCCTCTCGTCGCGCTGCTGCCTTGTGAAGGATACCCGAGGAGAATCGGGAGGTACGAGAAGGAGGACACGCATACATGGATTATCGTATCTCTCTCTCAGAGTTTGCCCTCTCTTCTTCCCTCTGCCTGAATCTCTGCCCCCCCCCCCCCCCTTCGCGCCACCGACGCCGCTGGACGCCACCGCCACCGCCGCCGCCGCCGCCGCCCTCGCCCCTTTCACCTCACTCCATTTTTCGGCGTGTTCCTCGCCGTATTTCCACCTTGAGAAGGATATCCAGATATCGGCCGATATCTCTGGAGCGCCCGCTGCGAGCACACACCGAGACCAGCAGCAGCAGCAGAGTCCAACGGTCAGGATCGAGCGAATGAAAATGCCCTCTCTCTCTCCGCTCTACCCACGTGCAAAGCCCTGTCACTCTCCGGCGTCCCTTCGTTCTTCCTTCCGTGAAACAAAATCATCGGCGGAAAGTTCCCGAAGGACGTGGGAGTATATTTCCATCAACGAAGTCAATGTTTGAGAGAGAGAAAGAGATGTGGATGATCATAGAATGATGAAGAGTCAAAGAGAGTTACAGCTTCCGAGAAAATAGTTGTCACAATCTGCAAAGTAGCCGTTGAACAGAGAGTGCAATTTGATAGGATGACTTTTAAAATGCCTCCTTTTAGGAAATAGGATTCCTTTCGTAGCCCTCTAAAAAAATCATCCATTCCAAGTGTACAAATATGCTTCAAAATCTCTTTTTCTCTCTGGCAGCCGTTTTGCAGATTGTGACAACTATTTTGTCGGATGCTGTACAGTAGCAGACGGTTTGGCGGTGTGCTCGTTCGGTTACGATTTCCTAAATGAAGACGAAGAGGCCGCCGGCAGATAGCTCGGCGTGGCTCTCGCGTTCTTATTTGGTGCTGCGAGAGGGATCGGCGCGGCGGTCGCCGTCGCCGTCGCCGCCGCAAAAAGGACACCCTTACGGCACAGCGATATTTGGGGAAGTGGTGGCCGCTCTGGAAGGACACGCCGAGTCCGCACATGCATTCTCACCGACACACGCTTCAACTCGCCTCTATTGAATCCCCTTTCGTTCTCTCTTCTCTCGCTCGTTCTCGAGAGCGAGGCTCTCTCCTCGCAGATAGAGACGCCGAGGAGAGCGAACCGCTGCTGCTGGCTGCGAGATGGACTCTCTCGCATCGAAGGACCGCGGGAAGTGTACATATACACACGTATGTACCTTCGAGATCGGAAGAGAGCGGGAGACGCCGCCGTGGTCCAGCGGAGTGAGAGAGCTGTCCAGGTAAAAAGAGAGAGAGAGGGAGGGAAAGAAAGGTGTGCGTGAGAGAGTGGTAGTCAGAGGAGAGGAAGAATACCAGGCTGCTCTGTCGGCGGAGCGAGAAGGAAGCGGGCAGCCCTGTTTCACTCGGGCATGAAGGGAGGATAAAAAGAGAAAAGGGAGGAGATGGAATTAAAAGAGGAAAAAAGGAGGATGCGAGAGAGAGTGAGAGAGGGAGGAGCAGAGAGAGGGTCGAGCGAAGGAATCGAAAGAGAGAGGGAGAGGGAGAGCATCGTGAAAAATAGGTACCCAGTGAGAGAAGACAGCCTGAGGCTACGTCGCGCGATGCGACCCTGCTCAGGGAGGGATTCGAGCCTGAGATATTATAAACCTCCTCTCCTCACGCGCGCCCGCGCTCCTTTCGGCTTCCCTCCACTCGAGGAATTGTTGGCCGCGCCGGCCACGTTGAGAGATATCCTCGGCGGCCCCGCCACAATTTCCTTCCTAAGACTCTCCGATCCCGGCAGATTCTCCTCGGCGATGATTTGAATACGCGCGACTTCCCCTGAGAATAGACACGACGACGCTTTCTCTCTGTCTTTCTCTCTCGTGCTGGGATATGCTTGTCTCGCGTGTGTGTGTGTGTGTGTGTGTGTGCAGGTATCGCGTGGGTGGCTGCACGCAAGTGCGTGGGCGGATCGAGCCGAGGTAGTAGGAGAAGCGACAATATTCCCGAGTGGGGAGTCGGAGAGCGACGTCGCGATAGTTCTTTTATAGCGAGTGATTTTTAGGCGTCGCTTGGTTTGGTGACCATGTCGCCACGACGCCGCCGCCACTGCCGCCGGCAAGCAGCAGCGCGCGCGCTACCGAATATCGGGGATTGGAAGTCACTGCCTTTCTAAGTAGGAAGACGCGCCGCCGACGCCGACGCCGCCGCGAGAGAATCAAGAAGGCTTTTACTCTGATGGAGCACCAGACGCCGTCAGCCAACGAGACGCACGAGCTTTGTGTGTCAATCGTGTGCACTCTTACTCAGCTTTCTACGATAAATTCTGCGACACGCGCGTACGCGCGCGCGTCTCCCTCTGATTTGCCCGCTCACGAGATTCGTCTATCGACTATCTACGAATTCCACTTATGTTTTCTACGAGGATTTATCGTACACTTAATCCGTGCTAATAAACTTGAGTAGCGGATCTCGAAATATATTACGGAATTTGAATTTCCTCGCTTTCTTTAATTATTCCTACTTAGAAGTTATGAAATCCTCGTCTATTAATATATTTATGCTTTCCTAAGAGTGAATCTGAAGAATCTCTTTTATACGACTGTCTTTATTCGATGTACCAAAAACTAGAAAATAAAACAATTTCAAAGACTAATATTCCTACATTGATTCGAATTACATTGTAGAGCTTGTTTTACAGCGAAGTTCTTAGCGGAGGGATCAGGCGAATCTCTCGGAAGGGAGTTCGTAGGAGAGAATCTTTCCGATGCTAGCGTCGAAGTCTCTCTCTGGAGGTTGGGATGCTGGCGTCGGAGTCACTGGGCGCACGAGGCTGGCCGTAGCCCAGTTACAAGCGGGCGGGTTGGCTGGCTGGCTGGCTGGCGCGCGCGCGCTCGTATTCCCGCATAATGCTTGCCGACCGGTTCACGAGTTTCATTCAGAGAGACGTCAATGTTGCATCTATTCACGTGTGTACTATGTAGGCCTGCCGCGGTATTGTAGGCTACCTGCCTCGACCCAAGACCGGTCAGCTTCTTCCTCCTAGAACGCTCCGCGTCCTTCCAAAGTAAACAAGCCTCGCTTCCCGCTACTGATTCCCTTTCTTTTCGAAAGCGTGAAAATCTCCTAATTCCACCCTTGCCCTTTTAATATGTCTAATTTATTTCGATAATGATTTCTTTATTAATCTGAGAAGAAACAGCGATTTTTAAATATTACTAAATATGTATTTAAGGAGGTTGATGGTGTTATTTGGTGCGAGGCTAAGAGGGGAATATGAGAGCGTTGATATAGAATTTTGGGGCCTTTTCAAATTGCAATAAAAGCAATTTTTGAACACCTGCTTTTATAAGTTACTTTTATTTTTATATTTATCTCGTTATTTCGACAAATGAAACCGTTTCCTTTTCATTCTCTGGTCGAATACTCTCAAACTGGACAGCTTTTGAAATTTAGCCTGATTATTCTTAAATGTCTCATTTATCACATGAAATATTTTTTATTCATGCGTCATTATTGTATGACATATTTTTAAACCATAAACGGTAATCTCGGCTCTTGTCGCCATAAAAACCAACGCATAAAAAAAAATTTCGACATTGATTACTCCAAAACTGTACAGACGAATAAGTTGAAATTTTGAAGAGTGATTCTGTAACCATTGACTACCATTCTCTGCAAATTTCAATGCGATTTCATTCTTTTCATTTTTGGCACCAACTTTCTTAAGTGTATAAGATGTCCATTTTTATCAACGTTTTTTTCTCGCGTGAATAAGACTGCGATTTTTACCAATTCTGTTGGTTATAGTAAATATTTATGGGTTCAAACAGCCTGTGTTAGATACAGAAATATTTCATTACGCTAGTGTGACGATATTCAAATATTGGGATTTCTTTTTTATTCAATTACCGAACGAGAAATGCAGCAACAAAGTGCACGCACGTTCACTGTCATTAGGAGCCCAGAAAATAAATCAAGTCAATTATTCTTTTCCAGCAACCACGAATGAATATTTATTACACCCATCAAATAACCAACAAATTGATGGGTATTTTAATCTTCGCGAAGTTTATCGAAGAAACATCAGTATCCTGAAGTTAATTTATCGCGTGATTCTTGGACATCGAATTCGAAAGCGAGGGTACAGAAACGTGTAGTTAATTTTTCCGAATCGACGCTAACACGAGCCGTGCGTCAGTCATTTGCGCGAAGTCATCGGTAGACGAGCAACAACCTTTCTCTCTCTCTTTCGCCAGCGGGGGAATCACGACGCGTCTGCTACCGTGACGAGGCAGCGATATAAGTCGTTAAATTAGTCGCAGCGAGGCGAGTGGCTGGGTGAGCGCGGCGCGGTGCGTCGCGAGGTCGCGCGCAGGATACGAAAGTAAGTGTTCCTGCGATAGATCGAGCGGGGGCAGCGATTAGCGAGATTGCAGTAAACTGTGCAGGCGATTTGACTTAGGAGCGGCGAACACGCGCGTGTCGTGTTTGTCGGCGGATTGCTAGCCAACCGAGCAAAGGAAGACGCGGAGAGTCAGCCGCACTGACATGAAACTCTTGAGCCGGCGGCGTCGGCGTCGGCGGCGGCGTTTAAAGCCGCCTGATAAACTCCCGAGTGTACAAGCTTCGTTTGCCATTTGCCCGTATGCGTAACACTTTCGATACCGTTATCACGAACCTCATTGCAGCCAGTGGCTTCCTCCTGTCTACCGACAATCTCCGAGCCTCCCTCTTTCCCATTCCGATACATCGACCCCAACCTAACAAGGTTACCGGACGCTCGGCCAAACACACATGAATTACTACCCAAGATTAGCCAAAGCTTAGAGAGCCTTCCCATTTCCCAAACAACTTAAGCCCCTCCAACCATTTCATACCGCAAACACTTGTACCAGCTTCCGGAAGATTAAGAAAGATTAATGCGATTTTAATTTCAGATCTGAGAATGCAGTTCCAAAGCAAGCAGATCTATCGCGCCTACGCGCACCTGTCTAATTTAAGTATAACCATTTAAATGTACTCAGTCCAATTCCCCGGGGAGTCATAACCCGCTCGATCATTATTGCAAGTACCTTTCACTTCTCTCCTTATTAAAGACAGTTTATATTAGAAAGTTGGCGATATTATTCGAACGCTGAAAAATCCTCGTCTAATGATAAGTTAGTATCCATTAGGATTCGTTCATTAATTCTCCCACGAGATCGCATTGAAGCGTGCATAAATCTCGAGCAGTGGTGCACGTGTCTGGGCGCACCAGCGCGGCTACAATGGGTGCCGGGTGTACGAACAGAACGTTCGAAGTGGTGCTAGGTGCAGCAGCAGAAGGAACGAGGAGGTTTCATAAGGAAATGGCAACGGGCCACGTGTGCCTTGAATTCTTGGCTCTCAACAAACGTAGGCATAACGACTACCAATGCGGACTGAACGCACGGCTAGCACGGATTACGCCTCGACTGTCGTCAATGTCTTCCTTAATGATGCCGTATTGTTGGCAGATTAAACGGCCCTCTCGCATAACTCTCCGAGCAACAACACACATGCACGCACGCACTATAGTCGCGCCGATTGATAAATTTCGCCGATTTGTTGCGCAACACCCGTCTCGCCACGTACGCTCGCATAATTAATGGCGCATATTTACTATCCCATTTTAGCGGGCTTTCCGTTCAACGGTATCATTCACGTCGCGGCTGCTACTGGTTTCCCGATTACTCCTCGCTTTTCTCAGGTGAAACTCGAGAAATAATCGTAAAAGGAATAACTGCTCGTTATACTTCCGTCGCGTGTGTTATTACTTGATCATTATATAATTATTTGTTTGCGTTATTTCTAATGGAGGATACCTTCAGTCTTTCTGCCAGTGTAATTGATGTCAATCATCATTATTATTATTGGGTAAAGTTTGTCATTCTTCTGCTTGTTATATTAAATTTTAATAAGAGTCCACAGTGGCTCGTAATTAACGATTCTTATTCTTTTCTTAACTTTTTTCCCCCTTTCCACGAATACAGACATTGGATACGCTCGATATTCAACGAACCCGGACGCCACTCTAATTCGAGCGGTAATCGAATTGGTAATTGCGTACATAGAAAATGAGAGCCGGGGCAAAAGAAGTCGATCGCTTTTTCCGTGGCTGGTTGCATTATCTAACGTCGAAGACAAGGAGCGCCGGTAGAAGAGGAGGGGGAAGGCTACTTAGAGCGCAACGAGACAGTGCGCGGCTCGCTCAAAAACGGGAGTGGCGATCGAGCGTATCCAAATCAAAATCATTTAATCGAGCTAAGATTAATGGAGACAATTAGTCTCGCCAGGGAAAGATCTGATGGCGCGGCCACGAGGGAGAAGAAGCCGAGAGCGGAGAGCCGCCGAGTGCCGGCGAAATCAGGTTGCCGGGACACGACGACGACGACGACGACGACGCGACGCTGCCGCGGCCACCGCAGAAGAAGAACTTTCTTCATGCGCTTCATGCCAATGTCCACTTCCCCACTTCTCTTTCGCCAACGTGCCCACACGACACTCTCTACTTATACTCAGAGACAGGGATCGGCAAGCATGAATAATATAAGGTCATGATTAATAATAATCGTGGAGAAAAATTCGTGATTGTTTGTGATCGTGGACAATAACACGTGATTATTTGTAAATTACACATAATCACGAATTCGAGTGATTTGAAGTTGAATGCTTCGAATTCCAATGATTCGAAGTTGAATGCTTCGAATTCAAATGATTCGAAGTTGAATATTTCGAATTCGAATGATTCGAAGTTGAATACTTCGAGTTCAAATGGTTCGAAGTTGAATGCTTCGATTTCGAATGATTCGAAGTTGAATATTTCGAATTCGAATGATTCGAAGTTGAGTATTTCGAATTCGAATGATTCGAAGTTGAATATTTCGATTTCAAATGATTCGAAGTTCAATATTTCGATGTCGAATGATTCGAAGTTGAATATTTCGATTTCGAATGATTCGAAGTTGAATCGTTCGATTTCGAATGATTCGAAGTTGAATATTTCGAATTCCAATGATTCGAAGTTAAATATTTCGAATTCGAATCATTCAGATTCGATGTATTCGACTTCGAATCATTCGAAACCGAAGAATTCAACTTCGAATCATTCGAATTCGAAATATTCCACTTCGGATCATTTGAATTCGTGATTATCTGTAAATTACAAATAATCACAAAGTTTTCTCCACGATTATTAGTAATCATGACCTTATATTATTCATACTTGCCGATCCCTGCTCAGAGGCCGCTTGCCAGTCTACCACCTCGCCATTATACAATGAACGGTGCCAGTAGCCGGATAAGAGTGACAATTAATTTCAAGAATCTCTGACGCAATGATGCTTTTAAAATCCTGCCTATTTAACGGCAACTCCGTTGCATTATCTCGGCCGTGTCCAGCCGGACCGAACGCGCACACTCTGTCGCCAGACTATCGCTTTCACGAAATGCGACCGATGAGATAAACCGCACTCTCCCTGCGTATGCGCACATACGTGCACCGCGCATTTAATGCACACCAAATTTGGACGGCTTCTATGTTTTTTCGTAACCCGATTATACGACGTGAATTACTTTAATGGTCTCTGGTTTCATCATTCAACGGTGATTGTGCTTGTCACTTCATGTTCGGAGTGATATTTTCATCAAACAAATTCCGAATGTTCTTCGGTAATAAACAAATATATAGAAACCTGTTGAGATTCGGAGATCATTTGATGATTAAATAAACTATTAACACAGTGAAGTTCTTAAAAACAATTCTCGAATGTCCTTTCAGTAATAAATAGATATTTATAAACCTGTTAAGATTAGGAGCTCATTTAACGTTTAATTAAACTATTAGTACAGTGAAGTTCTTAAAAACAATTCCCGAATGTTCTTTCAGTAATAAATAAATGTATGTAAATCTGTTGAGATTCGCAGATCATTTAATGTTTCATTAAACTATTAACACAGTGAAGTTCTTAAAAACAATTCTCGAATGTCCTTTCAGTAATAAATAAATACACATAAATCTGTTAAGATTCAGAGATCATTTAACCCCTTCTCTAAAAGTCCATTAAGATTGCATTTATGACAGCTAAACTCTCGTCAGTTAAAATGAGCATTCTCCCTTAGATTTCGCCGCAGTCAAAGGGTTAATATTTAAGGAAACCATTAACAAAGTGAAATTCTTAAAAACGAAGTTAACGCGATGCGAAAGTGTGGCTGGCAGAGATGATGATACAAAAAGATGAATCAGTGTAGGTGCACGGTCGGAGGATCGGGCAACCGGTGGATCTCGGCTGGTCCAGCGGAGCTTAAATCGATCATCGCCAAATTAAGTCGGCTGGCAGCGCGCGTAACGGTACACGAAAATCGCGCAGCAGTGCAAGCCGCGGGCCTTTTCTTGCCCCTCGATCGCTATTCCACCGGTTAACCGGTGGTAAGATTCCTGCGTACAGGCTGATTCACTTGCCTTTGAATCAGAACTCTCCTAACCCCACTTTTACTAGACATCTATTTAACCCTGTGACTACGGCAAAATTTAATGCAGAACGCTAATTTCAATCAATGAGATTTTAGCTGTGATAAATGTTATCTTAATAGATTTTTAGAGCACCTATAGGCGCCAACAGTCCAAAGTGAGCGAAACTTGAAAAGCACCTAAAGACGCCAATAGTAGCCAAAAGGTTAATTATATTATATATTCTTTATTTTCTATATAACTGGCTTCTGCAGGCTGAAATTTCATGTGCGAGTTAACATATTAACTCAAACATGTATATACATCTATATTTCAAAACACTGCCACATGAACAGCATAAGTAAATGCTACCAATATCTTATGTTAGTTTTAACAATAATAATAACGTTTAAAATTAAAAATACTACTTCTATTTCATATCGTGTTATTATTTGTAAACGAAATTGGATTAATATGAAATATATAGTGTTAGAAATGTGTGCGCCCTCTGTCATCGTCACATCACTCTCTTGTGTCTGTGTGTTGTGTGAGCGAGTCGATTGGGCTATGGCAGTGTGTCTCCGTGGGCTGTGACCACGCTCTACTATCAAGCGTGTAACTTAAATAAATATATTTGTGCAAGTGAGACGAACAAGAACATTATTCAACCTTCTCCATAAAAATACAACATATATTAAGTGGTATTTGATTTTTCAACATTGAAATTAAACGATTTTTACAATTGACTAATTTTGAAAGTGATATAAGTCCATTTGCAGTCCGTAAATATACATTATTTTAGTTAAATTCGCCTGGAACAAATTTATATAATCAAATTACATATTGATAAAACAGTAGAAACATTGCCAGACTTGATATAATTAAGTTACGTTTTTTCATTGACAGATACGTTAACATTTAATTTCCTCGGAAGAAGAGAAAATGGACTTACACCATTTTCAAAATAAACGGTCCATATATTCTCTATTTAACAATAGACTGTATTAAATTCTGTAGTTTTTTGGAGCGAACATTTTACCAAGTTTTAGCATCGACTTCGTTCGAATGGCTATCAACGTAAGGAGAAAATATTTTATCATATTACATTTATAGGGGAATATTATACATAACTGGCTTCTGCAGGGTGAAATGTCATAGGCGAGTTAACACAACTCAAACATGTAAAAGTATAAATGCATAAAATGCAAACAAATGTTGAGAAACATTTGAGTATAATTGAAATGTCTAGGTTATTTCTAATGATTTTATATGGAAGAGTGTATGCTCGACAGTGGTGATTCAAAGGCAAGTGAATCACCCTGTACACAACTGCCCTGTTCGCCGAGCAGGCTGGCAGCTCAGAGCAGAGCAGAAATTGCTCGGCTCGGCTCTCCTCTCTGCTCGACCCGCTCGCTCGCTCGCTCGCTTGCTCGGAGCGCGCACTTGCGGGCCGTTAACTTTTCGCAAGAACGGAAAACAGTTACCCCGCTCAGACATGCGTGTCGTGCCGCCAGTGCACCACGAGGGGGATAAGGGGAGCGTCTCTCCCGTTCCATTGACTGTTCGCTCCGGCGTCGTTTAATGGGCGCGCTCGCGCGCTCCTTGCCGCCGCTGCACACCATGAAATTCACGTGGAAAGTCTCTCCCGGCAGCCGCCTCTCTCGCGTTTCGCCCCTAAGCTTCCGCGATAGACACTCGTCACTCTTCAATTGCTTCGCTTTTTCCTCTCAAAAGAGAGAAACTCCCAGCTAGGAGCGAAACGAACGATTAAAGAGCGTGCGCTCCTCGTGAAAATCCTGCCTACTCCACCATTCCTCGATATTCGCATTAATTAAGCCGCTGAGTTAAAAGTCATCTATACGTATACGCTGCCAATAACGAATCCCTTCGACTCTGAAAATATTTGCTGCATAGCAACAATTTAATGCTTCGAGGAATTCGAAATTATGACATCAGAAGACTTTTTTATTTTCGCGCCAACAATATATCTTTCACCGGAATGATTACTCTCATTTACAATTGTTGCCGAGTCGGAATACTTAAATACAAGCAATTAAAATGATATGATAGACGCGTTTGCCTCGTGAAAATCCTGCCTACTCCACCATTCCTCGATATTCGCATTAATTAAGCTGCCGTGTAAAAAGTCATCCATACGTATACGCTTCCAATAACGAATCCCTTCGACTATGAAAATATTTGCTGCATAGCAACAATTTAATGCTTCGAAGAATTCGAAATTATGACATCAAGAGACTGTTTTATTTTCGCGCCAGCAATACATCTTTCACCGGAATGATTACTTTCATTTATAATTGTTGCCGAGTCGGAATACTTAAATACAAGCAATTAAAAAGATATGACGTCTCTCTCGTTTCGCCCCTAAGCTTCCGCGATAGACACACGTCTCTCTTCAATTGCTTCGCTTTTTCCGCTCAAAAGAGAGAAACTCCCAGCTAGAAGCGAAACGAACGATTAAAGAGGCTAGGCGAGAGAGCCGCGCTTTTTCGCGTGTCAGATTTATGGCGCCGGATGCACGCCTCTCTAATGATTCGAGAGACAGCTGCACTGACGAGAGAGTGCAATAGGTCGGCGAATATGGAGCGGATACTGTAATCTTGCCGGTAGTCGCACCGACCATCGTAAATGTAATTGAGGCACGCGGAATGCTAGCATCGCTTTCGACAGGATTGAAGGTACCACATACAAGTAAAATATTAGAAAACAGTATAAAAATTCGATTTTTTCCCCTTGCATTCGATTCGATTTTTTTTCGGAAAAAGTATTATCTACATATTAAAGTACATATTGTAAACAATGTATCCTGTAAATTTGTTTACAATCCTTGCAGTAACTAGCGTGCCACAGCGACTTTCGTAATGTCATAGTGAATGAAAGATGGCTGCGGTAACCGGTGTAGCTTCACTATTTTTCATCTGAATGGAATAAAAAAGTACTTTTTATTTAATAGAAAGATAACTCTACTGCACTACGGAAGCAGATCCTTCAAGTTTCATTTTGTGCGGAACATATCGCTATTTATAATCATCATGTCGATTTTCTCTATAAAATTACGCATTCTATATAGAAACAAAAAAAATCTGCGATAGGTATGCGAAAAAAGCTACGTAGTGCAGTTGATTTTTTTGACCCATTCACTTGTATGTGGTACCTTAAAGCAAAACGTTCCTCGCGTTGAAGATCCATGTTGTATGATTTCGTTATTACGATTATGTATTCGAGTGTTAAAATTCTTGAAGAAAATACCGAAGAATCCGAATCACATTGATGCCCGAAAATAACTATTTCACTGACTCTCTCACTGCGCATTAAATTGCCGAAATAATGCACTGCAACACTGTACTGGGAGAGCGAAAAATTCGTGCGGTTTCGCCCGAAGACAATTGGCCAAAAACCGCAAATGGACTTCTCCGGCGAGTGGGATATATATTCTTTAAATAAATGAAATAAAGAAAAAAACGAAAATCGAATAAGCACGATTACCGACTCGAAAAACACGGAGAGAAGGATTCGCATTTGGGATACGAGAGGCCATAAGTGCGAGTACACAGGGTGGCAGAGGCTGACGTGGGCAGCGGCGACCGAACTTTAAGACAGCGGGTTCGTAAAAATGTAGGCGCGAAGGCGTCGCGGAATTCGCATTCTTTTCCCTAGAATACGCGGCGCGCGGGGAGCGACGCGACTCGACGTCAGGAGGCCGAAAGAAAGGCGCACGATATGTCCAATCAACGCACACAGAGTCGCCGAGCGTGTTGCACGGATGCTGAGAGAATGAGGAGTGTGTGCGAATGACGCTTGTACAGGGTGATTCACTTGCCTTTGAAACAGAACTCTCGAACCCCATTTTTACCAGACATCTATTTAACCCTGTGACTACGGCAAAATTTAATGCAGAACGACAATTTCAATCAATGTGATTTTAGCTGTGATAAATGTTATCTTAATGGATTTTTAGAGCACCTATAGGCGCCAACAGTCCAAAGTGAGCGAAACTTGAAAAGCACCTAAAGGCGCCAATAGTAGCCAAAGGGTTAATTATATTATATATTCTTTATTTAACAATAGACTGTATTAAATTCTGTAGTCTGTTGGAGCGAATATTTGACCAAGTTTTAGCATCGACTTCCTTCGAATGGCCAGCAACGTAAGGAGAAAATATTTTATTATATTACATTCACAGTGGAATATTATATATAACCAGCTTCTTCAGAGTGAAATTTCATGTGCGAGTTAATATAACTCATACATATAAAAGTATAAATGCAGAAAATGCAGACAAATGTTGAGAAAGTTTAGTTATTTCTAATGATTTTATATGGAAGAGTGTATGTTCGACAGTGGCGATTCAAAGGGAAGTGAATCACCCTGTACAGGCAGAAAGCCACTTTTTACGCTCCTTGTTCGGTACACAAGCAAAAAAAATGTGATCCTGATGCTTCATATCGTGATTGCATCCAACAAATAGTAATTAGACATTGTAATTTATAAAAAAACAGTTTGTGGTTTAGAAAAGACAAATGTTAAGAAACATTTGACTATAATTGAAATGTCTAGGTTATTTCTAATGATTTTATACGGAACAGTGTGTGTTTGACAGTGGCGATTCAAAGGGAAGTGAATCAGCCTGTAGACTGGAGACGCGTATGGGTGGGTTCACGAGCTCTCGTATACTCTCAACTTATATGTCGCCTGGTGAACATGGCCCGGCGAGCTCCAGCCATCGTGGATCGCCCGACAGCCATTGGGGAACCCACCGGCCATCAAGACTCCCCTCAAATTCACCGTGGCCTCCTGTTATCGTCGAAAAAGTGCGCGCGCCGCGCGACATATACTATGCGCCTCCCAACGAAAACGCATTCGATAAACACTCTTTTTGAAACTCGCGCACTGTTTTTCTTAATTCGAAAGATTTGCTTAGTAGGAGATTTTTTTCAACGCAACAACTATTGGGTGGGCAACGAAAATATTATTATTATTAACGAAATTGTTATTAGAAAATATTAATATTAACGGTTCCCGCCGTTTTTTAGAACTTTATTTTTCAAGAAAAATTAACAACTTATTAATCAATAATGTATTCTTCCTTTTTCGACTGGAAAAATTCATCCAACCAAGCTCTCAATTCTACATCAGTACTGAACGAAACTCCTCGCATAGTATTTGACATTAATAGAAATTAACATAAATTAACTCGATCAAAAAAACAAAACATAGATTCCGGTAGAGCGAAACATACTCTTTCGAATGATTTACAATATTATGCGAAAAACATTTAATTACACGCGGAAAGTTAAAATTAAAAAAAATGGCAAGAATTTAGTTGCCAAGCTAATATTATAGGAAATTAGTTTTACAACTTCTACTTTCCAATGTTATGAAGTGCCATATATTCGAAATGTATATGTCGTATTGATTTAGTTTCATAGAATATTGATGGTGCAATAAAGATATTAGTAATCGAAAATTAGCTAATGATGTTGGCAGTCGAGAGTAAACGTTTACCCAGAGACGGTTACAAGGCGCGTCGCCGCATTTACCACGTAATTACATTCTTCGCGTGTTTTCCAGCAACAAATCTTGGATAGAACGATGGAAAAAAGCTGATTTTATGAGAAGGATCAATATTTGCGTTAAGGACAAGCCTTCACGATAGGAAGGGACGCCCGTGGATGCGCGCGCTGTTTGCGCGCTGCCTGCAACAAAATAGTGAGCGGAACCCGCTGCGAGCGAATGATCACTGGAAACGTCATCTACTAATTGCGGAGCGCAACCTTCCGAGATTTTTAGGCGCTGTCACCGCGCCGGACCATAAATAATCCCTTATCGAGCAGCGAGTCACAAGTAATTCCTGATAGTTCCAGCGGCACTCGAGACGTCGATCGGAAACCCTCGAATATTAATGACGACGGCGACGGCGACGGCGGCGGCGGCGCGCGCACCCGTTATTTTGCAATTCTTATCTCGACACGCCGGCCGCGGCGCAGACTTTCCCGGCGCGGACGCACGCTGGCAGATCCGCCCGGCCAGAATCCTTCGAGAAACACACACCGCCGTGCAGCATGCAAACACAAGCACATTAGCTCCGATATTGTTGTCCCACTGTGCGCGGACCTCGCGATAATTTATCATTAGCTGCGTTACGCAATTAATTGCCGGTTGCCCGAGCGCCCTCGTACCAAGATAGACGCGTTTGCCTCGTGAAAATCCTGCCTGCTCCACCGTTCCCCCGATGTTCGCATTAATTAAGCCGCCGAGTAAAAAGTCATCCATACGTATACGCTTCCAATAACGAATCCCTTCGACTATGAAAATATTTGCTGCATAGCAACAATTTAATGCTTCGAAGAATTCGAAATGATGACATCAAAAGACTGTTTTATTTTCCCGCCAGCAATACATCTTTCACCGGAATGATTACTCTCATTTATAATTGTTGCCGAGTCGGGATACGTAAATACAAGCAATTAAAAAGATATGAGGTTACTTTAAAGCTTTCAAGTGGCGACGCTGAAGGGTTTTAAAGGCATCAATCAAACTGCAACTGCCACTTAATGGCCGGGCATACAAGGCGTTATTAGCGCGTTGCTCAATTAAAAATAGGCTGTTGTGTTGTGTGCAGCCTGGAAGAGAATAAGGAAGGCTGGTCGGCCAGTGTCTATCGACTCATAAATGGAGAGATGATAAGTAGACGGAGAGGCCGCGAGAGTTTTGCTTGAAAGCGGTTTCACGTTACACGCTCCTCTCGCACTACATAAAGGCCGGATCCCGCGAGAACATTTCTGCTCTTGCTCCTGCACCGCCCGCTTAATGGTCTTAAAGAGCGATATGTGAATTGTGAAAGTACCCCCTCGGACAAGGTGATTTACACCGGGCGAGACGCTGAGTATATTAACAATACCTGTCCCTGCCGGTAATAAAGGGACACCGGCATCTTAAATATTTCCTCGTAAATCAGAGTGACAGCGTTGAAGTGCGCGCCCAAGTAGCAGAATTGCGTGTGAGCTCGCTCGGCCGTTGGTGGATCTTGAATCTCTCAAGTTGATTCTAACAATCGTCTCAAACATTCAATAAAGTTCTGTATTCGTGCAGTGGCAAGAGAAGTTCATTAATTGATGTTTCTTCATATGTCAACTAGTAAATTTAGTGTTTTCGGTGGGTGCCAACTAGTGAATCAGATTTTACTTTTAGGAAAAGAAAGAAACAGTTTTAGAATCGCCATTAGGAATCAATAATTAATGTAATATAGTAGAAGAATAGTTTGTGCAGCGACTACTAATCATAAATTTTCATTAAAGTGAACTTAGCCTGAGCTATGTGAACAAATAGGCACACAAATCTTTAAAGTTGCGCCGAGTGATGTTCGTGAGGTTCCAAAATCCTTAAATGGGTATCTTAGCAGCCAATGGGATAAATCCGGCAGATTTATTTGTATCAGACTAACATGAGTTTCACTCGTTCAAGTAACAACAAAAGAATTCTGATGTGTTAGCATTATAACACACAGATTAGTGCCAAGTCAGAAGAAACATATAAAAAACGTCTAAAGATTTATAGAGAAATTAAAGGGAAATGGAAGTGTCTTATAATAGATTTGAGATATTTTGACTATTACAAATCTTTTGGATAAAAACTAAGGATTTCTCGCGTAAAATAAATGTTACAGAATAAGAACCAATGAAATCCTCGAGATTTACAATCAAATTCATATCAAACTTCAATTTAAATCTCCAAGGATCAAACCAACTATCTAAAATTCAACGTTCAGAGAAAGAGAAATCAATTCCTTGGCGTAAATCCCCAAATTTCGAGATCCCGGTGGTTGTATGGTGAGTGAAGCCGCTAATGCAAGTTAAGTTATGGGATAAAGTTGGACAGATACAGGGTCCCTAACATCGAGCAATTCGGTCGGACTCCTTTCGGAGGGGCCGCGGTGCTCGGAGGAGCGAGGGAGCAAGGGAGAGCAAGGGAGAGGAAGGGGGGGATCCCGGGAGAAAGGAAGAATTACGCAGCTCGCACATTAAGGGGATCCGGCGCGGATTTTCCACGTGTTTTCGGGGTGGCTGTTGTAGCGGCTGGCAGGGAGAGGAGAGGAGAGCTCGCCCGGAGTATTATCGTCCTACTAGATAATCTTTTTTCCCCTTAGTCACTGGAGTGACCTCTCACAGGTAAGGGGGACCTGTCGGGGCGGCGCGGCACGGCGGCGTGTACGGGACTCTCTCTCTCTCTCTCTCTCACCTACCTGGCAATCGGCCATACGTTGCCTGCTCCCGGTCTACCTGGGGCCCGTGGTACATGGCCGAGCTATATTTATCTCGTCCCATATAGGTGCAGACGAAAGGGGCACCAACACAAGCGTCGAGCGGGCAAGGTGAGTGTACAGAGCTGAGAGAGGTTGGAAGGATCGTTAAGTGTGTCGGGTGGATACAGCGAGCCGGGCCCAGTTGGGCCGGCCGGCCGGCCGGCCGACTCGATCCTTGGGACGAGAGACGCAGACGCGCTCGCTCCACTCGCCATAGAAAAGGCTGCCGGGGAGATGCACCTGTCAGCTCGAGGAACACCCCCGTCAGGGCTTTACCTGGCCGAGCGTAAAAAGCCAAGGCTTTATACCTTTACCACTTCTTGGCACCGCGCGCACCGACATTATGCTCCTATGCTTTCCCCAACATAATCCGACGCCGCCGCCGGCCAACTTCCTCCACCTCGCCCTCGGCCTACTCTCCACGCGACGAGGATGCATTCCAAGAGCGGCGGGACCTCGTGAGAAACCAATACTCCGATCGGCAAACACTGGCCCCCAGCCTTTCAGCGTAACATGTAACGCCCTCAACTTCCAATCGACTTTCAATCCCCCGTTCACCCCTAATGTTCGACAGGTAGCCGCGCCGTATAACACCCCGCTGACATTGACTTACTGACCCAAGCGTTTTCGAGCAACTGCACAATTAACGATTGAAACATCCGTCTTTCAATACCGTTCTTTCCGGATTTCACTTGGCTTACCTTTCAGATTCTTGGATATTTGTATTTCTTGGAAGAGAGCTAGTATTCTCAAGAATTCTAATGAATTCCTCGTACCTCGAGAAGGCGTGTCAGGGGCATAATTAAGGCAGCAAATAAATTAGTAAGAATATTGCATCGCTGTGAGAAGTAATGGAAAGGATTGTATAAAGATGGGAATTGAAACAACGAAACTGTACTTGGTGATTCACTTGGCTTTGAATCACCACTGTCGAGCATACACTGGTGCATATAAAATCATTATAAATAACCTAGAAATTTCAATTACACTCAAATGTTTCTCAACATTTGTCTGCATTTTCTGCATTCATACTTTTACATGTTTGAGTTGTGTTAACTCGCACATGAAATTTCACTCTGCAGAAGCCAGTTATATATAATATTCCACTGTAAATATAATATAATAAAATATTTTCTTCTTGCGTTGCTAGCCATTCAAAGGAAGTCGATGCTAAAACTTGGTAAAATATTTACTTGAGCGGACTACATAATTTAATACAGTCTATTATTAAATAAAGAATATATAATATAATTAACCCTTTGGCTACTATTGGCGTCTTTAGGTGCTTTTCAAGTTTCGCTCACTGTAGACTGTTGGCGCCTCGCTCTAAAAATCCATTAAGATGACATTTATCACATCTAAAATCTCATTGAATGGAATTAGCATTCTGCATTAAATTTTGCGGTAGTCAAAGGGTTAAATAGATGTCTGGTAAAAGTGGGGTGGGAGAGTTCTGATTCAAAGGCAAGTAATTGACCCTGTACAGGGTGATTGTAAGATGTAAAAGTACAAATACCTGCCTTTGAATCACCAGTGTCGAAAATACACTGTTTCATAGAAAATGATTGTAAATGTTGTATTTTATATTAAAGCACCCCAATTACTAAACATGTTCCTGTGTTAGTTATTGTTGTTTTTTGATTAAGACCATATTAAGGTACATTTATTTGACATACTCACACAGAAATCGTTAAACTATTTAACTTCTTAGAGTCTCTTTAAGCAGGCTCTTTTACAAACCACCTCTTTTTTAACAGACTTATCTGAAGACCTGCAATAATCTCTCAACTGGTTTTTGTACCTTCTTTTTTAGTTTTATCGTTATCGTTTAGTTACTCTCGCTTTATCGTAGCACACTTCGGTTTTGATTCGAATGCCATGTTCGAAATTACTTTGAAATAAATATTTCTCAACAATAAATAACCCAGAAATTTCAATTGTACTCTAATGTTTCCCATCATTTGTCTGCATTTTATTTATTTTATTTTATTTATGCATTAAATTTCACCCTGCAGAAGCCAGTTATATATAATATTCCTCTGTAAATATACTATAATAAAATATTTTCTTAGAAGAGTTCTGATTCAAAGGCAAGTGAATCAGCCTGTAGAGTGTTATTTCAAAATTGGACAGTTCTATTTTTGCACTCTTAAATAACATGGAATGGAAAGAGATTGGAGACACGACACAATATTATAGTGATCTGTCTTGGAGGGAATGCGCCGAGCTGCATAAATCTCGCTAATGCAAGAACCCTCTGCGGAGGTACACGCGCTCGCTTTTTGTAATTACGGCATTGATTGTAGCTACGAGATCGAACCCGTTCGCGATCGGCGATCGCGAGAGCCTGATAGCTCCGTGGGACATCGATGTAAGGCTAATTTATAAAACGCGATCAGCACCTCGAAAATATCCCTCATACCGCTGGAAGACAGATCGGGAGGCCGGTGGTGTACAGCTCGCCGCGCGTAATTTATGTATCTAATTATCCGCTGTTGCGATTAATACGATCTCCAACGGATAAGTGCAAAGCAGGGCACCGGCCACTCTCTGCCACGCTGGTCTTGTGCTATAAGTGTTATGAGCCCACGTGTATGATGCCTGCTTTTCTAGAAATGCGCCGCTCAGATTGCACGCTTTCCTTCGATAAACGAGTGATCGCTCCGAGATCTTGGAATAGCGGCACCGAGCCCGAAATATGTCGCTAATTGGATGGATCGAGTTTCTCTCTTGCACAACTGCACTCGATCAACTTCTAAACTATTTCCTATAAATCAAAATCGTAGAAAAATTCGGTTTTGTTGGAAGAAATAGTCCGACTGGAAATGAAGTATATTAACTTCAGTCGAGTTTGAAGAAATAAGATTTGCTTCTACAAAGAGATAAGAAATCTTTTCTATAAACCAGTTAAGTACTACTACGTGTAAATAAATTGATACAAATTTCTATTGCAGTGCCGTTGACGTGTACATTTCACCCTGTGGAGAATTTTTAACACTAAATTCCATAGTTAAAAGGTTAAAAACGCAAATACTAGTAAACTTTGTTATAATTTGAAAACGCAAACGTTCTATGAGTTGCAACAGCGTATTTCAATAGCTCAGTATTAAATCGGGTTTTCACAATCAGAGTTTAGCTGTCAAGCTCTTATACCAATAAAGATCTCACAAGCTGCTGAACATATCCGCTTGTAGATTACAGATTATTTTTACGACTTAAAGACAACTTTCCGATTAATATCTGCACGTCTCGATCGAGTTTATGAAAACGCTGAATAGAAAATGATTTTCAACACGCTTCTCTAATTTTCTTAATTTTCTCTCTCGTTCTTTTATAAACGACATAATCATAGAAAATGATTTTCAACAGATTTAAAACTAAATTCCACACTTAAAAGGTTAAAGCCACGAAATTGTTTTCAACACGCTTCTTTAATTTTCTTAATTTGCTCCCCCGTTCTTTTATAAACAACATAATAATAGAAAATGATTTTCAACAGATTTAAAACTAAAATCCACACATAAAAGGTTAATGTCACGAAATTATTTTCAACACGCTTCTTTAATTTTCTTAATTTGCTCCCCCGTTCTTTTATAAACGACATAATGATAGAAAATGATTTTCAACAGATCTAAAACTAAATTCCACATATAAAAGGTTAAAGACACGAATATTAGTAAAAATAACCAATGAATCGATTTAAAAAATAAATGTCGGGCAAGTAGAACGAAACTTGGATTTCACAAGGATCGCTGTGGTCCGGTGGAGGACTTCTGTCACTAACGAGCTCCGGCGGACTGTATCGCTGTATCTCGGAACACTGGCGAAGCGAGAGAGTACGCGGCTCGGGCCGATCTGTCGAAGATTAAAAGCCGTATTTAATATTTCTCTCGGCACAACAATATATTCATGTACTTCCGATAAGTCAGTCGGACAAGATCGGCAGCGAGAGATAAAGAGTGCGATCGCAATATACGCGCTCGCGCACTCACGCACACGCACACACAGCAGAGCACGCCACGCACAAAGGAAGTGTATCGCGCTACGTCGATTTATGCATGTCCGACTGCTTTTTCACCGCGATCCCGATCGTATCTCCGAATGCGTGTACCTATAGCGCAACCCGAGACTTTTTTCCCTCCGCCCTTCTCCCAGCAGACGAGAGCGAACGCCTTCTCTTCTCCTCTCCTCTGCTCTCTCTCTCGCTCTCTCTGACTCAGCACACTCTTGTCTCCTGGAAATTCTCACTATAATCGCCTTTCGGGACAAATTGTGCCGCTCGTGTCACTACTGCTCAGCCAAACCAGCCATTCGAAACTTACAGATACAATTAAATGAAAATAGTTACTTATTGCATTACGTATGATTTACGTTTGATCAAATTTGTGAAGTGAATTAACACTAGGTTTAAAAAAACTAGTAAAAATGACTGGTTTATACCTATTTTTATGGGCATAAAAAAGTCCCGGTAAATCTAGTGTTAATAATATTTGACATTTGAAATATACAAAATTGAAAAGTATTATTATTTGAATTATTAACACCTTCATGGGCAGTAAAAGTTTCAGCGAGGTGCAGAAATTGACAGTCGTTTTATTTTTAAATTGGTTGTTATATCTGAAATTCGATTAAACACAGTTTATAAGGGTAGTCAGATTATCGTAATTCGATTGTTGTATACAATAAATATTATTGCATCCACGACAATACAGATCCGTCCAAAAACATTAAAATGTAAAAAAAGTGCGCCAAGTAGTTTGATTTCCCGACAAAATTGAAGTATAACGAAAAAGATAATAGATATCATACAAGAAAGCCAAATTTTCATTCAAAGATACCTCGATTTAACTCGCACTAGCAACGAACAATAAATTAACAATAAATTAGCGATTCTATACAATGAATGTTATAGCATCCACGAGAATATAAATCAAATAATGTTGTATAAAATTAAATTCAAAATAATTGACTTTAAGATTTGAATGCTATAGCATTCAAGTCATTCTGCATCATCATGAAAATGAATGCTATAGCATTCACGTCCGCGAACGTATTAAGAAGGTTGGTGCCGAGAATGAAAATAATGGGATAAGATTGAAATTTACAAAGAATGATAGTCAGTTCAAGCAGCTCTCTCCGAGATTTCTACTTGATTGTTTGTATAGTTTTCGAGTAATCAATGTCGAAGAATCCATTCTTATGCGTTTTTTAAACTATTATGGCGGCGAGAGCAGAAATTATCGTTTATGACACATGAATAAAAAATATTTCACGTGATAAATGAGACATTTACGAATTATCAGGCGAAGTTTCAAAAACTTCGTCTGTCTGGTTTCAGAGTATACGAGCAGAGAATGAAAAGGAAATGATTTCATTTACAGAAATAACGCGATAAATAGAATAGAAATAAAAGTTACTTATAAAAGCAGCTGTGACATAGCATAAGCTTTATTAGAAATTGGTTTTATTGTAATCTATGAAAAGTCCTCAAAATTCACAAAACACCAACCTCCTTAAATCGCAATATTAATACAAAACAAGATAAACCAGCTAAAATGAAAAGGAAACAAGCATAAACTTAAGTGCAAATTGAATTCTCCTACTAAAAAATTCGTTTTGTTATAACTTGTAAAAGCCACAAAATTCTGCAACAGCGCTCACGTATTTCCCTCTCACCCCTGCATTTAATGACAGGACCAATCTCTTTAAGACATTATTAGAATTGCCAAAAGAATAAATGAAACAATCCTTTGAAGAAACGCAAGGTGGGGTGGAATTTTTAAACAATCTTTCAGTAGATCTCTGTTTTCTCCATCACCCTTGGATGCCGAAGGCAATATCACAATGTGAGAAGCGATTTCCTTCTCGAATCGGGCAGCTAATTCCAAGCTATCTCCGCGGGGGAATGACAAACGGCAGCATTCATCGTGGCTTTCCATAAAGCAGCAAGTCAGCCGTAAAGCAGGCCGATGGCAAAATAGCCGGCGATGGTCATTCTCCGGCCGGTCATAAAGCATAGTCCAATTTCCTGCAAGGAGTCGCGGCCACTTCTGTCGATAGCGCCCACGTCCTCCACCAGTCGAGCAGCTGCTTGTAAATCTGTTACACTGTTACACGAGATATTAGCCTGCAGGGCAGCCAGCCAACCAACCAGCCAACCAGCCAACCAACCAACCAGCCAACCAGCCAGTCAGCCGGGCGAAGGGTCAGAGCGTAACGCGGTGGACGAGAGCTGGTGTAACAGGATTGAAAGGATGATCCCCCCCGAAAATTAGGGGTGAGCCACCGCGCCGCTCGGGCCACCAAAAAATTCCAATTAACCAACGCATAAAGGACTAATTCAACCTCCACGCCCGATTCACTGAATGTGCATTAGTCATTATACAATGACTAAAGCATTAGGGAGTCCTCAAACGAGGAGGATGAAGAACCTTGTTTAGCAACCAGATGTCTAACATCATAATGACCGCGCACAATTAATTATTACGTCGACCACGTGGCAAGGTAGCTCTCGCTATTTCAATAGAATAAATTGTATTAGAGGAAATGTACAGCATCCGACAAAATAGTTGTCGCGATCTGCAAAACTGCTGGCGGATATAAAGTAAAATTTGATAGGATGTACAGGCTGAGTCACTTGCCTTTGAATCACCAGTGTCGAACATACACTATTGCATAGAAAATGATTATAAATAACGTAGATATTTAAATTATACTCTAATGTTTCTTAACATTTGTCTGCATTTTATGCATTTATACTTTTACGTATTTTAATTATGCTAACTTGCACATGAAATTTCACTCTGAAGAAGCCAGTTATACATAACATTCCAGTGTAAATATAATGCAATAACATATTGTCTCCTTACGTTGCTAGCCACTCAAAGGAAGTCAATGCTAAAACATCGTAAACTATTCGCTCGGGCAGACTATATAATTTAATACAGTTTATTGTTAACTAGTGAAATTAATTAGATGTCTAGTAAAAGTTGGGTAGAAGAGTTCTGATTCAAAGGCAAGTGAATCACCCCGTACACTCGGTACGCAAGACTTTTTTAGGGGGCAGCACAGGAGGGAAGCCTCCCCTAAAATGGAGCTCTTCGAAAGTCATCATACCGGATGTACATACATGCTATCTGTTGAAAACGAACACGAACTCGTTCTAAGACTCGTCAAATGTTAATCGAAGCGTTATCAGAAAACAAAGAAACTAACTGTGATGCACTTCCTGTAATGTTCAGATATATCAGTCAAGACAGACAGCGAGCTTGATAGCCAAAGACTACGACGCATTAACTCAGTCTATAGAATAAACTATTGCATCACAAAAGGCGCACGTTATACAAATTCAACACTATCAAATTTGACTTTTTGTTCGGCGGCCATTTCGCAGACTGTGACAACTATTTTGTCGCATGCTGTACAAGCTGCAAAGTTAATTCTAATGACACTCGTTGGAGAGACGAGTGTCCAGCTGGGACGGAGGACTAGAGAGCGGAGTAAAAAGGAGGACGAACGGAGAGAGTAGAAGCGGAGGAAGAAGAAGCGAGCGAGATGCGAGCGCGGCGCATAGGCGTTTCCTATTCCCTATCAGCAAATTGCAATTCCCTCCCCCAGGGCCGGCTGACAGCTTTGTGGGCGCCTTTTACATTATTAATTACGATCAGGCATGCGAGACGCGCGATCGGCGCGGTGTGCGCGCCGGTTTTCTGCGAAACAGGCTACCGATCATAATTATTCCGCCAATAATAATCACCGCTCGGCCGGAGAGCTCACTCGGTTTGCCGGCGCGGCGCGCCAAGAGAGAGACGTATAGCCGGCGCGCTCTGGTAACTCGAGCTGCGAGAGAGCAGCGCCGCGCCCCACCACTCTCCACTCTTCTCAGCTCTGCTCACTGGGCTCACGTGCAGACTTGCCGCGGCGCGGTGCGGCGCGGCAGCGAGCGTGCACTTCGAACCACGATTTATGGATTGTCGAATGCGCCCAGTGTAAACAAGACTTGTTGCGAGTCGCTGGCTTCGTGACGGCCTGGCGGAAAAAGCCTCGACAATCTTGGCCACCAGATCTCGCGCGCGCGCGCGCGCGCCCGACGCACGATTAACTCCGCACTCGAGGGGGGGAGACACCGTCCTCGCCAAGCCGTCCCCCCTCTTCGGGGAGAGGAGCGGGAAGCGTCCACTCTAGCGCGGATGACTCGTCCAAATTCACTTGTCCGATCTTCACTGGATGTATTTCATTATAATCGCAATCCTATCGATCTTTATATGAGACTTCGAAGCTTATCGCGCGCGGTGCAAATCTATTAAATCAGCTATGGGCGGATAATAATCCATTTAGATTAATAGGTGACTAGGTTAGTGTACCTGACTTCTTAGTACTCTCGACTGCTTTGGAATTGGCTAAACGCCGGCTATTTAATGAGCATTCGAAGATAACGCTAACTAATTACTGGGTGAGGTTAATACGATCTCGATCAACGTCGCGCGACGTATAAGAGTTTGATTCCGAGGTTGAAAGGGGTGAGTGCCGATCCGGAGTGTCGGCAACAAATTTTCATTAGCGGCGCTCTCGCAAAAAGGCCTGCCGCGGCTGATTTATGCAAACGCAGAGGCTCTCTCGATTTCGCGCTATAATGTAGTTTATGAAGTGCGCCTTATTCACGGGATCGCGAAGGTTTCAGCGAGCGAAGGAGAGAAAGAGGGAGAGAGAGAAGGAGAGTAGATTGAACCGGCGGCGTCCACTTCATCGCGATCTGTCTGGTGACGAACCGGTCCACGATAAAAGACTGATAAAGAGCCGATAGGCGCGTGTTCGAAAGCTCGTCGAAGCTCGGGAAGAATCCGCCCGGGACAATTTGAAGTCCGGTTTTCGCATGGCCGAGTGACAGTCGGCGGTGGCGAGCACGCCCGGGAAAGCAGAAGCTCTGTCCGCGCTGAATTACGTCGTCGAGGCGGAGCGAGCCCGCGCACTCGACTAATCTGAATACGAATAGCGGCTGTGCGCGGGGAACGCGCCAATTTTCTCTTCGAATCGGGCGGCCGCCGCGCCGCGCCGCGCCGTTGAATTATGTTTATCATCGCGCTTGTTCGCGAAACGCTCTGGAATTGCGAGGACACGCGCATAGATCTCTTCTCCCTCGTGCTCGCCATTCAAAACGTCCTCCGCGCGCACGCACGCACGCACGCACGCACGCGTTCTCCTATGCCGATGAAAAAGGCCTTTCTCGAACACATCGGCGCAGCAACACCCTCGCGCGTATCCGCCTGCCCGCTTCTGCATGTATCAGCGACTCCGCTGGATAATCCGACTGGCTAGGAATTAACGCGATCCTCCTACCATGCCCACCAAGGCTTGTACCTAATCTTAATATCAATTTTGCAAGTTCATGCCTTCCGCTTCTGATATCTGATGCCGGCCTCCTCGCTACTGCCATGTTAAGTCGCAGCTCTCCCATCGAAAAATGTTCTTATCCTAGTCTCATAGATAACGAAACCTTAGTCATGTTAATCTTTTATCTTTTACGATCTTAATGCAATATTATTAACAATCCAATAAAATTGCAACCAGAGTGTATACGTTTACTATTTTGCTGTAAAATTTTATTAGGAACTTTCTAAATTCTGTATAGTGTTTCTTGTTTTATGTTAACATCATATTTATTTATTGAGATTGTTAGCCTAGCGTCACGAAAATAATAAAATCTTAGCTATAATAATGTTATTCCTTGTACAGTTGTAGTGCAATATTATTAAAAATGGAATAAAATTAGAATCTAAATGTACGTTTCAATTTTACTGCAAAACAAAAATTTTATCACAAACTTTCTAAATTCTATGCTGTACTTCTTGTTTTATGTTATGATCATATTTATCTATTGAGGTTGTTATCCTAGTATCTCGAAAATAATGAAATTTTAGTATTAATCTTTTACGATTTTAATGCAATATTATTAAAAATCGAATAAAATTAGAACTTAAGTGTGTTTGTTTTTCTTTTGCTGTAAAACAAACATTTTATTACGAACTTTCTACATTCTGCTCTGCATTTCTTGTTTTATGTCAATGTCATATTTATCTGTTGAGATTGTTATCCTAGTATCTCGAAAATAATGAAATTTTAGTATTAATCTTTTACGATTTTAATACAATATTATTAAAAGTCGAATAAAATTGGAATCTAAGCGTACGTTTCTATTTTGCTGCGAAACTAAAATTCTATTACGAACTTTCTAAATCCTCCTGTGCATTTCTTGTTTTATGTCAATGTCATATTTATCTGTTGATATTGTTATCTTACTGTCTCAAAAATAATGAAATTTTAATTATATTAATCTTTTACGATTTTCATGCAATATTATTAAAAATCGAATAAAATTAGAACTTAAGTGTATTCGTTTTTCTTTTACTGCAAAACTAAAATTCTATTACGAACTTTCTAAATCCTCCTGTGCATTTCTTGTTTTATATCAATGTCATATTTATCTGTTGAGATGAAA
Organism: Ectemnius continuus; assembly: GCA_910591665.1. Classification (NCBI taxonomy): domain Eukaryota; kingdom Metazoa; phylum Arthropoda; class Insecta; order Hymenoptera; family Crabronidae; genus Ectemnius; species Ectemnius continuus. The sequence goes on along the minus strand of OU342868.1, from coordinate 10,719,574 downwards.
TTATATTCGGAACTAGACAGTACGTTTCTAGTCGGACACGATGCGGCTTTACGGCTTGCGGCGGGCTGTACGGAGCAAGCTCTGATTCTACGAAGCTGCTGCTGCTGCTGCTGCTGTCTTGGGCTATCTACTTCCTGGCGTGCAGTGAGACCGCGAGCAGTCATATCTGCTCTATCCGAGTAGATCCTTTACGAGAGGCATGCTCATCGATCGCGGCCTTATCAGCGAGCTAGGATCAGCAATGCAAAATTCAAGAGTGCGCCGTGTCCGGGCTATCAGGGCCGAGCGAGCGCTTATCAGGAGGCGCGCGGGACAGGCATCACTGCCAAGTGAGATAGCAAGAAGGATTTAACGGAGCAAGACGCGCGCGCGCGCGCGCCCGAGAGTGCCTGCCCGCTGCCTTCCACTACGCTCTCCCAAGCCATTGGCAACTGTACTTACGCTAGTTTCAAATCGCACGCCTCTTTCTCTCCGTCCGCTTATCTCGCGGACAACGCTCCCTCCAACGTACTTCTCGATCCTCGCAAGAACTTCAATCTAGTACCCAACCGACGCCGACGCCGACGCCCGCACATCAGATTTCAATCGACGCGACATATCGTCCATTTTTCATCACTATCTAACTGATGTGTTAATCACTCCGAGTGAGATCGCTGCGAGATCATGCGGAGTTATTCGAAGTGCTCCAATTCCCGAAATACGATTATGCAAATAGTGTTATTTGTGGCTCGATCGAATATTAGTACTTTCAGTGGCGGGAGAAAAAGAGGTGGCTATGCGAGAATAACCGGCCGAATTTCACGATTTTAGTAGGCTTTGGAAAAAGGCTCGTAAACCAAAGAAAAAACAATATTTACATAATTCAAAGGCAGTGTATTAAGGACGAAATAGAGAGCAAAACAATGACAGTAATTTTTCTATATTCATTGACAATATTCAGATATTGTAAATGTGTAACATTTTGTTATTATAAGGTGCGGGCCGATATATCGGCTTCCGGTACTAAAAAGGTTAACAGTTTGAGTGCTCAAGTTGCAAATTTTCAACTCTTTCGCCACACCTTGTTAAAAATGTTTATTAACGTTATTTTTCGAAATAAATATGTCTGTGAATAGATGTTCGAAAATGCATGAAATGCAGACAAATGTTGAGAAACATTTGAGTATAATTGAAGTTTCTGGGTAATTTATAATGATTTTATATGCAACAGTCTATGCTCGATAGTGGTGATTCTTTTTCGGTACACAAACAAAGAAAAAATGTAATCTTGATGCTTCATATCCTGATTCCCTCCAAAAAATAATAATTGCATACTGTAATTTGTAAAAAACAGTTTGTGGTTTAGAAAAGAAAATGACAGATTAGTTCAAGTTTGGCAATAGTTTGGTGAATGAGACATTTACTTCGTCTAACTTCGTCCGTCTGGTTTGAAAGTATACGAGCAGAGAACGAAGAGGAAATGACTTCATTTACGGAACCAACGTGATAAATATAACAGAAATAAAAGTAACTTATAAAAGCAGTTGTGACATAGCATAAACTTAATTGCAAATTGAATTCTCCTACTCAAGAATTGGTTTTGTTATAACTTGAAAGAGCCACAAAATTCTGCAACAGCGTTCACCATGACAGAAAATGACAGCACCAACCTCCTGTAATTTACACATTTCCTGTATGACACTGTAATTTATAAAAAAAACAGTTTGTGGTTTAGAAAAGAAAATGACAAACTGGTTAAAGTCTGGCAATAGCTTTGGTTCTTTGAAAGGAAGAAATGCTTGGCGTCTGTTAACGTCTCTTTCTCACTGAAACATCATACGAAATGAAGTAACACCTACGCTTGAGAATATTCGTGCGAAGTAGCCGGTGGGCTGCTGCGACGAGGACCAATGCGCACGAACGTAAATCACAGTGAGAAGCATTCTGACACGGCAGGCTCCACCCTCTCATATGAATAGGAACCTGCGGCCGTTCGCACACATCTCGCAGCCAGCCTTGATTACCAACACTGCCCGATATTAATTTGTCGCTAATCATTACCAAACAACTTTCGAACCAGCCGTGGTAATCAATTAACCGCGACTCCAATTACAACAAAACGTAAACGTTAATCGAAAAACCTCACATATTAAATTGATTATAAATACTTTGCAAAACCCGTTACCGAAGGTATAATTAAAGAGAATTAAATAGTTGTAATATCTCACTACGAAATAACCAGAATTTGCCCAGGTTTAATCTAATAAAAGCAGAGTATATATATACTTTAAGAGGAAAATCGCTGGCGAGTGACAAATTAGTAGCGGATATAGCTCGAGCGGTGCGGAATGTTAACCGGTACTCCAGTTCAAGTATCATCCGAAGCTGTTGCCGCGCACTTCCTAGTCTGGATGCAGCGTTGGCTTAAGGAAGCGAGGATAATCGTAGCGCGGAGAGTGCGCGCTGCTCTCGAGGCAGGAACTATGGGATGTGAAACTTGCGGCGCGATAGGATCGATGCGCCAGCCAGGGAGAATCCACCGAATCGAACGCGACGGGGTCGTTTATCCGATTTCACAGCCGCTTTCACGGTGAGCGGCCGTTAAAGCTTCCTGAGAAGCGAGCTTCCTGCTTCGCCGCCGCCGCCGCCGCCGCCATCGTGTCCGTTGTTCTAATTAATGACTCGCATCGCCTTACACGCGTATGACACGCCGCTCGCCGGTGAAATTATAGAATGCCCCCGGGGAGGGGAGTTGGCTACTTGGTAATTGCGGCTACGTGTCCCCCGCTCGAAGAGAGAACCGGCCGATTAGCTTGACGCGGCCGATCTCAGCCTCTACCGCGAAAGAACCCAACCAACCTCTTCCTCCGAGAACTATGCGCCTGATTATAACGAGCCGTTCCACCTCGACTAATGTCCATTTCACATCCTTCTCTCTTTCTTTATGTCTCCATGTCTCCTAGACTGTCAATTAATGCTGCAAGTGCGCCTTAATAGATTCTCCTCTAATGAAAGCTTCGCAAAGTACATATAGATTTCTAAGTAATGCTAGTCAAGATAAGGGCAATTTTAGTTAATTCCGCAATATTGTTAATAATCTTATGTAATGGAAAATTAAGTAAGATATTGTGTCTCGTATGGAAGGGTAGCTCTGAGAACTCTGACCCTAATTTAAACCCTAATTTTCTACTTCGACCCTTTCGCTTCGAAGACCCGCTGACTTCTAATGGGATTCTACCTGAAGTTCCTTTTATAAGAGCAGCTGAACCTGCTATGCCCCACCATAAATACAGACTTCTACTTCAATCGGGCTGATTGCAAGGTCTAAAAGCCGAAGGCGAGCGCGTTCTATGATTACTTCGCCAAATATAATGCGACTGCTCATTGTTTATTGTTAAAATACTTGGGCGGAGAGAAAAGACGCTCTGCTTAAGGATCGTTAATTCAACCCCGCAACTCGTGATTTCTTCTTCGGCTGCTGGCGCTTTCTCCCGGCGAGAGGAAGCGCGCACGGAATAATATTAAAGAGCGGCATTGCCGGGAGCGAGTAATTGGCTTGGGGAATAAATTGCATTGACTTTATTTACAACGGTGACGCGCTAATGCCCGGCGTGCTCTCTATATTTCAAGTGGGTATATATATACCTCGACTTTACGCACTCCGGCCTGTCTTCCGCGCGCAGCGGGCGCGCGCGCTCGCTCGCTCCAACTGTGGAAACGCATGATTTTAACACTAGAAAGACTGAAACTTAGTATATATCTATATTGTCCAAAAGCAGTCAAAATGACTGCATTATCAAAGAATAACTAATGTCTAAAGAAATTGATTTAAAATTAATGTTTAATTTTCTTGTATAGTTTATTGAGCAACGAGCCTATTTACACGATGAAGTTTTTGATGCTAGCGTGACGAAAAAAAGTAGGAGTGAGCTAACATCAAAGCTGTGATGCTAACATCAAAATAACTTCCACCTAACCTACGGAATCAAGAAGCACATGTACTTGTATGTGAAAAAAATGAAAAATGTTATTTCAATACAAAGTCGACCTGGTCATATAAGAAATTTACTCAATTCAATAATAAGAGTGATTTGATTATTTTAAATTTCCCAAACAGTCAAAACGACTGCCTTTGGGCAATATAGGTGTAACACACATATATACCGGAAATGAAGGAGGTGGGAGGTAACTACAATTATTAATAAACGCATTTATATGTTGTACAAAAAGTCACAAAATTCTAAGACATTGTATCATTATATACATCATTTTCTTTTCTAATAGAAATTAAAAAGCAGTCAAAATGACTTCCTTGGGCAATCTAGTGTTAAATTATCATCATCAGCTCGCGCTCGAACTCCGAATCGGCTGATAGATTAAAATGCGTCGCAACAGTTTGTTTGTCACTCGCGTAACTTCTGTCGGATTGGGCGGAGTTGCATTCGTTTCCAGCTGGCAGGAAAGTTTCGCGCGACGTTCGGGGAAGTTGTGCGGGCGACGGTCGTCGGGAAAAATTCACCGGGCACGAAGACGCCGCCGCCGCCGTCGAGACGGGCGAGTTGTTCTGGGGAGGAGAGGAGAGTGCGTGCGGAGCGGCGTTATATCAGCCGCGATACAATTTATCGCTGATCCGACAAGAGTTATTGCGCCCGATATAAGTAACATTTATTAGCGGAAGAAGCGGCGATAATGTTCTATACAGTAATTTAGTGTAGCCGCTAATGCCTCCGCTCCCCTTGGCAGCCCTCTTCCTTCCACCAGTCGGAGATCGTCCTTGCGACTTCTAGTAATACGCGCGGCGGCCCTCCAATCTCCCGAACCTCACGCGCGTACGCAGCCCTTTTTCTCGCCTCACTATTAACTCCGCTTCAGCTACTTTCTTGCTGCTCTCGAAATTAATTACGGCCAGGCCGTCGATAATAATTACCCAGGTTCTCTCGTTAATAAATATGAAATCGATCATGCGGCTGCCTCTGAGGTGTGAATGCGAAGGGCTTTCCGACAGGAACAAGCGAGCGCAACATACTTGCCATTGAAAAACGCGCTAATGGAACGCGAACCATGTCACCGAGAGACACCGAAATCGTTCCATGCTTGCGATAACGTTTCACTGACTGGATGCAACATTGCAAGTCAATGCATATTTTAAGAAATAAAAGGTACAAAAACTGCAATTATTTTTTTACTTGTAAAATTTAAAGAGGAATAACTTTGAAATGGAAAGCTCCGAGAAGAAAAGTTAAATAGATAAAATATCGCTTTTCAAAGTCGCTTATATTTAGAACAATATTTTTTCTATGGCTTTCATAGTACCGTCAATATTTGCATTTAAAGACAAACAACTAAACTGTTATGCCGTTCTGTTATTACAATGAATTCCCAAAAGTCTCGACAAAAGCCATTAGCCCGGGATAATGTTTGTTAATTAGAAGGTCGATAAAAATGGAAATGGCGAAGAAGGGCAGTGGTTTGTCGTTAAGAGAATTAATTCGTCGGGCGATTGCCGGACGAGCGGGGCCGTTCCTACTCGAGCCACTTAAGTCGCCGTGTTCCTGCGATGTTCATTCGCGGCGTATGTTATGGTTATTAGTGCTTAATTATGAGAATCCGTGGTATGCGAGTGCAATCGATAGGGAATGGGAGCAAATAGGCCTGGCAGAGGGCGAGCGGAGAGGCAAGTGCGCCGGGTAGAAACAGGAAAAGCTCGATCGCTCGCTCGCTCGCTCGCCGCCCGATACAGCTAAGGGACACGCAACTGGTTTCGATAAATCATACTTAACTTCGGCGAAACGCATAACTCGCGCTACGCTACGCACGTAACCCGGCGAGAGATGTTGAAATGCCTGGCAACATGTACGATCTGCCGGCTATCATCGATTTATAATATCTCCGATTCAGCTCGCCGCGCCGCGACGCGCCGCCCCGCGTCGTAATGCGCCCGTCAGCCGCCCTCCGCCGTCTCTCCACTTCCAGCCAGGATATATTTCCGATCATCCACCAAATCGGAAAGCCATCCGTGTTTCCCGCGAGCTGATTTGCTTCGCATTACCAACCAATTAAACTCTTTCTAAACAACTACTACGAACCTCTCATGTTTATCCCACTGCCCACTTTCCTTCCACGCGGTTCTCCCCTCTCTTATTTTACATCTTCATCCTCGGCATTCTTTCTTACCTATATTGTGACAATTAAAAAATTAATGACCTTGCTACGCCAGCAGCGTGTATAACCGGTGAGTTCAACTTATTTACTAATGGCTGCCATTCGTTTCGAGCGCTAGATTGAATTAACCTAATGAATATCCGAAGGTGATTATCTAGATTGGCTTTAGTACGCTTCAGTCGATTGCCGGGTTTAATTGTAAAACGAGTGAGAAGCACTCAGTCGAGTCTCTGGATTTTATTATTCTACACTACTTTCGATTGGGTCGGTTGGGACCTTCAAATTTCTCGATGTCTCACTCGACCTTGTCGCTCGTGTCATTGCCACACAGCGCTTAAAACGTCTAGTAAAAGATGGCGGTATACGTAAGCGTGTTGCTTTATCGAGGAGAGTGGCCGGAAAGTTAGGAGAGTTGCCGAAAACGAGAAAGAAAGTGAGGGAATCTGATGGAGACTAGAAACCGCTTGGAATGTCACGATAAGCGCGCGCGCGCGGGGAGGAGGAGAGCGAGAGCGAGAGAGAGGAGGGAAAAAGAGAGAAGGATACGCGGACGCTGGAAGGTATTTTTAGGCATTAAAATCGCTCCATAAATTAAATCCGCAAAAGGACGAAGTGTCCCCGAGAGCGCCGTCGGAATGAGGCAGCAGCAGCAGCAGCAGCACCGCCGCTGCGACGGCGGCGGCAGCGGCGGCGCGGCGTTTCGACGCCTCCTTGAGTTTCTCCGGCGCTCTCCTGGCCCTGCTTCCAAGATAAGACTATAACATGACCTGACTTAACGCCGTTCTCGTCTAAAAGCCTGCCAGATCCACCGGTGGACCATCCTTCTCCCTAACTTTCGAGCAAAAGAAAGGCCAGGAGGAAAAAGCCCCTTAGCGATGCCGAGTTTCAGGATGAGGATGAGGAAAGAAGAAAAAAGGGGGGACGAACCGCGGCTGGGAATTTATTTCCTTAAGCGAAGAGACGAGCGTGTTCGTTAAGGATGTGGAATCCGAAAGTGCGTGGCGAGGCTAACAAAATCCCGTGGCCGAAAAACCGAAATTAAAGCGCGAACGGAGTAAATGTCAGAGACGACGACGTGTGTAATGAGGCGGGCTCTTCGGCAGGATGCTTCAATAAATTAGCAGGAATCCCAGCCCGGGCATGTGTCTCCGAGCGGAAGGACGTTCGAACCATAAAATTATAATTTTTATCGCTTTGGCCAACCGCTATTTTCGTCTGCCACTCTCAGGAGAACTCGCGGTCTGTTGTACTTCTTAGTCAGAGCTCGACTGATACACGCCAATCTTTATTACAATAAGTAAAAGCATCCTCGCTGATCGAGGAAATTATTAGTTGCTGTTATTCTGCCTGCGAACCTTGACCACACCACTTCCACCCAAGAAAACACTAAAACAGACAGTAAACTTCGTCGTTTGCATAATTCGTGAAAATATTCCGTATTCAAATGAAATCGTCCGTCGAAAGGTTTATGATAATCGTAGCTTTACTCATCCACCTCGACGAACGCTGTCGCTCAACTATGAGTAAGCTCGCAACTAATTCCAAATAATCCTCAGAAAAACTATGATTTAAAACAGAAGATTGTTCGCTTACATTAAACTTCATCCTGTAGAAGAACTCGTTCAAGAAAACTCGAGTTATTCCAGCGTACAATCAAACGCATCTCCCCTGAAAAAAGGTCAGCGCAATAATGCGAGAGTAAAAACGATGGGTGGCACAAAGAAAGTCAGGAATTAAAATGGAACAGGCTCTGGTCGTCTTGCCTTCGCTCCCTACTCGAATAAGATTATTCCACGGGGCAGATTGTGCCTCGGCCAATAAAACTTCGCTCATCAATCAGACTTACAAGATCGGACCCACCTCTGCGCATACATCTACCACGTACTTAATCAGGAAACGGTACCGTAGCCGGGCCGGAGTGACCGTTAGCAAATGCTGCTGCTAACAGAGAGTGTGTCTCCGATGGCAATGCTAGCGCGCGCGCGCGTTCGCCTGCTAGGAGTGTAGTGTCGGCTGCAAAAAAAGCGGAGCGCTCGGAGGAGACAACGGCGAACAATGCGAATGCTTTATCTGCTCTTGAGAGTCCAGTCAGTGTCCAGTTCTCACCGAGAGTGGCTCGCGAGTCCTCCTCTACGTGCACCAGCCGGCAGAGAGGGTGCTGCGCCGGTGTGTGCGTGCAGGTATGCGCATACAGGTGACCAGTAAAGAGTGCGTCCGCTCCCCCTGAATGACGAGAGCGCCTGCGGAAGATGAAGAATGAGAGAGGAGCGCGCGCGCGCGCTCGAGGGGCCAGGAGGCCCGGACAGGCCCGTAAGACACGTGAAACTGACCAATAGATCCGGTTTAGCGAGTTTCCGGATTCCGTGGGTCATCGGGCGGGACCCCGTTCCAGCGGGACCCTTCCTTCCTTCCTTCCTGCCTGCCTGCCTGCCTGCCTTCCTGCCTGCCAGGCCGCCCGCCCGAGGACGCGCTTGCGGGACAGAGAGAGCAACGAGGAAGAATCGCAACCCCTTTTCCACGTAATGCCCGCTCTCTCTGGCCATCCGCATAAATTAGTGCTGTCCATCCGCGGCGAAGCCGGTTTTTCGACAATACGCGGCCCAGCGATCCTTCGGCCCGGACTCGCCGTCGCACCCTTCGCCCACCCCGCCGACAACCAAGCTGACCCCCTCGGCACCATCCTCACCTGCTGACTGACACCGCGCTTCTTAACCACTCGACGCATAGCCCCGAGCTACCATCCGACAAGACTCGCTTCTTATGCCGCACCGCCCTTATTCCTCTTACCCTCGAGGCAAACCTCGCAAAACACCGCAATATAGATTATTTGTTTCATGCGCAAACATACCGCAGACCTTTAACCGTATGAGTCTCAGGGGATATTTAAAAAACACTGTCGAAGAATCCCGAACAGCGCAATCGCGCTTTCTCTAACACAAACATATTTTTATTTTGTAATTCGTTATTTTATGAAATACATCTTTATTATTACATATGCGCACTGTAAGTTTATAAATATTTCGAGTTTTGTTCGATACGATAACATTGAAATACAAAATATTTTATTTTACAATGTATTATTACACTATTATTATGGTATTGTACGTATTGTGAAATGTATTATATTATTTACTTTAAAAGAAGGACCTGTGTGATGTACAGCATCCGACAAAATAGTTGTCACAATCAGCAAAATTTGATAGCATGTACAACCGGTACGCAAGACTTTTTTCGAGGTTGCGAAAGTATGCGAAGCTCCCCTAAAAGTGGATCTTTAAAAAGTCATGTATAACAGGCGTACATAGTACAAAATTTCATTTTTTATTCAGCGACCATTTTGTAGATCGTGACAACTATTTTGTCGAATGTTGTACTTGTGTGAGTAAATCTGAGCGCGCGACTTCGACAGTCAGTTGTCCACAACGCTTGAAATGTGCTGGCTCTTCTCGACATAAAATCTGAACAGCGCGATCACGCTGATTGGGACACAAACAGTTAAGGAGGTTGGTGCCAAAAATGAAAATAATGAGATCGGATTGAAATTTCCAGAGATGATAGTCAATGGTCATTGCAGTTCTTTCGTGTTAAATTAATCTATCTATAGCATTAACGCATACTTTTTCTTATTATGATATTTTATAAGTTCAGTCCATGTTTGTATGTTTGTAAGTCGCTTGCTGTTTCATTCCTCATCAGTTTCCCAAAGGATAAAGTGCAAATAAAGTTACTCGTGTTTCCTTAAAAGTCATACGATTTTCTACGCGAAAAGGAGTCACCTTCAACATTTCCAAGATTTCAACTTATTTGTCTGTACAATTTTCGAGTTATCAATGTCGAAAAATCCATTCTTATGCGTGGCCTGTTATGGCAATGAGAGCAGACATTGCCGTTTATGGCTTAAAAGTATTTCACGTGGTAAATGGGACATTTACGAATAATCAGGCAAAGTTTCAAAAGCTTCTTCTGTCCTGTGTTCGAGAGTGTTTGACCAGAGAGTGAAAAGGAAATATTTTCATTCGGAGACATAACATGGTAAATAGTATAGAAGTAAAAGTAACTTATAAAAGTAGGTGTGACATAGCATAAACTTAATGGCAAATTGAATTTTATTCTAATCTGAAAAGTCCTGAAAATTCTGTCTCAGTGCTCGCTTGTTCCCATCTTACCCTCGCAACAAATGACAACACCAACCTCCATAAATCGCAATATTAATACAAAACAAGATAAACAAGCGAAAATGAAAAGGAAATGAGCATAAACTAAATTGCAAATTGAATTCTCCTACTCAAAAATTGGTTTTGTAATAACTTGAGAAAGCCACCAAATTTTGCAACAGCGCTCACGTATTTCCCTCTCACCGCTGCATTTAATGACAGGACCAATCTCCTTAAGACATCATTTGAACTGCCAAAGGAATAGAAACTATAATGAAAAGGAAACCAGCATAAGCTTAATTGCAAATTGAATTTTACTATTCAAAAATTGCTTTTATTGTATTTTAAAAAGGCCTCAAAATTCTCTGTCAGCGCTGACACGTTCCCCTCTCACCGCCGCCACCAAATCACCGCACCAACCTCCTTAATACTACTCTTTCTTGAAATGAAACCCTCTTCCTCGACGATGCTCATTAAATCGACAAGGAGTTATTTCAAGATCAAGTATAGCTAAGTGGTATTCTATTCGATTAACTCGGCTATCTCTTCCTTGCTCGGAGTTCCAATCGGAATTGGCGAGGAGGAGGAACGAAAGAATGAAAGAGGGAAACCAGTATTCATAATAATATTGGTGGCCAGTGATTACCGGGACATGGTTACACTGCGACTACTTTGCTCCTTCGATAGGGAATCGTAATAGCTGGTGCAATTGGTGCGTAGCTAGCGGCAGTTTTCCCAGCGGCGGGGAAAAAGATCGGGGCGTGAACACGCGGAGGAAAGCAGAGTATGGGAAGTGCTAGGAAAAGGAAGAGAGGATGAATTGGCTGTGCGAGCGAGGGTTGAATAGAAGGTTCGCGTTTGACAGTGGTAGTGGAGGAGAAGAAGAAGAAGAAGAAGAAGAAGAAGCGAAGAAAGCGAGGCAGTGCGTGATAGAGACGGTCCCTGAGAAAAAGGAGTAAAGAGCTCGGTGCGCGCGTGGTTAACTGCTGGGACGGTAGTCGGTGCTTAAGTGTGGCCGATGATAATTTTATTCCGAGGCGTAGTGCTCGCCGTTCTCTCTCGCAACCCCTCCTCCCTCTCTCCTCTTCGCCCTTTTCTACCGTAATACGCGCAGTTTATCCGCATACATTATCGCCGTCCATCGGAGAGGCGAAATCCGGTTTTCGACAATACCTGATGCGCGCCGGAGAGCTACCCCCTCGGCGCGGTGCGGCGCGGCGCGGCGCTCCTGCCTGCCTACTTGGGTTGCCGTCGAGCGTCCCGGCCCCGCCGTAGGTCAAACTTTCGACTCCGTCCTATCCCGAGGTCACTGGGAAGCCTGACCCGTCCATTCCCGACATAAACAACTCGCCACTCCCGTTAAAAGCTTCGTCACTTGACAGCGTTACTTTCAATTTGAATAATCCATCAAATAATGAGCCATTCAAAAATCTTACTGATAAATCAGAACAAGGAAGAAAGTATTCATTCGAAACCTCGAAATGAAGAGATGCGCAATAAATATCGAATAAAATATGAAACCTCGCCCGAATTCTAATGCAGATTTGAAACAAGTATTGAATAAACTCGAAGCTTTACCATTTGGAATATGAATTCCCACAAGTGTTCACCGAAGCAACTAATAAAGCTGGAAAAATAGCGGTAGGGTCCCGTGCGCGTCGTTCCGATTGCGTGGAGTGTGTGTGTGTGCTGGCATAAATGAAGGGGTGCTGCCAGGGAAATCCGGTTTTCGACAATACTCGGTCAGATGATAGTAGCGGGGACAGGGATTCACGGAGGTCACCCCGAATGATGACGGGTCACCCCGTTAGGCGGACAAAGAAGGGCAAAAGATGCAACCTGCCAAGGAGAAGGAAGGGCTGTTGTGGCGAGGCGCGCGAAGGGACACTGTCCAACCAGGAGGAGCGGTGTCCAGTGTGTGTCGAGGATGGCCAGGAGAACATTTCCATTGGGGATGACCATCGCCGATAACCAGGGGTTGCTTGCGCGAGCTCCCTTTTTTCGATTCTTTCCTTCCTCACCGGTCCTGTGGGAACGAAAACCTGATCGGGGGAGTCTACGTCCATCCGAACGAAGAAGAACTCGGCCTGGCGGCGTCTGTTCGAGAGAGAACGACGATGGGAGAGTGCTACTGCGACAACGGAAACCGTTCGCAATTCGTAGCCATGTGGCCATGGATTACGCGCGGGACATCGCAACGACTGCCGGGAGAATCCTGGCAAGGAGCAGCTAGCTCAGCTCAGCTCCTCTCTTCGCACCTAGGAAGGGTCATGGGAAACCGGACCGGCCGGACACTGGTCACGAGCGCAATTCTCCCTTTGATAAGTCTGCCTTCCTCAACCGGCGATCCCGAGATCCTACTCTTCTCTCTTTAACTTCCTCCCTTTTTCACTAGCACATTTATCTACGTCTCTCTTTCACTTCGCCACCAGAAAGAATAGCGCCTTACTCCGAGGAATCATCCCGGCAGTTGCGCATCACGCTTCCGCTCATTTCCCTTCTGACGGTTGGACTTCACTTTTTATTGAACCCCTCTCCGCGCTATTTTCACTTATTACCAATTCAACGTGGGAGAATTTATGATTCCTAACGGCTGCCCTTTTCAAGTCGGCTGTGCAAGTTAGAAGGCTAGATTGATGAAGGAAAATCTCTAACTGCTTTGACCTTTGTTATCGAATAATACGAGGCCTTTCATTCGGAACTGTTGGAAGTAAAGCAATCATTATTAATTTGTAGGAAGGAATACTCAAAATTGCTAGTTTCGGACGGTGGAAGTACGGGTTAAAGGAACGAGCGGAGAAATCATAGTCTTTCCAGGAAAACCGAGCTCCGCCTGCAATAATATGCAAGTCCGATCGCGGTAAATGACTGACCGAGCTGCTGGCGCCTTTCGCTCACTGCTACTGATTCCACCCCATCACTTCCCTCAAACATTTCTTCCCTCCCAATGATTCGGTGAGAAGGTAAATTACTCGTTCGCGAGATACATAGAGACGATCTTGCAAATTGCTGCAGCATGCAGAGAGAAAGAGAGAGAGCAATTGGAAGAGTTGCAGAGAGTGGAAGGAAGGAAGAGACGCTCGGGGCCTAATTGTCAATCGATACGGAGGACACTCCATCCGAGATTTACACTTTCATTGGCCGCCGCGGCGTTTAACGATACCGAAAGAAGAGGCCGCTTCGAACTCGGCTTCTCACTAACATATTAATCAGGCATCCTACACCGGAGTAATTGCAGCTCTAGCGATCCCACCGATAATTCCAGAGCGATACTTGCCGCGCACTTAATGTGTCACAGGAAAGCGTCCCTTTCCGTCCGAAGGGGAGAGGCGACGCGACGCCTGACAGCGTCGAGACACGCGAGCTTCCGAAACATCCCTTTTCCTCCTCAATTCAAATCCCACACACAGTAGCAGAACTAAAGAACATCGCGTGTCCCGATCGCTTGACGTCCTCAACGAAAAAAAAGATGGACGACTCCCAAGCACTGTGATACCAAACACTGGATAACCACTAGCCGATCAATTGCACCCTCGTCAGACACGCCAAGACGTTCAATGATGCCAGTATATAAATGCCCCCGACAGCTTTTTGCCCAGAAACAAACCCGAGCAGTCCCCGGAATCCTGTAATTACGCGGCGCAATCGCCACGATTATAAAGAAAACTAGCGACAACATTGAACCGCACACTTTGTCGGACAAGTAATTCACTGACATAGGAATTTACTGCCAGATGAAAATAAACTATTTTGCCTTGGACACCAAAATTTTATTTTAAAGAATATAATGTAGTAATTAAAGACGAACGCGAGTGATTAAACGATTTAATTACACGTCTTGCCTCTTCGAAAGCTCTTAAAGGATTTAATTCACAAATCAAAAAGTGAGCCCTCCTTGCACACGGTTGTCTCTTTGTTTTTAAAACATACAAATGTAGTCTTAGATAACTATAACAGCATTCTTCACACCCACTCTTTCTATCTTTCTCTCTCACAAACACACACACACACATTCTCTCTCACTTTATCATACTAGTCTCTTATATTATTTTATAATTTGGTAAATAAGTTTCCCATTATCTTTTTAACTCACAATGAAGCAAGCACACGCCAAGTTCTTTTTATTATTAAGTGACAATTTATTGTTAATTCATTGTTCGTTGCTAATGCGAGTTAAATCGATGTTTCTTTGAATGAAGACTTGGCTTTCTCGTATGATATCTATTATCTTTTTTGTTATATTTCAATTTTGTCGGGAACTCAAACTACTCGGCGCATTTTTTACATTTTAATGTTTTTGTACGGATCATACTAGTCTCTTATATTATTTTATAATTCTCCTACAATAATAGTAATATTTAATTGCAAATGTGTATAGTAGTAAAACAATAGGAAATATCTCGTAGCTGACAGCACTAAATAAAATTTCTTTGCGGAACACAGACGCTTATTACGAGATATTTCGTAGTTGTGAGTGAATGGGTTAAATTAGTAAGTCGGCATTTGTTACGCGGAATGGTTAGTGTTCTACGGACGGCTGGGTTAGCGTCCGAAAGCGCGGCGGCAGAAAGTGCAGTTACACTTCCCGGCTTTATTCTCCAAGCACATAGACTTATGATTAATCGGTCGACGCCAGTTAGCCTTGGGGTAACGTGATCCGACTTGATTTCTCCCGACGCTCGAATCCGACTGTCAAAGTGAAGGCTTCATTACCAGCGGCAACGGCAGCGGCAGCAGCAGCAGCAGCTTTCCTACCGGAATTGTGTCATTTCGCGTGCATTCGCGCTCATATACTTGCAGCGGCCGACTCGAGATTCAAGCAACCCTGATAAACATGTCCATTATGCATAGTTGTTGGTGCTCATAGGCTGCGATTGCCGTGGCGGATTAAATGGCCCGATAATCATCTCTCTCTCCCAGCTCCTTTCACGCTTCCTGGTTCACCTCTTTCCATTATACTTTCAAATAGTCTTTATTAGCCCGATGGTGATTCGATATCTGTGCGGGCCGCGCTGTTGCTGCTGCTGCTGCAAGCCAACTTTCGGAATTCCCATTGTCAATAGAAAACGCGAACCGCGCGCGTTTCGTTAAGGGACCATTTTATCTCGCTGACAGAACAATTCGAGCGCGCACCCAGCACTTCCCGATGTTTCCCAGTCGAGAGAGGATTGCGACTAAAAGCGCTCCATGAGACGGCTGCTGCTTGGCTGCCTTTTTTCCCTAGATTGCTTTTAATTATGAATGCAACGACTGCATCACGTTCTGCCCCGATTGCCGCGTGCCTCCGTCCTGTTTTTGCTGGCTAGATTCAGCGATACGGCGAACGCTCGCGCTCCAGCCCGCCAGATTTGTGGCCGCGCTGATTCAGCTGGTTTCAC
This sequence comes from Ectemnius continuus, assembly GCA_910591665.1. NCBI lineage: Eukaryota > Metazoa > Arthropoda > Insecta > Hymenoptera > Crabronidae > Ectemnius > Ectemnius continuus. Next base: position 10,703,901 of record OU342868.1, on the reverse strand, counting down.
CGGCTCATTTAGTCATTGGCGCGCTCGAAAATGTCCACTGTGCAATGCTGCATTGCCACACGTGCGCACCACAGTTCCAAAGCCATACTATTCTTGGCGCGTTCAGACAATGCTCGGAGAGAATAATTACAACATAGGAATGATAAATAAATTTTACAGCCATCTAACATCGCTTTCTAAACTATCAAAATTCTATGATAAGAAAATATGAAAGTAATAGAAATATGTGAGTAAAGAAATACGAAATAAATTGAAAACAATTTGAATGATCGCCACTCGAATTTTCTTAACACTTTGACTGCCGCGTGATCTCGAACTAATTCATTAATAGGGATGGCACGTTATTTACACGTCAGTCGCTGGGTTGTGCATATTTAAATTAGAGGGCATTATGAACCCTAATATAAAACATTATGAAAACATACAAACTAATTTCTCTTCTACAAGCAATAATTAAATCCATAGACACTGTTTTTAATTGTATTCTAACGGAATTAAACCATTTATAGCGTTTCATAAATTTATTTTGAGATGAAGAACACTTTTCGCAAGATATATCGTCGTTCAACACTAAAAGGGTTAAATGCAAGGTCTATTGCATTTAATTTCGTTAGAACATAATTAAAAACAGTGTCTATGGATTTAAATATTGCTTGTAGAAGAAAAATTAGTTTCTATGTTTTCATAATGTTTTACATTAGGATTAATAATGCCCTCTAATTTAAATATGCGCGACGCAGCGACTGACGTGTAAATAACGTGCCATTCCTATTATTGAATTACTTCGAAATCACGCGGCACTCACAGTGTTAAGAAAATTCGAGTGGCAATTATTCGAATTGTTTTCAATTTCTTTCATATTTCTTTACTCACATATTTCTATTACTTTCATTTAATGCACATTGGCATAAAACGTGTATTTACGAATATATTGAAAGACTTGTGAGGACATATATATGTATACGCCTTTCATAGTGAAAGGGTTAAATAAAAGTGGTTTCGTTGATTGTTGGAGTGATGTGTTGACTCTTTAAATCAAGGTGGATGAGCCAAAGTGAGTGTTTATCGTTTCCTGTTCCACAAGTTTCCTCGGGCGGGCTGATTCGGCCGGGACTTCTGGTTCGTGCTGAACCTGATTCTGGTCGCGGGCAGCGGCAGCGGCAGCGGCAACGGCACCGCTATATCCGGAAGGACCACAGGTGCCTCCGGAACAGGACGGCGGATCGGGATTATCAAATTATTCTAGAATGCAGTTCGACAACGTGCGTATGCTGATTGACTGGTGAGCGAGCGAGCGCGTGCGCTGCCGCTCTCCGGGATAATGCCGTCCGATTTTATCGGGCTTGACACGATTTTCACTGTCGGAATGAGGGCTTCATTATACTCGGCGTGGTCGCCTTCGCCCGTTATAACTTTACGCCGCATGACGCGCGCCTCTACTTTAAATGCAAATTGAGAGCGAAACTATTTATAATCGACAAATGCACGCGCGCCACTTCTCTCAATGCTCGCTTACTTCGACCGAGTGTGCGCGCCCGGGCTTTTTCCGCGGTATGATTAATCGTTCATTGCTGGTTTCCTTCGAACCGACTTCGATGTTCTTTTGGAGACGGTTAAGTGTGTTGGTATCGCATTGGTATGATTTGGCACTCGAATGCGAGACACTAAAACCACATGTTAGATGCCACGGCGCAAGTATCGCCACGGAAATCTCACATACACACTGGCCAGAACTATTAATCAAAGTTGAATCAATAAAAGTAAGAGCGCGATAATAGCCGCAAAACATATGCAAGTGCGAAACTAGAGCAATTAGAACTATTGAGAGTTGCGCAAGTCGAACAGCGAACGAAGCGAATTCGTGGGTTGATTTATGTGCGCGAGAAAAGACGAGAGTGAAGTTTGACGCGTGGATAATGCGTCAATCAAATTGGAGAAAATAATAGCAAAATGTACGGCTAATAGGATATTAAAACTATGACAGTAAAACAGAACGTAAAACGAGCGACACAGCAAAGAAATGTTTCGATCGCAGTAATGCGCGAGCCACGTCGAAATTTCCGTCTCAATTACCGCGCGTGCCGAGACAAGGCAGCTGATTCATCGAATGACAATATCAAAGAGCCGGAAACCAAGTCAAAGCCGAGCGATAAATCGCCAGGCTTACTTTCCAGTTAGTGTGATATAATTCGCGAGCTGACAGTAAGAGCTTCATTACCGGAGTTCGACATCACTTTCCAGTTCCAGGTTGCTCTCTATTACAGGACCAAATCCGCGCCGAGCGAGTAATTAGGCGCACGGGCCGCTGTGGCAACCAATTCCACTGAAAGACTGAAACCACTGAAAGTCTAAGCGGTCCGATACCTGCTTAACACTAGAAAGACTGAAACTTAGTAGATACCTATTGGGGTTTTCGGAAAGTAATTTCGTGTTTTCCTGACAGAGGATTTAATTGTATTTTTTCGTATCCATCTTCACACTTAAGCCGTATAATCATTATATGTTTTGAGAGCTAATATAGCAAGGCTTGCTTGTGAAAAAGGCCGATTGACTCAACACAGTAGTTTTTGGTTGGCGTCCTTTCAAATACAGAGAGTGAAAAGCAGCGTTTCCGGCATATTTTACTTTTTTACTATCAAGAAGGTAAAAATACTGTTCAAGCAAGAGAAATATTCGCCGGTGTATATGGAGAAGATGTATTGACAGTACGCCTGTGCCAAAATTGGCTTGAAAAATTTCGATGTTGAAGATGCACCACGTTTTGGAAGGCCAGTTGAAGCTGATAAAGAGACAATAAAGGCATTTATTGATGCAAATCGGCGAATAAGAACTCGTGAGATCGCTGAGAGGTTAAATTTCTCGAATTCAACTGCTCATAACCACTTGAAAGGCTAGGTTTAACCATAAAGCTCGACAAATGGGTTCCTTGTGTTCTCACGGAAACGAAATTACTTTCCGAACAACCTAATATATTGCCCAAAAGCAGTCAAAATGACTGCATTGTGAAAGAATAACTAATGTGTAAAGAAATTTATTTAAAATTAATTTTTTATTTTATTGCATAATTTATTGAGCAACGGGCCTATTTACACGATGAAGTTTTTGATGCTAGAGTCTCGAAAAATAAGAGACGAAGTTGTGATGCTAGCATGAAAATAACTTCCACCTAACCTGTGGAATCTAGAAGCACATATACTTGTATGTTATCATGTAACGGTAATGGAAAAAAATGAAAAATGTTATTTCAATGCTAAGCCGAACTGGTCATATAAGAAATTTACTCATTTCAATAATAAGAGTCATTTGATTATTTGAAATTTCCCAAGCAGTCAAAACGACTGCTTTTGGCAAATATAGGTATAACACATATACATATACCGGAAATGAAGGAGGTGGGAGGTAACTACAATTATTAATAAACGCATTTATATGTTGTACAAAAAGTCAGAAAATTCTACGAAATTGTATCATTATATACATAATTTTCTTTTCTAATTGAAATTAAAAAGCAGTCAAAATGACTTCCTTGGGCAATCTAGTGTTAAAATAGTGCTCGGCTTCTCGCTGGCAAAATGAAGGCTGACACGCGCCAGCCAGCCGAGCAAAAAGAGGAGGCATAAACGCATGAATTTCACCGGGCGTTGGCGCAATATCCGCGTTATACTTTCGCGGCGGAGATAATCCGCTCGGCCGATTAGATTTTCTTTTGCAAAGTGTCCGACGGCGACGGCGACGGCGACGGCTCCGGTGACCGCACCAAACCTCGCTCGACATTACCTTTCAGTGTTGGGTGTCCGATAGTGCGACTATTCAAACGGCGATCATTGTACTGATATTCTTTTCTCCCGCAGGCACCGCCAACCACTGGGAAAGCCGCTTGTCGATATCTGCCATGATAGGCTTCGCCATTAGATACGCAATATCGGACACAACCAAGAAATTCTCCACGCACCAATGGATAATTGCCAACTGGACAAGCAATCCTGTTTCTTTTCTATCGGCGGAAGTCTGTCATTTGCACGAAGATGCATGTAATTAATTATTGTATCTAAGATGAAGTTGCAAAAGTGATTCTATGTTTCAATGAGAGTGAAACATTATTAGCACTCGCAGAAAGTACAAGTAATCGAAGTTCGCCGCGAATTCAGCGTGTATTATGTAGATGAAGGTAGGGAAATGATGAGTAAAAGTAGCCAGTAGAAAATCAGAATTTCAAATGGCCACTTCGTTAGGCGAACCGCGAAGTTTGAAGTCCGGTTCTCGCGCGTTTTTCTTAGCAACGATCGTGAATGGCTATTTATAAATCGGGAGCAGGTATTAATTTCTCGTCCGGGCGGACTTTACTACATCGACGGAGGCTTGAATTATTACACCTGGCGGGCGACGCTGCGCGGCGCGACGCGAGGAGCGTATCTATGTAGATCCAGGCTGTGGAGCAGGTGTCGGAAAAAGTCTGCTTCGCACTGAAAGTGACAGTTCGCAGCCGAGCTTTCCTTCGAACGCTTGGACTGTCAGCAAAGTCCCGGCACTTTTTGCCCTCTGCGAAATGCTAAATCGCGGAAGGAGTACTTACGCAATCCTTATCGGAGTGTCTGGGACTAATCGGAGCGTTGGAAAGCTATCGAAGTGTTGGGAACCTATCGAAGCCTCGTGGGGATTTATTCTTTTCATTGGCGAGCCACTTGTCAGGCCTCTAAGTGTCCCCGCAATTGCGGAAAGTCGATCCCCGTCGCCGTCATTACGAAGATAGACAACTGCCCTGCATAACTAATCATTTCCTTACACGCCAACCTGCTCCGCGAAACTTTCTGCCGTATTATCGCTGTTCGCCTACGGCTTTTTTTTTCTTCTACAAAACTAGAAGAAAACTTGCGTTAATGCGTGTCGAGATATCGTTTGTTATGATCTGTCAGGAGTTGCAAAACTCCGGCTACAAAACATTGGAAACCTGTCGATACGCGTGTCATCAATAAAGTCTCATTCGAGACTGATAAGAGAACAGGAGTAATTAGCAGGAGAGGATGATATAGAATAGATCTCTTCTTCCCTATAAGTCGGCTCGTACGACAGGCAGGGAATACCCTGGGCATATTCTACTTATATTCCCGTAACCCAGACGGGAACAAATTCATTAGACTCTCGCAACATTTTAACACCTAACATTTTACTTAACATTCTTTTAAACAATCCCACAGTGATCCAAATACTTCCTAAACCGCGCTAAAAATCGATATTTTGAGTCCTACAATATTTCTTTGCATAATTTTCTCTTAAAAGAAGAATGTCGAAAGCACTCAAAATTACTTTTGTTTGGTCAATTCCTTGCAGCTTCACTCCTACAGAATTAATGAAAGTTAGGACTCGGAAATCGGTACTGTGCATTTTTCATATCAAATTTGTTTTAGAGTTCTAAAAAAGTTCCACCAAGTCTCACCTTCTAACTTACATTTTCTGTAAAGTAAAAGTACAGATTTGAAGGCTATAATAATAAGAACTGCAAATACTTGCACAGTTTTGATTGGTGGTCAGTAAAAGGACACAGTAGGCAGTATGATGTTAAAACAAATCTGGTATCAATGAGCTTAGAACTATGTTCAACTCTCTTTCATTTGTCAGAGAACTTTTTTCAATAAAACGAAAGATACTTCTCAAATTGTCCTTACTTTTGTTATTTCATTCCAAGTGATGTAAGTAATCACACAAAAAACAGCCTATGAAGAAGTTTTCTATTTATGGCGCGGTTTCGAGGGTTGCTGGACCACTGTGCATCTTGAAACTTCCAATCTTATCAATAAATCTTACGAGATTTGCTAATAAATATAATCACATTCTCTTTCGTTCCTTCCGTGACAATCTTTCATTTTTTTCGATGGCTAAAAGAATGCGTGAAACGCGAGGGTATTTAAATATGTTTACGAGAATTGTTACGGGGCAGTGGTTGAGGAGATGCTTCGGTATTTGTACGGTTATTTACCGCGTTACCTAATCGGCTATGCCGGCGAACCACAATTATACGATCATTTCAATGCGCAGTTATCCGACAGCGGTGATCTCGCCACGCAGTATTCCGATGAATCACGCGAATCAGATAAAATCACAATTATCGAAACAAAGCGTGCCGCGGCTCGACATTCCGGCACACCGGTCTTACCCAACACCGCAAGGGCCTTCGATGTACAACTGCGCTGCTCGACTTCTGACGAAATCAGCTTTCCTTGCACCATCGAAAATACATCATCTATATGGGAGAATACATATATGGACCGTTTATTTTGAAAGTGGTGTAAGTCCATTTTCTGTTGTTTTCAGAAAATTCAATGTTCGCATATCTGTCAATGAAAAAATATAGATTAATTATATGAAGTCTGGCAATGTTTCTACTGATTTATGAATGTGTAGTTTGATTATATCAATTTGTTTTAGGCGGATTTTACGAAAATAATGTATATTTTCGGGCTGCGAATGAACTCACATACATCACTTTCAAAATTAGTCAATTGTAAAAATCGTTTAATCTCAATCTTGAAAAATCAAATACCACATAAAATATATTTCGTATTAATCCAATTTTGTTTACACATAAGAACACGATATGAAATAGAAGTAGTATTTTTAATTTTAAACGTTAATAATATTGTTAAAATTACCATAAGATATTGGTAGCATTTACTTATGCTCTTCATGTGGAGGTGTTTTGAAATATTCGTGATGCACAGCAGGTATATACGGTAATAACTGCTCGATATCCTTAGATTTTTCGTAAGTAATAGGCCTGGCTTCGTGATATAAAGGCGGCAGGGTGATTTTTTCAAATTTTAGGCTACTGACTCTGCCACCTGTCTATGGAAATTGGACTTACACCACTTTCATAATCAATGGTTACGCAATTTCTTTTACCGACCAATTCTAAATTGAACACAGCACGGGCGTTTTTTAAGAAATTACATATTAACTAGTTATAAATAAAAAGTTTACCCTAAATTAAGCATAGATTACGTGATGTCTCATTGTTTTTCAAAAATGGACTTACACCACTTTCAAAATAAACGGTCCATATAGGGATTGAGTGTCGTGGGAGTTTGGGTGAGATTGTATTACAAGACCGCGTATCTCTTTTCCGTGAATATTATTTATTAGGTTATTGCCAACACGTTTTGGCCGACTAACTCTGACTCTGACACTGCGATCCAAACTGCCGCTTTTGTCCTCGGTTTCGGGGCTTATAACTCTCACGCACAGACTCACACTTCTTTCTTACAACCATACACGCGCCTCATTTGTTTCGTCCACACTCGCTCGATCCTCTCTTCTCGCAACATCCACCCGATACAGTACGCACTCATTTCCTCGGTCATCCTTCAGCATTCTCACTTCCACATCTACACAGGGCCGTTCCTGACGTAGTTGCTGGGGGTGCCACCGCACTTGGGCGGCCAAATCTAGGGGCGGCCTCAGACCTTTTGTTAGCGGAAATTACACGTGAAATCAATCACTTTTTTCGGCAGCATGTCTTCCGATTTTGGCTATATTGTAATATGTTTTTGTCTATACGAAATAACAGGCACACAGAATCATTATTTGGCTAATTTTGCGATTACTTACAGTTGCAATGTACTAAACAATACGACATTCGTCCAACAATCATCACCTACACAAATGAATTTCTATTCCGAAAGCTTAGTTTTACAGATATACTTTGATTAATTCACGTGGCAATATATTGGACTTTCTAAAGACATGTTCATTTTATCAACACAGACTTATTTTTGACCACCAGTTAGATTGTTAAAATTGTTCAAAAACGAAAAAATCTTTGTTTTTCATGATTGCTGTCTAAAAGTATTTATACTCTTCCTGTATGTAGATATAAAAGTAAACACAGCGTATCGAATTCTTAAGTAAGTAATGCTGAATAAGGGCGGCGATATTGCCTTTGCACCTGGGCGGCCACCACGTTAGAAATGGCCCTGCATCTACACATAGGTTCACGCATCCTCTCGTCACTCGCTCCGCGTGCTTTCTTAAAAATCATTCGATACTTCATTCGCTTTCGTCATTTTCTCGGCCCTACACATACGTCACTGATCGCTTCATGGATACTCCGAGAAACATAATGAAAGCCATGTACGGTCTTCGTCTTTTACAGAAAGCTCCGCTCGCCTGGCAGTATCGAGCTATCGGTAATTATTTATCGACCACTCTCGAATGATGGTCACGTAGTCGCGCATCCTGGAAAGGATCGGCGGATCTTCGCGCAGGATGCATCGGTATTTGGCATATTACAGCCGGCCAGTCGCCCTCAAGAATCCCTGCCACAAAGTTCTTATCACGAAATTCATTAACTATCACAATCTATCAATCTGACATTGAAAAGAGTAGCAAGCAATTTTCAGAGATTATTACAGCTAATTCGATTTTCGAGACGCAGCCATCCATAATAAGTCAACATTAACCACGCGCGCGCGCGATCTTGGATGCTAATTGCCGGAGAGCGTCCCGCTAGAGTTAAATCGCGCCACCTAAAGCGCGTTAAGCGGCATTCTCGCGGGAACAAACAAGCGTTTAAAATTCATTGCGCGTTACGCATTGGCAGAGGGGGTGAGGAGAGGGGGAGGGCGATAGTAAGCAGAGCGAGGAGATATCTCGAGCACAGGAAGCGTCGAGCGCCGGGGAAGCAGCGAGCTGCGAGCGCAAGAAATTTACTGGTCGAATCCTTCTTCGACATCGGCGATGGAATCTCGCGTAGTGCGAGTGCGAGTGCGAGCGAGCGAGCGAGCGAGTGAACGAATGAAAGAAGGATCGCGAGTGGAAGGGAGAGAGAACCGCTGCCAATAAAATGCCCGGCTCGTTTTTTCCCCTTTTTGCGCCCTCGGCAGTTCGGGCTAAGATTATACGCGAGCGAGCGCGCGCCGTCGCCGTCGCCGTCGCCGTCCTCGTCGGGCGGAGATCGAACGTCGTTAATTCGCCGTTTTTATCGGCCGAAATTCCGCGCTGGGAGTGCGCCTCCTTTCGAGATCTCGAGAGACTGAAGGCAGAGCTGTCGGCGAGCGGCCGACACACACGCAACGCTCCTCGCAGAACGGCCACATAGCAGGTTGATATCGCGTTAACGGTACCAGGACGGCGCAATGCGGCGCAACGCGGCGCGGCGCGGCGCGGCGCGGCGTCTGTATCGGTATCGGGAACGCCGTACAAGTGAATACTCTTGTAGCGATATTCGCGACAAGGACAGTCGGAGTAGCCGTGCCCCGGAGGAAACCTCATCTTAACCCGTTAGTGTCGACCGTTGACATCGAATGGCCTCGCACTCGCTCGCTCGCGCGCAATCACTTGCTCTCCTCCTCGAGACAACCTCATTATCGTTCCGCCCGGCCCCACCATTTCATTTCGATCCTTCCCATTCAACATCTCGTATCATGCGAAAAACTCCACTCCCAGTTAAAACAGACAGGAGTTTAAAGGCCCTAAGGAGCCAACTATCAACTTCTAGTATCTCAGGGATTAGACTAATGAGATGTTGAACCAGCTGTTTGAAAAACTCCAGAGGTGTTGGCCTACTCGAGTAATTATTGCAACTTGTGATGTAGTACCATTTCGAATTCCACTGATGGAATTCGAAATTGGAGTGCGTGTGATTCTAAAGCCAACTATCAACTTCTAGAATCTCAGGAATTAGGCTAATGAGATGTTGAACCAGCTTTTCGGAAAGCTCGAGAGGTGTTGGCCTACTCGAGTAATTATTGCAATTTGTGATGTAGTACCATTTCGAATTCCACTGATGGAATTCGAAATTGGAGTGCGTGTGATTCTAAAGCCAACTATCAACTTCTAGAATCTCAGGGATTAGACTAATGAGATGTTGAACCAGCTTTTCGAAAAGCTCGAGAGGTGTTGGCCTACTCGAGTAATTATTGCAACTTGTGATGTAGTACCATTTCGAATTCCACTGATGGAATTCGAAATTGGAGTGCGTGTGATTCTAAAAATAAATTTAGAAAGATTTCATCTTTATCGGTGTGATTTGTGTCGATCTTGAGTGAAGCAGGATCGAATCTTTGGATCTCGAATGAACTCTTTGGGGCATGGTGGGATTAAAAACGTCCCACCTTTTTGATGTACGGTAAAGCACGATGGGACATTTTTCGACCGATCTAGAAATATTTCAATAGTTGCATGCACATAGCTTTATAATTAGTCTTTTGTTTAATTAAAAACTCCAAAAAGTGTCTGTGCAACATGGGTCTATTTATTCTCTGAAATCCTCTGCCTCAAAGAGCTAAAGTACCAAGGCTAACGCGAGTCTATGACCGGACAACAATGAACGCGCTAAATTACAAGTATTGTCTTTTTTTGGTTCCTGAAGGAATCTCGATCGAGGTTTGCAGCTCGACGTCGCGAGGAATGTCTGCGATAACGCATTGCATCAGGAGGCGGCGCCGCTCGCTGCAATTCTGCAAGGAGTCTACCTGCCCAGGCCGCGAGCAAGGGGACCCATTGGCCACCGCAATGACCAATCATCATTTGACATTCTTTCACCTGGCGACGCGCCGCGCCGCGCCGCGTCGCACCGCGTCGCACCGCCGTGTGTACATACGTGTGCGGTAACCCACACCGGACACGCGCGCTCTACGCGCACGCATGCAGCCAGGTGACGCCGTCGCCGCCGCCGCCGCCGTGCGTTGCATGCGCGCGCTCCGACGTCCACAAGCGTCCGTCGCTTGCCAAGCACCATCGCAATACACTCGAGACATCGATACTTCTGTTCCCTGTCCCGGCGGACTACGAGAAATACTTCACTTGCTCTTTGAATCCTCTTTAGATCATTCACTATTGATACTTCCAGTCTCGCGTTCGATGAAATTGCAGGGGAATCCTGATGTTTGGATTATAGCAAAGGAATATTGAGGATCTTTGGGAAAGAAATATTTTTGCAATTCTACTTTTTGTAAGAAGTAAAGTATGAAGCAGCTTTTGTAAATGATTAAGTCCCCTTTCAATGAGGAAGGACAGGTGTAAAAAGAGTGTTAGTAGATTTAGTGTTAAGCTCGACAAGTAAAATTCATACCCTTCTCATAGGTCGCAGATTCAAATTGCCTTGGGCCACACCTGAATGTCCTCATTATTGAGGAGTATTGAGGATGTTTGGAAAAGAAAAGCTTTTGCAATTATAATTTTTGTATGAAGTAAAATAAATGAAGCACTTTTTGTGAATGATTAATCCCTGGGCTACTGTGGGCGCCTATAGGTGCTTAGAAATATTGCCTTTGTGACACTGAGAATCCCTAAAAATCCATTAAGTTTGCATTTATCACAGTCAAAATCTCGTCAGTTGAAATGAGCGTTCTCCCTTAGATTTCACCGTAGTCAAAGAGTTAATATCACAGAATATCGTATAAGAGGGATGAGATAGTCGCGATGACTTAATAAATACTAGCAGCGTAGAACTTGGAATACGAAATAGGATTGTTCGAGAGTGGAAGCTATTGGCAACTGTAATCGGAACGCTTTGCATGGACATTGGAAGTCGGAGCGGAGATCGACGAAGAAATTTCAGTGAGCCGGAGAGCTGGTGCGTCAGGTTGAAATGGGTTTAACGCCTTGCCTTTAAAGAGGCAGGAGTGCGCGCGCGCGCGCACTGCGATACAAGGAAAGCAATTCTAACAAGCCATAGGGGGCGACGCTGAAAAAATGGACTGAAGAAGTGTCCCGTGTCTCTCAATGCGGTATTACCATATGCGAGTGCCCGGCCGATTAAACTTTAATTGCGCCAGGCCTAGAACCGGCTGTACTTTTGCTACACATTTCGGATTCCACGGATTCCCCGGGTAAACAGATTTCCCGTGAGGCAGGCTCGCAAATGCCTGGGTGTGTCCCTTTCCTTTTCGCCAGCCTCTGTCTCGAGCGCCTTTCGCCAACGCTTCAAGCCCCCGGAATGCGCCTCGGCCGATCTCCTTCTTCTCTCGACGACGACGACGACGATCGCGCCCGATCTTTACATCCCAGCCCATGGAATTTCATTGACCGAACCACTCGGAAATGATGCCGACCTCCAAACCGCTCGCTTACCGACTAGCCGACTTAAACTTGAAATTCTCCCCTTCTGATCTCCGACTGTTCCTCCTAGGAGATAGCGAAAGTTCGAAATCCAGATCCGATGAAAAACGAATCTGATATAACTCGCTGTCTCATTCCTTCCAGTGAAGAACTTGTATTTAGTTGAATACTTGTTCAATCTTATTCGAAATCCTGCTTCCTTCAGTGACTGATCGCTGAATGACCGTATGAAGATGACATGGATTATTATACAAGTATTAATGAAAGTATTTGAGACGTTTATTTTGAAAGTGGCGTAAGTCCATTCACAACTATCAAAAACATGTTGTTTCTTAAATAATGTTAATATTGTGCTAATAATTGGGATGATAAATTTGACACTCTTAGAAACCTAAAAACATTATTTCACTGTATTTTCTGTTACCAGATATATTATTTTTTCTGTTACCGATATTTTTAAATTTAATTCAACGCAAACCCTGCAAAGTCTCAATTCCAACATAAATGGACTTACCCCACTTTCAAAATAAACAGTTCATTTATTGTAAACTGCAGACATCCTTAAGAGAATCTAATTCTGAAATTCTTCCTACTATACTTAATACACAAAATCGGCATTGGTTACTGCAGTGTTAAACGATCCAAAGATCATATTACCAAGGAATAACTTATCAAATTTCCATCAGGACGATTATAAGGAGTGTGAAGCGTAGCTTAGAGGTTTAACGCGAGGCGTTAAAGACATCGGCAGGAATCCCATGGAGAAATTAGGAGGTATGTAGGATAGGTTATAAGCTGGCTAATGCCGATGCACAGTGGGGCGAATGACGAGAAAAGTGGACAAAATTATTTCTCCAGCTGTTCAGAAATTATAAGAAGTAATAATATTGCATTATAAGAAGTACAAACATATTTAAATGAATAATGAACAACAGTAAGACCTTATTAATCACAGGTAGAATAAAAAATACTTGATCGTTTATTGACGCGAACATATTACGAAGTACAATTAATATTGGGTCGAATAATCAAAGTAAGATGATCTTATCAATTATAGATAGTACTTATGCTTACAGGGAAACAATAAATAGTAGCAAATCTATAACATTTATCTACCACAATTTGCATATCATTATTGTTTATCATAGCCTTCGAACTACACTTCGCATTCATCTCCTACAAGGTTTTTCAAATTCTTCAAATTCAAAAACTAATTTTGTCCATATTTTTCACGATTGAAGCGAGTGTGCGATGGATGAGAAGGTAAGAAGGCGGATAGCTTTGAATGGGTGGATGGCTAAGGTAAGGCGCGCGGCATCCTTGATGGCCGCAAGCGAGGCTCTCACCGTGAAGGAGTGTGTGCTGTACTCGCGAGGATGGAGACAGCGGAGACAGGAGGGATAAGAGCGGGCGTCGGCGTCGGCGTCGCCGTCGCCACGGGACCTAGGGCACCAGGGACACAGGGGGTTGTTGACTCTCTCGAACGCCAAGTGGCAAAGCAACGAGCGGCGACGGCGGCGGCGGCGGCGGCGGCGGCGACGCGCGTACCCGCTGCCTGGAAAAACGTCGACTTAGGCATTCAACGTCAGCTGCGACTGATTCCGCGGTAGCACACGCCAGACCAGTTCAGCGAATTGAGTAGCTCCACTTGCCATATCCTGCCGCATCCTGTAGACATTTCCCTCCCTATTACGGCCGCGCCGCGCCGCACCGCGCCGCGCCGGATCAGCCCGCCGGCCAAAGAACTGTTCAATGAAATTCCCCGGCTGCGAGAAACCCGGCTGCTCCCGGTGAAACTCTCCGGCCACTGCCCGCCCCTCTCATCCATCCCACGTCCATCACGTCCTCTCGCTCGCTCGCTCTCTCGAAGACAAATCGCCACTGCTCCCTTTTCAGCTAACCATTCTACTCTCCTTCCTATTTACGATCCATCTTCTTTCAGACGGATCGTTAACTCTCCGCGAGACGAGTATCGCGTCGCTGCTTAAAATTCGTTCGTATGATTGAAAAAGGGGTATTTATTTACAAAGACATATTCACAACCGATTTCAATGATTTTGATATATGTTATAGAGTATGCTCTCCCGATGATTTTCATATACATGTATATGTGGGGGAAACTTATAGGAAAAAAGTTAGACACACTTAACCTCTTTACTGTGGAATTTAGTTTTAAAAATCACCCACTCAGTGCGGAATTATAATTAAGCAATTGCAAGTACGACGAGTATACACGTCAACCGCACCACAATAGAGATTTCGTTCGACGTGTATACACGTCAAATGCACTTAACTGGTTAAAAGCGGATTTTATGTGATCCAAGTTGAGAAACCAATGAGCATACCAAATAGTCAAGACCTAACCGAAACCTAATCCAGACCTAACCAAGACCTAGCCAGACCTTGAAGATGAGGAAAACTTATAGATAAACTGTTATGGACGATTAAATGTTTATTATTTTACTCTACATCGATAGGTGTTGTAGAAGTCGATGCCACGATGTCGAAGAAAGCCTCGATTCTCGAGTTCAAATTTGACTGTACTGCAACACTAACGTGTTCATCACGATATTGCCATATATTTATATAGCTTTTTCAAAACATTCTATTTACGACAGTAAATAGAATTCTAATAGTAAATAGAATTAGTGTTTTATTTACGACAGTAAATAGAATTCTAATAGTAAATAGAATTAGTGTTTTATTTACGACAGTAAATAGAATTCTAATAGTAAATAGAATTAGAGTTTTATTTACGACAGTAAATAGAATGTTGTCATGAATCTCTTGTCATGTTTCTCTTTTGATTCGCGGTTATACATTTATAGATAAGATTCGCCTTTAAGTGTGTCTCACTTTTTTCCTCTAAGTTTCCCCCACACATATATGTATCTAAAAATGATCAGCTTAAATCGCCCTGTAACATATATCAAAATCATTGAAATCGGTAGTGAGTATGTCTTTCTAAATAAATACCGAAGAAGGATTCATTAAATTGTAGTTAACTCCTAAAGCCGACATTCCTTGGAAACTGGAGGACTGGCTCTGCGAATTTATAAGGAGCGATTGCCAACACTGCTGGAGAGCGTGGACACACTTTGATTGCCGGTTCGCTCGAGACATTTATCAAACGATAGCATTAGAAATGCACGGTCGTTGTAGCGATCGCGAGCGAACAATGAGCAGTACGGAATGATCGAGGGACGTAAACGAGAGTTTTAGTGCGGGCTTAATGTAGGCGACAAGTCTCGTAATCAGAGGCAGTCAACTATGCGTCACGGTTCACCGCAGAAACAACAATTAAGAGAAAAATAGCTATCGAGGGTACGCGAAGGTCGCGGCGTGTCTTGCTATCCAATCGGTCACACGCACGTATAAATACATACCTGACCTTTCTCCCTCCAGTGCTAGTAAAAGAGAAAGAGAAAGAGAGAGAGAGGAGGCGCGCGCGCGCGCGCGCAAACACCGAGCGCGCCTGTGGAGCCGCTTGATTACGGAACTCTGACGAATTAATAAGACGTGCCGGGCGGTCACCCGTGGTGATAAGTGTGTACTTTCTAGCGGGCCGATTAGCTCGCCCGTAATTACAGCTTCCTGATTCCTAGATTCTCCCTTGGCTAGACACGCAAATTGATTTTAATATTTCGATCTTATCGATGTTCCCGTCGCGATCTCAGCCAAACCCGTTATCGGGAAAAAGTTGCGGTGTCGCTGTTGTGGCGTTTACTCACTTCTGACACGGCAAACGTCTTGATAAGAGGAGAAAAAGAGCTCCAGCAAAGGATTCTGCGTGCAGGCAAGCAGGCAGGAACGAAGGAACGAACGCCCTCGTTATTCCCGGCGAGTGAAGGAGCGGGCGAGCGGAGCACGCCGGAGAGCAAAGTAGAAAACGAAATCTCAAGGAGATGCCAAGCTTTCATTAAGCGCTGCGTGAGAGAAAAATCATGGTCGTCCGTCTCAAGGATCTCGAGCGGGTAGCGCCAGCAGAGCGCGCGCGTCCACATGGCGAAGGAAGGCGCCGCATAGGCGTACTCTAACCGCACCCGCTTGATCTTGAACCTCGGAATCTACCAGCTCTATCTAGATAACAACTCTCCAACTATTTCACAAGCTCTTACTCTCTTCAGCCAAGGAATCCTCCTCCTTTACTTCTCCGCCAGAGATAAGCGAGACCCTATCGAAAACTGGAAGAAAGTTCGTACAGCGCACGGAAGAAATGTCTTACACCTGTAAATACCTTTCCCCCCACTTCATCGATACAATCGGAATTTTAAAAGATTGAAGATTTAAGTTAAAAACAACTTAAATCATCGGGTACAAACTGAATTTCCAATTATATTTTGATAATAAACTTTCCAATTATCGGTCAAATGACTGTTTTCAATGGGGAATTACAAGTGTAAAAAGAGTGTTGGTAGGTTTAGTGTTAATCTGTTATGTTCTACATAGTTTAGATAAATATTAAAGATAAAGATATCTTTATCATAAAGTAAAAACTGAATTTTCAACTATATTTTAATAATAAACTTACCAATTATCGGTCAAATGACTGTTTTCAATGTGGAATTACAGGTGTAAAAAGAGTGTTAGTGTTAAGCTATTATGTACTGCATAGGTTAGGATACATTTTCCATTTCTCGACAAGTAAAATTCCTACCTTTCTGATAGGTCGAAGATTCAGACCGCCTCGGGCCAAACCTGAATGTCCTCATTTCAGCTTTACGATCCAAATAATTCACCGGCGGAGATACTACAAATTACTTGCACTATCAATTACAAATTGGAGCGCGAGCGGAGTAGATTTATACCGATCGATAGGAGGCCCCTGCGAGAAAGGTACAGGGTGATTCAGTTGCCTTTGAATGCCCACTGGTGCACATAAAATCATTGTAAGTAACCTCCAAATTTCAATTAGACTCAAATGTTTCTCAATATTTGTCTGCAATTTATGCATTTATACTTTTACATGTTTGAGTTATATTAACTCGCACATGAAATTTCACCCTCAAGAAGCCAGTTATATTTAATATTCCCCTATAAATATAATATAATAAAATATTTTCTCTTTACGTTGCTACTCGTTCAAAGAAAGTCGATGCTGAAACTTGGTAAAATATTCGCTCCAACAGACTACATAATTTAATACAGTCTATTGTTAAATAAAGAATATATAGTATAATTAACCCTTTGGCTACTATTGGCGCCTTTAGGCGCTTTTCAAGTTTCGCTCACTGTAGACTGTTGGCGCCCAGCTGAAATCTCATTGATTGGAATTAGCGTTCTGCATTAAATTTTGCCGTAGTCAAAGGATTAAATAGATGTCTAATAAAAGTGGGGTAGAAGAGCTCTGATTCAAAGGCAAGTGAATCACCCTGTACAATCTTTTTTCCTCTTCGCCATGCGAGCATTGTGTACGAACGTTCATTCAGTCATGTGTTCAGTAAATAAAGTAAAGTTTTTCCATTTCGCTATCACGATTTAACACGTTCGTCGCCATGTCAGCCACATCCGGATGACACTCGAACATCTATTCACAGTCATATTTATTTCAACAAAAATAACGTTAATAAATATTTGTAATAAGGTGTGGCGAAAGAGTTAAAAATGTGCAGCTTGAGCACTCAAAGTGTTAACCCTTTTAGTGCCGGAAGCCGATATATCGGCCCGCACCTTACAATAACAAAATGTTACACATTTACAATATCTGAATATTTTCAATGAATATAGGAAAATTACTATCATTGTTTTGTTCTCTATTTCGTCCTTAATACACTGCTACTTGAATTATGTAAATATTGTATAAATAGAGAATATATAGTGTAATTAAATAGATGTCTGGTAAAAGTGGGCTGGGAGAATTCTGATTCAAAGGCAAGTGAATCAGCCTGTACACATAATGGGGGGGAAAAGGTGCGTGCGATAGAAGCGGCCGAGTATTTTTCCGCCCGAGTATACACGCGTCAGCGCATATGGCGTGCGTGCTCTTCCTTTCTCCAGTCGTGCGCGTCCGTGCCCCTGCGTCGCCCCGCTGAAAGTCGAAGGAAGGCCGCCGCCGCCGTCGCCGCCGCCGCGCCGCCAGGGAATAAGTCAGGGCGTGGTCGCCATCTCCCGCGCCGCGCCGCGCCACGCCGCGCAACGCAACGCGTTTATTTCATCGAGAAATTTCTCTGCCTCTCCCTTTCCGCCACCCTTTTCTATCCAGCATCCTACGCGCGCCTAGCACATTCGCATGTCCCGCTTGTCCTTGGCCACTCTCGCGCCTTTTTTTCTCTCTCGCTTTTTAACTGCGACGCTCTTCTTTCCTCTTTTGAGAAATTAGTTCTTCCGAATTTTGTGTATCCGCCCGCGAGAGTAACACGTCGCCAACTAGATTCGCTCAGCCTTCCAGCTTTCCTAACCTAGAATAATGCTTTACACCTACTATTACACTTACAGATTATTCGACAAACTGCAGTAGACTAGTGTTGAAGCTGAAAATAATCAACTTTCAAGAGAAACGAAGATATCCAATAATTAATGTAAGACTATAGGGCGTCTTGAGTTGTGTTGGTGAGCGCGTGGAATAAATATGATACGTCAGGGATTTGATCAAGTAAAACGTGGAGTATAAATGTATTGAAATATCCGTGGAAGAGTAGAGTCATGTCAAAGCCAAAGTCTATCCAAGAGTGATGCTCTGGAACGTCGCTCGCCATCAGGTTATCTGTGTGAGCGTGGCCAGTTTGGGGGTTTACGACGCCCTGGCTTTTCCCCGAAGGGGAGAGCTACTCAACAGCACCTCCACGAGGTCTGCTCTATACATGCATTTCCATGCCTACTTCGAATTTTCTAACATTTGTATGAAATTCTTTGTACCGAAGACTAAAATAAAGTAAATAAACTCTGGCATGTTTAGTGGTTTAGAAATAAAAGTCGAAAGAATGTGAAATGTATTTATGTTTCTATGCATTTGCAGCAAGTTTTGTTAGCGAGTGGCTTGGAAGGACGGAACAGAGAGAAAAGGAAGGAGCGAGGGGATCGCCGGATGAAGGGAGGGAGAGACACGTAAGGGTAGAAGAAACAGAGCTCGATTGCCGGCTCGGCCTTTCCCGTGTCAACCGAGAGAGATGTGTTGTCCGCCGAGAAAGAAGACAAGATACCTCTCCCTCGGATCTCTACGACACAGCCATCATACAACTGTGCCTGTTCTACATTGCATTGCCAATCCTGCAATCTAATCGAAATACCAGGCTAATTTATACTCTCGGACGTCCATGCGATGTTCTCTCTCGAGTACATGTAATATATAATTCCTATCCGTCCAAAAACAATAAAATGTAAAGAAGTGCGCCAAGTAGTTTGATTTCCCGACAAAATTGAAATATAACAAAAACGATAATAGATATACAAGAAAGCCAAGTTTTCATTCAAAGATACCTTGATTTAAGTCGCATTAGCAATGAACAATAGATAAACAATAAATTAGCGATTAATAATAAAAAAAACTTGGCGTGTGCGCGCTTCACTGCGAGGTAAAAAGACAATGGGAAACTGATTTATACCTAACACTCACTTTACCACAATTTAATTTCTTTAAAAGTTTTTTAGGAATATTACCGGAGCGAGTGCCTCGAATGAAGCGCGCAGACGCCAAGTATTTTTTATTATTAATCGCTAATTTATTGTTAATCTATTGTTCATTGCTAATGCGAGTAAAATCGAAGTATCTTTGAATGAAAACTTGGCTCTCTTGCATGATATCTATTATCGTTTTTGTTATATTTCAATTTTGTCGGGAAGTGAAACTACTTGGCGCGCTTCTTTATATTTGAATGTTTTTGGACGGATATACAATTCCTTTAAAAGAAATAACGAATTTCAATTAACTAAATTATATGATTGCGAGAGTCCAGCTGGAATCAGTGTAACACAAGTTAAATGAGAGAAGTAACGCGAGGAAGAATCTCGAGTGTTGTTTATCGCCGGGCATTAAAAGCTTCTGTATCACGAGAGGGTTTCACCTCTAAACTTGGAGTTTCATTGCCGGCCGAACTGCGTATCGCACAATCTAAAGGGGGCGGCTGGCGAGCCGCGCCAGATTCCACCAGATATCCTCGAGCCTGAAGAATTTACGTCTTCTTACTTGTCGATGAATTGATACGTCCCGATCAAGTTACATATCCACTGCCGCGGAGTAATCCTCCGGCCAAAATTATCCCTGCGACACTCTACCAAACAAGCCCTTCATTCAAACTCGTAAAGAAACTTCTTTAACCCTTTTACTGCCGAAAGGCGATGTATCATTGTTTGCAACACTTGCGAAAAGTGTGTCTATGTCAAAATAAATTTATAAAACGTTATAAATGGTCTAACTTCCTTTCAACATAATTGAAACAATTGTTTATAGATTTCAATATTGCTTGAAAAAGAGACATTAATTTTGATCTTTTTCCTTATGTTTTATATTTATATCGGCGACTCTCGAAACCGCGCCATAAATAGAAAACTTCTTCATAAGCTGTTTTCTGTATAATTACTTAAATCTATTGGAGTGAAATAATAAGAAGAAGAACAACTTGAGGAGTATCTTTCGTTCTATTGAAAAAGATTCTCTGACAAATGAAAGACAGTTGAAGATAGTTCTAAGCTTATTGATACAAGATTTCTTTTAAAATCATACTGCGTTCTGTGCCCTTTTACTGGCCACCAATCAAAACTGTGCAAATATGTGCAATTCTTATTATTATAGCCTTCAAGTCTGTACGTTTACTTTTCAGAAAATGCAACTTAGAAGGCGGGACTCGATGGGACTTTTTTTAGATCTCTAAAACAAATTTGATATGAAAAATGCACAGTTCCGATTTCCAAGTCCTAACTTTAACTAATTCTGTAGGAGTGAGGCTGCAAGGAATTGACCAAACAAAAGTGATTTCGAGTGCTTTGGATATTCCTCTTTTAACTCTTTGTGGCACAGTGGGATTAAAAACGTCCCACCTTTTTGGTGTACGGTAAAGCATGATGTGGTATTTTTATACCCATCTCGAAATATTTTAATAACTGTACGCGCATAGCTTTATAATTAGTCTTTTGTTTAATTTAAAACGCAAAAAAATGTCTGTACAACATGGATCTATTTATTCTCTGAAATCCTATGCCTCAAAGAGTTGAGAGAAAATTATGCCAAAAAAATATTGTGGCACTTGAAATATCGATTTTTGGCGCGATTTAGGTAGTATCTGAACCACTGTGCATAGGTACGATATTTTCGAACGCTATTAAAAGTTCAATAGAGTAGTAGAAAAGATTAGAATAAAGGAATGAATTTCGTAAGCTTCGGATCTATTAATAAAGATTCTCGGCGAGAGAGAGAAGAGAGGAGAAGAAGAGTAATAGGGATGGCTCAAAAATGACCCCGATTTTATATGGGGTATCTAACGAGGGATCTGCTCAAGGTCGAGCGCGCCGGAGCTACCGTGCGAGGCTGGATGCGCGCGAGTGCCATATATCTCGTGGAACTTCAACGAGATCTCTGTTTCTACGAGAGATCTTGGCTCCCGTCTAGCTCCCTGCGAGAGAGTACCAAGCGCGCAGCTTCTATCTTCTGCTTTCGCTCTCCCGCAACCTGCCAACTAGCAACATACTTACATACACTGTGTACTCTGGCTCTTTCCATCGCGCGGCGGCGCGGCGCCCGGCGCAACGAGCCTATCGTGTTACTCATTAATTATTCCCCGGCAGCCTTACACATCGAATACCGATTTCATGTCGGACACTGCTAATGCCGTCGGCCGCCGCGCCGCGCCGCGCAGCGCCAAGCGTGTTGTATACTTCTTTGGCCGATTCCAGCACGAATTAGGATATGTCGTACAAGAGGAGCCAGCGGAAAAAATCCCTATTGTCACCTCCGTACAAGTTTCTCTTAACCAACCCGCAGTTTCTTCTCTACCTGTACTACTTGCTTCTCCGTGTACCTGTAACACTAGGCGTAATTAAAGCGATTGAATAACAAATACCGAGGTGGGCGTAACAAGCTTGTCAGCTGCGATACCGCCAAGTTTTCGACTACTGTATTCCGTGATCGAACTCAAGCCAGCTCTAATTGGAACTCGAGGAATGACTGCTGCTGATTTTGTAATTCGATTGAAGCGAATGAGTGTAATTCGAGGTATTTATAAGAGGGGAAAGAAGCTTTTTGAGTAGTGTCATAAAAGAATTCTCAGATATCATTTTACCCTGTTGAATGTAACAACTTTGTTCGTGTCTAGAACGAAATGTCGATACTCGAGGAATGACTGCTGCTGATTTTGTAATTCGATTGAAGCGAATTTATGTAATTCGAGGTATTTATAAGAAGGGAAAGAAGCTTTTTGAGTAGTGTCATAAGAGAATTCTCAGATATCACTTTACCCTGTTGAATGTAACAACTTTGTTCGTGTCGGGAACGAAATGTCGATACTCGAGTGGAGGACACGAGAGGGAAAAGGCAATTCGCCGGCGTAAAGGTAAATCGATGCGCAGAAATGTCGGACGATTGGCTCATTTGCGAACTGGCGAGCGACGAAATTGCTTAATGATTCCCTTCATTCGGCAAATTCATCCTGTCTCCAAACGGTCCTGGGCGTCGAAAGGAGAAAGAGGGAGAGATAAAAAAGGAGCGAAGAAACGGGAGAATGCTCGAATGTTACAGGGGCCTGACAATTATAAACGTCCAATAAAGTTTATCGCTCCTTTAAGGGGAACGTTCACGGTGAATTTTTCGGATGATTATCAACCGAAGACAGCGATCGACCCGACCTTCGACTTTTTACGATCTCGGATTATATTATCCTCCTTCTCACGTTTCGTCGGTGCGTGCGATCCACCCGAGCAGCCAGCTCTCTGTGTGCGTGCGTGTCTGCGTGTCTGCGCCCGATTCCCCCCTTTTCAAAGCTGCCACTCGAAACTTACAGCTACTGGCGTGAACCGAAAAATCTCAATAATATTGGCACAACAATATTGTTTCTCCAATATATTGGATTGCCAACTGACTTTCCACCACTTTTTAAAAGTTAAAATTTTAGAAAACGCCGGAAACTTAGTTACCAAAGTAATAAAAATCACACTAACACAAACGCCCAATGAAAGCACAAAAATTGCAAGCCTCACCTGCAAATCAAAGAATTTACAACATAATTAAAAAATCAGGATCGTTGTATTTTTCGACTTTCAAATTATTCCTTTACAAGATTCAACTTAAAGCACCGATACGGTGATAATCCACGAATTATATGATCTACATAAAACAAGCAAAGTTAAATAAAATGGCTCGGAAGAAGAATGAAGTTACCGAACCTTACGAGAATTGTTTCTCGTCTTACTTTAGCATCCCTTGGAAGCCCTTTGTGGCGGACGGTGGAAGCGCAGGAGCGCGCGGGCGCTCGCGCGACTTTATCCGCGCGCCAACTCCCTTTATCATTTCAGCGGAGATTGCGCGGGCAGATTCGGCGTCCTTTGAGCGTGTAGGTACACGCGTATAAATACACGCATAATAATAATCACGATAATCCGCGCGGCCGTACTAACAGCAATAACGAAGGGTCTTTATAGCGCGAAGCGTAAAGTGCCTACCTTATCCGTGCTCGGCGGCGATCTTGCACTCTCTTTCATTCCCTTCTTGCCCTCCGTGCCGCCGCCGCCGCCGCCGCCGCCTCTCATCCCCTTTCCTTCCCCTCTGACACCGGCGCGGCATCCTCCACTCTCAATATTGTAACGGCGAATTACAGTAAATACTTTTAATTCCCAAGCGGCTGTAAACAAAACGGTATGCGTGTAAGGATCGCTCGGCGGTGCCTGCCCCCCCTCGGCGGGGCGAGGGGCGGCGGTAGCGCAGTCGTTCGGCTCATTACCGATTCCGTGTGGCGCGCACACTTGATTGCCCGCCGGCGACAGCAAATTTTCCGTAACACTCGCGACAAACGCCAATTAATAACAGCGTCGTGTTGCGCTTCTGTCCCCCTTGAAGCAGCGGCGTACCCTTTCCGAGCGAGGTAAGAAGAGGATTCGAGGATGCCAGGACGGTTGAAAAATACGCGCGGCGTCGTATTGGACGGGGAAAGAGTTAATCTGAGCAGAGGGCTCCTCTGCTTCGAGGCGGATAGGCAGGCGAGCAGGCGAGCACGGCAGGCGAGCGGTGCTGAAAAATAGTCATTAAGCGCGGCGGCATAAAGCCGTAAGGTTAAACGATAATGAAACGAAAAATGTGCTAACGGCTCTCTCTCGCGCGCGCGCGCGCGCACGCTCGCTCGCTTTACGCCGGCCGATTATCTCGCGAGATTGCTTCTTCAGCGTGATCGCACCGGAGGCCCTGGAATTTATTGGCGCTGATTCATCGGCCGAATAGCGCAATGCGCGCCTAATTTACGCCGGCCGGCCGGCGAAGAAAATGGTTACTTTAAATCGTGCTTTGAGTTACGGCCGCTGAGAGAGGAGCAGTGGAAACGGACGCTCGAGGTCGGCCGGCCAGCCAGCCGGACTCCTGGACCCTCGCCCACTCCGCAGATCCGCATTAAACAAACTGATCAGCATCGTTTTAATGAAGAAAGTACTTAACGAATCTACCTATAATAGAAGCGCCGAACACTCGCAGATATTCTCCGGAGGGCGAGCAAACTGGTTTCGAACTGTTGTTAATAGAAGCCGTTTTAGTTCGGTTTCCACCATGATAGCCTAATTACCTGTGGTCTGTCGATAAGAGCAATTTTTGCTCTAAGTAATTGAGTTCCACTTAAGTTAGAAGCGTGTTACTTTCATGGTTAAATCATTTTCCCGAGCGGCCAGGTGGTATGATCGAAAAGTTCAAGCACCACTGCTGCCAACCACCGCCTCCGGGTTGACTTGGAAGAAAGGTGAAGCTTGGCTGAAAGAAGGAGAGCGAGAGAGATGACAAGAGGGTGGGAGGGGGAAAGAGATCGCGGCAGTGGAAGGCCGTGAAAACGATGTCAGCTCGATGAAACGCACATACGGACAGACACACACACACATATACTTAGCCAAGGGTCGGAGAAAGAGTTTAAGAGTGTCTGTGTCTGTGTGTGTGTGAGTGCGAGCGCGCACTCCGTTTTCTCTTCGGGCGGCCGATCACAATCGTTTCACGATCGAAGCGCACCCGAGAAAGCAGCAACCAGCAGCTCTCGAGCAAAAAGAGGCAAAGGTGATGGCATCCTGTAGCAGGAGAATGGATTTTCATACAGGACGCATCCGGGGCGTGTACGTGTGCGTAATGAGAGTCCACAATGACTTGCGGGAAAGTATATAGTTGCCACTAGCGGGATAACTCAGAGAAGCAGTGTTATGCTACTGTCAGCGAGGACTTTGCTTCACACTGTGCTTCTCAACTCAACCATGAAATATAGATTCTCCGAAGCCCTAATTCGTCTTGGCGGCCGCTTAATTAACTGAAAAAAGCCCTCATAAAGTCCAACAAAAACTTCATTCCTGTACCAAAGTTGCTACTACAATGTGATTAATGCAAGCCGAGCGGAGAGTTATTAATCGTAATTTTAGAAACACTTACTTCGCCAGTATTAAAGAGCCCTGTCCTTCTCGAACAACTCCGGGGAAATTATACCGCGTGCCTCTGAAAACAGGAAACTCCTATTAATGATGTATAATTGAGGAAAAAAGTAAACTGAAAGATAAATTCGTTAAATATGTATACTTCGAACGAGTGTGCTCGAGGCAGAATTAGGATGTCAAGTTTTGTCGGGTATGTGTGCGTGTGTGAGTGAGTGTGCTGTAATGAGTTCGTGTCGAGGCTGGCGTCGAGGAGAATCGAGACGATGATGAGGAAAGCGAGCGATCGTTTCAGCGACGGAATCCTCTTTCCACGAAGCGCGGTGATCTACACTTTGTCGGAGGAGCGTTGCACGGATCGCATCGGATTTCACGTGGCGTTTGTGGTTCCTCGGGAATGGATACTCGGTTATGGGTTACGGTTACGGACCCTCCGATCCACCCAAGCAACGACGCTCCGTCACTGACAACGCGACGATTTAACCCTGGACGATCCCCGGCCCCCCTTTAACTCCCAGCAATCATTGTCCGACTATTCACTTTCGAGAATCCGCCACGACCTTCTTATATAAACTTCCATCTATTAAGGTACCACATACAAGTAAATGTGCGAAAAAAATCAAATTTTCCCCAAATAATTGTGTTAATAATGGTGTATGGTGTAGGAATTGGCGATTTTATGTAAGTATGACGAAGTTTGAAACCTTTTGATGTATTACGTAAAGAGATACGAAAGATATTTTCTTAACTTCAAACACGTTTTGCTCGGAACACTGTTTGTGGGTGCAGTAACCGGCATAACTAATTCATCATTGAACGGATCAAGCTGAAAATTTCATCAGATCTTCTTCATAGGGTTATCTACTGCACTACGTAGCGTTTTTCTGCATACTTATCCCAGTTTTTTTGTTTCTATATAAAATGCAAATGCTCTTTTTTATAGAAAAAAACGATCTGATGATTATAAATAGCGATATGTTCCGCACAAAATGAAACTTAAAGGATCTGCTTCCGTAGTGCAGTAGGGTTATCTTTCTATTAAATAAAGAGCACTTGTTTATTCGTTTCAGATGAAAAATGGCGGAGCTACACTGGTTACCGCAGGCATGTTTCATTCACTATGACATTACGAAAGTTACTGTGGCACGCTAGTTAATGCAAGGATTGTAAAAAAATTTACAGAATATGTAGTTTACAATATGTACTTTAATATGTAAATAATACTTTTCCCGAAAAAAATTGATTTGTAAGAAAAAAATCGCATTTTGGTACCGTTTTCTGGTATTTTACTTGTATGTGGTACCATAATAGGAATTCTTTTGCGTGAAAATTAGTATGACTTTTAGGAACCAGATGTAACTTTATTTGAACTTTATCCTTTGGAAGACTGGTGACGAATGAAACATCAAGTGACTGACTTGCAAACATACAAACATCATGGACTGATCTTATCAAATATCCATAACAGAAACTATGCGTGAATGCTTAGATATGCAAAGAATACCTTAAATATAACACCTTTTGAAAAACATACAAGTTAATTTCTCTTCTACAAGCAATATTTAAATCAGTGAACACTTTTTTCAATTGTATTGTAACGAAATTAAATCATTTACAGCGTTTTATATATTTCTTTCGAGATAGGCAACACTTTATGTAATTATTGTGTACAACGAAATATCGTCGTTCGACATTAAAAGTGTGAATTAGAATATACACCTTGATTTAATAAGAAGAAACGAAATTTTCAAGAGATAAAATGTAAATTCAGGGTTCAACGGTGTATTTCTTTGTTGGAAGAAAAAGGAGGAGAAGCTGTGACAGGTGCGTTGAATATGCGTGAATCGGTTGTAAGTGAGAATGCAGTAATGACGAATTGGCGTGGAAAGTATCGAAAAGTAAGAATTCAAAGTGAGGGTAATTCATACGTCATCTGCGGTCTCCGGCTGGCAGGAGCGAAAGTATCCGTGGCACACTGTTCCCCGTGGAGCTCTTGTTGCCAGGATATCACTTGACATATACTTAATAAGAAAATATGACAAGTCGTAAACGAGGCAGCTCAGCCAGCTCGGCCGAGCCAGCCCATACCGAGTTACACCTATGACGCATCCCGAACAGTGCATACATACACACCACACCGCGCACCTACACTCCCTCATCCCTCTCTTTCTCTCGCGTCAAGATAAGGTGACGCGCGAAACCCCGGCTCGCCGGAAGTCATTGAATGGATTCCGCTGCAATGAAAAAAGCTCCTCTAACGGTTCCCGCGTGGCAACACCTTTCCGAACAACACCTGAGCCACGCTCAAGTTCAAGTCAACTTGAGAGAGAGAGAGAGGAACACTCCTCTAATTCAACCATTGTGGAAGCGAGGCAATTAATCTTTCGCCCGTTCCAGTAAAGCCACCCTCTCAAGAGAGGATTAGCAGACAGACTTCCGCCAACATTCGTCACCGCCGCCGGCTTCTTCCGAGCGGCAAAAATCTCCGGTAACACGTCGTCTCCTGCACTCGCTGTGTCTCGCGATATCTAGTGCATATCCCGTGGAAGCTGTGCCCCGCACGGCTGCTCACTCGTGTGTAGGATGTCAGAAACAGAAGACTCGCCGGTTAGCAGGAGGCTTCCACACTGCTGCTCGCCTCTCTAATGAGCGCGCCACTGGAAATCACCCGGCAGACTTCCGAACTTTCCGCTATAACTTCCCAGAGTATACCAAAGTGCACTCACTCAAAGGATTTTTCGAAAAACTTATATCAGTGTACAGGGTGAGTCACTTGTCTTTGAATCACCACTGTTCCATAGAAAATCATTAGAAATAACTTAGACATTTCAATTACACTCAAATGTTGTTCAATATTTGCCTGCATTTGATACATTTATACTTTTACATGTTTGAGTTATACTAACTCGCACATGAAATTTCACTCTACAGAAGCCAGTTATATATAATAATCCGCTATAAATATAGTATTATAAAATATTATCTCTTTACGTTGCTACCCATTGAAAGGAAGTCGATGCTAAAACTTGGTACAATATTCGACAATACTCCAACAGTCTACATAATTTAATACAGTCTATTGTTAAACAGAGAATATATAGTATAATTAAATAGATGTCTACTAAAAGTGGAGTAGGAGAGTTCTGATTCAAAGGCAAGTGAATCACCCTGTGCAAACAAATTGTTATTAACATAGAATCCATAACTTATAAACCTTGTCATAAAGTGGGCGGTACAGAGTCATTAATACCGCAGTAAAAAGGGTTTTCGAAATCCAACTTTACAACGGACAGCCTTAAACGCTCATGTTCGGTCCCGTACGACGAGCAGCTAGAGAGGTTCTACTGTATATCGTGGAAGAAGTTCAAAATTGATTCACTTGCCTTTGAATCAGAACTCTCCTAACCTCACTTTTACTAGACATCTATTTAACCCTTTGACTACGGCAAAATTTAATGCAGAACGCTAATTTCAACCAATGAGGTTTTAGCTGTGATAAATGTTATCTTAATGGATTTTTAGAGCGCCTATAGGCGCCAACAGTCTAGAGTGAGCGAAACTTGAAAAACGCCTAAAGGCGCCAATAGTAGCTAAAGGGTTAATTATACTAGATATTCTCCATTTATTAATAGACTGTATTAAATTATGTAGTCTGTTCGAGAGAATATTTTACCAAGTTTTAGCATCGACTTCCTTCAAATGGCTAGCAACGTAAGGAGAAAATATTTTGTTATATTATATTTATAGGGGAATATTATATATAACTGGCTTCTGCAGGCTGAAATTTCATGTGCCAGTTAACATGACTCAAACATGTGAAAGTATAAATGCATAAAATGCCGACAAATATTGAGCAACCTTTGAGTGTGATTTAAATGTCTAGGTTATTTATAATGATTCTATATGGAACAGTGTATGTTCGACAGTGGTGATTCAAGGCAAGTGACTCACCCTGTACAATTATATCCATCTCGAGAAATACCCGATGTGGACCCCATCAGGGCCACATTTCATAAACCCTAACAAGGTCAATTTCTACTCCGGATTACTTTTCTTCCCCCTATAAAATAAACTTCGCGAAGACAAGATGTATTGCAGAATATAAACTACAAAGAACAACAACAGTCAATAGAAAAACGCAAATAAAACCATCGAACAAACCGAATCACAATAATATTTGCAATTCTGACTTACAAGTTTAAGTTCTAATATCAAATATAATATTAAATCCCAAACGTCCTATCAACGAACATAAACACTAATCACAGAAGAAACTCTTTGGCTAATAAAATGTTTACAGAGCTCTTTAAAAAATCAGTGGTAATAATAATTTGTCTGTCCGAGAGAGGATTCAACGGGAAGGAATCTGTCACCTGGCGCAGCGTCCGAGGATATTGTGAGTGAGGAGGAGTAGCGAGCCGGCATTGAAGGGTCGATGGCACCGAGAGGAGCGTTCGAGATGGTGGAGAAAAACGAGACTAAAAGATCGGGGGGAGGACGCCTGTAATTATAACAGGAAAGAGGGGCGTTGTGGAGGGTGTTTAAAGTGCAGCTGCATTCGCCGGGCGCGCTCGCGTAGGATTCGCTGGTGTACATAAAGCGTGACAATTCGTTTAGCAGCCGCGAGAGAGAGAAAGAGAGAGAGAGAGAGAAGCCCACGCACTCGGATCGCACTCGACGCTCACTCTCGACGCCAAACCAACGAGCGTTATGTATGCGTAACACAAGATTTTCTCGTAAACCCGTTCGTATCTCTAATGTACTTCGCCCCTATCACCGAGTAAGTAATTACCTACGATCGTCCGGCTCGTCGCACTCTCTCTCGGGATGATTTTTAATCTCCAGCCCGGCCGCGTGGCTGCGCCCATGTAGAGATCCAATCTCGCGAAATCCACGGGAGCAGAGTCTCCCGAGATAAATTGGCTCGAATGTAATCGGGAATTTAATAGTCCACCGATAAAGGACCGACCAGAAAATTGTAGTACCTTCGCGGTGGTAACTTGTTGACAGATACGCCGGAAGTTGACAAATTATTGGAGAGATAACTTGGCTTTTTATACTTCGCTCTTACAGATGTAACGTGATTATTACAGTGTATAATTTTAAATATGTATTAATGTTAATGTATGTTAAAATATAAGTATGGAAATTCAATATATTTGAATTCTTTTTTCTCAAATACCTTTCATAAAAGGCATGATAAGTGCAATAGTTAATGAAAGATGCATTTGATATAATGAAAAACAGTATATAATTAGGAAATGTGTCTGACTCAACGAAGATGTGAGAAATCGCTTTGAGCCACTTGTGCCCCTGCAGTTCAAAGGTTGTACCAACGAACAGCAGAGCGTAGCGAGGGTTGAGTGTGCAGTTCACTGCATTAGCGATGTCCAACAAATTTTACTGTTTGCAATCGAACTTTACTAGATCTTGGTCTCTTTTAGATAGTACAATAAAGATTTTTGCAAAGTCGTTTTAAACTATGGAGTTTTTAAGAAATCAATGAATAATTTGTGGAGATGGAAGGGATGAGTGTCAGTCGGTAAGCGACCGGGACTCGGACGGACTGGCAGGATCAATGTCTGATGATGGTAAAGCTGACTTTCCATCATCAATAAAATCATGAAGATTCTTTCTAATAAACAAAGAGTGTGGTTTATGAATAAATAATCTTGCAAGATTCTTATGTCCTCTCCATATATTTATCATTCTCCTTATCGTACAGTGCACACCAAAGTACAATTCTCGAATTATCAAAACGACGCGACCTGCTAGGTCCACCTAGAGACTTTCATATCAAGAGCTGCTTGATGAACTTTGAACACTGATAGTAGTCGGAAGATGCATTACTCTACAATTTCCCTTTGGTGAAAACATGCGTAGGAAGTGGCGCGAATGAAATCTCAACGCGCGGAAAGATTAAGGGGGAAATGTACTGAGATAATGAAGCCTGTCAAAATAAGAAGCACTTGTCATTAGAATCGCTTGGCTTGATTCGACTTGCGACAAAACAGAGAAAACGAAGAAAATTATATTGCGACAATCGCGGGGAAACTATTAAAATAAATAGTTGTGTTTGCGCTTTCGAAGGGATCCCAGTTCGAGCTCATTACTCTCATTTGCAATTCGAGCCTGGATCGTAATTACCTCGGAGAGCTTGCCGATCAGTCGAATGGATAATGCGGTGGTCATCGCTTAATAGGAATTTAATCTCGTTGATTGGCTGACCTCACATCGCTAATGCCCTTATGATTAGTGGATAAGTAAACAATTTAATTCACTTCCCTCGTTACCACCAATCCTTTTTTCTCTCTCTCTCTCACTCTCTATCACTCTCTTTCTTTCTTTCTTTCTTTCTCTGCCCGCCTCTTTCGTGTCTCCGCAAACACAGCTACCAACGAGGGGCGCAAAAAGGAATGGAAAAACCGGGGCAGCTTGGAAAAAGGAACGGGGGCAACGGGCAATCGTTATCTAATAGCTTCTTCTTCATCTTCTTCTTCTTCAGTTCGCTTAAAGCAATTCGCATAAACACACATTCGACGATAGAGAATTCAGATGGTAATCGTAGACGTGCACTCAACGAAACGACGGCGCAGCGTCGGTCAATCCGGCGATCCACGCAACACGGACAAATGGAACTTCTCAACCATCTATTAATGTCTGCCTCTCTCTCTTTCTCTCCCTCTCTCCCTCTCTCCCTCTCTCTTTCTCTCTTCAATCCGCCCTTCCGTCGACTTTGAAAACACCGCAAAATATACAAGCGCCTTAAAACGAGTCTTTATTACTAGCTAGCTAGCCTAGGGAGACGAGCAGGACGTGTCGCGAGCGAGCAAGTTTGCCCAATCTCGCCTTCACTTGGGTGAGCTTTGCCAAGGTAAGCCCGTCACTGGCGACACGGCGAGCGCGCAATTTTCGAGCCTGTTCTTATCGAGATTTGACACTGACGTGGAATGGTCCCAGGGGTGGTTTGTGAATGAGATTACACGGCAAAACGAGAACAGGGTGGATGTACAAATCTCTCGATTCCACAGAGATCGCTGGGGTGAAAAGTCGACGAGGCAAAGTCCCTGCAAGTCGCCGAGAGAAAAGCGGAAATGTGTGTGTTTTTGTACTTCCTGTACGTTTCAACAAAGCTCCATTCGCATAATGCATTATTAATATTATTAATGAGTATATCATTCGTAAGTCTCAGAATTGAATTATTCGCAGGACGTTTGCAATAGTGCACTTTTGTGCACGTATCTTATTACTGAGATTCTTGTAAAAGTTTGTAACAAATTTGTGTGGGTTTGCATTTTACAGTTTGGATGTACAGCATCCGACAAAATAGTTGTCACAATCTGCAAAACAGCCGCCAGACAGAAAATTAAGTTTTGTACCATGTACAGGGTCACTTGCCTTTGAATCACCACTGTCGAGCATACACTGTTCCATATAAAATCATTATAAACAACCTAGACATTTAAATTGTACTCAAATGTTTCTCAACATTTGTCTGCATTTTATGCATTTAGACTTTTACGTGTTTCAGTTATGTTAAGTCGCACATGAAATTTCGCCCTGCAGAAGCCAGTTATATATAATATTCCCCTATAAATCTAATATAATAAAATGTTTTCTCCTTACGTTGCTACTCACTCGAAGGAAGTCGATGTTAAAACTTGGCAAAATATTCCCTCCAACAGACTACAGAATTTAATGCAGTCTATTGTTAAACAGAGAATGTATATGGACCGTTTATTGTGAAAGTGATGTAAGTCCATTTGCAGCCCGAAAATATACATTATTTTTGTTGAATTTGCCCAAAACAAATTTATATAATCAAATTACACTTTCGTCAATCAGTAGAAATATTGCCAGGCTTGATACAACTAATCCATATTTTGTCATTGACAAATATGCTAACATTTAATTTTCTCAAAACAGTAGAAAATGGACTTACACCACTTTCAAAATAAACGGTCCATATAGTGTAATTAAATAGGTCTAGTAAAAGTGGGCTAGGAAAGTTCTGATTCAAAGGAAAGTGAATCACCCTTTACACACGATATGCAAGACTTTCTTAGGAGGTTGCGACAGAAAGTCTCCTCCCCTACAAGGGAGCTTTTACAAAGTCATGTATAACAGGTGCGCATAGTACAAAATTTCACTTTTTATTCAGCGAACATTTTCTAAATTGTGACAACTATTTTGTCGGATGCTGTAAGTTGATGGAATTTCTCTATTGTGAGTTGCAGAGAGATCGCCTCGATTGTACTGTGGTACTGTGTGCTGGATGGACGCAGTGATGGAAAGACTTAGAAAGTAGGTACGTATTCTTACGTATAGTGGCCGTGCAGGGTGCGAAAGTCGGAGCTTCGAGGCTTAATGTTTACGAGAGCCTAATGACGATGCTCGCAATCGAATGGGATGACTCGCCCCTAATCTCGAAACATACGTGACACGCCATCGACAATTATTGAACAGCATTCTTACAAAATCGCACTCGAGAATGAAAGCCTGCAATAATCATGAACATATACAAATGACGCACTTTGTACAGAATCCGGCGTGGCACACTCGGAGAGCCAAGAATATTGGCCCGCTCGCCGCCAGGATTCCCTCTTCTCTCGGAACGCTTGCCACCACCCAGATGCTCTTAATTCTAAACCAATGCTGGGACAGATGGTCTCGTATTTGGGAAACACGCTTCCTAGAGAAACCTTAGACGCGCGCACGTGTCCACGCGTGCAGACGCGTCTTTCCAGCCGTGCGGGGAACAAGAGAACCGGAGAGATAACAGCCGGAAACTTACCTGCGCTCGTATCACGGCTGAGGAACTTGCGCTTCCTCTGCAAGCAAGCAGGACTCCGGGAGAAGATCGGGATTGTGGAAACAGTGGGAAACAGAGAAAATGATAACGCAGGATTAACTAGTCCCTTGGAAGTACAAGTATCCAAATTCTATAGAATAAAGCATTTTTTAGTAAATTATTCGAAATAATTATTAGGCATGAAAATGAAGATAGAATTGTTCATAAATTAGTATTCGAATGCAAAGTTCAACATCAAGTACCTCCTCGAGTTCAATTCTCATGGATACGTTGGTCATTAGGAACATAGGAACTTCGATGACTTGATTCCCATTGAGCTTACGATTATTTATATACTTTGCACACTGACAGAAGAAGATTCGGGACGATTGGGTGAAGAGAATCGCGAAAAAAAGAAGCAGGGGATCGAAGGTTGAGAAAAATTGTGCGTTTATTAATGAAGACGCCGTTTCCAACCAATTCCACCTTACCCAACTTGCTCTCGTCTCTTGCGCGTGCTTAAAAGTTCGGCAATAAGTGGCGCGCGCTCCATCGGCGCCACCGCCTCCTACAATCATCTCTCCAACGAGCCGCTCGATTATCAATCGACTTATACTTCGCCGAGCAAAATCGCACATACACGAGTGCTTTCAAAGATGGAGCAAGACATTCGGAACCACTGGAAACTTCCTATTACGCCGACAATATATTACCAATAAATTAGTTTCAGCCGCGACACACACAGTTCGGTCGCAATTTGGTTCGCCTTCCTTCTCGCTAACACCATTTGCACGAATAATAATGGCAAGTATAATACAAATCTTACAGAAAAAGAGAAACGATTCCCGGGAGTTTCTCGCGTCTCTGGCCAGGCTTGCATATGTACGTGTGTGTGTGCTTGTGTCTGTGTGTTTGGTCTGGTAGTTCATCTCACCGAAGCGAGAGAACAGAGCACGGGGGTGCATGGCGTGTGGCATGGACCGCGTAACATCCATCCGTCCGAGTTGGTCGGCGATGGGATTTCTAGCCGCCTGCGAGAACAGGGATCGAAGATTCGAGAATGCTCCTTTCTCATTTTTGCCTCGACTTTCACATCATTCTCCTTGAGGTTTCACCCTCTCCGTCTATTTCGTCTTCGGACTGCTTCTCTTTCTCTCTCTCCTCTCTCATAAGTACGCACGCACGCACGCGATTCGCACCCTGCACCCGCGGGGAACTTAGTACTTACACGTCTCTACGTGCCATTCACGTGTATAGTTCGTGTATACAGTTCATCCCTTCTCATATTTATAGTTTATATTTATATTTATATATATATATTTGCATATATATAATTATTTATCCTCCGATCCTCGACTCGTGGCTATCTATATATTATCTACAGGGCAGTACCCAGACGCTCTGTGTGCGAGACTAGTCGCTTGTGCATTACTGATTTCCCCTCGCCTCCTCAACCATCATCATCTTCTCGGCCTCTCGATCGAGTCGAGATATCTCGATCTCTCCTCTCAGTCTGAGAGTCCATCGAGAAGACACGAGACTCTCGGCCTCGTAGTTTCCGTTCCGCTGGAATCGTGGGATCGACGATTGTTCGCGTTTCTTCGACATCGAAACGTTTGGACCGTGGCGTAGAAGACTCTATCCTCGACAAGTCATCGGGAAGTCTGTCTCTGTCCTCAATAATATATGTACAATCTCATTGACAATGAAAGCACAATCTTTGGCGTGAACTCGCGAGGAAGGAACTGCGCCCGGGAAAGCACTCCGCGATGGGAGTGCTTAACGAGGACTTTTAAGAGAGTAGTAGCGACAGATTTTGCACAGCCCGAGTCCAAAATGCGGAAAGGAAGAGTCTGGAAAATGAAAGGCGGCGATTGACAGACTTCAGTTTTCATTCCACCGAAAGCAATGCTAGGCAAAAAGCGCTGGTTTGGTTTTAAAAGAGAGATTTGTGCGTTGGCGTCTAGGTGTGATGGCTCGGAGTACTTGCGAGGAGGACTCCTTTCTGCTCGAATCTTCCTGCCCGAGGAATCAAGAGAGACACAGCGTCTCGCGCGGTACCAATAATCACAGCTCCCCAGTGGAACGAGGCTAAATTTACAACCGATATCACACATCGAAATTAACGAGCTAATAGAACTCGATTAAACACTAGAGAGGAATGCACTTCCACGGGAGGTCTGAACGTTTCGCGTTTGAACGTCTCCTGAAATCGGACACCGAGTACCGCGGCGGACACTCTCCTTCGCCCGCTTGCGAGTCAATACTGCCAAAGCTCGCGAGCGAGCAGCTAGCGAAAATTGTTCGGGCGTGTACGAGGATTAATAAATAGTCCCTAAGGAGAGGGATTCGTGCGTACATTTTCCTGAATGTTCATCTCTGGTCGATTATTCGGAGAGAAGTGAGAGCCGAGGTACAAGGTGTTCCGATTCCCGTCGAAACGACGCTGCTGGTCCAGATCGAATGACGATCCGCTCCGGACGAACTCTTGTGCTTAGGCCATTTATTAATCATACACTCTCTTTCTCGCGCGCGCGCGCGCGCGCTCCTCACACGCTGACTAGATTGATCTCCGCGATTAGATTTCCCTCCCTCGGCGAGGTGCCAGCCAAAGGCCGGAAGCCCGCTGCTCTTCTTGCCGCGGCAGCCCTTGCAAATCGTGCTTCCTCCTCACTGGCAGTAAT
Source organism: Ectemnius continuus (assembly GCA_910591665.1). Taxonomy (NCBI): domain Eukaryota; kingdom Metazoa; phylum Arthropoda; class Insecta; order Hymenoptera; family Crabronidae; genus Ectemnius; species Ectemnius continuus. The sequence goes on along the minus strand of OU342868.1, from coordinate 10,666,842 downwards.
TCGATACTCACTACGGGGATGACGGTTCCCTTATCCAACGACGCGATTATGATACAGTGACGATCGGCCGGCGGCCAAAGAGCCATCGCCGGCCATTTTCAATAGCTATCCTAACTTAATAGAAAACGTGAGAAACATGGAATAATATCGCGAGCCAGAGATCTCCGCTTCGACAAAGTCCCCGCTCGCGCGATTCGCCGCTCCCGTCTCTGCTTCTGCTGCTGCTGCTGCTGCTGCTGCCTTCTCCGGCTTTAGAATCGAGATTTCAGCTCGGCGTGTTTATGCTTCGGCCCGCTGTCACTCGGCCCGCGCGGCCAAACAAACGCAGCCCGACGTTCTCTCTGTCTCGTTCCGTAAATACTTCGCCCTCTCCTCCGCATTCATCCGCCTCTCTACGCGCAACTACTCTCGCTTCCTTTCCTCTCCGCTTGAGGACACGTTGCACCGATTGCCTGGGAATCGAAGTGCGCGTCTTAAGGTGGGTATACATCTGCCGAAGCGAGCACGAGCACGAACGCTAGACAATAGAAAGCGGCACATGGGCACGGTTTTCCAAACAGTTTTCGAGTGCGTTCGGCCCACCATAAGCGCCGAACGCCGGTATACACTTGGCGAGCCGCGCACGAACAATCACATTAGCATTTTCTCAAGAGGTTCGGGATAGGTTCGCCGCTGATCCACTGAAGTCGGATCCTGCCCCGAGCACCAAGGAGAATCCGCAGACTAGTTGACATATTCTTATCCTGAACACGGTCATTTTGTCCTATAATTTCCACCTGATGCGTGAAAACCGTACATTGTTCCATTTATAGCATATTTATAGCATAGAGAAGGAAGAGAGGCCATGCAGGCCAGACTGCCCCACCCCCCATTGCGCCCAGCAGTCTTCCGAAGTATGACCTACCGTTTCCACCGGCGAACTGATCATCCGGATCGCGCATTAATCGAATTTATAACTAAATTGAAGTCCACACCTACAGCTGGCTTTGTGGCCCCTCTATCTATTCTGCTACACCCGACACCCGACACTGCCTCGAAACACTTCTCTTCCCCTACTCTTTTCTCAAGCGGTCGTGTTTGGCTGCCCGGTAGCATTGTTGAAAGCTAGATGACCCTCTTCAAGGACCTATGCGTTAAGGGACCTAGAAGGTTTCGTGTGTTAAGGCATTCGCCGTGAGTTCGCCGGAGGATCCATAGACGATCCATAGGACCTTTTCTAGTGTTCCGCTGAAGAAAACTTTGGACCGTCAAGCATTCGTCGAACGTTCGCGCTCGTGCTCGCTTCGGCAGATGTATACCCACCTTTACTCGATCGACACACCGCGAACAAGCGATAGAAACATCGATATTTAATGAATACTCCAAAGAAAACTCAAGCAATTCTTGACGAGCCTCTTGAATGAGCAAGGTGAGAATGTGTGTTAAGGAGAAATGGTGGACGCGTGGTCAGGCAATGTCGTGCAAATGAAACCCCGTCGCTCGGTGGAGGTGCGCTCGAGAGATTAAACACTTATGAAACGATTCTTTCGCGTGGTCCCCTTGCTAGTACGTAGTATTAGTGAGTGGGCGTGCATTGCCCTTAGTTATGTGTGCGACAACACCTTCCTCGAGTTACTTATTGTAAAAGACGTTACAAATCAAAGTATCCAATAGCCGGACGAGCGCTACCATTAATCTCTTCGTTCAAGGAACGCGCGCGCGCGCGCGCGCGCCACTCGAGAGAGTTAGTTGCACTGAAAGCATCGCAACCTTCGAGGAAATGTTAAAAGTAACTCGTGCATCTCTCCGCCTCTTTCCGCACGTGTATAAACAGTGTTGGTGCTTTGATATCTGAATGAAAGCCGTGAGAATGTGCGCCGCCGGTGAATACGCGTCGGAGATTTCATTTGCAGTGGACACTCAGCATGCCGAATCGTTCGCTCGAAATTAATGAAAGCTCATCGATACGTGATTAAGGAATATTGCTTCTCCCAGCAGATTCTTGTCTGTGCTTACTCTTTGCTCCGTCTTGGAGCATAGTTTCTTTGAGGGTAAAATGGGAAAGGAACCACTGCCAAGGAAACCAGAACAGAAAGAGGAACGTGAGATGAAGATGAAGAGGCTAATAGAGAAGAGAGACACGTAAAAAGAGAATGTATCCGAGCGAGAGAGAGAGAGAGAAAGAGAGAGCGTCGTACACGTGACCAATGTAAGAGGAGTTTGAGATCTTCCTCCGAGACGAACGTCATCCCCAGGCGAGCGCGCGTCCACGGGTCTGCCTGCTTTTCGGTCCATTCGATCACGAAATTTCGTGAACGATTCTCTCTAGTCAGAGTTCTCGCTTCGGATCAGCCTTCTCCGCACTCTAGGATCCTTTGACGCGTTGCGCGCGCGATCGGCTCACTTTGGGGAAAGTCCCGATTTCCCAATGATAAAGGGTCTCGATTGGCGCAGCCTTCCGATCGAAAGGGTTCCTTTTAAAATCCCTCGGTTCAGTGCTGCGGCGATCGTTTCGCCCTGCGTTCCGACACTGAACTTCCAGGGAGTCTATCTCGATCAACGGATATATTCCCTTTTCCCAATGCCGAAAGGTCCTCGGAGACGAGGATGCTGTCGTCGTCTCCTGTCCGTGATTGTGGAGGTTCGCGATGACTGGGATCGCGCGATTACGTGGTGCCCTTCTTGCCCTTCGACTTGGTGTGCTCTTCGCCGGTGGGACTCGGCGGGCCGGTGCTCAGCCGCGCCACTCGCCGATACATCTCGCTGTTGACGAATCGGGGATAGGAATCCCGGTGCATTAAAGTGTAGATCTGCAGCTGCGCCTCGTCGAAGGCGTTCGGCGTCGGTTGAATCAGATTGCGGTTCACGATCTCCCGCACCCGTGAGTCCAAGCTCACCTGGAAACAAGCCAATTCTCTCGGTAATCAGAGGGCCCTGCTTTAATCAGGGGCTTATGCTCCGCGGAAAATCTCCATCACTCGCCAATCATTCCAGTCACGAATTTCGAGCCATTCCGTCTGGCCAAATCTCTCGACGTGATTTATTTTCTACTATTCATTTCCGGCCAATTCAATTGAAAATTCATTGCCGAATTAGGAGCGCTCGGAGAATTTCTGGGTCAAATTAATCATCTTAGCTGGAACTTCCATATTATTCATGTCCAAGAATTAGAACTTTAAATTTGTATAAACTAATGCTTGCCAATTTTTGGAAATATCTAGTTAGCCTTAACCCTTTTAAAATATAAATTTTTTAATTTAAAAACTTCAATTGAATTAAAACTAAAACTTTCTTTTAAAACACCATAAATATAAAACGTAACAAATTTTTTCAATCGTGTTGCAACGAAATTAAACCATTTATAACGTCTTGTAAATTTATTTTGTGTTACGTGCAACGATATATCATCGTTTGGTACTAAAAGGGTTAATACTATTCGTTATAGGGCGTGGAAAGAAAATGTCTAGAAGAGTGGTTGGTGCGAGAGGGTAGTTTGAAGGGTTCACTCACTTCTTTCGGCGAGAGTATGGATATGTACTCATTATAGATGGAGTGAGCCTTCTCCTCGATCTTCTCGGGATTGCTCTCGCGCTTGAGCTGCTCGCACTCGAGCCAGAAGGCGATGTTCTCCTCGCTGTACTCGCTGATGAGGAACTCACGGAAGAGTTTGCGGCCCGCGGCGCTTCTCATCAGCTTGTCGAAAGACGAACCCCAGGAACGCACGTCTTCCAAGCTGCAGCATTCTATGCTACCGTCGAGGCCGTTCCCTGCTCCGCTCAAGTCGCCGTGCTCCCCGACACCCGCGTTCCCCTTCTTCTTCCCCGGCTCAGCCCCGCTCGCCGAATTACTGCCAACAGCCGCCAAACTGTGCAAATCAGTGCCGGCCGCCCGTTAATTTCCTCCGCCTAACATTCTTTAACCTTTAGAGGACCGGCATACACATATGAGAATCTAATCCATAGAAATCTGCTGTTCACTAAGTCCATTTCTCCGTAGATATTATCATTCAAAATCATCAGAAAAGCCATAAGAATACAGTAGAAACTCTCGAAGTGTATAAAGAAATTCGATTTTTTTTACTAACAAATTTTCCGACCGTTAGGGACCGGTGTTGAATTTTTATAATGTGCGCCTTTTTGTGATGCAATAGTTTATTTTAGACTCAGTTAATGCGTCGTAGTTTTGGCTGTCAAGCTCGCTCTCTGTCAGAACTGATATATCTGAACATTTCAGAAAGTGCATTACAGATAGTTTCTTTGTTTTTTTGATAACTCTCCGATTAACTAGATCGAGTTCGCTCAGAAGAAAATTATTTTCAACAACCGGCATGGCTCCTATTGGGGCCGGAGAAAAAAATGGTGTTCTAAACATCATATTCGACATAGATATTACAAATATAAGTTCAAAAAATGACGATTTTGGCAAAAAAATGCCGGCCCTCTAAGGGTTAACCCGACAACTTCTATCAATCGCTAGTCTTTTTCCTATTACGCCCTCCATTCGTGCGATCTCTAATCGTTCACGGTGAAGGATACGTATGGAAAACACATTTATTTGTTTTATAATTGTTTTACTACTAATTGGAGCGAAATATATCTCCAAGTATATAGAAATACCTGGCGGAATTTCGAGATTTTAATTATTTTTAACGAACGTCCAAAGGTTAGAGATCGTTGCTGGATAATTGTAATAAATAGAAGCATGGATATTCCGAATTTTATAAAATAGAAAACTCGCGAGGATAGAAGGCTAAAGTGATCCGAGTGGTATAAATTATAGAAGCGCGCGGCTGATCCGTTAATTCATGGAAACGGGAGGAATGTGAATTAGGTTGTTCCCGCGGGTCTGAGATCCCAGTTGGCGGCTGGGAATCCATCCAATGTAAAAGTTAATGAGCCCTATCGATCGATCCCTGCTATCCCGAGTGGCGAATCCCTGTAATTATTCAGGAGCCGATAATGCGAGTTGCTAGTCGTTGAATAGGAGAATATGCAGAGGAGAAACCGTGACAGATGAAAGACACGTTTCCGGGTCAACGGGCGGTGTATCGGAGTGGCCAAATATCGGCTGGAATTCAGCCGCTCTCAATCAATAGGGCGGACACTCTCTATTACATGTGCCGGCGTACTCCGCGGCCAATTAAAATAATTGGCAGAATAATACCGAGCGGACTTTTATATTCCAACCTAAAGTAATTACCGGGCATGAAAAAGATCTTGGCATGAAATCTAGTCGTCGAAAAAGCTCATTTCTCTCTCGTGGCAGGTATCAAAGCCTGCCAATCTCCTAATACACTCGTGCCGACGAGCTGTTTAATTAATATTTTAGCATCGCGTGGTTTCACTCGTAATACGGGGAAATCCAGCCGCGAGATTTACATTAAACACCGTAATCACTATTACCGTTTGTGGAATTACATTGAGAGGAACTAGTGAATGGGCGCGGCATGTAACCTGCTTACCATTTATTCCTGCGTGCCGCATGAAACACAGAAAGGCATTAAGGTAAATAGATACGCTTGAGCGATCACAAATGGGTCATAGGTTCGCCCGATGACAATGGACTCGTGTCGGCCCTCGGCAAAACTTGTTAATCCCTCGAACTGCCAATGAAATTAACCTACCAGCCATGTTAACACGAAAATCTAATAACCCGCTTGGTTAATTGTAGTGCGCGCGGCTGAAGTTTCATTGTAAATCCTCGGGAAGAGGGTTGCTCATTAAATTAGATATGAATTAGATAATGGGGCGAAGGTGGGTGGGAGTGAGTTAATAGTGAGGAGCGGTAATACCACGAGCAACTGCAACAACAGCACCAGCAGAGGCAACAGTTGTCCTTCTTCGAGCGGCCAATGGACGCCTGGCGCTGCTGCTGCTGCGGTTGCTGCTGCGACGAAGCCGACTGCTGCTGTTGCTGCTGCTGCTGCTGCTGTAGCTGTTGTTGTTGCTGTTGTTGTTGCTGCTGCTGCTGCTGCTGCTGGGTGGTGGCATGCTGCGACGAGGAGCCGGACGCCTGGCCCTGGCTCTGCGCTCGAAGCCGGCACCCACTGGCGACACCCTCACCGCCCCCACTCCCGTGACTAACGCCGATCCCCATTGCAGTTGCACCAATTCCGCTCGACATCTGCCAATCAAACAGCTCATTTTTAATCGTAATCACAATCACAGAATCATGTACAGCACGCGACGAAATAGTTGTCACAGTCTGCGAAATGGCCGCCGAACAAAAAGTCAAATTTGATAGCTTGTACAGGGTGATTCACTTGCCTTTGAATCAGAACTCTTCAATCCCACTTTTACTAGACATCTATTTCATTATACTATATATTCTCTGTTTAACAATACACTGTATTAAATTATGTAGTCTGTTGGAGCGAATATTTTACCAAGTTTTAGCATCGACTTCCATCGAATGGATAGCAACGTAAGGAAAAAATATTTTATTATATTATATTTACAGTGGAAAATTATTGGATTGACAAGAAAGTGATTTCGGTTTGCGCAAAGAGGAAACCGAAATTCTAGATTAACATTCTTTCTATAACTTTGATTCTATTGAGCTGTAAAGTAATGCTTAAATTGGGCTGTTTAGTAATTTCGGTTTGTAAAAAACCGAAATTACTTTCTTCCCAATTCAATAGAATAGAATTTATAGAAATAATATAAATTATATAAAAAATGTTAATATAGGATTATGTACAAACCGAAATTACTTTCTTGCCAAACCAATATATATAACTGGTTTCTGCATGGTAAAATTTCATGTGCAATAAATGCATAAAATGCAGGCAAATGTTGAGAAAGATTTGAGTATAATTTCAATGTCTAGGTTATTTATAATGATTTTCTATGGAACAGTGTATGCTCGACAGTGGTGATTCAAAGGCAAGTGACTCACCCTGTACACCCGGTATGATGACTTTCGAAGAGCTCCATTTTAGGGGAGGCTTTCCTCCTGTGCTGCCCCCTAAAAAAGTCTTGCGTACCGAGTGTACATCCTACCAAATTTTACTTTCTATCCGCCGGTAGTTTTGCAGATTGCGACAACTATTTTGTCGGATGCTGTAAAGTTGTGATAGTAATAATAACAATTGGGGTGTCAGGATTTTCTGGTCTATTTTCAATTTAACCACTAATGCTGCCTTAACACGTTCGGCGCCATGTCACCCATATTTGGCTGACACTCGAACATCTATTTGCAGACATATTTATTTCGACAAAATTAACGTTAATAAACATTTTTAACAAGGTGTGGCGCAAGAGTTAAAAATTTGCAACTTCGGCGTCGAAAGTGTTAACTCTCTGGTCCGCCGATATGACAGTCTCGGCTGTCCACTTCGCACTGAAGATCATCTCGGCCTAAGAAACAGAAGAGGATGTGTCGGCTTCACCCCCTCGCGGAAATTCGAGCGTCGAGGTCAGTCAAAACACGCGGAAAACAAATTTCGCATTATCGCTTCTACATTGGCGCCTTACAATCATTCGACACGTTTCAAAAATTGTCTCTCGAAAACCCGCAGTATGGGAAGTGAATGTTCAAGGAAGGATTTTAAATCAAAGGATATTCGAATCTTAAGGAATTGAATTAATACGATTTTGAATTATGGAATCGTAATAATGATCTAATATAATTGTAGATTATATATTAAGCAGAGTTGAAATAGCAATTTAAATCGAGCGCGGCTGACGGGACTGGGGAATCTTTCGAGGAGGAATTAAACTCCACTGATGACTCAATCCAATCGCAGCCAACTTCCTCCATTCGGCGTTCTATTCAGCGCGGAAAGAATGAATTAAAACTTTCGAATATCCTCCCGGCGACAGTTTCCCAATGATCCCGCGCGAGCGCGCGCGCGTAGTGCCACAATGGTTGCCATTGGAATTGGGTCACTAGGAGGGAGGGCCGGTTTTTCTGAAAATTGGAAGGCAATCTGGATTATTGGAGAAAGGAAGTACGCGAGCCACGAGCAGAGTTCATCTGGAGGGCGCTCCTCCTCCTCCTCCTCGAGAGAGAGCGAGCGGTGCGCGAAAAAGCGTAGCCTCGAGTCAGTGGGTGCGAGATAAAGTTGTTAAGATTTTAATTGAGACTAGCCGGCCGTACGATAATTGACAGATAAGCCTTCAAAAGGCAGCCAATTAGTTTGGATGCGATTGTTGCACGCTCAGCTGCCCCTATTGATTGCCGCCCGGTGTATATTTTTAGGAGGACACGCGACTTTCTCTCCTCGCCCCTACACACACACACACACACACTCTTACCGACAAAACTCAAGAAGCAAAAGCTTCTCTTCGAAAAACTCTCTTCTCTCACACTGATTCGCCTACACCTGTCAAACTAATTCGATTAACTCCCAGTTGGATACAATGTTTTATTCACGCGAATATCAAAATATATATTGAACAAGTTCGGCCGCAATATTAACGAGAAAACGCATTTATTATTCCAATAATCTGGAAAAGTCCCGGCAACTTCAAGCCTCCGGGCAACAAACATTTTTATTGTATTCGAATTTCCCGATAATCTGAATTTATAATTTCGCAGTATTCGCCAATAAATGATTCTGCCTCGCCTCGCGTCTATATTCGAGGCTGTTTAAAAAACAGTTTCACGATTAATTCAGTTGGCCGACAATAGCAGGGACGTTTGCTGTATGACACAAAACAGCTTTGTTCCTTGATTAATGCCGGCGAGAGTGCACAAACACCCACGAACACACACACACACACACAGAGACACACGTATATTCAAAAGGCAGGAGACACAATGACGGCTTTACCGCACGATCGTTACGTTTGCGGGAGAGGAAAACGAGAGGGCTGTATAAATTTCATGACAGTCGGCGAGGGGACGACCCACTTCGCCGCTTTTCGCGGAAGAGAAATGCACTCCTTTGTGTACAAAGGGAGCCCTTGACACTTGACTGAAGAACAAGCCCGATGCACTCTGAACCTCCACTTAAATGGCACTTGTCTATAGAGAGCTTATATACCTGGACCGAAAGTGCTGACACCGCCGTCGCCGCCGCCGTCGCCGGAGGGTGAGGGGCTTTTTCTAAAGAATGCAACAAGTAACGCTAAACGAACATATTCGGCCGAATGTATTATTAAAGAGAGTCCGCTCCCTGAATACCTTTGACTACGTGTACTTTCCAGTATTATGCGGTTTAAAGGAAAGCGCCACTCGGAAAGTGCATCCCTCACTCACGACTAACCATTTACCAGGGCTTTCCCGGTTCCTTTCACTAATGGCCCGCACTCTGAATAACATTGCTCGCCAAGAGTATGCTAATAGACGGAGGGGGGCGAAAAAAGCCGAGGGAGACTTTTGCATTTGATATGCTGCGCGAAGATTCGCCGGGTTCGCTGGAGCTGCTTGCGAGCGGCCAGAATTAATTAGAATGAATTACAGGTGCAAGTCGCATCTAGGTCAGAGGAAAGCGTGAAGGAGTCCATCGGCGAGGAAATTAATTAAGGGAGTTTTCTGGCTAATTTACTTGGAGCGAGTCCCGCGCGTACTTATGCCTCGGCGAACATGTGAAACCTTTACAAAAGCCTCCCTCCATCCCTCTCTCTCTCTCTCTCTCTATCTCTCCCTCTCTCTCTCGCCGCTCATTACGTAAGTGGCGCATAGTTCACCGCCTGTTGCACAAACCCGCCACTCGCGGATACTTTAATATCCGACATTCTTCCTTACGAGTACACCTCTCTGATTGCAATAAACCAATTACTCAATTACATTTCTCCGCGTACTTTGAAATTAAATGGCGGAATTACTCGGCTGCAAAGGAGTTTGCAGAGAGTAACAGAGAGAGAGAGAGAGGAAGCTCGCAATGTACCGAAGTGTACGGACGCAGGGAATTAAAAAGGGAAAACTTGCTCTTCCCCTTAATTCTAAATAGAAATTACCGGGAACTCGGCGGGAGAAGTCTCCTCCATTCAATGGAAAGAAGCGAGTGCTATTTCGGCGAGCAAGGGGGAGTCGCGCTCGCGCGCGCCGAGCCGAGCTTTTTCCATTCATCTCTCGCGGGCGCAGCACTCTTCCGAAGAGGCCGAGAGTTTAATTGATGTGGGCGTCATTGGGTATTACGCGCGAATACACGTCACCGGTGGAAGCCGGGCAGAGATTTGCCTCGGAAATTACGTGTACTGACAGCCGAGTTACATCACTACGTACGTGCGTGCGTGCGTGCGCGATTGCCGCTGGTATCTCTTCCCGTCTATCTCGCAGACGTCGAACTCGAAATCGGAGTGTGTGCAGACAGAAGCAGCTGGTGGCTGGGCTCAGGTGAATCACCATCCGCGTCTAAGAATATACCTTTCAATGCTTGCTATTATATCCTCGCCCTACCACGCCGCCAATGATAAGGCGAGCGAGAGAGCGAAAGAGCGAGAGAGAGAGGTTGGGTAGTTCCGTTAATATTAACGCCGGAAGGAAGTCCGGACTGTCCAGGAATCGAGTGTCCGATTCATTGCACGCGGCGGGGTTTTCCGTGGACGCCCGCGCGCGCGCACGCGTTGCTTCTATGCACTATCAGAAGAAATGACCTGATAGAGAAGCCAACAGCGCACATGGAGCGAGTCGCGTATGTGTACGGGCAAACAACGCGTCCACACATTCCAGCCGAGCTTTATTTTTACGCGATCAGGCGAATCGCCGCCTCTCTATCGATAATCGGCTGTAGCATCGATTCGCACGATAACCGCGGCCGCCGTCGGCGCACTCGAAAACAGCCGCTTACGCAGGACGTGCCCGCCGATTGATAAACAGCAGCCACTGCTCGCGAGATATACAGATTTTTCGCCGCAGTTACCGCTCTACGGACCTCTGGGAAAAAGCCAAAAGTGACTTTTTTAAAAGCTCCGAAAAGTAACCCTGCTAAAAGCTTTCCCACTGTGAAATACTTTTAACTAAAAATCAATTCGTACTGTTATTTCATTCTAAATATGATGTTGAAAAGTTGTTGCGTATTGGTAAAGTAATAAATGATCCGTAATGGAAAACACGTAAAAGCAATATTCCGGAATACGAAATTACCGCGATTTTGAAGGAGCGAAATTCAAGGAGATTGGTGTGAAATCTCGCTAATATTTCCAATCAGAGGAATTCGAGGGCTATCGCCTTCGGATAGCCTGGTATTTCGGCGGTGAGCCGCACGCGAAAATACTCCCCGAAGCAGCCACTATCCGCGCGGATAAACAAACAGTTTAAAAAAAGCCTGGAAGTGCAGTGGGTGCGGATTTTAGGGAGGCGGATGACTGATACGCGTACGGTCCAGAGCGCCGCCGCCGCCGCCACCGCCGCCACCACCGACGCTGCCGTCGACGCCGCCGCAGCTTGGAAAACTGCCCAAAACACCACTCGGCCGGCGTTTACATGTTATGAAAAGTGTACTGAACCCACACTCGAGCTCTCTGACGTGCCCGAATAGTTGGATCGATCGGCGGCTAATGCGGAATCTGTTGGTCCCCATCGCACTCTACGCTCTTTTCCACCTTCAATCCACCCAAACAAAGAATCCTCCTCTTAATGGAAAAGCGTGCGCAGTAATTACACAACATTTCCCGACACTTGTTGATGGGCAAATAATAGCGCCGCTCGCGCTTGCTTGCGTACCAGAAATCTCTGGCACAAGATCTTCCCGCGATGATTAATATTCGAGCGCGTACTTGCCAAGCTATGTATTGAGATGTCAACGTTCCGGGGCGCGCGATGAATGCGTGCCGCACGCAATCGCAGAACACGTGTATAGCACACGTACGAGAGAGCCTCTAAGCTCGGCCTCCATTAGACATTTCAGATTTAGCTTCGTGCCCGATAAGAGTGGCGCAAAAGTGAAATGACTCTCGCACTCTTTCCACGTAACTCCATCTGTCTAAGATTTCGCTGGCCGATTAGCCTGTCTAATGCATATCCTCGAGGCGCACGAACTTGGAGATTAGTCGGGAAGGAGGAGGTGCTGGCTGCTCTAATTGTGTCGTGGCGCGCGCGGGTGCTTCTAGGAGACGCGGCAGGTCGAAGCGAGGGTGCAATCAGCCTAGTAATTAAGAGAGAATACGCTCTGATTCTATGGGGAGGTGGATAAACAAAGGGTGGGGGGATTGGGGCGTTTGATAGGAAAGAGGGAAGAGTTTCGAGTAGTAAGGAAGGAAGGAAGGAAGGAAGGAAGAGTTTGAGACGGTGGGCGCGCAGCCGAACGTAGGTCGACATCGGCTGCGGTGCTCAATCGATATCGCCTCACCTCTATCATGTTCCATGCGCCCGAAAGCGAGTCCAGCTCGCTTCCCGCGTTCTCAAGATGAGGCCTTGGGGGGTAAAGGCGCGAGCGCGAGCGCGCCGCCCGCCGATGAGTAACCCAATGTGATCCTTAGCCGGGTCCAGCCTTGAGACTGGGGCCTCGATGGGCCTCACCCGAGCCCTCCATCATCCTCCCAGTGGCACGCACAAGGTTCAGCCTGCGTCGGCCACCGCCAGTTTTCAAACTAGAGCCGTGTCCGCTCTCCTCCTTCCTCTTCGCGTATATCCACCGAGCCGGGCAGCACATACACCTAAGTACACACTGGACAGCCACTGCTCGCGAGAGAGCCGCTTCCGCACTCGAGAGGAGCCACTACGCGATCGGCATTGGTCCTCCTCGCACTCTTCCACCACCGCCGCTGCCGCTGCTGCTGCTGCTGCTGCTCAGACTGAATGGACCACCATCCTCCCGGCGCATGATAGCCCTTGCGCTCGCTCGCTCGCTCGCTCCCTTATCGCAGCCCTTCGAACCTTCTTCGTGCTTTCGGACCGTTCCCTCCGGGGCCCTCTTTCTCCACGATCAACATCGGCACCACCACAACCACCACCACCACTACCACGATTCTTCCACTCACTCACGCCTCCTCTCTACGATTCTCTCTATCCCTCTCTTTCTCCAACTGCTGGCAGTGTGCTTATCCAGAAGGAGGGTAGTCCCGGTAGTAGCGCTGGCGCGCGCTGCTGCTCAGTGCTCGAGGACGAGGAGGACGGCAGGCGGCGAGAATATCGCTTGAAGAGGGCGAGGAAAGGAAGGCGGATGCGCGAATGCGAGGTCGACGTGGGAGAGAGAGAGCTGGGGCAAAAGGGGGTGAGAGATCCTCTCACTCAATGGCGGCTTCCACGACTGTGGCCACCACCGGTGGCGAGATCCCTTCTTCCTGCTGGATCTGATAGCGAGCCATCATCGCTCCTCCTCGCTGGTGTACGCCCGGCTAGGTCGGCCCAATTTTCAGCCTTTCGAGCTTCTGCCTCGCTCGAATACCTCCTCGCACCAGGAGGGCCCCGCACCGTACCCGTGCCGCGATCGAGACGAGCTTTTTTCTCGCGCTCTCTCCCTCTCTCTCTCTTTCTCACTCTCTCGTTTGCTCGTTCGTTCTCTCTCGTGCTCCCGCTGACGGACGAGGATTAAGCGCCGGCGCGCTCGCTCGCTCGGGCGCTGCACTCCGTCAGCGACGATCGTACTACCGCCTCCTTCCTTCGGGCTTGGTCGCGTGGGTGGCCGAACACGGTGCTCGCCGCCAGGTCCTCCGCTACGTTGACGGAATATAAATAGGTCGCCGTGGATGTTTGAAAACGCGCAGCGACGCCGCCGCCGCCGCCGCTGCCACTGCCGCCGCGCCGCACTGAGATCTTCTTGAAGCTCGGAGAGCCAACGCCGCGCACAGCTTTCACGGCTCCGACAACACGCACCACCACTCGCTCTTCTTTCGTATTCCTTCTCTTTCTGCTTGCTTGCTTGATTTCTCTTCCCCCCCTCTCTCTCCCTCTGCGTTCTGTCGTTGCCGCAAGCTCGCCGCAATTCACCTTGCTCGATTCATCGATGACAGTTCGCCGGGCTCCTCTCTCGGGGGCCCGCTCGCTCGCTCGCTCGCGCGTGCCACCCGCACGCTCCCCACGAGCGCCGATGGATTGTTAGTCGCGCGAGAGTGCTGTCCTCGGCCTCGGATTATCCAACAGTTGAGAGAGAGTGAGAGAGATTTCGAAATTAGAGAAACCGCCGACTACTCTCTGCGAAAGAAGGACGAAAGAGTGTGTGCTGGCAAGAGAGAGAGCAAGAGAAAGAGAGAGTAGTGTACGGCAAAAAGGAATAGAGAGAGAGAGAGAGAGGGAGAGAGAGAGAGAAGAGGTAAAGCGCGAAGCCTAAGCGGGTCGGTGCGCCGGTTATTGATTGGCACAAGTTCAGAGCAGAGGGAGAGACGAGCCCTCGGCGCTGTCCAGCATGACAGCGGCCTGCCCGCCACTCTATCCTCCAGGTACACCTTTTACATTCGTCTCCTAATCCGCCCAAGGTTAATTAATATCGAGGGATTATCTGGGAAGATTGCGAGCGGCGAACCTCGACGACTGCCACCGTAGAAATCAGCTCCCCTTCCACTCTCAATTGGCGAGTGGAGCTTCCCAGTTTTGATTAGTTATGACCGGGACAGCCATTAAAGGGACGGATCGCCGACCATTCGATACTTTCTTCCTGTTAAGGGATCCGGCTGGCCGCGCCGCGCCGGTTCGACGATTGCCGGATCGAAAAGTCTGTCGGAGGCGACGGTGGCCTCTTAATTCGGAGAATATAGGCCGATGGACAGTCGATCGACTGTAATCGGCGGCACCCTTTTCGATGGCAACTAGTCACACCCGATTCCTGTCACGAGTCTCACCGTCTTCGCACTGTGTATCCCGTGTCGTTTCCCTCGGCCTCTCCGCCCGTTACTCCCACAGGCTCTCTTTCTCTCTCGCTCTCTCTCACTATCAGTCTGTGTGTGTACGTGTCTCTGACACACACACACGCTCTGTCTCTCGCTCGTTGGGATACGTTGGAGGAGAGAAGAAGAGCGAGCGGCCGAGAGAGCAGTATGGGGTGGGCGAGCGCAGGTGTATCACAGGGCGGCGTTATTGCCTCCTTCCGGCAGCAGGTCCATCCTCAGAGGCAGGAACGGCTCCGATTTCGAGGAAGGACTCACTCTCGACTGGGGCTCTCGCATTCGTTGGCTCCGCTCGCTCGCGCGCCCACCGCTCCACGTTCGCCCCGGTGTGTCACGGCTAGCACACGCTCTGTCTCTCTGTCTGTCTGTGTGTGTGTCTCTCTCTCGCGTACACACATACACACACGTATGCACAGGCAAGTAGCAGGCACTCACACTCGCGCGGAGAGAGAGAGGGTGGCTGCCACAGCTCGAGCGGAGCTCCACGACCCGCGAGGAGCTGTCGTCGGCCTCTGGCAGCGAAAGCTCCACCAATATGGCGGGTTGTGACACGCGCTATGTGCGTCCGTCCGCCGACCACTGTTTCCCTTCTCACCGTCTTTCTCTCTCGCTTCCTCCCGTTCGCGTTTTCTCTCTTCGTCTATCGGCGCCGCGCGCGTACGTATACCTTCTCTCCTCTCCCGACACACTCGGCCTCGGTAACGCCGACGCGAGGCGCCGCGACGCCTAACTACCCGGCGCGGACCTGCCACCTCCTCCAACCCGCTACCGCCGAGCGACGTCGACGCCGTAGAACGCCGACGCGGCCTGGAACAACCTCGTCTCTCTTTCTCTCTCTCTCGCTCGCTCGCTCGCTCGGCCGCTTCGCACCGAATTTCAACCCGCCGCCGCGCTCTTCCCTCGCGCTAACCACGAGTTCGCGCTCGCGATTCTACCAGCGAACGACACCCTCTTCTCCTCCTCTCTCCTCTTCAATAACGCGCGATCCTACACTCGCTTTGTCCCTCTTTGTATCTCTCTGTAACTTCTCTTGGAAGCAGCAACCCTCTCAAACACACACACACCTACGCCCAGATATAGTTGGGCGGAGCGGCTCGCCGATCTGCAGCGGCGAGTGTAACCCTCCGGGCTGATTTAGAGCTTGCACGTTGCACGGGAAACTGGGCCAACGAGTGTCCTGTCTATCTAATTGCTTTAGGGGATACACTGACTGCTATCTGCCAGTAGCAGAGTGCGCTAGCCTCACTCGAGAGGAGAGAAAGAGAGAATTCCTCGTGGGGATTTAACGCTGTTACCCGGGATGCAGGAGGTCGAAGGCTCCCTCTCTCGCTCTCTCTCTCTCTCGCTGCTTGGCTGCCCTTTGGAAGTCGGCCAAAAGCAGCTGCGCCTCTCGAGGAAGCATGCTGCCACGATATACACACACTTAGGACATCATGCGATAATGGAGATACCACTTGTGCTACGCCTCGAGCTTTCCTCCCCCCTCGACCCGCCATTCAACTAACTTTCGGAGTTTAGGAGCGCGGCTTCCGCGCCTCGCTTAATCGAGTCTATTGATAACTTTCGGCTCTGTAAATTGTTAAGGGTGCCTGGCGGGGAAAATAGCTGAATAGACGTGGAGCAGCGCTGCTCCCTGTATTTTCGTGCTCATTGTACTTGACCTATAAGTCGAGAGCAATCAGCCATGGAGAGATCGTCACAACAGGTGTTTCTTCGGGCTAGTGCATGACGCCAGCACACACTAAGCCTCGCAGTAAGAATGATCCCCGATGACGTGTGTGCCTCGCGTGAGCAGAAGCCTGTTACGCTCCAAGTCGATGTGTAATTCTTCTCTCGTCTTATCTGAATGGAAGCTACGCGACTTATTGGGTTGTTCGGAAAGTAATTTTGTTTCAGTGAGAACATGAACCCATATGTCGAGCTTTGAGGTTAAACCTAGGCCTTTCAAGTGGTCATGAACAGTTGGATTCGAGAAATTTAACCTCTCAGCGATCTCACGAGTTGTTATTCGCCGATTTGTATTAATAAATGCCTTTATTGTGTCTTTATCAGCTTCAATTGGCCTTCCAGAACGTGCATCTTCAAGATCAAAATTGCTGGATCGACATTTTGTAAAGCAATTTTGGCACGGATAATTCTTTTCTTGCTTGAAGAGCATTTTTACCTTTCCGATAGTAAAGAAGTGATATATGCCGAAAACGCTGCTTTTCACTCTCCATATTTGAAAGGGCACCAACCAAAAACTACTGTGTTGAATCAATCGGACTTTTTGACTTGAATCGATCGGACTCAAGTGTGAAGTTGGGTGTGAAAAAATGCAATTAAATCCTCTATCGGGAAAAAACGAAATTACTTTATGAACAACCCAATAATAAACAACTGACAAGTCTGTCGTGTAACGTGTCTCGTGTTACTTGCTCGGAACTTCGAGATTGTCAAATGTCCTGGAATAATCAGTGAGAGTATTTCTTTCTTGGTAGGTTTCTCCTCTCCTCTTTTTCGAATACGTACGAGCATTCATGGATTCGGAGCGAGAGCGTTTACCCCATAACGCGCAAAAGCATCGAGTCCCCGACGGACCGATCGATTCTCCCGATTTTATGTGCTCCTTTATCGCCCAAGAAAATTACAAGCGGCCTCATAATTCTCCCGTCTATCTCGACGCGTGTCTGTGCATGGCGATAGCCAGACTGCTCCGAGAAATAGAACTCGATCGTTTATTTTAATGGAATTTGATGCACGCCAGAGTCCTTTCGCCAGATTCATCACCGAGCAATTCCAGTCGACCCGTTTTACTTTTTACTCGCCGCTGCATTTTCCGTACCTTGATTTCTGAACCAAAAAGACGCTCTTGCATCTAATATTACATTTATAAAATCGTATATTAATAACAATTTTACCAAATTCATTTAATATGCACGTAAATTGAATACTTGAGTCTAATAATTCATATGAGTCGTTCATGGAAAAATACTGGCGGACGTCGGGTAAATCAGATGACTAATCGAAAGTGAGCTTTAGGAAAAGAATATAAGAACACTGGCGCAACGAGCTCGATTGTAAACGCGTCACTTTCAATGGAAAGAGTCGGAGTAGTACTGTGGCAGATGTAATAAGAGGGGTGGGGCGGGGAGGGGTTGCATAAAGTAAAGCGAAGAATGGATCCCGTCGAGAGTCCTGTCCTCCACAAATAAGGCAGTAAGGAATACTGCAAGGCGTCCTGGAAAATCCAGCTTTATTCTCCCCTGGTTCACGATAATAGCGAGAATGGAGGCGGCCATTATAGCCGGCAGTATAAGACCGTACTATCGGGGAGGGTTGCTGCTTCTTGGGGACAAGGCAGGCAAAATAAGAGAAAAGAATAATATAGCCCGCCCGTTGAATAACATGTTTACTTCCACGCACAAGGATAGGGTTATAATCCACGTGCAGGTAGTTGCACGCTCCGGCGAAAGAGAGAAAGAGAGTTTAGGATGATTCTCCCCGGTACAATTCCAGACTAGATTTTACCACCCCCTTCGCTTGGCTAAGTAGCTTGGTTCAGTAATCCCCGCAATTGGCACGAGAATTGGAGGAAGCGATCGACCGGCATAACAAGAAACTCGATCGCAACCTTTATTCATGCGACCGAAGATGCTTTCCTTTGTCATCCGAGTCGATGACGCACTCTCACCCTTCTTAACACCTGTATCTTTAATGGAATAAAAATATCACTGGGCTTCCGGTGATATTCACGCGAACCTTTAATATTCTTCCCACGAGATTGCTTTATACAATTTCTCTTGGAACTATAAAAAAAAGTTGATTTTAACTAAATGGAATTACTTTCAGCAACCCTTTTGACTTTGTTTACTTAAGAAATAAGTTATCTGAAAATGATTGAAGAAACATGTTGGATCGCTGCTCCGTCGGAATGCTTGCTGAAGATGTGTCGTGAGTGTCTGGTTGTCGACTGCTGGTACTCAAAGTTATATGTCCAGGGGGAGTCACCGGGAACGTCAGCGGGAAGACAGCGAAGCGATCGTCTCGCTGGCAATACAGTTACCTACACCTGAAAGCCGCTCGCATCCGAGGAAGCTTTGAACACCACTGGCAGAGAGACAGGCGAGCGAGCGAGCGAGCGAGCGAGGCTCGTGGGATCCGACTTCATTTTTACGCCCAGTGAAAGGACTCTTCAAATGAGCCGTGCCGCCTCTCACTCTGCCTTACCAAAAAACAACACTTCGCTCTATGCTTTTAACAATAGCCATAAAAAGGGCAACTAACGGGAAAGATCCGGAGTATACGCCGAGGGGTGTAAAGAAGAAGAAGAAAAAAGAAAGGGCTCCAGCTAGAAACTTAAAAGCTATTATATTCTACGCGCCTTTCCTTCCGCGAGTGGGAATGAGAATCTGAGAGACGGCGAAGAAGCTGCTGCTGCTGCTGCTGCTGCCGCTGCCGCCGGAGAAGATGAGACCTCCTCTCCTCGTACGCAGATTGTATCGACCCACATTGCAGCCGGTTCTCGGATGCTCGGGAACGTCTCTGCACTTAACGAGATTAATAGAGGTATCGTGCGCCCGCTTTCTTCGATCTGGCAAATTGTGTCAAGGATAGGAGGATCGGGGACCAAGGAGTGACTGCATTGCATCAGGCTCTGCAGTGAGCTAGGGTCGAAGTTGAGAACTCGAAAATATCATCGGGTGGGAGGGAGCGGGCGAGTGAGGGAGCGAGGGAGAGACGGGGGGAGGGAGGGAGGGAGACAGGGAGAGAGAGAGAGAGAGAGTGTGTGCGGGCAGGACGAAAGAGGACCTTCGTTGTCCCTTGGCAGGCGAGGCGATGCGAGGCGAGGCCAGGCGTACCAGTCCCTTCCGAGGAAAGGTTGCCTCGGCAAGGGTCTCTTCGAAGGGCCTCTCTAAATTCCTCTCCCTCCCCTTGGCAACGAATCCGCCCCTCGGCGGGCAAGCTGCGTCCCGAACACGTGTAGAGAGAGAGTCAGCCGTGCAGGGAGGCCCAGCTGCACCCTGTGTGTGCGTTTAACGGAGGAGGCATACATAGAGACACCGGCGTGTACGTGCACGCGCGGGCGTCGTCATCGTTGGTCGTCGTGTCGTCGTCTCCGTCGTTCCTGGCGTTGGTGGTCGTCGTTGCTAGATGTCTGGAGGGAGCGGGAGGAGGGTCGGGAACAGGCTCGACTGCTTCCCCTAATACTGCAGGATTGAATGGGCGAGGAGGGTGGTATTGGGTTCCCTCACCCCACTCCCAACCACCCACACACCACTGCCTCCAACACACCCGCGCCACCCACTTCTGTCCTCCTGCCACCCCGCCTGCCCACCCACTCGCCACCCGACTGCCGCCGAGGAAACAACCTGCAACCGAACCAGCATAGCGTTTCCTCGAACAACGATTTCTCCATCCACCTTCCAGCCCGAGACCGTCGCCGTCTAGGAGAAGCGTGAGTACAAACTCTTATCGTATCCCTCTTCAAAAACGCACTCTCCTCGCCTTCAACCGCTGCTGCTGTTGCTGCTGCTGCTGCTGCTGCTGCTACTTGCCTAGCCTCCGCGCGGCTCCTCTTCTACCGTAACTGTCTTCTCTTCCTTCGCCTTCCTCTCCGTCCATCCAAACACCAGCCAGCCTTCTTCCCCTCGCTGCTCCCATCGCACCCATGGTACGCGCCGCTTCGCTCGCTTTCGCACGATCCTCCCGAGCGTCGTGCGTCGTGTCTATACCTGACACGACGACCGGTTGTCTGTCCTACCTTGCTGCGTGCTCTCGTCGTCATCGTGCTTCTTCTTCTCTATACTACTCTGCCGTTCTCGTCCCGTCCTCTCTACCGATCGACGTGCTCTGCTCCGCGGCGTTCGCTTCTCGCCTTCCCTCGCGAAGGACACGCAGGGGCGGACTAAGCGCGGGCAACGGCAGTGTGCACACCTGCGGGAGAGAGAGAGAGAAAGAGGAGGTCGAGAGGCAGAGAGACTCACCGGGGACAGAGCAGCGCCAGAACGTTTCGCGAGTCTGCTCTCCGCCCGGAGTGAAAGGGAGAGCGAGAAATGGACCGCAGCAGCAGCAGCAGCCGCGCGAGCCAGCACCACCAACAGCAGAAGCAGCAGCGGCAAGCCGTGCGATTGGCAGCGGCGAGTAGGAATACTTCTTGTCAGCGTCGACGACGACCACCGTGCGTGCAAGCACACCAGCGGCAGTAGAAGCACGCGGTGTCGTACGTACTCGCGCCTCGCCGCCCAGCCGACAACGTGAACAACAAACTCTCCGGTCGAGCGCCGCGACGCCGTTAGGAAAGAAGAAGCGCGCGAGTAAAAGTGTCGCGGCGGCGGCGGCGGCGGCACGAAAACAACGGAGAGGAGGAGCTACCGGAAGTAGGGGCAAGCAAGGGCGCCCGCCGGTAGAAATAACTGGATTCGAACGGAACGACGACGGCACGGCCTCGTAGCTCAGCTCGGCTCGGCTCCGCCACCGACTTTTTCAGCCGTCCGCACTGGAACGGCGAGACACAGAGCCGTCCGCCGTCCTCTCTTCCGATGTGCCGCGAACGAGTGAACAGCGCGGGTGAACGTGCGCGAACGGCAACGAGCAGCGCCAGCTCTGCCTGCTACACGAGTCTCTTGTTTTCCCCGGCGATGTGTGCCGCGCGGCGACGCCTGCACGCGCCGCGACGCTTTTCCGCCGGGCTCTCGCGAGCGCAAGCGAGGAAGATCGGCCGACTAGCACGAAAAGAAGGGAGCCGTCTTTCCTCGGCGACGTACGTACTATACTCTCATATTCTCTCTACCAGCCGTCTCTCTTCTCTCCTCTCTGCATATCCTCAGCTCGCCAGTCTCTCTGCTCTCCGCTCCGCTCTGCTCTGTGTACACTCTTCCATCCTCGTCGTTCTATCAAGCCACTCGCTCGCTCGCTCTACACGCTACTATACGTATACATGCGTAGACAATACATACAAGTATCCGTCTCTCTGTGGCTGGCGCGCGGCCGTTTATATCGGCGCCGGCACATACTCGCTCGCGTACACACAAGTAGCAGCCACGCGCTCTCTCGCGCTCGCTCTCCGCTCCTCGAGAGTCAGCCAGCAGCAGACAGCAGCAGACCTGCCTGCTGACGCTCTCTGGCTGCCCGCTGTCCTTGGTTCGAGCCGGCAATAATTTCCGGCTGAATTTGAATGGCGCGAACGTTGCGCGCGCGCCTTTTCTCCCGAGCGCCTCCGCACCGCCGCTTTCGGCTTCTACTCTCCTCCTCCTCCACCTTCCATCTCTCCCACTCTTCCCATATCAGTCTGCGCCTGTGTCTGGCGTAGCGGTTGCTGGCGGGCATGGATGTGTGCGTGTGCTTGGCCTTTTCTTCCACCCTCTCAAACGCCGCCTCTCCGATCTTCTCCTTTCCTCCCGCATCTGCTTGGGTGCCGCCGGGGGGACTACCCACCCGCACTCCCACTTCTCCCGGCGGCTGTCCCTCGCCGCCAGTGGTTCCCAACCGGCGCAGAAACACCCGACAGCAGCCCAATACTACTCCCAGCCTAGAACACGAGTATATGTGTGTGTGTATGTGTGTGTTGGCCCTCGCCGCCGCCGCCGCTTTCCACCATCTGTCGCTGCGACGGACGGGACGTGGCCCCGATCGTACACGGAGGGGAATATTGATTTATACCTCGGCACTCCAACCCCTTCTACGAGACGCGAGCGTTACCACCCTGCTCGCCCGGTACACACATGCATTCTCTCTCTCTCTCTCTTTTGCCGTCTCGCCATCTCTCTCGCTCTCTCTCTCTCTCGCCCCTCATGTACATGCTTATCGCTCGCTACGAGGGTTGCCTGTCTCTCCACTACCCCCCTATTTCACTCACGCAGCAGCCCACCCTGCTCGCCACCCGATCAATACAGACGCGCGCGTCCCTCCTCGCTTCCAGGCTGCTTGCTCTCTCCTACCCACCACTGCCGCCTGCCACCCCTCATCGCCGCACAAAGCGAGCAGCCCTTTCCTCCTCTCTGGCCTTCTACGCTCGCCGACCATCAAAATCCAACTGTCGGACTTCGATGACTGTCTTTTATAGAGTATCACACGCTCAACTATGCTTTTGGACGTTTCCCCTTTTTTAAGAGTAAGGGACGTTTGTTTTAAGGCGCATACAATGTTGCGTTGGGATAAGCTCGCTGTTTTGTATAAGATTTGTCTTGGTTGATTGTTTTAGGTCGCTTTAGGTCTCCTAGTTTGTAAATATGTATTCTCATCGCGTGTATGTTGATCGATGTGGCTCCGAGGACGTTTAATTATTCCGCTCCCTTATATGGCGCGCGTCGGAAATTTCCATCGGCGTCTTGTAGCTTTTTGTGGAGCAGTCTCCTTTGAGTACCAAATTGCATTTACGAGTAGCTCTCATTAATCCGAAAATATTCGGAGCACCTGCGCTCTGCTGGCTGCTGGTTCGAGAGAGGGGTGGGTGAATAACACTAGAGTTTTATCATGCTATTAACCGTAAAAATGTTAAGTGCAAGGAGAAGCAGTGTTGGTTGTACTGATGTGGCGTAAGCCGCGCGCAGAGCAAAAGGGTAGTTTTTGAAGCACGCGCGCTCTGCCCTGCCCTGCTCTGCCTTGCCCGGCGTATTTCCATAAAATATTAAAGTTGGCGGGGCGTAAGCGCGAGCCATTCATAATTTCCACGCTGCGCCGCCACCGCCGCCGTCGCCTCTAAAACACAGAGCGCCGCCCCGGGCAACATTATTTGCAAAATTGATGCGCTATACAGTAAACTGGAATATGTTGTCGCCAACAAATTAGTCACGAGTGGATGTGACGGGACAAGCGCGCATTAATTGTTGCTCCCATGAAAAACTGACACGAGAAAAAAAAACGGACCGCATTATACGTTACTGTATGATTTCGAGCGGGCAGAAGGAACCAAGGGAAAGTAATGAATGGAATTGCGCCGAGGCCGCTTCACCCACCCTCCGGTATTTTTCCCAAAGTCTCGCGCGCCTCGCCCGACCACGACGCAGTTCCCACAGGGCCTTGTGAATTGAGCCGGGGGCTGAAATTAAGAAAGTTCCGAGCGGGCGGGAGGAAGACGCGTCACTATGAGAGGAAGGATATCGGCGAGCAGCTCTAAGATTATTACCTGTGCCTCGGTCATAACTGTGGACTTTCTGTGCAGGTAGTCGGCCGGCTCGGAGGGGAAGGTTTACCGTTTCAAGGATATAGTGGGTGACCACTAAGGGCCTGCGGCATGGAGGGCAGCGGCACCGGAATTAGCAGGCTCGACTGCTATGAGGATATGTTCAAGGAAATCACCCGAAAACTCTACGGCGAAGATCCCGATCACAGGAGTAAGTCGAATGAATATGTATCATCGATTTCGGCCGAAAGAAATATTGAATTCTCCCTACCTACCCCCCATTAACGAGAGAACATCCACTCGAGAAACGTTGCATCTATACGATTGACCCTCCCTCCCAGTAATTACATTTCCCGCGGTGACTTTGCTCGGCCATACTGCCACTTACGTTAAGGAACTTACGCTCTCCTCTTATTGGATTGGTCCGAGTACGACAAACATAAAGGGAATTATTGGTAACGAGCATCGATCGGAAGGATTCGAAACTCTTTGAAAGGCATTATGGCAAAGGGTTTTCTTAGTCGGTAAATCATCGTTACAGCCTGTTATGTCTCGCAATACTCGCTCGTTCTTTAATTCATCTTAATCTCTGCCCCTCCCATCCGATTCCCATTTAAGACGATATTAAAACGGCTCGAGGAATAATCGCCGCTTGTTTGCCGCAGCCTCGAGCGTGCAAAACGAATTCGAGACGTCGGTCTCCTACAAGAACGACGACGATACCGGAAACGGTACCGACGGCAGTGACGACGGCAACTGGACCTGCGAGGAAGAGCCGCTCAAGGGAACCGATGGAAGCCGTATCGCTGCCTATCACGCTGTTAAGGGCACATGGAGATGCTATGAATGCGGTGAGTAGTCCCGCAAAACTCTTATCGGGCACACAGCTGCTTCACAGATTTATTGACCTTAACAATCCTTATCTCGGTCCCCGGGAGGAATGAATTGTTTGCGTGGCTACTAAAAGAACAAAACGTCGATCTGTCGTTGTTGAAATTAAAGATCCTTTCCAACCTTTCCATACAACATACAGAAAAGTTCCTTTTAAACCCTGTTCCAAAGAAATTTTGCTTCTGAATTAAGCTCATCTGTTGATACAGATCTGCGCTACTTTTCTATATTACGAACGGCACATTCATGCAACAATTACGCCGTTGTATTGTCAGGGGTCTCTCTTTCTCCCTCTGTGGGTCGAGATCTTTCGAGAAAGAGAGAGAGGGAGAGAAAGAGGAGAGGGATCAGAATCCGTCGCAAATAGAGAGCGTATCAGTCGAGTAACGGGTCAGTAGGCGCGAAAAGCTGGGGAGGCTAAATTCACGCGGAATTGAAAGGCTAAACAATAGGGGTGGATTCTCGCTGCTAAGCTTCTCAGTTCGTCGAACAAAAGGATTTTTATGATCCCGGTAATTCATTCCTAGTAATCTCGCGCTGCATCCTTCTCCTCCTCCTCCTGCTGGCAGCGCCACCTCCACCCAGCCAGTTAATCCATTACTTTCACCCAAGGACAACAACTGGAGTCTCAATAGCGAGGGAAAGAGGGGGAGGGGGGGAGAGAGAGAGATAGATAGACTTCCGAGTATCTCGAATTAAGTAGGAAATAGAGCAGTATTGCTCGGCGCTTTCCGAGAGATCGAATTTCAAGGACCAATGGATTTGGTGTGTTTCCCCGACAGGCGACGTGATGGGTGGTGGTCCACGCGAGGTGGCCGAGCACTTCATGGAACTGCACTCCTCGAGGATCCTGGCGGACGACAACAGGAATCGGCATCATTCGCCGCGCAAGGACTACCTGCAATCGGAGCTGAAGGTGGAGGACGTTGTCTACTACCTGGAGAGGCTGCGCGAACGCGCGGAAAGGGGCGCCCCGCCATCGAGGCGGACGCAGGAGACGCAGACCGTACCTGCGGCATTGTTGCCGGTCACGTCCACCTTCCTCCTGCAGGAATTACCCTCCACACCCGCCCCCCAGCACCTCCACCAGGTATACACCTCCTCCCGACGCGCTCCTTCCTCGCCCGAAGGACGCTAACGAGTTCATTATTAGCCGCGTCGTCACTACATACACTTCGTCGCTCTCGTGTTTCGTTAGTCCGTTTCTCAAGGGATAATGTTCATCTCTGAGTCTCCTGCTGTACGTTTACACCCCTTTTCTCTCTCCACTTGCTCTCCTCTTTTCTCTCAGTGAATCTCTTCTCCATTGTTGTATCAGTGCCGATCTAGTTCTTGTGTTGTTGTTGTTGTTACTTGTAAGGATGTGTGATGTAAGGTTGTAATTGTGTGTCGATTTGCAGAACACCGCGACGATACCGACGTCAGGAGCGGTCTCCGGAAGTGGGAAGCGTTATCCTTGCCCGTACTGTCCCTACGGTACCGACAGGCGCGATCTCTACACCCGCCACGAGAACATTCATCGCGAGGAGAAGCCGTTCCACTGTTACATCTGCTTCAAGCCGTTCAATCGTGCGGACCATGTCAAGAAGCACTTCATGCGAATGCACCGAGAACATGGCTACGAATTGTCCAGGATACGTAGGCCGGCAGGATCAGGTGCGCTGAAGCCTGTCAAGCAGGAGGCAGGCACTGCGAATGCCGGAACGGGTAACACCAATGGCCAACAAGCCCAACAACAACAACAGCAGCAGCAACAGCAGCAACAGCCGCAACAGCATGCTAACTACTCGTCTGGCTTCAATGGTAATAAGAATTACCAGCTCCAGCCGAACCCCGGAGCCGCTGGAACGGCGACTACCGGGGCCATCTATCAAGCAACGTCCATGCCAGCGCCCGGAATTATACAGCCAGATGCTGCAAATTGTGCGAGCGGCAGAAGGGTGCAAAATGGAGGTTGCAACAGCAAGAGCCATCTTAAGGGTGGCACGAAAGGTGCTCAAGAAAGAAGGTGAGAAGAAGTTGAAGTATGAAATTAACCTGTGAACAAAAAGTATTGAAAGCAAAGTTCATCAAAGTCCTCTGAATCTGTATAAATCTACTCTGTGAATGAATGCGATCGCTTTCGAATTTCGATCGGTTAAAACGTCTCGTTTCTCCTACAAACTCCTCTTTCGACGGTTGACGCTTCCGCGCGTGGGAAATTCAATCACTAGATTAAACAACTGTTTGTGTTGTGTAATTGATCGAGCTTTTAGATTGGCCGCGAATCAATCCCCGGGGAACTAAAAACAACAGATTGGAGGGATGAATAAGTGCCGAGGTGTGCGCCCGAACGTAGACTATTTCTATCGGGCAATCACGTTCGATTCGCCGCTTAATTCTATCGATAGATTTGCTCTTTCTAGTTTCACTTGCATTATGATTCTTTTCAGGTATACCTGTTGCTACTGTTCGTGGAGTGGAGTGGATAATTGGTGCCTCAAGAGGCATTTGAACACCCACTTGAAGCCTTTTGCGTGCACGCTCTGCGAGTATAAGGCCGCGCGGGCGGAAAGGCTGGCAACGCACGTGTTGAAGGTGCACAATCGAAGGCAATGCTCGAGATGCTCCTTCCTCGGCGAGGATGCTGCCCAATTGCAAATGCATCAGTTGCATGTGCATCGAGTTAGCACGGCGAATGCACCGGCTACCACGACGGCGCAAGTGACACCGCCGAGTAATCGCCAGCAGCAACAGCAGCCTATACAGTAAGCGAACTGTTTTGCTTCTCGTTTTAAAGGTGCCCTAGCAGCCAACAGAGAGCTCTGGTTATTCCACACGAAGTATTTGATTTAGCGTCCTAATTAATTTAGTCTACTTTAGTTAAGAGACCAATCGAAACTGTTTAATTGATACTCGATCGTTTCGTACGCTCGCCTGAGTTTATTTTTTAAAGAAATATTTGCTGTGAGAGTTATCATCACTGACGGTGCAAGCTCGTCGGACAGTAATTGAATCAATAGCAGTGAGAGAGTGAAAATATGGCCGAATTGGCAAGAGCAGGTCGATGCGCCTATATTTTTCGGGGCTCTCTGTGGCCGCTCTAAAATATCGCTAAATATATCGAATCGCTCCCATAGCAGCTCGTTAGGAGGCGATTCATGCGAATGGATATTTATTGATAATTATGAAATTTATAGCCCCGTGGGAGGAGGACGACCGCCACCTGGTCCGCCAGTTTTTCCGGCACCAGCACCGGCAATTGCACCTGCTACCACCGTCATACCGCCGACCACGATACTCGGGTAAGCATCCCTCATTGCATTCCTTGTTCATGTTGTTACTTGGTTCGTTTTATTTGTATTAGCTGTATTTTATTCTGTTGCGTTTCCCTACCTTGGCTCTTGGAATACGAACAAGTTCAATGACAGTTTGAAGTCTCTCTAGATTACCTACTTTTTCTAAAGCGGCTCAAGTTAATGAGCGATTAATATTGGTTAAATGTGTCGTATTCTAAGAGTTCATAAATGGAATCGACTAGATTATTCAGCGTATGTAAGTTCTGTAAATGTTTAGGAAGTTTATTTGCGCATACTGCCTGAGCGTTTTCGTTATTCTTTCATATTTTGAGTTCTCGCCAGGCCGTAAGAGTGATGTGATTTGACCACAGGTCGTGCTCAGTAACAATTGTGATGATAGTCTAACAATCGTAGCATAAAGCTAGCTGAATTATTTCTCGAACTAGTAGTAAAGTCTCTCTAAAAACGACCTGAGTCAAATCCGTCGCCGTCTCGCCATCAGTTGGTCACCACCACCCTCTCCTCTTCCCGCCGTATATTTTATGTTACGTTCTAGCGTCATTTTTTGTTACCATTTCTCTCAAACCCAAATGAAAACTGCGCGCGAGTGTCACGGCACGCGTTAAGTATCATTCGCACACACACACACACACAAACACGGCTTGCTTGGCATCGCGCGTCACTTTGTGTGGGCGCGATGGAGAGACACCGTGCACGTTCTATTTGCCCAGGCACGCAGAGACACGCACGCACAACACTCACGCATCCGTACGTTTTGTTCTTGATCGAGTTTTCTGTTTGCATAATTAGATGTGCTATGTGTACCGTAACTTTGTACTGTCTTTTGAACCCTGTACGTTCCGTCGCACGACGGACGCTCATTCACTGGTAGAAAAATGACGCGAACGTAACTTATGGAACAGTGCCGCGGTGGTTGCAGCCACGAGATGGTAAAGTCCCCTGCAACTGCAGCGACAATGGCATACCCCACGGAAGAGGAGAGACGCTCGAGCGTAGGCGAGCGCCCGTTCGACGCTCAGGATGACCACAGCGAGGGTGACGACGGCGACGCCGGCGACGGCCGCCGGTGCCCTTCCAAGAGCAACGAATGCTGTCGCCAGCAGAACTCGCCCGGTCTCGATAGGCGCGTCGCATTCCCAGCCACTTCTATCATCGAGAGTGAGCTTAGGGAGCAGGAGAGTACTAGCATAGCTAACAGTGATTTTACACGCAGCGACCAAATGATGTTCGAGGCCAAAGACGCCGGCAGCATCAAGTATGCCTCGTCGGACGAGGGCCAGAGTACCAGAAAGCCGAATGAGAGACGCTCCAGGAAGCAGAGCCAACCGAGGAAGGTGACGGGCGTCCAGGACTTCGAGGACGAGGACTTTGTCAGTATGACCAAAGAGGACGATGCCAACAGGCAGGAGGAAGCGACGCCGCGGCCCAAGAAGCAAGGTATGAAGATCAGCGACCTGAGGAACATCTATCGCCGCCGATTGAGGAGGAAACGACTGCTAAGGTGCCACGCGTGTCCGAGCGATGCACTTGCACGCGGCAAGCCTTATCACACCCAGGCCTCTTTGGCGCTCCACAAACTCTGGAGACACAGCAAAGTCACCAAGAGCTACGTGACCAAGGCTGCTCTACCAACCTCGCAGATCTCATCGATCACACTCAAGGCTACTGTCTTCACCAGTCCGAGCTACGGCTATCACAGATAACATTCGGAAGGGATGAGGAGATTCGAGGACACAGGGCTACCGGGTTCCTGCTGCTTTCTAGCTGACTGCAGCTAACTTCGTAGCGGCGAAGGGTGATTTTTGGATTCAGGGTATTCTATTCATACTGGGGTTGCGTTCTTAATATCGGAGGGTCACTCGTTTCCTTCTCTCGTCGAGTTACAGTTACCCCATTTGATGATTCTGCAACGTCGTACGCGATGAATCTCTGCTAGCACCGGAATCATTTCGTTCACTTCGAGGCGCCGACTGCTCTCGCCCGTATCAGGGCTTCCTCAGGAAAAGAAAAGCAAGCAAACTAAAGTAACAAGCGATTGTTTATCTGGCGGAGAAGGCGCGAAAAGAGAGAGAGAGCGCTGTCGTGCTCGGTTAGCCGGCAGCCGAATGACATGCGCGTAGCAGAATCTAGGTGATCGCTCCAAAGACTCTTAAGATAGTACTCGACAATTTTCACTTGCATGGCGGGAGACGTTGCTCGCGGTGAGCGTGAGAAGGATAATTCTAGTGTTTAGGAGGAAGGGAGAAGGAGGGAGGAAAGCAGCAAACCAGACAGCGAAACTTCGAAGTGAGAATGAGCGGATAGGCAGACAGATCGAAAGTACCTTACGTGTTACCGACTAAACGCACCTCCTCGCGGCAACAATCGCCGCGCAGCTTTCTTCTCGCAGAGTTCATTCTCGGCACGGGAGTGACGATTCGTTTTACTGTAGTTGCTACGATTTAAACACGGCGAAGCAGGACGCACCAGACCTAAGAGCAGCGTACCGTACCGAAAGACACGCACTGCGACGAGAATATTTTTCGTGTAAAGTTAAGAGAAAGAATTGCGAGCGCGCGCGCGTGCGTGCGCGACGAGGATGTTAATGTTTCTTGATGATCGTTCCCACTCGATGTCTTGTGCATTTGTCTACGTCCATCTGTAATTATGTACACTCTACCTTTACCTGATCAATGGTGAAATCATCGTTTAACATTAAGGACAGTCCCGAAAGGACACGATAGTCAAGGCTCGCGCGCCACTTCCACAGCACGCACGGCCAAGGAAGCATGATTTTTATATAAGGCATTTGTACAAAACCACTATCTTGTTTACGTTATTATATGAAATATATTATATCTATTATACTTATGAACTCGACCACTTAACCGATTTATTTCTGCCTATAGTCCCTTCAATCTCGTTTCGTTGACCATTTCAGGCTGATGACTTTTGAGAAGACTCTGACAATTAACACATTATTGACCGGTCACGATTTAATTCTGAGTAAAATTGTCGGTCAACAATGACTTAACAATTATAATTATCACCAAATGAAAAAGCAGTTGCAGCCATTCTACAATCTTCACTCGGACATATCACGATTTGTAATTATTGTATACGAACATGAAACCACAGAAGGGAAAAGTGAGACGCAAGCATTGATGTCGCAGTAAGAGCTTGGTTTCGTATTTCTCGAGATCCAGTAACACCATCGCTCTTGAATTCACCAAGCTAATTGTACCGCTATCAAGCCAACCGCTAAGTCAGCTAATCGCACGAGCTAATCGTCGCGAAAGAGTCACGTAAGGCCACACGCGAGAGCGCAATCTCCACCACTGTCATTCAAACTATTCAAATTATTCTAATAAGACGTGGTTTTGTCCTTCGTGAGAACACGCGGCATATTCCGCGAACAATGATGAATAATCGTCCTTTGGAAAAGAAAAACGCTACACTGCATCAAGCTTGGAAAGGAATTTATGATGGCCTTTCAAACTTAAAATCACAAACATTCAATCGCTGAGAAAATTGGAAATCATAGTTGTTTGATTTTTACTATCAAGTGAGTTAAAGATAGTAAAATATTTATCTGGCAAATTCAGGGTTTGGTATTTCGAATACAATAAATGAATTTAAAGAATATTTGTAGTGAAGAATAATCTTATCATTCATAAAGTATTTATTTACACAATGATTCACTCGAGTTGCCTAATGACGCCTGTATTCTTGTCAGACGTGAAGATATTGGCTCCGATCGACATTTATAAGCGAATAGAAGATGATAGCTCGGTCATGTCCATATAGAAGGAACGAGTCAAGCATGAAATGATGCAGACCTCTTGTGCATCTTCTTACAAAAGGGTTCCCATCTCCCATAACCCCTCTATTTACCTCTGAATCCTCTCATACGACCGAGTGCCCGACGTATAAAGTCTGATTTCTCCCGTTGATTCGAGCCGAGAGCATGAAATGATCATAGCAGCCTTATATTACGAAACCACCACGAATTTCAACCGATCCATTTGGCCGGAAAAACTACCCTTTACAGATCTGTATTTATGCAGGCTTCCTTCGACATTGCAAGGAGCGCATAAAGGCTGATTTTCGATTCAGAAAATATAATAAAATAGGTTGCTCTTAAGGAGGTTGGTGCCGAAAATGAAAATAATGAAGCGGATTGAAATTTTGAAGCTCTCTATAAAATTTCAATTTATTTATTTGTAGTTTTCGAGTAATCAATGTGGAAAAATCCATTCTTATGTATGTGCTGTTATGGCGACGAGAGCAGAAACTTAGAAATATGTGATACAATAATGACACATGAACACAGACCATTTCATTTGATAAATGAAACATTTCCGAATAATCAGGCTAAGTTTCAAAAGCTGCGTTTGTTCGCTTCGAGAGTGTTTGAGCAGAAAGTGAAAAAGAAATGGTTTCATTTGTAGAAATATCCTAATAAATAGTATAGAATTAAAATAACTTATAAAAGCTAATTACCCATAAACATAACATAAACTTAACTAACATAAATGGCAGTAACCTCCTTAAATATTGACATAAAGAATTCGTGTGATCGATTTAGAAGTAAAAAAGCAGACTATCCGAAGCGGCAGTCACTTATTTGAATTCACACCTTGAAAAATGCAGTCGAGAGAGCTGTGTATTTTGCGGGAAGAGTGGTGCGAGTGCAAGTTCACATAGCTTTTCATGACTCGCGCTAGCTCACATGTGTGTGCCTAAGGTCTAGGAATACGATGCACAAGAGCTCGTTCATGAATAAGTACATTCCACGTGTCCGTGCATCGCTTGGCTGCTTGAACAGGCATGTATTTTACATAGTCGCCGGCGAAAAATGAACTGGCCAAACGCTAAAGGAATCCTCAACTCGACTCCTCTCTGCTTTTACAGCCCTTATCACTTCTTTATCACGAATAATAAGCTGAAAGAATAGCTTCTGGAAATTCACTACTCAAACGCTTCATAACTTATACAGTTAACTTAGTTGAATACATTTTGTGATGACAGTGACATAACTTTTAGAAGAAATTATAATATATATAGAATCTCAAGAAAGGGATATTTATTACGAACCATGCCTTAACGAGGTTGGTGGGGTGATTTGGTGCGAGGGTAAGAGGGAAACATGTGAGCGCTGACACAGAATTTTGAAATCTTTTGAAATTACAATAAAACCAATTCTTGAGTAGGGAAATTCAATTTGCAATTAAGTTTATGTTATGTCACACCTGCTTTTATAAGTTACTTTTATTTCTTTACTATTTACCACGTTATTTCTCTGGTCAAACACTCTCGAACCAAACAGACGAAGCTTTTGAAACTTCGCCTGATAATTCGTAAATGTCTGATTTACCACGTGAAATGCTTTTTATTCGCGTGTCATTATTGTATCACATACTTTTAAGCCATAAACGGTATCTCTGCTTTCGTCACCATAAGAATGGATTCTTGGTCATTGATTACTCGAAAACTGTTCAGACAAACAAGTTGAAATTTTGAAGAGAGCTGCAGTGACCATTCACTATCATTCTCTATAAATTTCAATCGGATCTCATTATTTTCACTTTTGGCACGAACCTCCTTAACCCTTGCCATACATTTAATTTGATGAAATCCGGGAAAACAAGTGATGTTCATTGCAATCCCCAATCTCCAAAATATTAAAAAAAAAAGGACAACAATGTTCTCCCAATTTTCATTTCACGAATCTAATTCGTGATATTATGTTTAACACAATATTAAATTCGTATGAAGAATCAGACTTGTCAAAGTAAGGCAAAGGGTTAATTAAGTTCTTGATAGACATGCTGGAAAATAGCTGATGATTGCAATAATTGAGAATCAGTTGAAAAAGTTGGTGGGAAAGATGCAACCACGATTGCTAACTCGCTAGCCAGTGGAACAATGGCTGTTGAGGAGGAGTATCGACATCGACAATTGCCCGAGGCGCTGGCAATCCTCGAAGCAGTTACTTGCGTTCGCAATTACCGGATAACGGAAGCTCTAATTATAATCCATTTAGCGGCGCCCAGCTCCAACTTCATCAGGCCTACGCACACACAATAAATCTGGGCGCGCACGCAATCCACACCGAAACTACTCGTATATCGATAAACCGATTATGCATTGAATTTGCGCGACGAGCTTTTGCGATTGCAATCTAAGTGGTTTCCCAAGTAGAAGGCAATTTTTTGCCGCCGCCGATTCATTTCATCGAGAGATTCGGGGCTTGCGACGAGGGTTACGAATCCATTAGAGAGTATGGAACTTTGAAATCCAGTTCTGTGGATTCGGCCTTCTTGCTGCTAAGCAAGTGCACCCTCCTTCCTCTCTCTCACCGGCTTTCAAACGCGTTTCTCTGTAGCCAATCGTCAGCCTCCCCAATCTTGTGAGAAACAGCCATATTGATCAGAGTTTTATAGGGAGAGAAATGGCTTCTCAAAACTCCAAACTATTCGTGCCAATTTATTGGAGGGCTTTCAAGGTCACCCGGTGAAATTGAAAAATTACCAGAATTTATTAGATGTATTATCGTATTAGTATCATCACTTTTTGTTTATTATTGAATACCTAAATAAATATTTTCAAATGAATTGAAATATTTATATAAATCTTTGCTAATTTTCCAAAAGTCTCATACGAGGTAAAGTACAAAGTTAATTAAAAAGCACATATTTAAGTAACACTCAAAACTTATCTGTCAAAAGATTTTACCACACATCAGAAAGACTTCATTTTATTCCTTTTAACCAATCATTCTCACAACACGAGTCAGCCTTAACACGTCGACAGTTGGATCGAGTTGAGGGTGGTCGGCAAGCGAGCTGGCACGCAAACCGATTTTCTGCGGCTTGGTATCTGGCGCGCGCGCGCGCGCGCGGGGGGCGGAAGGGAGGAAAAACGGCAGAACGAAAAAGAGCATGGAAAAACAGGCGCGCCACAGCCGCATAACGAATTGGCCTGTTCCTGCATGCTGTCCGCCGTAATCAATTACACGCGATCGTGTTACGTGTAACTGATTCGGCGGCCGATAGACAGAAAATGTCAGGTGGCAGCAGCAGCGGCGGCGGCGGCGGCGGTGGTGGTGGGGAATCGGGTAGCAGTCATTCCACGCTTTTACCGAGCCACTCATTAAAACCTGATGAAGTTGCACATAGAAATAGAAAGGATCACGCGTGAATAGTAGTACACGGAATCGTACTAGTTTGCGAAAGCAGTGTGCGCGAGGCCGGTGTGCGTGTGTGTGCTTTTTCCGAAGCGAGGCAGAACCGATTGGAAGCAGTGTGCGCGCGCGCGCGCGCGCGATACCTAAGCCCAAAAGCGGAATTACATTCGACTCGGCTAATTCCCGATTGATCCGACGCGCAGTCGTTCTCTATGAACGAGTCGCGTCGACTCGCTCCATTTTAACTGGAAAGCGATCGTCGAGTGGCCGCACCAGGAGCGAGCGAGCGAGAGAGAGGGAAGGTCGCGCGCGTACAACGAATTTGCACAGCAGCCAGCCCATAATTAATTGCTCGCTCGCTTACTCACTCGCGCGAGCGAACTTGCGCGCAAGCCCAGCGAATAAAAGGCCACACGAGAGGGTCACATTGCCCTCCTTTTTTCCATCGCTCCCGTTTTTTCCTCCTTCGCTCCTTCTCTCTCCTTCGCCCTCTCTTCTCCTTGTTTCCCTGAGGCCGCCGCCAGCAGAGCACAGCACACGACATAGCCCAGATTTCCGGCAAAGATATTTCGCGTTATTCATAGCCATCGATTGCAGCCGCGATAAATAATCGCATTATTAATCGTGAACGGAGGAGGAGGCTCGCACTGGAAAATTCCGCTTGTCGCCCCAGTATCGCGTGTGTGTGTGTGTGTGTGTGTGTGTGTATATATATAACGAATACACACATAATTTTAAGGAACCCTCTCACCGCCTAATATCCTGCCGATTCGCTGATACCACCTCCCCTTTGATTTGTGACCTAGACAGATTTCCCTGACGCGTTGGGGTTCATTATTTTGAGGGATCGTCCTGGAAAATGCTAGTGCTATTCTCAAAGTTCTCGCCTTTATTTTTTATTAACATTAATTCGAAAGGCGTAAACTGTGCTTGGCAATAATAGAAATGTACACTTTGGATGTCCAATAGTGCTAGTGCTATTCCCAAAGTTCTCTTCTCTATCTTTCATTAATAATAATTGGAAAGGCGTTAACCGTGCCTAGCAATAATAGAAACGTACACTTTGGATGTCCAAAGCTAAAACTTTGATGAAACTATTCCCAAAGTTCTCTTTTCTATTTTTCATTAAGAATAATTCGAAAGGCGTAAACTTAGCTTGGCAATAATAGTAATGTACACTTCGGATGTTTGATAGTGGACGAAAGTTATTCCCAAAATTATCATTTCTATTTTCCATTAGCAATAATTGGAAAGGTGTGAACCGTGCTTGGCAATAATAGAAATGTACACTTTGGATGTTTGATAGTGGACGAAAGTTATTCCCAAAATTATCATTTCTATTTTCCATTAGCAATAATTGGAAAGGTGTGAACCGTGCTTGGCAATAATAGAAATGTACACTTTGGATGTCCAATAGCGCTAGAGTTATTCCAAAAGTTCTTCTCTCTATTTTTTATTAACAGCAATTTAAAAGGCGTTAATCGTGCCTGGCAATAATAGAAATGTACACTTTGAATATTCAACAGTGTTAGTGCTATTTCAAAAGCTCTCTTCTGTATTTTTCATTAACAGTAATCGGAACGGCGTAAACCGTGCTTGGCAATAATAGAAATGTACACCCTGGATGTCCAATAGCGCTAGTGCTATTCTCGAAGTTCTCTCCGCTATTGTTCATTAACACTAATTCGAAATGCGGAAATTTAGCTTGACAATAATAGAAATGTTAATAGTGGAGTTAATAGTGGACTAAAGTTATTCCCAAAGTCCTCTTCTCTATTTATCATTAACAATAATTGGAAAGGCGCGAACTGCACTTGGCAATAATAGAAACGTACACTTTGGATGCTCAACACTGAACTAAAGTAGACTGTAAATGAAAATAAACTTTATTCTTCCTAATCGGCGAAATTGCGAAAGAATAAATAGTATCCAATCCGAGAAGGAAGGATATTTGGAGGATGATAAAATAGTAAAACGGTATTTGCTCGCATATATCCACGTCATATCGGATTAATCCGTTGTATTTCGGGTGAGCGATTCACATTGGATATATTCGAGGGGGGAATGTGAGAGTGCGTTCGCGTGAGTGCGAAGGGAGTCAGCCAAGTCGAGTGTCGAAGATGGTGGGTTCGCGATAGCAGTCGACCACGCGGAAATGGAGTCTCTTATCTTTTTAGGTCCCAGTGAGATTTTGCAGTGGCAACTCGGTAGCCCGTTACTTTGCGCGCGCGCGCGGTGATAACGTTGAGCCAGGATCGCGCACGTATTCCCTCACTCGAATACACATATGTATATATGAAGGTTTTTTCAATTTTCGCTCTTTATTTCGATATACACTCGTTTTCTCATACATTCTTTTCAACGTCCGCCGATTCGCACTCTGCCTTCTTTACGCTCGCTTTCGATCAAACAACAACACGTTCTCTCTGTTCGTCTTCTTCTCTTCTTCTTCCTCTTCTGTCGTCTCTTATATACACATTCGCTGAGCCACGCACTCGCCAATCACACTTATTCCTAATGTTCTACCTTTCAGCCAATCCCAAACATCCCGATACACTCTGTCGATCTTTGACCCCCAACACACATATAAAGAAACTCACACGCATTCACCATCGCTCATCTCATTCTCTCACTATTCGCTCGCAGTCTCTGTCGTTAACAATCCTATATATATCTCCTATATGCTCCTCTTCCCCCCACCCTTTTTTCCCCACCCCGTAAATCTGTCGGCGAAGGATTATCCTGCGAATCAATTTTCATCGTGCGCTTAGCCGCGATCAGACCGCGGAATATGTCGAAATAATAAGCCTCCTCGCGCTCGAATACACCGCCGCTCTTGAGAGATCGAGCCGAGCACAAGCCTCTCTCCGCGACTTGAAATGGCTTTGCTCCGCGTCGTCGTGCGGAGCAGTCTCCGCTGAATTTCTAGAGGAGCTCAAAGCCGCCGGATAAAAACGCTGAAACAGGCACAATCCCTTTTCCCGAGGGAATGCTGTCCCCACCGAAAAATTAGACGAACGGGCCACTCCTTGAAAAATAGATTTCACAACTTATGGCTTAGCCGTGCACTCCTCCTGCCCGAGTTTTCTTCTCAACTCAAAGACACTGGATGCCAGCACTACTCATACAGATGCATCCAATCTTTCTACGGAAATCCTGCTTTTATAAGGGAAAAAAAGAAATAGATAAACTCGTCTTTACTGATAAAATAGGTTTCGGTAGTTTTAGCGCATCTTTTGTCATCCAAAGATACTTCAAACTCGGTTTTCGAAGTAGAATGTACGATTTTACAGAAGCATCAGCATCATTATCCAGCGGAATGAAGGAACGCTCGGCTTCATTATTCCACAACAGGTCGAATTCCTGCGGGATCGGTTTCACGCGCGAAAGTGTAACCGACACGCCGCCGCCGCCGCCGCCGCGCCGCCTATATTGATGGATAGATCGATGCTTGGGTTTCCCCTTAATGATCTCCTCGTGCGAGTTAGGCCCTTGAACCCCCAAGGAACCGACTTTCCCTATCGTATACCTTTTTTAATCTCATTAAAATATAATGACGTATGAGGAATTCGTGTAATATAACGAAAACGATTAATTGTGCAAGAGAAACCGGGTGTTTCGTTACATCCGTAAAGCGGGAGCGCGTATTGGACGGATTGTTTCCGCGCTGGAATCCATTACTGCCGAATTAATAGTAATTTCCTAAACGCCGATCATTTCGCCGCCAACTCGGCCACTAATTGTTATAGGATTTTACATCGGCTCGATTCCGGCCATTCCTGCAGGAAGTAGCTGCCTACAGGGCCGTTCCTGACGTAGGTGCAAAAGGTGCCAGCGTACTTCGCCGGCCTCAGACCTTTTGTTACCGGAAATTACACGTGAAATCAATCACTTTTTCCGGCAGCATGTCCTCCGATTTTAACTAAATCGTAATATGTTTTTATCTATACGAAATAACAGGGACACAGAATTATTATTTGGCTAGGTTTCCGATTGCTTACAGTTGCAATGTACTAAACAATACGACATTCGTCCAACAATCATCACCTACACAGATGAATTTCTATTTCGAAAGCTTAGTCTCACAGATATACTTTGATTAACTCACATGGCAATATATTGCCATGATTTATATGCCATTTCTAAAGACATGTTCATTTTCTCAATACAGACTTATTTTTAACCAGCAGTTAGATTGTTAAAATTGGTCAAAAATGAGAAAATCTTTCTTTTTCATGATTGCTGTCTAAAAGTATTTATATTCTTTCTATATGTAGATATAAAAGTAAATACAGCGTATCGAATTCTTAAGTAAGTAATGCTCAATAAGGGCGGCGATATTTCCTTTGCAATTGGGCAGCCACCAAGTTAGGAAACGGCTCTGTCTTTATATATGACCGGGTTTCACTTCAGGGACGTTTTATATGAACCTTAACAATAATTTAATTGAGTACTTTCTACATTAGATTTGAATATCGTACATTTTTCCTTAGTGCAGGGGTCGGCAACCTTGGAGTTAACTCTTTGAGGCACAGGATTTCAGGGAATAAATGGATCCATATTGCACAGACATTTTTTTGCGTTTTAAATTTAACAAAATTATATTACTTATTATTATATTATTTCTACTCTTTTTATATGTAGATATAAAAGTAAACACAGTGTATCGAATTCTTAAGTAAGTAATGTTGAATAAGGGCGGCGATATCGCCTTTGCAATTGGGTGGCCACCAAGTTAGGAACGGCCCTGGCTGCCTATACTGTCATATTATCAGGAGCATGTATTAGTCTTCGAACGATACTGACCCTCTGTTTCTATCTCCGCCCATTTCACCCCTTTCTTTCCGGCCCATTCCTCCAACCCTTTCCTGTTTCCCGAGTGCCTCGATTGCTAAATTAATACCGGTTATTACGCCCTTATCGATGAAAACTTTTCGTAAGCCGATATAATCATTCGAGATAAATAGCCGCGGGAGTGCATTTACCCAGTTTAATGTAGCCGTAATGGCCGCGTCTCTTGACAAATGGCTTTCCGTTGACAGGTCAGAGTTCCCCAATTATTACAGCTCCAATTTGGCTAAGATTGGCGCGTATTCCAACTGGATTATTAATGGGGACGTTCCACTGACCGATATAAAATTACTCTAAACCTCCGCGGGAAGTGTGCGGATTATCTTCTTACAAACGGTTATTAATTAAAACATCGGTCACCCGCAATGGGGGAAGTTTCTCTCTTAATGATCTCTTGGCGGGCCGCGTAAGTGAGACGTGATAAATTTCTTTATATCTATTTGAAAAAGTCTACCCGAGCGTGTCGCAATGGTGGGGAGAAGCGTATGAGAAGTGGAATGAATGGAGTGCTTTTCTAAAAGAAAATGCATTGAATTTGACGGGGGTTTTTTTCCCCCCTCCCCCTCCCCCTCGTCCAACTTAGTCAGTCTATTTACCCCATTTAAAGCGGATGACACTCGATCTCGCAGGGAACCGCGCGTACTCGCGATTGACTCTCGGGAATTAGAGGCGCACTCGTTAGCTTTCACTATGAGCCGGATTCGTTTCTCGATCGTGCGCGGCTGCCTCCTCGCGACGCGAATCAAATTCAATATTCCCTTTCATTAAGGTAACGCCGGGCAACGCTCTCGTTACGACGAGTTTGGAACTCATTACCGGCTGAGAGCATCAATGTGTAATAAGTCATTCCTCTCTCTTAGTGGTAGTCGCTCGCTTCCCGCGCTAACAATAACTCCAACGATACACTCGCGTGTCACCTTCATTAAAATTCTAGTTTGTAATCCTGATTGAGATCCATTTGGAAATTTATTCTGACATATTCTGACAGGAACGAGCGTTGTTCTAGAATCATATAAATGCGTATATTAACCCTTTAACTCACTCGTGATACAAATTTTTGGCTGAATGTTGTTGCATTATTTTTGGGGGATATTTTGAGAATTGGGCATTGCAGCTGTTCTTTAACATCACTCTTGTCCCTTCTTCCGGATTTCATCGAACTAAATCGTACGACAAAGGGTTAAGCAGGTTGGTATCGAAAATGAAAATAATGAGATAAGATTGAAATTTACAAAGAATGATAGTTACTGCATCTCTCTCTAAGATTTCAACTTGTTTATTTGTACAGTTTTTAGGTAATCAATGTCGAAGAATCCATTCTTATGCATGAACTCTTATGACGACGAGAGGGAATAAAAAATATTTCGTGTGGTAAATGAGACATTGACGAACTATCAGGCTAAGTTTCAAAAACTTCATCTGTCTGGTTCGAGAGTATATGAGCAGAGAATAAAAACGAAATGGTTTCATTTGTAGAAATTACGTGGTAAATAGAATGGAAATAAATGTAACTTATAAAAGCAAGTCTAACATAGCATAAGTTTAATTGCAAATTGAATTCTCCCACTCAAAAATTGGTTTTATTAGAATTTGAAAAGGCCTCAAAATTCTGCGGCAGCGCTCACGTGTTTCTCTCTTACCACTGCATCAAATGAGGACAACAACCTCTTTCATAGAATCTTAATGAATCGCTTAGCACACCTAGCCAATTAATCAACAAAGTTTTCCACTGCAGTGAATCTTATTTTCCCAGAAAGAAGTGCTTGTGCACATTGACAATGCTCTGATAATTCCGTAATCAATGACTCTCTTGTAATTTAGATGTTGATAAGAGTTCCCACGCTCGCTCACATTTCTCACTTCGACTGACAAACATTGTCGGAAGGGAATCCGAATTAAGAGAGAGCCCGATGAAAGTAGGAAAGCCTGGTGTGCGACGCGCGCGCGCGGGCGGCGTTGGGCGGAAATCAGAGAAAAGATGGAGAGAGAGGGATAAACCAGTGGAGAAAAAAGGGGCCGACGGAGATTTATAGAAAGAGGGATCACGATCCGCTTGAGGAGACGTGGTAGCAATTACTCTCTGGGAAGCTTCCCTCCGAATTATTTCCGGAAATGACAGTGACCATATCTAATTTTTCGCCGACCTTCGCCCGGTTCCCAGTCCCTCCGCGTCCTCCTCGCACAATCGCATGCCTACAGGTTGCAAAGGCCCAATCAATTATGAGCGTAGCAAACCCACGTGAATTGAATCCGAAGTAGGAATTCATTTTTCCTTCCCCGGCGTTGATCCTTCTAGGAGACTCCAGAGATATTACTAGCTTGGAACCAGCAAGAACTAATTAGCGACGACCAACGAATCATTTATCTCTATCATTGCTCCTCTACGAATCACGTCATATTACCAAAAAGGAAACATCCGTGCATTCCATAAAAACACTCTCAGCTTTGCCAAGCATCTCAGCTTTAATATAATCACTGTTGTTTGAATCGACTTTTCTCTTTCGTATGAAACACAGTTTAAAGTCAACGAACCAAGTAATAGGAAGTAACTACGAAATAACGTAAAATGCCTTGTCTATCCTTCTTCAGGAATGTTTACATCGAGTCTTAATTTTTGATATCCGAGAAGGAGGCACTCTTGGCTGGCTGCCCTTTTAGCTCGCAGCTCAGCCGACCTCTGAAACCAGCAGGAAGGAAAGTGAAGGAGGCTTTATCGTTATTCCGACGCTCGACGAGCTAGAAAATTGCCGCGGCGGCGGCGGCGTCAAGGACTTTGTCGTTGTGTTAGTGCCTAGATTTATTCCGCGCAATTACCGCGATAAGGGTTTGCCCTAATAATCGTTCGTTAATAGTCGTC
The DNA here is from genome assembly GCA_910591665.1 of Ectemnius continuus. Taxonomy (NCBI): domain Eukaryota; kingdom Metazoa; phylum Arthropoda; class Insecta; order Hymenoptera; family Crabronidae; genus Ectemnius; species Ectemnius continuus. The sequence continues at coordinate 10,623,983 of OU342868.1, read as the reverse complement.
CATGCCACCGCACCGGCCTTTCTCCTTACAACACTCACGCCACCCAATGCCGGACCAGCCACGCACCACAAATCCATTATCTTTTCAAACATTTATACCCGACGGCTAAATAGCCTCACATATCACGCAACACCCTGGCAATGCGAAGCACGTAATAATAAGAACTTCTAATACATCTCAATAGCAATTAGTAAAGAATCGAAATATTATAATTAAATTGACGGTGCCCACCCTTATTTTAAGGAGGATGCTGCCGTCATTTAGTGTGGGGATAAGAGGGGAACATGTAAACACTGACACAGAATTTTGAGGCCTTTTCAAATTACAATAAAACCAATTTTTAAGTAGTTTATGCTATGTAAACACTTGCTTTTATAAGTTTCTTTTATTTCTATACTATTTACCACGTTATTTCTACAAATGAAAATATTCCCTTTTCACTCTTTGGTCAAACACTCTCGGACCGGACAAACGAAGCTTTTGAAACTTTGCCTGATTATTCGTAAATGTCTCATTTATCACGTGAAATATTTGTTATGCATGTGTCATTATTGTATCACATACTTTTAAGCCATAAACAGCCCATGCATAAGAATGGATTTTTGAACATTGGTTACTCAAAAACTGAACAGACAAGCAAGTTGAAATTTTGAAGAGCCCTGCAGTGATCATCAACTATCATCCTCTGTAAATTTCAATTCGATGACTTTATTTTCATTTTTGGCACCAACCTCCTTAATTACAAAATGGAAGGAACTCCCGCCCCAAAGATTGAATTACTCTCAAGTCAGCACTACTAAATCAACGATAGACAATTGCTAGTCATAATTGGAAGGCGAGGGCAACTAGGAACTAGGATTAATCATAAAGGGAGCAGCTCATAAGAGTCAGTGCCAAAGTTACGCGACACTCTGCCGCTTTATCAGAATCGCGGAATGCGTAACACTCGCGGGGGCAAGTTTACAAAGCGCGGCTGGTCTGGCAGGCCTTCCAAACAATAGTAGTAGTAAACAATAGTAGAAGGCCACACAGGTACACACACACGCGAACATATACATAGCGGAGGAGTGAGTAGTGAACTACAAAGTGGTCGGAGATTCCGTGGTAAGGTTTGTGTGTTGCTAAGGGGAGAGCGCACCGAGATGGTTTCGCCCCCCTTTCGGAATTGACGTGATCAAAGGGGCCCCCGAGAGTCACGTGTGCAGTAGTGCCCGCTCTAATGCGAGGCGTGTACCGCGCCGCGGGTTGCGTGCGCCCGATAATTAATACCGCATTGCCGGCAGTCGCTGCCACAACCGACTAACATCCTACTCTAAACAGGTCAGAATGCTTTACACAATATTACGCCTCGATCCAAAATCACACCCTCTCTCTCGAGAGAAGCAGATACTGTCGTACGCGTACCGAACGCCCTCCGGAAACGCTGTTCGAATCGACGGAAACACTGTCCGAACTTTACGGCGTGGACTTAATCCTTTGGGTACGCCAGACTTTTCCAAAAAGTGTCCTTAATAGAACTAAGTATTGTAGTGAAAGGACAAGGGGTGGTATATAACAAACAAGGTTTATAACCCTTTTTGGTACAAGCTCCGTGTCCTCACTGGCACTCCCGATGTATGAGGCGTATCTTCAATAACACATACATAACTCGCAGTCAATCCTTTTCTTTATAAAGACTTTTTAAACGTTAAAAAGAACTATATTGTTAAAATATATGCTGGATATATCCGGCGCTCGTACCGAAAGGGTTAATACTCCGGTGGTTGGGATTCAGATTCATTATTTTGAGGGATCGTCCCTGAAAATGCTAGAGCTATTGCCAAAGTTCACTTCTCTATTTTTCATTAACAATAATTCGAAAGGCGTAAAGCGTCCCACTCTAAACAGATCAGAATGCTTTTCACAATATTATGCCTCGATCAAAAATACCACTCTCTCACGAGAAGCAGATATTGTCGTACGCGTACCGAACGCCCTGCGGAAACGCTGTCCGAACCGGCGGAAGCACTGTCCGAACTTCACGGCGCGGACTTAATACTCCGGTGATACATGTGTACATTGCCGAGGACAGCGTAATATCCTATGATTATACGCTCGCCCCTCGTAATAACTGTGCTCGGTTGTCCGCGATGTGGCAAAGATAGCTATCGTCCGGCAACTACCACGCCGCGATATTGTGCTGCCGCCGCGATAAAGTAGACCCTTTGAACCTGGCCCACTTGCCACCACAGTCATCTCGAAACTTCATCTCGGCCGAACCGCTACATTCCTATTTCAAACCAGCAGCCAATTTTTTCCAATTTTCAAATATACGTTTCTACAATGTAGCTGCGAGCACTTTTGCGGGATAGTCAATCAAGTTAAATTATAGAGTGTAACAAATTGGCGTACGTATAAATTTGAATGAATCAGCCGTTTCCCGAGTAGAAATTAACCCTGTTAGGGTTTATGAAATAAGGCCCTGATCTGGTCCACATCGGGTATTTCTTAAGATGACATGGATAATTGGGCCCTGGTCAGGCTCATATCCGGATATTCCTGAGATGGGTATAATTGTATAATAATTAGCAATTTTGCACTTTTCCCGCAATATACACTGATACATTTTGTATGAAGTGTATAAAATACACACGCAAAATGTTTCAGTGACTTTCATTGGTAGACTGTGATATATATTATTTTGAAAATGGCCTAAGTCCATTTGTTAATTGGTATCCCATCCATATATTTGTAATTTTATTAAAACGCAGATTCTTTAATCCTTTGACTACGGTGAAATTTAAGGGAGAATGTTCATTTCAACTGACGAGATTTTAGCTGTGATAAATGCAATCTTAATGGATTTTTAGAGCGCCTATAGGCGCCCACAGTAATCCAAGGGTTAATATCTCAATTTAAATATAAATGAACTTAGTTTACTTTCAAAATAAACGGTTCATATAGTATATATTTTATAAAAATGATCACCTTAAAATGCATTATAACATATATGTATAAAAATCAATGAAAGTGGCAAAAGTCTATTTATCTATTGATATTCCACACATAGATTTCTAATTTGATTAAAACGCAAATTCATTAATATCTCTATTTAAATATAAATGGACTTAGCTCGCTTTCCAAATAAACAGCCCAAATTAACTTGTAGATTTAACCGAGTTAATGTTATGTAAATATTTGGTATTTTCAGATATGCGAATAATGAATAATGAATTTACGTATATGAATTTCTAATCTACTGTGGATAATCGATGAATGGCAACAATCAAGTAATTCCGTATTGTTGGAGACTGTACGGAAGGTTGCTTTTGCGTGAGCATTGCCAATTAATTGGACGCGTATTAATTAATACATAGGAGGATTGACTTTGGAATTTGATTGAGTTCGAAGAGAGGAGGAGGAGGAGGAGGGATGAGTTAACAATGGTGTCAAGGAGATAGAAGCCGCTGGAATCGATTAAACTAAAAGTTTGTCTTGTACCGAATTACTCTCGCCAATACTGACTCTCGGCTGGCGCGGTGCGGCGGTAGACGACGTTCCCGGGCCACTGCTAATTAATAATTAATAATCGAGCTGATCATCGGGTGTAGCCAATCCCAGCAACAAGGAGAAGGGCGCGGGCGTCGCGCGCATGTACTATAATTGGATCTCGTGCCTTCGTGTGTCTAGGAGGATCTCGAAAGGGGTTTCTGTACTTGATCGTTCACCTGTAAAACGGTGTTATCAGTCGGAGCGGCCGGCCGGCAGCACTCCCCATTCAGAACACGAGCCGGCAGTTTGCCCGGCGAAAAATAATCCGAAAACTTCCCTCTTTCACATGCAAATCCCATGCAAATGTTTACCGTGAAATGGACGCGCGTTACCGCCCGCTCGCCCGTTCGCCTCTTTTCCTCTCGGGAAAACTATCGGCCCGATCGATTATCGGCAAATGTTAATGATATGCTTATTTGTGATGCAAGTATAGCGGCACGACCCTTTCAACATACCTTTCCATGCACGCACGCTACTCCTCAAATGCTTTAAGAATGCGACTCTGTCGCAGTGTTTTTCGCCAATTTGTAATATCGCATTCACGAGAAAATTAAATGAGTTCCCGAGGGAATTAAATAACAAAATGCATCCGGTAAGTCTAATTGGTGGAATGTTACGGGGAAATAAAGCTGATGTTTTCGCTCTTCGCCATAGGAGTTTGCAGATTGCCAATTTAAACTCGCCAAGGAAAAGTGCTGTATGAGTGGACAGTGGAATTTTCAGTGCCTCATCGAAACTTATCTCTGCCAATACGAATTGCTAATCAGTCATTTATTAAGGAACCGCGCATTCCCTTTTATTTCTGACAATAATAAAAGCCGATACACTGCTTGTATGTTTCATTGGCTCGTCGTGTTAGCTGATTGCAATAACACATTCCTGAATATTCCTTCATTACGTGATCCGAGGGCGGACGGTTCGCATGTATAAAATCGGCTCTCTTTCATTTTTCAGTATTACCCGCTCGCCTGGCTACCAAATCAAATGGAACATTTATTGCTTGAGCGTTCACCTCGATTTGGAATCTCTCATTTAAAAACCGTCTGTCCCAAGCGACGGAATACTACCAAGCATTAAAATAATATTGATCCGAATGAATGAACTTTCGAGAATGGCAAAATTTGGAATTAAAGTACGTGCTGTTAAGAAGGTTGGTGCTGACATTTGGTCCGAGCGGTGACACAGAATCTTGAAGCCTTTTCAAATTAGAATTAAGCTAATTTTTTACTAAAAAAATTCAATTTGCAATTAAGTTTATGTTATGTCACAGCTGCTTTTATAAGTTACTTTTATTTCTATACTATTTATCACGTTATGTCTACAAAAGAAAATATTCTCTTTTCACTTTTTGCTCAAATAGTTTCGAACCAGACAGACAAAGCTTTTGAAACTTCGCCTAATTATTCGTAAACGTCTCATTGATCACGTGAAATATTTTGTATGCATGTGTCATTATTGTATCACGTATTTTCAAGCCAAAAACGATAATATCTGGTCTCGTCGCCATAAGAATGGATTTTGCAACATTAATTATGTGAAAACTGTGCTGAGAAGTAAGTTGAAATTTTAATGAAAGCTGCAGTGATCATAGACTATTATTCTCTGTAAATTTCAATCTTATGTCATTATTTCCAACCTTACATTTATTTACCTTATTTTGTTAACCATAAAACTTATAACATAAACAATCGGTTTGAACTAACTTCCACATGACTCATCCGCATGATTTTGGTGCCTGCCTTAGGAATGATCTTAAAAAAGACCTCTCTAAAAGTTGAACTTCATTGGACCAACCGTACCAAAGAAATCATCTGCATAGTCCTATCACGCATAATTAATATTGTAATGTTTAACAATTAATAACTGCCTTATTGTTTATTTAATTTTGAATGTTAATATCTCAAATTACTCTGTACAAGTGTACTAATTAAAGGTAAAATGACTGTGCTTACCAAGTGATTGGCTTAGTTACACCAATTTTTATAAAATTTAGAAAAATTTCAATGTTAACTGCCCTACACCCCCTTAAAGAGTGTCGCGTATGTTGGAAGGGGAAACTATATCTTCACCGCATCAGAACCTCAGAGGGTAATTACATCAGGCGAACCACATAATATGCAGCGGTGATGGTGGTCGGTTATATGTATGTCTGTGGGTGTAGTAACAGGTGGACGGTAAACTTTGTACTCAGGAGCAGGTAAATATTTGATGTTGCCAGGGTACGATCTTCGCCGGGAATACGACCGGAAGTCTTACGGAATACCGAACGCGCGTGGACCGGCACTCCGGAATCTTACTGTCGCTCGTGAACCTCTCATCGATTCCCAAAACCCACCCTAAAACTCCACACCGCGCGACAATTCCCTCTTTTATTGTCTTTTGCGAATGAATGGTTAATGGAATATTAAAAAAGAAAACGGAACAAAGTACGATATTGAATTATATAAAATATTTGAAGGTGTGACTGAATTAACCCCTTTAGTGCCGGAGGTCGATATATCGGCCCGCACTTTATAGTAACAAAATGTTACACATTTACAATACATAGCAACAATTATTAATTACACGTACATCTATGCTTGTACTCGAGTGCAGGAATACCTGTTACTCGAATTATATTTATACTTATATTACAAATATTCTTAACCCTTTTAGTGCCGGAGGCCGATATATCGGCCCGCACCTTGTAACAACAAAATGTTAAACATTTACAATATCTAAATATTTTCAATGAATATAGAAAAATTACTGTAATTGTTTGGTTCTCTATTTCGTCCTTAATGCACTGCTTTTTGAATGATCTAAATATTATTTTTTCTTTCGTTTTTATGAGCCTTTTCCCAAAGTCTAGTAAAATCGTGAAATTCGGCCGGTTATTCTCGCACAAGCACCTCTTTTTCGCCCGCCACTAAAAGGGTTAATATCAAAAAATATATTAAAAAAGACTGTGTTACACTGTCACACTGGCGAAATTCACTGTTTTAGAACTAAGAGCTTGCTATTTGTGTAATTAAGGAATTGGAGTTGCAAGGAACGATTTAGTTTAATAGAATATTAGGAACGATATGCAAATTGATTGAATAGCCAGTGCTGATGAGCATCCGGTGGTAGAGATGGGCGTGTGGCTAGCTTCTCACGAGCATGCACGGTCCTCGAACTAATCCAATACAAGCGGCGAATCGAAATCAATGTCAAATACCCATAAACACAACATAACGGCTTAGAGCATATAGGGATCGCCTTATTCGGTGGGCAGAGGGCCATGGCTATCGCGGCCTGGACAAGCCTGTTCGAGCCCAATCCGGTGGGCCATCCCACAGAGAATCGATATGAAGCAGGAGAATGCCATTCGAGCCGATTACCGCATTACCGCGTGAAGTCTACCTGATAATTGGACAGCCGAGCCCCAATTTTCCACGGCTGACGTCCGCCGCATCGTCTTTTACATTCCTATTCCTTTCAATCCGTCTCTAACATTGGCTTCCCATCGAATAGTTTGCGCGCTCTTCTTTTAACAGAGTGGGGAACGAGAGAATTCCAGAAAATCACTCTGAAATATTTCAGTTAGTAAATAGTTTATTTTTAAATAGTTTTATATAATAATTATTTTTTTTATTTTAGTTAGTTTAGTAAATAGTTCAGTCTAATGAAATTATTGTAACGACAGAACAACAGAATTCCAGAAAATCGCTCGGAAATATTTTAATTAGTTAGTAAATAGCTTATTTTTAAATAGTTTTATTTAAATAGCTAAATTTCTTAGTTTAGTAAATAATTTAGTCTAATGGAATTATTGTAACAATCTTCTTGAATATTCCTTATTATCAGATCGATATTAGTGTTTCTCAAAGTTAAATGAAAGTTATATTCATAAAATCAACTTAAACTCAAAAATAAAGTTATGTAAGATATTGCAGAAAGGTTCTATCGCACGGATAAATAGTTGGAGTTTAAAGCCTGTCATTTCCAAGACACATCGAGGGAATCACTCGCAATGTTGGAGGAGGAACTATAAATTCCCAGGGAGTTTCATTGACTGGATATATAACCGTGGAGAAATTCCGTTTAGTTGGGCCGGCGCGGCGACGTACTTTTCCAGATTACGATTAACGAAGAGGAAGATAGCGTTTGAGTTTTCATTGTCCGCCGTAAATATAATTGCGAATCTCGACAAGCTCTCTCTCCCGCTCTCTCTCTCTTGGAGAGTCGACGCTCGGGTAATATCGGAGCGCGCCATTTTTTATTGGAGCTTTATCGTGTCATAACCGTGGCTCTGGTAGTTACGTCAAGGCGAACATGAAACTTTACGATCCACCTGTTTCTTCCAGGCGAGGGCTAAATAACACGCTCGGCTCTCGGCTTCCCTCCTTCGCTCCAGCCACCCTCTCCTCTCCTCTCCGCTCCGCTCCTTTCGCCCACCCAGCCCGCCGCTTTCCACGCTTCTTTCTCTCCGCGGCAGGCTGCGTAATTTTTAACGGAAATTGGAGCGATCTTTTTTGCCGGCTTTCGAGGCCACTCGCTCCAGCCACTGGAAGGGAACACGCAGTTTCCTGAGGACCCGCCGAGTTCCAAAGCGACGTCTAATTATTTCAAGGCAGACCCCGCCTCGCTCCACCAGGAGTATAACGATGATTAAAAGCGTGGATGCAGCGGGTTTCCATGACCAGCCGTCGGAAATTCGGGATGTTTGAAAAGAGATGTGGTCCCACCCGTTTTCACACCTTTCTATTTGGTGGTTTTATTCGGAGATACTAACACCTTTGTCTTTAATATTTATTTGTTAGTTGACAAATCTCTTTGAGCTAGATTTTCAATGCAAAACTGCACGATTTTTCTCTTAGAACTGTTAACACGTTCCGTGCCAAGCCGTTTTTTCCCCACAGGATCCCCAGGCCATTTGTTGCTTTTATTAAAAATTGATATATTATCACACAATGTGTCATTGCATCATCAATCCATAAATAATTAACTTGTTTAGAGTAATTCTGCGATCAGATCGACGCCAAAGGTCAGTCAGTTCGAAAATGTTCGATTAGTAAAAAGAACGTGTTGCATCCGAATTTGTTAAGTAAAAAACGAGAGAAATAGAATATTTAACAAAAGAGTAAGTAAATATACAAAGATAACATTGTTTCCTTTTCATTCGTTTCTGTTGGAAAACAAGTTTCTACTGTTACCTCTCATTAGTTTATTCTTTCATCTTTTAATTTCTTGTATTGATCGAGTCATCCAACTCTTACTTTTTATCCCTAATTATAGGCAATTTGTCATGATACATATGTTTTCAGTGCAGTAAATAAATATATCTGCGTGTACCACAAATGGTACTCAATATTACGAAAACTAAATAGTAAATTAAATTTTTAATTCACAGTCTTCTTAAATATACTAAATGCAAAGAGTGGTGTGGACTATTATTCTTTCTTTTCGCCGAGAACGAAATAATAGAATGATCGATCCGGACACCTGGCAGCGGAGTGAGTTTGAAATTGTATTCTGGCTTTGCACGAGTAAGCGGAAGCTCGCGCTCGCATTTGCTATGTCACGTAAAACCGCGTGCCGTTTATAACTTCCTTTGTTAAAGGCTGAATGGCCGGGGCGCTTCTGATAAGGTCTATAAATACGCGATATAATACAGATGGTGCGGGATTTTCACGCGAAAGGGTTGTGGCCGGCGGCGACGTCGACGGTGGCGACGGTGGCGACGGTGGCGGCACAGTAGATATGGAGATATACTAAAATCCTGAGGACTCTCTCTCTCTTTCTCCCAGCTTGCAAAGAGTATATGTACAGGGTGATTCACTTGCCTTTGAGTCAGAACTCTCCTAGCCCACTCTTACTAGACATCTATTTAATTATACTATATGTATATTCTCTCTTCAACAATAGACTGTATTGAATTCTGCAGTCTGTTGGAGCGAATATTTTACCAGGTTTTAGCATCAACATCCTTTGATTGGGTAGCAACGTAAGGAGAAAATATTTTCTTTTATTATATTTATAGGGGAATATTATATATAACTGGCTTCTACAGGGTGAAATTTCATGTGCGAGTTAACATAAGTCAAACATGGAAAAGTATAAATGGATAAAATGCAGAAAAATGTTGAGAAAGATTTGAGTATAATTTCAATGTCTAGGTTATTTAAAATGATTTTATACGGAAGAGTGTATGCTCGACAGTGGTGATTCAAAGGCAAGTGACTCACCCTGTACATCTCAGTCTTACTCTCATCCCCAGTGAATAGCGAATACATCAGGTGGGCGTAATGCAGTTCGCACATAAATTAACATACGCTCGTGTCCGTTTGCCGCAAGTTCCAACGGGCCGCCGCGCCGCGCCGCGACGCCAGTCGAAACTTGCCGGAGGAAATGAAAATTCCCCGGCGGCGGCGGTGGCTAACTTCCCCTGCCTTCCGATAATCTCTCTTTCTCGAGTTTCCCCGGCCACTTTGGACTCTTATCTGCGATCGCCTCTCTTTAGACGCTCTTCGGAACTCTTCAGCTAAGACCGCCCGTACTAATTATGCGCGCCGCGCTTATCAGATCCGAGCGTGCAAGTGGCGAGCGCTCGGCTCTCGATCAACTCGACGCCGAATCCCAATTCCGTATAGTGGCACCGATAATCCCGAGTGTTTCGCACTGCCACTTAAGCTACCACATACAAGTAAATCGATCGAAAAAATCAAATTTTCCTCCAAAAATTGTGTTAATAATGCTTGTCATCAATGGTGGAAAAATTCTCTCAACCATTGGCGTTTCTAAATAATTAGAGTATTGTGGATTGTATTTGCAAAGAAGCACTTCTCGTGGATATTAATTAGATGATATCTTTGATGATATCAAGAGTTCCTTCTCTTAAGGTACCACATACAAGTAAATGGGTGAAAAAAATCGAATTTTCCCCAAAAATTGTGCTGATAATGCTGTATAGTGTAGGAATTGACGATTTTATGTAAGTATAACGAACAAACACTGTTTCTGCGCGCGGTAACCAGCATAACTAATTCATCATTGAACGGATCAAGCTGAAAATTTCATCAGACCTTCTTAATAGAGTTATCTACTGCACTACGTGGCATTTTTTCGCATACCTATCCCAGCTTTTTTTTCGTTCTATATAAAATGCTTAATTTTATAGAAAAAATCGATCTGATGATTATAAACAGCGATATGTTCCGCACAAAATGAAACTTAAAGGATCTGTTTCCGTAGTGCAGTAGAGTTATCTTTCTATTAAATAAAGAAAGCCATACCGGTTACCGCAGCCATCTTTCATTCACTATGACATTACGAAAGTCACGCTAGTTACTGCAAGGATTCGAAAAAAATTTACAGGATACATTGTTTACAATATGTACTTTAATATGTAGATAATACTTTGTCCGAAAAAAAATCGAATCGAATGCAAGAGGAAAAAATCGAATTTTTGTACTGTTTTCTAATATTTTACTTGTATGTGATACCTTAATGCGTACGTATTTACTCTTAACATTCCATTTACTTTTTTCCATTCGTTAAAATAGTTTGTGGTTTGGGAACAATGTAGCACAGAGAGTTAAAGTACTTTGGTGCAATTCCAACAATTCCGTATTCTACTTCTACTCTTTTGTAGCATGTGATTCTGATTTTCGAGGAACACGCGCTTCAAGCTGGATATTCTTGGGTGGGAGGTTCGACTTTTCCCGGAGAAAAGTGCATCCTCCGAGACACGGGCGATCCATTTGGAGATGGAGCTTGATAGTTGAAAATTGCATTGTCGCCGGAAGAAAAGCCGGGTGAAATTCGGCTGATGCTTTTCCGCCAGTTGTCGCTGGATCAGAAGAGGATGTCAGGCTTTTCTTCGCGGCCACACACGTTCTCGCTTAACATGGGAGGCACGTTGCCATCGAGTCAGGTCTGCTACTCCTCGGGGGATGGCCCCGATCCATCTGGCAAACTGGACCGTCAGGATCATCGTCATCCAGGCCAGTCACCGTATCACCTTTGACCCTGCGCTCGCGTTACCCCACTCAACCTGATCGCATACCAGCGATACGCTTTCCTCAATGCACTTACTTCTTCCCGAGATGAAAGATCCTCCGTGATACTGGATATAATGATACCTTGAATAATTAAGCATCATAATCTCGCGTAATTGAATTTTGCCCGACGCTGCAACTCGATGCCATGACAAATCGATTTACTCAAACTTCCGCGAAAGTCCAAATTAATATTTCGCTCTCGAGTACTCAAAGTTGCCGGTACTCCGGCGAAGTTTTCTTCAAAATGACTCACGAGTTTTTCACGGATTTCTTAGTTAAAGAAGCAAATCCATTTGCAAAGTATAGGACGTTTATGTGAGCCGCGAGAGATTATAAGTCAGCTCTATCCCCCGCTAATGCTTATTGAGGACGCTAATAATTAAATGACGCAACCCGCCGCGGGGAATCCAATTTATTATTTCCCCGGGAGCCCCCCGGCTCATGACTCAAGTTAATTAATGTTCATAACTGATTCTCCACTTATCGAAGATGTGCGCGCGCCCCGGCTACAGTGAAATATAGGGCAATTCGCGATGTAATGCTTCTTACTCTCAGCCTGCAATGTTTCATTCTATAAACCCCTGCGGAGCGCTAGATACCACCGCCGATTCTAGCCTTGGAGGCTGCGCCTCCTATCTTTAATATGCCATCAGCACTCTACTCCCTCTACCAACTACATTCCCGCTATTTCATCCGGGATTTATAGATCTGAGCGTTAAACAGTTAGCCTGCTGAATCTCCGATTGGAATGATGCCTCGAGTTTGACTAATAGCTCAATTCCTTCCAATTGCTACTGCTATCTTTCCAATTTATTCTGATCGACAAAGTTTACAATAATTTCAATCCAATACAATACTAATCCAATACAAGCGGCGAATCGAAATCAATGTCAAATACTCATAATCACAAGATAACGGCTTAGAGCATATTATGCCATCAGCACTCTACTTCCTCTACTATTCCCGCTATTTCATCCGGGATTTATAGATCTGAGCGTTAAACAGTTAGCCTGCTGAATCTCCGATTGGAATGATGCCTCGAGCTTGACTAATAGCTCAATTCCTTCCAACTGCTACTGCTTTCTTTCCAATTTATTCTGATTGACTAAGTTTACAATAATTTCAATCTCTTTCAACTCTGTTTGCGTTACTTTAGCCCTTTGCGGTCGTATTAAATTTGTATACGGATGTCGTAGTGATTGGAATTAATTGCCATTGAACGAGCAATGATACATAATATGCAAGATTCTGAAGGATAAACAAGATTTATCGCTTCTTTCGTGAACTTTAGATATATGCATGTTTTAATGTCATGATTAAAAAAAATATGTTTTTATATGCTTTTATATGTTTACAATTAATATGGTTTTTTGTAATAGTGGCAGAGAGCAGACATACGACCGTAAAGGGTTAGTTATATTTGCAATGAATATTAAATTATATCCTGAAGAGCTTTATGTCGCGTCTGACTATTACGTGGTTATTCTACTTACGAGTTTTGATACGTGTTACTTGTAAATTGCGCAAATATTTACGCAAATATGATTGCGTATTACAGTATTATAAATTCAATTGCTTCGTTTTAAGATTTCTTCATCGACTATTGCATTATTTTCTTGAGATTGGCGTTACTTAAAAAGACACAAGTAAGACTGTAGTCGAACTAGCTCTATCACTTAGCAGGGCAAATCGTTGGGATTCCGTTTCCGGGTGGACTGTCCTAGAGGAGAGCGATGTTATCGTAGGGCAGAAGCAAAGATCGTATTCGAGGACGCGTGGTCGCTCGTAAAGATAAATTCGAACGGTTACGAGAAGGCGGAGGGGTTTGTTGGTGGAGGTTGCGCGGCTCTTGAAGGCGAACTTCCGAGCCCGATAAAATCAATGAAGTCTCGTGGCCGGCTTCCTTCCCTCGAGGAAGAAAGGTCGAGCGACCCTCGAGCGTTTAGTCTCAAAGTCATCAGCGTTTAACCCTCCCGGGGTTAGCTTGGAGTGAGGGCTAACCATCCAAACTCTCGGCGGCGATCAAGGTCCGCCAGAAATTTAAAGGAAAGTCGCCGTGACGCGTCGTCACTCGGGACGACCGCGTTGAAAGACGGGCAATTTCTCTCTCCAGCCAACTTCTTATAATTCGTTTGCTTTGGCAAACCAATCGCACCACGATTCACATATTACACAGAGAACTGGAGAGGAGAGGGCGCACCGGAAATAAGGTAACTTCGAAGCGGAAATAGATGTTTCGGAGTGTTGGTAAATTAGCGAGAAAGTTGGCGGTGGTCGCTCGGATGTTTCAGAAGCTTCGCCTGGCAGAGCGCGAGTTTTTGTATGCTTGGCGGACTGACCGACCGGATTACTCTGACTGATCTAGTTGAAGGTAAGCATCCACTGCATCCGTACACTTGCTATTTTTCCTTTCTTCTTTTATCCGGCAATCCTTGCCACCCCGAACCATCTTTTTCCTCCGCCCGACGCAGAGTGATCCGAATCCTTGATCTAGTTGGACAAAACTACTAGTTGAGGTTTTTCACCTCAGTCAAAGTTTTCGCATTCGTTTCTGCTATAATCGGATTACAATGGCGCTGTTTAAGATTATAAATAGGAGGGCGCATGCTTGGGAATTTAAAAGATTAACGCATCGCATCAAGATTAACGGATGGTTCAACTATCGAGCTGCGGCTATGCGAATCTGACAGCGTTCCATAAAAATGGAGATATTATGCACCTCGGCACTTGTCGGCAGATGAATCTTCCTTTGAAAGTTAGATAATGAATGACAGAATATATAGAAAAACAAAAATTAAGGCGGAAGTAAGCTGAGTTCATAGTTAAAAGTTTAAACAAAGATCACATTTGATTCTACACTGTGGATATCCGTAGTATGAGTAATATTGCATGGTTGCCAAGGGCGTTGTAGTTTTCTGAATCGATTTATTGTTGTGTCTTCACTTCATTCAATCTTTTAGCAAACTATTGATATAGAAATAAACCAGGGATGGGCATTAGTCAATACATTAAGACCGCCAATAATTTTATTGGGACGAAAAATGTGCGGCAATAATGTTATTGGGACTGAAAATGCGCGAATAAAATTATTGGCATGCATTTCGCCTCCCAATAAAATTATTGGCTCCCTTTTTGCGCCCCAAAAAAAATTATTGGCGTTCATTTCGAGGTTGATTAAATGTATTGGGACTCAAAATGGGACAGCAACAGTTCCTGTCAGTCACAAAAAAATATTCCTACTACATGCCAATAATTATTGGCGCGCATTTTCAGTCCCAATAAAATTATTGGCGCACATTTTTCGTCCCAATAAAATTACTGGCGGCCTTAATTTATTGGTTAATGCTCATCCCTGAAATAAGCAAATTCTGTAATGATCGCCATAATAGATTTTGTCCAGCTAGATTCGCTTTTTGAACCACTGTGCGACGGTCTCCACAATTCGCAATGGTACTACTTGCCACCGACTGACAGTTTCTCTTTTTGAGGGTGAGTTTGAGCGTCGCCGATGACAACTCTTCTTCCTCGGCGATTTCCGAGGATTAGCGTCGATGAAAATCGCGCGCGAAATCTTTTTCGGCAACAACTCGCGCTCGACGTATTGGATTAGCGGCCGATCTCGAAGCTGCTCTCGAGTATCAAGCGAGCGGCGCGGCGGCAGCGATTATAGTTGGCAGAGGTTTTACGAGGAACGGCCTGAATAAAGCGGTAGCCGCCGGCCGGATTTACGATGTCAAATAAAGCTCGACATTCGAAATGCTCTTGTGCCAATTCTCCTGCCTTTTCCTATTCCCTAGTTCGGTATTGAGCGTGTCCCCCTCTCCCGCCCTTCGACTAATCCTTATTAGCCAGTCGAAGCCTTTATACTTCCACTGATTAAATGCTTTTACGGTTTTGTCGAGGGAATTTCGCACAATTTCTCACGTATTTTCTCCTCTCTCTTCGTTCAAGATTTATTCTCCGTTACCTTTGAGATAAATCGCGTCTCCTGCCACTCCTCTATCGCCAAGCAGGAGGAAGCCACGAGGTTGAAAGACGTTATGACGTTGCACATTCCTCGAAAGCGATTTACAATGCACTCGCTGTCGCAACATTCGAGGCGCGCCCAATTTTCCGTCATTAAAGGCCAGTTTTCCGCGTCACGCATTTGTTAATAAATCATTGTTCGCGTTCCGCCGATGTTTCTGCGGGCGCTCGTTCCTGAATTTCCGCCGGCAAACGAAGATAAATAGTATCCTTGGCTGGGCAATTTTTCACCGCACCTCCTGCGAGCCATCCTTCCGAGCTAGCGCGGCTAATTCTAATTGTCGATATGAATGACTTCGATCATTACGATCAATCCGACGAGCAATCGTCTGGGAAACGAATGAATCGATTAATCTGTTGCGATTACCCGATGCCACAAATCAAGCGTCAATCCGGCAAAGTGATTTTCATGGAAGGAAAATAAATCCACGAAAATGGCAATCGTCCTTTATAGAACGAACGGCCGAAAACCAATATGTATTCGCTCTGATTTCTAATGATTATTAAACGAAGAGAGGAAATCGCGGACAGCGGCACACTGAAACGGGCGGGATTTCGCTGGCGGCCGTTCAATGCTCGAAATCGGGAATCATTTTCATAAACGTCAAGCGAGCGAAATTGGTTTTCGACAGTCGTTTGCTAACGAAGTGAGCAGCGCGCTACCTCTATTCATGGGCCGCGGTTCAAACAACCGGTTCAGCAACATTTTGTAATGTCGCGCTCCTCTACAGTTTGTATTCTCGACTGCCTCGAGAGAGAGAGAGAGAGAGAGAGCGAGTGCAAACGTCCTGCGCGAATTGCCGCTTGTTTGCAAATCGACTACCACCAGGGCCGTTCCTGACGTAGATGCAACGGGTGCCACCGCACTTGGGCGGCCTCAAACCTTCTGTTACCGGAAATTACATGTGAAAACAATCACTTTTTTTTGGCAGCATCTCTTCCGATTTTGGCTAAGTTGTAATATGTTTTTATCTATACGAAATAACAGAGACAAGAGAATCATTATTTGGCTAAGTTCGCGATTGCTTACAGTTGCAATGTACTAAGCAATACGACATTCGTCCAACAATCATCACCTACACAGATGAATTTCTATTTCGAAAGTTTAGTCTTACAGATATACTTTGATTAATTCACGTGGCAATATATTGGGTTTTCTAAAGACATGTTCATTTTCTCAATACAGACTTATTTTTAACCACCAGTTAGATTGTGAAAATTGTTCAAAAATGAGAAAATCTTTCTTTTTCATGATTGCTGTCTAAAAGTATTTCTACTCTTTCTATATGTAGATATAAAAGTAAACACAGCGTATCGAATTCTTAAGTAAGTAATGCTCAATAAGGGCGGCGATATTGCCTTTGCAATTGGGCGGCCACCAAGTTAGCAACGGCCCTGTCTTTATATATGACCTAGTTTCACTTCAGGGACGTTTTATATGCACCGTAACAATAATTGAATTGAGTACTTTCTAGATTAGATTTGAATATCATTCATTTTTCCTTAGGGCACGGGTCGGCAACCTTGGAGTGAACTCTTTCAGGCATAGGATTTCAGAGAATAAATGGATTCATGTTGCACAGACATTTTTTTGCCTTTTAAATTAAACAAAATTATATTACTTATTATTATATTATTTCTACTCTTTCTATATGTAGATATAAAAGTAAACACAGCGTATCGAATTCTTAAGTAAGTAATGCTGAATAAGGGCGGCGATATTGCCTTTGCATCTGACCGACCACCAAGTTAGGAACGGCCCTGACTACCATCTACAATATTTAGCCGGGCGCGCGCGCGCGCCTGTAATAACTCGCTTGAAATGCGTTTGTCCAGGTTGATTAGACGAGCGCGCGGCGCCGCGGGTGGAAGGGGAGAAAAAAAGCAGCGAGGATAAATCCCGATAACAAGAACAGGTATTCTTTTGAAAAGCATCGCACCGATTGCCAAGGTAGAAAGGACAATCGATCCGCTTTCACAGCCAACATGTCGACTAATTGGATGTTTAAGGCAGAGTTGATTCTACCGATTACCCTCCAATCGAAAGCCCCATTCTTCTAACTCCATTGTTACAGCGAATTTATATATCTATCGAACGCTACACAATTATTCCCCAATGTTATTACTATTTTATATACGCTGTAATGGGCGCCGGTGTAAAAATTGAATTGCCTCTCAAAAGCTATCAGAC
Source organism: Ectemnius continuus (assembly GCA_910591665.1). NCBI lineage: Eukaryota > Metazoa > Arthropoda > Insecta > Hymenoptera > Crabronidae > Ectemnius > Ectemnius continuus. The sequence continues at coordinate 10,606,211 of OU342868.1, read as the reverse complement.
TGAGTGGATAATAAACAGCATTGTTAACAAGCGTTCGTTGCGTGAGTAGTTTCCGCGCGCAGTTATGTAGAGCTTTCAAAAGGGACACGAGCGAATATCGATAGAATTTCAGAGATCGGATCGATGTTAGTCTTTCACTGCACAGTAGTTTAAATACTGCCTAAATCGCGCCAAAAATCGATATTTCAAAACTCATAATATTTTCTTGCATAATTTTGTCTTAAAAGAGGAATAATTAGAAGGAGGGTATGATATAAAATAGATCTCTTCTTCCCTATAAGTCGGCTCGTACGACAGGCAGGGAATACCCTGGGCATATTCTACTTACATTCCCGTCACCCAGACGGGGAAGAATTCATTAGACTCTCGCAACATTTTAACACCTAACATTTTACTTAACATTTTTACAAACCATCCCATAGTAATCCAGATGCTGCCTAAACCGCGCCAAAAATCGATATTTCAACTGCTGCAATATTTTTTGCTTAATTTTCTCTTAACCCCTTGCCTTACGATTTCAATTCCAATGGCGCTCGCCGTAAATAATTGCAAGGTCGATCGCACGTCCAGCTATTTATGGTTTTTTCAATACATGTCTATGGTACAATTAACTTTACTTTGCAAGATGTTTCGTCAATAATTATGATGAATTGATCATTGAACGATAAAGATTTATGCAATGTCCTTGGGATGTTTATTTACATTTGGCGTTGCCTACATTCCACGTCTCTGACACGATTTGTTAATGTTTGGTCCGGTCGACGTAACACGTCTCTGGCACGACATTGTAAGCTAAGGGGTTAAAAGAGGGATGTCCAAAGCACTCGAAATCTCTTTTGTTTCGGTCAATTTCTTGCAGCCTCGCTTCTACAGAATTAGTGAAAGTTAGGACTCGGAAATAGGTAGTGTGCATTTTTCATATCAAATTTGTTTTATAGTTCTAAAAAAAGTCCCGCCGAGTCTCGCCTTCTAACTTACATTTTCTGAAAAGTGAAAATACAGATTTCAAGGCTATAATAATAAAAATCGCAGATACCAGTACATGTTTGATTGGTGGTCAGTAAAAGAGCACAGAACGCAGTATGCGTTTCATATGTCAGATGATCAGATCAATTTCATATGTCAGAGAATTTTGTTCAATAAAACGAAAGGTACTCCTCGAATGGACCTTACTTGTATTATTTCATTCCAATTGGTTTAAGTAATTACACAGAAAACAACCTATGAAGAAGCTGTCTATTTATGGTGCAGTTTCGAGGCTCGCTAGACAACAAGCAAGTTGTAGAACATTTTTCAAACTCGAGGCGTCGAAACCGGAATAAGTGAGAAATGCGCGTAACATTGGCAAAATGATTTCTTTTTTTTTAGAGAGAGAAAGGAAAATTACTCAAAAAGCGTGTTAATGCGAATCTCAAACGCAAATCGCTCTTCCTGTTGGCTGCTGCTGCTGCTGCTGCTGCCGGAACTTGCCAGACATCCCGCTGGCATGCGAGTCGAGTTGCTTTGAAACTAAAACTAATGATGAGCGGCTCGTTCGCCCACGGGAACCGATGCTTCTCCTCGGTCAAATAGAAAGTTATATTATCCTCGGCGAGCAGAAAACAGTCGATCCACCGAGGAGCACACGTTCCACTATTCTGTACCTCGGGATTCCCATTAGTCGGCCCTTTGTCGCGCCTATTTCCCTATTGATCGCTCGTGCTCGATCCTCGCCTCGATCCTCGCCTCGATCTCGCCTTCATCGGAATTACAAAGTGGACATCGAGTTTATGTTTGTCTTATCAGCCGCTCCCGATGCGAACCGGCTGCATTTCCATCGAACCAGTGTTCCTGCAGCTATCGAGAAATCTAATCGTACATCATCATCTAATCTAATAGCCTATAATATAAGAGTATAATAATATAATATAATAATATAATAATATGAGCCGTTTATTTTGAAAGTTGCCTAAGTCCATTTGTCAATATGTATCCTATGCATATATTTGAAATTTTATTAAAACACAGATTCTTTAATATCTCAATTTAAATATAAATGAACTTAGCTTACTTTCAAAATAAACGGCTCATATTATATGTTCTATGAAAATGATCAACTTACAATGCTTTATAACATATATTTGTCTATTGGTATCCTATATATATATTTCTAATTTTATTAAAACGCAAATTCTTTAATATCCCACTTTAAATATAAATGGACGTAGCTCGCTTTCAAAATAGACGACTTATAGTATAACAGAAACATCAATCTAATAGTAAAATGAAGGATTTATTTAGAAATAACCTAAGTCCATTTATATTAAAATTGAGATATTAAGGGATTCGCGTTTTAATAGAAATTGAAAATATCAGTCCAAGATGTACAAATTGACAAATGGATTTAGATCACTTTTAAAATAAGCGGCTCAAACATTCAAATGACAACCAGGAAAATGTCGGATATTTTTATAAAGGAAACAATGTTAGAAAATCAGAAACAGGCATAGGATTACAAATGTAGAGCAGACTTCGTGGAGGTTATGTAGGACACTTTTCCCCTTCGGGGAAAAGCCAGGCTGTCACAAACCCCCGAAACTTGGTCACCGTGACCCGGACACGGATAACCTGACGGCGAGCGATGTTCGAGAGCATCACTCTTCGACTGACTTCAGTCTTGGCAACTGTACTCTTTAACCCTTTCACTACGAAAGAAGTATATTTACGCTCTCACAAGTGTTTCAAAATATACGAAAGACGTAAATATACGCCTTGCATTTAATAAGGCCCTCTAATTTAAATATGCGCAGCGCAGCAACTGACGTGCGAATAACGTGCAGTTCCTGTTGATGGATTACTTCGAGATCGCGTCGCAGTGAAAGGGTTAAATTACGATTCCAATATGCTTGTATTCTGCATTTTGTTACATCGAATCCCTGATGAGTTACATTTATTTCGGGCGCCCACAAACACCAAGTTAAGACGCTGTATTCTTGCAATAAATAGCACGGAGTTTTAATCTGCACAGAGTCTTATTGGACTGAAAAATTGTATACTTTCTAAGCTCATTCAAAGGACTGAATACTGTTTTCTGAAGTATGTGTGCTGCCGAACCAGCGCGTGCATTACGAAACTGCAGAAGAACTTTCAGAAGCTATATTCGAGAGTTGAAGAAATATTATCTTGATTCCTACATGACTAGTGGCTTGAATGAATTCAACACCGGCTTCCTTTGAATGAGGTTGCGCTGCTTAATTAGACAGGGAACTCTCCTAATTAATTAGCAAGTTATTTCGCATTCTCTCAGTTTGAGCGCGCCGTTAACGAATGCAAAATGAATGACACGCGAAACACATTCTGAAAGTCCATTAGCTCTCCTCCGGCGGTGTCGCATCTCTCATAATCACACGATAAAGACAACAATCTAAAACAATAGTACAATTATAGTCTACGAGGGTAATAGCAACAGAAACACGTAAAGTATGTCAAACTTTGTGGGATGGTAATAGCGGGGGAGTGCTTTTATTTCAAAGTAACGGGTACTTTATTCCTTATTTAGTTCTAACGACGCTTCGCCTCACGAATAATTTCTTGCAACTCGACGCAACTCCTCTCGACGCTCGACGCATTCTTCCCTTTGTCCGTTTGTCATTAGAAATCTTCGCGATGTTCAATTTCTTTCACACAATTTCTACTTACACGCGTTCCGCATATGTATATGCTTTCTCTCTCAATCAGTCAATCGCTTTGTCTCGCTCACTCATTCAAATCCACACTTCAAGAAGGTTATTGCCGTCATTTGACGCAGGGTTAATTAAAAGGGAAACATGTAAGCGCTGATACAGAATTTTGAGGCATTTTCAAATTACAATAAAACCAATTTTTGAGTAGGAGAATTCAAATTGCAATTAAGTTTATGCTATGTCACACATGCTTTTATAACTTACTTTTATTTCTATACTATTTATCACATTATTTCTAGAAGTGAAATCATTTCCTTTTCACTCTCTGCTCAAATACTCTCGAACCGGACAGACGAGGTTTTTAGAACTTTACCTGATTATTCATAAATGTCTCACTTTTTTATGCACCTGTCATTATTATATCACATATTTCTAAGCCATAAACGGTAATCTCTGCTCTCGTCGCCATAAAACTCCACGCATAAGAATGGATTTTTCGACAAACAAGTTAAAGCTTTGAAGAGAGCTGCAGTAATCATTGACTATCATCCTCTGTAAATGTCAATTTTCATTTTTGGCAGCAACCTCCTTAAATTCTGGTGTGCTTCAAATATACCTTCACCTTCATAATGAAGTATTCGAAGTTCTAGCAATTTATTGAGCCACTCTTGCAACTCGCGCGGAGAACTTCCTGTATATCCGTCTGTATCAGGCTGCGCCCTATTTCCCGTAGCACAAATCTATTTCAGCTGTGTTCGGCCAACGGCATATGGAATGTTTTCTGATGAGGTGGAGCTTTACGTGCTCGAGCAATCATAACCGATCGAATTTAGCGTTTCCCTTTCGGACTGCTATTCGCAGCTCCATATTCGCCCGAATAAATCGGCGAGCGAGCGATCGATTCTGCTTCCGCGTGTGTGTGTGTGTGCGCGTGATGTCGGGCGCATCAATCGCGACGGATTGTAAATCAATCGGTCCGTATGAGAAGCCGGCTGCTGCGGCCGTCGATGAAATTATTTCCCCGTACACTCGCTCCATTGAGCTACGCGACATTGTCGATGGCAGTCGATCGATTCGCCGATTGTTCCTTCCTTGCTTCGCGCTCGTTCGCACGTTCTTGCTAGGCTATCGGCCCACTCAAAGACAGTTGGATCTCCAGGCGCCCTTCCACGAATCCAGGACTCCATTCGAGTTAGAAACTACAGCTTCCTGTTACTCGAGAAAATAGCTATGTCCTACTATTTACATATGTATTCTCCATTTACCACAACGGACTCCAATTTCAAATACTACTACGCGTTTCCAAATACGACCGCGTCGAGGAACATGAAAACCTGTAAGAGGTTTGTACATTAATGAGGTTGGCGCCAAAAATGAAAATAATGAATTAAGCTTGTAATTTACAACGAATGATAATTTATGGTCACTGCACCTCACTCCGAGATTTCAACTTGATTGTCTGCACAGTTTTCGAGTTTTCTTCGCAAAAGTATCGATTTTTCACGAATGTCCCAAGTGTCAAATAGAGTACCTGCCTTTTGTGGTCTTTGCTTCCTTCGCTGTTATACAATACTAACGTAAAACAGTAATTAAAATCGTTCCCAAAACAAATACTATCATTTATAGTTTTTAAAATGATCCATTAAGGAAGTTAGTGTCGAAAATGAAACTAATGAAATAAGATTGAAATTTACAACGAATGATAATTAATGGCCCCTGCACCTCACTCCAAGATTTCAACTTGATTGTCTACACTTTTCGAATCATCAATGTCGAAGGAGTCATTCTTACGCATGGGTTCTTATGGCAACGAGAGCAGAGATTACCGTTTATGGCTGAGAAATATGTCATACAATAATGATACACGAATAAAAAATATTTCACGTGACAAATGAGACATTTACGAATAATCAGGCTAAGTTTCAAAAACGTGGTCTGTCTGATTCGAGAGTATATGAGCAGAAAATGAAAAGGAAATGGTTTCATTTGTAGAAGTAACGTGATAAATAGCATAGAAATAAAAGTAACTTATAAAAACAAGTCTAACATAGCATAAGCTCAATTAGAAATTGAATTTTATTATTAAAAACTGTTTTTATTGTAATTTGAAAGGGCCTCAAAATTCTGTGTCAGCGCTCACATATTTCCCTCTTAATGCCAAGTCTCATTTCAAATGGATTGCAAGTTTAATTTGTAGAACTAACGTGACAAATAGAATAGAAATAAAAGCTAACTTATAAAAGCAGATATGGCGTAGCATAAACTTAATTGCAAATTGAATTCTCCCACTCAAAAATTGGTTTTATTATAACATGAAAAGGTCTCAAAGTTCTGCGGCATCAAATGACAGCAGCAACCTCCTTAAACGCTAAGCTCTTACTAAAAATCTCCAGTTAGTAAACTAGCATAAGGAACAAAAGATGTTGCTCGATTGTTCGTAACACGATACAGCCCGAAACAATGAGGTTACCCAGGAGTCCTACAAATGGCTTTCGTGATCTCGGCAGGAAACTTGGCCCGAGTCTCACAATCAAGGACAACAACGCGGCACAGCTAATTAAAAACCAGCTGGTTCATCCTGATATTCATTAGAAATTGCGTTCAAAGTTCTCGAGTGCTCGCCGCGTGACAATGGCCACTTCGGCGAGCCACAAAATTAGCATCTTTCGCTGTAACACGCTCGGGCAGCTCTCGCTCGCTCTCACTCGCTCGCGCGAGAGCTGTTCGAATTAAAGAGGAAACGCGACGGGGTAGTGAAACCGAATCGTGGAAGAAAGGGAGGAGAGAAAGTGTGCTGGGAGTCGAGGAGCAATAGGGAGACACGGCATGAAGGTGGAGAGTGGCCGCGAAGCGAAGGGTGTACACGCCGAGTGACTCCGCTCGAAATGGAAAAAGGAGAGAATGCCAGGCAAAACAGGCCCGGAAAAATCACAGGCCAAAGAGTGAGAGAGAGAGAAAGAGAAAGGAAAAGAGAGAGGGAGAGAGGAGAAGGAGTGGAAGAGTATGAGTGAATGTGAGAAGAGAAGAGAGAGGTAGAGCACTCTTCTGGGAGTACGATGGAGCTCGCACACAAAGGCAATTCCACGATCATCCGCGAGAAAAGGGAGCCCCAGCCAGCGAGCGTAAAACGAGAGCAACGAGAATTCATTTTTTCTCTGTCATTGGCTCACGTGGAATGGTCTACTCCACTTGCCGCCACCGCAGCGCGCTTGTTCCTACGCCAACGCGAGAGAAAGCGCAAAGATCTCTCCAAGCTCATGTGTACATATCTGTCTCGTGTCGCCGCTTGCGAAAATGTATATTTTTAGTATTGTGATCGCTCCAATAATTAGAATTGCGTGTGCAGTGATTATTGAATGCGGTCTAATCAGTAGATTATCGAAGTTTTGTTTCAAGAGTATAATTTGGACTCGTTGCAAAAGTGATTGGGAATTTTTGCGTCCAAATCTCCAAGCTTATCTGTACATATCTGTCTCGTGTCGCCGCTTGCGAAAATGTATGTTTTTAGTATTGTGATCGCTCCAATAATTAGAGTTGCGAGTGCAGTGATTATTGAACGGAGTCTTGTAAGTAGATTATCGAAGTTTTGTTTCAAGAGTATAATTTGGACTCGTTGCAAAAGTAATTGGAAATTTTTCCAAACCTCCATGCTGATATGTACATATTTGTCTCGCGTTGTCTCTTGCGAAAATGTATATTTAAGTGGTTAGTATTGACCGCTCCAATAATTAAAGTTGTAACTGCAGTGATTATTGAACGATGTCTAGTGAGTAGATTAACAAAGTTTTGATTCAAGAGTACAATTTAGACTCGTTACGAAAGTGATTGGAAATTTTTCCAAACCTCCAAGCTGATATGCACATATTTGTCTCGCGTTGCCTCTTGCGGAAATGTATATTTGGCAAGTTAGTATTGTGATCGACCCAATAATTAGACTCGTGAGTGCAATGATTATTGAACGGAGTCTAGTAAGTAGATTATCGAAGATTTGTTCCAAGAGTACAATTTAGACTCGTTGCAAAAGTGATTGGAAATTTCATCGATACATCGTTCTTTTTATGACTGTGCAGCATTTCTGTGTGAACTATAAATTAAAGTAACACTTTCAGCATCGCTCTTTCCCACGATCTTTAACAGCCATTTGCGGGTGGCTCGAGCAAATGCTTTCTCCACTTTTTCTCTACGATTGCGTCCTCTTCCATCCCACTTTTCTCTCTCTCTTTCGCGCTCGCCTTTTTTCGAGCAGTGTTAAGCATTCCTGCAAATGGGCATCTTGCGCGCTCTCGCTGCCGGCGCGCCGCGCCGCGGCGCGGCATTGAATTAATAGCGGGCGTTTCTGGGGCTTACGGGCCACTATTATTTAGTAAATGCATATTTATGAGCAACCCGTACATTTTTACTTGCCCCGCGAGATGTTGCTCCAGATATACCTTTTACAGCCGGCGCTGCCGACGCCACCGCCGTTGCCAGAGTCGAATAAACGTGAAAATATTTTCCCGAACGCACTCGCTCACTCGCTCGCGCGCTTCACTCTTCGCCTGACAACATTTCGTTCCCACTCACGAATAATTAAGCTAATCAAAACATCGGCCAGCATAACAGGGCGTAGAAGTGGAGGACAGTTTTTCGCGGCATTTCACGCTCCCGCGAGTGTCGATCCGATCACAATCGCGAGTGCCATGCAGCATAATTACTGGCGATGTGCTCGGCCGAGTGCAATTACAAATTTTACGAGTACTTGTACGTCGAACCTGTTGATTACGAGGACCATTTGTTGCCCGAAGCGCCGCCGATCGATCCTATCAGCCCCGATAATAACTCTGCTCGCGTGAAAAACTCACTCTACTTAACGAACTTGTCTCGCCATCTGCCACGCGCAACAATTATTATAGTCGACTTTCATTATCCAAAAATCTTGCTGTCTAACAGTATCTCTATTACTACAGTCGACTTTCTCTATTCAAAAATCTTGCTGTCTGAAAGTATTTCTATCACAAGACTTTGTATAACTAACTCACATTCTATTTAACTCTTTTCGTGTCGACCGAAAATATCGCACCAATGCGAAGAATGATATAAATATAAAACATTATGAAAAACATAAAAATTAATTTCTCTTTTACAAGTTTAAATCCATAACCAATTTTCTCAATTGTCTTGCAGCGAAATTAAATCATATATAACGTTCTATAAATTTATTTTGAGATAGAGAACGCTTTTCGCAAGTGTTTCGAACAACGATATGTATTACATCACCGTTCGGCACTAAAAGGGCTAACATAGTTGTTTATAGAAGCCTGTAAAAGATATTCATACAAAGAACCAGTTGCAGAGAATGTGGTAACAAAGCTATCAAAACATCTCTTTCATTCAGAGTTTCTTTCACGAGAGTGAATTAGCCCCTAAACTACTATGGGCGCATAGAGGCGCTTAGAAATTTTGTGTTTGTGACACTGAGAGCGTCTATAAACGCTTTAAAAATCTGTTAAGATTGCATTTGTCACAGCTGAATTTTCGTCAGTTGAAATTAGCGTTCTTCCATACATTTTGCCGTGATTAAAGATTAACCCTTTTAGTGACGAACGACGATATTTCGTTGTTCCCAATACTTGCAAAAAGTGTTCTCTATCTCAAAATAAATGTATAAAACGTTATAAATGGTTTAATTTCGTTGCAACACAATTGAAAAAATTGTCTATTGATTTAAATATTGTTTCTAAAAGAGAGATTAATTTGTATGTTTTTCATAATATTTTATATTTAAGGTATTCTTTGCATACATGTGATATTTCTGACTGGCACGAAAAGGGTTAAAGATGTAAGGATTTGCACAGTCCAACACTAAAAGTCGACTTGACTCACAACACCTGAGTCAAGTGGCAACACGAGTGGTTAAAGTCGGCGGTCAAAAAACCTTTGTTTTTCAAAATCTCGCCGGCAAGGTGGATTGAAACTCCTCGCACAACTGTGCAGCCAACGACTGAGTGCTATGTATATTCGCAGTGCCGTTCCTAACTCGGTGGCCGCCCAATTGCAAAGGCGATATCGTCGCCCTTATTCAGCATTACTTACTTAAGCATTCGATACGCTGTGTTTACTTTTATATCTACATATAGAAAGAGTAGAAATACTTTTAGACAGCAATCATGAAAAAGAAAGATTTTCTCATTCTTGACCAATTTTAACAATCTAACTGGTGGTTAAAAATAAGTCTGTATTGAGAAAATGAAGATGTCTTTAGAAATGGCATGTATATAATGGCAATATATTGCCATATGAATTAATCAAAGTATATCCGTAAGACTAAGCTTTCGAAATAGAAATTCATTTGCGTAGGTGATGATTGTTGGACGAATGCCGTATTGTTTAGTACATTGCAACTGCAAGCAATCGCAAACCTAGCCAAATAATGATTCTGTGTGCCTGTTATTTCGTATAGATAAAAACATATTACGATTTAGTCAAAATCGGAAGACATGCTGCCGGAAAAAGTGATTAATTTCACGTGTAATTAAGAAAAGGTCTGAGGCCGCCCAAGTGCGCTGGCACCTTTTGCACCTACGTCAGGAACAGCCCTGTACATTCGGCAAACGATCAAACAGAGAGACCGGCAGTACAATGGACACTCTTTCGATTCGGGATTGAATGAGGCTGCCTCGCCGGGCAAACTACGGCCTCTCAATTGTAAAAGCCTCGCATATATTACAGGCGAGCGAACGCGCGCGCGCGCGAGAGAGCGTCACGCTCGTCGATAACGAAACACTCGGCATATCCTCGGCCCCTTTTAGCAACAATGCGAGCGTGTCGCTCGAGTAAAGCATTGCCAATTCGTTCGGACATTCTGTGTGCCGCCGATGGAAAAAGGTTCCGCGAATTGCTGTCAGTTCAAAAAGGCAACTTTGGCAAAAATTCGGCAATCACAATTGCCCGCTGTAGAAAAGCAATTTTATTTTATATTGCTACATTGAGAGGCGAATGGAAAATAAATACTTGATTCTATTATTTCTTTTACATATAAGAATGCACTATAAGTGTAAGTGTACGAAAAGGGGAAATCTTTATCCTAATTGCTAATTCCTACGCTTGCAAATTCCTGTTAAATTTTGCAGGTATTTGCATACAGTGCTTTTGCATCGAAATTGTCAATGTTTACTTGTGAAAATAACACATTTAAGTCAGGCATTTATGGAAACAAAATGCAAAATGTGCAGCAATAATAAAAGGTTGGGATTAAGAGCTATCGTTTAGTGATCAGCGGAAGATAAATTTATCCGGGGTTTATGGTAGACTGAGTCATTAGGTATAAAGAGATAGGCAAGTGGCGAGAAAGTAGGTGAAAGCTAATTGGATCAACACGTAGCTAATAGATCTGTCTCTCGTGTCATTAGACAAGCCGACACAGGAAGCCCGCAAAGTTCTATCTGCTTAGGGTACTTCCGTGAAGTTAACTTTCTTGGTAACTTCATCTCTAGCGGCGTAGCCTCTGCTTTTTGCAGATGCAGAATCGCCCGGCGAACTACCGTTGCGCCTCCGCGCTGCACTGCACTGCACTGCGTTCCTTCTAATTTTCAACAAGTTGGCCCAATTTTTTGCCCCGCCCCGCCCGCCGCGCCGCTTTTTTTATTTCGAAAAGCACTCGGCCCAGGAATTTCCACACGTGCTCGAGCTTACTCGCGCGCGGGCGCGCGTAATTTCTCGAAACAGCCACGGGACTTTCGCAAACAGTAATTACAACTTTCCTGATTTTATTAATGCCACCGGCGAAAATCTGCGCGAGTTCTCTCTCCCCCACTGCGAAGGCACACGGCGCATTTTAATTTGTGTCACGCCAGCCCAAATACTGGCGGGAAGTAACAATCTTTCATAGAAATTGTTATTCGATCGTAAGGAGGAATCTACTAATGTAACCCTTTTAGTACCGACCAAAAATATCGCACCTATGCAAAGAATACCGTAAAACATAACAATTAATTTCTCTTTTACAAGCAATACTTAAATCCATAAACAATTTTCTCAATTGTATTGCTATGAAATTAAACAATATACATATGTATAACGTGTTATAAATTTATTTTGAGGTAGAAAATACTGTTCGCAAGTGTTACGAACAACGATATATCGGCGGACGGCACTAAAAAGGTTTAAGCAAAGTTGAAAATATGTGAATCAGACAGTTAGAAAAACTTGTATTTCTTTCATTGAATAGCTTTTCCTTCATTCTTTAATGGATTCAAGAAACCTCTGCTTGCTCCTTTTTAGTAAAATTAAATTATTATCATTACACGAAGATATTAAACTTCTTTATAGCTCATTGTCTTTGCTTTAGCAAATAAGATTTTGTTACCAATCGAATCTTTCTTTTTGATCAAGCATGTTCCATCTCTTTTACTCTCGCATATCTTGCGATACGTTGCTAGTTCATCCCTGCGATTTTTTTAACCCCACCCTCCCAAAATAGAGATTGCTCTCTGCAAACTTATTACGAAATCATCGGCGATAAGTAGCGAATTTAAGTTAATTCCCGGGCCCGACAGGCTAACTTTTCCGAAACTCAAATGTTTGACTTTGTTCGGAGGGTGAGTTCGATGGTTCTGGTGGACTGCGTTCGTTGGAAGGTGGCGGCGGTGTGCGCTGTTGAATTTCCAACGAGACAGCAGCTCGGCTCATAACATCGTCAGAGGTTCTCCTGCCGATTTTTGTTATTTCCAAAGTAGCGTTGAGTCGCTCTTTATTCTAGAGCCAGCGGATTACACCTCTTACACGCCTTGCGCTCTAAAAGGTCGCGAGAACTGAAAGCTTTTATGACAGCGGGAATTTACTTTTTACGAGCGGACGTATATCGCTTGTGCTCTTCGCCGCCACAAGGTTAAAAGTTCGCCCGCCCAAAAATGGCGCGAAGCACTTCACACCGCGTAATGAGACGTTTCCGATAAACCGTGGCCGGCACAGAGTTACCCTCGAAATATGTGCCCATAATTATGAAAGTGGTCTAAGTTAAAATCTTAAAAATATATGTTTATCAGTTATTTCACACCACTTTATTTTCAGCTAAATTTATTCAATGTAATTGTTACGATGTCGTCAAAAATGAACCATTAAATAGTGGTTGTCATTTCAACATTATATGGAATTCATTTAGTGTTAATTATGAAAGTGGTTTAAGTCAAAAATTTAAAGAAATTATATAAACATAACTTGAAAATATACGGAGATATTAAATTAGTTCTGAAGAAAAACATAAAGATATTATGTGTTTACTACCATACATCCCTCCAGTTTTTCAGTAAGATTTTAAGATTCTTAAAAACTCGATATGATAAAAATGGATACTTTTTAAAAATAATTAATAAACGTTCATGAATTATTACATTAAAGTTATTGTTTCAAATTAAACTCATAGTTCTTTATCGCTTTAAGTCATTTATAGGACATTCAGTTAATTTGGAAAATGGTCGAAGTCAGTTCAAACTTTAAAAGCAACAGTTTCGTATGAAATTCACACAAAATTTCATATTCATAATAAATTTCCATTAATCACGACTAATAGAATTATAGATTAAAATGTCGCATAATGTAAAAACAAGAAATACCACTTTCATAATTACGGGCACATATTAATATCTCAAAATTGCAAAATAAAATCATAACCTGACTAAGTGATAGCATTAAAATAATTCGGGGGTGGGCTATTGCCGCGTTGCACGGTGACGGCTGGATCGGCCAATAATCATCGCGGAAGTAATTATTTCGGCATACGTATACCGCGCGCGCGGTGTCCCACCATTCGATCGGCGGCGGCGTCGCCGTCGGAGCGCTTGCACGGCCGCGCGCATTATCAATTTTTATCTGGCGATAAATACTTTTGAAATTAATTAAGCGCACCGGTTCGCGCCTCGCTGCCCTACAATTACGCTTAAATATTACAGATCCACGCAATTGGGATTTTACCGGGTTGAATTGAAATTAGCAGCACTCAGAATTTCGACGTCCAGCGGGCCGCGTTTGCTGTCTCTGCGTGAACGCGCGCGCGCGCGCGCCAGCGTTCCCATTGCTAAAAAGGCGAGCAAAAAAAGGTATCGCGCGCCGTCCTTGCGACCCGCAATGAATCTTCCTTGAATGGTACTCCGCGGCCATTTATCATAACCGATACAGCCACTGTCGTAGAAGCATTTTTGTGCTCTCTGCTATTCGGCAACGGACGATACTTCATTACCCGCTCGACACTCGCCGCCCGATCGATATTAAATTTAGCAAGAGAATTACTGTTACTCAGCCCTACCATTTTACTTGAGCAGCGAGCCATTGAAATTAGTCTTTCGCATTAAATTGTCAAGCTCGTTAACTTCCACTGGTGAAAAAGTAAGCAGAGATTTGGAATTTAGAGAGTATTGCACACGTTCAATCTGTAAATCGGCTAGCGTGGAAATCGGGGACAAAACTTTTTGAGTGCAATCGCTTGATAGAATACAAATACAAAGCCGACACGCGCGCGCGCGCGTGGCACGATAAAAGATTGCACGGCAAAGGGAAAATATAGCAAAGACAAATAAAACCGTGAAAAAGTGCAAAACGACCGAGCGGCAAATGAATAGTGATATTTCGAGGGAGAATTGCTTTACTCTTAATTGTGGTTGTCTCGTTTTTCCAGCAATTTCCGGGTCATATTTCAGGCAAGGGTTGAAAAGCAGCAACGTCGATGGAGGAAGGTTCGCGAATTTCGCGAATGTAGAGTGCAATTATATTTGAGTTCTATAAAACTGGGGAATGCCAGGTCAGCGATTGATCGATTTCGCCGCGGGACGACGCGTGTAACGGGCGACGCGACGTAGCCGAAGGGCTCGCTCCCTTTAAATCTCCCTTGCGCGTACCTACATTGGCCCATGCCAATATTCCGAAATTTCGCTCCATCGACATCTGTCCCGTGACAGATTGACGTGGGACCGTTCGAAATTCTGGCCAAAACTTGCCGCTCCCTGCCGCCCTGCCGCCGCCTCCTCCCGCGGGGGGCGTGCGATGAAAATTGATTAAGTAATCAGTACGAGCAAGCCACACCGGCCGATTGCAATTATTTCGGCGAACCGCGTGCCTCCAACTCTCCCCAACCCCCCTGACTTCCATTTTATATTTGGCGCTCGCGAAGGTCTCTTTTTCAATTGCCAAATTTCAAATTTCCTCCGACAAAGGACAACGCTGTCGAGTACCAATGAGAAGGCGTCTATTGGAAAATAAATTGCGACGTGAAATAGTATTTGTAACGTGGAAAATTAATGTTTCATGCCCTCCGATTATAATTTACGACGTAAAACACCGTGAGATATGCTGTTCGACGGTACTACGTACTGATTAAAATTTCGCTTGTCGTGCCAGGCGTGTATAAATTTTCACTTTGCTATGTTTTATGGCTGCGCGATATTTCATCATTTTAGTAGTTCGGACTACCATGTTATTTGTAGACCAATGACACGTACGTGCTGCAGTCTCAGCGCGAGGAAATTTAGGCCACGCTATTACAGATGTAGTTAAATATTACCTTCCAATAGAAAATCAACGTCCTATACAATATTTCCTTCTTAGCAATTGCAATTTCAAATGTCATCAAGAATTTGTTGAGCATTCAAAATAAATTCAATGTCCGTTACACCGGATTCGATGACGCGTCCAATGAATGCTTCGCTTTGCAAGCCAAATGAAAAAGGGAGGAAAAATTCCTGAATAGATGAAGGAATCTTTGTTCTCTCAGAGGAGTGGCCTTCGATTACAAATACCAGGAACGTGGTGGCATTCAAATTACAAGGTGGGAGTTGGTATTTTTTAACTTTCTAAAACCAGTTTCGATATTTCTCTTTCTAGGTGGTGTTTTATTTCGTTCGATGTGGGCGCCGCGGTAACAACATAAATCAAGTAGTTTGAAAGTTAATTGTGAGCATCTTTTGCCTCGCTCTCTTCCGCCGGTCCATCGTTTCTCCTGTTGCTCCGGGCAACCGCTTCATGCATCTTTGCCGAAGCGTGTTTTACGGTCTATCGACAGTTGGTGCAGCAGCCTAGCCGAGGGTCTGATATTCTTGACCAGTCTTCCTATCAACGAGGACGGCGCAAGGATAAATGTGACCTGACCGGAAACCCATGAAAACATTGGCTGTCGTCGTCTCGGCGAACCGTCTCCAACTAAAACTTCCAATTTCCAATTATTTGCGAACTCTGCTTTTCCGTCTGTCTGCTCAGCAATTCCAATTAATACTGAATAAAACCCCGATTGTAATGTAAGAAGCATTGTCATTCATAATTGGAAATTGTATTACGCGCCTCTTTCCTCAAGATGAAACGTAGTACTCCTTATTCATATGCCAAGATGCCACAGTCTTTAAAGTATACAGGGTGAAACTCTTCATGTGTCCGCTGTTCGAGGGAGCTGAGGGGATAAGAAACTGCTAATGCTACTTTGAATTCTGGAGTCCCGTTTGTTAGTTATAGCATGTTAAACAATCAGTAGAAAAGGCGCCGTCAGGCGAGTTGCAGCCACTTTTTGACCGGTCGGATAGGCATGGCAAAGAAGGTCACCGTGACCTATACTCAAAATCGGGAGGACATCGGATTCGAACAGTGAAGATAACCAAGCTTTTTACATTAAAGATAGGAAAAAGAAGAAATAATTTTACTGATTCCGAGGCGAAAAGGATGAGGCGATTATTGAAGAAATTTGATAAATACGAGCGAAAGAAAAGTTCTAGTAAATACCTGTTATCCCACCTGGCAAATAAAGACGGCTTTTCCCGTCAAATTAATGTATTGTAATGCACAATTTTCATGCAATAAAGCATTAAAATATATTCTAAATTACGAGATCACAAAAGTGGAAAAGTTCAATAAAAAATAAAGCATTCAAACCTATACAAATTCTTGGTAAACTCTAGCTTTACCAAAAAAAAACTGTTTGAAACACGGTGAATAATTGATGCACTAGAGTAAATGAGTGAAACAAGTTCGTACTGGAGGAAACAAGAGAGGAAGAGGAGAAGGACATCGGCGGCGGGAATTGGCGAGAGAGAGAGGAGACATTGATTTCTCGTTAGCAGTAGCTCGCGAAGGATTAAAGCGCGGCCGGCAACTGGCTGGCTGGCTGGCTGGCCGGCTGGCTGACCGAAATGCAGCCAAGTGGCGAAATTTCCTCGAAAATTGGCGATTCGACACAGTCGGACGCGTAGACCACGAAATCCCCGCGTTTGATCGGCCAGTGAAATCGAGGGCGTGTGAAACTACCCTAACCCAGCCGGTCGACCCACACTCCGACCAACTCTCCGAGTTCCTATAACACACATAGCGCGCCAGTCCGTGTTATCCCGAAGGAACGATAGATACTTCACGAATTAGGTCTAATCCATACGGTATTCAGGGCGTATCTGCATTCACAAATTTGCCCCTCGCGGGACGGCGCGGCGCGCCCTCCTCTCTCTCTCTCTCTCTCCCAGCCGTTCTTTATCTAGTCGACGTCGATAGCCGCCACTTAATCATCCCCGCTAGAATAGCCCGGATATATTAAGCCTCCTATATCACCAATAAGAATTTCCGGCCACGTGAACCTATATACGCATATCAACGACTTGCCCCCGAGAATCCATCCCTTCGATATACATACTTCTACGCCCTTTCCGAAAGGGATCAATCTCCTTACTGGCACACACTTCGCCTCATCCTCCAACCCGACCGTCCTCATAATATTTCTCCCCTCCCTACGCACTCATAACTCGCCCAACATATTCCCTCTATTTTTCGTTTTATTGAATAATTGATTTAAACTCTCGGTGAAAACCAGCGGAATCTGTAATGAGAGAATTAATTATATATGTATGAATTTGATCGGGCGTGAATTTATTATATTATTGCTTGGAGAGTGGCGATCGATTAATTCCAGTCACAATTGAATTTTCTACGGCTAATCTGGAGGGTCGGAAAAGCAAAACAGTGAAGATTAACTGGCAGGCTTTAATGGTAGAAGGCTATTATTTCGTTATCGCGATCCTATGGTGGCTGTAAAGGGTTTTGTCGGAGGATTCCATTCTGTCAAGTGCGTCACGCTGATGTTACACTAGATTGAAATCGACGCCCCCGGCGGGGATTGTTTCGTAAAGCTTTAAATGAGGCTTTACGATCGGAGATTATTGTATATCGCGTCGCGGTGATTTAGACGAGCAGATTATATCTAACGGCCGCCGAGATTTAACAGCACTCAGCAATAATTGCATTCGGCCCGCTCGTTCGTTCCGTCCGATCGATCCGATTCCTGCATTTTGCCTGCGCCCTAAGGATCCTCGCTCTTTGTACGAGAAACTATATTTGTCGAGGAATTACATCGATGAAAATCTTCGATTGTGAAAGGTCGACGGAGAGCAGGAAAAATTGCGAAGTCTCTTTCGATTGATCGGACAAGTCTGGCATCGTTAACCCTTTCGCTTCGGCAATCCAGTCCGCCGAAGTACTGTCACTGAACGGAAGCGCGCGCCGTCAATACGTGTAGTATGCGTTGTTGCTGTATATACATTTTCCTAAGTCTTAAATAACAATTTTGCTGAATAAAACAATCTTTGCTCCAATATAATAAGTATAATGTAGATTTTCTAACGTGAAACAGTATACGATCGTTTATATGTTTCAAACAGGTTGCGTAAACCGTTTTAATTTTGTTTCAACAATGAGTAATTTTAAGAACTGATCTAGAATCCAGTTCGTCGATAAAATCAACGGAAAATATTCTGTCGATAACGAGAAAAACAAATTATCGGCTACAGATTGCAGTTGTATATGCATCATTTGGATGCCGAATATATGGAGTGACGAACTAGAAGTCGTCGCGTGGCCGCCGCTTCTAAGCGGCGTTCGAAACGAAAGGGTTAAAGATGCCTCTTTATAAATCCTTGGCTGGTGAGACAATCGGCATTGAGGAATCGCGGCGCACATAAATCCATTTGGTACTATCAATTGCAGAACTCATCGATTCGCCGGTATTACGCAAATCGAGATCCAACATATCGATTGGTTGTAGGAGCGGCGATATTTTCGCGGGGGCCGCGTGATAAACAGCTGTCAAATTTCGTGGCTCGCTGCCCGATTTCCCCGGCAAGAACCTAAGACGGAATCCGAGGCGTCGGAGCTTTTTCTTTCCCAGCAAACTACTGTATCCCGTTTCCCCGAGTGTCCGCTTCGATGATTTTTTTCTTCGTCAAGCTTCGCCTCGAGCGCTCCCAATTTTTCAGATCGTTTCACCCAACTCGTAACACTGATAGCACGCGTTCGTTATTATTCTCGCGGAAGAAAGGTTAAGAAGAAAAAGGAAGAGATCGGCTGATTGGGACAATTAAATATTCGTTTAGCCGCTGCCCTCGATTATTTCCCAGGGTGGCTGGTTGAACCACATGTGTGAAGCGCGTTTCCATAAATCGCATGGCTGTTTTTCCTCTCCCGACCACTTGAAATTTCGATTCGCTCGCGCGTTTAACAACGGCGCACGCTTTTTCCGGAGCGTAACTCCTTTGGGCTTGATGCCGCGGCCATTAATTGATTTTAGAGTGGTAGTTTCGAATCAGTCTTTCCCAGCAGGAGTCCAAAATAGACAAATACAGCGAGTACAAATTATCTCCTTTTATAAGGTACTTGTTGCAATTATGTAGAACATGAATTATAATCTATTAAAAGAATAAATCAATAGATCGTTCGGCTCATCAGTCATTTTCTCTGGTCGCCCTGAGAAACTGTTGTCGCCATGAATTTTTCACTTTACAGGTAGAACGTGATAGCCTCGAGGATCGGCTCGAGGCGGCTAATGAATTTCTCGCTTGCACGAAAAGAAGGCAAACGCTCCTAGAAGATTCTACGTAGCGGCCGTTCTTTATTCTATTAAAAAAATAGCTCGCAGGCTGCAGCGCTTGCCACGGCGACCTCTTAATCTTGATAACGGTCCGCTCGAAAAGTAGGTTCCTTGATAGTACTTGCAACACGTTTCCCCTGCTCGGATTTTTCTTGCCGGAAGGAAGCCGAGTTCCGCTAATTTGTGAGATTAGAGCCGGCCGCGAGAGTAACACGTCGCCAACTAGATTCGCTCGGCCTTCCAGCTTTCCTAACCTAGAATAATGCTTTACACCTACTATTACACTTACAGATTATTCGACAAACTGCAGTAGACTAGTGTTGAAGCTGAAAATAATCAACTTTAAAGAGAACGAAAGTTATCCAATAATTAATGTATGACTATACGGCGTCTTAAGTTGTGTTGGTGGACGCGTGGAATAAATATGTATGACACGTCGGGGATTTGATGCAGTAAAACGTAGGACAAATGAAGTCAGTCCAAGAGTGCTCTTGAACATCGCTCGCCGTCAGGTTATCCGTGTCAGGGTGGCCAAGTTTTGGGGGTTTGTGACGCCCTGGCTTTTCCCTGAAGAGGAAAAGTGTCCAACATAACCTCCACGAGGTCTGCTCTACACGTGCGATCCTATGCCTATTTCTGATTTTCTAACATTATTTCTTTTAAAAAAAATATCTAACTTTTTCTTGAACGTTGTTCGAATATTTTACTATTGGGTTGTCAAGAAAGTAATTTCGGTTTGCACACATAGAAAATCGAAATTACTTTCTTGCCAACCCAATATTAGTATGAGCCCTTTATTTTGAAAGCGAGCTAAGTCCATTTATATCTAAATAGAGATATTAAAGAATTTGCGTTTTAATAAAATTAGAAATGTATGTATAGGATACCAATTGACAAATAGACTTATGCCACTTTCAACAATTTCATGCACGTATGTTATAAAACATTTTAAGTTGATCACTTTCTAATAAAAAAAACTCAAAAAGAGTTAAGTTCATTTATATTTAAATAGCGATACTAAACAATCTGTGTTTTAATAAAATGTCAAACATATGCATAGGATATCAATCAACAAATGGACTTCGTCCACTTTCTGCTTTTTCTTCCCACTTCTGATTTTCTAACACTAATTAACTCTTAACAAAACGAATTCGTTCCTCCCAAGCTATTAATCAGTAATATTAATGATTTTTCATTATGTTATATGAGAGAAAGGAGTTCCTCCCGCAAGAACCACTTCCCGGGCACATCCACTTCCCGGCGGAACTTTATCCCGCCGGATCGAGCTAAGTCTCTGCCCGAAACAAAGGTGCCCTTTCTGGGTCAGGGCGAGTCAACCAGGCTGGAATGTCGAAGTAATTCGTGGGCGAGCGGGCGTCCCGGCCGATACCAGAATTCAAGGAACTTCTCCAATGACGGCCATCAAGGAGGGCGGCGAAGAGAGAGGGGTGGGGGGTGGAAATAGTGAAAAAGAGAGGAGAATGAGGTGGAGTCGAAAGAGCATCGTTCATCGGTGCGGCAGCGGGAGAGGAAGAGGAACGAGGAAGAAAGCGAGGTGGTGGAAAAGTGGGCAGAGAAGAACCGTGCGAGAGAGAGAAAGAGAGGGCGAATTACAACACACAAGGAGAGACGTGCTCTTTTCGCTCGACGTGCGTTTTCATTAGGCTTGCTGCTCCGGGGCACTAGAGGCCCCAGGGCTCTCACCGCTACACTTCCGGTTTAACAGGCATTAAGATAAGTATCGTTGACATCGTTTCCGCCTGCAGACACGCGCGCGCGCCCACTGCCATCACACCCACACGTTTACGCCTTCGGCCATGCGCGCATACACAGAGACACACTGACACACACAAAGAGGGTTGCAAAGCAAACAAAAGAAAGGGCCGAAGAAGTCGAAGCACACCGAAAGAGCTACACAGCGGAGGGATGCTGCTGGTGGTGCGCTTGCTTCGCAAACTCTGCAGCCATATTTTCCCTGACGCGCCAAATACTTTTCATGCACACACGCTCGCCCGCCCGGTGCGCTTGTTACCTTTTTCGCGGCGTCGGCGGTTCTGTGGATTCAGCGGGGCTCCGAAGGCCCTCGCACACAGCCCGGCCAATCGACCACTTATGACCTTATTTCGTAACACGAAAAACGGATCGGCCCCGCTGAAAGAAGAGTGTGCACGTGGCGCCCACCGCCACCTCCTCCTCCACGCTTCCGACGAGTGTACGCCGCTCGGCTAATTACCACGAGAGTGATCCCGCCGCCCCCCGCATCAACCCCTCCGCGAGATCGACATTATTCTTGTTACAGGGAGCATTTCATTCCAGCCGCGCTCCGCTCGGACGCTGTAAGCTCGCCGTGACAACGCTGATAACAAAACTAATGTAATTAAAGCGAAGCTACCGTGCGAGCGTCGGAAAGCAGTGCATATGCTTTAATGGAAGTGTTTAACACTAGGTCTACGGACATTTCTGTATATCCCTCTTTATGGCCACTTATTTTCATTAAAAAAAGCTATTCATTTAATTTAAAGACAATTACAATTTTAACAGACATAATATAAGTTAATTACATCTGTCAGGGTTGCATGAATAATTGTATTCATTGTATATTAAATTCTGTATAATAAATTAAATTTTGTATAATAAATTGTGTATCAATTGTATATTAATTGTATAAATTGGAAGAAAAATGAATAAGCTTTGTATTTTTATTCAAGTCCGAAATCCGTCAAAATGACGGATGTCGTAAACCTAGTGTTAATAAGAGAATCGTAAATCGTAATTTATACTATTTATACTACTATTATTTTATACTTTTATACTATTTTATACTATTTATTTATACGTAGTCATTAGTTTCAACCTAATTTACTACTATTTAATCATTAAAAATAATTAACAACGCGCCAATCTAAATTAGTACTACCTAACCGGGGAGAAAGGAAGTTAAAAGAGAATAATAAATATAACCTGCAGAATATAAGAGTGTTTCCTCTGGGGCGTTGTCGACGTCAAATTTATGAAATTCCACGAAAATAATTCTGATTAAAGTGGCCCTGGTGTCAATGCCGGCGTCGTGGCGCGAGAATCGCGTACGAGTCACTCGCCGCGGAAGCAAAACCAGCCGAGCATTGTCGAGCGAGAAAGCGAGAGAGTTAGAGAAAGAGAGAGAGAGAGAGAGAGAGAAAAGGAGAGAAACATAGAGGAGGATGAGGCGGTGGGCGTGCAATTTTTGGAGTGAGCGGCGATGCAATTAGCGAGTCGCCCGTCGGAGAATTCCCTCCTCTTATCCTTGGCGCTCGAGCTTCTCTCTCTCTCCCTTTTCTCCCTCTCTCTCCAACTCTCTCAGCAAGCAGGGAACGGAGGAGCGCGGTCGAAAAGACGCCGGCTGCTGCGTCGACTGCATAATTAAAAAATTTATAACGCTATTAGCCGCGTAGGAGGCCGTGAAAAGCGGCCGAGACCAACTCTTCTCGGGGCGCCCTTCCTTCCTCCGTAATTTCCTATGCCTCTCTCGGCCCCTCTCAAACTCTCACCCACCCCCTTCTCTCTCTCTTTCTCTCTCTCTTCCCCGCAATCGCTCTCCTCGCTCTTTTTGCCCTCGCTCGCTCGCTCGCTCGCTCCGCCTCGACGAGAATGCAACTTTCTTCGCGCTCGGCGAAAAACGGCCGCGCGCGATGGGACAATACGCGCGCTCCGCGACCGGCAATTAACTGGAGTTGCATCGGGCTCGGCGAGGAGGAGCGGCGCGGCGTTATCGCGCGATGTCTCGGGCAATTTCTATTCATGTCGGTGAGCGGAGAGCGCGAGGGAGGGTGGCGGACGAGGCGGCCAAGAGGAGAGAGAAAAACTTGTGACGCGCACCGCTGCCAAGTGGCGTCGAAGAAAGCGGTGGCGACGTGTGCCGAGAAACGCAGCTCTGCGCTCCTGCTGCTCTCTTCGGCGTCGACCATTTCCCCGACAATCACCCGAGGGTTACTATGCCACGCTACCATTTCCCCGCCGAATGAAGACTTCGTTGTCCTTCGAAACTGCTTCGAGCATTTTCCAGAAACGATCGAGCTTCCCTTGCTAGGACTTTATTGAGCCGCTTATTTTGAAAGTGGTCCAAATCCATTTGTCAATTTGTACATCTTGTACATGTGTTTTCAATTTCTATTAAAACCCGAATTCCCTAATATTTCAATTTTAATATAAATGGACTTGGGTTATTTTTAAATATATATTTGTATGAATATAGATATACATATATAAATAACAAATGATATAATATATATGTAAGGAAAATGTAATTCCCTAATCTGAATCACCCGAGGGCTACTATGCCACGCTACCATTTCCCCGCCGAATGAAGACTTCGTTGTCCTTCGAAACTGCTTCGAGCATTTTCCAGAAACGATCGAGCTTCCCTTGCTAGGACTATATTGAGCCGCTTATTTTGAAAGTGGTCTAACTCCATTTGTCAATTTGTACAGGGTGGTTCAGTTGCCTTTGAATCAGAACTCTCCTAGCCCACTTTTACTAGACATCTATTTAATTATACTATATGTTCTCTCTTTAACAATAGACTGTATTAAATTATGTAGTTTGTTGGAGCGAATGTTTTACCAAGTTTTAGCATCGACTTCCTTCGAGTGGGTAGCAGCGTAAAGAGAAAATATTTTATTATATTATATTTACAGGGGAATATTATATATAACTGGCTTCTGCAGGCTGAAATTTCATGTGCGATTTAACATAACTCAAACATGTAAAAGTATAAATGCAGAAAATGCAGACAAATGTGGAGAAACATTTGAGTATAATTGAAATGTCTAGGTTATTTATAATGATTTTATATGGAACAGTGTACGCTCGACAGTGGTGATTCAAAGGCAAGTGACTCACCCTGTACATCTTGCACATGTACTTTCAATTTCTATTAAAACGCGAATTCCCTAATATTTCAATTTTAATATAAATGGACTTGGGTTATTGCTAAATACATATTTGTATAAATATATAAATACATATATAAATAATAAATAATATATGTGCAAGGAAAATATAATTCCCTAATCTGAATCTGAATGTTGCCGCAAAAGAATTGCGAGCACATGTAAATTCATCACGCGTTTTTTGAATCGGCAACATTAAATGTCGTTTCATTAAATTGCAGGTAAGGTTTTGTAAATAGTAAAGTTTAAATTCTGAAAGATTGTAAGAGAAATGTAAATAAAACCTTTAAATTACAGAGAAACTCATCAATGATGTCCATTGATCTACGGTGTTAACTCTTCCTGATTTTAGAAACATTAGGAAACGACATTTAAAATATATTAATATATGTTATGCTTTTAACCATAAAAGGACTTAGATCACTTTCAAAATAAATCCTTCATATTATTTTATTATATTATTTTAATCGTACGAAACTCATGGATGGTTTGCTGTATTAAAATATGACGCTGGGCGATAATCGTTTGCATTGATTTTCTCGCAGAGAAAATTGCGTGACGGAAAGCCAATCGGTAGAAGGTAGAGACTAGGATCATTAGGGTGTGCTCTACATACTAGGGCACGTCGATTCGTATCGTCAAGTTGCCGCAAGGAGCAAGAGTCTCGTGCGGGTAAAGCCTTCCACGTCGCGGGGCAATTAAAAGAGCGATACCGTAA
This sequence comes from Ectemnius continuus, assembly GCA_910591665.1. Classification (NCBI taxonomy): domain Eukaryota; kingdom Metazoa; phylum Arthropoda; class Insecta; order Hymenoptera; family Crabronidae; genus Ectemnius; species Ectemnius continuus. The sequence goes on along the minus strand of OU342868.1, from coordinate 10,581,044 downwards.
GATTTATGCGACAGCAGATGAAACCTGCACGGCGTACCATGAAGCGGATAAGGTGAACTTAATGTTTAAGACTAATCGCTCTGATAGAGCTTCGACACGAGGTATTAATTATTGATATCGTTGAAGCGAGAGGGTGGTAATATATTCCTGGCCGATTTCATCAAGAAAGAGAGAGAAAGAGAGCGAGAGAGTATTGGCCGGTGCGGCACAATTGATTAGAATAAGGGCGGCAGGGTCGGAATGATGTAGAGGCTAATGATTCATTCTCCGTGTCCGCAAGATTTAATAAGACTTTTTCATATTTTACCGGACGTCAATTTGCCAGCGCTGGCGCCGCACCGCGGCTACGGAGGAGAAAAAACTTCGGGGGAGGCAGGCGCGCTCGCGCGCGCGAAGGTTAACTTTGCAAGTTTACGAGGGTGAAAGTGGGTGAAAAAATGCGAGAGAATTGAATCGGCGAGAGGGAAATGTTGGTCGAATCGGGCTAGAGAGCGAGCTCTCTCACGTAAAGCGGATATTTGTGGCGGGCCATAAAAGTCGCGTCCTCCCCAAATCCCCTAAATTCCCGGAGGTTTCGGATTTCCGGATTAGCGCTGGGGATGACGTGCCGCCGCCCGATCCTTCATTCCATTTAGTCCCACCATCTCCTCCTCTCCGACACCTACCACTCCCGCCGCTCAACCCACACGACTAACATATTAGAGGAGCGCAATTGCCAAATTCAACAGCTTCCTAATGATATTTGGCTGTTGATCGAATGATACAGCGTCGAAATTCAATTCCTTCCACGAATATAGCTGGAAGCTTCATCTTCCCGACATATCGCCTCACTATCCCATACGCGAATCCAGTCGCGCTCGAATGAGGCAATTCGGGAATAGATCTAAAATCAATTATGTCCTGGATGGTACAAATTAATCACTCTTGACACTCACTTCAACTAAATTCATAGTAACAATTGTTAATTATGCATACATCTATTCTTACACTCGAGTGCAGAAATACTTTACAGGAATACCGGTTACTCGAATTATATTTATACTTATATTCCAAATATACTTAACCCTTTTAGTGCCAGAGGCCGATATATCGGCTCGCACCTTATAAAAACAAAATGTTACACATTTACAATATCTAAATATTTTCAATGAATATAGATAAATTACTGTCATAGTTTTGTTCTCTATTTTGTCCCTAATACACTGCGTTTTGAATGATGTAAATATTGTTTTTTGTTTAGTATTTATGAGCCTTTTCCCAAACCCTAGTAAAATCGTGAAATTCAGCTGGTTATTCTCGCATAGGCACCCCTTTTTCGCCCGCCACTAAAAGGGTTGAAATAATAGAATTTTATAATAAAATAAAAAATAATAAATTATACTTATACTCAAATCTGCTTATTACAAAATTCGATTCTCTCTCAATTCTTCTTTCTACTTGCAGCAGAACTACTGGCGATTACTGAAAGCTATCGAGGCGGCTGCGGGTTGGTATTGGTATTTGAATATGAGAATTAGCCGAGTGATCTTAAAGCAATGTCGAAACGAGTCGGCCCTCGATAGTGAAAAGGCAGAGCGAGAGAGAGAGAGAGAGAGAGGGTGGTAGGCAGGGTGAGTGGGGTAGGTTGGGGTGGATTGGTGGTAGGCAGACGTGGCCGGGGGGAACGGTCAACAAGCCGTCTGGCAGACTGCCGCTTCGATTACGTAGGGAGATTGTTATCGACCTAGTTGCCAGAGGACCATGTTTTTCCGAGTGCCACCGCGGTAATTGCCGGTTTTTCGGGCGCGGCCGTCCGCGCGCGCGAGCGAGCGAGCGAGCGAGCGAGCTAGCGCGCATGGCCTGTCGATCGCTTTGCCGACTTTTTACCGGCGAATTTATTATGACACTATTCAAACGCTTGGCGAGGCCGTTCTTCCGCGCCGGTTTAACGAGCGACGCTTGATCCTCCTCGCTGCCGATCGCTGATTCGTCCGGCCAGCGATAGCCGGCCGGCTCCAATAACCGCCTGCCACCACCCCTGCTGACTCCTCTTCCACTTCTATCAATTTCAGCGTGGATTTTTTTACGCCTCTTTTAACGAGCATTCCGCTCCTCCGCGATCCACTCCTCTTCCGCCGCCGCCGCGGTGGCCCTTTCTCCACTGGTTCCCGCGAATTCTTCCCCAAGTTTGTCAAAGTAAGAAGACATCCAATAAATGAAAGTTTCTGCCGGCAGCCCTGCCAGAGACAGCTGCATTTTCTTTGAGTCGCAAACGATCTTATTGAAAGACGATCTCTTTTAACGTCTTGCGATGCATTCACAAGAGACACACTGCAGATTATAGTGCTGTGTCGCAAAGTGGAAAAATAGTTGATCGAATGCGTGTGTTTGTGCATGCAAGTTTAGTATGATTAATGTTTTATAGAATGGAATACAATTAACAGGGATTCTGCTCTCTTAAGGGGGTGTAGGACAGTTAACGTTCAAATTTTTACAAATTTTATAAAAATTGCTGTAACTAAGCCAATCACTTGGTAAGCACAGTGATTTTACCCTTAATTAGTACATTTGTACAGAGTAATTTGAGATATAAACATTCAAAATTAAATAAACAATAAGGCAGTTATTAATTGTTAAATATTACAATATTAATTATGCGTAATAGGACTCTGCAGATGATTTCTTTGGTACGGTTGGTCCAATCAAGTTCAACTTTTACAGAGTTCTTTTTTAAGATCATACCTAAGGCAGCCGGACCAAAATCATGCGGATAAGTCATGTGGAAGTTAGTTCAAACCAATTGTTTATATTGTTAACCATAAAACTTATAACATAAACAATTGGTTTGAACTAACTTCCACATGACTTATCCGCCTGATTTTGATCCCTGCCTTAGGTATGATCTTAAAAAAGAACTCTCTAAAAGTTGAACTTCATTGGACCAACCGTACCAAAGAAATCATCCGCAGAGTCCTATTACGCATAATTAATATTTTAATGTTTAACAATTAATAACTGCCTTATTGTTGATTTAATTTTGAATGTTTATATCTCAAATTACTCTGTACAAGTGTACTAATTGAAGGTAAAATGACTGTGCTTGCCAAGTGATTGGCTTAGTTACACCAATTTTTATAAAATTTAGAAAAATTTCAATGTTAACTGTCCCACATCCCCTTAAGATTCTTTTACCACTCGAATTCGGTAACTTGGAGCGAAATTTAACTAATTTCGTGTGTGACAAACGCACGGTTGATTTAATGAGTCAAATTACGCTTTACTAGGCGAATTTGGAGGGTATAGAGAGACACACACGTTGCACCCCGCTGCTGGACCACCGCGCGGCCTAGTTAGGGAGCGATAATTACAGCGCGTTATAAGGCAACTTTACTGCTAAATTCGCGTGAATTTTATCGCGTAACTTAATAGCGCGTCGATGCATGCGCTCCAATTTAGTAATACATCGGGTACAACGTTCTCGCCGATTCATTACGCGCGCATCAAGGCGCACTGTCGCGGGCGCGAAATTACCGGAAGAGTAGTAGAAAATAATTCAGCGGCGAGCTATCATCGGACATAAATCTCGCGCGGTCAGAGCAAAAAGGCGTCGAGAGCTTTGTCAACAACAAGTCCGGCGCTCGCTCGCTCGCTCGCGCGCGCGCGCTGGCATTCTGCCGTGGAAATTTCATTGCGCGAAATTGCAAAGTGCCCTGCCAAAATCTCCAGACATACTCGTAGCGAAATGAGCTTTTACCGCTGATCGTCGTCATTTCCCGTGTCCGATACATGGATATATCGAACTCGTCGCGTTATCGAACTCTTCCCAGGGATATTTCCCTTGTAAATTAATCAATTTCCAATTACGAATGAATAAATTTAATAAAACGAGCTAAGTATTTGCCAAGCTATTAAGCTACTAATTGAAATCGGCGAACCCTTCGAAAGCTTTCTCCTTCAATCGACAGAAAATCAATGAATCGCGTTATTAAAATCATCATCATCAACATCATTAGTATCCCCAATCAAAAAAATGCATACAAACCTCTCAAAAAATCTCAAACATAATTACAATAAAAATCAGCAAAAGTGCAATAACAACCTCGCATTCTATGACAGAGTTATTAAAATACACGCATGAAAAGGGAAACGACGCTTTGAAGGGAGTACTCGCATTGGTAATAATGGAACATCAGAGACTGCAAAAGTCGGCGCGGCGGCGTCGGCGTCGTCGCAAGCACAAGTTGCGGCATCAACAGTATTGGCTGGCGGAGCGCGATTATCCGGCGACAGCTTCGACGTGTTACTTGAGCAGCTTCATACGGCCTATATAGGAAAAGGAGCGTCGACTCGAGTGCTCGAGACGTTACCGTCGCGGCGCGGCGCGTCTCTGCTGGCTTGCTGCTAACACAAGTTTCGGATTTAGCGGCGAGTTCGCCTCGGGTGGGAGGGCGAACGCGGGTTGGATGAGGCTTCAACAAGGCTTCAACGAGCCCGCTAAGCGGCCCGTACTACCCTGCCGCGCGCCACCCTCCCAACAGCTATCTCTCTCCAGCTTGCCTCTCCCTCAACCCACCCTTCCAACCCTTCCAACCCTCCCACTTAATCGATCCGGCGCAGCTTCTGCTTCTGGGCCACCGGGCCTCCACACTGCCACATCGAGTGGCCTGCTGCTCAAGAATTGAGAGACGAATTTACCCCGCTCGCACCCCTCGCTCCCCTGTTACTTTACCACCCCCAACTCCAACTACTTACTCCACCAGCGTCCCTCTCTATCGAGTTATACTTTGAAATTTGAGATTTTTATATTTAGACAGGAATCATCATGGACCGCTTTAACACTAGGTTTACTGACAATCATTTATGCAATCCTGTCAGATTTAATGAACTTATATTATGTGTGTCAAGATTGAAGATTGCAATTGTCTTTAAATTAAAGTAATAGTCTTCTTAATGAAAATAAGTGTCCATAAAGAGAGGTATACAGAAACGTCCGCAAACCTAGTGTTAATATTTGATTTACCGTCGATTCTTCAATTTCAACTTAAAGTACCACATTCAGGTAAATGGGTGAAAAGAATCAAATTTTTCCCCAAAAATGGGGTTAATCATGGTGTATGGTGTAGGAATTGACGATTTTATGTAAGTATAACAGATTAGTAAGTATAACACTGCCACATCGAGTGGCCTGCTGCTCAAGAATTGAGAGACGAATTTACCCCGCTCGCATCCCTCGCACCCCTGTTACTTTACCACCCCCAACTCCAACTACTTACTCCACCAGCGTCCCTCTCTATCGAGTTATACTTTGAAATTTGAGATTTTTATATTTAGACAGGAATCATCATGGACCGCTTTAACACTAGGTTTACGGTACCCGTCATTTTGACGGATTTCAGACTTATTAGTTTTTCTTCCCATTTATACTGACAATCATTTATGCAATCCTGTCAGATTTAATGAACTTATATTATGTGTGTCAAGATTGAAGATTGCAATTGTCTTTAAATTAAAGTAATAGTCTTCTTAATGAAAATAAGTGTCCATAAAGAGAGGTATACAGAAACGTCCGCAAACCTAGTGTTAATATTTGATTTACCGTCGATTCTTCAATTTCAACTTAAAGTACCACATGCAAGTAAATGGGTGAAAAGAATCAAATTTTCCCCCAAAAATGGGGTTAATAATTAATTGATTGAATTGACGATTTTATGTAAGTATAACGAAGTTTGAAAGTTTCTGATGTATCGCGTAAAAAGATACGAAAGATATTTGCTAAATATACCTAAGACTTCAAAGATGTTTCTCTTGAAACACTGTTTCTGCGCGCGGTAATCAGCATAACTGATTCATCATTGAACGGATTAAGCTGAAAATTTAATGAGATCTGTTCGAAAAACATCGAATTCTTGTGCCGTTTTCTAATATTTTACTTGTAAGTGGTACCTTAAATCGAAACGAGTGGCGCACACACGTTTGATTCGGCTGTGCCCGCGGAGAAGCAGCTTTCGAAAGGTGGCACACGGCCATCATCGTAATTTAATGCATGAATTCTCGATAGCCCGCCGCGACCAGACGCGTTCTCGTTACGGAGCCCTTGGGAAGTCGAAGGGAGAAGAAGGTGGAGTAGAAGGGGAAGGTAGAAGGGGTGGATTTACGATGGCATAGAACGCACTAAAAGGAGACTGCTTTCGAGCCGAGCAGCGATCTAACATATAATCGAATGCTTATCGGTGGCGAGCAGCGAGCGGCTTCCCCGGCAATGATGTAAAGAAGCGAGAGTGCGTCGCAGGGTTAAAAAGGCACCTGATGACCCTATTCCCTCGAGAGATGATCGACGGCTTCTCGCGAGCGGCCTATTGACTCGACGGGCGTCATCGCCCTCCTCCGCCGCCGACATATCCTGCTAACAATGCCAATTGATCATGATTCGCGGCCGCGAGAGCATCAACCCACATTCCGCGCCGGTAAAACCGCCGCCGAGCTCGATGCTTTTATGCGCCACTAATGTGCCCGTGAAAGCGTTAATCAAACGCGGCGCGCTCGCGCGCCCAATTGTCCGCGAGGATTCGAGCATGCGCCGCTAATGAAGAATTGTTAAAATTGCTAGTGGTTCATAACTGGCGTGCTCGTTGCCCTTCCCTTCTCCCGAATTAATCGGCAAGGAGATTCGAAAGGTTATTCGGGATATTCGTTGAATCTTTGTAGCTAAACATTCATTTGGACCGTTTAATTTGAAAGTGAGTTAAGTTCGTTTATATTTAAATTGAGATATCAAAGAATTTGTGTTTTAATAAAGTTAGAAACATGTATAGGATACCAATTGACAAATGGAATCAAACCATTTTCAATGATTTTTCTATATGTTATAAAACATTTTAAAACTTTGGCTGCCAAAATTGTAAATTTTTAACTTTTTCATTACACCTTGTTAAAAATGTTTATTATAGTTATTGTCGTAAAAATAAACATATATGTGAACGGAGGTTCGAGCGTCACTCGAATTCGGGTGACATGGCAGTCAAAGCTAAGTCCATTTATATTTAAATTGAGATATTAAAGAATATGCGTTTTAATAAAATTAGAAATATATTTATAGGATACCAATTGACAAATAAACTTAGGTCACTTTCAAAATAAACGGCTCATTTAATTAGACAGAATTAACTGAACATAACAGATCTTCGCATATGTCAAGTTGTTTACGCATTCAAATAACGAAAATGTTACTGAACCAACGCAAAAGCTGTTAGTACGATATTAATGATTGAACCGAATCTACTAATCTTTCGTTTCCGAGTGATGCGGAGAGGATTTGACTTCTGGCATTGGGCCTGGCGGCTTGCGGTCACAGCAGCGACTGCAAACCGTGCGGCCGCCCGCCCGCCGCTATCTCCAAATACCGCAAATCGTGAACGCGTGCAGCACCCACCACGCACATAGTACAAAATCGTCATCGCGCTCGCCGGTGTGCGCGCACGCTCGCGCTGTTACATATTTCATGATATTTGCAGTGGAGTCGCGAGCTGGTGAAGTGCGGGTGTGCGCGAGCGGCGCGGCGGCCGAGAGGTAAAGAGAGAAAGAGCCGTCCGAGAAAATCCATAGCGAGCTCGGCCGCGTCGCACAGTGGGCTCAAATGCTAAAAACGCGGACATTGGCACTAAATGGTACTTTATCCTAACAAAAGCGTAGTCATCGCTGTTCACTAGATAATTTATCATATAAGTTGTATGATTTTGATGCGCATTCATTTTGACATTATAACTTTAGTCTCTAACCTATGCTCTACCATATAACGGCATAACATATCATGTATAAAATGGATGATTTTTTCTCTCGAAAACTTCACCGGATTTCATATATCAGACATAGCTCAAAATATTCATCAAACCTTCTACTATAACACCCTGAAATCAGTTGGTTCGTTTTTTTGCAATTTTAGAAATGGCAGCGCCATTCGTAAAATGAAAGCACAACATCGAAGTCATACAACTTATATGATAAATTATCTAGAGAACACCGATAAATATGTTTTTGTTACGATAAAATACAATTTAGTTTCAATGTCCGCGTTTTCAGTATTTGAGCCCACTGTGCGGCGCGGCGCGTCGCGGCGCGGCGCTCTCTCGTTGGCGATGGTGGCATGGCAAACCGATAAACTTGGCGAATATAAAGCCAGTGGCGCGGTTCACCGTTCACGGCAAATACTTCGCGCAGCGAACGGTAAAAAACAATTATTTACAGAATGATTCGCCTGACCCGAAAATAAACCCAACTTCTTCTTGCCGCGGCAAGTTGTAACGCGCGCGCACAACTTTTACCTTGCAACTGACAGTTTAATAATATGTTTTCTGCTGCCGCTACGCTCGCCGCTGTATAACTGTCAACCGTTGTCATCCGTGAGCGCTGGAAGCCAACTTCTTAACGGGATATGGAACACACGATTTCCTATGTAAATGTACCAGTCAGACTTTAACCCCTTGGCATACTTTGACGAGTCTGACCAGTGATAGATATTTTCTACTAAACACAAACACAACGAGTTACGTTCGTACAATAAAGATTGGGCGAACATTGCTGCATTGTTTTTTGGATATTTTGAGGATTCGATATTGCAACTGTTTTTAACACTAGAAAGACTGAAACTTAGTATATACCTATATTGCCCAAAAGCAGTCGAAATGACTGCATTGTGAAAGAATAACTAATGTCTAAAGAAATTTATTTAAAATTAATTTTTAATTTATTGTATAGTTTATTGAGCAACGGGCCTATTTACACGATAAAGTTTTTGATGCTAGCGTCACGAAAAAAAGTAAGAATGAGCTAACATCAAAGCTGTGATGCTAACATCAAAATAACTTCCACCTAACCAACGGAATCAAGAAGCACATGTACTTGTATGTTATCATGTAACGGTAATGGTAAAAATGAAAAATGTTATTTCAAAACAGAGCCGAACTGGTCATATAAGAAATTGACTCAATTCAATAATAAGAGTCATTTGATTATTTGAAATTTCCCAAGCAGTCAAAACGACTACTTTTGGGCAATATAAGTGTAACACATATATACATATCGGAAATGAAGGAGGTGGGAGGTAACTAGAATCATTAATAAACGCATTTATATGTTGTACAAAAAGTCAGAAAATTCTAAGAAATTGTATCATTATATACATAATTTTCTTTTCTAATTGAAATTAAAAAGCAGTCAAAATGACTTCCTTGAGCAATCTAGTGTTAAGTATCACTTTGACTTCTTTTTCCCGAATTTCGTCGAACTAAATGGAACGGCAAGGGCGTAATCGACTTTCGAAAAGCAGCCTTTCCCGCTTCCTAGGTAGCAAAGCACTCTGTTAATCGAGTACTATAAACAATGCATCGACAGAAAATCTGTTCTACCCGTCAGCCCGGAACTGACTAAAACAACTGTACCGTAAACCAACAGAGAATCTACAACGGCGCGCGCGCGCGCGCGCTTCAAAGCTCGCCAAACTAGAGGCTTGTAACGCCGGGGGCAGTTTCGCGCGAGCGGTAACGCCGCCAAATAAACAATTAATTATTTATCAAGCGGTGTAGATAAAGCAAGGATAGATTAATCGTTTCGGGCGGAAAAAGGGACATGGCAAAGGGCGACAAAATGCAAACGAAGCAGGCCGGAGCAATTAAAGGGTGCGCGCGCTCCGCTACGAGCGTCCTTGTTTATACCAACTTGTATATCCACATGCTATTAGCATGGCTGGCCGGTTGCAGCCAGTTGCATGCGTGTCGTAAGATCGTTTTATTTATAAAGCACGCGCTCGCTCGCTCGCTTTCGCGAAAAAGAAAGAGCAGCGCGAGCGGGAAGGAGTAGGCAGAAGCGGCGTGGAAGGGCGGCGAGGGTTGGTCCGGGGCGGACACGAGCGGGACAGGAATGCTCGTGGTTAAATTATTTTTATCTGTCGCGGACAAAGAGCATCGTGTTCCCTCGTGCGATCTCCCACACATATGAACTACCACCACGCGTAAATGTATACGGCGGCGCATACATATTCAAGGAGGCGCGCGCGCGCGTGCGTCTGTTCACGTGTGGCAGTTGTGCGCTGGACAAACTCGCTCCCTTCTCAATAGAGGCGAGTGCCGGGCGAACGGCGAGACAGTGCTAGATCGATCCGACCCACTCGCCACCAAAACTGTCACGCAATGTCGCCTGTGCGTAACAGCTTTTCGACCGAAAAAGGAGTATGTAACGAGCAGAGCCCGCGCGCGCTCGCGACTTCGCCTTTTTTCACGCGGGTTTATGTGGGATTCAATTTTTCCCCATTCGCGCGTTCGTTGTGCTTTATTGGGCGCGTGATAGGTGTTAATGCTTTACTCGAAAAATAGAACTCAATTACAGACATTGTTGAAAATTATTTTCTATTTAGCGTTCTCGTGAACTTGATCGGGACTTGTCGATATTAACCGTTTCGGTACGGCGGACTTTACCAAAAAGTGTGCTTAAGGAAGGAGAATATATTTTATTCTATTATATTTATAGTGGAATATTATATGTAACTGGCTTCTGTAGGGTGAAATGTCATGTGCGAGTTAACATAACTCAAACATGTAAAAGTATAAAAGCATATAATGCAGACAAACGTTGAGAAACATTTGAGTATAATTGAAATGTCTAGGTTATTTATAATGATTTTCTATGGAACAGTGCATGCTCGACAGTGGTGATTCAAAGGCAAGTGATTCATCCTGTACGTTTCCAAATGGCAACAGAAATGATAGAACTAACGAATGCACGAAAAACTGCAGTTTATCGCGTGTATTGGATGGATTTCGATGAACAGTGGGAGCTCAGCCGCAAAATCAGTTTCACCGCGGGCCAAAAAGTTAATCATATCCTTCACTCTCCTCGGCGTTATTCACTGCGCATGCACTCGTTTCAACGTGTGCATCCGAGAAATTAGGTGGCAGAGTTCTGTAACAAGCGATTTGGCTTCTCGAGGGCAATGGGGTTGATCCGCACGGTCGAATCGGAGGGGTGAGGAGATTGATTCGAAAGTTCGGTGCGCGCCGAATTTTGGAGCGTCGAGCCAAGTAGGGTGGAAAAGCAGTCGCGCAAATTTATTACGAGTACCCCTTGCTTTTCGAGTGTAATTCGATGAGTTTAACCGATGTCGTATTTAAAAGGAACGATTAAACCAACTCCCCACCCCACCGCCACCCCAATTCAATTATCCTTCCCCCGGCCGATTAAGTAAATATGTCCTCTTAAACGAAACAACAAAGTTGCACAACGCATTTCACTATGCAATATTACTTTCATTCGACTTTAATGATTCTATTATAAGTTAACTTATTTGCAACTAATACATAACTACGAAACATTAAACTTTGCACCAGGTGCAAAGTTTAACCCTTTTAACGCCAACCAAAAAAGTCGCACCAATGCAAGAATATCACAAATATAAAACATTAGGACAAAGATAAAAATTAATTTCGCTTTTGCAAGCAGTATTTAAATCTATAAACAATTGTCTTGCAACGAAATTAAATCAGTTATAGTGTTTTATAAATTTATTTCGAGATAGACAACACTTTTCGCAAGTATTGCGAATAACGAAATATCGTCGTTTGGCACTAAAAGGGTAAAGAACCAAGAACGATTCTTTCCCCCGATTATCCTTTGGCGTAGAAGACACGAAAAATTGTTCCTACAAAATATTAGAAATCAACAAAGGCACTAAAAGGGTTAACTATGTATTCTCTGTGACGTGCTAATACAAGATTGTTTACTAAAGTCAGGTGAGCAATCGGTGGATTTTGACATGAGAGAAAAGGAGGAGTTTCCTCCTTACAAGAATAATGGGAGTGCGATTATTTTTAATAGCTCTGTTCGCGTTCCTTTCAGCCTCCGCAAGAGTGAATTAAATTTCTCCCCCATCGGCCATTATGCACTGCCATTGTAACGCCGGCGAATCACCGAATTATTCTTGTGAGAAGTAAGTGCGCGCGGCATGTGCCTCGCATTACTCGGACGCTTCATTCATCACGAGGAAAGTCTGGCCCCTCTGCGCCGCGCGGGGCGAGGACCGCGCGCTCGTTGCGCCGCGTGTACGTGAAAGTTTTTTAATAAACACGAGGCTCAAAGTTACCGCGCCGGCTAATTAGTTTATCGGTATGGATTGCCGCAGGGTTGGCTGAGCACAGCAGCACTGCTAGTCGCAAAGTTTTATCTTGTATTAGGTTGCAAATCCGTGCGCGACATGCGGCTCTGCTAATTTCTATTATTATATCGACGCGGCAGAGGTCTCTCGTGCTCGCTAGACAGTGAAAATCTGGCACAATACGATAAGAATGTAACTAAGCTGGTAATTAGAAAAATTGCAATCTCCGCCTCCCTCTGCGTGCACGACTGAAGGATTTCCCTGATAAATTGCTGGTGAAATTAATGCGCTTTGAAGGATTATTCTAATCGCGTTCGCAGCGGCGGCTCCGGGCGCTCTCTGGCTTTCGAATGGAAGAAAAGGCGACAAGATACTTGTTACAAAGAGTAGAGTGGCGCCGGCCAGCCAAGGAATGTCGAGTCGAAATAAAAGTTGGCCTATCGGAATTCGGATCACACCAGCCGCCAGTCACGTACCAAGATGTATCTGTGTTCTCCTCACTATTTCCTAGAGTATACCAGCCGCTCTACGAAGATTGAAAGGAAACACAGTGTCGCTCTTCTCCCTTCCCTCCTTTTCTCATTTCTTTCCTAGCGGCCCCCCCTTAATCTTTCTGCTACGTAAATGACAGATTTCACAAGGAAGTTCGTCCCAGTTTCTCTTGGTCTATCGATTTCCGGATTTAAAGACGAGAGCTCTTTAACAGGATACTCCTCGATTCGTCGGGAATTACTTCCAGTTTATTAAAATCGCAGGTTTAAAATAGAAATTGTTACGATAACTAAGGTAAAAGTCTATTTTCTGTGTTTCTTTAAAATTTCCTCTAAAAATTGATTAGTTAAAACATAAGATCGACAAGATATTGAAATAAAAGACCCGGGAAAATAAACTGGGATTCCAGGAGACGCGTCTAGCATTCGGTAGCAGCGGCGACTCGACAATGCACTCCATGTTCGAACACCAAGTTTAGAAGGACCCATAAAGCCGCGACAGATATTGAGATGGATCAGCTCTCTATTAATAAGTAATAATTCCTAGAAGGACCGGAGTGACATCGATGCGAACAAAACTTGATAATGCATGGGGCGGCTGATGTGTGTGTTGGCTCACGGATTACCAGACACGTCGCTGTTTCTACGAGGCACTTTCTAGTTACTGCTGCGCCCAGACTACAATTCCCACTATTTTCAATCACACACTAATTGTGGCTATAATTATGAAAGTGGTCTAAGTCAACATTTTTAAAAAACATGTTTGTCAATTATTTCACACTACATTATTTTAAACTACATTTATTCAATGTAATTTTTACGATATCGTAAAAAATGAACCATTAGATAATGGTTGTAATTTCAACATTGTATGGAATTCATGTAGTGTTAATTATGAAAGTGGTCTAAGTAAAAAATTTAAAGAAATTATATAAACGTAACTTGCAAATATAGGGAAATGTTAAATTACTTCCATTATACACCACCACTAGACCAGTAACGGAAGAAAAGCCTAAAGATATTATGTGTTTACTACGATACATCCCTCCAGTTTTTCAGGAAGATTTTAAGAATCTTAAAAACTCGAAATGATAAAAATGGATTACTCTTTAAAAATAATTAATAAATGTTCATGAATTATTTCATTAAAGTTATTGTTTTAAATAAAACTCGCAGTTCTTTATCGCTTTAAGTCATTTATAGGACATTCAGTTCATTTTGAAAATGGTCGAAGTCAGTTCAAACTTTAAAAACAACATTTTCGTATGAAATTTACACAAAATTTCATATTAATAAAATTATACAATAAAATGTCGCATAGTGTAAAAATATTTTGTAATTTATTCAAATGCGATTCATTAAATATCTCGAAACAAGAAACATCTGACTTAAACCACTTTCATAATTATGGCCACAATTCATAATTCCCCCATCAGAATTGTTCGTACGCGTAAAACGAATCTGGGAAAATATCGCAGGGAAATCTGCGATAGCAATTTGGCTAAAGTCGTGGCGCGTCGCTCTCGAAGACAAAACGTTAGCGCGCGCGTTCGCTGGCGGATGGCGAGCGAGTGACACAGTTGGATACACGGCAAACGAATCAATCGACGGAAACTGGGGATCGATCGGCCTAGAGCGGACAAAAGAATAGCGAGCGAACCATTCGATTGTCCGTGGAGCGCGGAGAGGTTGGATTGCCATAAAGCAAAATCCAATAACGTGCGCGCGATGCGCACCATCTTGGACGTTATCGCGTCCCAGGATCCCATTTTCCTTCGGACCACTTATCACTCTCTCACCCGCTTTGTCTCCCCGGCAATCCATCCTGTTGTCGCACTCGAGGCTAACAATGAACCGGGGAATTAGCGCACGAATCATCCGCCATTTTGCCGCCGCCGACTACTAATCGCCCTATCATTGAGACATTTACGCTCTATAACGTCCCATATGCGGCAATTCTCCTCACCGGGAATTAGTATCTTCGTGAAACCCATTGCACCATTTAATCCGAACCAGGGACAATTTATCATTCCATTTTTTGGTTCGTTACACTGCTTCCCTTCATCTTTATCCCGTGTTCATCTCATTTTTTCTGACGCAATTACGCGAATCGATTTGATGAGTCTGGAGGCTTATTCAAGCTGCTTTCCATCAACCGCGAAAAATTGTTTTTTAATTGAATGCTTTCTTAGTAGAAATTCATTAAAAGAAATTCATCATCCCCACCGGCTTCCCGCTGACCTGATATATTCTCAATTAGTTTTAAGCCTTATTACCTAGAAAAAGAAATTATCGAGTTTCTGATAATGAGGGCCGACTAACCCCAATCAAGAAGAATCTAATCCAACTAGAATAAAGTTACGGCCTGGATCTAAAAAAAGTACTTATTGCACGATTGCGTGTTCGTTTCAAATTTTACCTCCACAGATTCATCAATGATTGTTCGCATTAAACTATAAATAATTCATCAATGCAAATATATTTATCTTATGTTGTTTTTACATTTGACTAATGAAGCCGTTTATTTTGAAAGGGGCGTAAGTACATTTTCCACAAAAATCGAAATAGCTATCTTAATAGTTACATTTTTAGATGATCTTTTTATTCTGAAGTAAATTGTTAGCAATATATTAAAATTGACATCGTTAGAAACACAAAAACATTATTCGACTATGTCATATTTTTAAATTTCATTCAACGCAAATCCTTTAATATCTCAATTCGAACATAAACGTAGCTACGCCACTTTCAAAACAAATGGCTCAATTAACCTACACTTAACCCAAAACTAATTGACGGACTTTTATTACTCGCGCGTTGTTATATTATTCCCGAGGGATGTTGCATGTAAGTTATCATTAGAGCTAAGTTAAGTTTAACGACTACCACTGACAGGGTTGGCAGAGATGGTTGGTTGGCGCGGTATATCTTTCAGGAAGGATCTCGTCGCTCCGATTACAACTGGCATCGAGATGGGGCGGCCACCCCAAGAAAGGCTACTCCAGGCTTATCATAAATATATCGGCGAAGCCCTTGGGAGGCGTTTCAAAGGGACTCGATCAGGCAATGCGTGCATAAGAGGTTGAAAAGGGATGGCGAGTATCTCGGCCAAGATCGCAAAGGTCCAGCGCGATCGGGATCGACTCGAGTGTTATCGGCTCCAGACACCACCACCTTGGCCACTCTTATCTACTTCCTGGAGGCTTAGCAACGAGAGTAACCTTTCAACCAGCCTGTCCTAGACTCCCCAAATAGTCTTAGTCTTCTTCCTCCCCGGTCAGTCTTCGAATATGCTTTCTTTCCTAACTGCCGGATCTTCCTTACGTTTAATCAGACCGTCAATTTATTCGCACCATAAGGAACTCGTCACAGATCACCGTTCGATAGAAAGGGATCTTGAAATTGGATTTTTTGTTCCAGTGAATCTTGGAACTAGCAAAGACGTTTCTTTTAACCCCTTAACGCACAGTTTTTTCGAAAACGCGTTCGAATTAACTCGAGTTAAGGGGTTAAATACCGAAATTAGAATGTTTCTTGCGAAATCTTTAGCGTTCTTTTAGATTGATATCAATTTCTAGCAATGCACGGATTTCTTATCAATTCCCCGTTTATCATAAGGAACTCATCACAGATCATTTTTTAATAGAAAGGGATCTTGAAATTGGATCTTTTGTTTCTATAAATCTTGGATAATAGCGAAGACGTTTCTTTCAACACTAGGTTTACAGAACTCGTAATTTTGACGGATTTCGGACTTCACGAACAAAATTACAAACCTTATTAATTTTTCTTCCAATTTATACTGACAATTATTTATGCAATCCTGAAAAATTTAATTAACTTATATTATGTCTGTTAAAATTGTAACAGTCTTTAAATTAAATTAATAGCTTGTTTTTAATGAAAATAAGTGTCCATAAAGAGAGGTAAACAGAAATGTCCGTAAACCTAGTGTTAAATACCGCGAGATTAGAATGGTTTTTGCGAAATCTTTTGCATTCTTTTAGATGATATAACTTTCAGGCAACGCACGGATTTCCTATCAATCCTCCATTTATCATATACCAATCGTTGTATAAGAAAAACAGACGGCAAGGAGTAGTCTTTTCGAGAGGGAACGAGGAGAGAGTGAGCGTCGGATGAATCCTCCCTCGGATTTTTTCTGCATTTGTCATGCCATTGTGAGTGTGTATATTCCGGGGCGAATTTACCGAGGACGGCAGCGGCGCGGCGGCGGCGGCGGCGGCAGCTCAGCACGCTCGGCGCAGTATGTCGGGAACAATAGGGCAATTAAGACGGCAAGGAACATGAAAAGCGAGTACCGTCTTGTCGGCCGACAATGAAAGCGTTCGCTGCTCTGCGCTCGCTCGTAACACGAGTGCACGTCTGCGCGCGCCTGCGCCCACACTTCCCCGTGGAATGAGTGCGAGCAGATGGGAAATGAAAATGGAAATGGACCAGCCCTGGCATCTATTACGCCTGGGGACTTGTTTGCGCAAGAGCGACTAATAATAAACCCACTATTACCGCCAGTAATGGCTATGCACAGAGAAAATAAAAATCCTCCCGCAATCCGAACGCAAAACTCTACTTCCTTTGCGCGAAACTCTCGAAAGACCCAAGAATTTCGATAGCAAATATTCTGTGATTCATAATGCTTAATTTATATATTCTAATCGGTCGCCTCGAAATGCAATCGTCTGATTCTAAACTGGAGAGTTTATATAAAAACTTTCACGGCGATTGTAAAAAAGATGACACAATGCAATGTGAGATGACAGCTATTATGTGGGAACAAGGGAAGCGGCTGAATAAGTGTCATTAAGATATCGCCCGATAAAATGACAGTAAACGGATCTTTATCGAACCGCTTCGATGAAAAGCGAGCTGCCACAAGGAGTTCTTTTCTACTTATAAACGGTCTGACCACGCGCGTACAATACTACTTCCATACATGTAATCAGCAGGGAATTTAATAACTCTAAATCAATAAGTCTAATGCAATTAAGCAGACATTTTGATAACATTGAAACATCGGCAATCAAGCTGTATTATGCAAACGCCAACGATTCATAGAACACAATGGAACAATAATCGTTCGCCATTATTGAAATGTAATCATGTAACGCAAACAATTAGTATTACTGGAAATGCAGGAATGATATTTCGCAATTTCCAAGCCCACACATAAAAGGAATGGATTAACGAGCCGCAAAAAAAGGAGCTATTAGACGAAGTTGCAGGACATTTCCGTGGGTAGCGCATTTCGCAATTCCCCGACAAATCCGGCGGAGCGACTATTCTCCGGAGAATTTTTAAAATAATTACTGCCGCCCTTTCCCTCGCCACTTTTTGCTCCGCTCGCAGCACACGGCTTCGCGTCCTCGCAAACCAACATAAACACACACACACATACATGTGTGTGCGAGCGAGCCTAATTTAGTCTCGGCGAAATTAAATCCCGGCAAGACTTTCGTTGTGCGCCCGCCGCTCCTGTGTATCTGGCGACGTCTCGCAACCGCAGCCTCCAAAAATAATGTGGGAATGAATCTAAGACAGCGTTTGGAAGTTCGGAATGTAAGAGGGTTGAACAGTGAGTGTGTGTGTAGAGAGAGATCGAGACGGCAGGTATGGATGCAGAGTGTGGTGAAGAGTGGTGTGAGGGATGAGGGAGTGGAATGGGGAGCAGTACGAAAGATGATCAGGAGTGACTGCAAAGATGAGTACGAAAGTAGGAAGGGTGCATGAGGTCGTAAAGAGTGTAATGTATGAGATGTCAAGTGGGTAGCGATAGGCGAGCGAGTGGAATGAGGTACGGATGCGATGACCAGAGTGTCCGAGCAGGAGTGATTGTGAAAAGAGTGTACATGGAGTAAGACTGACCTGTCGCGTGTGTAAAGTTAAAGAGTGAATTATGGGATGCAAGGGTTCGAGTTTAAGGAGATGTGTGAGTGCGTCTGTACGAATGCGATGTATGTATGAGAACAAATATAAGATGTGCTCCTGGGGAGGAGCACACAGAGTTTAAGCAGAGTTTAGAGAGAGTTTTACGCAGAGAGTCGAAGCAGAGTTTAGAGAGAGTTTTACGCAGAGTTCTAGACAGAGTCGACAGAGTGTAAAGCGAGTTTTACAGAGTGACCAGAGCGGAGTCAGAGTGTAATAAGAGCGGAGCGTTAAATAATAAAGAACCGTGAGCACGATATTCTGCCTTATTTTCAAACCACAATCCCCACAATAATAGGATAAATAAAGCTAGTGCGAATTTCAGCGGTCTCGTTAAAAGTGATTTTTAACGGAGACGAATATTATTTCTCGGTTGACAGTTTCCTCATCGGGAGAACATCGCTGTCAATCGTTCCAAGGGTGCAAGTATGTATGTGCAACGGCGCGGCGGTGGCCTCCGCGCGTCTAAGCCCACTGTAATACGACGTTTAAGCTCCGCCCGTCATTATTGCCCTCGATCTTGGAGGCCTAAGGCTCCCGTGCCAGCCAATTAGGCGTAGGATCAAATTCCCGTTTAATCTGCGACAGATTCCATTAGCATGACCGCTAGATACCTTTAGCAAAGCCGCGTAATACTGCCAGCTATCGAATTTAAATAATCGATTAATCTTTCGCTGGTAAACGTACAATTCTATTATAAAATTTCAACTAATACCGAATCAAAGCGAGATGTCAAAAGACATTTTTCAAATTTTAACTTGAAATTATTCTCTAACTTTAACCACTTTTCCAGAATTAATTTTTTGTCTTTTCGTACAACAGTTGTTGAATTAATTCAGCGATATCATTTTCCTCTTAATCGAAATAGGTATACGCAAAATCGTGGTAGAAATATTGTTAACAATAATACTTCATAAAATAAACACATCAACTAATATCGCTCGAAACCCTACATTGACATCTTTCCATTCAACGTAACCGCAGTATCCAAACTAGCTCTAATTACTGTAATCAATAAAACAGTCGAATTTCCGCTTGATACTCTGGCGGCCGTGGAAATCCGTGTCCTTCTTACGTAAGACGATTAATGGCGGCGTGGCGGCGAGCTAACTCGAGTTTAGCGAACAATATCAATTATTCCATCGAGCAGGATGCCGAGCGGGAGAGTGTCGGGTGGGTCTTGAGCGGATAAGAATGGCAAGGGGGAGAGGAAGGGCGAGGAAGCAACTAAGGTCCGAGGGGGCATCCATTTTGAGGGCGTCATGTTTTACACGAGGAAAAAGCGGTCGGTGTGTCGGGCGAGGAGCTTGTCGTGAGAGGGTCGCGGCTAATGTATCGGGGACGTGGTAAGACGGGCTCCTTAAGGTACCCTCGTGTATTCATCCCCGTGTTAGGTGTGACACGCTGCAGGACCTCCTACAGAGGCTTAAGGTGGAATTACGGCCGAGGAACAGGCTCTCTCCCGGGGACACGAGGCGATTGGGGACACCGTCCCCGTGGATTCCTCCCTTGTCCACCACCATCTCCCCCTTCTTCCTCCCCCTCCCTCATCCTCCTCTAGCATTACAATTGATATTTCTCTTTCGCTCGCCGTTTTATGATTGAGAGGAAAAATACGTGCCCGCCTAGCAGCAATTCGCCGGCTTTCAACTTCCAAATGGCCACGTAAGACTCTACTTACTACCCAAGCCTTTCACCGTCCGCCGCTTTCGAGATTTCCAATTTGTAACTGTTATTCAGCTTCCATCGAATCCCGACAAATCCCAAAAATCTAAATGGACGCTCGCCTTTGAATATTTTATACTGTTAAAATCTTTTTATAGACAAAATCTGTGTTTCGAAGTTATAAATAGTAGAGTGGGAATATTAAATTCGCCGAAAAACTGTGAATGAGTGTGTTCGATTTGAGTGTATTAACACTAGGTTTACGGTATACCTGTCATTTTGATGGATTTTGGATTTCAGGAGCATAATTACAAAAACAGTTACTATTAACTTTTTACCATTTTATGCTGAGAATTATTTATACGATCTCAACAGATTTCATTAATTTCTATTATGTCTCTTTAGATTACAATTGTTCTTATTTAACTCTTTAACCGCACAACTATCTAGTCTGATATTTCGTTCTCTCCACATGCAAAACTTTTAGATTCGAGATTCTTTTATAATTAATTTTAAAAACATTGTAATGTAAAAGAGAATCTTATTTATTATTATAAAATACTAGCAGTTAAAGGATTAAGAACGTCAATATGAAGAGTGTTCGTAAAGATAGGTATAAAAAAATGTCCGTAAACCTAGTGTTAAATAATTCGAGGGGAGTAAAGTGTAACTCAAGTAGTGCAGAAAAGCTGGGGGTGCATGAACATCTGGGAGAATATTGGCAAGGAGGGTTACTCGAAGGGGAAAAGTCCGCTGGCAGAAGGAGTGCGCGGCGGTCGAGCGACGCGCGCGGTGGATCCGCTTTAATATTTTAAAAAATTCAAGCGTCGAGGAGTTAAGGGTTAAGTGGCTTATCCTGAAGAGCATGCATACTGCTGCGGTGGCCCAAGTGAAACCCCGCATTTGCCAAGCGAGGCTTGCATTTCGTGGCGGCGCGGCGCACGGCGTCGCCCGCCAGAAGAATACAGGCGAATTCATCTCGGCGAGTATCAGCGACTGCTGCTTTCTTGCCCCGCGTTACCTTCGGATTTACGAGCCATTCTATCCCGTGGCTCGCCGCGATAAACAGCAGAGGATTTAAAGCATCCATGCTTCTTAGCTTCTGCCTTCTCTCTTTTCCCCTCATATAACGACAATACTTTCCAAACACTCTTTACTGTCTTCTGAGAGTTCAGTGGATGCTTCGAATAAGTACAGAGATCATATTCGAAGTGGTTGTAGACAAATCATTCTTTCAGGCGCATCGTCAATAATACATTGACTGCCAATCATACGAACAGTAGTTGAACTGCGAATGGGAAGATAATTGAAATCCATTATAGAAATTATCATATCCAGAATGGTTCTAGACAAATCATTTTTTCAGGAGCATCGTCAATAATGCATTGACTGCCAATCATACGAATAGTAGTTGAACTGCGAATGGGAAGATAATTGACATCCATGATAAAAATTATCATATCCGGAATGGTTGTAGACAAATCATTTTTTCAGGCGCATCGTCAATAATACATTAACTTCCAATCACACGAATAGCAGTTGAACTGCGAATTCCAAGATAATTGAAAACGAGGAGAGAAATTATCCAACTGGATGTTCAAATAAGAAAATCAAAAAGTATTCAATGGAGAATAAATAAGCGTTAAAGAGCACACGCGAAACCAAAGAAGTGAGGAGTATAAAGCGAGATGAACTGGTAAGCTTCGGAGTATAATTAATCTCGAGATAGTTTACCAGCCGGTGGGCAATGGACCAGAATGAACAGCGAGATGAGAGTCTAACCGACGCGTAAGCGCAAGCCTTTCGCCCAGCGGTACTTGCAAAACACCGGCAAAAAGCTTTAACATTATCCTGCTACATATGCATAATGCAATATGCAAAATAATCTTAAAATTCAATAGAAAGTCAGCTTGAATAACAATTTCCGCTTGTTTTACTGTGCAAAACTGGAATTAACTAGGTTAGCAAGGGAAAAAGTGTTGCAAATTTAATAGCTTCGCGTTGTAGCTGGTATAATAGTGGAATTCTGATTGAATTAAATTCGCAAGCACCGCTGACCCAGGTCAAACCACGTGGAGGTAGCTGCGCATGGTGACCCACCCACCACACCACACGGCCAAACTCCACCATGGCCTTCCAATAGTGGAATATGACCGCCCAGAGTCCACTTCCGTCGCTTTCATACTACTAAGCTAACAGTAAAAGCTCGCAGTCAACTGAAAATCAAAGTGGCATTCGAGCAAAAGATTTTAAAATACGAAATAGAAGTTACAAAGCGAAGATTTGATTTTTGTTCCATTTAGTTTTGGAACGATAATAATAAATATAGTAATTGACAAGGCAAACCGCTTCGAAAGAGGACTTTACATTTTTTAAACGCCCTTAAAACATAAACACACTTAATCGCTAGTTAGTAAAAATGTCAACTGGTTATAAAATTTATCGAGGAAATAAATTTTTAAAAAATTTCTACACCAGGTTGACAAGCTTTTTTTGAGATTATCATTAAGAAACGAAACTTAAAGGTAAAGGCTAGCCTTAACGCATGAAACTTAAGATTACAGTTATTAATAACGCGCGCTTTCTTAAATACGAGATCTTCAAGCTGTGCAACCTGGAACAGAAAAGTAGTCAGCCTAATTGGCTGTTAGTATTATTCACAATTTAATAGGGCACTCCATCAAACAAACAACACATTTCTTTTTTGGATACGTTACAATGTAAAATCTGGAACAGAAAAATATTCAGCCTCATTAGCTATTAGTATTATTCACAATTCAATAAAGCAGTTCATAAAACACATTTCTTTCCTGGACACGTTACAATGTAAAATCTGGAACAGAAAGGAAGATTAGACCCCCAAGAATCAAACACGAGTCAATCCAGCGACTCGAAGAACAATTAAAAGTCCACCGTAAATTAGCATTAAAAAAATAGAATGCTTTTACTCTAATTAGCTATAGTCTGTAAACCGTATGACTCTACAATACTTATTGGCCGAATGATTACTGTGACTCCTACGTTCTCAAAAATAGAAAAAATATGAAATGCGCGGTTATTATATTTAATTAAGCCTGGGAATTAAACGCCAGTAATTGCAAATTTAACCGAAAAGAAAATAGAGCAAAGGAAAACGAGGTGTGCAAAATCGCATTTGTTTCCACTCTGCTCTCACAGTTATAACCCGAGAAAGAATAGAGTTACACACGTGCACCATTCAACTAATTGCAAAATCAAGATATTTATCACGATTTCGCAGTGCGATAATTGAGTTCACATGCGAAATGTGGATTCATAGCTTACGGCCAATACCACCGGATTCTACTGTAACAAAACGAAGCTGCAAACAAATTTCATAAATGCTTAATTAAATAATTCAGTGAGTGCAATATAATAATTAATTATACCAAACATGATAAAGCCATGCTTTGTACAGAAATTGAAAGTAAACATATCAATGTACGCCACATACATTTTCAGTTGAATGACATATAAAAAATATATAAAAAATTATCATTGTTATAACTAATGAGATCAATGGTTCTATTGTTGAATGACTGTTTCCAAGAATATTTGATGGCTGTTTAGAAGTGATGATTGTTTCAAAGACTGTTTAGAAGTGATAATTATTTCAAAGACTGTTTGATGACTCTATTCTTGAATGATTGTTCGATCGATAGACTCTACTCTGCTTTTAAATTCAATAAATCACGGACACTAAATGATCAGGCAATCATGCTAGCAAATCGCGGTGTCCTCAGTCAGTGCTGGTTAGCTAAATCTGCAGCAGCCCTAATGCGTATAAACACGTTGACAGTACAAATCCCTAATAAATTCGCGAAATCCAACCGCACTCGCGACGGGGTTGCGCTGGTCACTCGCGCCGAACCTGCCCGACTAGCACTGGCTGAGGCCACATTCGCTCTATTTTCTGCAATAACAAATTCCCGATACGGATTCGCGTGACTCTAAACCGAGTGGTTACTCAGAAGCGCTATCTAATACAGCACAGAAGCAACAGAGAGGCTCACCGAACCAGAAGATTATCTCGTTTCTGAAGAAGAATATCAGAATAAGATAATCAAAAGAAGATGAAAGTAAGAGAGGTGAGCGAAAATCAAGACCCCTACCGAGAGCGTCCTCTGAGTCCACTTTTTTTGATGATTCATTGGCAAATTCACAAAAGTGATGGTAATGTTTAGATAAGTGCATATGTAAATAAATTGGTGCACGCACTTGCCGTAACGTGTCTCACGTTGGCGAGCCGCAGACAATTATCTCGGTGACTCGACTCCCTATCATCTTGTGATTCTATTTTTATTTGAAAAATCTAATAATTGGAATTGAAAGAATGTAATCTACCATTGCAAATGGCTGTAATGTAATTGACAAAGAAATTTTGAATTGACAAAAGTTGACTTGCAACATCTTAGAATAATATATAATCAAATTCTAAATCAATCACTTGATTTGCAAATGTCTAATAAACTACTTGAAGAATATTCAAAATAATTGTTATCTTCTATAAGACTGTAAAGTATAGAAATCTGTGTAAATTTGAGCAAAATTGAATGAAATTAAAATTAATTGGTGAAGTGAAAATTTGAGTTTAGAACTGTAAAAGACGCGAGTCTGCTGGCCCGCCGAGAACCGGACACAGGAACTATTCTGTTCGTGCCACAGCTCTCCGTTCGTGCAATACGAACATGTGCAAAAATTAATGAACAGTGAGCATAGTGACAAAATAATGATGACTGTCCATAAAAGATGAACAGCCATGGTTCTTCAACCCTCTTCATGGGTCTCTTCGATGCGATGTCTTCGGATTAAAACCCAGCAACAAGATTGCTCGAGAACACGTCCTATTATAATTACAATAATAAGAACAATATAACACGAGGAGCAATAACAACGCGAACGAACCACCAACGTACACTATTCGCGTATCTAATTCCCACCCCAAAACTAGCGATTAGGACGACAACCACCTGACAATGACTGTCATCCAAACGCACATTTAATGTGTCTCGAGCAACAACCACCAACCCCCCAACTCTATCCCCGAATCAAAAGAATTTACTTCTGCAACACCTGTAATTTATACGGCAACAAAATAATTTTGTAACAAAACTAAGTTATTGTCGTATAACTTGATATAGTATTACACACCAACAAAAATTACTACTATGATAGCAACTTGAAAAGCCCCTATTATAGCTTGTGCAATTTCTGCAGTTGCATAATGCAATTTTTTGGAACGACCAACGATGAGCTTCTTTCTTCGGACTCTCGCTCAGTGCAATGAGAGTCCCGACTTATAAATTAACTTAGATATTAACTTAAATCGAAGTGTCACTACTATTCCTCTGCGAATGTCTGCAGTGAGATAATAGCAACGGCCCGAGAACCTTCACTCATCACTGCGAAAGTTACCCGGACCCTACCTGCTTATATTCTAAATCATACACTCAGAAGTAAGCTACCTATACCTCCCTAACAATATCTAAACAAAATCCTCTCATACGAAAATCATACATACAAGCATTCATCGTACCTTTTTGGCTGAACTCAATTGGCAAGCAGAAGCAACCATTGCGGCAAAATTAAGATTGTTCAAATGTTCATTATTTTAAATAGTTCTCAGAATATTTTATATTCTCTATTCTATATTGTGTATTAGGTCATAAATAAACAATGATATATAAACAAACTGGGAAGCCGAAGGCGGCTGAACATGGAAAATACTATACTTAACTCTACTCAAGAAATTTGCGATTCGATTAAAAAGTGGCAATTTATCAAATTAGCTGACTATACGTCAACTATTTCAATAACTTGCCATTTCAATGAACTGTATATCTATATGTAATAGATATGAGTGACTCTATCGACGTACAGACCACGCAAAATATTTCACACTCACACATGTGAAAAGTACGTCGTGCACAATTACCACCGCTTGCCAATTGCTATACATACAATGAAATATATATACCATGAACCATGTCCTAGTCCCACACGTATACGAATTGCACGTGGGCAATTAAAATGCGTGCGGGCATACCATAGACATGGTTAATTAAAATGCCGCCGACCTTCTCTCTCATTCTTCAAGTATGCTGAAAATCCTAGCTAAAAACCTTTGACGGATCATTCTAAATGATCGATTGATAAAAATATTAGTATTTTTCTAAACGGGCTATTGACTCTACTTCAAGATCATTTTTTATATTAGTCAGAAGGACTGTACTTTAACACAGAATTAAACTCTAATTATATATTTTCATCTCAAAAACTCTACTAAATAGACTCGATTCAACTTTTTGTTCGTATTTATACAATAATAAGGTGTGAGTAATACTCGCCCCTTTATCAGCCCTAAAAAGGACCAGGAGTTATATTACTCACACCTTTCTAAAAAAAACCATATTGATCCAAATATCAAAGTGACTCTACTATATTTAGGCAGACTTTACCCTTTTAAAACTGACTATCTCCGCCCATTTCCTTTGTAATGATATTCCGCGCAAAACTCTATGATTCTACAACGATTCTTTACTCTAAGATATCTGTTCGTATTTCGAGATACACAGATTGGCTCGAGGCGGCTTGCAGACGTAGTTGAGTAAATGGATATACAACTATTGTACACGCTACACTACGGGCAGCAAAGGGAGCTGGACTCTTGCAATTCGGCAAGTCAAGGACTAGCACCGATCGTAAAGGCTATATAGTCAAGCAGAAACCACAAGTTGCTTTGGAGACTAGCGTGAACTGAGCGCCACCACTAGCACATAGTTTCCTACACACAGTGGAACTGGACCGTAACGGTCCTGCCAACATCATATAGATATCTCGCCGAACACATCTCCCATTCGACCAACAAGCAGCCCCACTCAACAAGACCACGAATACAAGGTAAAAGATCTTGACCAACAGTATCACAAGTGGGAGGGCGACTCTACTACTAAAGCTAATTCTTCATTATTCTTGATACCACCGAGGTATCTGCATCATTGCAAACTAAGCACGCTCCGTGTGATATGCACAACTCGCGCACATGCACCGAAGCCACTAGCATTTGCAAGAAAGAAAGCACGAAACTTCTGGCGAAGTTAAGCGCGAATCATTCTGCTGCCGTGGACAACGGGCGACACCTCTCGATGCCACAGCTGCACATCATCGAAACAAAAAAAGAAAACATACGATAGCAAATACTCTACCACCTCCAGCAGCAGAGGGATCGCGCATACTCTTTGTTTCGTCGGCAAGATTCCTCTCCAATCACAAAAACAAACTCTAGTAGCACTGTTGTATTTAATAATACTATTATTACTGGAAAAATCTACTATATAATGTATGTAATGTGAAAACTTGTATGACTGATAAAGAAGGAAGTGCTTTAAATCGCGAACTTGCAATATTTAATTTCTCGAACTTATATCATTATAAGACAACGTTCGTAAATAGTCTGCCCCAAAGGGAAGTGCAATCTGTCTAATCACTTCAAAATCCTCGGATGACTCCTTTGTCAAAGCTGTATATCTCCACGTCTAATTGAAATGAATAGAAAGTTTAACTGAAATGAAAGTTTCGCATACTTTCTCGACAGCTCTGACTCCAGAATCTACCCGTCGCGAAATGCTTTCTTGCATTTAAGTCTCAGCTACTTCAACTAATCACAATCCATTGTACAACTATGCAAACCGCAACACTAATAGAAACAGTAGTAGAATCACAACAATTTGTTATGATTTCAATTACTTAAGTAAAATCATTTCATTGAAGCAAAGCCAGGTCATTTGAAAAATGTATAATATTGAATTTTTCGTAATTTCTTTACAGCATTTCAAAATAGGTCATTGTAAAACGCGAAATGCAAGAAAGCCCTATCCTAACTAATAAATGCACCATTAACAAGATTAAAATGTATATCATTAAACGAGTATAATGTACCATGTACAGTGCATTATTCTCGCTGCCACTATGCTCACTTTGCAAAATAACAATACAACCAGTTTTCCGTGCTAGTTCGAACCATTCGTCCTATAGCATGATGGAGAACTGGAGGAACAATGAAAAGTGAACTCACCACTGCTCTATAGCTGGTAAGCTGCTCTAGCAGTTGCCATTCTCCAGTATACTTCGATCTGTAAAACAAAAGGCCATTTTATTAGCTATCTTTTCATACGTAGAATAACTGGAAGCTTAAATATGTATACTGCATTTTAAGACAACTTTATTTTATTTAAAGGAAAAATAAAAACAGTAAACGTACCATGTGACATGGTAAGAAAAGCAGAGAAAAGTTAGATTGATTCATGGTATGTAATAATATACTATTTGACAGTAAATTCCAAAATGTATATTGTATCCAAATGTATATGTATCTCAAAATAAATTTATAAAACGTTATAAATGGTTCAATTTCGTTGGAACATAATCGGAAACGTTGTCTATGGATTTGAATATTGCTTGTAAAAGAGAAATTAATTTTTATGTTTTCATAATGTTTTATAGTTATGGTATTCTTCGCATAGGTGCGATATTTTGGTCACTAAAAGTGTTAATGAACCTACCAATGATCCCACGGCGAGATGCCTGATGGACGCCCTTTCCACTGCCAACAGGACACTGACTCTAATAAATCCCGGTAAACCGACGAATTTTTGTCCATTTGGATTTTAATCCAATTTCCGACCGTATACTTTTTAACTCGTCCGGCGCAAACCACTGACTCTACGAGCACGTGCGAGTAAATACTTTTTGAAATTCGCGAACGGGGTTTAAATCACTCCAAATCGGCGCCTCAACACTGACTCGAACGCGGGCGACAGCTCGGCCACGCGGAGCCCACCGTCGCTTATTTCGGAGAAACACTGATTCTAATTCCACGGCGAGACTATAAAACTCACACGTGCGAGCCTGACTTACTTAATCACTTAATTCACTTGACGCAAAGCACTGATTCTATATGCGCGAGCGAGCAAATACTTGACTGAATTCGCGAACGGGGTTTAAGTCACTCCAAATCGGCGCCTCAACACTGACTCGAGCACGGCCGACAGCTCGGCCACGCGGGGCCCACTGTCGCTAATTTCGGACAACACTGATTCTAAGTTCACGGAATCGTGAGGGCCCTGGACGTCCAGAACCGCCAGGAGCACACGGAGATCCTGACCACGGAAATGTTCGCTTGAAAAACTCGACGCGTGATTCTATTCCCGTGCAACAACGAAAACGGGCAAAAATTCTGCAATATAAGATTAGTACAAATATGTGATACATGAACAATATGAATGATTCTTCAAATGAAAATGCATTGTGGCGTACATCTACCAGTAACACTTTAAAGATTCTATTATTTCAGGCAGTTCATAATTGTAAGTAAATATGAACGTAATTCATTATTATTATAATTGTTATTTCATTCTTATTCATTATTATTATAATGAGTGTAATTCATTATAAGAATTTGATGAAATTAAAAAATTAATGGAACCAAATTAGCTGAATACTGTTGCTGCTTTAGAAAAAGTCTGAAATTTCTTCAAACATAGTTGAAAGGCAAATATTGAAAAGTTTACCAAAAAGCCACGAGATACATACACAAGAGCACGAGTCAAGATATTCTTTTTCTGTAGCAAGTGCAGCTACAAATCCCCAGTCACAAGAAGTAAACATGTGCCTCGCAAAAAAAATCTTTACCTCTGCTCAGTTAAAATTGCACGGAGCACGTATGCTTACATTATGCCTCCTCTCAGCGTAAATGTGAATGCTCGTTGGAAGCAAACCTTTGCCAATTGAGCTGGGGTAATCAGTCCCATGGGTAGAAACCCTTCAAATGAATCAGCGTAATGCGCATCTCAACAACGCTGCAATTACTGGAACCTGAAATCCAAAACCCAGTTAAATGTATCAGACTCCAGCGAAGTATTCAAGAAATTAATTCTAAGGAAATATTGAATCCCGGAATAATAAGCAAGGTTAAATATAATAATGTCATTCGATACAAATTGTTCTATTCGAAGAAGATACTATAGAAAAGCTGGCGAAAAGAACAACCATAAGAAAATCCCGTAAGCCTCCTCCCTTCGCTTTCGAAACACCCTCAGATTTGTATAACAATATCGTTCATAATGTATGTAAAAGTAATGAGTTTATAGTTTAACTGTTAACCTCTTAACTATGGAATTTAGATTTAGAAATCCCCCACACAGTGCGGAATTAAAACTAGCCGGACAAACATTAAAAAAAAAAGAAACATAGCGATCGAATTGAGTACCTCCTGCTTTTCGAAGTTGGTAATTAAGCAAATGCAAGTACGACGAGTATACACGTCAACCGCACCACAATAGAGATTTGGTTCGACGTGTATACACGTCAATCGCACTTAACTGGTTAAGCAACTGCGGGCGCCTAGAAGCGCTTAGAAATTTTGTGTTTATGACACTAAGAGCGCATATAGGTACTTTAAAAATCCACTAAAATTGCATTTACCACAGCTAAAATCTCGTCAGTTGAAATTAGCTTTGTTCCTCAGATTTCGCCGTAGTCAAAGGATTAAAGCAACCGAAGAAATCGGACGAGAATGCGTTACTTTAATACACGTGGTAGAATAGTAAACTGGCACTGAGCACAACAATTACAACTTGTCACCTCGAAGGTCAGAGCACGTAGTGAAGAGGCAGCCGTTCCGATTTTTCTGAATGATCCCCACTCTAACCCCACTCTTTCAGCCAACCGACCGGCTTGCATATCAGAGTCTAGCGCGGTTCCGTTTTCCAGGAAGTCTCTACCTGACTTTGCGCGCCTTCCCAATTCTTATTACCAAACAAACGGTCGACAAAGAGGTTTCCCCATTTGTCGCACTCTTTCTAGGTTTATTGAGGATGTTAGCGATATTTACTTATTACAAATATATGGTTGCAATTGCTGTATACGTACAATGTATAAGGAAAATTATTACAGATTGTAGAATTAGTACAATGGGTTTAAATGTAAGTTGACAGATTCGACAATAGATTTAATTATTTTTAAGTTTCCCTCCTTTTTCTTGTAAGAATGCGATGATATTACATTCATGTATGGAACAATTGAAATATTTATATGTATGCCGTAATGTATAAGAGACATTTGTAAAAACTGTGGTATTAATACAATGATTTCTATAAAATGAAAATTGACAGATCCCAATTTCATTCTTCTTAAGTTTCTGATCTTTTTCCTATTAGAATACAATGATATTAAATGCATGTATGTAGTATTAGTACACTGAGTGCATTAAATAAAAACTGACAGACCCGATAATAGATTTAATTGTTCTTAACTTTCTCTTATTGTTCCCTATTGGAATGCGATGATATTAAATGCACGTATAAACGCGGTAATGTATAAGAGACATTTGAACAGACTCTAGTATTAGTACAATGATCTCTTTAATTAAAAACTGACAGATCCCAATTTTATTCCTGTTAACTTTCCATTCTGTTCCTATTGGAATACAATAATATTAAATGCACGTATGAAAGAATTCAAGTACATGTACGCCCGTTAAAACAAGAGGGAAGCAGTGCGATGAAAATATGCGCGAATTACGAAAACTTTAACTGGCCAAAGCTTAATAAGGCTACGAGGGAGAGCTGTGTCCCGCGCGCGCGACGAGAGAAAATTACTCGGTAATGCAGTGATTGTTTGAAATTACGTGCGATAATTATCTACCGGAGAGAGACGAACGACGTAGTTTTATTTCGTGGGTGGGAGTTTGTCCTCCCAGGAGATAGGACGGGGCCAGCAAAATTTCACGTACGCATGGAAGTATACTCCCATCGCCCGCGGCACTACAGCGTTATCCAAAAAGTAAAGTAATTTTCTATTGCGGTAAATGGCTCGACTTCCCACCAACTTTCAACATACTTTACTCTCATATTTATTATCGTTCATAATTTAAAGATTTATATTAGATTCGAGTGATAGTATGCTTTAGTAAAGTTAAGTAAATTTGTGGCTCTTTGCAACCAATTATATACTTTTCATGACAACTTTTAATTTCTATGTACAGGGTGAGCCTCATTGCAGAAAGATTTCGAAATATCGCGTCCATCTACTCTTCCCGTGCAACAATAAACCTGCGTATGCATCCTGGCATTGTGACGGCAAACAAACTCTCTTACTAATATAAACTGTTTCAAATTGATCAGAATTATTTTTAGAAAGACAGATGCGTACAGGGTGAGTCACTTGCCTATAAATCACCACTGTCGAGTATACACTGTTCCATATAAAATCATTGTAAATAACCTAGACATTTCAATTACACTCAAATGTTGCTCAATATTTGTCTGCATTTTATGCTTTTATACCTTTACATGTTTGAGTTATGTTAACTCGCGCGTGAAATTTCACCCTGCAGAAGCCAGTTATATATAATATTCCCCTATAAATATAATACAATAAAATATTGTCTTCTTACGTTGCTAGCCATTCGAAGGAAGTCGATGCTAAAACTTGGTAAAATATTCCCTCCAACAGACCACATAATTTAATACAGTCTATTGTTAAACAGAGAATGTATAGTATAATGAAATAGATGTCTAGTAACAGTGGGCTGGGAGAGTTCTGATTCAAAGGCAAGTGAATCACCCTGTACAATAAACGTTTTTAACACTAGGTTTACGGACGTTTCCATATATTATCATTTTCATTAAAAAAAAGCTATTAATTTAATTTAAAGACAATTACAATCTTAACAGACAATATAAGTCAAATAAATCTGTCAGGATTGCATAAATAGTTGTCGGTATAAATTAGAAGGACAATTAATAAGCTTTGTAATTTTGTTAGTGAAGTCCGCAATCAGTCAAAATGACGGCTGTCGTAAACCTAGTGTTAAAGATACGTAGGAGATTAATAATTAACAAGGACAAAATCTAAAAGTGAAAGAATATATCAAAGTTTGTTTATCGCAAATGGATGATGACTCGCAACAGATTTTTGGATCTGCCTGTAGAAAAGCGAGCGAGAGAGGGAAAGAGAGTGAGAATGTTAGCAGGGTATGCTCGTAATTTTCACGTGCAATTACAGGGCGATCAAACGGCGCTCTGTGCGCCGAAAAAAAATCCCATTTGCGCTCGGGGGCTATGTCCGCCGGCGGCGGGCAGAATATTCGAAACTGCAATGGAGTAGCTGCGAACGAGTGGCTCGCGCATTCGTGGATTATATCGACACCGATGCCCGCTTTACACCAGGGCTCCATTATCGCCTCTCTGCCGATGTACAGCATCCGACAAAATAGTTGTCACAATCTGCAAAACAACCACCAGACAAAAAATTAAGTTTTGTAGCATGTACACACGATATGCAAGACTTTTTTAGGGGGTTGCGACAGAAAGCCTCCTCCCCTACAAGGGTGCTTTTACAAAGTCATGTATAACAGGTGCGCATAGTACAAAATTTCACTTTTTATTCAGCGAACATTTTCTAAATTGTGACAACTATTTTGTCGGGTGCTGTACAGCCGCCTCATCGAATCCCCGAAATCGCTAGTCATTCTACCCTCCAAAACCGTCCGAGACTCTTTAGCCAAGGCGAAAGGGAACCATGTGAATCTTGACAATGTACCTGCCTATCTGTCATAAAACTGTCAGCCGCTTCCGTAACGTGTACGAAGATTGAGTAGACTTCGAGATAGTATCAACCAAACTTCCAAGTTCCCTCGAAAAGTTTAGAATAATAGTGATAAAAAATATAATCGCGTGCCACGTATTTATTAATGGGAATCATAAAGTTTAGAAAGAACGTTCAACTCAATATAATGAAGTGGCTTAAGAAAATGTATCGGTTCTCTGAAATTTGTACATATGTGGATATCTACAAAATAGAATTCAACCTTTGAATTATAAACTTTGCGTAAAATAGAGACACGCGAGCGTAGATTGTACAAATTTTGTTAAAAAAATGTTATCTGAACATTGGGAATACGGATAATCCTAGAAACATTGTTATTAGACGAAAAAGTCGGTCACTAAGCACAGAAGTCACTCAACGTCAAAGGCAGGAAAGCGATTCGGCTCTTTTCTCGGCAAGTAAATACAGGAAACGTGGAAAGCATGACATAGAAAGGAACTTGCGACCTTTAGAGCCGTCTGCTTTTTATATTGCCGGTGGTTTTCATGCGGAAGAGAAGCGGGGTAAACGTTATCAAACAATAATTCCATATCTCGTCAGTGTCAGAGAGGAGGAGAGTGCTGGCCTGGCCTGGCCTGGGATGGGCAGCTCGCTTGTACGCGGCAGTAAAAGCTCTCGCAGTTCTGCCGCATAAAATGGCCGATTACAATCTAAATGTACGCGCGTCACGTAGCGGCGATTCAAGTCCTCTTCTTTCCCTTCGAGCGAGCCAGCCAGCCGGCTTAAACGGCGTAAATAAAGGCTAACGACCGGAGCGTGTCACACGGCCACACGGCCGTAATCTATTTTTCTAATTAGAAACCGCATTCGAGCTGCCAGCCTGTTCAAAAGACAGCGTGTGCGTGTGCGCGCGCGCGCGCGTCTCGCTACGACGCGCACTCTCCATTTTACGGATTAAAAGTGTCCGCGCGCTTTCGAACTTCTCTCGAATGGAAAAGCCTCCAGCGACAGTGCAGCCATTGAAGAACAAGGACAAAAGGTAGAACTCCATGGGGTTTCTACGATCAATCGAGCTTGCGTCCTTGTTAAGAGGATGCGCGACAGAGTTGCAAGCAGTCGTATATCAAGGCCCGATTAATTAATGCACCGCTGCCGGATTAATCCCGAGGAGTTTGAAACTGTCCCGATACGCGATCAACATTGCCCGAGCTTGGCCAACTCGGTGATTAATGCTTTTATCGGAGATGAAAAGGATAGTGCAAGCACGATGAGTGCCTCTTGTCTTTAAAGACGAAACACGCTGACTTTAGAAAATCGATAGACAACTTCACAAATAGATCAACATGACACTTACAATTTATTTTTAATACGGAATTCTTCACGATTCTTATCAAGGAGGTTGCTGCTGTCATTTGATGCAGGGCTAAGAGGGAAACACGTGAACGCTGTCGCAGAATTTTGAGGCCTTTTCAAGTTATAACAAAACCAATTTTTGGAGAATTCAATTTGCAATTAAGTTAATGGTATGTCACATCTGCTTTTATAAGTTATGTTTATTTCTATTCTATTTATCATGTTATTTCTGCAAATGAAACTATTTCCTTTTCATTTTCTGCTCATATATTCTCAAACCAGACAGACGAAGTTTTTGGAACTTCGCCTGAAAATTCGTAAATGTCTCATTTACCACGTGAAATATTTGTTATTCATGTGTCATTATTGTATCAGATATTTCTAAGCCATAAACAGTAATCTTTGGTCTCGTCGTCATAACAGGCCATGCATAAGAAAGGATTCTTTGACATTGATTACTCGAAAAGTGTAGACAATCAAATTGAAATCTTTGAGAGAGATGTTCTAACCATTGATTATCATTCTTTGTAAATTTCAATCTTATCTCATTATTCTCATTTTCAACACCAACCTCATTAAGGGATCATTTTAAAAACTATAAATGATAGTATTTGTTTAGGGAATAATTTTAATTACTGTTTTAAGTTAATGTTGTATAACAGCGAAGAAAGCAAAGACCATAAAAGGCAGGTACTCTATTTTCTAAAGATATTTAGGACATTCGTGAAAAATCGATTCTTTTTCGAAGAAAACTGGAAAACTGTACAGACAATCAAGTTGAAATCTTGGAAAGAGATTCAGTAACCATTGACTATCATTCTTTGTAAATTTCAATCTTATCTCATTATTTTCATTTCAACGCCAACCTCATTAAGAGATCATTTTAAAAACTATAAATGATAGTATTTGTTTAGGGAATAATTTTAATTACTGTTTTAAGTTAATGTTGTATAATAGCGAAGGAAGCAAAGACCACAAAAGGCAGGTACTCTGTTTTCTAAAGATATTTGGGATAAATCGATTCTTTTTGGAAGAAAACTCGAAAATTGTGCAGACAATCAAGTTGAAATCTTGGAAAGAGATTCAGTAACCATTGACTATCATTCTTTGTAAATTTCAATCTTATCTCATTATTTTTATTTTTGGCATCAACCTCATTAAGAGATTTTTACAACGTTGAAAAAAAGGAGAACCGAGTAGTTTCAATAGCGAAGAACTTCGTAGAGTTGGCAGGTTAAAACGATTCTTAAAATGCAGGCGACCACGAGGCTTGATTTATGCACTCCGTGTCCCATCTGCCGGACCATGCTGCTGTGACCCAGATTCACCCCAGTGGCAATATATTATAATGAGCTATAGAATATTTGATGCCTAGTTACTCCACTCGGTGTGTGCCGCTGTGATTTACTGCGAGTAGAGCGTACGCGCGTCTTGTTGTCTATTTAATCGCGTCCTCGATTTATGTCGCCCCTCTAACACCACCTAATCAAACCTGTCAATCTCTCGTATATGGAAGCTCCCGAAGTGTACACCAACTATCATTGTCATACGAAAAATGAAGAGTGCGTTTGATGTAAAGCCAGCGAAATTCACCGGGAAAAACATGAAAAATATTGGGTTGGTTCGGAAAGTAATTGCGTTTTTCCCGACAGAGGATTTAATTGTATTTTTTCACATCCAACTTCACACTTAAGCTGTGTAATTATTACATGTTTTGAGAGCTGATATAGGAAGGCTTGCTTGTGAAAAAGTCCGATTGATTCAACACAGTAGTTTTTGAGATTCAACACATATAATATTAGTGCCCTTTCAAACATGGAGAGTGAAATGCACCGTTTTCGGCATATTTTCTTGTTGTTCTACCAAAAACGTAAAAATGCTGTTCAAGGAAGAAAAATTAGCCGATGTGTATGGAAAAGATGTATTGATAGTACGTCGATGCTAAAACTGGTTTGCAAAATTTCGATCCGACAATTTTGATGTTGAAGATGCACCACGTACTGCAAGGCCAGTTGAAGCTGTTAAAGGCATTTATTGATACAAATCGGCGAATAACAACTCGTGAGATCGCTGCGAAGTTAAATTTTTCGAATTTAACTGTTCATGACCACTTGAAAGACCTAGATTTAGCCTCAAAACTCAACATATGGGTTCTTCATGTTATCACGGAAACGAAATTACTTTCCGCACAACCCAATAGATCGAATATGTAATTTATTTTTTGAAAGTACTCAAATATATTTTATATCTTACTTGTTTCGACCTATGCGAAAGTGCTGAAGTAGCATGTTTAAAAAACAGAACGTTGATCCGAAGTCGAAACAGGATCTATTGATTCAAAAATGTATCCCATGATAACCGAGTTGTCACTTCAATATATTAATTCAACGTCCTCATGAACGGAAGTTTAAAACCAAGAGCAAAATCCTAAAGGCTATTACAAGTATACGACCTTAAAGTCACATTAAGCCGCAAGTAATCCGCATAGCAGTTGCCTACATCATTAAAGGTGAATGCCTGACGACCAATTCTGATATTTCATTGAAATAGGCAATTAGTGGTACATGCCTCGCCAACAAACCCTCGGTCTGTTGGATATAGAGTTCAGAATTGAACTAATATTATCACTTATAAGCCAAACAAAGCTATATATTAGAGGTCATAGCTTTGCCGTTAATAACAAACGAAAATAAGTCAATAAATTGACACCTAAATGAACCCAATCCGTTGTTCCTTATTGAGTTCTTACTAATTCCCTTATTCATCAGCTCCAAACAACGTGTTCCGGAAACCTCCACGATTATTCTATATCGTTTTTGGCGGATACTTTATTTCAAAAACGCAAGATTGACGAGTGACCTCAACAGTCGGTCTGGAAACGAAGTCTGCATGATTGATGCTGACCTAGCATCAATCATAGAAGAGAGTGGAGTGCGAGCGTTAAGCAAGGAGTGAAAAATTTAAGGCTTAATTCGGATTTGGAGTTGCACCCCAAACCACCCCGTTGGGGTAGAAAGGGGGGACTGGTGTGCCGGTGACAGCGCGCGACACTTTACTCGAGACGTGAGTAGACTCG
This sequence comes from Ectemnius continuus, assembly GCA_910591665.1. Taxonomy (NCBI): domain Eukaryota; kingdom Metazoa; phylum Arthropoda; class Insecta; order Hymenoptera; family Crabronidae; genus Ectemnius; species Ectemnius continuus. The sequence goes on along the minus strand of OU342868.1, from coordinate 10,542,772 downwards.
CATCAGAGATTGCGTTGCCGCAGCGCGGAGAAAAAAAAGGCGATGGATTGTCTCTATTATTATCCCGAAGAATCCTTTTACGTTACTAAGCCTATTATTTCTTATTAACCTGCAAGATCAGTATCGGAAAATAATCCAACGAGAACAATAAAAAGTTCTACTTTCAACGCTTAGCCTTTGCCAGCTTTTCGTAGTGGACTTTGTTATTTTTTAGTGGAGAACTCGAGGTGTTAGGATGTTAAATATTAGCGTGAAATTTTAATTTTAACTTTTCTCACATACTCTACTGCTTTTTTTCGCTTACTTTGTGCACCGCGAATTTTGCCTTTCCTGGTTGCACGCAACATTACCCGCGATATATTTTATTTTCGCGCGATAATTACTATTCTAGATAAGTGTAAAGGCAAGATCGAGTAGGTTTCTGTCCATTTGGCAAAGAACTTTCTTGCTCATTTAAATAATCAGGTGGAAAAATGAGGTCGGTATATTAAAAATACTAGTCAGCTATTGCAGGAGGGTCTCGGACATTCCTGGTAAATCTTTCGAGCTCGAGCAGTTAATCAGAGCCGTTGTAATCCTCTTGTTGGAGCGACACGTCTCCCTTTATTCGGCGTGGCTTGAGTCGGCGGCGACGCCGGGAGGGCGAGAAAAAAGGGGAAGGATAATAGGTGAGAGCAAGCAGTAAACTAGGACGAAACAGGCGAGAAAATATTCGCGAAGGCAAAGAGCATGCTCCGACACCTCCTGCAAATTGCAGGAATTCACTCTTTCTTTCTCCCTTCCGCGTTCTTGCCAGCCCTCTCTCTCTCAGTATCTGTCCTCCGTGTGAAATTGCGGTGGTGCCGTACCCTCGCCCACCCATTACCTCGCACTTTTGTCTCCAAGTACCGACTCGTTTACTGGACGCGCGCGCACCTCTCTCCGTTGCGCTCTACGACTCTGAAATCTTCGTCAGTTTAGCAAGTTCCTCGGCAAACTTTCATAATTTCTCTTGGACCTTCCGCGCCAAAGACGCTCGCAAACCCCTGTTTTACCTCTTCCACGTATCATTATTGACCCTTTCAACTTTAAGGACTCGACTTCTACAATTTCCAAAGGTATCTTTGCGTATTGTTTTAATTTTGCATTATTAACATATAAAAAAGTTTGGTTTCTATTAACTATCTAATTTAATATAGTCTTGTGCAAATAGAAGAGTTTTGTTAAGTTAAATTGGATTTGGTGAAAATCTGAGAAGGTCGGTGTTCTAACCTAGTCTTAGTTCCGCTTTAATTAGCGCTAATGAGAGCAGCCAGTAATGCGAGTAACCCGTTGAAATTGAGCTCGCTGAACAATCGATTTACATGATTGAACCAGGTTTTTAGGCGTCCATTTGATGATTCGCTGTGTATTCCCTTTCACTGAAATGGAATCCACTGACTAATGATAAGCAATGTTCACACTGATAACACGCGTGTTAACTGAAACCAATATCACGCCGATCCCCGCTAATTTATACGCATTACACCATGGAAACGAACGAGAAAAAGGTAACCAACGGAATACCGAGAATATTGATGAAATTAATTCTGCGCGTTAGTTCGATCGTTTGTTCTTATCGATAAACCATTCTCCCGAAATCCTATTCATCAGACGGTAAAAGGCAGTAATATAATTTTCGAATTTCTTCATCCGCGCAAAATGATCCTCTACAGTTCTACCATTAACGAAACACGTGTAAACCAGAGTAATGAAAACTACGCGCTTTGAATTCATAAGATAAACGCGCTGACTATGAAACGAATAGTTCAACTTCAATAATAAATCAAAGAACGCAGAATCTTCAGCATATATTCCACTAAATTTCCATCTTGCATTCTGTCGACCCAAAATTCCGTAGACATTGCGCTATTATTATATTTATCCTGCCATAATTTATGCGTAATTAAATTGCAATATACCCTAATTAGAGAGCAAAGCAACCACGGCATTTCTCTCATAACTTTCACAACTTTCCGTAACGCGACGTAATGTCTAATACTCGATGATTATCAGAATATTCGTGCAGTAGTATTAGGGCGCATAGAAATACGTTCTCACATGGATTCGTATATCGAAAGCTGATGTTTCCAAGTAGCCCGCGACTTTCATTCCGTTCCGTTCTTCCGAGGAGAGTGGTTGAGGGAGAGGGGAGAGGGGTGAGGGGGCGCTTTTCTTGTGAAAACAGGCAGAAAGTTTCTGGCGGACGCTCGCGATGCCGAGCGATTAAAAAACCGGGCAGCTGAGCGGCTGGGTATTTTTCTTCTTTCGACCGCGCTTCCTCGCGGAAGTTCAGCTTAAGCCCAATAGAGACGGAGGGCCGGCTGACTCGAGAGCAGAACTATCTATAGCTATAGCATCTTCCAACTGTGGCCAGAAGGCCGCGGGCGCTTCGTGTCTCGCGAATCTACGCGAGCGCCAGGCAGGCAGGCAGGCAGGCAGGCAGCCTTCACGTTTTGCCAGCGAGAACCCTCGTTGTTTCACGGCGCGCGAACCCTATACAAACGCGAACCGCACTCTCTGCCGGGCATTGCTGTAGCCACCGAGGGCACAGAGACGCTTTCCTACTTCCTAGCCCCTAGCGAAGCCCACTCCCGACTAAATATTTTGAATTATCTCAAAGGGACTCGAAGATTGCCCGAGCTTCGCTTCCAAGCGCGATAGTTACCTACGAACAGTTCCCAAACTCAAAGAATTGCCAACGTCCAATGGAACTATTTGCCGAATTGCACCATCCGCAACTGAAATATTCGAAAAATTATTAGAATACGATTTTGTAACATCTAGTAATTCCACCAAGTTCGATTTTAATTAGTTTAATAATGTGTATCTGCATCAGAATACGATTATGCGGAGTGAATTAAGCTTTGTCGTAGGAATAGTCTGAATTTCAAATTATTTGAGAGACCCTGGGAATGTATGGCTTCAAAGGATAAGGTTCTATGTTCCTTTACGTGTTGCAGTCTGACTTGTGACGAGTAATATTAGAATCTACGCCAGTGGAAACAACCCCTCGCAGTACCAAGTCCTTTACGCGTTCCCCCGCGTCTATGCAGCCGCTCCACGTTCTTCGACTGCGTTCGTTTTGTTTGTCAAAACGTCCTTAAACGTCGTTGTCGCCCATTAAGCTCTAATGACAGAGCATAGCACCAACCAGTGGCTGCCTAGCGAGCTACCCCTTTAAGCACTCGTCTAAGCCCCCCGTGCGTACTTCGCAGACACTCTCTACTTCTATAAATCTGTCCCAACCGTGATAACACGCTTCGTAGTCACATTTCACTGTTGGTTGTGCGTACAGCATAACCTGTATCAAAATCAAGAAATGATAGATTTTAACCAGTTAAGTGCGGTTGACGTGTATACTCGTCGTACTTGCATTTGCTTAATTTTCATTCCGCACTGTGTGGGCGATCTTTAAAACTAAATTCCACAGCTAAGAGGTTAACTTGTACGCTCGAGTTAATTCGAGCGCGTTACACGCGTTTTCAAAAACACTGTGCGTTAAGGGGTTAACCAGTTAAGTGCGTTTGACGTGTCTACACGTCGAACCAAATCTCTATTGTGGTGCGGTTGACGTGTATACTCGTCGTACCTGCATTTGCTTAATTTTCATTCCGCACTGTGTGGGCGATTTTTGAAACTAAATTCCACAGTTAAGAGCTTAATATTCTACGTAATATAATATAATTAGATCTTCCTTAACCGGAAAGTCTAGTCGAAGGAACACAAAAAACGTTATTGCTCAAGTGGCCATCGACGACCGCCACATCGAGCCAAGGGGCACGCATAAATTAGACCCGGAGCTAGCAAAAAATCGAACAAAGCCCCTCGCTCGACTGCTGGCGAAGACGCGTTACTAACACAGGCGACAAGAGGGCAGACATCCATGCATGTGTTTGCTTCTCGGAAATCACCACCCCACAATCATTTATCCATAAAAGCAGTGAAAGAATTCGCAAAAATGATAAACGATTCAGAGAAATATATCAAAATTAGTATAACTGAAATTCAGTGAGGTAGAATGTTTCATTTATATGAGTATATTCATAATATTTACTGTATCTTCCCTCGTGCTATTCATATTAGTAATTAAATTAAATATTTGTAAATGCAAATGCATAGCTGTAAATAAATATTTATTTAGTTGATACATTGTTGATCGGTCATGAGGGTATTCGTATTTACGCAAGCATTGTTTTAAGCAATTATTAAAATATAAAATGGTCGAATTTGTCATTAAATAATTTAAATTGCACAGGAAAGTCTAATATGAAACAGCAATATAGATGAATTTTGACGAGATAAGAGTTTGGAGCATCTTTAAAGTTGGACATGTAGGCTTCGAGGAGACACTTTAAAGTTTAAATTCTATGGGTAAATGTCCGTCAGCAAGCGTCGGGGGCTTATCGATGTAATGTGACACCCAACGTCGCAGAAAGCAACGGTTGGGGTCGCCCGAAGTTACTTTTATCGTTTTCTCAGGTCTAAAAGTCAACAAGTCCTAAAACGACACTTGAAACTGTTCTACGAATAAAAATGTACAAGTCAATTAAAATGACATTTGAGTTTTTCGATAATTTGATGTCTCAGTAATCCTACATTCACACAATTCGCTTTCAGTTCGTTTAAACAGTAGAAATATTTTTACTGGTTTATGAATTGGATGATGTCCGGTCAGTTCTTCCATAAAACAACTGATGAACAATGTATTAAATAACTGTATTATGCAACATCGTTCAGCCAGCAGAAGTATTGATTTCTCTGGAAGTTAAGATTAATGGGAGGGACACACTGAGTTCTCGTTTATTTTCTGACCGGAATTATTACTTGCTCGGCTCTTGTAATACATGATATGAATATTGGCCTTAAAGAACGCCACATAAATTCTTTGGGAAATTCCGGTCGTTTATTGATACCGTGTTGAGAGAAGTAAAGGGAAACTGGAAAGAATGACCGTATCTGGGGAGGCGAGTCTGCACAAAAGACCGTGAAAAATGTGTGCTTGTGCGCCGTGAGACGCATGAAAGAGAAGACTAACCTCGTGATTCGAAGACAGTAGATTTCCGCATATTCCTTGTGGAATCGTTTCGGGCTGAGTATCGAAATTTTATATACCACGCCCGCCTTTTATATACTCTAGAACCGCGTGAAAACCACCCATACCTTTGGTAATGACACCATAAACTTTACGATATTTTTCATTTGGAAACAGCAATAAGTTTTACAGACCCCAATGGTCGGAGTCTCACTCATACAGTAACTCTTCCACTGTTCTTTAAAAAACATTCGACTTAAACAAATATCAAGAGTACACAACTTACCGTTTGCATATAAACATCATTCTCAAAAGCAATCTTTGTCAAACACAAACTCTACAAAACGAATTAAAAACATATATAATTTGTTTCTCTTGCTGTTAATGCACGAAAATTAACTTTCGCAATTTCAACGCAATTTCTAATAATTGTCAATCAAACATTCACTGTAACGTTAGCACGAGCAATTATGTACATAAGCGATAATAGAACAATTGGATTGGTAGCAGAATATGAATAGCATAAGTAATTAAAAGCTAATAATGAACGGTGCACATTGGAAACGTTATGCGGCATAGAAGGGAATTACACTCACGTGAAGCAGGTGGTAGCAGCTTCCAATAGCAGGGAGCATTTATGCATGAATAGACCATAACCACTATGAACTCCAGCTCGCAGTGACAGACTGCTTCGCGACTTAATTAGACGTCGACACCTGCATTAAACGGACGAAAACTGTTCAAAAGGCCACGCCAACCACAACTACGCGTCACATTCCTGATCGTTGCGGGAACAATCAATGGGACAGATTGGAAATAACATGAGATATGCAGAAATTGAACTCACGCTAAGCAGCGGCAACCACCTTCCAATTGCATCCGGCATTTATGCATGAATAGTTCCCAACCACTATCAACTCCAGCTTCCATCTACTTCAGACAAACTGTCAGAATGTTTCACTACTTGATGGGGCTCCTGTAATTGTATTCGACGCACGAAAATTGATATAAAATATGACGCGCTGCACTCGCAATCACTCCGCGGTTATAATTCATCCTAATTCTACACGGATATAATGCCAACTACCAATTGTTAATATTCTCCCGCACAAATGCTAAATTGAAGATGGCCACAAGTGCGTGGCAATCTTGGCAATGTATGCTTGTGTGGGTGTAACTATATTTTTCACAAGCTTTCAATGAGTAACCTATAAGATATACGATTGTTTTATTTATCGAAATAGTCAATTATTCACCAAAGTCTTTAGCTTTTACTGCGCTCACATTGCTACTATGTATAACGCACTACGTCACTCGAGATTTATTGATGTTGCACAATCTTCACTTTTGTTCACACAGAAACAATTGCAAACTTTGACTGCAATTAAATACCACTGTGCAAGAGTCAACGCAGTTGTCTCATAAATCAACGAAAGAGTCCTTCGATTACGAATATGTCCAGTTCGTAACAAACACGGAATGATGCGAGCAAACAGCATACGACGAAATAACATGCAATATGCAGCAGTGTATGCTTACGCGAACCAGTAGCTAGCGGCATCAAACAGCATCCAGCGTTTACGCTTCAATACGCCGACTATAAACTTCAAGTCGCGCGCAAATATCAGCTGCATTGGCATACAGTTTCACTACTTATTCAAACTGAGACAGCAGCACGCAACATAACAGAGTAGAATAGTGGAGAAATGAGGCGTCCCAGGAACCACGCGTCACACTCGTCAACACACCGCGGCCATGTTGGATCTTCGGAGGGAGAGAGTGCATCGATATATGCGCAGTACATCGATTCTTCCACTCACTCCCATGTTAAATCCCAGATGGCCGGAGTCTCACAAAGAAGGTAACGCGCAGTTCTTGTGTCGCCACCTTTCCCACCGGTTTCGTGCTTAATAATTGCGTTCGGATGCAATTAAATGTTCGAACAGCGTTTCAGTGCGTGTAGATCGCAGTTTATTGCAAGCTAGAAGCTGTTGAGTAACGTGAGTAGAAGCTCTTCCACGTTGTATCTTATGTCGAATATTCTAGATTCATCACTGAGAGAGTGTTATTCCAGTCGTCGGCAGCTTTCAGGCGCTGAACGTAGATATTGGAATGCCGTTTCGAGGAGAAATAGTCGGCCAGTGCGGCAAGAGTGGCTGTGAGCTAAAGTTCATAGGGACTACGTTCCCTTGGCACATAAACGCTCGGTACTATTGGGATACCGGGCGACGCTAGTTGCTGCTTAACGTGAGTACACACGATCCCGTATGCCCTCTGTTATTTGCAATGCGTCGCAAGGCTTATTTGCTTTTAAGCCCTTGCGCTATTCATATTATGTACACAACGCATTCAGTCTCATTGTCAATTGGCATTGTGTGATTGCGCCAGCCAGTCTTAACTGCGCATGCCAATAATATAATAGAGTTATTGTTTTAGTAAGAGTTACTCTTATGCCAACATATATCTTACTCTCATATCCCTTTTATTATTTATTATTTCGTCTTTATGAAGGTTTTTCTACAGTTCCTAATTACCTTCATATTGCGAGATTTTTTACGACCGCCTGGCACCATATTTGTTTAGTACATGCCGCGCATTTTAATTTCGCTTTGAAAGCGAAAAACACGGTTTATTAAAAGGTCTACTTGAAATATAAACGCATTGCAAGTAACGCTATAACATTACTTCGTACGAAGTCGATTTAAATTTCTTTGTATCGTATAATTTACTAATTGGAAGTATGAAAGGTTTGAGTTTCAAATGCTTGCAACTGTGCAGTGAAAATATTTGCTGAATTGGGAAACTGGCATTTCACGGGCGAGGAAACTAGAATTTGCCTTTTTAGTAAATACAGAATAAACGTGATATAAATTGAAACATGGAGAAATGCTGGCCACTTTCACTGTTGCACGATATTTCTATATAATTTGTTTGTCCCTTGTTGGTATACGTATGCACACAGAAGAAATGGCGCGATAGAGTCCGTCGAGGGAGTAAACATACTCGAATGATATCGTAAAAATGCCATTTAAAGTGTGAGCTTATCACGGTGTAGGTGGCGGACACAAATTTCCCTTTCTCCTCGCCGACCTTGGAGAGCAAAAGCCTCTTTTATACGTGTCTTTTTATGCACACCATATACTCGTCGAGTACTTTTCATTCGCCAGCCGAGTACCTTGTAAATCGTCCGTGCTTCATTCTTGGAAAATGGCTACTCGATAGGAATCATGAAATATCACGCGCCGAAATCATTTTAACTTCAGTTATAAAAGAGGCTTTAAACAGAATTTCTTTACAGCCAGTATAATCCAAACTTTTCACACTTAATAAACAACATATACTTATTGCAGTGATTACAATAACTTGATCATTTGCCAAGAGTTATTGTAATTGCTTTCTTTATAATTTTGATTAGTGGAATAATTCTCATTGACTAAATTTGAAGAATATCTTTAGTGTGAGAGTTATTCTACTAATTATGCTTGTTTTGGTATTACAATTATGGTATAACATGAAACCTGTGCCCTGTTGATACATTTATATTTCTATTGTTCTTTCAACTGATATTATGCCTTCAAAGCTATTATAACAATTGCAACAAATTAATCACTTACCAAGAGTTACTGTAAGAATTTTCTTCACAATGTGAATTAAGTACAATAACTCTTATTCACTAAATTTGAAGAATTTCTTTAGTGTAACAGCTATTCTACTTATTAAGGTTACTTTGTGGTATAACATGCAAATTGCACCCTTTTAATACATGTATATCTCTACTATGATTTTCATACATATGTTTTTATTTTGATATATTTCTTCAAGTGATATTATGCAGCTAAAGCTATTATAATGAACACAATACCTTAACCACTTTTTAGAAGTTGTTGGAATTGCTACAGTACCACTTACAAGTACAAGAACTGCTTTTGGCTGTTTCATTAATAGTTATGAATTCTTTCTTCTATAATGAAAAACCTATACTTTACAAATACTTTACTATGCCTGTTTTATACATATTAGACTCTTGCATGTGTTTGAATACACACTTTCAACTAAAGTTGCAAGTATGACTTACTTCTACTGTTAGTTAAGTTAGACTGATTGGTCTTACAGTTACTAGAGATACCACACTAACTGTAAGAGCGATCTACTGAAGTTTATGCTGGTTTCTTGGAGAAGTTAGTTAGAATTCTGCACACCCAAACTTTAGTTATAGTACAGAATGAGATGTGTGTCACTTGTCTGTTGATTTCATATCAGACTCTGGTGTAAATACTTGCAGAATTCTTAAGGAATATGAATTTTGAATTATGGTAATAGTTGTAATGATATTATACTGTAATATGAAGTAGATATTATAGTTACATAGTTTGGAAGTAGAACTAAATTCTTTAGACATTTTCCAATTTCTATAAGTGTAAGGCGATTATAATAACAATATCTTTTTTAAGGAACTTTATACAAGAGATTAGACAAGATTATATATTTTTATTGGATTGGTAAGAAAGTGATTTCGGTTTTTTATTTGTACAAACCGAAATTACTTAACAGCTCAATTTAAGCATTACTTTACAGCTCAATAGAATGAAAGTTATAGAAATAATACAAATTATAGAAAGAATGTTAATCTAGAATTTCGGTTTCCTCTTTGCGCAAACCGAAATTACTTTCTTGCCAATCCAATAGATTTCAATTAAACTAAGTAATAAAATATACCATACAAGGCATGCCATTAAAGTACAAATTTTATATTCCACTGTCTCACAAAGACATGTAAGTGAATATAGGATTTTTGATAATCCTTTTTGCAGTATATTCCATAGAATTCCAGGGCAGTTAGTCTGGGCATTCAAAGCTTTCCAATACCATAGACTAACTTATCAATCAATTTGACCAATTCCGAGTAAAAAAAGCCGTCAGCTTGCGTGAATCACTAGATATGAAGAGTGTATTTTGGGGGGGCTAAAAACGACGGGAAATACGTGAGAGGGAATTTCCGGTGATCACAAAGCTGTGAAAGCCGACGGCTAAAGAGACTCAGGTGTGCGGAACGCTCTAGAGTTCAGAGGAGTATGTTCATTTCGTTGGCGTTTGATATGGCAGGCCGTCATGGCTGCGGTGGCTCTGTCTGCCAGAGTTTCGGAATTGATAAGCTCGAAAAGCTCGAATTTTATCAGCGACTGCGTCGACAGGCCTTGCAGTCCAATGCGGTGCTCGGCAGACTGCTCGACTAGCACAACAAATGCGGTTCACCTGAATACAAAGTGCGCACAGCCAGCACCAAATTCGCTTTTACCTTCTAGCCGATATTGATCCCAGCCTTGATATATCAGTCCAATTCTCGATCAATATCTATCAATCCTCGTCTTCTCCTCCACTCACTCAGACGATTTCAATTGAACCTTTTGGGTTTCACCCCTGTAGTTTTCACCCCATTCTCTCCTGTCTTTCCTTCCCGGCGAGATGCCCTGGAGACTGGCTTCCCTCGGCTTTCTATACCTTCGGTTATTATCACTTGTTTCAGCCGCTCGAAACTTCCCAGGCTCTCCTTGATATCAATTAATTATAGAAGTCATCAATCCACATAATCCAAGCTGAGGGGATCTTAATCTCTATCGGGAAACTGTCTATCACAATTTCTAAGTTTTACCGCTGCTCCCCGGGCTTCTTCTCATTTTTCCAGTACCTCCCGAAGAGACCGGAGTTATTCTTAAAGCGAGCCAATAGAGAGCTCGTGTTTGTCAACCTACGTGTATGTGTGGGCGTATGGCACACTGTTATCCCATCTCATCAATTTCTATTGATCCTCTTTCGGTTTTTTCCGCCGTGCTTCATCGGATCCTTTCTTTCTGTTGTGCTGAACTCGAAATTCCTTGCTGGGGCAGTCCAAGAAATAGACACTCACGTTTGATGAAACGGTCCGTTTTCTCTGTCGCCGTTCGCTTGGACGGGATTGCGCTGGAAATTGGTGAAACTCGTAGCCGATCACGGCATTCGCGTCCTGGAATCAAAGGGCTGCCATGATGGCAGCTGCTATTTCAATTCGGGCTAATTCCTCTCTAGTCGTTTGTGCACGACTTCGAACCCAGTTCAGTCATTGATCAGTAAATTCCTGGCTTTCTCTAATTCGTGCATGTTCCTTGAATTTGCATCTGGTTTCGTCACTTCATTTCATGTAACATGAATTCACAGGTCCTAGTAAATTAATAAATTCTATTTCAAAAGGACTTCAAAAATAAACTTTATTTATTATTTTAATACAACATTTTATATTGGAACTATTTAGCAAATAGTAAGAGCACGATCCTCATTACGGGAAATTTTATTTCTCCTGCAAATAGTAGAACTTTTTCATCAAAGGAAGTACACAGTGTGGTAATGGCTAATTATTGGACAAGACTTTTTCATTGCAACTTGGCAGACTGCAGGTTGGCTGCTCGGGGTTGCAACATTTTAGCGATAATTAAAAGTGCACCTTTACACCGTGAAAACACCAATCATGGTTAATTTCAGCGGCGTAATTATACAGCCACTAGGCATTTTTTAAATTACCATGGGTATAATAACCGTAACGAAGGCCGCTCGTTAGACGGTCGTAACATCTTCCTTTTTTCGTGGCCGACTGTTCTGAGACGCGCGGCGCCCTGTACGTACTAGTTGCTTTAACGCTCGCGCATGAGCAGAAAATTGCCTCTCCGCAGTTCATGGTAATTCGATTCGATTTCAGTTTTCGTTTCACATTTTACCTTTTCCCACTTAATGGCTTGAACATTTAAATCGGACAGGAAAGAATAAAAAAGTTTGGATTTTTATAGAGAATTCGATGTAACGAATTTCTTAGTATTTGTTTGACGATAATTTAACCCTTTGCACTCCGCTATCCCCTCTCAGTCACCAAAATGAATAGCAAATGGGAAGTTCGGAAATTATTTTCGTATTAGAATAATTTGTACTTTATTATGAAAGAAATTCAGTATTATACTGCTGCAAGACTTTCAATTACTGTTATTTTTAAAGGGCATTCGTAAAAGTTAATTTTTCAGGAATTGAAATAAGATTAATGAAGAATAGCGATACTTGTATAAAACAAAGTATTTGCAAAGGTTTTGCTGGAATCAATCAAAACCATTGAGAAAACGATATGGCACTCCAGAAGTAAACTCATTGTGTCTCTTCCTACGTCTCCTTGTCAAGACAAGAGCACTGACAAACGATGTTACACGAGTCAATCGTTCATCATTGAAAAGCAGAAGTACTATTCAGTGCGGTTAGTTAATAATTGCCCCGGGGCACAAAAGAAATCCAATTCAAAACGCCGGACCACTTATCTTTCCGCATTATTTCAAGCACAATCATTACTCTCTTCCGTATCTGTGCATTTGTACCAACATGCCCTCGCTCGCCATCGAAACCTCATTAATCTTCAACAACGACTGTTCTCCCTCGGTGCGATAGTCCTTGTAAGACAGTATGTTTTGATATGGTTGCGCAAACTTCAATTCTGATTTTTATATCCTCAATTCTTATTTATTTACCCCCAGACTGCTGTAGGCGCTTATAGGCACTCTAAAAATCCATTGTGATTGCATTTATCATAGCTAAAATGTCGTCAGTTGAAATTAGCGTTCTCTCTTAGATTTTGCCGTAGTCAAAGGGTTAATAGACGTACTAGCTTTTATCAAGTAATGACGGTGAGAATAAACAAGATTAAAGGTAATCTTATTCATCTTAAAAAATTGAGGTCATTCCTTTTCAGTATTACAGTGTAGATTAATTTAATAATTCTACTAGTTTTAATGTTGAAATAAACGCTTCGTAAAATCGTACCGTGACCTCCTCGCAAATGAACGTGTGTATGTGTGTATGTGTGTCCGCCCTGGTTCGGGGTGGTTATTGCCCCAACCGTTCCTGCCGGGTAGCTGTGTCTTTCGAGCAGAGCGCTATCTCTTTCCGGCTGGTATCTCAAGCCTCTGGCCAAGGCTCTTTCACTTCTGCTCGAGGAAGCTCGCTGGCTCGCGAGCCGGCAAGCGGAGAGTGAGAGAGGAAAGGTCGTGTGCTGCTGCTTCCTAACGGCGAAGACAAACACTCGCGCGAATTTCTTATGCAGCCGCCGCGCATACAAATGACGTGTTTAGAGAGAGAAAGCCCGGCGGGCTTCCACCTCGAAAGAAGGGAGCTTGCCTGCTCGGCTGCCACTGCGGATGACGACACACTTACCGGGAATAATGGAACGGCTGATATTCCAAAAATGATCTCGCGTAATACTACAAATGTACTTCCCAGGAAATACTCTCGGGGATTGCTGGTAATGGCTGTCGAGAATTCGTTCGTGAAACACATCCCTCCGATCGACCCACATATCGCAGATTTGGTAGAAAATTAGAAGTAGGCATGGAAATGCACGTGCGGACCTTGTGCAAGTGCTTGTCAGGGAAAACTCAGTTGTGTTTTGTACAGAAAACACAAATATCAAGAGTATACAACTCACCGCTTCCATATAAGCATTGTCAAATACTCATTTCAATGATTTCACAAAAGCAATCTTTCTAAAACATGAACTCTACAAAACGAATTGAAAACATTTGTGATTTGTTTCTCTTGCTGTTGATGCAAGAAAGTTAACTTTCGTAGTTTCCATGCTATTTGTAATAATTGTCAACCAAACATTCACTGTAAGGTTAGCTAGAGCAATTATGTACAGGGTGATTCAGTTGCCTTTGAATCAGAACTCTCCTAACCCCACTTTTACTAAACATCTATTTCATTATACTATATATTTTCTGTTTAAGAAATAGACTGTATTAAATCATGTAGTCTGTTGGGGCGAATATTTGACCAAGTTTTAGCATCGACTTCCTTCGAATGGCTAGCAACGTAAGGAGAAAATATTTTATTACATTATATTTATAGGGGAATATTATATATAACTGGCTTCTACAGGGTGAAGTTTCATGTGCAATAAATGCATAAAATGCTGACAAATATTGAGCAACATTTGAGTGTAATTTAAATGTCTAGGTTATTTATAATGATTTTATATGGAACAGTATATACTCGACAGTGGTGATTCAAAAGGAAGTGAATCACCCTGTACATAAGCGGTAATGGAACAATTGGATTGGTAGCAGAGTATGAATAGCATAAGTAATTGAAAGCTAATAATCAACGGTGCGTAACTAAAGAATAGAGTAATTGAAAGCTAATAATAAACGGTGGTAACATGAGAATTAGAAGTAAACATGGAAATGCATGCGCAGAGCAGACCTCGTGGAGGTTATGTAGGACATTTTTCCCCATCAGGGAAAAGCCAGGGTGTCATAAACCCCCAAAACTGGCCACGCTGACACAGCTAACCTGACGGCGAGCGATGTTCGAGGGCATCACTCTTGGATGGACTTTGTTTCTGACAATTATACTCTTCGATTGATATTTAAATGCATCTGTTCTACGTTTTACTTCATCAAATCCCTGACGTCTCATATTTATTCCACGCGCCCACCAACACAACTTAACGCGCCGTATAATCTTACATAATTATCGCAGTATCAAAGTTTTATATAAATCACGAATTGACAAACTCCTTTTCATGAACATGGAAGTTGTAGCTATTAATGGCAATATTGCGCTCGGTGCTCGCGCTTCATTAAATCGCACGCCGATTTCATAAAGTATGCTAGTTCAAAGGGGGAATTCCTTAGATGGAAGGAGGTTCGCTGAGAAAAATTTCTATTTAACTTTCCCTCCAGTTGGAAGATCGGCCTCTATTTAATTTCGCCGGGAGTTTTAGAATGGCCATCAATTAAAGTGCGGCTCGGAGGCAGCCGGGCAAACACGCCGGCGTTCCCCACCAGATCGGAAGAGATGACTGTGCAAGGAATTTCGAGGAACGTGCCGCGAGCTCCTTTTGCACGCTCGACTAAGGGGGTGGCGGCGAAAGAGGGTGGCGAAGAGGGGGAAGAACGAGATGTTAGGAAGTATAAAAGCAGGTTGGCCGCCGATAGTTGCCGGAGTGAAGAAGATACTAAGAGGAAAGCTGGCAGTGCTTCTTTCCGAATTCGAGGGAACAGCCAAGAGGAGACAGTGAATGGACGTAATCGCAGTACGTCCATTCTTATCGGGTTGGGGCGTCAGCCGAATAATAGATCTCGGCTTTTCCTTTTATCGGGACGCGCTCCTGTCTGGATTAACTCATATGCACTCGGCACGATCCCCGCGACGATAGGATATCGGCTTAGCGCGCTATAGACTTTCCTCCAGTACTAGTTTATGAGCTCTCGTTCACCGGGATTATTGACCATCTATTTTAACTCTTCAACTACTACTAGTTCCCTCCTAAAATGTAACGATATATTGGCTTGTTCGGAAAATCATTTTTCAGAAGACCGTTTTCATCTTGTAAATAAATAGTTTAGTAAATTATATGGACTGGTTATTTGGAAAGTGGTGTAAGTTCATTTTCTGTTGTTCTGAGAAAATTAAATGTTCCCATATCTGTCAATGAAAAAGTATAGATTAATTATATCAAGTCTGTCAATGTTTCTACTGATTTACGAATGTGTAATTTGATTATAGAAATTTGGTTTAGGCGAATTTAACGAAACTAATGTATATTTTCGGGCTGCAAATGGACTTACACCACATTCAAAATAAACGGTCCATATATTGTCCATTCTGATCCAATACGTTTTTCCATCATCCTGGCAGTAACATGAATCGGCGTTTATAAAATTTGTCTTCTTTGCTGGTAAAAAACTGATCCAGCTGATTTTTTACGTGCTCATTTAAAGTAAAGGTTTTAGCGTTTAAAAAATGTTGTAGAGACCGCAACAAATAATAATCAGAAGGAGAATAGTTTATCGATGACCTTCTTACGAAGACTTCACTCTTCACTAGATAGCAATGGAATGGCAGGCGTGACCTGACCCGATTGCAACAATATCCTGGCGACGACGCGACGTCGGAAAAACTGGCGGCCAATAGACAAGGCGGACGTTCCTTTCAGGCCGCTGACGTGTGGGAATCGGGCGTTACTGTTAGCGCACTGATAAAATTGGACGGCTCAATAAAAAAGCGCGACAATCAAGCGTGGCCCTTCGGTGGAAACGAGCAGTCGCGTCGTCGGCCATCGGTGTAGTCGAGCGGCAATGGAACTTTATAAATTGAAGCACGCTGACATACATATCGAGTCTTACGGACTCAGCATGGAAGTTCCAGGCAATTGTGTGTGTGTGTGTGTGAGGGAGTTTCGATGTTTTCAGCGAGCCGTGTGTGAGTCGCGTTCTATGCATGCATGCCGAAGCTTCGGAAGGGTGATAACCATTGGAAAGGCACTGTATCAATTAATTACTTCATCGGTCGCGACTCGACCTTCCCTCCGATCGTCCATCGTCGTTTTTCTCGCGCCCTTTCTACCCAAACAATTATCGAAGCTTGAAAAAATGAAAGCCGCCACTCCTCTCGCCCCCCACCTTTTTTTCATGAGCGAGAGTGTGGACGATTGCACCGGCCAATGTCGTCTGCAAAATTTCAATCAGCGTGTGTACGCCGCCTTTCCCATCGCCGCGCTGCATTTCGAGTGCCTTTCCAGTGCCGATCCTACTCTCTGCTTCTCTACCCTTTTGTGCCCGATCTTTCCTCTTTGTGCGCGTCCTACCGCGCGCTGCCTATTGCCGATTTCTCATTGCGACACGCGCATTCTTCCACGCGGAGATATTGCCGCGAGCGGCTTTCACCGCCGCGCTGAAAGCTCCGCAAGCTCGAGCGTTCACTGCCTCGCCTCTGTTATTTCGATTAGATGCGAGCTCTCGAGATTTCGACTTCGGATTTTCAAGAAACTCGCGCTGAGAATTCGTCATATTGATAAAATAGGTGAATATTTCTAGTTTCGTAGTCGCAAATCCTCGGAAAGAAATTCTATATTCAATCGCGGGTGTTTTCACGCGCGATTTAAAGATGGAGCGCGTATTTTTCTGGCCGGAAATTAATGTTTGTACGAGGAGGGCAAGCTGTGTGCGGAGAACGCATGGTTTCCCTGCAATCTTTTCTCGCCGCCGCTTGTTCATAGGAAGTAGAATAAGTGGCTTTTGTAATTGCGCGAGAACAATGGTAGACCCGCTGGAAATTAGCATACTCGGATTTATCGTGTTTCCCGGGTACACGTATTACTTCAACAACGGGGCGGAGGAGCGCCCCTGTTATTCCGTAATTCTTTACTGTAATCCCGACGCCCTTCTCATTCGGCGTCGTTGAATTATCGGCGGGCAAGGCGGCCGTAAAGCTTATTAAACGCGATAGGTAATCCCGCTACTAACAAGCAGAGATATTTATCTCGCAGCGCAGAATCGTACTCGAAATGTGCGCGGAGAAAAAAGAGAACTCGAAAGACTTTAAACCTTCCGAGATGCTAGTCGAGAGAAAATCTACTGAATACTGCAATAGGAAAGGTTAGGTACAGCAGGGAGGATGACAATTTTCGTCAAACGCTTCGTTACACACTGGTCTTACATCTGCCGCTCGAGAAAATTACAGAATTCGATTGGCTGGAGTCTAGTTGGCGCGAAAGACTGCCGACATTTCTCACAGGATTAAACCTGATTCCGCGGAGGGTAGAAGAGAATCTGAAGAAGGAAACGGGTGGAATATGGGGCAGTTACCCCAAACAATAAGACAATAATTCCCTTCTCTTTCCCAAGCGATTGATAAAGTAACGCGATTTATTTTCCGCGGAAAGCGAGTCGCAATCGTTGCACTCTTCCCGCGGGGAAAGTCCTTGCTGGTTTTGGGGATGATTGCCTTGGTAAATTTCATATCGCATTTACTGGCGTTCGCTGGTGTTCTGCACACCTCCAATTGGCGGGAGCGCTCGCTTTCGGTGCGATTGGGTGGGAGCGCACGCGCGAAAGCAAATGGAGAACTTTTGGTGGATTCATCGGGGCCGCGACTCGACTGGCGCGTGCGGCTCCGCTGATTGATCACGTCAATTCATTATTGATATTTTCGACTGTGCTACGCCGTGTCAATATGTATTCTTTTTTAGTCCTGCCGCTCCCCCTTTTCCCTCGCTCGCTCGCTCGCTCGCTTTTTACCACCCGCTCGATCCCCAACGAGCTCGATCATCCTCGTGGAACGGCCGGTTATACTCTGATTGATCTACATGTTTTATCGCCCCATGAAAAGCGTCGGCCGAACCGATGCTATACGTTCATTTTAAAACGAGCGACGAAAAGGCCGCTAATTGATCGCGACAACGCTATGAAGTCCGAACCAGGCCAAAGCTTCGATGATGCTTCCTTTTAAAAGCGTTTCCACTGAATTCCGTGCAAGTTTTAATTCGTAAATTAATCCAAATCTTAGAATACATTTGTAATAGATTAAATGTTTAACCCTTTCCGGTCGTATTCAATTTAGACATGGATGTTTATAATCTTTATAATGGATTGCCATTAAGCTTTTTTCCTTTATCGGAGAATGATTCTTGATTTTGAAGATTATTAAGAATAATATAGCATTTTTTGTTGTGCTGGCTGAGAGCAAATATACAACCGCAAAGAGTTAATTGCAAGCGTGTGTTGCAATTTTTCTTATACGATTCAGAGATTGACAAGGCTAGAAATTGTGTCTGAATTACATCAATCTAATAACGATCTAACAAAGATCCATAAGATTAAATATGACACGACGCGAGCCGTCTCGCAAACTAGGAATCTTCCACAGAACCTTCGTAAACAGAAAGAGGAAGCGTGAGATGCAGCGAACGAGGGAAAATGTGAGAACGTCGCGTGCATGCTAAGGGAGGAACAAATATTTGCCAGAGGCGGCCTCTTCCACCCAAATATCATCAGCCGCATTGCAGAAAGATTTCGAAATATCGCGTGCATCTACTCTTCCCGTGCGACAATAAACCTGCGTATGCGTCCTCGCATTGTGACGGGAAACAAACTCTCTTCGTAATATCAACTGTTTCACGGTGCAGACATTCTCGTGGCCCACTTGCGAAGATTCTGAAAAATCACGTATAGAAAAATTGATTAGAATTATTTTTAAAAAGACAGTTGCGTACACTTCAGTGTAAGGCGGTGCGAAAAAGAAATTTTGTAGAGACATACATATATGTAGTTGTTGGAAACGAAAGAAGGAAAGGCAATTACACGGAATGTGGTTTCAATTTATTATAGAGGCATTCACACGAACAATATTCACGACACGACTCGGACAACTCTGGACAACCCTATTCTCTCAGAACTCTCATCTCTGCTCTCGCACGTCTTATCCCTTCAACACTCTTTACGACTCTTCTCTTTGATGCGCTACGACTCTTACTCTCTCTTTCTCTCTCATCATTCGAAAGAAACGATCAGCGCTTCCATGCCTTCTCCGCTCAGCGCATGCACACACACTCGCACTCATACTTATACAGTATGTACAGCATCCGACAAAATAGCTGTCAGAATCTGCAAAACAGTCGTCAGAGAAAAACTGAAGTTTGATAGCATGTACAACACGATATGCAAGACTTTTTTAGGGGGTTGCGAGAGGGTGCAACCTTCCCCTAAAAGGGGACTTTTAAAAAGTCATGTACAACAGGTGCACATAGTACAAAAGTTCACTTTTTATTCGGCGAACATTTTCTAGATTGTGACAACTATTTTGTTCGATGCTGTAGGCCTAAAATCGTATCCTGCATATATGCGTCCTTGACGATGTTCGTAAATCGCCGTGCTTTATATGCTCGTTTTCCCATTTACTCAATTCTCCCCAAATACCCTACATCAGTTTGAACTAGGTTTAGCCAAGTGTTTGACTCTTCTTGACGGAAGGCGTTCGCGCGTAATCCGAGTCTAGTTAAAAATGCAGAGTGCAGGCAAAGTGGGAAGTGTGGGAAGTGTGTAAAGCGACTTAAGATGCAGCTTGGCCCATTGAGAGAAGACAAAGGGATTGCGCGCGCGCGCGACAGAGTCGAGCGGGCGTAAATCGCCGCTTAAAGCGTTAAAGCTTGTTAATTCTCTGCTTTGACAGAAGCTTCCTTTGTCGGCTGGGACGGCGCGGTCCTCTCCCTTCGCTCGGACTCCGCCTGTCACTTGTCAAATAGACGCTGCCACGCAGCCGTCCTTCGTCCTTCGCGTATTCAACCAGCAGCGCTTTCCCGACTGACTAGCAAAAACCTGGCAGCGACAGGAGTCCTCATAAATTACTGTGTAAAGAAGTTAGTGCCGGAGGTGGCATTGTAGTTAGGACACTTGTCACGCCGGCGCCTGTCACGGGGAGTTTCGAGGGGCGTCGACGAGTCTGCAGAGAGGACGAGTTTCAGGATATATGTCTCCGCATTATTATCTCCGAATTTTAGATACATCCAAACTTTCATCGATACAGATCAGGTATTTTTATAGTATTTATTGTATTACAGTGTTCCGGTTTCGTCGAAAGATAGAATTGTTAGTTATGTAGGATGCATTTATGTATGTATATTACATTACATTACATATATACAATATTACATTATATATTACATAATATATTGTTTATTAATATATTATATGATAATTATATATTATATATATACAATATTACATTATTGTGTGGTGTGTGTATTTGAGATCACTGTATAAACATACAATGATATCATGGAATGAGTTTTTTGACAATTTTCTCATTAAAACACCACCAATCGCCGAACATAACAATAACCTACTATCAAGTTGACACACCCACACGCTCACAGGCATGCGGGTTAACAGGAAATCTCTCCCAAGGAACGGCAGTTAAATACATCATCGTAGATGAAGGAAAAAAAAGTGTGTATTTGAGAGGATTGCGTGTGTATTTGAAAGCGTTGCCCAGCGAAGGGAGACGAAGCGTTGAATAAGAACAAAGCGTTGATGAGCGTAGTTTGGAATTTGTACCAATATTAACACTATGCCGTCCGGTGGCACCACATTAGTGCCATGCGAAAACTATCGGGCAAGCGCCGGTGGCTCCAATTTGGTGCGATGGGCATATTATTGGGCAAATTTCCGGCGCCACACGAAAAAATCTAGATTAGACGTGCGGACGGCATAGTGTTAATAAACAGTCTATTTTTGTCAAACGCGTTTTGAACTATGAGGAGGAATTAAGCGACTTCCAATCAGAATTATTTCCTACAATCATGAAATTTTTGTTAGTGAATAGATGAGAAATTTCAGTAAAGTGCAATTAGAAAAGAAAGCGGTAAATACGTAACTGAAACTCGTACGTAGATCTTTCGTGTATAACTGTATCATTTTAGTCTGTTTTTACGCAGAGCTTTCCGGTCGCGAGTTATCGAGTAGCGATCGGTAATTAGCCAACTCTCACTTGCCGCTCGCATCTCATCGGGCAAACATTCCAGGAGGGCTTGCGCGCGTGGCGCAAAGTAAATGTTCGCCGTCAAAACTTCCTTTGCGTCTCTCCAACTCAATCGCGAGTAATCCGAGGTTATCCTGCAGTGTTTCCGTTGGCCCGGGGCCGTTCTAGTTACACCTCGCACAATGAAATTTACTCTCCAAGCAACGCCGTGGATTACACGGCGCTCTCTCTCTCTCTCTCACTCTCTTCACGCACACGCTGGGAACCAGGGCCGTTCCAAACTTGGTGGGTGCCCAGGCGCAAAAGCAATATCGCCGCCCTTATTCAGCATTACTTACTTAAGAATTCGATACACTGTGTTTACTATTATATCTACATATAAGAAGAGTATAAATACTTTTAGACAACAATCATAAAAAGAAAGATTTTTTCATTTTTGAACAATTTTCACAATCTAACTGCTGGTTAAAAATAAGCCTGTATTGAGAAAATGAACATGTCTTTAAAAAGTCCAATATATTGCCATGTGAATTAATCGAAATATATCTGTAAGACTAAGCTTTCGAAATAGAAATTCATTTGTGTAGGTGATGATTGTTGGACGAATGTCGTATTATTTTGTACATTGCAACTGTAAGCAATCGCGAACTTAGCTAATCTCTGTTATTTCGTACAGATAAAAACATATTCCAATTTAGCCAAAATCGGAAGACATGCTGCCGAAAAAAGTGATTGATTTCACGTGTAATTTCCGGTAAGAAAAGGTCTGAGGCCGCCCAAGTGCGCTGGCACCTTTTGCACCTACGTCAGGAACGGCCCTGCCGAGAACCAACCGCCTACACGTAATCACGCGAAGAGTTTTGGTGTGACTTTGCCGGCTGCGATTCCGAATTAATATCGCTAACCCTATTTTCCCAAGGCGTCGAACAGCGTCGCGCGCGCGACAAGAGCCCTAGCGCATCGTCGTCGTCGTCGTCGTCGTCGTCGTCGTCGCCGCCTGCTAATCCCACTAATTCCTCGCACCCACCGCTGCCAGCTGCGTTTCCGTTTTTGTTCCGCCGCTGCCGCGGCGCCGCTCCGGCAAAATTAGCAATTCGTGCACAAACCCGGTTAGACCGGCTGGCAAATCATTGCCTATTTATACAGGATGTTGCACCGCGTCTTCGCGAAACCGCCATCTCCGTCAAAGGGGCGCGCGGACGTATTCCCGAGGAAGCCGGCGGAAGCACCGCTCATAATGATAATGCAATGGAATCGGACGTCTCGTGTTTCGGAGAGACACGTTGTAATTGTAACCAGCAAGTATGTGTATTCGCAAGCGCTAGAAACACACAGCAAGAGAGGGAAAGAGAAAGAGAGAGAGAGAGAGAGACAGCGAACGCAGTAATTTGCTTGCCAAGAGTCGGCAACTGTAAAATGGGATTTTCGGTCTACCGCGAGCTTTTAAAGCGGTTGGGCGTGTTCCAATAGTCAATTACTTCGGACGCACCAAGGCTTCCACACAGCGCCCTTTCTCCCTTCTCCTCTCGCTTCCCCTTCCGCTCCCGGCTTCCCTGATAAAGATGAGCCGGTGAAACGTCACTCGGGGAGTTCGTCAGTCGCTTTAATAGTCCGGAAGGTAGTGGCCGATGTTCAGGCTTATCCGTTTAACTCTCCTCGGAGAAGAAAGTAACTAGCTTTGATAGAACGCCGGAAGAAACCGAAAGCAAACTGTTACTGTGGTCAATTTAATTCATCAGAACCGCTAGAAACGCAGTTCCAAAATGATCGGTAGCCTTTGTTTTCTCGGCGTAGTTGGAAAACTATAGTGGGGAGAGAATAATTTGCGCGCCGGGCGGAGTTAACGGGTAGGAGGTTTGCGATGGTGTTCCAGGCATCGTTTCATTTTGCATTCTCCTGTATTTTGCCTGGCATTGCAGCTGACGTTACTTTAATCATCGGCTTTCTTCCGGCCTTCCAGCCGACGCTATTAACACGTCGGCAATGGGATTTACTCGCGACGCCCACCTAACCTGTACAGACGCGGCGGCACGCGCGCCAGTATTACTCGGAGAAGGTTCTTTTACGAGAGAGAGAGAGAGCTAATTACGCGGTGGCACTGTCAGCGTAAAACGCGATTTCATGATTGGATGTAGATCATTCGCAATTAATATCTCGTTAACCCGGATTTGATAGGGCGTAATGATCGCCTCGGCTTTGATTACGAACGCGAGCAGGCCTGATGATTAGTTTACGTGAGGCGGACCTCAGTAATTCCCATTGAGCCGCCGCCGCCGCCGAGTGGAAAATCAATCGGAGAATAGGGAGCCCGCTGTTTTTCATCTCGCTCGCAATTGAAACTCCCAATTTCCAGGACGTCAATCGAAGCTTAATATTTAGTTTCGATCTCCGATTTCGCCTGAGGTGAATCGAACGTTGCCGCGATATCTCCTCGACAGATTTACATCAAGCGCTATGTTTTCCCAGCCGATTAATGATATGCGAAACTTGTTGGACAGCCGCTGTCCGGATATTGAATATTCCGTGGAACGTTCACCGAAAGCGTGACACTCGTACGAGCGTGCTTGTAATCCGTTATTGAAAATTAATCGGAAATTTCATTTGGTTTCTTCAAAAAGGGACACGCTCGACCTTTCAAATGTTCCATACAAGTATATCGGATTATTTCAGTGTTGAATGCAATTACTTTCTTCTGTTCTTGATATTTGAAAATACGTCTCTCAAAGACTGATTTTGCGCGACTATTTCTAATAGACAGCAATAATTTTCACTTGATGTACTAAATAATTTTGAGAGCAATATGATTGTCGTTCCATTTAAAACATTCTTTCATTGAAAAGTGAAATCGTAATTTATTTAATCGATCATTCGCAAAGGAAGGACAGCTTGTCTGAGCAAGGTGCCTCATTCTACTGACACGCGATGCTCTCGTAGCGTTCATCAAAGGATTCCACTGGCGGTAATGTTGCCAATTCAACAGCATTTGCCTCGCGCTGGGGGAAAACCGTCGAATTAGCAGGCAAAGCAACGCCACGATAAATTGCCATGGCGGCAATAATTACGGGTCGCTCGATTATAAGCTGCGAGCAACAATTATTTTCTGCCGTATGCCTAGCGCGCTCGCTCGCGCTCGCGTACTCGCGGCAATTTATCGCCGGTTAATATAGCACCGGCTACGCTTAATCGCCCGAGCTTTTTCGCATTCTCTCTCCGCGCCGCCGCGTTCTACTCTCGCGCGCAACGCCGCCGATCTAGCTTCGTTTAACGGACATTTTTAATTTCCACCAAGAAAGAACCGAGAGAAAGGTACTTAACTACCCGTAAATTGAAAATGAAAACGATTCATATTTATAGAAGCTCATTTTTTATTCGAGATCGCGCTTTTTCTGTTTTCATGCAATGAATTTGGGTCATCGTCAGTTGCTGAGTAATTAGAATGCTCGGGCAGCGGCCATTTTATAACTTACCACACGAACGTAAAATACAGAGATTTGGTTCGTGAAATTATATTCTTGAAGGTGTAAATATAGATAAACTGTCAAAATATATAATGTTTTTGTAAGATAATTTCTGTATAAGATCATTAAGAACAAAATCGCGTCGACCTGCCACCTCGCACGGTCAAAAAAATTGTCGATCGCAAAGAGTTAATGTATAAATTATCGAATTGGTGGTCAGTAGCTTTAAATATTTTTGTCACTCTCAGGAAAAATGTATAACACGATATTAAAGCGGACGGTTTGTAAAGCGCGCATTGTACGGATTTTAGTCATTTAACATCACTGACACTGTTTGCATGACTTCGTTCATACAATGACGTCTTCATACTCGAGCGTATAATGGGAAAAGTGTAGGGAAGGTAACAATTCCGGTGCGGTTAGTTATAGCCGACGAATCACCAGCAATCTCGCGCGGTATCAATAGACGCTTGATTTTACCTAGTACTTACCGTGAATTACACGCTCGATAAGAAGTTGCATGATATGTGCCCATAATTATGAAAGTGATCTAAGTCAAAAATTTAAAGAAATTATATAAACATAACTTGAAAATATCGGGAAATATTAAATTAAATTACTTGCAGACCAGTAACGGAAGACAAACATAAAGATATTATGTGTTTACTAGCATACATCCCTCCAGTTTTGCAGCAACATTTTAAGAATCTTTAAAACTCGAAATGATAAAAATGGATTACGTTTTAAAAATAATTAATAAATGTTCATAAATTATTTCATTAAAGTTATTGTTTCAAATAAAACTCATAGTTCTTTATCGCTTTAAGTCATTTATAGGACATTCAGTTAATTTTGAAAATGGTCAAAGTCAGTTCAAACTTTAAAAAATATCATATTCATAATAAATGTATATTAATCAAGACTAATAAAATTACAAACTAAAATATCGCATAGTGTAAAAATGTTTTTTAATTTATTCAAATGCAATTCATTCAATATCTCGAAGCAAGAAATATATAACTTAGACCACTTTCATAATTATGGGCACATATAATAACATAAAACATCGTAACACGAATAAAAGGAAGAGCGAAGGAAAAGCCGCGGTAGCTTTGGAGTTATTGAAAAGTACGAAATGAAATTTAGTTTCCTATTGGGAAAGAGGCGCCGGATTCGGATTAGCACTGTCGCTTTATTGAATCATTTTCATAGCGGCCTATTGGAGCATAAAGAATCCCCCGCTAAATTACCGGCTGTGAAATGCATTCTGCGATACACGTCTCGCATGCCCCGCTATTTTCACACGCGAATTCCCCTCAATACAGCCTGGATATACACATACATATACATACATATATATATATATTCAATTATATACACACATATACACCTATAGACATGGATTTTCAGTCGGCTGGCAGTTGGGTCGGCTTGAAAAAATATCAGCGCCGGCTAAAAGTATTAAACTCTCGGCGCAATTTCGATATTTGATGGAAAAGCCCCAGTGCGCCGTCGTGTTCCACTAAAATTTCTATTAGTTAGACTGCGGCCTTCCAATTCATCAATAAAAAAAAAACGCCTCCTCTACGAATTTGTATATGTGTCGCGAAAGTATGATATTGCCTGGTAGAAATATAGTTTTCCAGACATTTTTTCCCATCTTGATTGAAGTACTAATTATATTAATCCAATAGGATAAAACGAAAGCCGAGGTAGAGAGCGCTTTTTCCTCCTAATGCGAGATAATACATCTGGCGATACGCAGGAGTGGAAAAAATTCCAGAGTTTGCGTGCGAAAAGAACGATTAACGCTCAGCGGCATGATTAATGCGTCGGGCTTTGTGATTAATACAAGCGTCTGAACCCAGCGGTTAAATAACGCGGGAGCGAGGGAACGAGAGAAAAAGAGAGAGAAAGGGAGAGGACAGGGCACCTTTTCATTGCAATGATTCGCAAACCGAGCACTATCCGGCCGATTGAAATGTAAATTGTCCTCGAAAAGCAGCAAGAGACGGTAGAGGCCCTGCAAAAAGTAGCGGTATTCATATCGCCGAGGAAGTTCAGGCTTATTCAATCGTTCTGGCCTACATCAAGCAGCACGCGCATTGTATATCTCGCATTGACCAATTTCGCATTGACAATTGCTGGAATCCCTGCGAAATCATGACGAATTGTCTTTCTCTTTCTCTGCGTTCGCATCTCTCCTCCTCTTTCCCTCTCCAACCAACCGAGAGGAAAGAAGAGGGAGGAGCGGTGTATTTTAAACGGGACCCTTGTTCCACGTAGAATTTGCTCCAATTGCTCCAATTCCACTCGGCCCCCTTCAATGGCGATGGTGGTGCTGGCGGCGTTTGCATTTTTCAATTTCGCTCCCTCGCCCGATAATACCACTGCCACCGGTAAAACAATTAATATTAATGAGGTCTCTCGCTCGCGGAGAACGCTCGCAGCACGCGTTACGAGCCCGATATGCGCCCATTCCTCGAAAGTCCGACGGGTCGAAAGAAGAGGAGCGATGTACTTTTAATTCCCGATTCTCTGTCGATCTTAACTAATGCCCGCTGATTGACTATGGATGGAACACGCTGTTCGCCCCGTACAATCTCCCCAATTTGCACAGAAGCCACCGAGCTCGCTCGCTTGCTTGCCAACCCCAGCGATATTTCAACGAATGCCCAGAATTAAAAGCACAATGCAAACGGATTTAGTTAATTGACTCGGATAAATTGTACCGCCCCCCCCCCCCTCGCATAGCTAGTCGAATTAAATAAACAAGTCTTCGGAGGGTTGGGCGTTGAACGGTGATCGTTCATAGTTAACTCGAGTCAACAAAGTGAAATTTATTAGTTAGATTTCAGAGTGTGTACGCTATACTTTTCTTATTTGGATAAGTTCCAGCGTTTAAAGGAAGTTGCGAGTGCAGGAAGAGCATCATGAATAATTATGAGACCTACTTTAGGTCACGTGGCCGCCGCCGCCGCCGCTGCTGCTGCCCCAAATGAAATCTCAGCGTATTGGTAACTCAATCATAAATCAATTATAAAGTTTCCCTGGGAAAATGGGAGCTCATTCATTAATCAGACTTCAGCGGCGAGTCACTTCGGATAGTAACAATTCCCAGCTTTTATTTGCCACCCCTCTTTCCTCCCTCTTCGCGTCCCCGCCGCCCTTTGTACTTAATCCTGCGAGTGACTTTGAATTAATGGGCCGCCCGACGAATATAGACTCGAGAGCCAAGCAATAATTCGCAAACAGTTGCTCGGACTATAGAACTCCGCCGAGCCTCTCTCACTTCCGGGATACAATAATGATAGAATCAAGCAGGGAAATGCTCAGACGCCGGAGAGAAAGGTTATTTTCTTCGATCGGCAACATTGTATATTTGATCGACTCTCGAGGCAATAGTAATTCAATTGAGAATGCAAGCTTCCCATCGGACGCTGGAAACTGCCAGATGCCAAACGATCTCCCAGCATCGAATCAACAGTTCCGCTCTCTTCTTCCTCGTCTTTCGTCGAATGATTTATCAATCCCAACGATTGTCGGATCAATATTCCTCAAAGAGAAATAATAGTTTGTTCCAGCAATCCGGATCTGTTGACGTTTCATTTCTGATACGAAGAACAAACCGATGTTTACGTTGGCTTTGCTTTAGCATTCGGTTTTCACGGGTGAGGTAACTCTTGGGGAATCTTAATAATTAGCTGTTAATTAGAAGCGCGCTGAAGAACGCGGTGTTTACTTGGTCGAATTGGAGAGAAAAGTGGGAGCGAGCGTGGGAGTTCGTCATGCGTCGAGCAGAGAGTGTAGACTCCAAGTTATTCCGCTGAAGTTGTAAAGAACATAAGCGCAAGGTGTATAGTCGGAGCGAAGCTCGAGCAGTTTATCCATGTAGGTTGGCTGAGAGAAACACTTATATCCGGAGCTCTGGTGAGTGCAAGTAAGGCCAGCGCGGACGCCAAGCTGAAAAGAAGGGAAAACGATCTGGAGACGTGACCCCGTGGCCCTTCCTCGCCCAGCTCAAAGCCGGCCAAACACCCGGACTTAAAACTCCCCCTCGCCTCATCCGATACCACTAACCCACGCGAGAAGCGACCAACAATCCTTCCTTAAGTGCTCGATTGGCTTACCACGCCTGACTTATACTACTTCCATCCTCTTTTCCGACCAAGTTCGACTAAGTAATCAGTTCGCGAGTGCATTCACCCACGCGATTTAAGAAGAATTTCATTGAATTTACATCATCATTTCGAGTCAAATGTGTTATGTGTGCATCGAAATTTGTTAGTGAAGTGGTGTGTGTGTGCGTGCTCGAAATCGAGGTAATCAGAAAACGTTCAGTTGGCCTGGAAGAATCAGAAGCTTGCCAGACGGCGGACGGAGCACTCCGAAGTTAAGTAGTTAGTTGGCTCTTACCGCTTTCTCTCGAAATCGTTAGGAAAGAAATACACACCCGCTCGATGAGAACTACGAGCTTCTAAACCATAACAACACCAACTAATGTTTGCTTTAAAGGAACGATCCATCTGTGTCGGGCATTATTGTAGTTGCTGGAAACGAAAGAAGGAAAGGCAATTGTGTGGAATTCGGTTTTAGTTGTTATATAGGCATTTGCACGAACAAAGTTCATGACACAACGACTTGGACAATTTTGGACAACCTTATTTTCTCACCGGGGCCATTCCTGACGTAGGTGCAAAAGGTGCCAGCGCACTTGGGCGGCCAAATCTTTTCACTTTTCAATCACTTTTTTCGGCAGCATGTCTTCGGATTTTGGCTAAATCGTAATATGTTTTTATCTATACGAAATAACAGGGACACAGAATCATTATTTGGCTAAGTTTGCGATTGCTTGCAATTGTAATGTACTAAACAATACGACATTCGTCCAACAATCATCACCTACACAGATGAATGTCTATTTCGAAAGCTTAGTCTTACAGATATACTTTGATTAACTCACATGGCAATATATTGCCATGATATAATATGCCATTTCCAAAGACATTTTCATTTTCACAATACAGACTTAATATGGATTTTTAACCACCAGTTAGATTGTTAAAATTGTTCAAGAATGAGAAAATCTTTCCTTTTCATGATTGCTGTCTAAAAGTATTTCTACTCTTTCTATATGTAGATATAAAAGTACACACAGCGTATCGAATTCTTAATTAAGTAATGCTCAATAAGGGCGGCGATATTGCCTTTGCAATTGGGCGGCCACTAAGTTTAAATAAGTTCTCACAACTTTTATCTCTACTCTCGCACGTCTTATCCCTTCAACACTCTTCACGACTCCGCTTTTCGACGCACTATAACTGTCATTGTCTCTTACTCTCTCATCGTTCGAAACAAACAATCAGCACTTCTATTCCTCGTCCGCTCATCACACGCACACGCACTCACACTAATACTCATACAGTAAGCCTAAAATCGTATTCGACATTATTGCAAAGCGCAATGGTGTTTGGATGCTCTTTATTGATATAATAACGCGTATGTTAAGTGTTGTCTCATCTATCAAAGCACCATTTTCACAGTGAAATATAATCCAGACGATGAGAGATACGGATCGTCGACTGATACATGATACCCTCATCCTTCGATAATGATCTCCTAATACTAAATCGGATTATCAGGATTAGCTTGTGCGATCAAATCAAACAGGCTTACCTCCGACGTCAGAATTAGTATAATCACTATTAACTCACGTAAACGATGCGGAGCGAACTATCCTAGTGTTCAAAGACAATGAACCTGATTAATTATGACGCGTCTTCGCGTTTATTTCTTCCTCTTCCAAATTTACCATTAACCCTTAGACTGCTAAGTAGTGTATCTTAATAACTATCGCTTAGCCTGAATACTTTTTCACGCAATATGAATCTGTTCGGCGGTGTATGAAATTATAATATGGTACAGAATTCAACTACTGTTACTTTATCCACTTCAAATTTAAAACTTTCGCATTTTTTTATTTTCAATATATATTGTTTATTCATCAATGGTAAAGTTTTAAGATACCATACTTTGATAAGTGTAATGTATGTATTTGCATATTGAACATTGAAGAATTGAACATGTAATAAGTAAAATAAGTACTCTGTACATAAACAAAAACGATACTAAAAGATTGCGCTAATAGCAGTCAAAGGGTTAAGATTGCATTTCTCGCAGCTAAAATACCGTCAGTTGAAATGAGCATTCTCTCCTAGATTTCGCTGTAGCCAAAGTGTTAAAGAATCTGCGTTTTAATAAAATTACAAATTTCTGCATGGAATACCAATTGACAAACGGACTTAGGCCACTTTCAAAATAGACTGCTCATATATTCAAATTTATGCGTAAGCCAATTTGTTATACTCTATAATTTAACTTGATTGGATATCCCGTGAAAGTGCTCGTAGATATATCGTAGTAGTCAAAGGGTTAAAGACGATATTTTTGCAAGACAGCCATATTTCTCGAAGTTTTTCACACAGTGATTAAGAAGGACCGAGAGCCGATGCTTGATAATTGTCGAAGGGCGGAGAAGAATTGCCGCTAATTATCACGGCGACAGCATGCCTAACATCTAATTACCGGTGTCGGGGATGTCAGGGTGGCGCGCACTCTTTTTCCTGACAGGGATAATTCATCGCGTACTCGTGCGCGCAGAAAAGCACCCTTCCTTTTACTAGGCGTCGCGGCGCGGTGCGGCGGGAGGCGCGCGATCGCAAAAAAGGCTCGCGGGAAAAGCAGCAGTCAGCCTTCCCCCTTTTTCTCTCCGGCGAACGATACCGGCGAACACTGTCAGCTCTGCCTCTACGCCTTCCGTATTATACAGAATTAGGGGAGCCAGCCAGTATAATATAGTCAATGCCGCCGTGGAACTTGGTGACTCTATTAAGCGACATATAATGCCATGACACTTTTTATGAAAATCCTGTGGGAGCTCATATGGGAAAAAGCTGGCGAGGAAAGCTCCGCTAAATTACTCATTCCTTCGCTGAAGCATAATGCCGTCGGCTCACTGGATAAAAGCAATCAGAGTCTTTATTATTCCTCGTGGCGGAGAGTCGAATTGGTGCTGCGAGTTGTATCGTTTGTACAGAGTGATTCACTTGCCTTTGAATCAGAACTCTTCTAGCCCACTTTTACTAGACATCTATTTAATTACACTGTATATTCTCTGTTTAACAATAGACTGTATTAAATTCTGTAGTCTGTTGGGGCGAATATTCTACCAAGTTTTAGCATTCACTTCCTTCGAATGGGTAGCAACGTAAGGAGAAAATATTTTATTACATTATATTTATAGGGGAATATTATATATAACTGACTTCTGCTGGGTGAAATTTCATGCGCGTGTTAACATAACTCAAACATGTAAAAGCATAAATGCAGAAAATGCAGATAAATATTGGGCAACATTTGAGTGTAATTGAAATGTCTAGGTTATTTATAATGATTTTATATGGAATAGTGTATGCCCGACAGTGGTGATTGAAAGGCAAGTGTATCAACCCTGTACAAGAACTTACAAAGCTCTGCTCGGTGGTGATGCTGCTTTTCGCCCGCAGCTAATACTGTAATATGACGTCCAACAATAACAGAGACGTAAACAGGACGAGAAGAAAAGAAGCCGCGAAGGGAAGAAAGGGGCGAATGAAAGATAGCAGAGAAATGGGAGGAAAGAAATGCGAGAGCTCTCGAGCGCCGATGTTTTTTCACGCGATCGTCCGGGCAAGTTTGAGCCACGTAAACTTCCGTGTCCTGGAAGCCCTTTGTCCGTATGCGCGTTTCTAGCGTCATAGCAATGTCGTACGCTCCTCGTAAAAAGCTCATTTCGCTGATGTCACGTCAGGATTCGTCTTCCACAAATCTCGCTCGTCGCCTTTCCACCCCTCATCCTTTACCCTTCTTTGCCTGGTCACGCTGCCGCCTGCGAAAGAACGTGCTCTGCCAAAACTGCCACCGGCAGTCGCCTCACTCTTACGCTTCTTCCCCAACACGAAATTATTCTCCCGATCTTTGATATTAACACTTTACCGACCGGCAGTCGATTAATCGATTTTTTTTATTTATTAATCCGTTAGATTCGGTTAGGTTAGGCTGACAAGTAGTAGGCATTGCTTACTCTGTAGTCAAATACTCATGATTTGACAGATAAATTTGGTTATCCTATAATAACACAAAGCGTACAATTTTACCAGAGCATAAGAAAAGTGCATATATTCCCGCACGACAGTCGAAGCCGAAACCGAGCTGGTGTTTGGAAAGATCTACGGCTGGGTGGCCAGTCAGAAGGGTATAGGATTTTCGAACCGCTACCGCTCGCTAAAGAGTTAACACTGAGAAAGGAAACCAATCAAATACACCAGGAAGAACAATCCTCCCTTGCAAATGAACTTAATCACCAACTTTCACATTACAATAATAGCGCCTCGAGTTCAAGGTTTCACAAAAATTTCGCGCATTCCACAAATGTATCGATTTCATTGTCGTTTTTCCTGAAAGTATACTAACGATGGAAAGAACTAGATTCTAGGTAGAAAAGGGCTGCACTTCCACCCAATCCTTGATTAATACCTACCACCGCGAGATTAATGGAGAGAACGAGAGAGAGTGGTTGGTCCGGGGAACGAAAAGGGCATCTCAATTTGTATGCCAGAACTGTAATCATGAAAAAAGAGGCTCTCTCTCTCTCTCTCGGTCGGACGTTGAGGGGAGGATCGATTGGGAAATTCATATTTTGGATGGTAGTGGCGATGAGAACGAAGGGTGGAGGCGCGCGCGCGGCGGTGCGGTGGCGGCGGCGCGAGAGTTAGAGACAGAGGGATGATGGTTGCATGAAACATGGCGCATTCAGCTAGCGCGTGCTAGATTCACCGGGTCCCGGGAACACTTCCAATTTCGCGGACAATGGCAATTGACCCGATCGAGGGTAATCGTGCCGACTACTCCCATCTCGGGCCTTCTAGTTAGGTTGCCGGGCGACTGGAATGGACGGAAGTTTTATGAAAGGCGCGCCAGGGAGACGGGCAACTTTTATGAAGCGAGAAAACGCGGGCCAGCATTGTACTCGAGCAATCTCTTCTTCCTTACCGTCTCCTCTCCTCTCCTCTTCCTCCTCCTGTCACTCCTCCGCCCACGGAGCGTCTGCTTCTCCACGGAGTAACACTTTTTTCCCGGCGCTCTTGGCCACCCCCGCCAATCTCGCGGGCCTGTTAAGCCTATCAATTAATTTTTCTCGGCTGGCCGATCGATGAACCAACAGCAGGAAGAGTGCCCGACAACCTGAACTGACGCAGTGCATACATAAATGCATGAACAGCCGAGAGAGAAGGTACGCTCCTCTTGCGTTGTGTATGTATATGTCGGAGGCTCATCATTCGTCGTCGTCTTCGCACACTCTTCTTCGCTCTTCATTTTCTCCACTTTACACAACTTGCTTGGTCTACTACTTTATTTTTACTAACTTACAACTGACGCTCTTCATCTTATCCGCAACGAATTATCCCCACCACCATAGACCGGAGTATATACTCAGGTCAGACCCTAATTTAATATCATTTCTGGGAACACCCCTACCCAGGGACGGTTTTACAATTTCGCTCGTACTTAATGACCGAACTCTGCGACATATATGTGTGTCTGGTTGTGTGTGCGAGTAGTTAGAAGACGCGTCGTGGAAGCAGCGTTATGAAGGTTGATAGTCCCGGGCGGCGTATCCACGTTGCTGAAGAAGCGAAGCGGAGCCTCCGAGAGAGCGGCGACGAGGACCTTGGATAATTAACGGCTCGCTGCAAGAAGTGGGCTTTGAGAAAAACTTTGTTTGTTTAAGAAAGGCGAAACACCGCCGTGCCGCGCTGGCGCCGCTTTTTGCGCGAGAGCAGCCTCTTTTAAATCCTCGGCGCTCGCGCGCTCGCCGGCCGTCCTCCTATATTACTTTCGACGGCCGGACCGGAGACACGGCGATAATGACGTCTCATTTCGAGGGAATCTTGAGCCCGGCAACAAATGCGAGCGACAGTCCTCTAAATAGCCCGCTTGTAGTTTTACTCGCTGACGTACTCGTCTCGTTAAGGATCCACGAAAAACGCCATCACGCCGTCCCTCCAATTGCAGAGGAAAGCCGAGAGAGAGAGCTTTCTTTAAGCTTCGTCCGCGAGTTCCTTACCGTCCAATTTCAAGGTAGAATAATCTGTAGGACATCGCCGCGATGCTTTCTTATTGCATGACTAATGAAATATCGGAAGGTCGCGATCGAAGGAGATCGTTAGTTTTTAATATGCCACCTCGGGTTTGCCGATAGCAAATACTGCAAATTGCGAGAGAGAGAGAGAGAGAGGCGCGCCGCAGACCGCGCGCGCGCCAAGAGGGAATAATTCTGCTGTTTTCAACAGCGGATGCTGCTGCAAGAAGAAATCCAATAGGATTTTTCCAGAGGCCGCGTTATTCGAGCGTGCTTCCGGCGCAAACGACGAGCGCTTGTCTCGTGGTGGCCAGTGCGGTGAGAGAGAGTGCATTGCTTATTTCGAACACGTTTCCCCGCGGCTTGCTTTATTGCGATCGAACGGCGCGGCGCGGCGGCGTCGGCGTCGCTCGAGAAAAAATGGAGATGAAGCCGGCATTGCCCACCAACTCACAATTCTTTCCTCCCCTGTTCGTCTCTCCGCCCTCGAATGCGTCCGTGTGATTTATTATGGACGTCTTCGATTCCTCCCTCGTGTCGAACACCAAACGCGATATTACTAGTCCCCGGAAAAAGCTTAAGCGAATTCGAATCGCGAGCCAAAGTATCTTTTCTAGAAAAACACATGTGTTTGATGATGGCTTATTTCTGCTATAATTACTGTGGGATGACAGTGATGGGGAAGTGCTTCTTATTTTACAATAATAGGTGTTTTATTATATTTAATTGTAACAACGCTTCGCCTCACGAATCTTTCTATGTTGAGAAATATTTATTTATAAATAATTTCGAACATGGCGCTCGAATCAAACCGAAGTGCTACGATAAAACGGGAGTGAAACACTTTCTCAAAAAGAAGGTACAAAAACACATAGAAGATTATATAGTTCTTCAGACAAGTCGGATAAAAGGTGATTTGTAAGAGAGTCAATTTAAAAAGATTCTAAAAAGTTGAATAGTTTAACGAACGACAATTCTGTGTGAGTGTGTAAAATAGATATACGTCAGTATGATCATAATATAAAAACAATAATAACTAAAACAAGAACATATCTTGTGATTGGGGTGATATTAAATAAAATTCAACACTCTCGACGCTCAACGTTCGAAATCTTCTTAACTTATTCTTAACTTTTCTTAACTTAATTCTTCTTAAATCTTACACACACTCCACATCTATGCTTTCTCTCTTAATCACTGACTCAACCCGATATTACTGTTTATTTATTTCTATGCAAAAGCTTCGATAATCTATTAATATGCTAAATGATTAGCAATCGAGATTCTAAAGTAAAGTCTGATCGATGTAGAGCAGATTGCTATTGTGTTGGACAGTGCGTCATTAATTAGGTTCCAGTCTACTTCCTTCATTATCCCCCACTGGCGAATGTTCCTCTTTATGTAGAATCCTTCCATCTCCTGTCTGCTTTTCATGGTACAACATCGTGTACTAAATGCGTGCGAGTTTACGTTACAGGCTTCTTCTGGGAAGTTGCGTCTATCCGGTAGAACTTTACTCCTACGAACGCTGAAGTGTGTGAAACTCGGATTACCTGTGTTAATAGTTGAAGTTCGCTCTTACCGGTTGATGAGGAGCCGTCCTTCTCGGTATCAATAAGTCGAGAAAGTCAGCGAGGCATGATCGAATCAAATATAAACTCGCAGGAGACGATGGAAAAGTTGTTAACGAAAGTTACTCGCTTCCGCGCGCCGTTGCAACTCGAGAAAGAACATACAGCATCCGACAAAATAGTTGTCACAATCTGCAAAACAGCCGCCAAGCAAACAATGAAGTTTGATAGTGTTGTATTTTATATTAAAGCAGCCCAATCACTAAATATGTTCCTGTGTTAGTTGTTGTTGTACATTTATCTTACATACTCACACATAAATCGTTAAACTATTTTAACTTCTTAGAGTCTTTTTAAAACAGGCTCTCTTACAAATCACGTGTTTTTTAACAGACTTATCTGAAGAGCTGTAATAATCTCTCAATTTTT
The DNA here is from genome assembly GCA_910591665.1 of Ectemnius continuus. Lineage (NCBI taxonomy): Eukaryota > Metazoa > Arthropoda > Insecta > Hymenoptera > Crabronidae > Ectemnius > Ectemnius continuus. The sequence continues at coordinate 10,505,758 of OU342868.1, read as the reverse complement.
TTTTTGTACCTTCCTTTTTAGTTTTATCGTTACCGTGTAGTTAGTCTCGTTTTATCGTAGCGCACTTTAAATAAGTATTTCTCAACAGATAGCATATACAGCCAATATGCAAGATTGTTTTAGGGGATTGCAAGAGGGTGTCTTCCTCCCCTAAAAAGGGCCTTTTAAAAAGCCATACATGCAGGGTGTGCATGCTACCAAATTTCACTTTCCATCCGGCGAGTGTTTTATAGATTGCGACAACTATTTTGTCGGATGCTGTAAATGGATCGATTTCCCACCAACTTTCAACATACTTTAGTCTCATATTTATTATCGTTCGTAATTTAAAGATTTATATTAAATTCAAGTGATAGAATACTTTAGCAAAGTTAATTAAATTCGTGGCTCTTTGCAACCAATTATATACTTTTCATGATAGCTTTTAATTTCTATGTACAGGGTGAGTCACTTGCTTTTGAATCACCACGGTCGAGCATACAGTGTTCCATATAAAATCGTTATAAATAACCTCGACATTTCAATTATACTCAAATGTTTCTCAACATTTGTCTACATTTTATGCATTTAGACTTTTACATGTTTCAGTTATGTTAAATCGCACATGAAATTTCACCCTGCAGAAGCCAGTTAGATATAATATTCTCCTATAAATATAATAGAATAAAATATTGTCTCCTTACGTTGCTAGCCATTCGAAGGAAGTCGATGCTAAAACTTGGTAAAATATTCCCTCCAACAGACTACAGAATTTAATACAGTCTATTGTTAAACAGAGAATATCTAGTATAATTAAATAGATGTCTAGTGAAAGTGGGCCAGGAAAGTTCTGATTCAAAGGCAAGTGAATCACCCTGTACATGTATAAATGCATAAAATGCAGACACATGTTGAGAAACATTTGAGTATAATTTAAATGTCTAAATCATTTAAATGTATATTTATAATGATTTTATATTGAACAGTATATGCTCGGCAGTGGCGATTCAAAGGCAACTGACTCACCCTGTACAGAGAAAAATCGTGTTTATTTTTCAAACCCATAAACATACTGTTAAAAAATCCATGGATGACCTGACATTTCTGAGTGTGCAATCATTAGTAGTACTAATGGCTCGAAAAGAGAACTAGCCTAGAAACTAGTACACGTAGAGGAAGAGGAGTGTTTTTTCGTAGCGAAGCAAAGCTGATGCTGGAGGGCATGCCTATCTAATTTGCGAGGCGCATGGCGCATGGCGTTCCTTCGTGTCTATTGGACTTTTCTCCGACCAGGCAGCGTGGTAGGGTTTTCGCTGGCAGAGTGGTTAGAGGCAAGTCATTGCTAATTTTCCAGCAACACGGCCAGCAGCGCGCTATCGAGTAAGAATACAAGAGCAATCAATGGGGCGCTGGCAGTGCTGTCTGGTGCGCCTATGAAACCCGCGCTTCTCCTCCCCGTGTGCCTCTTCTGTTGCTGTGTTGCTGTTGTTACAGCGGCGGTGGCGTCGGTGGCGTCGGTGGCGGCACACGGGGGAGAAATTAGAAATGCGCCGGTACAGCCAGGCCACACGAGAAGAGGTTCATTTCAGTCGAATAAATAGAAGGGTCGGGAAACGAGGAGCGAAGGAAAAGTCCCGGCGAATAGTGATTCAGCTTTTGACCCAGTAGGCATCGCGCTACTCCAGAACTTGTTAATTATCGCGGTTTCTAGTCCTTCTCTCTCTCCCTTTCGCTTATTCTCCAGGCCGCCCTTACCCTTTTCTCGCCCTCCCCGTCCCATTGAAACACCGAATGTGAGAGAGGGACGCGATGATGACGCTTGATGGCCCGTTTTGTTCACTACCTTGCACATTAGGCGCGTCACTTATCGTCCCCGCAGTCAGATACAATGAGCCCGCGATTCTCCCTCACTGCCACAAGAACCTTTTCCCACTGATTTCTACCTTCTGCCTGGAGTTCCCACCGATTTCTTGGGTTATCATGTACATCTATTTAATACTCTTAATTGATAACCATATTTTTTTTATAATTTCCATTTGATGATTATTTTTCAATACTTTCGCAAAGTATTCTTTGATACAAGCAGCTTATTTTCAAAGTCGTCTAAATCCATCTGTCAATTTTGTACATCTTGTACATATATTTTCAATTTCTATTAGAAGGCGAATTCCTTAATATCTCAAATTTAATATAAATGGACTTGGCTTATTTCTAAAAAATATATATTTGTATAAATATATAAATATATGTATAAATATATGTTATGCTTTGAACTGTAAAGGGACTTAGATCACTTTCAAAATAAATCCTTATATATTCAACCACTTTGGCGAACATGTTTTTAGTTCTTGCTTCATTCTGTATTCGTTTTATCTTTTATTCTTGATTATGCCCGCGAGGAATATCAGTTTGTAGGAATTCTGCATCGGAGTTTAATTCGATACGAGTTTTATGTAGTCGCAGTGCATTTCTTAAGAGCCTTTTTATTTCGTACAAGGAAAATAGGAGAAAGCATTGGTTGGCAGTGAGAGTTTCGAGTATCTGAAATGCAGTGATAGCAAGATGCTGCGGGGCTATTATGGATTGAATCGCGCGGCTGGAGCGGTGCTATCGCGCCGAAAAAGCGGGAAATCCTTTTAAGCTGACGGGGCTCGTGAATCCACGGCTCGAATGGCTCGACACCAGTATTACCAATCGTTTAGAGGATTTTCTCACTGCCTAATGCTCGCCGTGTACTCGCCGCCACTCCGCTCAATTGTTCTTGCGAACCTTTCGCGAGAAATAGTGGCAAAAATAGCCGAGTCTCGCTTAGCAGGTTATTTGCCATAGGAGAAAACAAAGCCGTCCTCTGGAAGAGGTTGCTTCCAGTTGGGAGTTTTGCCTCGGCGATCGCACCACTAAGCTTAACCATAGGGAGCAAAAGAAACTTGTGTCGCTAACGAGCCAACTTTCACTGATCTCACCCTACCAACCAGAGCCATGTCAACCTACCAACCATCAGGATTAAGTGACCATTAGCAATAGTGAATCTCACATGATTAATTGCTCGATTTTATCCACTAGCTAGTACCTTCGTTCGACTACTCGCCAAAAGTAACTAACGACCATCCTTTTTCACCGTTTTAGATCCGATAAGTACCCCTTTACTAAGTCAAGCACTCTTTTTCGAAGCTGTTCATTCTTTCGAGGAGAGTTTTCACTCGCATAATACCTTTTTGGTTTTGCTCAGTGAAGTCTGACATCTAATAATGCTTACTCCTTCCGAAAATTCCGAATGGAAGAGCTCTGATCAGTAGACACTCATTTAAAGCCTCTATGACTTTCTCTCATATTCCGAGCTCGAAAGTTTAATTTCGAAAGGATTATAAATAACTATAAGTAGATTGCCGGCAAGTGGAATTAGCATTAGAGCGTAAATGTTGCAGAGACAGAAATCAGCAGAATGCCGCTCAACAGCGCCGACGATACTTGGTGCTTTGAGTTGTTAATCCTCGCGTCATCAATGAAGAATCAGTGCGTCGAGGTGGAGGAGAGTTCGTTATGTATTCCGACGAAAATCCTCATGCAGGTGTTTCTTAATTAAGCCGACTACCCCGCACATTCAAGCCGAAGTGGTTGTTCCCCTCTAGGAGCCGCTCGCGCTCAGTGAAACATAAAACTAGGCTAACTAACAGGAAAGCCCATTTGCCGAGGATATTCTCCCGCGAAAGGACGACACGCACTCAACTCTCCGCTTCGAGGATGGCGCGCTGGCACTTTCGTCAGGTGCTTTTAATCAAAGGGTGCGAGTAGAAAGAAGCGGTTTAAGAATCCGTGCGCCGCAGTCAATGGAATCAGCGTTCGCGCGCGACGCCGGCGTTTCTTCTTTTTTGTCCCTCGAGACGTCGACATCGCCACAGTGTAATTAACCAGGAAGCTAGCCGCTGTTTGCGAGTGTGTGTTTGTCTGGTGTGCGTGTCGCGGTCCTCTCCCTTCCACCTTCTCTTTTACTGTGACGGTGTGGCAGAGTTTCTTTTCAACTTTGTCGTTTTAGCTATTGTGCCGCTCAAGTACGGCTTCCACCTCTTTGTCGGCCGGCACACATTGTGATCGCCGGTTTCGAGGGCCTCGTCGCCCGCTCCTCCGCCGAGGAAACTTCGCGCAGACTATCGCTTTGTTCGGACGAAAGGTCGCTCGGCTCACCTGACCATTGATTCCGGATTACCTGTGCAGTCTTCGCCGACGATATCTTGCCGAGCTTCCACGCTGTCTTCATAATGTAGATGTTAGGAACGATAGAACGAAAGGTGATTTTGACAGAATACGGTTTCGATTTATTCTATAATTCACGCAACCAACACAACACTACAGCTCTGTACAACTCTATTCTCCACCAACTCTCATCTCAACATTCTCAACTCGCACGTCCTGTCCCTTCAAAACTCTTCTCGACTCTGGGGTTCTGCATCCTGCGACTCGCATTGCTCATCCCTCTCTCTCTCGCACTCCCTCTTTCTCTCTTCATTTGAAATAAGCGACAAGCGCTTCCACTCTCTGTCCATTCGACACACACACACACTCTCATACTCGCACACGCACTCATACTTAAGTCTAAAATCGCATCCTACAATAATGCAACTAGCGGTGCATCGGTGATCGAACGTTTTGTCGCCAGACCACTTTCCCCCTCTCTCTCTCTCCCTTGCTTCCTTTATACTCTACACCCTTCAGGAACTACCCTGTCAAGGGAGAAACAGGGGGGAAGGGATTTTAATTGACCGCATCGCGCAGCTCGATCGGCCCTGGACTTCGACAAGCGTCACAGACTTAGTAGGGCGTTATAACGAAGCTTATCAATTTCAGCGGAGGGAGATCACTCCTGGCCCCTTCCTAGCAACGGCGCAGTTTCACTTCGTCCCAAAGTTCCCCTTTACAAGGGCTTCCAAGCTCGTGCTTCCGCTCCGCGAAATTGCCCCCGAACCGACACGCCAACAATCGAATTCCACTCGAGTGAATAATCAGTTATTTATTAGCCTGCGTTCGTTTGAGCTTGATGATCGGCGCTGTTTCGAGAAAACGCAAGCTCAATTTGCACCGAAATTGCAATTTTGTATGCGGAACATATTGTAGAGAGAGAGGGAAAGAGAGAGGACGCGGAAGAAATCCTCGAAATTAAAGGGGTCGCCGCCAGGACTATGATGCGCGCGGCCGACGTATTGCAGCTTTTTTTAATAATACGCCGTTGTTTCGAGAAAAGTAATTACACGGGCGCGTTGAAACCGTCATAAAAACTGGCCGGGCGTTAGTGAGCGGTCGTAATTAAAAAAGTTATTCCCGAGGAAATGATACGTTTCGCGCTGGAATCCCTCGCCAGTTTGAATAGTATAGTCGCCGGAGTTAATCGGTTGCGATTTTCATGGAATGTAATAGCTAGATAGTCCGTCGCTGTCCTATTGATACGATCGGTGAAGTTTCCGAGCCGCTTCCTTCTCACCGCGATGAATGAAAAGGGAATATTGCAGATTTTTAATTAATCCACTTTTCATTTATAATACTTTCATTCGTTCGAGGTGAATGAATTCTGGGCCAATTTTCGCCTTGGTTTCCGTCGGTTTATTATGTCGGGATTGGGGGAACGCATGCTGCAATGGAGTGCTTCGGGAGGATTGGCAAATGGGTCAGCAGTAAGATCACCAGTGTACTCGAGAGATTGTCAAGGAAAAGGTCACGCTGCTGACCGCTTATCGTCCCGTTTCACCGTAGGACGACCGCTCTCTCTATACACACACACACACACACACACACACCTGTAGAAATGCACACATAGCGCTTTCCACGGAAACCTTAGGACGTGACGAACACCGTGTGTCCGAACGTGAAAGGAATCGCGGATGCGAGAGCTAAAAAATCGTCGGAGTCCCTCAAGATGATATTTGTCGTGTCTACTGAAACTTCCGGAACTCTCTCCTCCTCTCCTCTCCTTTGCTCCAGGTCTGCGCCAGCCAACCAACCCTCGATTCGGGTCAAGAACTAGCGACTGGAAGTTCCGAATGCACTGACACCATTCTAGAATCCCGCCGAAGAAATATGAATGCGCGTCCTGTAATCTCCTACCAAGTACGAATTTCAACACCCACGATTTTGGAACCACCATGGAATATTGTGATCGGGAGAATTTACAATTAGAATTCGCATAGGAAGTCTTGAAATTCATTGGTAAAACATACTGAAAGATAGAATCTTCTTCATCGAAGTTCAAAGATCGAAAAGTGGATCAGATGCATTTCAAAAATTGTCCTCTTATGTAAATTGTTCCGCGGAAAGAGGATAGTTTTTGCTTTTAAAAGAAGGATTTGTTTCTTTTATTTTGGGAGCTTTATTGTTCTACTGCAATTCTTTTAATTTCTTTTAATTTTAATTTCAATTTTAATTTCACTTAGCGTTACTTAAACACTCGGATTGTCCTGCGTCCTCGAAGACTTGGGGTTTTTACTTGCTCGGGGAGAGGTTGAAGAGCGCTCGCGCGCGCAAAAAAAAGGAGGGTAAATCCACTGTCCGCAAACAGTATCGCAAGGTAGCTAGCGGTGTTTGCCTTCAATCTCTTTTTCTTCAAATAGAATGTAGCTGTATCTCCGACTTTTATAGGATCGAGTTAGCAACGGGCCAGTATACATTGGCATGGATACAATATTTACCACAATTCTGCTCGAGACGTTTTGCGTCATGTATATCTGTTTGTGAAGCGTATTCGATTCGCCCACCCTCCCTCGCCTCGCGCAAACCTCAACGAGAGAAGTTGAAGCTGAGGCAAAAGGTCAGGCATATGTGTGCCCATAATAATGAAAGTGGCCTAAGTCGTATATTTCTTGTTTCGAGATATTTAATGAATTGCATTTGAATAAATTAAAAAATATTTTTACACTATGCGACATTTTAATTTGCAATTTTATTAGTCTTGATTAATGGACATTTATTATAAATAGGAAATTTTGTGTGAATTTCGCATGAAAATGTCCTGTAAGTGACTTAAAGCGATAAAGAACTATGAGTTTTATTTGAAACAATAACTTTAATGAAATAATTCATGAACATTTATTAATTTTTATAAAAAAGTAATCGACTTTTATTATTTCGCGTTTTTAAGATTCTTAAAATGTTGCTGAAAAACTGAAGGGATATGTATGGTAGTAAACACATAATATCTTTATGTTTGTCTTCCGTTACTGTCTAGTGCTGATCTACAATGGAAGTAATTTAATATTTCTGTATATTTTCAAGTTATGTTTACATAATTTCTTTACATTTTTTACTTAGACCACTTTCATAATTAACACTAAATGAATTCCATATAATGTTGAAATTACAACCAATATCTAATGGATCATTTTAGACGATATCGTAAAAATTACATTGAATAAATTTAGTTCAAAATAATGTGGTGTGAAATAACTGATAAACATATTTTTTTTAAATTTTGACTTAGACCACTTTCATAATTATGGCCACATATGTGGCATCGAGAAAAATCTCCCAGCACTATTCTTATTGCCCAATTTCATCGCGCAATCCTACCACAATTTTGCCCCGATTTCTAGTCGAATCTTTGCGGTGCACACACTGTGTATTCGACTAACTGGAATGAACTCGAGCGCCAAGTGAGAGTTTAAGACGAGAGAATATGCCGAGTCCCCGAACTCGGAAATTCGAGGCTACCAGCAGCAATACGGGACTCGTTAATTCCCGACTAATTAATCGAAGCAACTAAAAGCGAGCGAATAAATATCGCCGGAAGGGGAGCAGCTAGCACGCAGCTTTCCCGAAACTCCTGTTAGTTTATGTGGCCGAACAAATACCGGCGGTACTTTTCAGTCGTTAAAGTAGCATTAACGCACAGCGCCCAATGAAATTTGCGTCTCCTTCTCCACCGAGACAACCTACTCCTTTTGTGTGTATAGTTAAGGAACAACGAGAATTTTCAACCTTATATGAACACATTTATTAATGAACCGCAAACTTCTGAATTATGCAATTCTTTAAATATCTACATTTCCACGATTGTATAAGATCATTATTTTATAACTGTGGGATGGTAATAACAAAGTCTTTTTTTATATTGAAAAATGGGAACTTTATTCGTTTATTTAATTATAACGACGATTCACCTCGCGAATAGCTCCTCTCGGCGCTCAACGCATTCTGCTCTTTGTCCATTCGTTGACTGAAGTTTTTCGTGCTTTACGACGGTCAATTTTCCTCGTAAGCATGCACCCACACATTCTGATATATGTTTTCTTTCTCTCAGTTACTCATTCAATCGATTTGCTTTCTCATTCACTGACTCAACCTCGCATAACTAAGCTATCTTCGAAAGTTATTAATAGTTTCTTGATGTCTGTGCTTTGGATCATTATTGTAGTTAAGGAAACGAAAGAAGGGAAGACAATTATACGGATTATGGTTTCAATTTATTGTATGGGCGTTTACACGAACAACATTCACGACACAATGAGTTGTACAACTCTATTCTCTCACAATTCTCATCTCTGCTCTCGCATGTCTTATTCCTTCAATGCGCTAAGATTCTCACTGCCTCTCTCTTTTTCTGTCTCATCACTCGAAACAACAACGAGCGTTTTCATGCATCGACCGCAGTAAGCCAATCATATCCTACATTATCAATTTACTGACCTCAAAAAATCGACATAAGAATTCGCAATGCCGAGTAATGCAACGCAAAAGTAATAGTGATTTTTTGCCACCATTAGTTAAAACAAGCAGTTGGGATGTAATCCCTCGTTATCTGTGGCAAACATTTCGCCAAGAGTCGTGTATTTCCCTTTGGGCTTAGCGCAGCCGAAACAGCTGTTATTCACATGGCCGGATTTAGTTACGGCTACAGGATTTAATCGAATACTGATTATGGTTTCCCATTCGGTTTTTCCATTAAATATTCGCGATTCGAGGTTTGAACTTTGGCTAAAGCTTCCTTCTCTCTCGCACATTTCGCATTTTCGACTGGTTCGGCCTCTGCTTTCAGGTGGCGCCTTTTCATTTCGTTTTCCATGCGTGCTCTTCGAGCATTTCTATTTTCCTTCTGAAGCAGTGCGCCGCCACCGCTACTTCCCTCCTTTTTTCATTCTTTTCGGGCATTTATTACTTTGCTAGAGCGAGAGAGCCTCTACACACACACACACACACATACACAGAGAGAAATGTCGGCCCATTCTGTAATTCCTCGGTGCCGTAATCCTCGAGTATCGCCAACTGCCACACACTGAATCATCTTACCCCTTCGCCGCCCTACATCGCGATATTACCGCTTCCGTTTAATTGCGCTGCCACACACCTGCAAACAGCCAAAGTTGCGCGAGCGCGATTCTTAATCAAAAGCGAGAGGAATCTTGCCGCCGAGATTGATTCCGGCGAGACAATATATGTCGCCGGTATTTTTCTTTTCGAACACGCAAAGAGAGAACGGCAAGGGCAGACATCTGTTGCCGGCGTTTACGAGCAGACGTTTCGGTGCGAGCGAAGGTAATTCGAGCACTCATTCGTCGAGCAACGACGAACGAATGCAGATCCGCTGCCGGCTCGCTGGAGGATTCATAATTATATGAATAATTCATGGCAATTTTGTGCCGGCTCGCCGCCAGCGAGTTCTTTCGCTTGCCATCACGCGCGGTATCAATCTGAAGCACGCAGTGCTAATTTCGCATTTTGTTCGCGACGATTGTCTCGTTGTTAGTCGATTGGCCTTCCGGCAGAGGGAATATGAGAGGGAGGAGCGAGCGGGGAATCCGAGTTGTTTTATTATAAGCCCTCGGGTAATACGCGTAACTAGAAAAGGGACGGAAAAGCACAGTGGCCTGCGAAGATCAAACAATTATTGTCGCGGAGAAAGGAATGAACTTCCTGCGGCGGCGCGGCGCGCCGCGGCGCGCGCTCCGTTCGATGACGTGCATATCTTACCGCGGGAAACGGCGATGATGTTTCACTGTCACAACTGTGGTATCGGTGGGATTTGTGTCATAGTTTCTGCACTTCTGATATCGCGATAGTATCGTTTCCACGGCAACAGCTTCCCATCTGTCTTCTATCTCACCGGTATTCCTTTGGGAGCCCCCAAACGTCCAAAAGTCTTACTTCGTTTATGTATCACGAGAAAAATAGAATAGTCAGACAGCCGATTTATTTAGTAAGAAGTATCGAAAATAAATAGCAAAGTATTAATGCCCACCGTTGAACCCCCAAACGTCCAAAAGTCTTACTTCGTTCATGTATTACAGGAAAAATAGAATAGTCAGACAGCCGATTTTTTTTAGTAAGAAGTATCGAAAATAAACAGCGAAACATTAATGTCCGGCGATGAGCCGTCAAAAGTCTTACTTCGTTTATGTATCACGAGAAAAATAGAACAGTTAGACTGCCGATTTATTTAGTAAGAAGTGTCAAAAATAAATAGCGAAGTATTAATTCCTGTCGTTCAGCCGTCAAAAGTCTTACTTCGTTTATGTATCACGAGAAAAATAGAATAGTCAGACAGCCGATTTATTTAGTAAGAAGTATTAAAAATAAATAGCGAAGTATTAATGCAAGCGAAGTTCAGTCAGTTTATTTATTGCTCTTCGGAATTATGAGTACCAAGGGCTGCTAAAACGAAGACTACGAGATTATTATTAGTTTATTTACAATGGCCATTAAAATATGTATCCAACTCTTTTTCTAGACTTCAAAATTTGTCTTCAAGACGGGGATATTTATTAGATTTGTGACTGTGCGAAGAATGCCAATCTTGTCCCATGATTTTAATAATCTTCGGTATAGATGGATATTAATCCTTAAAATTTCTTTCGATCGTTATAATTATGGGTGTGATGGTATTGGCGCAACGACGAAAAATGAAATTGATTGCGAAAGTGATGTCAAGTGTTTTTTATAATCGATACCTTTAAACATGGAAACACGAAATGGTTCATCGATCTTTGAAGACAGTGGCGCAAAGTACAATTTAATTGAAGATTCATTATCGCGAGAGCATAAAGTGAATAAAGGATAGTAAAATTTCCAAATAATTAATTTCGGCGTGACTTAATAATTTCCAGTGATTTTAAGCTTTGGAGGTTAGTCGCGCATTCACACGGCTCGGCAGTAGATCAATGGAAATTTCCATTGCGATAAAAATGGTGGGGGATCGACTATCGGCCTTCTTAAATTTATTGGATTTCATTGTGCACTTGACTCGCTGCCACTTAGCCAAATGAATTCGCGGCGCCATTAGCCAATCCGTGCGAATCGCGGCGCCGCGCCGAGCACAATAATTGAAACTGCAGGTGGATGGCATTCCATTATAATACCCGAGTTGCAATGCAGCACGTTTGGGCGCGCGGGCGCGCGCGCGTCCGTGTAAAGTAATCGCTGCATTAATGTAATGCACGGGAAACGGCTAATTAATATCTGCCGCGCGACACGTGTACCTGCGTCCCTTAGCTACATAAATTAACCTCGGCAGAGCGGGATTTATTTGCCACGCTCCCGTCGAATCAACGAGCCATGCTTCACCAAACAGCACTGCCAACGCATAAGGTAACAGAAACGGGAAAGAAACTCTGCAAACGATTGCTTGACAAGCAAGCTCACTTCTCACGAATGTTAAACCGTGCAATTTACACTGCAATTCGATCGTAACGAGCGACATTTATTTAAGTTTATTAGCTTGACATTCTACGGCTTTGTAACAATATGTAGTGGTTTTAACCCTTTAGCTTATAATGTCCGTTTATGTGTCAGAGACGTGGTATTTAGACAGCGCCAAATATAAATAAACATCCCAACGACAATGTATAAATCTTTATTGTTCAATGATAAATTCATCGTAATTAATTATGGGGCGTCTTGCAAAGTAAAGTTAATTGTACTGTACAGATGTATTTAAAAAGCCGTGAATAGTAAGTCGTGTGATCAACCTTGCGATTATTTACTTAAACTTAAAACTTATATCGTAAGGCAAGGGGTTAAAATCAGATAGAGTTTTGACACCATAGATCAACACACATCAGTGAGTTTCTCTGCAATTTAAAGTACACTTATCAACATTTTTCCTATAATCTTTCACAATTTAATCTTTACTGTTTACAAAACCTTACCTGCAATTTAAAGAAACGTCATTTAATGTTATTAATTACAGTGCAGGTTCCCCAAAAGAAAAAGCTTTTAAACGCCGTTAATTACGCGTGATTAATTCGCGTGTGCTCAAAATTCTTTTTTGCCGACGCTTAGGCGCGGCAATATTCAAATTAAAAAATTACATTTTCCTTACAAATATCTAGCAATATTTGCTCAAGAGTGTTTAATGCAGAGCTATACAAAAGCGAAGAAAATTAAAGTATTCCGCCTCGAATTCGAAAGTATAAATTATCAAACTGGATTCTGTTAATCCGCTGATTCAGCGGGCTTTCCTAGCCATTACGGTTGCTTCGTAGAGTCCGTTTGAATTCGTGGCTATTAATCCGGCATAAGGCGGAGTAAGAGTAAAATGTAAATTTGAGAATAAGCAGAATGAAGGGAATTTTCGTCCCTTTTCATTCTGGCTGAGCCTCACTCGGCCTGCTTGGTCGACGACGCCCGGAGTTCGTGGCTTCGAGGCTGCTTGCGCCCACGGAATTCTTTCTGTATGCATGAGTTACGGTTTAAGTTTCACGGTGGAAGCACCTCGGCGAAATGGAGAAGAGCGCGCGCGCGCGCGCGAGCGCCCGTCCCGCGGATGCTCGAATGCAGAAAAAGAGATGAATGCATAAAAAGCGACAAAGGCGCCGAGCGGCACGATAAAGTTCAAGTGTTATGGTAATAAAGCTTTCAGACGATAATATAGCTGAAGAAAGACATTAGTTTGTCGGGGAAATCGTTAAGGAATGGAGTAATTAACTACTTTCTTTAGTATGCTTGTCCGACTGCGAAGGACAGTAGAATTCATTCTACTCAAGAACGGAAATCTTACTTTAAATTGTCTTTAACAGCAAGAATAAGAGAAACGGTTGATAAATACAAGTGATATTTATCACTCCAAAGAACCGAACAATTTTCATAGAATTCTTTTATCACTTTCCATTTCGTGGAATAACAAAGATTAACTGTGCATTGTAGATTCAAGAATAATAAGAAAAGTATTCATAGAGAGGTTGATAGAAAGATATGGATCACATCAAGTTTCAATAACAGCTTGCTGCGCTATTGACAGGAATATAATATACATACAGCAATAGGAATGCACGCACATACCGCAGGATATACGGGAAACGATCTTTTCCCTTATTCCCTTTCTTGAGAGACGTCTCTTTCCCTGAATATCAGCTATCAACTTGCCAGGAGAGACGCGGCGCTGCGGCACGTTAGTGTTACAGAGAAGATCGATCGCATTCATCCTTAACAGGAATCATGAAGTGCATAGGATTGCGAATAAATTGGATCAACAATTTACCGGCGGCGTAGCGTGGAGGCTTTGATTTGTTAAAAATCCAATCCCGCGCGCGAATCTGGAACACGCTAAACCGACAGGCATCTCGGTTTTCCCTGAAATTGGCATCATACCTTCTGTCGGGAGTTCATCTCGTTTGCGGAAAAGGCGGATGACACATGGTGAGCGCCGCTCTATGTATGTGTGTGTGCGGCCTTGTACGCAATATGCCGGGCGGATGCTCGCGACGAGGAGATAAGTATCTAGGGAAAAATGCAAATAAAGCGGCCTCGGATTGAAAGAGCTCTCTCACTGGCGCTGGTCTTCCTTCATTCATCATTGTTGCCAGGCTGCATCAGTGCGAGAATTATATGTACAGCGCGCGCGCGCGCGGAGAGGAGAGGAGAGGAGAGGAGAGGAGAGGAGGAGGAGGAGATCGGCTTTTCGATCCTTTCAACGCCCGCTCTTGCCGGATTCTTTTGTGCGCACGGTGCTTCTCGATGCGCGCCACCCGCATCTGATACATGTAAACCACGTAATCCCTATCTCCTCGTCGGAGCTTATTCCGTTGATGTAGTTTCGAGGGAATCCATTTCGGATAGAGCGAAAGAGCTCGGAGAAAGGAAGTTTAGGGAAGTTCGCATTGCAAATCAAGGCCCGCAGAGACAGCCGAGCCCTCGATATTTATCCACGCCGCGGAACCCCTTGCAAATCTGCTCTCTAAGCATCGAGCTTGTACGCGCACCAGTGCGCCGAACGAACATTCGCCAACTTTAATGACATCCCATTAATTCCACCGAAGGCTGACCTTTGCATTTCTACGCAGAAATACACTAATACATACATACAGCATTTATACCACTGCGCCTACATTATTGGCACATTGGGAGTGTAAATTCCATGACAGGTCTGCAATAGAAGAAAGAAATAGCAAGAGAAAGGAATAAAGGTGCACTTAGTGAATTGGAAACACGGTCGCAGATGCCACTAAAATTCGATCCTTTCGATGGGGTTTTAACCTTCGCTTCCATTGGCGCTCATCTCTAACCTGAAAATTAATACGAAATTTGCTAGAACCACCATTTTATTTACATTGATACAACAACTGTCGATTGCCGAGCGGAAAGAGTTAGCAGGTGGTGGATCTCTTGCTGGAAGCAGCTGGGTAGGAAAGTAGCGCGGGAGCTCGGAACGAGAGGGATGCGGTGAAAAGTGAAGTGGGTGGAAGGGCGGCGAGGACAAAGCACAAGGGTCGGCAAGGACAACGAAAGTATCCGGATGCAAGAGTGCACAAAGGGGTGAAGGGCGCGCGGAAAGAGGAGCACGATGCCTTGAGGAAAGGTCGACAAAGGAACACGGAGAAAAGCCATTTCATTATACGAAAACTCAGCTGGTTGCTGGTCGTACATGTGCCAGGTATCAAGGGAGTAATGCGTCGCGAACCGGCGACACAATGAAAATTACCATAAGTCTGCCGCTCTAGCATCGATGTAATTTCGTCGTCGCTGTGCCAGCCGGCAGAACCGCCGAATGAAGTGCCATTGAGGCGCAGCTCACGTAAATCGAAGAGAATGGCTAGCGAGCGTGCGAGCGCACACTCGCGAGAGTCAAAGAAAAATCGGCGAGGAGGATTGAATGATCCACGGTTGATTCGAGGAAATGCAAGCCTGGAAAAAGTGGAGCAGATATAAGCGCGTCGTGGAAGACGCCGGCTTTAAGGGAAGATAGCAGGGTGGTTCTGAGGAGAAGGACGAAGGGACAGTTCCGCTCGATTCCCTCTATAATCAAGCACCGTCGCGCCCACTTACATTCAAATCGCGACGCGACGCAATACTCCAAATTAACATAAATCCCCCTTCTCGTTCCTCTCTCCATTCACCTTCGCCTGAGGAAAAGCCACCCCCTGCGGCAACCTGGCCTAGACGCCCCATCGCCCCCATTTAAAGGGTCTGCGGTCCCACGTAAAGCGCAAACTACACTCGCTCGAATCTCTATTACGACTTTTATTCACCCACCAAACACACCATCCCCTTACAACTACATTTCTCCCCTGTGACTTAAGAATCCTCCACATTTAACACTAGATTTACCAAGACCAGTCAAAATGACTGGTTTATACCTATTTTCATGGGCATAAAAGAAACCTAGTAAATCTAGTGTCAACTAAACTACAATCAAACCTCGACACGATGATCTCTACCGGCAACCAGGAATATGAACAATTGGCAGAGCGTAGTGTCGGATATTCGTCGATTTAGATGTGCGGCTGAGTGAAGCGCAAAGTGCTCGAGAGTCAGGAGGAATGGGAGGCCATTCGGTGGAATTGGAGAGGAGAGCAATTACGGATATAGCTGTATTGGATGCGTGGCGGCGTCATTCATTATAAGTAGCGGGATCACGTGCGATCGAGGCCTAACGTAGGCGCTGGAAGGGCAGCGGGGTAAGGAGACGAGGGTGAAGGGTGTTCTCTCGATGGAGGAGTGGTGGTGTACGCATGCGAGGTGAATGGTGTGCGCGTGCAAGGCCCTCTTTTCGATCGACGCGACGTAGCGCGGAGGAGGAGGACGAGGACGAGGACGAGGTTCGCGGCGACAACAACGGCCGAGGACGACGACCGGCAGCGGCGAGATCAGGAGGACTCCTGGCGCGCGCCGGGCCGCCGCCGAGCGCCGAGCGTCGGGCCACGACGTCGGCGTCGAGCGCCGCCGGACTTGATAGGGGTTGGAAGGTGGCGGGTGGGCGCGCGCGCGCGCGCGGCCCGAGTGGGGGATGCTTACAGGGGGCTGCTGGTGGTGGTATGTGCGGGTGGAGGTGGCAGCGGAGCTTACAGTAGCGACATCAACGTCGCTCGCGGTAGCGGTGCCCGCCGCACACGGCCCGACCCGGTAGCGATACACTCCGCAACTCACCCAGCAATAACCCCCCTCGGGCCACAGTGTATTACGCCTGTCTTCTTTGCCACCTGCCGCGACTCTCATCGCGACAACACTTTCCGCCTCGCGTCACGCTGCCAAATCAACCGGCTGCCGTGCTCCCCGTGATTGCCAGTCGAAAGGTGCCAGTCAGCGCGCCCGCTCATGATTAGTTAGAGGCAAGCCGAGATTTGAATTGCGACACGCGCACCGATTCGCTTCGCCGACCGAGCGTCGAAGCGTCAAGCGTCGGAGCTCTGTTAAGGTCAGAGTGTGGCGTGCGAGTGCACGCTGCGTGTGATGTTGCATGATCGCGCTTCGAAGCCGCTCGCTCGCGTGCTCTCCTCGAGGATCGCGTGGCTAGGATCGCTGGGGCTTTCACGCCGGCGAACACTGGCACGCTAACAGTCTGCCAGAGTGATTGCGGTGTGTTCCTCGCGCTCCGCGTACTTCCCCCGGGTGGCTCTTTCGCTCCAGCACTATCTCTCTCTCTATTCGTGCTCCAGTGTCAGTGACCAAGGTTTCGTGATAGCGTTCAAGAAGCCCTGCGGAATTCGAACTTTCCAGCTCTTCTCCTTTGAAACCCGATCTCTTTCCCTCTCTCTCTCTCTCTCCACCTCTCTATAACGGATTGCGGGATGCGGAAGTGTGTGCTTGTTGTTGTGGCCCGTGAACAGGCAGCATGAGGGTTGGAAGGAGTGACGGTCCGCTTGAGTGAGAGGCGGCCGAAAGTAACCAACGTCGTCGTCAAAGAGGAGAATTGCCAGCCGGTGGAAAGAGTGTGCTAGTGTGTTGGATGATGTTCCCTCGAAAGTGTTGATCAGGTGCTATGATCGAGCCGCGTAGGATTCACGTGGAACGATCATGATTTACCTCAGCCTGCACTGCGGGAGGAGTCTACGGTGCAACGGGAACGCGAGACACTTGAACTTGCTCATCGTGCCACTCTTCCCGCTCTGGATTATCGGCGCTCTCTGCGTGAAGGACAGTAAGTGGCCCCTCCTCGCTTCTCACCCTTAGTCTTACTAAGCTCTGCGTACCTCCGTGCATCCAAGATGCACGCTCGCAGAGTCCATCCTTGTAATCGGATTCGGTGGACGAGTTGCTCCACAATACGCAGCTCTTACTTGCAGTTATATTATATGTTTTTAGTGTTTAACCCTTTGAGCGCTGAGTTGTCCGACGTTAAGTGTACGCCGTGAACTACCCACTCTTTACGAAGAAGTACATCGTGGGCTGCGTATTTTTTAGCGCATATATTCGTTCATAGCCTAAATTGAATGGTGTGGAATTACGTATATATGCTTTCATAACCTAATTCAAATGGTTATGGGATAACGCATGCATGCGTTCATGGCGCTCAAAAGGTTAAAATTTCAGCAATCTCTTCAAACACACCCTTAAACCACGTAATATCAACGTCATCGTATTCTGATCCTGAGAACTCGATCGTTCTTAACCTAAATTGAATGGTTATATGAGAAATGCGTTCATAGTGCTCAAAAGTTTAAAATTTCAGCAGTCTCTTCAAACACACCTTTAAACCATTCTATATCAACGTCACTGTATTTTGATTCTGAGAACTCGATCGTTCATAACCTAAATTGAATGGTTGTGTGAGAAATGCGTTCATGGCGCTCAAAAGGTTAAAATTTCAGCAGTCTCTTCAAACACACCCTTAAACCATTCTATATCAACGTCACCGTATTCTGATTCTGAGAACTCGATCGTTCATAACCTAAATTGAACGGTTATGTGAGAAATGCGTTCATAGCGCTCAAAAGTTAAAAATTTCAGCAGTCTCTTCATACACACCCTTAAATCATTCTATATCAACGTCATCGTATTCTGATACTTAGAACTCGATCGTTCATAACCTAAATTGAATGGTTATGTGAGAAATGCGTTCATAGCGCTCAAAAGTTTAAAATTTCAGCAGTTTCTTCAAACACACCCTTAAACCACTCAATATCAACGTCATCGTGTTCTGATACTTAGAACTCGATCGTAATCGGATTCGCAGCAATTAGAAGGACTCGCACATATGCATTAACATAGTATCGAAATACATTAGAATGTAGAGTAGGTTCGGGCGGTAAGGTTTCGCAGGATGCTATTATCGTAAGTCGCTGATGCGGAGCGCGTGAATGGAATAAGGCTGCGGGTATTCGGGCAGCATCGGATTAAAGGGAGCATTCGCATTGATGAAAGCACCATGTACAAAGCAGGGTTTATGTGGTCGAGAGGATAGGTCGATTGCCATCTCGTTCATGGTGCGCGCATCTGCCTCATCACTCTGATAATCTCACACTCGCCTTGCCAGCCCTGCCGAGCCTTCATTCCTCACGGAACACCGCTTCCTCATGACGTTATCCGAGAACTACTCCAACAAATTTGCCCCCCGTAAGACATTTTTCTCGACGCCTGATGATTCAACCAGCAGAGCTACGTAAAGTTCTAATACTTAATAAGTACAGCATCTGACAAAATAGTTGTCACGATCTGCAAACTGACCGTCAGACAGAAAATGAAGTTTGATAACACAATACATCGATTTGCAAGACTATTTGAGGGGATTGCGAAAGGGTGTATTCATAACCTAAAAGGGGACTTTGTAAAATGGCGGGTCGCATGTTACCAAATTTTTGTTTGCATCCGCCGAGTGTTTTATAGATTCTTGCAACTATTTTGTCGGATGCTGTACAGTCAGTTATTTCTCTTTTGCCATCTTCATTAAAGGAAGTCTGTACATGGTTTTCTAAGAGAAACAGTAGAAATTCATTAGGATGGCTAGCGACATTCCTCAAGGCAGGACAGTTTTAGTGAAGTCGAGCGGTAATCTAATAATTGGATCTAGCGTTGGATCCACCCACTCGCTGGTGATTCGAGATTGACGAGGCTGCCATTAAATTTCATTCAATCGAGACGATCCCTCCGTTGAGATCGAAAGTTCCACTTTAGTTCGTGCTCCAGATAGACGAGCTCCTAGAAGAGTTTTAATGTCCCACGCCGGCTAGAAAAGAGTCGGTGGTCGACGTGCAACTATCTTCTATCGTGTGCGTGCTTGGAAAGCAGTATGCGATCAGCCGACGGCGAGCGGTGCACCACCGCGCCGCGTCGCGTCGCGTCGGCTGGATCAATGATCGAGGAAATTGATCGAGTGTGAGCTTTCTTATTCAAATGGACTTAAGAACATCAAACGACAAACAGGCTGGCTCCGCTAGGTATGCAGAGTGGCGCGCGCGCGTCTCGCATGTGACTCCAGTCAAAGACAAATTTCCACTTTGTCCGCGAAGGACTTTGACGCTGCAAGCGAACCGAGAGACATTCACCTTCCTTTGGTCGAAACGCCGCCGCGCTGCTAAGCAAAACGCCCGTCGAGCCAGAGCCCGCTCGGCTATTGGCTTCTGCTAGTACGTATTCTCCTAGATTCTTGGCCGCGCTACGCCCAGTCCACGGAAACTCCAGCTGGAGCCTGGGAGAAATGCATCTGTGATGCGCAAAGTGCATGGATCACCGATAAACTACAATCTTTCGATCCCTCTTGCGCGACTTCAAATACCAGCGATAAACCATAAGAATTAATCGATTAATAAATCAAGAATTTGTACAAACTATTATTTGGTAAGTCGATTTTCTCTTTTACTTCGTCTTGATTGAAGACAATCATGGATTCCAAGTGAAAATCCATTTGTAAACTTTCGAAACTTATTAGAGAGAAGGCAGTATTAGGGAATACGCTTGCCTTGCTCGAGTTAAAGATTTAATGGCCGGTTGTTAAGTAGAAAGGCGAGTCTGGCAGGAAAACTGGCTACAAGCAAATGCTCTCGCGAGCGAGTCTAAGTCCACTTTCTTTTCTTTGCTTGTTCTATTTCGCTCAATTCTCGCCGCTCGTTCGTACTCCGGTGGATGTGAGGGGTGCACGGAAGTAGTTGGGTTCGCAGGGGAGTTGAGTGGAAGCCGCTTCAATTAGCACGAGACGAATTATTAGCGTTTAGAAAGCAGCAGCAGCAGCGGTGGCGGTGGCGGCCGGTGCGAGGAAGGTTGCTGACGTTTATGACGCTCTTAAATTCCACACTCAGCAGAGGAGAGGGATTTGTCCGACTGACCCCTTGCAAATCCCAGCTTCCTACACTCGGCCGACGAACGTTTGAGGGCCTTGTATTCTTTCTCTCTTCTAGCACAACGCCGACTTTTCTTTTTATCCCGCAATATTTATAACCGCCAGTGCGACAAGTGGCCACCAGTCAGAGGAACCCGAGTTTCCTTTAGAACGACCGCGAGTGCTCTCGGAAATTACGCTGCCCGCTACTCAAACCCAGTTAAAACTACCCTCCTTCAAACCCAGAATGTATCGAGCGATATTACAAACACGAATTTCTCCAGTTTCATTGTGAATGCCGTTCTACTACCAACTGCAGGTTTTTCTCTGGAATGCTTCTTACTAAATGCAGGACGAGATCCTTCCAGGAACTCTTAACTAGTTTGGAATTCGTAACTTTGTCAGAATTATATTTCATTCGTTTCCGTTTCATTAAGAACGCAAAAGGAAAATAGAGTAACGAAATTTTAGGTGTTGATGAACTGGGAATGCGTGTGAGAGGTGGGTTGTGAGTCAGTGTGTATGTGGATATGTGAGAGGAATGTGGAAAAAGTGAGCAGACATGATGCGAGATCAGAAAGTAAATGAGAAAGTCAAGAGTGACCACAATATACGCATTGGTTCAACCCTTTTAGTGCCGATCGAAAATATCGTACGTATGCAATGAAATTTAAATACATAATCAATTTTTTCAATTGTGTTGCAACGAAACTAAACCATTTATAACGTTTTATACATTTATTTTGAGACAGAGAACACTTTTTGCAAGTATTGCGAACAACGAAATATCGTCGTTCGGCACTAAAAGGGTTAGAAATAAAAACGATTCTTTCCTCAACCATCCCTTCGCGTAGAAGATGCTACAAATTCTTCCTACAAAGTATTAGAAATCAACGAAGGCACCAAATACAGATTGTTTCCCGTAAGTTCTTGGTGGCGGAAAACAGTATACTTAAATACATTGTACGTCAAGTTCCTCGAGAGGGCAAAGAGCAGCTTGTATCTGCCGAGTACCCAAGACAGAGGAAAGTTCGGCCGGTAATTATAAAGATCATTAAAACTTGCTACGATTATGAAACTCGGTAGAATTTTGCGAGGGATCGGTGCTCGTTATCGCAGTCCAGGTTTGTTTGTAAAGTTATCCGAGGGGGAGGTGGTGGTGGCGCACTTATCTCAAGTTATTAGCGCGGCGATGCTATTATTTCACGCGCAACCCATACAACCTCTTTGAATTGGCCAAGCGTTACGCAGCACATGACCCTTGGGGAAGAGATGGCTCGGTGAAATTTCGGGGGAGAATCCAACGTCCCGGAAACAAGTTTGTCTATCATGCTATTTGGCCGGGCGAGCGGAAAGCCATGCGCGGTAATGAGGAGTCAGGGACGCGTGATATCATGAGTCAAAACTGCTCGACAGAATTCGAGCTGGCTGCTGGCTGGCGTTCTTGCAACACGCATCAGCGAGGTGGGTCGCGTTGCATTTCCGATCGGGCGCCGATATCCTCCGGTAACAGTGTACACCAGCCGAGCTCACTCCTCCGCTCCTTGATCCTCTCGACAAACAGATTCCAATCCATGCCGCCGACGCCGCCGACGCCGCCGCGGCGAATCTCACCGACGAATTTTAAGCCGAGCTTAACTCACAGCCCCAGTTGATCGCATGGCGAATTTCCCGATCTCGAAGATAGCGCTCCATTCGTTATTTAACTTGGGATTTGCCCGCACGTTAAGTGTCATGATGGATGAAGTCCGCGAGGATCGAGTACGTCAGTCATGGATCGCTCAGTCGAAATCTAGGTCGAGTCATACATCCGCCACGTGGCACATATACTCGAATCACTCGAAATGAGGACGAATCAATGAGTCATTTGATGTTATGGAATTTCTCGAAGTTAACTAGTGTAATTGAAAAGGGGAATCTTTTTAACCAGTTAGAAAACCGTAGAAAAATTCGATTTCTTTCCCTTACTAATAATTTTCTATCGGAAAAAGTATTATCTACATGTTAAAGTACATATTGATGAATTAGTTAATGAATTAGAGAAAAACGTGTTTGAAGTTTTGGGAATGTTTAGAAAATATCTTTCGTATCTTTTTAAGCGATACATCGGAAAGTTTCAAAATTCGTTATGCTTACATAAAATCGTCAATTTCTGTGCCATACACCATTATCGACACAATTTTTGGGGGAAAATTCGACTTTTTTCACCCATTTACTTGTATGTGGTACCTTAAGTGCGTTTTACGTGTCTACACGTCGAACTAAATCTCTATTATACTCGTCGTATCCGCTATTGTAATTGCTTAATTGTAATTTCGCACTATGTAGGGCGTTTTTAAAACTAAATTCCGCAATTAAAAGGTTAATTATGCATTCACTGGCGGCGAATTTGCAATCGAGTTACAACAGGTTAACAAGTTGGAGATCGGAGTGCACCGCAGGGCAAACCCTAGAGAATCCCTCGTACCAAGCCAATCTTTCGCCAAGCTTTTAGAAGCAGCGTCCAAGAGAGCGTTGCTTGTCTCCTTTAAAACCACCCGGAGAGTTTCCTTGTTATCCCCGCAGTGAGAACGACGCAGCATCAACTTGCGTCATCCTTTTATCGCATTTATTATATTTCCTACCAGGAATAACAATAAAATCTGACGTTTATTATGACGCAGCTTTGCCTGGCAAGTGTCATCCACGATCATAGCTTGACAGGGTCAGGGATGGGCAAGTATGAATAATATAAGGTCATGATTACTAATAATCGTGGAGAAATATTCGTGATTATTTGTAATCGTGCAGAAATTTGTAATTTACAAATAATCACGGATTTTTCTATCGGAGGATTCGAATTCGAATGATTCAATATTGAATACTTCCAATTCGAACGATTCAAAGTTGAATATTTCGAATTCTAATGATTCAAAGTTGAATATTTCAATTTCGAATGATTCAAAGTTGATTATTTCGAATTCGAATAATTAAAAACCGAATACTTCGAAGTTGAAAACTTCGAGTTGAATACTTTACTCATTCGAATTTGAAATATTCAACTTTGAATCATTCGAATTCGTGATTATTTGTAATTTACAAATAATCACGATTTTTTCCCGCGATTATTATTAATCATGACCTTATATTATTCATGCTTGCCCATTCCTGCTGCAGTCACAGGGTTTCGCAGCGTTTTCGAGATTCATTTATAAGGGCGTCTGATGATCGAATCCAGCGGCTGTTTGCCTGGCCGATCGAAGCCTCCGCCGCATTCTCCTCCTCTCTGTGTGCGTGATTCATTATCGAATTTCACACGGTATTACACGCCCTGACGTGGACCGTGTCCGCCACTGGGCTGCTTCGTCAATTCATTAGCGACGATAAGGAAACAATTTGCAGCGGCTTCTCGAATCTCGCTCCCCGTAATTCGAGCCTCGGGGAATAATTACATTGTTTAAAGAACGAATTCCTCTTTATTGCTTGCCAGAGAGAAAGAGAGAGTTACGTATCAACGTGAATTTCATTTATTGTGGATACGAATTCAATTACACGAAGTTTCAATGTGAAGCACTTCTCTTACGTTATGTCATCGCCGAGATGTAATGGTAGATGGCGTTTATGAAAAGCAACGCATCATGTAACGCTGGTATGTTTGTGTAAGCTGAGGTAACTTAGAAATAGTCTTACAGAATTTAAAGTAGTTTATTTGCAGCAATCATTGTTGAAAATAATTTTCTTCTATACGAACTCGATCAAAACTCGTCGATGTTAATCGAAGAGTTGTCATGAAAAAAAGAAACAATTTGTAATCCACTTTCTGAAATGTTCGGAGATATCTGTTCTGACAGAGAGCGAGCTGGACCGCCAAACTTCGACGATTTGACTGAACCTCTAAAATAAACCGTTATAACACAAAAAAACAGTACGTTATCAAATTTCAAGAGGTTATGGGCCCAGAACACTGCGAGGTAATTTAATTTTGGTATTTGTTAGCATTGCACACTATAAAATAAAATAATATTTGTTAAACCTCCTAAGATAACAGATTAAAACAAAACTAGATTCGAAAAACTAAAATAAAATAAAATAACACGACACCCCAAAAGATAAAATGGAGGATATTGGCAGCATTGAAAAACTTATTGGAGGAGAAAACTTCTGAAATCGCATGATCTGTATAAAATCGTTTCTCAGACAACGACGTCGATTATAGCTCAAAATTGTGGCATAGCACATTTGAAAGTTTAACAGTAACAGCCTTTCAGAGTATTAGTATACGCTTGCGCGAGATTTAAGTACTCGAGAGTGTTTATAGGGGATGAAATTCCAGTTTGTTGGTAGGTAAATGTCATTTCCAGGAGGTTTGAGGAGAAAAATCGTGGCTCGTACGCGTTCACCTTTAAGAGCCGTTTAGGTTTTAAAGGCAGGGCGTGAAATGCTTGGAATACGCTCGTCTGGCTGGAGGTAGCTGGCACTCACCGATGCACATAGCCGCTCGTTCGCCCGTGGCCTCCTGTAAAACTTCCAAATCAATTAATCGACCTCCTCGCGCCTATACGTCCTCACCGCCGCCGCCGATGAAAGCGCCCTCCTCCCTCTAAGCGGCCACGATATTTCACACTTTACTCAGCCTGAAAAACCCTCCTCTCCCAGCCGCCCAACTCCTTCGATTAAACCTGACCTCTAAACCTCGGATATTTTACGAATAATGTCATATACCTTGATTTATTCGCACTTTTTCGACAACCTATTCACCAGATATATCCATGAACGAAAACTGACGTAATTTATTTTCCCCGCGTGTTCCATTGGAACTTTAACACGAACCAATCGAGAATTCCAAGATATCTCTTTCAATATTTTCGAAGTCGGTGCACTGAAATCCTTTCGAAGCTTAGATTTCGAAAAACAGTGCGTACAGTCGCGTTTTGTTTCACTGGAATCTCAAAAAGAAGACTAATATTGTCGCTTTTAACCTCATCCTTAAATACACAACAATCCAGAGAGAATTTATAGTCGCGCAAAGACCAGCACTAAAGTGAGATACAATGTTTGACGGATGGTTCAAGAATTCAGAGTAATAAATTGCGAGGGGGAATTCTGCGAAAATTGGCAGGCAGTGACTGGAAGGATTTCTGCGAGTGCGGCTCGAGGAATTCGGCGTAACAAATATTCCCCCGGAGGTATAACCGAACCTAACATAGTTCGAAACGGACGAAACAATTTCCAAATGACGAAATACCAGGAGGAACGGCGGAGGGAGGCTCATACGCGCGGAGTAAAAAACTTTAAATTATTGCACAGCAACTTTTGCGGAACGCTCGTACTTAGAGTTAGCCGAGTCCCGAATGTGCAATTGGAATTTCGTCGTGCGCACTCGCACACCTGCGGGATTTTCCCCCCACCCCATCCCCTTTTCCCTCCCCTCTTTCACCCCCCCTTTCTTGCTGGCACGTACTTTTTCCCTCTGTCGGCTTGGCTTGGCGCGCACAGGGATTATATGTCGGGGCCCTCTTGCGCTCGCACGCCGCCGCCGCTTGGATTTACGCGTGGAGAGTTCATTAGCAATTTTTAGCAGGAGCTACGAACGCAATTATACACCGACGTGCGCCGGGGAAACCGGTGTCCAATTACGGGAACGTTCCGCCCGAATTATACACGCCTCAAGTTCTTTCGTCCTTGCGCGCTACGTGCTAAGAAATTCATGAAAGATTTGAAGAACTCAAATCTGGCAAGTCTTGACTCCTCGGACAAGAATTGAGCCGTTTATTTTGAAAGTGGCATAAGTCCATTTTCCAAAAGAATCGAGTTAACTACCGCAATAGATCCATTTTTAGATGATCTTTTCAGTTTGAAGCAAATTGTTACCAATATATTTAAAATCATTAAGATTTTGTAACACGAAAATTAGTTGGTTAATGAAATGATCAAAAAGTTTATTTTGAAAGTGGCCTAAGTCCATTCATAGCAATCAAAAACTTGTTATTTCTTAAATAATGTTAATATTATGCTAATTGGGATACATTTGACGCCCTTAGGATCCCAAAAACATTATTACACTATGTTATCCGTTACCCATACTTTTAAATTTAATTCAACGCAAACCCTTCAATATCTCGATTTGAAGATAAATGGACTTAGGCCACTTTCAAAATAATCGGCTTAATTCTCTGACCACAAAGGTTCTGCGGAGACAGTTATTTTCTTTTGTTTTTTTAGAATCGTTTTGAGGAATATGATCAATCATTTCTAGAGACTCGAGAGCTACATAATTTTTAAGGTTACCAGTGTTGGCACCGCGACGCTATTAATCACAGTTATTTCTTAACTGGAGCGCGACACGCTCGAGAACACTTGTTCCCTCCACGAGAAGCTGAAGTTTCCCAGCTTTATTTAAGCAGGAAACATTCGAGCGTCGAGATTTTCTCGAATTTTCTCGGGACTTGATGCAGTTTGGCAAAAGTGACTCTTTCGTAAGTTCATTCGAGAATGTTCCGACATCTTTCCCTCCTATAAACCGCGAGAGCATAACCTCAAAGTAGCCGGACGACTTGAGAGGGACATGATTTCAGGCTCCAGTTGCGCGTGAAATTATTCCGGGATCCCGTTGGACACGCTGTTTTAGTCCTTTTGATCCAACTTGGACAGACTTCCACGGTAATGAAAAGCAACGATCAACGCGAGCTAACCTCGAGCGTATTCGGGAAGCGCGCACCCTCTTTCCAATTGCCGCAACTTCTCCCCCGCATTTCTATTTTAATGAAGCGCCATTACATTCGTACTCCCGAACAAAAAGCTCTTGAGCGACGGATCTTTGTAGAAGGGCTCGCTCGCAGCGGTGCCCTTTTAATTAAGACGATCCATCGTAGCACACACATACACACGTACTCGTTCAGAGAGAGAGAAAGAGAGAGAGGGGGGCTGGCAAATTAAGTAGCTCTAGTTGCCTGATTATTATTTCAGAGTGCCAGCGGTGCTAGCCTACATACTCTCGGGTAACAGTGCATATAAGCTCGGCGACACACTGCTTTCCTCGTTGACGTCGAGGATCTTCCATTTAGTTCACGTTTCGCTGACGGCGGTGTCGCCGGCGCGGCGCTCGAGCACTCTCCGCTCGCCTCGGCGTACATTGTGCGCCGATATTACAGAAATCGGCATTCATTATTTTCTTCGCCTTGGAAGCCTCATCGACCCACTCCTCCTCCCTTTTTCCCCCTTTTGCCTCCCCGCTCGCTCTTTCTCTCTTTACCGGCCAACTTCCCTCTCACCGGACTCCATCTCTGCTTCCAACCTGTTTTTCGTAATTCGATACTCGGGCTGAGCTCGTTCCGCGCGATACTCACAGCAGCAGCAGCGGCAGCGGCGCATCCCCCTATTCAGTCGGAGCCAGTCGATAATTGTCTCCCTAACGATGTCCATGTTGCCCATTGTGTCAGCATTGTTGCTTATAATTGCCTCATTGCTGTCTACCGGCAGTCATCGATACCTTCCGGCAGTGCTCTTCCCTCCCCCCTCCCCGCTCCGCTCCGCTCCGCCTCGAGTGTATACTGGTTGCAGTGGAAATAATTGCGAGAATTACCGGCTGAACTACCATAAGATAATAAAGGAGAAGAGAAGAGCGGCTAGACCTTTGCACTTGGAAAGAGAGCGAGCGAGTACGCCGCGCCGCTCTCTCAAGCACGATATCGAGGTGCACGCTCGGAAAATAACACGCTCCTCGAGCCGGCATTGCCATTTTTCCAAGCTCCACTAGGAGGCATTTACTGTTAAGTAGAAATAGCCGTATTCCCGGCAGTGAGAAACGAGGCAAATCCACGGGAAGTATTGTTAGGTAGCGTCGTCCCGAGGAGATCGTGCTCGAAAGCGTTAAGGGAGTTCGCGTGTGGATTTATCATCCTGCGAGTCAGCTCCTAATGTAATGTGGGAGATCCAATAGCCGAGGAATTCCCGAAACTTGGAGTAACTCGGATGATTGAATGTCTCAATCTTCACTGAATCGCCCGGTATAAAATCGTTTTGCAGCTATTTTATGTCCTACAACCACTTAAAATATATGTGAAATTAATATGTGATTGATAATCGTAACTTTTATTTAACAGTAGGTTTACGGCACCCGTCATTTTCACGGATTTCGGACTGCACTAACTAAATTACAAAGCTTATTAATTTTCCTTCCAATTTATACTGACAATTATTTATGCAATCCTGACCGATTTAATTAACTTATATTATATCTGTTAAGATTGTAATTGCCATTAAATTAAATTAATACCTTTTTTCAATGAAAATAAATGTCCAAGTATCCGTAAACCTAGTGTTAATTTCTACTAGTCTCTACTACAAATTTCTACTACTACTTAATTTCAACTGGCGAGATTTTAACTATCATAAATGTAATCTTAATGGATTCTTATAACATCTATAGACGCTCTTAGTGTCACAAACGCAAAATTTATGAACTCCTATAGGCGTCCACAGATTACAATTTTAACAGACATAATGTAACTTAATTAAATCTGCCAGGATTGCGTAAACAATTGTCAGTATAAATTGAAAGAAAAATTAATAATGTTTGTCATTTTGTTCGTAAAGTTCGAAAACCATCAAAATGAGGGATACCGTAAACCTAGAGAGGTCAATAACATCGCTGAAAATGTCAATAGTGTAAAGTATAATAATCGCAAGCGAGGAGTAAGAGCGGTGCAAGTAGTTACTGCGCGGATTGGTCAGCCGCCAGTAGTAGAACGTATATGGCGTCAGGCGCCAGTAGTAGAACGTATATTGCGCGGGACGCTAGTAGTGCGAAGTATATCGCTACGTCCGCAGTAGTATAACCCAGTATATCTCGTGCGCGGCGCAGTATCGACGCGATTCTCACATTTAAGGTACCACATACAAGTAAAATATTAGAAAACAGCACAAACATTCGATTTTTCCCCCTTACAAATAATTTCTTTTCGAAAAAAGTATTATCTACATATTAAAGTACATATTGTAAACAATGTATTCTGTAAGTTTCTGTACAATTCTTGCAGTAATTAGCGTGCCACAGCGACTTTCGTAATATCATAGTGAATGAAAGATGGCTGCGGTAACCGGTGTAGCTCCACTATTTTTCATCTGAATCGAATAAAAAAGTACTCTTTATTTAATAGAAAGATAATTCTACTGCACTACGAAAGCAGATCCTTTAAGTTTCATTTTGCGAGGAACATATCGCTGTTTATAATCATCAGATCGATTTTCTCTATAAAATTAAGCATTTTATATAGAAACAAAAAACAGCTGGGATAGGTATGCAAAAAAACGCTACGTAGTGCAGTAGATAACCCTATGAAGAAGATCTGATGAAATTTTCAGCTTGATTCGTTCAATGATGAATTAGTTATGCTGGTTACCGCCTGCAGAAACACTATTTCGAGAAAAACGTGTTTGAAGTCTTAGGTATATTTAGTAAATATCTTTCGTATCTTTTTACGCAATCCATCAGAAAGTTTCAAAATTTGTTATACTTATATAAAATCGTCAATTCCTACACCATACACCATTATTAACGCTATTTTTGGGGGAAAATTTGATTGTTTTGACGCATTTACTTGTATGTGGCACTTTAAAGCTGTTGGCGCTGTTCGTCGCAGCAAGAGAGCGCAGCGAGAGAATGCCGCTGCTCTCGAACGACTCTTATTCAAGGAATAATTAAGGATTGTTAAGTCAATCGAAAGTAGCAAGCGCCTCTTCGAATGAAGTTGGCTTCTCGCCGCTGCTGACAGGTTTGTCGCCAGCAGAAAACTCCACGGAAGTTTTCTGCCAGCAGCGGTGAAAGGGTCGTCGGTCATTTAAATTATTCCTCGCTGCTTTAACTACGCTTCCGACTACAACGAGGGTTCATTAATTTAGTATACTTCGTGCTCTTACTCGCCCAATCTTCACCTCATCGGAATTCCGCGCTGATTTCGTGGATTCTTCAATTAAGACTTCTTCTTCTGTCTATTCTGCTTTTTCTCCTAATTAATATCTCTTGTTGCGGTGTTTAATTGTTTAACTAACAATTAAGAGAATTTCAGAGATGTTTATTTTAGAGTTTGCAATAACGATATCTGCACAACTGTTTCGTGACACACGATTGCAAGTAGTAATTAGTCGCTTAATTTCGTGGGGCAGGTTCCGCCTTGCATCGTCACTGAATCGCCAGTCCCATGTGTAATTAATCCCGAAATTATTATTGAAACAATGCGGGTCCCAGTTGTCGGACGAGTTCATTGGAAGTGCTCTCGAAAACAATGGAAGGGCCCTCGAGTTCGTCAGCGGTCGTAAAATCGCAGTGCAACTGTCTGTAACGAGTTCACATCTCACTGTTCAAGCTCAATTCCATTCGTACCAACTTCATGAACAGATGGTCGAATGTTAAGTGTATAAAACAGCTTATTAGTCAACTGCATTTATTCACATTTATTATCTTAATAATGTTTTAATTGGGTATCATCTATTTTTGCATTCTTAATAATTGTCGGATTGTGGAATAGTGAAGATCAATAGCGGGATGATGGTCGTCCAAGAAATGTTTTCGTTCGAGTTCACCTCTTTATTGTAACTCTTAAAACTCTTTCTCTTAACTCTTTCACAACGTCTTCCTTCTGGCTTCTCTTTACCACTCTCTCTTGGTCCTCCAACGACACGCGCCTTATATAAACTTATACACATCTTACATTCGTTCATATATGCATACTCATATTGTCATACTTTCACACTTATTCTAAGAACCACTTGCACTCGAATATTTGCTCACTCCCAACCCTTTCTCATACCATCCGCTCGCGTTCAAACACTTAGTTATCTCATAAATATTGCATACCACTCATTCGCGTTCGAATACTTCGCTATATTCGCTATAATCGCCTAACGACATTCAATCAACAGTCTCACCCAGTCATACGACACTCTTTAGGCTGCCCTTCCTTCTTCCATACCGATTCCCACGCATCCTCGAATAATCGCTCGTTCGTCCAATGGTTCCTAGCCTTAAGTTATGCTACTACACTATTTAATTACAATACACTTTGGTTAACCTTTAGAAGGTGATCATTTCTCCAAAATCGACGTTTTTTCGTTCCTATTTCTGCATGTCTATGTCGAATATGATGTTTGGACGATGAAATTTTTCTATGACCCACATAATGGCCATGTCGAATCTAAAGCTGGACAGAAAAATAGACTCGATAAGATTCAAGTTGATTTCCTCACACCACTCGTTCGCCCAATGATTCCTAATCTTAAGTTATACTACTACATTATTGATTAAAATTCCTGCAATATTATTGTATACCAGCGATTTTCTTGATAATACTGACACCACTGATTCAAGACAAACGCGTCATCCTGTCGTTCCGTGAAGGAGAACGGTCTCATGTGAAATCATGGAAGTTCTTAATTTAATTCAATGCCGATCAATCTTCGATTCTGCCTTCCGTTTATTAATAATAAGAGGTTTGAGATTCCATGAAAAAGGAACAGCCGGTAGTGGAACAATGAGGCACTCGACTTATCGCACGATTACCAGAAGGGCACTTGTCACTGAGCTGGGAAGGTAATGGCGCGCCGCGCCGTTGCCGCTAATCTTGGCTACCTTCATATCCTGTGAGCACTCTTGACGCGTCGGTGTAAAGACACGAAAGGTGCTTAGTCTGCTGATGCTGTTATCGCGCTAACTGAACGCGAGGCAGCGCGTCGCGTCGCGACGCACCCGTCGCGTCCTCGAGTGTCCTCTCGGCGACCTTTGGCTGCTTGAGACGAGCGCAAATTACCAGCAAGAAGGATGTTGCTCGCTGTTACCACTCCCACCCACCTATAAACTCTTCCTCTTCCTGTCAGCCTCGTTTCCCACCACCCCACCGACTCATTCCCCTAATTCCTCTCCGTCGACTGTCGACACTTTTCACTCGCCGATCCGTTTTGCCCCAATTTCAACCCACGCTAATTAATCTTTAAATCTCAATTATTAAATAATAGTAGCGGACACGACGGTAAACGATCTATGAAGCTCCGACCAATCAGCAGAGAAGAAAGAAAAGCAAATTCCATGAAATTAGCTGGTTCGAAGTAATTCGTTAGTTAGTATTAGTGTGCGCACGGTACAGTAATTCGAGTATAATAGGCAATCTAATAAGGGCTAACTGGAAACACTGAATTACAGCTGGGATGAATCTCTCGAGAAATTGGGCCAAGTAGACAGGCGGAGTCCTATGTGTTTTCCTCGGCGATTACATCATTATTATCAAGTGGCCCTCGGCACTCGTAAAGCATAGTAAGTGCTCGTAAATTAGGGTCCAGGGAATCCGGCACCGAGGGTGCAAACTGCCATTTCTCTATTTCCGCCTTTTACGAGCGCATTACGTCTCTAATGCGTCACTCTCATCATCGCATTAGCGCGCGCCGGCTTCGAAAGCCTCGCTATTTGATCGTGAATAGTTTATAAACAGCCTCCGGTGGGAAAGGATCGTCGAGCATCTCCGCGAGACATTTCAGGCATTCGCACTTATAGGAATTCAGTGACCTACGGCATCCGAGAAAATAGTTGTTACAATCGGCAAAATAGTTGCCCGAGAGTAAATGAAGTTTGATTGCATGCGGGCCCCGTTATGCAAGAATTTTTTCGGGGCCTGTGAGAGGGGGCTCCGATCTCCTAAAGTGAGGCTTTTAAAAAATCATGCATACCGGATGTACAGCATGAGTCACTTGTCTTTGAATCACCACTGTTCCATAGAAAATCATTAGAAATAACCTAGAGATTTCAATTATACTCAAATGTTTCTCAACATTTCTCTGCATTTTATGCATTTATACTTTTACATGGTTGAGTTATGTTAATTCGCACATGAAATTTCACTCTTCAGAAGCCAGTTATATATAATATTCCCCTATAAATATAACGTAATAAAATATTGTCTCGTTACGGTGCTAGCCATTCGAAGGAAGTCGATGTTAAAACTTGGTAGAATATTCGCACCAACAGACTACAGAATTTAATACAGTCTATTGTTAAACAGAGAATATATAGTATAATTAAATAGATGTCTAGTAAAAGTGGACTAGGAGAGTTCTGATTCAAAGGCAACTGAATCACCCTGTACATGCTACCAATTTTCATTTTCTGTCCGGCGACCGTTTTCTAGATTGTGACAACTATTTTGTCGGATGCTGTACACGGTGAGTCAGTTGCCTTTGAATCACCACTGTCAAGCATACACTGTTCTATATAAAATCATTATAAATAACCTAGACATTTAAATTGTACTCAAATGTTTCTCCACACTCTTTACGACTCTGCTCTTCGACGCGCTATGACTCTCACTGCCTCTTTCTCTCACATCATTCGAAACAAATGATCACCGCTTCCATGCCTTGTCCGCTCAGACACTCATACTCGTACAGTAAGCCTAAAATCGTATCCAACATTATTGCAAAGCGCAATGGTGTTTGGATGCTTGTCTTGATACAATAACGCGTATGTTAAGTGTCGTCTCATCTATCAAGCACCATTTCCATAGCGAAATATAATCCAGACGACGAGAGATACGGATCTTCGACTGATACACGATACCCTCGTCCTTCGATAATGATCTCCTAATACAGTAAGCCTAAAATCGTATTCTACATAGGTTTACAATTTCATATTTTGCACTGTCACAAACACGTTGTTGTATTAATTGTCATGAAAGACGTCACGGTGACAAAGGGCTGCATAGAACCGTGACTTTAGAGCGTATTTGGCGATAGTGTGTTGGAAGCTAGTGCGCAATAATGAGGTTAAAGCTGTCACTGTTGCTTGGCGGGTAGAATGGCGGGGCCAAAACAGTCTCTGCCTGGTCGATGCAATAGCGATGCCAAAACAGTGTCTGCTACTTCCTCAGTGGAATTAGTTGCAATTAGTGCCAATTAGAAATCGCGGCTTCGCCCAGTGATGAGGTTACATCGGTGGGTGTATGCATTACGCTAATTTGCCCGTCAGGACTCTTAGCACACCTTAAGTATTCTCAAGCCATCGCGGAAGTTAGCAGGTAACCGGTATGCTGGCGTCGCCGTCGCCGTCGCCTCCGGCTCGCGTCCTTCTTGTACTTGTGCCTGGCTAATGAGCCGAGCGTGGCTTTGCTTTCAATGGAAGCGAATTACTCCTGCCGAACTACCCTTCCAGTCGTGCCGCCGCTCTTTAACTGCATTTTGAGAAATCGCTCGAGAAGTTCTTCTGACTCTCAATTTCCCTTGAAGGAGGGCTTTCTAGTTAATATTGTAACGCGGCAAACTTCCTGTATTCCCAGCTGGAATTAACATCGACTTGTGGACAAGCTTATAATTTGTATTCAGTTTGTTCAGGAAGTTGCTAGTAATCTCTTCGTTTCTTCAAATAAAGTATAATTTAAGCTTTCATCTATAATTAATTGCAATTTATTGTAAAGATTCGTGATACTTTCTAATTCCACTTTAGTGTTTTCTTGGCAAAGTCTTATAAATTAAAATCTACACTAATAAAAGTACGTTGTATACAAATCTCATTGTTGGTTACCAAATCTGATCAGTTTTCTGGAAACACGAAACATGTATTGGTTTATTGGTTGGTTTTATTAATACTTATAAACTGAAGTTAACTGAACACAACCGAGAGCTTTTATTACTCAGGAGAGATATTGTAGAGAATGTGGAAAGGCTGATGGCTTACACAACACTGACAGTTATTAGGAATTAAATCAATGAGGAGTCAGAAGAACAACTCTCCTCCACTACCAATTCAGCTAGATGTATTGGATTGGCAAGAAAGTAATTTCGGTTTGCGCATAGAGGAAACCGAAATTCTAGATTAACATTCTTTCTATAAATTACATTATTTCTATAACTTTTATTCTATTGAGCTGTTAAGTAATTTCGGTTTGTACAAATAAAAAACCGAAATCACTTTCTTACCAATCCAATAGACTAGAATTTATAGAAATAATAGGATTAATATAGGATTATGTACAAACCGAAATTACTTTCTTGCCAATCCAATATAATACAGCTAAAGTTCATATAGTGAACATAGTATTAAATAGTATTAATGATTTTTGAGAATTCTAACAACATGGACTAGTGAATGGAATTTTTAAGGGTGTCAGTGGCGTTAGAAAGAGGGCAGCGATTGCCAAATGCGGTTGCCAGCGCTTGATGGGAATGAGCGTATAGCATCCGCGGCGTCCGCCCAAAACTATTCCACTCACCTGCTGGCGCAGCCCTCGGAGTTCTGTAACTGAATTTGTGCAATCGTGAAGTTAGCCCAACATTTCTGCGCTCGCTGCCTCCCGCAAAACATCGTTAAGGACAATGCATCGCGGCAAACTTCTGAAGGAACTTTCCTCCCTCCATGCCATTTTTGCCAGCTACCTAATTGTCCCTCCACCGCTCCCGGCCATTCAAATCAGAGAGACTTTCAATCGTGCTCGTTTTCAAAATCCTATCCTCAAAACCAGACTATTTTGTAACTCTTCAAGATTAGAGAATAATTGAGCCGTTTATTTTGAAAGTCACCTAAGTCCATTTATATTACAATTAAGATATTAAAGAATTTGCAGTTTAATATAAGATTAAATATATGTACAACATACGAATTGACAAATGGACTTAGGCCACTTTCAAAATGAACGGCTCAATTCATCTTCTTGCAAATCCTATAAAATTACTCATTAATTTGGTACGAAGTACCACTTTGAGGCAAATCTAATATCCTCTTAACTTTGACCTTAGAGCTGGGGTCAGCAACCTTTCTGGAGCTAAGAGCTATTTTTTCCTAATGTGATAATTTATTTTTTTAAACAGCCAAATATAAATAGATACATCGGTAGTATGTATTACAAAAAATAATAGAACCATTATCTGCTGTGTATTTTAAAAGAAACTAATAGTAAAAACCGCTAATTTTGATGTGTATGCAGGATCTTTATATTTGTTTGGCAACTGCAATATTGCAGTTAATTTTTCAATATATATTATTAACCCTTTTAGTGCCGAACGACGATAGATCGATAAATGTATAAAACGTTATAAACGGTTTAATTTCGATGAAACACAATTGAAACAATTGTCTATGGATTTCAATATTGCTTGTAGAAGAGAAATTAATTTTTATGTTTTTCATAATATTTTATGAAAAACATTAATGAGCCCTGCCTCAAAGTTTCAAAGTATCAACAAAGTTGAGTTACAATTCAATCTTCCACTGATCTCTTCTTTGCTTTATAACAAAAGTCCACTATCTTGTAGTTGGTCCAAGTTAAGCAGTGTAAATGCGGCGTGCGAGAGTCCGGCTTGATTTCGAATGCAGGCAAAGTTAGAGTGCACGTCATCGGTCGGCAACGACGATATATTGTTGTTCATGAAAATAAATTTATAAAACGCTATAAATGGTTTAATGTCGTTGAAACACAATTGAAACAATTGTCTGTGGATTTAAATATTGCTTGTAAAAGAGAAATTAATTTTTATGTTTTTCATAATATTTTATGAAAAACATTAATGAGCCCTGCCTTAAAGTACAAAGTATCGACAAAGTTGAGTTACAATCCAATCTTCCACTGGTCTCTTCTTTGCTTTATAACAAAAGTCCACTATCTTGTAGTCGGTGCAAGTTAAGCAGTGTAAATGCGGCGTGCGAGAGTCCGGCTTGATTTCGAATGCAGGCAAAGTTAGAGTGCACGTCATCGGTCGGCAACGAGGCATAACAGCATTAGGGAGATAGCAGTTGGATAGACTTGGCTAATCCAGTTGCATCAGTATCACTAAAACTTGGCTTGACATACGGCTGCTCGACGGTCTCGGTAAGCCCCAGACGTATCAAGCATCAGGGCACCTGCACCGGAGGGCGAGACGAGCCGCTCGCCCTTTGATATTGATGAGCGAGCAATTTGCAAAATTGCAGTTGGCGATAAAGTGGCAGAGCCGAGGCTGCGGCGAGGTTTATGTCGGAACAGGTGCGAAGACATCAACTTTCCGACGCGAAGACAGGCACTGTAAGTGATGTTAAGTGAAATGCAAACACGTTAGCTTTGGTCCTCGATGCTCTTGAGGACCGCGCACTCCCCGCACATCATCTGCCAACTCTCTCTCTCTTCCTCTCTTCCTTTCTCTTCCTCTCTCTCTGCGGTAGTACGATCTCGTCGCCTTCCCACTATTTCGAGAGGCAATCTTAATCAGAAGTGCTTCACCCTCCGGCGAAACTCTCGCGCCCCCTTTCCCCGAAACTTCGCGTGAACTTTGTCTCGAGTTGAGGCTGCAGTTGGTCATAAAAGTAAAAGTTGTCCTACTGAAAAAAGGGAAAATCGCGAGCATAAGGTTGGACAGTTTCCGAAAGATTCTTTGTAAACGAATAATCCTCATATATTATCTACTTCGCCATTCGTTGAATGAGAGTTTATTATAGTTGAAATTTTATGGTAACGAAGCATGGATGTTTGAATAATATTTAAAGCGCAGACTGCAATAATCGGGTCTTGAATGGTGATTAGTATTAACCAGTTCGGTGAGTGTGAAGCAGAGTTCATTTCGGCGAGGCGGACTTTCAACCGGCTGATAATTACGGGAACGTATTCGTTGAGAACTCAGGCTGTACTCCCTCGAGCGCAATAAACGCAATCTCTCCGCGCGGTTGTAAAACTGAAATCCACCGGCTCGTCGTCGTCGTACTTGACGGTGCAAGCCGCCGCGTCGCGTCGCGCCGCGCCGCGCCGCCCCTCAGAGCTTTCTACTGCTTGAGGAGAGGCGCTCGTAATTCACGCGTATTCCTCTAGCGTGTCGTTCCTCCCGTAAAGCTTTCGCAACGTTTAGTAATGCGGCATTACGTCGACGCAACTCCGGAAATTCCCGGCATAAACGGCTGATGTCCCGCTGGTTTGATTTGTCGCGGTTCTCGTGAAACGACCGGAATGCTTCTCCCCGATAAAGAACCGTACTGCATCCAGTATCCGCTTCGCAAATAACTGCCACGTCCAAACTGACGAAACGATCGAATATTACCACTGAATTTATAGATTCGATCCATCAATTCCCGCATTTGGCGAATAAAACCTGCGAACATCCACGTGTTTTACTTCAACGATGTCTTCTTGTTTCGATCTTGATAAATTGGAGGAAGTTGCAGTTATCGAAACGAAAGAAGGGAACGCAATTAATCCACGTTATCGTTTCAATTTATTAAACATATACGCATTCACACAAACGACTCGCACAACTCTGGACAACTCTATTCTTTTACAACCCTGGACACGCCGATCTTGACGACTTTTTGTTACAAATACTTTTCAGAAATTCAGCTTACACGTATTTTTTTATCGGCAACAGTTTACTCCTAAGGGATGAAATTAATTTCTTTTTTAATTTAAGGGATTAATTAATTTCAACTGCGATACGAGGTTTCTAAAACAGTTGCAATTACTCAAATTTGTAATATTTATATTACTTTTATGTTGATTTATACAATTCGAGCATTCGCAACTTTTGTAGAAATTTCAGTTTCATTCCTTGCTAAAAGACAAACTTTCATTCGTTCATAGAAGATTTCTTTGTTTGTCTCGAGTGCTTTTCAAGATATAACGCTTTCTCTCGTCTACACCCCAACTTTCGGAATGAATTTCATCCCTTAGGATTGAATGGTTGCCGACAAAAATAATACGTGTAAGCTGAATTTCTGAAAACTATTTGCAAGAAAGAGGTTGGGAAAAGTTCCTTGTTAGTAATTTCTTGTGAAAAAGGCCGAATTCGTACTAAGAGTGACAAAAAGCTCGGTTACTTCGAGCGAGTCTCGTAATTCAGAGAGGAAATCTGGTGGTCCAGCAGGCGGCGTCGTCGTGTTTCTTTCGGCAAAGGTACACAAATATTTGCATAGGTGAAAAAGGGGTGAGGCCTCGGAAGGCAGCGGGCACACCACCACCACGCAATCTGCACCGGTGGCTTCCCTGATTGCACGAGTTTTCGGCCCGGGTGGCGGCGTCCTATGTAAATTACAGCAGTGGCACACGCGCGCGCGCGCACTCGCCTCTCCCAATAAAACTGTCAGGCACCCTCGAACTTAATTATCGCCGGAAGTTATGTAACGAATTGCATCACACGCCCGTAATTCGGGGACAAACGAGGGCCGCCTGCTCCGAGGAGTATTAGTGGAGGTAAATAACAGGATAGCGGCGACACGAAGAAACGGAATTAAAGTCGCCGATAAGAACCAACAGCCAGCTAGGACCGAGCGATATAAATGCCAACAGAAAAGAGCCTTTTCTATCAAATCTGTTCTTTTTTTATTCTCGAATTCCATCTAATGAGCTGCACAGTCGTCCAGATACTACCTAAAC
Organism: Ectemnius continuus; assembly: GCA_910591665.1. Lineage (NCBI taxonomy): Eukaryota > Metazoa > Arthropoda > Insecta > Hymenoptera > Crabronidae > Ectemnius > Ectemnius continuus. Next base: position 10,465,993 of record OU342868.1, on the reverse strand, counting down.
CTCGCCAAAAATCTGTAGGTTTTTTCAGTTTTTCCTTTATTTTAACATACACTCGTTTTCTTATACTCTTTCCAACGTTCGTCGGTTCACACTCTGCTTCTTTACCACGTTCGCTTTCGACCACACAATAACAACACGTTCGACTTCTCTCTTCTCGTCTTCTGTCGCCCTTCAGATTCATACCTCTTATATAGACATTCGCTGACCCACGCATTCGCCAATCACACTTATTCCTAATGTCCTACCTTTCAGCCAATCCCAAACATCCCGATACACTCTGTCGATCTTTGACTCTAAACATACATATCAAGAAATTCACACGCATTCACAATCGTACATCTGATTCTCTCATCATTCACTCGCAGTCTCTTTCGTTAACAATCCTACAAATCGATATTTCAAGTTCCACAATATTTTTTTATATAATTTTCTTTTAAAAGAGGAATATTCAACGCACGCGAAATCATTTTTGTTCGGTCAATTCCTTTCAGCCTTACTCTTACAGAATTAGTGAAAGTTAGAACTCGAAAATTGCTATTGTGCATTTTTCATTTAAAATTTGTTTTAGACTTCTAAAAAAGTCCCATCGAGTCCCGCCTTCTAATTTGCGTTTTCTGAAAAGTAAAAGTATAGATTTGAAGGCTATAATTATAAGAATTGCAGATACTTGCACATTTTTGATTGGTGGTCAGTAAAAGGGCCACAGTACGCAGTATGATTTTAAAACAAATCTAGTGTCAATGAGCTTAGAACTATGTTCAACTGTCTTTCATTTGTTAAAGAATTCTTTTCAATAAAACGAAAGGTACTCCTCAAATTATCCTTACTTTTATTATTTCATTCCAATTGATTTAAGTAATTATACAGAAAACAGCTTATGAAGAAGTTTTCTGTGCGCTAGCACGAAATGGTCGAATTCCCTTGCACTCTGATTGATACCAGCCAGATATAAAATCGCACTCTTGAATATGCATACACCAGAATCTCAGCTTCCTCTGGCAAACGGATCTCGAATAAGACTGTCATTCGATCTTTCCTCTAACGAAATTTCAATGGAGTAAAAGTAGCATCGAATAATCGTAAGGAAAGACATATTGAAGAGTTCACGAATAAAAACGTTCTTCTCGGATTGTCCTGGTTGCTGGATATAAGCGCGACAGAACGGTGAACTCGGCGGTAATCTGTTCGTCATCGAGCGTTCCCAATAAGCAGCGTGTTCAATCTGTCGAGCCTCCAAATTAATGGGAGCAGAGCTATTGCTGGTGCAGCGTCGCACAATTACAAGAGGCGCAGACAGCTAGGCGCGAGACACGGCAGAAGAGAACGAGAGATGCAGAGCACAAGAAGAAGAAATAACGCGGGAGCGAGGATGCATTGAAACGTCGCGTCGACTGCGTCGTTGGCTGCGGAGAGAACAACAGGGAGCGTTGCGTAATCAGGGAGTGGGGTGGGGGAGGGAGGAGTATTTCCCGAAAACCTGAGGAGAGCAGCCGTGTCACAAAGACAAACCAGTGGAGTGGAGCGCCGCCGCGGCAGAAGGAGAAAACGCGCAGGAGGGCGCGTGAGGAAGCGCATAAATCCGTCGGCCTCGCGACAAAAGAACGGCGACGAGCCGACGTAATTAGCATCCACGGGGGTCAAACAATGAGTCGCAAGCCCTCGCGCTCAGCGACACGAGGCCTCCTGACAAAGCCGCTCCCGGCAAATAAAACGAGCTCGCCCGCCGCGATGCGAGCAGCGACCGCGAAAGGAGCAGCAACATCCAAGGAGAAGATTCCGTCGGCCGGCAATTCTGAGCCTCCCTCGCTCTAACAAGCTCAAAGTAATCGGCGGCGAGCTCTCACTTACACACCCACACTCACTCTCTCCGTCTCTCTCTCTCGCCGTCCCTTTTTCTCCACCTCGCTGCCTCTCATTCCCTCTCCAGCGAGCTTTCGCAATTGCCTTCGATGAAAGCACGACCTCGCACTCTTTGCCTCCGTCGATGCAGACGCCACTTGCTCGCCTTAGTCTTTGACGATTTCTAAGCCCTACCCTTCCTTTCCTACTACCTCCACCCTCTGGAATGAGTAATGTTCGATTGCTCCCTCTTTCTGCTCTCATTGGCAGGCCCTTGGAGTCACCTACCATAAGCGTCATTTAAATTCGAAGTCTGGATGTCAACCAGTTTGACATAGTAAATATCAACTCTTCCTTTTGGTTTATATTACAAATCAAATGAGTTTCGTTTGGTAATGTAGGATTTGTTTCGAAAATCGCGCTGAAAAATGAAGATTGTGCATGTGTCGAATGTGGTCCCAAGCAGGGATGGGCATTAGCCAATAATTTTATTGGGGGGCAAAATGCATACCAATAATTTTTCGATCCAATAAAATTATTGGCGGCCTAAATTTATTGGCTAATTCCCATGCAAGATACTTGCAAAAGTAGTGGTAAAAAGAGTCAAGGGCAGTTTTTCGATGGGGAGTCGATCTTGGATGTACAGCATCCGACAAAATAGTTGCCACAATCTACAAAATGGCCTCTAAATAAAAAGTAGAATTTTGTACTATGTACACCTGTTATGTACAGCATCCGACAAAATAGTTGTCGCAATCTGCAAAACTGCCGGCGGATAGAAAGTGAAATTTGGTAGGATGTACACTCGGTACGCAAGACTTTTTTAAGGGGAAGCACAGAAGGAAAGCCTCCCCTAAAATAGAGCTCTTCGAAAGTCACCATACCGGGCGTACATGCTATCAAATTTGACTTTTTGTTCGGCGGCTATTTTGCAGACTGTGACAACTATTTTGTCGGGTGTTGTACATGACGTTTTAAAAGCACAATTTTAGGGGAGGCTCGCATCTTTTCGCACCCCCTAAAAGTCTTGCATACCACAAGTATATGATATTCAATCTCACTTTCGTCCATTGAGAATTTTGCTGATTGTGACAACTATTTTGTCAAGTGCTGTACGTTGTACTAAGTTGCGAATAGCTGTGCCCACCGAACTTTGGGTATTTTGCGAGGAATGTTCTAATAAACTTATTTTTATCTCGTTGTTTCGCAGAGTTTGAATCTTTCTTTCATCCCTACAGTAATATGTAATGTAAAGTCTGGCTAGGTTGCAAAGGATTAACAGAAAAAGAATCACAGACATTACAGAGTTTCTCTGAAATGTACTTTTCGAACTTACATTCCTGGACTCGACAACTCACTGATCTGGTTAATAATGTATTCGCTGGAAAAGGCTGAAGGGCGGCGAGGGTTAGTAATGGCGAAGGTTGGAGGGTGCGCGTCGATGTTAATCATCCTTTTAGCGCGTGTCGCAGCTGGCGCTTGCCTGTAATCGAAGGGCTGAAATCTTTCGGTGCCGCGGTGCTGGTAACTACGATGTCGAAGCTAATGTCTGGTCTGTCTGGCGGTGCTCGCCACTCGATCGACTATTAATTATCAGGCGGCGAGGGCACCTCGATAGAATGTCGCTCGGAGTAATTATCGAAGTCTCGGAAGGGCTCGCCACCGAATTCTCCGGCGGCGCTGCGACCTCCTCTCTCGATTTACTCTTTGCCGCAGTCTTGCGTGGAAGCGTGACGAAGAGAGTGAGTGAGTGGGTGTTGGAGAGAGCGAGAGAGAGTCTTGGACAGGATATAGAGAGGAGGGAAAAAGTAACTTTGACGCCCGGCGAGTGGAATGCTTTGAGCCGTCGCGTCGTCAGTTGGCCAACTTATCGTGGCGAGGTGACTTCACCACGGCGAGAGGAACGCTTTGACGCCTCGATCGCCCGCCGCCCAAAGGCCACTATTTGCCAGCGATGGAGTATCGCCCTCGCTGCGCCCTTAATATCCCACCGAGCGACTTACATCGACACCCTGTCAGCACATACTTCTCACAGGAAATACTGTTTCGTCCACATTTCTTACTCTCCTCGTATCAAAAGTCTCACATCTTCTCTCCAACTGTTCTTACAAATTTCATCTCCTATTTCGAGAGCGTCGTTTTTCTAGATTTGAAACGACGCATAGTCGTCCAGCGAGCCTCGAAACCGCGCCGTAAATAGAAAACTTCTTCATAAGCTGTTATTCGATGCTACTTTTACTCCATTGAAATTTCGTTAGAGGAAAGATCGAATGACAGTCTTATTCGAGATCCGTTTGCCAAAGGAATCTGAGATTCTGGTATATGCATATTCAAGAGTGCAATTTTATGTCAGAGTGCAAGGCAATTCGACCATTTTGTTCCAGCGAGCATCGAAACCGCGCCATAAATAGAAAACTTCTTCATAGGCTGTTTTCTGTTTGATTACTTAAATCAATTGGTATGAAATGATAAAAGTAAGGACAATTCGAGGAGTACCTTTCGTTTTATTGAAAAATATTCTCTGGCAAATGAAAGACAGTTGAAGATAGTTCTAAGCTCATTCATGCCAGATTTGTTTCAAAATCATACTGCGTACTGTGCCCTTTTACTGACCACCAATCAAAAATGTACAAGTATCTGCAATTCTTATTATTATAGCCTTCAAATCTGTACTTTTACTTGTTAGACAATGTAAGTTAGAAGGCGAGGTTCAGTGGGACTTTTTTTAGAACTCTAAAACAAATTTGATATGAAAATGCACAGTTCCAATTTCCAAGTCCTAACTTTCACTAATTCTGTAAGAGTAAGACTGCAAGGAATTGATCAAACAAAAGTGATTTCGGGTGCGTTGGACATTCTTCTTTTAAGAGAAAATTATGCAAGAAAATATTGTGGGACTTGAAATATCTTTGTGCGACGGAGTAATAATCGTATTTTTAAGTAATTTCATCTCCTAGCAACGCTTAAAGTGGAGTTTCCATTTTACTATTTCGCGATGTGTGAAAAATAGAGTGGCGAGGGCAGCGAGAGCCAATCGATGGCTTTATGCAGCCCTTGAGGGCTGTTATGTCAGACGGACAGAACAGCATCTGGCGAGATGTTTCTCCAAGACGTTGCCGATGTAGTTACCGCCCCCTTGGTGGGCATTTAGTCTGCAGGTGGCAGAGAGCGAACGGGTTAAAGCCTAGTAGGTTTCCTCTGCTATCGGACAAGTCGACCATGAAATCAAGTCCACGGTGGAGCTTTGCCCACGCTCGAACCAAAACCGGACACACAATCAGCCCTTCCTGAAGATATCAATTCTCTGCCCAATTGTCTTTCCACTATTATTAATCCAATTCCTCACCAAAAGCACCGCAATATGGAACTGAAGAAAATATATTTCGTACTCATAATAAAACGAAACTATGTAAGAGTAATATTTAACATATTCAAGCATTGAAAAACATTCCTTGATGAAGGTAAGACGGGAGATATAAGCGAAACAATAGAGAAGTCGTAGCACTGTGATTTTTAATTTAAATAGCAGGAAAATGGCAGGTCCTCGTAGAAACAGAAAATTCACAGGAAGGTAATTAATTCTAGAGGAGTCCTCCACTCATTCCGCCGTAAGAAAAGGCAGCTGGGTTGCGGATGCTGGGATGAGCAGGGGACAAAATAATTTCGCGACTTTAGCATTGGTCGGAAATGTTTAGGTGGTCGTTAAGCAAACTTGAAGGCAATGGGACAACTTTCTTGGAGAACTGCATGGAATTCCTTTCGCCGACGAGTATTTCTGCCTGGCGGCGGCGGCGGCGGTGGCGGCGGCTCCGCGGATTTCTTGGAGATTGTGCTCCATCTCACCGCCATTCCTTCTGCTCCTTCGTTTTCTCCGAGGCATCTCGTATTGTTCTATGACGATGCATTGCATTCCAGCATGCAGCGATTTATATCCGCGGAAGCACGCCGCGTGATATATAAGTGGGGAAGAATTTACGGTTGTCTGTGTTGTCGGCTATTGGGGATATAAAAGTGAACAGGATCCCATGATCGCTCCAACATACAACGAAAGTAGGAGGCGGCGAAATTCTCCTCGCCAAGTTGGATTTATTAGAGTCGCATTGTTCTTACATTCCTCGATAATGGCAGTCAGAAATGTGCAATTCAAGTATGAAGAATACTTCCTGGATCTTCCATTCTCAAATCAAAGTTAGACTTTCAGTGTCTCTTTTAAAGAATATAATAAATAATGATAAAGTAGTGTAAATTCTCCTCGCCAAGTTGGATTTATTCTAGTCGCATTGTTCTTACATTCCTCGATAATGGCAGTCAGAAATGTGCAATTACAGTATGAAGAATATTTCTTGGAACTTCCATTTTCAAATCAAAGTTAGACTTTCAATGTCTCTTTTAAAGAATATTTTTTTATTTTATTTTCTATAAAATTAAGCATTTTATATAGAAACAAAACGAAACTGGGATAGGTATGCGAAAAAACGCTACGTAGTGCAGTAGATAATCCTATGAAGAAGATCCTATGAAATTTTCAGCTTAATTCGTTCAATAATGAATTAGTTATGCTGCTTACCGCACCCACACACAGTGTTTCAAGAAAAACGTGTTTGAAATCTTGGGTGTATTTAGCAAATATCTTTCGTATCCTTTTACGCAATACATCAGAAACTTTCAAAATTCGTTATACTTACATATAATAAAATCGCCAATTCCTGCGCCATACACCATTATTAACACAATTTTTTAGGGAAAATTTGATATTTTTCAGCCATTTACTTGCATGTGGTACCTTAAGAGAAAGAGTTTTAAAGAGTTTCAATAAAGAGGCGAACTGTAACAAACGGATTTCTTGGGCGGCCATCATCCCGTGAACCCCACAGTATGGCTTGTGTATAAAACTATGAGAGATTAATACAGTTGATTAGTTGTTGAGGTGGTGGATAGGTGTCGATTTGACGCGATCACTGAATAAAGCGAAGGGTGCGTAGAGTACGTATGGAGGCATTAGGGACACGCGAGGCCATTTACTAGCCGGAAGATAATTAGGCAGCTGTGCTAAACGGCGATCCATTGCCTTGTCTGGAGGAAGTGACCCATGAAACCGTGCGTCGTCGGTCCCTTCCGTGGCCGATGACGACAGCAGCTCCACCAGCACGGAATGAAAGCGCTGGCTGGCCAGCGAGGGTCACCGCTCACTCGCAAGCCCACTCTCATATTAGCAGTAGCAATATCCCAGGCCTATTTCCCCCGGAAATTCTCCGATTATTTTCACACCCTTATATCGAATATCCCCCCTAATTTATTAGCCCTAAATTGCCCAAAGCTTCTCTGGCCAAGTAATATCACTTTCACTAAGGAAAGATAAGTGAAATAATCATTTTGAAGATGAGTTCATCCGAAAAGGGAGATTGAAAATGATAAACTGATAGTAAAATAGATGAAGTTCAGACCTTTTCAAAATCACGTTTTATTAATATATATTCTTCTTTAAAAATTGAATTTCTGGTATAAAATTGCAATTTAGAATTTTGTGAGATTAAACCAGAGATGGATATATCACATTTGTTGTATAATTAACAGAACGTAGTTGACAATGACTGATTTTATGTCCGATAACAGACGCAAGGAATAGAAACACAAACCATTACAAGGAAACAGCAAACAGCATTTATTGTGTAATCTGTATGAGAGAGAGTACATAATGCGTGAATGAAACGTGTTCACAATAGATTCGTGATTACCTCGTCACTATTACTATTATTGTACTTGCATAAGCTTAAAGCAAGAATAGACGTACTATATTCATTGAATGCTAATAGCATGTTCGATCCCTTTTCGTTACGAGCGAATTCGAAACTTCAACAGTTCCTCCAAGAGAAGCTGATTAACATTCAAGCATGGCTAATTCACAACTTAACATCAACACATTGCACTCCATGCAATCGTAGAATACTATTCAATTTTTATCAATAAATAAACTTTCAATTAAATCAAACAAAAACTTTGTAGAATAATTGGTCAGCGGAATACAACGTTAACACTAGGTTTAGGGACATTTCTGTACACCTGTCTTTATGGACTCTTATCTTCATTAAAAAAACTATTTAATTTAAAGACAATTACAATCTTGACAGACCTAATGCAAGTTATTTAAATCTGTCAGGATTGCATAAATAATTGTCAGTATAAATTGGGAGGAAAATGAATAAGCATTGTAATTTTATTCGTACAGTCTGAAATGAACCAAGTGTTAATTATCGCATACTCATTTCCAGGATTGAGTCAACACGCGCAATAGAATAATAAATCGGCAGAGTTCTCGAATAATAAGGGCTGTTATTTATTGGCCGGGTTAGAAGTGGGTGGGAAAGGAGAGGGCGCAGGGGAGTAAACTAGGAGACGACGAGCTGACCGGGTAAAGGTAAGTGGAGCGAAAGACAGGTTCCAGGAGGGTTTACAGAAGAGCGCAGCCCACCGCAGTGTGGTAGCTTTTTCTTGGCAGCGGCGAGGCCGATTCTCCGACACTCCCTCCGCCGGGGAAAAGTCACGTTCGACGCTTATAGCAAGTGGCACTTGTTCGAAACAATCACGAACTCACGGAGGAGCGTGGACCGGCCACGGCGGCGTACTGCGAGCCGTGTCGTGTTAGCCGGAGCTTTGCCACGAATATAGAGCCGAGCTTCGAAAGCAATCACTCTGAAGGGCAGTCCTCGTCCTCGCGCCAACTAACTGCTCGACGCATTGACGGATCGAGCGAACGCCTACACCGAGATAACGAGCTCTAGTGAGCTCGAACGATTGCGTTAATTGCACAAGTAAAATCATCCTCCGCCCGTCCCACCCGTTCCAACCCTCGTCGTTTGTTTGCTTACACGCGAAAGACCGGCTGAGCGTGCCAATCCCACTCTCCCATTTCCACTTTGTTGACCATTTCAGCCGACCCTTGCTTCGTTCTCTGTTTAACTATGGCGAATCCAATGGAAGAATTCTTTCATTAAGATATTCGATGAAACTCGCAGGTTTCGTGAGAGTTACACTGCGCGGAATTCAGGAAATGTTTCACTGTGGTAATCGTTGCTATGTGTAGAGTGGCGATTTCATCGTTTTGAGGAACTGTATGTTAACACTAGGTTTACGACACCCGTCATTTTGACGGCTTTCGGACTTCGCTAGCAAAATTACAAAGCTCATTCAATTTTCTTCCAATTTATACTGACAATTATTTATGCAATCTTGACAGATTTAATTAACTTATATCATACTTGTTAGGATTGTGATTCTCTTTAAAATAAATGAATAGTATTGTTTAATGAAAATAAGTGGCCATAAAGAGAGGTATACAGAAATGTTCGTAAACCTAGTATTAATTGTCTGGAGAAGTCTTCACCCTTTCGGCGGCGTCTTAATTTTGCGATATTGAAACATATTTATATCAATGCCAATTACTTTAATGAATGTACTATGAAGAAATGGTTATGATTTTAAAACGTTGAGCGCCAAACCTGTTTTGTCCTTCTTTCTATGTGATCCGCGAGATAAGATTCCGTCGAAATCGGCTTTCGGTCGAGGATTAGTTCGAAATGTTTTTTAAATACGCTAAATGCATATGAATAGTTTAGTTTTAATTACGCTCGATATTTCTATGAACGACGCAAAACACTGCGGCTTACGCTGCCGTGCTGTGCATCCACTCTTGTGGAAAACTTCTCCGTCCAATTCCTCCGTATCGAAAGGGTTAAAGAGTGGTGATAAAGAGAACTGACGATAGGAAAGCAGGAATATCAAACATCAGGGTGGAATGAGTAATGCGTTTGTCCATGCGCTTTTCGACATCATTGATCTCACTGAAAGCTCTTTTCTTTCGAGCACTCGTTCTCGACTCTAAGAAGATTACTGCGAGACTGTGTCATTACACGTGTTGGTGTATTCACGGCTCGATCGTCAGTCAGATTACATGGATGCGCGCTATTGGTAGATTGGAAAAAATAGCGCTGAAAACCCGACAAGAAATCAATAGCATACGTTGGGAAAAAATTTATGGGAACTCGGCTGGAGGAATTTAAAATTTGTATAGGAAAAATGCTTTGACGCTCGCGTACGTGGGGCAGATCGACGCGACGGGAATTGAAAAATGCGCGCGGCGAACACAGCGCGTGAAATTGGAGTAAAATTTTGTACGCCCCGGTAATTGGAGCTGAATGCATCGTGAAAGTGACGTGGCCGCGGCAAAAGGATCGGGAATTTCGGCCCGGCCAATCGATAAACAGATAAGTAACAAGGGAATTTTCACTTCGCTCGTCCAATTGCGCCCGGCAATTTGGCAAACTTTGGAAAATAGCATAGCCGAACAAAGGATGAATCGGCCGGCACTGTTGCTACTTGCCGCAAACTTTTCCGCCAAGTTTACGAATCTTTGAGAAGTTGCTGCTGAACCCTCGCGATGAGTGACGAACGCTTTCGAATTGAGAACAGTAATCTCTCGACAAATTGAACTTAATGAAGCTTCGAAACTAGGCTATCCTAGACGTTTCCAGTTTCGAATTGCTATTTTCACCGGAATACATCTCTCCTATTGCTCGCGAATACCAAGATACCGATACCTGGAAAGCAACACACAAAACTCGAAAATTCAAGCCCGAAACATTTCAACGTTTTCCCTTGGAAATGTTTTGGAATGCCGGGCCACTGAAAACCGACACAATCCACGCATATAAATAAATATCGTGCACTTCTATTTCGTGGAAACTTTACACTTGTTTCCCCAACAAGGGTTTACCTTTATTTCCCGAAAACTTTATCTCCTGGTATTTCTATGTTTCCTGCGCTATTCAATGTTAACCTAAAATAATATAGAATGAAAATGTTGGTAATTTATGAAAAACATACTAGCCAGTTGCGAGGTTGAGGAAAACAAATTTCGACGCGCATTTTCGGGAAACGGTTTTGACACGAGAGAGGAGATTAGATTAAGTGGTGGGTGGCGAACCGAGGCCGTTTTAATTTCCTGGCGGGATCGCGTTTAATCCGAGCGGCGGCCAATTGTTTTGCCATCAAAGCGCGGTGACTAGCTGCCGCTCAAAATCGTAGCGTGAGAACGCGCGCGCGCCTTCGCGCAGCCCAGCCAATTTCTATTTGGCGTTATTCGCAGTTTCCAGATTGTCAAGTGCAACCGAGCCAATCGAGCGTGGAGGGCCGATAACCGCAGAAACGGAGTACTGCGGTTGGACACGAGAGGCGTCTTCAAAATTCGGCCAAAAACCGCCCGGATATCGTTTCAGCCGCATGCTGCTCTCCCACCGGAACATTTTCAGCCCGCAAACTATTATTGGTTTAATTGCTTTTCTTGTTTAGTGGTAGATCCGCCAATTTCCCCCACTCATTTGTCAAGTTTACGTCCTCTTCTCGATCTGTTTAACTAGAGTTTCATAAGTCTAACGAATAACCGTGGTTTCCCGCTATTAAATAGCCGATTAGAAAATCGATGGAAAGCTTCTCATTTGCAAATTCATTTTATATTAACGCTTTATTATTGTGGGATCAAGATTTTGCTAGGATCAATACAATTTCGTTATAGCGCGAATTGGGTTAATTGCTTTTCTTGTTTAGTGGTAGATCCGCCAATTTCCCCCACTCATTTGTCAAGTTTACGTCCTCTTCTCGATCTGTTTAACTAGAGTTTCATAAGTCTAAAGTAGAACCGCGGTTTCCCGCTATTAAATAGCCGATTAGAAAATCGATGGAAAGCTTCTCATTTGCAAATTCATTTTATATTATGTAATATTATTGTGGGATCAAGATTTTGCTAGGATCAATACAACTTCGTTATTCATTATTAATCAATAATCGAACAATTATCGAATTGGTTGAAAACATTTGGAAACACCAATGCATACATACATGTCTTGACTGAGTTAGATTGACCTCGATCTGTAACTGCGAGTGCTTCTCGCATTTGCAAGCTCTTGCTTACGTGTGGGGTAGTCTTTTGTCGCAAAATACGCAACACACACACACTCGCATCCATTCCACTTGGCGTTGTTTTTTTAAACGCCTTGCCATCATCGAACAGTTATATATTTTTTACATAGTTTTTAAAGAAAACTATAATAATCACAGCGTGAATCATCCAATTAATTGAATTGCGGGAATCAATTTATGCGAAAATTATTCATTTATCTTCAGTAAACAAAAAGTTGGAAAGAGCTGCGAGCAGGTCTTCGTCTCTCGTAATAACAGGAGACACCAGCTCGAGCTTCGGAGAACGGAATCGTAAACAGTTTTCGGTCGACTTCGAAGGTGAACAGTGCTCTTCGACATTTCTGCCGTTTCATTCCGATGGGATTCAACGGTCCATTTTTCCCATCCTGACTTTTCTGAAGTTACTGACAGTGATCGTGCAGTGTAACAGTGCGTGCTTCTTACTTCCTTGCTTTTCCACTTTTTTACCCTTCGCTCGCTTGATACATTTCTCGAATTTCGCAAGAAACGATACTTTTGAAAGTTCTGTAGGGAATACTACGATTTCTATGACGCCGCGATGTGAACAGTGTTTTTATAGGAAAAAGTTGCGAGGATTACAAAAACAATATTTTAAAAATTCCTGCACTCCCCATTTACCAAGTATGAGTGGGTCAAATCTGTTCTATGTATACAGCTATTCTTGATGCTACTCTCGAGTGAGCTGTGTTATGTCTGGAAGTCGGTTAGGAGTGAACTTTAACCCTTTAACCCTTTAACCCAGTCGCTGCACTGCGTATATTTAAATTAGAGGGCATTATTAAATGCAAGGCATTTACGCCTTTATGTATATTTACGCCTTTCGTATATATTGAAAGACTTGCGAGGGCGCATATAATACGCCTTTCATAGTGAAAGGGTTAAAGCACAAATACATTCGGACTCAGTTTGTTATTAGCTGTGGAGGGGGGCACTTACAGATGTCACTTGAAAAAAGTAGAAAGCACAACTTTCCTTAACACTGTTCAAATAACGGCGTCGCAAAAATCGTAACTGTATAGTACAAATTTTACTCATTCGTACTTAGTACATGGTGGGTCCTGGAATTTTTAAAATATTTTTTATAAACCTCGCAGCTTTTTATTATCAGAACACTATTCAAATCGCGGCGTTACAAAAATCGTAACTGTATAGTATAGATTTGACTTATTCGTACTTTGTATATGAGAGGTCCTTAAATTTTTAAAATATTTTTTTCGTAATCCTCCTAACTTTTTGATATAAGAAATCGTACTCTTTCCGTTCTTTAACCGAACTACGAGGAATGACACTAGTGGAATCGAATTTTCATGGAGTCTCGAGAAAAAAGCGGTATCAGTGTTCATTTGCATTGAATGAATTCATTGGACGAGTAATTGGAGTAAGACTAGGGTCTCGTTTTATCGGCAACCTCCTGCAATTAAAGCGCTCGGCCTCCTACGTATAATTAATCGCTGAGATTCGTGTCCCGCGGCCATCGTCCTCCTCTCGCACGAGAGGAACGTCTTATCGCGCGCCTTTGTGCACTTTTTAAAGAATTAAGAGGCCACTTTCTTGATTGCTCGCGCGGTTAAGATGAGAGTTAAAGTCTCGCGTATCAAACACTGATAATATGTTTCGTTCTACTTAAAGATTCCATTCGATTTCAAGCAGATGATGAATCTTTATTAACAATAACTTGTTCGACAACATTTTCTTTCACTCTCAACGCAATCGAATTCAATCTCTCGTTCAATTTCACCTGCACAGAAATTCGAGAGTATTCGGTGCAACTGTCGATGTATAACAATACTATATTCTCCGCTGGCGAAAGAACTCATTATCTAAAAAGCATCGATTGCACATCTTTTATTCTATATTGCGGGACGAGTGGCGGCGAAGGGGAAGGGGGGAAGGAGGGGGCCAATGGAAATGAGTGCACGGAAAATTGGATCTTTCTCGTAGGAATTGAAAATAAAATTCATCCCAATGTCGATGAAAGCGAGTGGGAGAAATGGGGACGGAACTTCTCCCGCTATTTAACCTTTTGATTAAAAAGAATAATCAGTGTTTCCGTGGTCTTGATAAATCTCCTCAGCCAGCAAAGGAAATGCAAATAATGTTAATGCGAGTTACATAGTAATCCTTAATCGAGCAGCTAATTATTTCTTCTGCCAGGTGATTGTTCCACGTGCACGATTTTATCATAGTTAACGTCGGGTAATCTGCGAATTGAAGGAAATCATTCGATTAGCTTTCAGCAAAATTCCAATGAATTATCCCGAGTCAAATTTCGATTTATCCACATAGAGTTTTCAAAGTTCTTACACATATTTTTGTAGGAAATGTATTATTTTAGTACTTAGATTATTTTAAAAGTTCCTGTTTTAAATTCGATTTAGTTGAGAGTGGATTTATTTAAGAGAATTAAAGATAACGCTCGAATGTTCCTATGGGTCGCATTAAGAAGTTTACGCGGCTGAAATTGAGGCTAAATTTGTTTTAGGGTAAGCCAAAGTCCAATAGTGTTTCCGTTCGAATCGATGGAAAGTTCGCTCCATAACTAAATTGCTAGGCAGCGAGTTTACCGGATAACTAATGCTCAACAAGCTGTTGGAAAGTTAGGGGGTGTAGGCATGCAATTGTATTTATTCGAAAGGCCATCTCTCGCAGGTGCACGACGATAGATTAAGGGTGAACACGTGCACCCTTCGCGCTCAAGCCTTCACTTATGCAAATGAAAGCAACGCGACTTTAACCCGACCGATCTCATTTTAAATGAAGAAAACTTTCGGCATCCGCTCTCTATCGTATTTACATACCTCTCAAAATTGCACGAGTAATTTACTCCAGCCTGCTTACTAATTCTAAGCAACTGCGTCCTCGCATTTATGCACTCGCTCTCTAATTAGCATGATCTCGCTGTCGAGAAATTAACGAAGGATTTTCCGTGGAGAGGAGCAAACAGTCGGCATTAGAGTTACTAACCAAAAGCTGTGCTACTAGAAACTACTACAAGTAGCACACTAGTTCCAAGTCTCGTCGGTAAAAAGAAGCAGGAGTGGAAAATTACTGTGAAAAGCCAATAAAAACAATCCCATTCGAGTAATAACGGGGCATGAAATATCAATGTTACAACATCGCAATAACATGGCTTTGAAACACGTTAACAGTGAAGATAACATTTAATAATGCGCGAGCAATTACTTTAGAGTTTCGATGATTTACATAGAGTTTGTTTGGATGGGCGACCGCAACCTAATTCCCCAGCAATCAGTGCGATACAAAGCAGCAGTGATCGGTTAAAGTTCATTAAAGGCCAACTTTCGCGCAGAGCTTCATGATTGTTTGAAAGCGGCGGCGCGGCGGGAGGATTCGCGCGGCGAGTGGTCTCATTGATATCAATAATGCATCAGCGTATTTGCAATCGAAATACAGGAGTGCGGTGTATATTTCATTATACAGGGGATTTGATGCTTAACGCGCGCACTATACCTCCCATTATTACCGAACGACCATCGAGGACTCGATCTCATTATAAATCCTCGCTGAGATTTTAAAGCGATTAATCGAAACCGCTCTCGCTCGACCCACCTGAAGCTCAATACACACGCGGACTAATAAACATTTTACGCCTCGCTAAATAATACACCGTAAAAGGATGCGCGCGGTTAAGAAACTGATAATATGTTTCTACTTAAAGATTCTATTCGATTTCAAGTAGATGATAAATCTTTATTAACAATAACTTGTTCGACAACATTTTCTTTCATTCTCAACGCAGTCGAGTTCAATCTCTCGTTCAATTTCACTTGTACAGAAATTCGAGAGTATTCGGTGCAACTGTCGATGTATAACAATACTATATTCTCCGTTGGCGAAAGAACTCATTATCTAAAAAGCATTGATTGTACATCTTTTATTCTATAGAGCGACCATCGGGGACACGATCTCATTATAAATTCTCGCTGAGATTTTAAAGCGATTAATCGAAACAGCTCCCGCTTGACCCACCTGAAGCTCAATGCACACGCGGACTAATAAACATTTTACGCCTCGCTAAATAATACACCGTAAAAGAATGCCGCTGGGAGCTGCTCGGCGAGTTTCGCGGGGAAAGCATTGTTACGAGGAGCTGCGCGTCCGGCTCGGCTTACGAGCAAGGACCGTTAAGTCGAGAACTTTAACTATTAAAAGTGCATTATTAAACCGAATGACCCTGCATTCTGCAGCTCCTATCAACAGCCTCCGCTCGAACATTTTATTTCTCCCCTCGCTGCGAATCCTTCGAGTTGCATTGACTTTCATTACGAAAATCAACATCGCCAGCTGTCTCTAACCGCTTCGAAATGTGTTTCTTAGCGGTGGAAAGTGATTCTTAATTAAAGCGAGGTTTAATAGAAAGAAATCCAGTTGGGTTTCTTTTGGATTTGATGTTCGAGTCTATCACTTTTTTCAGGTTGAAATTAATGCTCGTGTTTTATAGCCGCGGTAGTGCAAAGTGGGTAGTATACTTGTACTATTTTCAGGTTTAGTGTCCATTCACGTGTTGCTACTTGATACTTTGACGTACGCTTGGTTAGGTCGGTTTAAGCGTACTTTGTATTCATATAAGTTGATTGTAAGTTTTTAGTACGCCTTTTCATTGGCCGAAGAAAGCTTTATAGCTAACCCATTTGCATCATGTGGAAATATAGAAAAACACTAGATATTTTGTTTTCCGATTAGAGTAACTAGAAAATTTGGGCGTATATGTTGTAGGGGGATGTTGGGAGGATTGAATAATTGGAGAAACGACTATATAAGGCACGGCAATTTATTTAAGTGTATGCTCTCTTGCACTGCCTGTGTTCGACTGACTTTTTATCGGCGAGAGATACGTCGACGGTGTTTCTTCGGTTTTGACCGGCTCGACCGTTGCCGTCGTAGCCACAACAGGTCGTCGGCCGCTCAGAACGCCGTCAAGAACGCATATATGTGGACAAAATTTCGTTTTTGCACCGCCTTACAATTTGCGCTCCGGTGATAGTGAGCAGGAAAATTGCACGATCCTCTAATCGTTTTCTTTTACGCGTGGAAAAAAATCCCACCCTGAAATAAATACTTACTTTAAACTATATGACGTGACGCGAAGATGGGAAACGTGCGAGAACAAAGATGCACGCACTATCCGCATTATCTTTTTTAGGCTGAAAATTGTGGTGACTCCTAGCAAATTGTAGCGGTACTACTTAGTTAACTTTATTGATCTCGGGAACGAGACACGACGCATAATTGAGCGTATATGTGCGTTTATAATGCAAATGGGTTAAAGAAACACATTATTCTTTATATATTCTGCGTTTAGTATTTTTGGTGGAGCATCATAAATCGATGATTATAACTAACACCTTACGATAAGAATGAAATGCTTGTATTTCAGTGAAATGATGTTAAATCGGAAAGGATTAACTTGTCGACATTGAAAAGCAAGTGGAAGGGAGGATTAGTTGCTCGACGCATGTTGCAGCGCGCCCTCGTCGCATTCTTAACCGCGAATTCGATAACAGTTCAATGCTAATTGAAGCAGTCGCTTTTTAATCGGATTACTTCAGTTCCCTCGAGAGCATCGTAACCACACGCGCGCGCATTGTGTTTCCTGTGGAAAAGGGATTTACATTGAGTATTGGAAATGGTATTTCGCAAAAGTTGGTGCGCCGCACCGCCGTTCGCAATTTAACTTTAATTTCCCAGTAATGCTGAAATTTCTGTCGGGAAAGTGAATATCGGCCGAGTGTCGCATCGAATTGAAACGCATCGAATCATTGCGAGACGCTTGGAACGAAGGGTTCGCTCGGCGCGCGGTGGGAAAACGGAGCTATCCACCCAGAATATTGCCGGATTAAATGAAACTGAAATGCACACCAGCGTGCAACATCACATTGCCGATCAGGCTTCTCCCGTTGGTGCTCTTTGAAGTTTTAATTGACAGGAGAATGTAATAAGCGTCGTTTATGAGGCCGAGCAATGCGGCGATGATGCACACCTCTGTGATATTGCGCAATTAATGCACAGCAGGGTAAACTGGCTGACCGGTGCTTTAATAACGTTGCCTTGAAATTTGACATCTTCTTAATCGATGGAATGAAGAAGCTATCGCATCGAAAACTAGCATGTGTTTCTTAACCCTTTCACTACGGCGAAATGTAAGGAAGAATGCTCATTTCAACTGACGAGATTTTAGCTGTGATAAATGCAATCTTAACGGATTTTTAGAGCGCCAATAGGCGCTTTCAGTGAGGTTGGTGCCAAAAATGAAAATAATAAGATCCGATTAAAATTTGCAGAGAATGATAGTCACTGCATCTGTCTCCAACATTTCAATTTGTTTGTTTGTATAGTTTTCGAGTAATCAGGGTCCAAAAATCCATTCTTACACATGAAATATGTGATACAATAATGAATAAATAAAATAATATTTCACTTCGTACATGAGAGATTTACGAATTATCAGGCTAAGTTTCAAGAGCAGAGCAGAGAATGAAAAAGAAATCGTTTCATTTGTAGAAATAACATGATAAATAGAATAGAACTAAAAGTAATTTATAAAAGTAGATGTCACATAATTTAAGGTTAAACAAGCTTAATTGCAAATTGAATTCTCCTACTCAAAATTGCTTTTATTATAATATGAAAAAGTTTGTGAAAATTCTGCGGCAGTACTCACGCGTTCCCCTCTAAGTAAGCCCTCCATCAAATGACCAAGCTCCTTAAGTCATTTTAATTTGTAATGCTAGTTATAAAGTACAACACCACGCGTACTTTCAAGAACATATTCAATAAAGCATTGTGTTCCACAAGGATATTGTATATATCATGAAATTATTACAATATAAAATGCATTGCATTCAAAGAAATACTTTCAGACGCGTAATAATGCGCTCGCAAATTGACAAAGAGCCACGCGCAGTTATTAGTGCGTGAAGTACTCGTTTACCGTTTGCAAAGGTAAATGTGGCACTTTCTAGAAAGAGAATGGACGGTTCTCAAGAGTGGCATCCTTCTGGGCCAAGTATGAATTGCATTTTTTCGAATGCAGAAACAGGTTCGCAACTCTGTTTTCCGCGCGAACTTACTACAAACTGGCAGCCCGTTTTCTTGAGTGCTGCGAAAAGAAATCTGAGCGAAGGAGCTTTGTAAACTTCTTTTGGAGCACGGCGATGAAATAGGCAGAACGAGGCGCGGAGTTGAAGCAGATCGAATGTACTTATCTAGAAAGCAGTCGCGGCTCTGTTGCGTAATTATTCCCCTTGTAATGAACTCGGCGAGTTTCGAAATTCAGGCCAGTGCAGTCTTTATTCATAAATCCCGGAGCTTTGTACGGCAGTCTTACGATGCTCATTAGAGTCCCGCGGGAAAATCAAGCAAGCGCGCAACATTTTACTTTGCTTGCCGGCCTTCGGTAAATGCTCTTTTCCTCCCGAGAGAAGAAGAAAAGTAACTTTGTTAGTTGCTTCCGCGATAGCATCGAAAGTTCCTTTCGCGATTGCGTGAAAACGCACGTCGTCCTTCGGAAAAAGGGGGACTTGCGTCGAACTGAATCCGCAGTCAAACTTCAAAAGGCTGAGAAGGTCGACAAGCTCCGCCGCTGCTGGTTGGTTTCGAGGATCGACTTTTCACCCTCGCGTGCACGAAACTCTGTCGAAACAGCTAGCGGAGCCCCACTTTGCAGCCAAATGCTTTTTCCGAGCCGCCTATTCCTCCGCGCTGAATAAAGGGAAGAGAGAGAGGAAGAGAGAGAGGGTCTCGCGCGCGTTTTGTCACCCCATTGCGCCTCTGGGTATCGCTAGTTTCCGCGCGTGTAGCACCGTCGCACCTGAGCGTCACCGATTTCGCGAAATTCCTTGAAATCTTTCTCTTATTCCCCCGGCACTCCATAACAGAGAAAATCCACGATACATTGTCACGCCTGATGCTTTGCCCTCCGGCTAAACCTACCGGAAAATCATTCCATGTTTCGAAAGAAGTCTATTAGTTCGATTAGACCAAATTTTTGAAATTATAGATTCTAATGGAATTGTACACGATTCTTGCGACGTTTCGTACAAATTTTGTAGCGAACACAAATATTACGAGTTACACTCGTGGAATGAAAATTGAGCGAACATTGTTGCATTGTTTTTTTTTAGAAATTTGGGGGATTGGGTATTGCAACAGTTCTTAACCCTTTTAGTGCCGAACGACGATATATCGAACATTTGCGATAAGTATTCTCTGTTTCAAAATAAATTTATAAAGCGTCCTATATAGTTTAATTTCGTTGCAACACAATTGAGAAAATTGTTTATGGATTTAAATATTGCTCGTAAAAGAGAAATTCATTTTTATGTTTTTCATAATGTGCGATTTTTTTGGTTGCACTAAAAAGGTTTAAGCATCACTCTGACCTGTTTTCCCAGATTTCGTCGAACTAAATGTAACGGCAAAGGGTTAATATATAGCTTCGCTTAAATTCATTTTCGTGTGAGATATTTATTACTGTTTTCTAGCCACGTGTTGTTCCATTTAGTGTGCGTGTACGGAACAATGTACTCGGACACGAAATGTAGTTGCTTGTATTTGCAGAGCAAGCATTCCGTAAATTCTAGTATGCATATTGTGTCATACGAATGCAATTTACGTAGCCGGTTCTTGGACATGCGCACGTTACTGACAGGGTAAACAATCATAATTTCCCTCTACAAACTGCCATTCCTCAGGGAATTAGTATTTCAATGCTAGAATTTAATATGCGCACGTACATTTGATCAAGCTTTTTACGAGCTACTCATATTTAAAGATGCGGCTGAAAAGCATGCTCATTTCAACTGGCGAGATTTTAGCTGTTATAAATGCAATCTTAATGGATTTTTAGAGCGCCAATAGGCGCTTTCAGTGTCACAAACACAAAGGAGGTTAAGGAAGTTGGTGCCAAAAATGGAAACAATGAGATAAAATTGCAATTTACAAAGAATGATAGCAATTCAGGGAATGTTTCATTATTGTTTATTTCAAAAGCACAATGTGTTAATCGTTGCTATCTGTAGAATGGCAATTTCATCGTTTTGAAGAACTGCACATTGAAAGTCAGTAGAAGTCTTAAGGAAGTTAGTGCCAAAAATGCAAACAATGGGACAAGATTGAAATTTACAAAGAATGATAGCAATTCAGGGAATGTTTCATTATTGTTTATTTCAAAAGCACAATGTGTTAATCGTTGCTATCTATAGAATGGCAATTTCATCGTTTTGAAGAACTGCACATTGAAAGTCAGTAGAAGTCTTAAGGAGGTTGGTGCCAAAAATGAAAACAATGAGATAGGTTTGAAATTTACAAAGAATGATAGCAATTCAGGGAATGTTTCATTATTGTTTATTTTAAAAACACAATGTGTTAATCGTTGCTATCTGTAGAATGGCAATTTCATCGTTTTGAAGAACTGTACATTGATTGTCTGTAGAAGTCTTAAGGAAGTTGGTGCCGAAAATGAAATCAATGAGACAAGATTGAAATTTACAAAGAATGATAGCAATTCAGGGAATGTTTCATTATTGATATATCAATTGCCCTCTACAAACTGCCATTCCTCAGGGAATTAGTATCTCAATGCTAGAATTTACCACTCGCGCGTACATCTGATCAAGCTTTTTACGAGCCGGTCATATTTAAAGGTAAGGCTGAAAATAGTAGTCGAGGTTAACATGTCAGTGTCGGACTATTAATCGAGCGAATCCCCTACGTTTTCACTTCCACGCGCGCGCCGACAATTTATTTCCGGCCTGTTGTATCTGGTTGGATAGTGACAGCTGACTTGGTTGTAACGCATGCAAGTCAATCCGCTTGTCAACCCTTGGAATATCGAGTCAACGATGTATAACATTCGCGGGCTCTCTGTCTCTCGCTTTCCAGCTGCGCCTCCGTCGAAAGCATTCGTGCAAAATAGGTCGAAAGGTGAGAGGGCGCTGATGCAAAATTATGGAAGGAATAATGATACTGGCGGCGAACCTTGCTAGCAATTAGTCGAGTACTTCGACCGCGGCAACGAGTAGCATTCAAGCTGTTGACGGTGGATTTGTTTTTTCAAGAATTCTGTCAAATTCGATCTGCACGAGGACTGTTTATTTTGAAAGTGCTGTAAGTCCATTTGCAGCCCGTCAATATACATTATTTTTGTCAAATTTGAATGAAACAGATTTATATAATTAAATTCAATATTGATAAATCAGTAGAAACATTGTCATATATCGATAATAAATTATATATGTTCAATTTGACACAATCTGAAGAATATTCTTTGTTCCAAATTCAGAGTAATCTCGTCAAAGTTAGCACTTTTAGCACGTATTTTCTATAAAATAAATATGCTAACAATCCATATTAAATTTTAGTGTTTTATCTACTGATTTGATTGGAAAACGATCCATTAGTAGAATCACTATACAAATATTTACAAAAAACAGGAAAAACGTTCTCTGTTTGATTTAGTAAATAAAAGTGTTTGACGTAGAAAATTTCGAGTGGTTTCTGTGGACTTTCGACGCGATCGTTGCGCCGCCAGTGTGCATGAGTCTGCATACATATAACCGCATATACAAACTTCAATATTTACACAAAGTTCTACTGCTATTTGTCTCATATTATTTGAGGATCGTCGCATACATCGTGCCATAAACTTTTTCATCAAGATAACCTTAAAAATCGCTCTTCGTTACTAGATTTCCAGCAATTAGTTATCGATCAGAGGCGAACAATTTCCAATTTGAAATTCCGAGTATCTCATCTGCCGTGCTTTCACTTCCTGTGGAGGAGCACTCCCGCGAGGACTCGCTCTGACTCCATAGTTGCACTTAAGTGCGAGCTGGAGGTGCGAAAGGATACGCTCGAGCGAATGCGTGCCTCTTCTCTTGACATTCCCAGACTAAATTGGCCCTTCTGTGTAGCGCAGATTGCTACTTTCGAATAGAACCCTCGTCGCGAATAATGTAGTTATACGCGGAGCCTCTTGCTTAACTGTTATGCCTTGAAGTTGGCGAGCAGGAAACACGTATGCTGCATTAGATTCCTTCAGGGGATATGAGATTGTCCTCGTCAGTTTTCGTGCGAATGTGATTCCATACTATCTAGTTGGAATCACTATCAATAATACCTAGTTATGCAGCAATGTATTATTTATCTGCGAATATACATTTGTTCAAATAAGATAGAAGGGAGTTGTTATCAAGGAAAAGTCTCATTTCTACGGAATGAAAATACTTTAACATTCATATTCATAAAAATACGTTATTGACGATTGGGAAAAGGGTAGCATAAAACAGGTGAAATTAAACATATACACGGAACCTGTTGCTTAACTGTTATGTTTTGACGTTGGCTAACAGGAAACACGTATGCTGCATTAGATTCATTAAGGGGATATGAGATTGTTCTTGTCAGTTTTCGTGTGAATGTGATTCTATATCAGTTGAAATCATTTTCATTATCAATCTTAGCTAGTTATGGAACAATATATTATTTATCTACGAATATACATTTGTTCAAATAAGACAGAAAGAGTTTGTTATCAAGGAAAAGTCTCATTTCCACGGAATGAAAATACTTTAACATTCATATTCACAGAAATACGTTATTGACGATTGGGAAAAAAGTAGCATAAAACAGGTGAAATTAAACATATACACGGAACCTGTTGCTTAACTGTTATGTTTTGACGTTGGCTAACAGGAAACACGTATGCTGCATTAGATTCCTTCAGGGGATATGAGATTGTTCTCGTCAGTTTTCGTGTGAATGTCATTCCACCCAAGTTGCAATCACTATCAATAATACCTAGTTATGCAGCAATGTATTAATTATCTACGAATATACATTTGTTCAAATAAGACAGAAAGGAGTTGTTATCAAGGAAAAGTCTCATTTCCACGGAATGAAAATACTTTAACATTCATATTCATAAAAATACGTTATTGACGATTGGGAAAAAGGTAGCATAAAACAGGTGAAATTAAACATATACACGAAACCTGTTGCTTAACTGTTATGTTTTGACGTTGGCTAACAGGAAACACGTATCCTGCATGAGATTCATTAAGGGGATATGAGATTGTTCTTGTCAGTTTTCGTGTGAATGTGATTCTATATCAGTTGAAATCATTTTCATTATCAATCTTAGCTAGTTATGCAACAATGTATTATTTATTTACGAATATACAGCATCCGACAAACTAGTTGTCATGATTTGCAAAACGACCGTCAGACAGAAAATGAAATTTGATAGAATATACACCCGGTGTACAAGACTTTTTTAGGGGGTTGTGAAAGGGTGTTCGTGTACCCTAAAAGGGAACTTTGAAAAATTTCAAAAAACATTCAAAAATTCCATTTCACTTTATATGCGGCAAACGTTTTATAGATTGTAACAATTATTTTACCGGATGCTGTACATTTGTTCGAATAAAACAGAAAAATAGATTATTGTCAAGGAAAAGTTTCATTTCGGCGGAACGATAATACTAAGATTATTCATAGAAATATGTTACTGACCATCGGGGAAAAGGTAGGATAAAACAGGTGAAATGAAAGTTTTATGTCCAGCCAATGGAAATTCCATTATCCCGAGTAAGCGGTTTATTGCAAAGTCGATAAGGAACTACAGAGTAAAGAGATTCGGAAAGGGAATCCGATGGATAAAAAATGGACGCCCGTTTAACCCGAATTCGGGTAGCAATCCATCATCTTCAGCCATCAGTTTCTTTCCCCCTACCTTTCACTCCTTCTATCTCTCTCTTCCTCTCTCTTTCTCTCTCCGAGCTAGCAAAGCGAAAACCATGAAACCCGAAGCGTGTTTTTTTAGCTCGAGAGCTCCCCTTGTTGACCTGGCTGAGGAGGGTCGAAAGACAGAAACAGGTTTAGCTCCTCGGTCTAAAATACAATTTGTCCAATCACGCGGGAGAAGGTAAAGCTGATCCGATTAGTCCTTCAGGCTTCGGGGTAACTCAGCATCCTTGATTACAACTTCCTTAATTTGTGAGCGTCTTGTATCAGTTGTTTCCTGTTCCCTCGAAAATTCCAGGGCAGCCGCTCTACATTTCCGTCGCATAATTAAAGAGGATTTGAAATCGAATTGAAAAATGATAACAAGCTCTAGATTTCTCTTGGGGTGCCCGAGGAATTAACCACGTTTAGTAGAGTGGCCTCAATTAGATTGACTATTTATTCTCGGCCGGCGCAACTCATAATTAAATCAAGTAATCTGACGGACAGGTTGCATCGGAGGGCCAAATTGGAATCGGGCTCGGCCCTTATTTATTCATGGGGTCAAGCATACTAATTTGCCAAGAGGCTGCTATTAATAGAGAAGCATCTCGCGCGGATCCACGGTGGACGAAATGTTTTGAGGTCAGACGGTGACAGTGTGTCCCGTTGGAAGCTGGCAATCTTGGGGAACGCGACGGCTGGAGAAAAATCGTACTGAAAGAATTATGGAAATGAGAGTGCCGCCTTCGTATTCCGAAGTAATCCTGCGTCCCGGCTGGAATTTTAATTACTACTATAATTCCATTTCAACTTTATCGCGGAGCGTGCTGCTTCGCAAGCTTGCAAGCTTGCAAGGTTGCTGCAACCCTCTGCTTTCCACGCTACATTTGTAGCCGAAATGTATTCCCGAGTTTTTCACTTATTTATGAGTATGACGGGCATGAAACTGGGTGGAGGCGAGAAGAAACATACTCGTCAAGCATCGACAATGCCGGCATAACAATTGCTCGTGGCGCCCCCCCGATAAATAATTCATAGTGACAGAGGCGAAACCTCATTCTTTTTCCGGGCCGCGGAGAACGACAACATTATTCGCACACGAAGGTGTCTTAGAGGGCTCGCGGAATAAGTGAAATTATTCATACAATGTTGCCTGTCGGTGGAACGCGGCCGGATTCGTGCGTCAAAACTCGAGCGAACTCTCCCGCACGCTCTTCGCGCGCGCGCGCGCGAGCGCGCCAGAAGTTACATATTCCGACCATTATCCGAGTGCCGCGATCGTTCGTCCTCGAACGGTCTCTCGCGGAATATTCACCGGCAGATGAATTATTAAAAGCCGAACTCTTCCTCGCCTTCTTATTTCCCCACTGGATCCGCCTTGCCACGCTCGGAAAAGAGGAAGTGCTTTTTCCGCGCTCGCTCACCCGCCCGCCGCTATGAATGCACACTGCGAATCGAACTAGTCCGGAAGCAGCAGCTTCGCCCTCTTTCTTGCTCATCTCTCCTTCGAAGTTTGCATGATCGATGCTCGGGAAAAATAGTCCCGTTCCCGCGCACAGCTGCTAATCGCCAGATGAAGCGTGTATAATGTGCGTAACTGTCGCTCGTAAGAAGTTTTAATTGCCGGCCTCTTTCTCCCCCAACGAGCACTCGCGCCTCCCTCTTACTTCCCTGAATTAGTAGTGGAAACTTTTTTAATATCACCGCTAATTCTTGCTACTTCCCAGAAGCAGCGTATTCTTCCGCGCTAGTTCTTCTAGGAGTTTCGAGTACAGTCGTTACGATTTGTCCAGGAGAATTGGCCACTTTAAATCTCAATTAGAGATCTCTTTGTATTCGGTTTAGATTACTGGGACACTTTTGGGAAATGTTGCGGATGTGTGGGATTAATGAGTGAGCAAGAGAGAAAA
Organism: Ectemnius continuus; assembly: GCA_910591665.1. Taxonomy (NCBI): domain Eukaryota; kingdom Metazoa; phylum Arthropoda; class Insecta; order Hymenoptera; family Crabronidae; genus Ectemnius; species Ectemnius continuus. The sequence goes on along the minus strand of OU342868.1, from coordinate 10,439,504 downwards.
AGGGAGAAAGAGCGACTGAGCGGGAGATACAAAGCGATTGAGTAATTGAGAGAGAAAGCATGTATATGGAGTGTGTGTGTGTATGCTTGTAAGAGAAATTGAATATCGCGGAGCGCGGAAGATTTCGAGCTGTACGAAATTATTAGTGTGTCGAAACGTTGTTACAATTATAATAAAGTATCTATTGTAGTAGAATAACTTAAGACTAGGAAGTGAAGAATAATTTAATCGTCCAAACATTATATTTGATGTTCAGAAATATGACCCGAAAGATATCGATTTTGGAAAAAACAATGTTGAGTACAAGAAGCGTTGTTACAATTATTAGCGTGGCGAAACGTTGTTAGAATTATAATAAAGTGCCTATTATTCTACAGTAAATAGCACTTCCCCGCTTTTTATCCTACAGATGCAATTAAAAATGCGCTCGAGTGTTTTGTCCTATGACATGCGATGAGGAGGGAACTCGAAAGCATCAAAACTGAGAAGTGGAGAATGCAAACAGACAGCACTGTCGGGTGGAACTTTATTCGAGAACTATGTTGCCAGCCGGCGCGGATGTTTTGCCAACTAACAACGAGATTCAATTAACTATGCACCGCAGCCGAATCCTCCGGCTAAGTACTTAAACCAACTCACATCGGGAGTTGCATTCCACGAAAGTATTTCACTAAAGCCAGAACAGTTGTTCGCGCAACTCGAAAGAAGAGAAATCCTCGAGAAACGATCGGACTGCCTTTACTTTGAACTTGTACCAATAGCGAATTAATTTAGATGTTGAACATCCGAAAAACCTGGACCATTCTTCCTTCAGTGAACTTTACCAAGCAACGCTTTGGTCAAAAGTTTAGTTCACTCTTCAGTATTATCCGAAAGTTCTCCTGCACTATGGCTAACGAAGTTTCAACCTGCACATTCCCTGCTATTTTCAAAAGTCCGTTAGTTAATCCTGCCAAATTTTATTTGGCGTATTTCAGTCGCCAATTAAACTAAGATTTGCGTCCGATCATTTTAACTCTTACTGTCATTGTCTAATGATAAACATAGCTATAACATCACTTACATATTAATTAACTTTATTTCTCAGAATTTTATTAAATACAATCTTTGGAAAACGAATAACTACATTAAAATAAATCGATCTTTTACAGCCTATGCTAAATCTAGCGTTAAGTTCGAATTAAGAGGTTAACGAAGTTTCAACTTGCACATTCTCTGCTATTTTTAAAGGTCCTTTAATTAATTCTGCCAAATTTTATTAATCGCATTTCAGTCGCCGATTAAAGTAGTATCGGTGTCCGATCACTTTAACTCTTATTGTTATTACCCAGTGATAAACATAGTTATGAAATCACACTTACTTCTTCATTAACTTTGTTCCTGAAAACTTTACTAAGCACAATCTTTGAAAAACGAACACCTACATCAAAATAAATGAATCTTTCAAAGCCTATGTTAAATCTAGCGTTAAGTCCGAGTTAAGAGGGGTGGTGTAGCAAGTGTAAGGGTGAGAGATCTAAAGAAGTACAAGTCGTAAAGAGAGCGTTTAGTTTGGCGGAGTCTTATCAGTTAAGCCGCGCTCAGCTGGGAAAAATCGCGAATTAACGGGATATCTGGAGGGATGCTGGCTCGCTTTGCCGGGAGGAGGGGAAGGGAAGAGGAAGCGCAGAGGGTTGAAGCAACAACCTGTAGATGTTGCGGGGGATGAGGTTGGCAGTGGGTGTCCGTCCTCGTCGAACTCTTGGTACACAGAGCACGTTCGCGCGCGCCGCAGCCACCGATGTGCCGCACATCGTGGAATGTCGACAAAGACACGGGCTTCTGCTTCTCTCCCCACGTCGGCTTAACTAGAAGACGAGCGTGATCGCCGAGCACGTGTTGCTGCACCGCGGTAAATCGTGCTTTGCATCCTCTCTCTTTGCTTCCTCCGCCGACGCCGACGCCGACGCCGCAGCCGTCGTTTCCTCGCGCCAGCTCGCTTACACACGCCCGCTGCTAAGAGCAAACCCGGCACACAGGATCCGCCGAGCTTTTAACTACCGGCGAAGCTCTCCCATGGCCACACGCCGTACTGCACGAGCGCCTTCCCAAGCACTCGTTACCTGACGCCTAATTGACATTAAACACTTCTTACTCTTTCGTTGGGTCCACCGCCCTTTTCGCAAATTGTCAAGAGTTCTCGCACGTTGGGTCGCTTTTGATGCAGGAAGATTTAATTTCTTGTTATCTTTCATTTATTGTGTTTCTGAAAATTGAGAAACACAGTTTCAAAGAGTAATTGTAGGAAATGTTTTCTGATTCAAATGCTTAATCTCTTCTCGTAGTTCAAGACACATTTGGCAGAAATAAATGGTTTATTAATTGTCCCAAACACTCGTTACATGACGCGTAATTGACATTAAACGCTTCTTACTCTTTCGTTGGGTCCGCCGCCCTTTTCGCAAGCTGCCAAGAGTTCTCGCACGTTGCATCGCTTTTGATGTAGGAAGATTTAATTTATTGCGTTGTTATTTCATTTATTGTTATGTTTCAGTTATTATGTTTTTGAAAGTTCAGGAAAATAGTTTCAAAGAGTAAGTCATTGTAGGAAATACTTTAGTCGTAGTTCAAGACACATTTGGCAGAAATAGATGGTTTATTAATTATCATACAAACACTACACTACGCTCATTAACATTTTATTCTTATTCAACGCTTCGACACTCTTCGGTGGACAACGTCTTGTTTGACTCTGACTTCACACATACGCTCTTCGGCCTCACGCACACACTCAACAACTCTATGATCGCATACTCACAGTTCCCTCAAATACACACACGACACAATAATGTAATATATATAAACGCATTCTAAATAATTATAATTTCCATTATGGAGTTTCGTCAAAACTTTTTGTAGTGTAAATTGCGAGAATGACTCGAGCAGTCAGAGTACAGCTGGGAAATATGCAGCTATTTAGATTCGTAGTTTATTTCAATATTCTGACTGGCAATTTTTTTGTGACGCGTGATTCCATTGTTTTACAATACCCCGGGGCAGAAAAGTCCGGTGTTGATCTTTCGCGTTGCGCGCCGGTGCGCGTTGAAACAATAATCCTTTTCCATAGGATTCCCATGTGTGCCAATAAAACACCGGCTATTTTTTCATGTACACTCCTGCACACACCTGTTTTGCCTGAGCGTATGTACTCCCAATACAATTCCGCCAGGCATCCGAGCAATAACCGGAAGCTCCATGCAATTGTCCACTCTTTTTTCCCCCCCTGTTTTTTTTTGTTTTTAATTAAAGAGAAAGGGGGATTTCAACGGGACAGGCGAATAAAACGTCGGAAATGCTGGCAGCGTGTTGTATTAAAAACTAACTTTTTCCACATAGATTTATCGTCGAATCGTCGATGTGTTCGAATCGTGTTTGCATCCGGGAACATCTGTCACTCAAACACCATACTTCCTACGCCACAAATTCATCACGTATTTGTTTTGCCGGACGCACTGCAATCGAAATGGTTTGCTCCTGCAAATGTTGTTAGTATTTTCTCAAGGTAGATATTCGTTTGCGGTGTATAAAAAAGCTTTTGCGGTAACCGGGATTTTTCTTGATTTAGTTTCTGGCGTAGATGCAACAGGAAAGTGAAAATTCTCGCATATTTAAATTAGAGGACATTATTAAATTGCAGCGCATAAATTTACATCTTTCAAAGGTGTAGGTTTTTTCAATATTCGCTCTTTATTTGAATATACACTCGTTTTCTCATACACTCTTTTCGACATCCGCCGGTTCGCACTCTGCCTTCTTTACGCTCGCTTTCGACCACACAACAACAACACGTTCTCTCTGTTCATCTTCTTCTCTTCGTCTCTCGCCCTTCAGATGCACACCTCTTATATACATATTCGCTGACCCACGCATTCGCGAATCACACTTATTCCTAATGTTCTACCTTTCAGCCAATCCCAAACAACCCGATACACTCTGTCGATCTTTCACCCCAACACACACATATAAAGAAATTCACACGCATTCACAATCCCATATCTCGTTCTCTCACCATTCGCTCGCAGTCTCTCTCTGTAACAATCCTACAAAGGCTTTATATAATATATATTATATATTAATGTAATATTATATAATTTGTAAGGGGTTATAAAATTCCCTCAATGACTACAATTGACGATCCTATAATTTCAACAATACAAAAGCGATCGTTACACTTTCATATTTTACACATATTACATCCTTTATAAAAAAAAAAATCGTGGAAACTGTTGCGAAAGATGTAACTGTGACACTGCAGTGTCAAGAAGTTGCAGCATGTTTTCTTTCCTAGTAGAACTTCGCGAGGAAAATACCACCGCGAAAGGTGGGTACTTGGGAAAGCTTTATCTCACGGTTGTAATACGAGCTTAACGCGTGAGGGTTGGTCGGGAGCACGTCAGTTTCAGCTTGCAGAAATGCCTGCGAACACGGAAAGAAAAGAGAGCTTTGCCGGCGACGTACACGTACGCCGCGCGGCGCGGCGGCGCCGCTTTGCTTTCGCCCGGAAAAATTTCAATAGAGAAAGCTCGAGCCGCGCGCGTATATCGAAAACGTAAGTACTTACCGCGGCGATATTGTGCGAGGCGAAATGGCGCGGCATTCATCGCGTGTTATCTTTCTCGCGTAATTCGGCCAATGCCGGATGAAACTGCTGGCGCTCAAAATTGAAAAATACTCCGAGAGAGGCAAACTTGACTGGATGTACTCTCGTTTGAAAGTGTTCTTGGCAATATTCATCCCAGTAGTGTTCCGAGTATGTAACCATGCGCTTGTAAATGGGACGCGCCATCTCATGAAAGTCCTTCTGTTCTCGTGCTACTAGGTCGCTCCACGTATCACTAGCTAGTTTGATCTTGTTCGTTCCACATTCACTTTCTTCGGGATTCGTCAACCATTAATCACTGGATTTAACATCGAGGCAATGTTTCTTCAAAGGGAATTGTGCCCATAATGAAGAAAGTGGTCTAATAAGGGGTGCTTGTCAGGACCGGAACACCAAATGGGTTGAAAAAAATTGGGGATGTACGGTTCGACCCTCTAAACAAAACCCTATAACTCTTTTTCAGAATGTGCCCTGGTTGACGAGAAAAAATTGGCATAGATCGATCATGTAGTCTATATAATCTTTATATTATTAACAAATTCTCGCGTACCAGGATGGCAGAGAGCTCGAAGTAGTTTTTACAGACATGCGTAAAGAGTGAATTTAAACATAAATATCACATTATTTGTTATTCGACAAGTAATTAGAAATTGGATTACAAAAAAGTATTTCGCAAAATCATTACTCAGCCTATAAACAGGATACACAACTATTTCTTAGTTGACTTAGTTGACTATATCACGATTTTTTTTCTCCGTAACCAAGACGCATTCTGAAAAAGCGTTCTAGGGTTTTGTTTAGAGGGTCGAACCGTACATCATCACTTTTTTTCAATCCATTTGGTGTTCCGGTCCTGACAAGCACCCCTTGTAAGTCAAAATTTAAAAAAATATGTTTATTAGTTATTTCACACCACATTATTTTCAACTAAATTTATTCAATGTGATTTTTACGATATCGTCAAAAATGAACCATTAACGATTTTCCAACGATTATTACATCACTATTCACAAGGAACCACTGAAAATCCCTGTGATTACCGTTTACAAGATCGAACACTTCGACGAAGTTCATATCAAGGAGTCTTCATCGTAACTAACTTAGCTCGCAAGCTTCCCTCCACTAGCCAAACTGTCGATTACAGGTTGAAGCGTGGAAGCGTGTTAGACTGTCGGTCGGCGGCGATGTGCGAAAGCTAATGGGCTCGGAAGTCTCGCGCGAAAGAGCTTGCCTGGTATATCAGGAGCAGGTTGGGCGTTCGGGTGAAAAAGAGCGGACTAAGGTGCTATCGAAGCTTGGGCGAGCGATACTCGAAATTCCGGCGGCCGCCGCGCCGCGCCGCAACGAATTGAAAGAAGCCCTCGCGGAGAAGAAGAGCGTGGAACGAGCGAGATTGATGCGAGGAGTTTGTAGTGCGAGCGAGAAGCGCCGAGGGAACTCTCTCGGGCCAAGTGGGCCCACGGTAAATATGCGATATGTATGCAAAGTATGTACCCGGCGAAATTCCACTCGTCGAACTAACGACGCCCGCGCCCTATCGTACTTTAACTCGGCTCGGCGATCGGGAAATATTGGAAAACTATGAAAACTCTTCGTTCTTTCCCTCTCTTTCTTTCCTTCCCTCGCTTTCTCGCTCCTTGTGATTCCGAGGACTCTGACGCTGTATTTCCAAGTTACTGGATAGCAAACGGCCCCTCAACTCTAAGCGGACACACATTCGCGTACACAACTAGAAGCAGTCGAACTATGATAGACAGATGCTCCGCGATGTTAGTATGAATAATACACGGTTTACCCTCGCAAATCGAAAACTGCATTTCACCCCAAGTTTCGCCCCAGTTTTCACCCTCTTAAAGTGAAATTGGAGAACTAAAAAAATATGTGTCAAATGCTTTCTCGAGTATATTTTGAGTGAATTTCATTAAAATTGTAAGTCGAAATTTGTGTTAGCGTTATTTCATGCTGACGTGGCAGAGGAGATAATTTGGTCCTGGAATAAACAGTCGCGAACACAAGTAAAATAATCTGATAATAACCGCGCGGTTTTCGTTTAATTTTGGTCGTCCGTGGAAACCGGGAAATTCGCGTGGGTTATCCGAATTTTGAGGGTTTTAGAGGATTGGAGCAAACGGATAATAAAGATAGGAGAGTTCAATGTACAGGATGATTCACTTGCCTTTGAATCAGAACTCTGCTAGCCCACTTTTACTAGACATCTATTTCATTATACTGTAATATCTCTATTTAACAGTAGGCTATATTAAATTCTGTAGTCTGTTCGAGCGAATATTTTCCCAAGTTTTAGCATCGACTTCCTTCGAATGGCTAACAACGTAAGAAGAAAATATTTGATTCTATTATATTTACACTGGAATATTATATATAACTGGTTTCTGAAGGGTGACATTTCATGTGCAATAAATGCATAAAGTGCAGACAAACATTGAGCAACATTAGAGTGTAAAATTCACAAATTTCATGTGCAAGTTAACATAACTCAAACATGTAAAAGTCTAAATGCATAAAATGCAGACAAATGTTAAGAAACATTAGAGTATAATTTAAGTATCTACGTTATTTATAATGATTTTATATGGAAGAGTGTATGCTCGACAGTGGTGATGCAAAGGCAACTGACTCACCCTGTAGCAGGCGGTAAAAATCGAGCTTATGGCAAACTTGTCGAGCAGTATCCTCTCGATCTGCATGAAGAGTCAAGAGTAACGGCTGACGGAATCCATCGGATCGGTTCGCTTGAAGCTGACCCCATTCTCAGGAATTCTCGCGGCAGACGGCAAGTCTAGACATTTGTAATGTCGTAAATAGAACAGTGCAGCAGCTTGAAAACCACAATAACGACTTGAAAATAGTTGTTTCCTGAAGTAATGTCGGGAGCAGCGGTGTCATTAGAGAGGAGCGGAGCGCCATTGGAATCACGGAAAATTGCCGGCTACTAATGACTATTAGCAGAAGGATTGGAGCGGTCAACCGGCGCTCGAGCTCGAAATTTCATTGTCCCGAAACACGTGCTGCCTCGGAGATTGGAAAGTGGCGACACGGAGTGGACTCTTATGTATTCCGATATATTCGGCGGCGACGACTAACGAGCAAAGTTCGTGCGAGCTTATGTAAAACTGGCGCTGCTGCTGCTGCTGCTGCTGCTGCTGGCCGACAAGTTCGCCTCGGCGACATTGCAACTTTTTCCATTAGAGAGCAGCACTAAGGAGAGCGCCCTCTAGAGAAACTCGCGTGGCCGCTAGCTGCCACTAATTACGCAGGGCCAGACTGCAAGGGATAAAGGGAGGGGCCGTTCAGATTAACATTTTAATTGACCGGCTCCTCGAAGCGTCCGGCGAAGAGCTTGTTGCTCCATTTGGGAAGTGCGCGACACTCCCGTTCATTAGAAACAGCAGTGAAACACTCGGACGGCAGTTAGAGTTTTGACTCGAGTTACTTTTGTCATCAATCCCTCCCAACGAATCGCTCTTTTACTTCTTCCAAATGACCTCTTACGCCCGTTGAATTCCCAGTAATTAAACGTTATCGTTAGCAGGATTATCCCGCATTCGCAAAAAGTTCTACTTTTATTCGAATATCATCAGAGGGACGAATTTATCAGTTTCCGATAGAGAGAATTCTTCTTAATCTCCTTTATTGGCATCCTTCTGTACAAGTGTTTCGTTAATGATGAGTTTGTCTCGATAATTCTAGGCGCTCGTGTCTTCGATGCTATCATAGTGAAACATGCAATTTCGGTTCTAGGAGTGGTGGAAACTCGCACGCATATCTCCCTGCGAGGGAAATAGGTGTCGAAGCCAATGGCTTTTCGATTTAGTCTCCAAGTTACTTGGAACTTAAGAGGACTCGAGCCTCCGTTTCAGCGGAAATCGATTCACGGCCGCGCAATAGTGATCGCCAAGGAATTTGCTAACAACGATCGAACTCATTCCACTAGTCCTGTATGTGTGTGTTTGTGAATGCGCAGAGAAGTCTCTAATTACCATCGACTACTTAAGCGATCGAATAATTCCAAGCTTCGAGACGCAGCGGTCCCTGGTAATTACAGGGTAACGGCGCTCCAGATTTAACTCGAACGATCAATCAAGCAACCTGCACGCGAGTACTTGGCCGCCGCGCCGCGCCGCCGCCGCCGACGTTGCAATCGAATCCTTGAATTATTTCAATGGTTCCAATGCTCCTTCGCGACACCCGAGTCTTGGAATTAGTTGTTCCTAAATTACTCGGCTTCGTTTACAGTCCCAACTGATATCCAAGTTTGCGTCCAAAATCGCTATTAATAGAGGATTATTTGTTCGGGCGCCACTAATTACTTGGAATCACCGATTTAGATTAATCGAAAGTAAAGTTCTTTGTTATTTTTATATTTCTAAAACTGATGTGAGTGTAACGTATTCGATTTGTAGAGAATAAATGATTTTTTTTTATTATCCACGCGTGCCTTTATAATTTGTCCTAGAAAGTCATTCGGTAAATTAATTTAGTTGTAGTTTCGATTAGATCACGCTGATGTGTTTCCTATTAGAAACCATCACTCTGTCAAACCATCGACCATCAATTGACGGATTTAATTTTGAGGTCTTTATGGATTTCGTCGTTGCGCCGTTGCCCCACTTTTTCGTTTTTCCTTTTTCGTTATGGTTCAACGTTCTAATTTCTCAATTTCTGTCTAAGAACGTATTTATTTCTTCGACAAACTCCCAAAAGATTTCTTCCTCCGTTCATTCAGTTATCTGTCACGGAAGTAGTAACATTTTGAACGAATTTTATTTTATCCAAAACCTGCAAATGGTCATTGCAAGCGGTAGGTTCTAGAACAATAGCGCTGATAGAAATTCTACATTCGAACGAAACTTTTCACTCGGATATATATTTACTTTTTTCATCCTCTTACCTCGCGAGAGAACAATGTAGAATAAAAATGGGGAAATTCGTGGGCTTAGTCATCCGGGAGAGATGTACTTGGTACAACATAGCTCGACAAAGGAAAGACTTTGTCAGATACGCGCGTTAGAGCTTCATGCTCGAGACGAGTATTTAAACGTGTCTGACGAGGGTGAAAAATATATGAGATCCAAAGTGAAAAGCAAACAGTAAGAATCTCCGATAAAAATGTGGATAAACACAGTTTGTTTCGTTCCGTGTATGCTGATTTTTTCTTTCCGGATGGAACCAAGCAGCAGAAGGTCTTTTATGATGACGCTCACTCCGGATGAAAAAGGTGTCGCAGGAAAAGCGACTCGATTCCCGGGTAATTGATGGCCTCCGATATCGAATACCTTAATGCCGAGTATTTCATTGGAGAATCAATAACCCTCGCAAATCATTTATTCCCTCGTTCGTACATACACATCTTAAATGCCTACTTACATCACGCATTCATCATCCCCTAACTGCGCGGGGGGTGCTTGCTAAAATGTCCTTTAATAACTGTCGAACGCCATGATTTCTGACGTCTTTATGAGTCTGAATGGCGTTCACGGTTGAAAAGGTTCTCACATTTTGCGAATGATAGATTTCAGACATTATAGTCATAGATTACATTTTTCAAAATAATCGGGTTCCTAAAAACCTTCGAGATTCTCTAATCATTCTTCTTTTATGCATTTAGCGAATGATAGATTTCAGACATTATAGTCATAGATTACATTTTTAAAAATAATCGGGTTCCTAAAAACCTTCGAGATTCTCTAATCATTCTTCTTTTATGCATTTAGCGAATGATAGATTTCAGACATTATAAGTCATAGATTACATTTTTAAAAATAGTCGGGTTCCTAAAAACCTTAGAAATTCTCTAATCAATCTTCCTTTATACGTCGAAGAATATTTCCAGTGAATAATGTTAGATTAATCTATCTCTACCATTCACACATAATTTTTGTTATTATGATATATGATAAATTCAGTATATGATGTTTCTATGTTTATCAGTCGTTTGCTTTTCATTTCTTATCAGTCTCCAAAAGGATAAAGTTCAAATAAAGTTATTTGCCTTTCCTTAAAAGTCATACTAATTTAAATGCGAAAAGAAATCAACCCCAACAAATAATTCAGTCTTACATATACTTATAAGAGCGGCACTTGGAAAGTTCCGAAATCCATTATGGTCTCAGAACAAAGTGGAAGTGAACTCGATAATGGCGGGAGAGGAAGTGCGCTTTTTTCGTGGAGAGATGCGATATCATAGGAAGGGGGATGATCTGGTATCGACGGGAGGAAATAGCGGCGTTACATATCACCTAGTAGAAACAGGCATAGCTGTCAGCCGGAGAGACGGCTAGATGAATGAGTAGAGAGAAAACTGGAACTTGTATATTCACTCCCCACCAGACTGCTCGGAGGAGAGGAAGTGGAGGAAGAGGGGGTGCGCGTTCTATCTCTCGCTATCTATCCATCTTGGGAAGGCGCTCTTTCCTCCGCATTCTCAAAGCGCGAGAGGAAGTGAACGCTGCTCCTCTCGAACGCCATCCATCTACTTGCTCATCAGGCTTTCAGCGGATATTACAAACTTCACCTTTTCATCCATTTTCTGCCGGCGAACGAGACGATCACGACAAGCGTCGACGAACGCGCACCCTCTCCCTTCACCAACAGCTACTACTACTTTAGTCAGCCACTACTACTTATAACCAGGTTGCATCCCTTAATAGTGCAATCCAATGCACAACTCCCTTGATTGATCTGTTTTTTTTACTACCTGCGAGTTGGGAGTCTGTCGGCTCGATTCCAGTCGACGGAAAAAAGCTGCCGCGACGAGATCAAACGGACTGTTAAGTCCTGGATTATTTCGTTGCCTCTTGCTAATATTTCTCGTCCTGTCTGGACCACGATATCCTTCGGTTATTTGAGAATAGTTGTCGTATAAATAATCAGGGCCGTTCCTAACGTAGGTGATAAAGGTGCCAGCGCATTTGGGCGGCCTCAAACCTTTTATTACCGGAAATTACACGTGAAATTAATCACCTTTCTTCGGCAGCATGTCTTTCGATTCTCTGAATTGTAATATGTTTTTATATATTCGAAATAACAGAGACTGGCTAAGTTCGCCATTGCTTACAGTTGCAATCTACTAAACAATACGACATTCGTCCAACAATCAATCACCTACACAAATGAATGTCTATTTCGAAAGCTTAGTCTTACAGATATACTTTGATTAATTCACATGGCAATATATAGGGCTTCCTAAATACAGGTTCATTTTCTCAATATAAACTTATTTTTAACCATCAGTTGGATTGTGAAAATTGTTCAAAAATGAAAAATCTTTCTTTTTCATGATTGCTGTTTGAAAGTATTTATACTCTTCCTATATGTAGATATAAAAGTAAACCCGGGCGACCACCAAGTTAGGAACGGCCCTGTAATTAACGTCTCATAATCAAATATAAATCTTGCATACGCGCAACATTAATAATACTTTTAAATACACTGATACACCTGGTCTACATTCGCGTTCAATGCGAATAGTAAATGTTTAACTGGTTGACTGCGTGCGGGGAGTAATCAGTGATCGCTGTAATTGAACAATGCGCATGATGCATTATCCGAATGTTATTTAATGAGCGGACGAGATGACTCAATGAGCCAGTGCAATTAAATAAGCTGTTCATAATGAGAGAGGCTGGCAATACCGGGCAAATGGCAGTAGATGCAAAATTAGCCGAGCAGTCAAATATGATAGGAATTCATTACAATGTAATTGAGCCCGGTTATAATACAGCTATTAGCACCGCGGAGCATTAAAATGATTAGCGTTACAAGGCTCCTAATTCGGAATTAGTCTGCCGAGTGTTATCAAAGCGGCCACTCATTGAAGCGTGTCAGGATTGGCGTCCGGCGTGGCAGCGAGTTCTCTCGCTATGAGGAAAGTTTCCCTCGCACCGGGGACAAAAACATGAGGGAAAGTTAAATTAGCTTGCCACTGCTTACCTACTAATACATGGACTCCTGTCGGTGACGCGTAAATGCAGCCGCTAGCCGCGTTTCCCACTCCAGCCACCTGCTTCTCATTGCGTCTGACCAAATCCTGACTTATACTACTGCCAGGTGTTCCTTGTACGTCCAGCGAAATGAAGCCAATGAAACTTGATGGACAAACAAAAGCAGTCACTGCAACACTCGGTTTATTATTAGATACATGGTTTTATTGTTTATTGTATTATTTAATTAGATAATTTTTAATATCGAAGTAGAATAATATTATTTATCGCGGAGAGAAGAATAGATATAATTTGGAGTTTTCACGAGATTCATGTTAATGCAAATAATAGTGTCAAGTTTAACCCTTTTAGTGCCGAACGATGATATATCGAAATTTATACAAATAAATTTGTAAAACATTATATATGGTTTAATTTCGTTGAAACAAATTGAAAACATCGTCAATGGATTTAAATATTCCTTGTAAAAGAGAAATCAATTTTTATGTTTTCATAATGTTTTATATTTATGGTATTCTTTGTATACGATATTTCTGGTCGGCATTAAAAGGGTTAAACCTATTCATTTATTAGAATAATATCAATAACACATCTTGTCTGTTGTAATTCGTTGGATCAACGCAAATAGAGGGTCCGGAGCAGTAGGAGAGTTGCTCCAACGCAATTCCAGGCGCCACAGGCCCTACTAACTGTTTATTCTATGATTTACCCTAATGAACCTCCAAGGTTAATGAGATCATTTGCGAAACGTGTACCAAAACGTAATGGAAAGCCAAATGAGATTACGGGGGGCGAAGACGTCCTGGGAACACCTCTGTGTAACGGAGCTCGGCTCTCTGTTCTCTCTTGGCAAACGTTTACTGTTCCTCTTTCGTTCCATCTCTGCCGCCGAGGCCCTTTCCATTAGAATCGAGACTAGCATTCGACGGGAAGAACGCCCGGCTATTGTTCATTTGATTTGGAGAAAGCAGCAGCGTAATTAGGCGGAAATTAAGGAACGATATCGAAGTGATTTCGTAAGTGGCTGTTTTCTCCAAGAAATCCGGTCACCTCGAACTAGAACGGAGTGAAAGGACTCGGCTTTTCGGAGCAAACAAGCAGTTATTCATTAGCCGATAAGTCAAACGAAATCGAACGGGTTATTGGCAATTTTGGGGACCAACGAGAGAGCGAGAAGCAGGAGAAGGAAGAAAGAAAGCGGGATGGAGAGAAGGGGTTGAAGGAAGGGTTGGCTTTGATTGCTTGACCAGGAAGGTGAAAGCTCGGGGCAAGCAATGGCCCTTTCATTCCGCTCCCAGACGCGCTCGGCTCCATTACTCTCGGACGGCGAGTGTTTTGCCTTTGAAGCCAATGAAGGCGTCGTCGCTCGGCCACGACAAAACCCTCATTTTCTTTTCAGCCTGGCACACCTGACCCACTTCCCACCGCGCTCCCCAGCACTGATTCAGAACCGCCCCATGGAAACTCGCTCGCCCTTCCCTCCCCGAAACTACCAATCTCTCTTTCTCTTTCTTTCTTTCTTTCTTTCTTTCTTTCTTTTTTTAAACAAATACAGCTCCTGCGCACCCCTAAAACCACATACCACCGCAATTGGAAGGTGTTAATATTTACTCGCAATTAGATAGTAATATAGAACGTTTAAAATTCATATTTTAAAATGGAGAATTTACTTTGCGAGAGTTAAATTCTGTTTTATACTTTACTTAAGAGTCGTAGTTAATGAGCTGGCTATGTATTCAATAGAAAAGACGGCGGAGATAAATTTTCTCTCAGTGAGTTTAGTATAAGATTTTCCACGTGAAAGCGGTGGAGTGTTTTTCAAAAATGTTCAACGTTCAACGCAGCAGGAAGAATATAGCGTCGCCACATAGCGCCGGGACGCTCCGCCAGCGACGGGACTCGGTTGGGTGCTATATTTTACGCCACTCCAGCACGCATTAGAGCCGCGCGCGTTCAAAGTGCATCAGTGCGATGTGTTGTTGCTTGTGTAGCGACATGAAATATGCAATCTTGCCACGCGAACACTCTCGACAGTTTCTTGCGCGCTTCCAGCAGCGCGCAGCGGTCCAGTCACCCTCGAAACCGCCCCATAAAGAGAACACTTCTTCCTAGCCTGCTTTCTGTATAATTACTTAAGTCAATTGGAATGTGTTGAGAAATACTTATTTAACCCTTTGACTGCTATGGCCGCACATATGCAAGCTCGGCGAAACCTTCGATCCTTTTTGTTTATGTATAGAGTACTTATTTTACTTATTCTATATTCAATTTTTCAATGTTCAATATGCAAATACATACATTACACTTATCAAATTATGGTATTTTAAAAGTTTACCATTCACGAATAAACAATATATGTATATATTGAAAATAACAAATGAAAAAATTCGAATTTTAAAGTGGATAAAGTGGCAGTAATTGAATTCTGTACCATATTATAATTTAATACACCGCCGACCAGGTTCATATTGACTATTCATATTGACTATTCATATTGACTATTCATATAGACTACTTAGCAGTCAAAGGGTTAAAAGTAATTTCGAGCACGGCGCTCCAATCCAAACCGAGGTGCGTTACGATCAAACGAGACTAACTAAACGATAACGATAAAACTAAAAACAGAAGGTACAAAAAACAATTGAAAGATTATTATAGCCCTTCTTGATAAATCTGTTAAAAAAGAGGTGGTTTGTAAAAAAGACTGTTTAAAAAGACTCTAAAAAGTTTAATAGTTTAACAATTTCTGTGTGAGGAAGTAAAATAAATGTACCTTAGTATCGGCTTAATATAAGAACAACAATAACTAACACAGGAACATGTTTAGTGATTGGGGTGCTTTAATATAAAATACAACAGAATGGAATAATAAAAGTAAGGACAATTTGAGGAGTACCTTTCGTTTTATTGAAAAAAATTCTCTGACAAATGAAAGACAGTTGAACATAGTTCTAAGCTTATTAATACCAGATTTGTTTTACAATCATACTGCGTACTGTGCCCTTTTACTGACCACCAATCAAAAACGTGCAAGTATCTGCAATTCTTATTATTATAGCCTTCAAATCTGTACTTTTACTTTTCAAAAAATGTAAGTTAGAAGGCGAGGTTCAGTGAGACTTTGTTTAGAACTCTAAAACAAATTTGATATAAGAAATGCATAGTTCCGATTTCCAAGTTCTAACTTTCACTAATTCTGTAGGAGTAAGGCTGCAAGGAATTCACCAAACAAAAGTGATTTCGGGTGCTTTGGACATTCTTCTTTTAAGAGAAAATTATTCAAAAATATTGTGGGATTTGAAATATCGATTTTTGGCGCGGTTTGGACAATATTTGGACCTCAGTGCAGTGCTTAGGTCACTCAAGCGTCGCAGCACTTGAACAGCCACGTATCTCTGCGAGAATATCACAGTCGATCTCTTCGCAACTTCCAAGCATTCGACATTTATGTAAGAAATTGCTTCCCACGTAATTACGACAGGATTGATTGATTTCTTTGGGAAAGTGGGACAGCGTAATTACAGGTGGCGAGCAGCGTTGCTTGGGTTTTCGCCCGTCGTTACTGACTGCGATTACTCGAGACAGCACCTTTTTTTCACTCGAACCTGGGGTAATTAAGATTTAATTAGGACGTCCACCGTGTCGGTTTGCGCTCGCTGCTCTTTTTGGCAAGCTTGTGCATTGTTGGTTTCAGTGAAGAGCATTCTCTTTTATGGGTCAGCCCAAAGGGACACTCTGCTTTCAGTTATACCATTCTCGTACTACCTCTTCTTCACTTTCTTTTAATGAATATCATGAATTTACATCTTCTCTTTATTATTCTCATTTATTCTATCGTCTCTTGTAATATTTTCCGCCCTTTTTAATTAATTTACTAAATTCTGGTTTTCTTTCATTTCCAAGGTATTATGCTCAGAAAGAGGAATGGATGGTGCAAAGATCAATCAACCAATCATATGGTAAGGATTAATCAATTGAAGGTTTGTTTTAAGATCAGTTGTGGGTAAAAATGATTACAACTGGCTTGCAAAAGTTCAGTTACAAACTTACAAGTACAAACTTTTCGAGTTTGTAGCTGAATTACGGCTAGCAAGCGCATGGGGCTTCGAATGTTCGAAGTCCGAGCGTATTTTTCGTTAAAGTCTGATCGTTCGGAACTTGATCTTTATTCATGCGAACCGCTATAATAACCTTGAAGAGCTTGCAGTCAGTCGGTTGACAGTTAGATCGTCAAACCTGTTTATGGGATAACAATAAAACCTGTGCAATTACCATTCTACAATTATGTATTTCAGTCATTCTCCTTTTGTAAGTTAGTTAAAGTTCAAAATAAAGTCCCACCATTTTAACCCTTTGCACTCATATGTCGAATGTGACTCGAATAAATTTAAGGAAAGCTACATAATATAAAATTTGTGTATACATACTGTAAATTCTATTATTTATAATCAGTATTTTATATGATATTATAATAGAATTTATAATATAGATATAATATATATAAATTTGTATACAACTGAGTACAGCTTGGGGCAAAAGGGTAAAGTGAAAAGGGTAATGTAATGTCAGACAAGTTTGCTCAGATCGGGAAAGGTAAATAAGATTCGTGAAAGTTCGGCTATTCCAATGGAACGAATATGTAATCCTGCGTTTTATCTTTTATTGCCCCTCGCAGTGTGATTCCGCGCGGCGCGTAAATAACATCGAACGCGTTAAAACACTCGCACGCCTCAGTGTCGATGAAATATATTTCTCCTTACAGTATTTCAAGCGCAGTGTTCTCACCGTGTGTTTCTAACGTAACGCGTTCGATCTGAAGTTTAATCAATTAGATTGCTCGTCAATTCCATTAAACTTCTTCTATCGAGAAGCGAAAGTGTGGAAGACGCTTGCTTCGATTAAAAGTCTAGTTTCGGATTTCTCGCCGGGATATTCTTTCAAGCTAACGTATTTCTTTTTGTATTAATGGCGAGTGTTTCCTGCTTTCTCTTCGTTTAACATTCTATTTTTTATTTGCTAGGTTTGTAATCAAAATGATTGCGTCAGTATTAAAAAAACTATGTATATCGTTTCATTTATTTCTATTTGTTATCAACGCATAGTGTTTTCATAGTATGTTTTCAACGCGTCGCGTTCAGTTCCACGTTTAATCAATTGGATTGCTCGCTGATTGCATTAAACTTTTTCTGCCGCGAAGAAACACTGCGGGAGACAGGGCTGGTACGTTTAAAAGCCTAGTTTCGCATTCCTCGTGGCGGGAGAGATTCCTTGAAAGCGCGGAGCGTGTTCCCTTTTTACCGTGGCCGGTTGGTATCAGTGGCGAGGGTTTCGTGCTTTCTTCTCGCGCATCTTCTCCCGCAGCATCGCACGCTCTTTATCCGCTAGACGAAGCGAGCCGAGCCGAGCGTCAGATGAGATTCGCCCTTCTTTCACACGGACGCGCTCGCAAACCCTTCAAGCTCTCGGCGAGCACAGATTGATGGCGGCGGCGGCGGCGGCGCCGTTGAAACGATTGCACCTTTCTTTCCTGCTTTTTCGTCTCTGCTTTTTCCCGGCTAGAAACTTTGTTTGCCGGAGTGCTCGGCCACGCGCGCGCATTCCTCGATCGCATCCCGCTGAAATGCTGTTACATGCGTGTTACCGCGCTTACCGCCGAACGACCGGTTATTTTCGCTCGCCTGTCCAAGGCAGCCAGATTATAGCGTCCCCCTCCGCCCCCCGAACACCGCGCGTGTGTTATTGGCCTCGGTTTCGGCCACATCCGATCCTATTTTCCGAAGTCTCTGATTAAAGGGCGCTTTATCCCGCCAGGAAATATCCCTGTGGTTATTGGACTCTCGCTCGATTTACTTGGTCATTCTTCAAATATACTGATCGCCGGATAATGATACGCACAGTGATATCGTACCTTTGACAAGAGAGCTTTTGAATCATTTCTTTAAGTTCTTTATGTTCACCGCACATGTTTCGTAATATCTGATGCAACGGATTAGTCGTACTTTAATGGAAAATATGTGAAAAGGTGACACGAAACCTAGTAGCTTTCATCTTTTACTGATTTGACAGGGAGATCCTTTTCCTTTGATTCACTAATGAAGTAGTCAAAACAATTTTTAACAGTGTTCGGCTTAGTTTGAGATTAAAACGGACTTCTATCTTCATTCGAACTCAAAGCTATATGATTCTAAAATAAAAATGAACAAAGCTTAGTATGAAAGGATGTTTCGGTGATTTATTTGAAAGTATCTACTTATCATACAAACACTGTATGAACACTTGAAAGAAGAAAACGAAAATGAAAAAATGTATCATACGTCGTATGATAAATAGATACTTTCAAGTAAAACATCCAATCCCTTGAAAATACATACAAAAATCAATATTATATTCATTCACTTAATAAAAGCAATACTCTTAGATTGCAATTTTTCTATTCTTTGCAAACTCAAAGCAATATAATTCTAAAACAAAAATGAACAAAGCTTAGTATGAAAGGATGTTTCGGTGATTTATTTGAAAGTACCTACTTATCATACAAACACTGTATGAACACTTGAAAGAAGAAAACGAAAATGAAAAAATGTATCATACATCGTATGATAAATAGATACTTTCAAATAAATCACCCAATCCCTTGAAAATACATACAAAAATCGCTATTAGATTCATTCAATTAATAAAAGCAATAATCTTAGATTGCAATTTTTCTATTCTTTGCAAACTCAAAGCAATATAATTCTAAAACAAAAATGAACAAAGCTTAGTATGAAAGGATTGGGTGATTTATTTGAAAGTATCTACTTATCATACAAACACTGTATGAACACTTGAAAGAAGAAAACGAAAATGAAAAAATGTATCATACATTGTATGATAAATAGATATTTTCAAATCAATCACCCAATCCCTAGAAAACACATACAAAAATCGCTATTAACCAGTTAAGTGCGTTTGACGTGTATACACGTCGAATCAAATCTCTATTGTGGTGCGGTTGACGTGTATACTCGTCGTACTTGCATTTGCTTAATTTTAATTCCGCACTGTCTGGGCGATTTTTAAAACTAAATTCCACAGTTAAGAGGTTAAATTCATTCAATTAATAAAAGCAATAATCTTAGATTGCAATTTTTCTATTCATTACACATCCGCAATGAATCACTCGATGTATACTGGCACACATTTCCGCGTAGAAAGAGAATCCGCAGCAATGCGGCGCGAGAGGGCGTTTGCGTGGGCGCGACGACGGTATTAAAGCGTGGCCGAATAATTCCGGGGACTAATGATTATCATAATGATGTATGAATATGCATGGAGTATAACATTAACCTGTGCCGGCTCGTTTCGTATTGCACTATCTCGTGCGTGTACCAGCAGAGCTCGTATATCTGGCCATACGTGGTTGCACTTTGCCGCTTGACCGTCGAGACAGGTGCACACACACACACGCACACGCACACGCAGACTCTCAACCGCAAAACGTTCATTCCTGCAGCGGATAAAGCAGCCTATATATTTGCTCGCGCAATATAACCCGACTGATTGATTTGCTGATAATAAGTAGATACGGTGGCGCCCTCCCCCCTCCATCAATGCCGGATTGGTAATCTGATCATCGCTCACCACCTCTACCGATGTCGGCATTGTTCGCTTTATGGCATCGCGTTTCTCTGCTTTATACGCTGAAACGAAAAAACCAGATCGATTATCAAGATCCTGCAATGAAAACGTGTCAGACGAATGATTGAATCATCATTCGTTTGCTGGTAATTAGTATTAAAATAGAAGGATTCAATTCATTGGCAAGCATTAATTCGAAATCAACAAAGGATAAAATACGCTGATTTTGACATTTTATAGGGGTAGTTTTAATGAATATAATGAAGTCACATCTTCTCTTTATTATTTTGATTCATTTTATTGTCTCTTGCAATGTTTTCCTTTCTTTGTAATGAATTTACTAAACTCTGATTTTCTTTCATTTCCAAGGTATTATGATCAGAAAGAGGAATGGATGGTATATAAATCAATCAGTCAATCTCATGATAACGATTAATCAGTTGAAAGTTAATATTAGAGTCAGTTCTGAACGAAAAAGATTACAACTGACTTGTAAAAGTCCGATTACAAACTTACAGGTATAAACTGAAAACCAGATTAAATCATCATTCGTTTATTGGTAATTAGCATTAAAATAGAAGTATTAAATTCATTTTTGAGCATTAGTTGGAAATCTGTAAAGGATAATATGTTGATGTTGATTTTTTATGGGAGGTGCTTAGTGGGTGGTGGGCAAATTCATTAAGAAATGGACTGGCAGGCCCTTAGACTTTTTTCTACGAAGAAGTCGTAAGTCGAGCCTACTTACCGGCAGTCTTAACGAAAGGGCTTTCCCTTAAGGACGCAGGCGGAAAGCAGAGAAACGGGTAATTTTGAGGAGTCCTCATTAGCTCTAAGATTCAAGGGTACACAGTGGCAGCGGCAAAGTGCTCCTAGAGTCTCCGGGAAATTTACGATGAGCCTGAAACGAGCTGTTAGTATATCCTTGCATGCACTTGCGCAATTTTGTGCCTCGCAACTTCTCATTTAAGATGGGCCCGAAATTCCTGGCGCATACAAACATGTGTGCTCGTACGGTGTATGAGGCTTTCCGCTGAATTCGCCACTTTGTGAAGACTGACTACAATTTCAATCGCACTAATTATATCGTTTAATAGTTCTACGTTACTCAATTTTGCATTTCTAATTATGCTATGAATACTGCTT
Organism: Ectemnius continuus; assembly: GCA_910591665.1. NCBI lineage: Eukaryota > Metazoa > Arthropoda > Insecta > Hymenoptera > Crabronidae > Ectemnius > Ectemnius continuus. The sequence continues at coordinate 10,418,135 of OU342868.1, read as the reverse complement.
TGGATATTCAATTCAATGAACAACACTAGCAGTTGAGTTCTTATAAGTTTTATAAAGCTAAATTTGTTGAGAGGCTTACGAATTTTGCGAAATTTTATCAAATTAGTTTTACTCGATAATTAATGGAGAAGAGAGTTGTATGCTATTAATAATCTGCAACTTTTGATGCAGCGTGAAAAAGGATCGCGTTTTACGTGCCCAACTTGACGTCAAGCGAATTTTGGGGTTTTAAAAGTTAGTGTTAAATATTTCGGGACGTCAGTCGTCGCGTGCCGTTTCAATTAACACCTGCTTTCATCCATCAAACTCTTTGAACGAATTTTTTGCAAGAGGAATGTTTCCCGCTTATTAAATGTGCGGCCAAAGCCGCGTTATAACCTCGAAGTCACAAATTCTATGTAAAAGCTGGCGAATTTAATGAAAGGTCTTTTTGCATATGGCAGAACCAAATTTGCCACGCTCGCTCGGAATATCGGTGGCGCGCTAAAAAAGATTCGTAATTTCATCGGTAGATGTAGATGCGTAAAAAACGATATCTCCCGCAACGCTGATATTCATTTAAATCCGTTCGAGCAAGCAGTTATTATCCGTGACATGACCGGCCCGATTGTTTCGAGCGTACTAAAAATTTGGATCCTCTTTCAAAAACCAATACGATTCCAAAGAGATTGCTTCGTTAATAAAAAATATTGGAGAGGTTCGTTAATGAAAATATTGAAAACGCCCCATTATTATTATCATAATTTCTTAACTCTTTGAGGATTTCAGAGAATACATAAACCCATGTTGCACACACATTTTCTTGCGTTTTAAATTAAACAAGAAACTAAATATAAAGCTGTGCGCATGCAGCTATTGCAATATTACAAGGTTGCTCAGAAAATGTCCCACCATACTTTACCCTAATTAAAACAATGGGACATTTTTAATCCCACCGTGTCCCAAAGAGTTAAGCAAATGGTGGTGAATTTGGCTTGGAATCAGCGAATATTTTCACCCACAATCTACTTTACAAAACAAAACAATTTCATTATATTTATTATTTGCAACTTCAAAAAGAAAGGAGCTGCTCAATTCGACCGCCATATTTATTATTACTTAATATTCCTATTATTGATGAAAATTTCTGCAATATTGCTGTACTATCCAAGCATTTTCTTGACAATACTGACATCAGTGATTCAAGACAAACGCGTCATCCTGTCGTTCCGTGAAGGAGGCCGCGTAACCCGTGGGACGAGTTTCGCGTGGTCGGCTGTCGTTGCGCGCATCCTGCGCCACACTCGTTTCCGACATCGGCTTTCGGCTGCGCTGGGAGCGCATGAGTCAGGAAAGAAGAGAGGCTGCCAGTCAGCAGTCGACGAAACGTATTCAGAAAAAGTTTTCCCAGCGTTCCAACGCCATTTCGCCGAGCAACGGTGGCGCCGCGCACACTTCCCCGCGAAAGCTGTGCTCGCAGCATAAAAATGGCGCGATTCCTATCCGTGTTCGGCTCCCCATGGACGGGCAAGCCTCATATTTGGCCTCGCCAGATTATATGGGCGAACCCGATCCCGTGCAACCAATGAAAAATGAGAAAAGAATTGGATTGCAGTCGGATAATTTCAGCTGGAATTTCGACTACAACCAGTCGCCATTGTTGCCTCGACACGATATTGACACAAGCCGCCAGTCCCTCGTTGCTCGTAGAATTTTCAAACAATTGATTGGCAGTCGAGAAACAAGCTTTCTATTGCTCTTTGCATTTAAAAGCCTGGAAATTCTCACTCTTTTCAGAGTTTGTTTTATTGACTCTTTCCTGATTTAAAAATGTAAATCTCGTATTCTCTTTCCGCGGCTTCTTTATGAAGCTCTCGAAAGTGGATCAATTAAATTTGAAGGTTGAAATATGTCAGAGAAATGTTATTGCATTTTTCCTGGTACACTGATCCTCCGGCAGTTTCATATTACTTTCTAATTGAAGCCGACAGAGGAAGCAGGAGCGTTGATTACCGCATCAAGCGGAAACAAAGTGAGATATTATTAACCCCTTCAGCATCCCAGTTTGTCCGTAGCATCCCCTCTCATCTTCTTCTCTTGCTCTCCCTCTCGCTCGCTCTCTCTGTAAAGTGGCAGAAACACAGTTGTTCTCATGTGGCGCAAAGCTAACCACCAGTTTCGTGGGGACTCGATGCTCTCGGCAAAGAATTGCTCGACTTCCAAAGCATGTACATTTGTACATAAGCGAAGCGTTCGTACGCCGAGATGCCACTTAACCGCAGCAGAAGGGACCGTAATTTAATTGGCCCGAGCTCTCACAACCGCTCCCTCTCTCCCTCTCGCCCTCTCTTTCCTTCTCTCGTCGAGCAAAGCAGCGGCAAGTGAAAAAAAGTAAACGGCAAATGTACGATTCTATGCAGAAAGTCGTAATGAAAGGTCACGTTCGCGGTGTGTGTGAGTATTTTTTCATCCGCTCTTTCAATTAAAAGTAGAATCGGCCGAACAACTGGCTTATTGAAGCGGCTTTTTCCCAGTGATTTGGGATTTCCAGTGAAATGTAGGATTATTATTGATTCACTGAGTAAATGTATTGCCGCGCGAAACACCTACGCGCCAGCCGTCCCTCATTCCCCTCGAATTCGGTTTTCCTCCGACCGCTCGTTCTGTGTGCCCTGCAAACATTTTCCTTTAATTGAACAAACACTCCTTTCCTCCAATCTATCAGTTTTCATTTCGTCCCTCTCGAAGGACCAGTTATTGGTCTTGATGGCGTCGTTGAAATTTTCATTGCTCGACCAGAGATTTATTGGTGCTTTTTAGTGTCTGTCGACGTTCTCCTCGATATTCCAATCATTTTGTTCGTAATTTTCGATGCTACTGATTCCTTTTACAATTTCGTTATTCCGCTGTCGCGGAGTGTAACACTGGTTTAACTGGTACGTGTGTTGCCTCGCAGTTGACTTCAACTACTCAAACGGCGCGCACAGGCGGAGCTTTAATATTTCATTTGAGTTTTGCATGCGCTTTCAAACCATGCATCGGAGTTTTTTGTTCGAGAGACACGACGGAAGTAGAGAGCAAAGCGAGGCCGACAGATACGCATTCCCGGTTCACGTTGGATTGGATACAGCAGTGTTTTACAAGCGCTCGCTCGCTCCACCGTGCAAACTCTCCTCGCGCTCGAGCGTAATATCGCAAAAATTACAGGAGTGTAAAAAGCCGCGAGCACCCATCGCTCCGGATTACCGAGACAGTCAACCCGCAACCGGCAAAATGAATTTCCTAGATACAACCATTTATTATTTCAATAGCAAACCGCCAGTAATTAACAGAAACTTTCTTAGGTTTCTTTATTTTTTTGATGTTCGTTTCACGCTCTGCCAATTCCATTGCTCATGTTTACGTCACTTTAAATTTCAATCTCATAAAGATATTGGAAAATCATTTTATTTCAATTTTGCCGTTGCAATGACAGCAAATCCATATCTGGAAATGTCATTTTTTTAACAAGATGTTTCCTGCTTGTAATTAAAATCGAAGCGAAAGTACGGCATCCGACATAATATTTGTCACAATTTGCAAAACAGCCGCCAAACAGAAAGTGAAATTTCGTAGCATGTACAAGGTGATTCACTTGCCTTTGAATCATACTGAACATATTCTTATCACATCTTTGTGATTGTGCGATTATTATCGTTTACAGCCCTTTATAATACCGTTAATTGACTAGGTTATTATCGAATGTTTATGCTTCTTATGCTGTAAGTCATAAACTAAAATATGTTATGGTAACGTGTGGGTAATTTTGTAGGTCAGTATTTGAGATAATTACAAATCAACTGTCTTGATTATTACTTCTCCCTTTTTAGGCCAAAATTGGTTTGCCATGAAAATTAAGCATTATTTGCTTTATCAATTGTTACCATCTGCAATCTATATAGATTTTTTAACGAAATAATATATGTCACTTTATAAACAACTGAAATATTAAGTAATAACTTTACCCAGACGTAAATATTCAAACATTTCCGAGTCATAGTAGATCATCGTGTGTGGGTGTCCGATAAATGGCCAAACCTACATCTGGCAGCTTCCTTATTTGACAATAAATCTCTTATGATTCAAATGCAAGTGACTCACCCTGTACATTCGGTATGCAAAATTTGTTTAAGTGGCTATGACTTTTCAAAAGTCATGTTTACATGCTACCAAATTTCACTTTCTGTCCAGCGCCTGTTTTGCAAATTGTGACAGCTATTTTGTTGAGTCCTTTAAAATGCGGAGGAGGAAAAAGCTTGGCAAAGGCAATTATAAAAGAGTTTGCCACTCGAAATCCTTCAAACGCGTCAATGTAAATATCACCTATTGGAGATTGGAGTGTACGCGAAACGAAAGGATTACGAGAGCTCAACACTTGCACGCGTGGGAGCGTTTAAAAGGGTTGCGCGTACATTTGCGATCCGCCCAATGAACTTTCAGTCGCGCCGAGCTGGGACACGGTGAGTTTGGGAGATAATGATGATGAGTGGGAAAGAATAAAACGCTCGACAAATCCGCAATGAGGAGGCATCGCTAACGAGATTCAATTCTGGAACCGAGTGACCGAATCTACCTTTGCCTTTCAACCTCGTTTTTATCGTTCACCGCTGAATTCGTGTGCGTATTATTTAACGAGAACGAGATTTAAAGAGAAACTTTTCCCTCGAAATTCCACATTACCTCGAATTCAAATAAGCAGTGCGACCACGCCAAAGTATGTCAGTTCATTACAAATTTCAAAACTTCATTAGACCTTAGAGTTCTTAACCAATTAAGTGCGTTTGACGTGTATACGCGTCGTACTTGCATTTGCTTAATTTTAATTCCGCACTGTGTGGGCGATTTTTAAAACTAAAGTCCACAGTTAAGAGGTTAAACTTTCGTTACTGAAATCTTCCAAGTACTTGCATAAATCGATTAACCACCACTGCCTTTTCAAAAAGCATACAAAATATTTCGACCTAACCTCAAAAAATAAATACTGCATCAACTATTCCCCACTAAAACTGATTCGCTGAACGCTCCAGTTAAGAGTTTGCGATATTCGATATGATTTCAAAAGGCCTGTTCTTTTTTTCTAACAAAGCCAAACGACTCGGTCCTGCAGTCGCTTTATCCGCGAGAGGAATTTGCAGAGAGAGGGAGAGAGCGAGTTCCTTTCAAGCGGCGACTTAACGAGGCGCGGGAAGAGCGTATAGAAGAGATAGATAGGCCGGCGTCATTAAAGAGCAGCGGAAATGCAGGGAGTAGTACTTATCTGTGTCGAAAAAGAAGGAGAACCAGCCAGACAGACAGACAGACAGACAGACAGAGGTTGGTGTCGAGAGTGGGGCGCAAAAATCCCTTGTCCTGTTCGTTAGTGGGAAGCAAAGCGATGAGAGAACGAACGCTCCCTCTGCGGACAACGCCAACGTACACACACATTCAGAGGGACACTGACACGCGTGCAGAGAGTGATTCGTGGGTCAAAGGAGTGTGTCCAAGTGCGGGCGGCGTGTGCTCTTGCCCGAGGACAATGAGGCCGTGAGGTGTTTCGAGGGTGTATATGCTAAAGCGTTTAAACGACCATTGGAAACAAAAGGGTCGCCATGGAATCCTCTCTCCTACCATTTCTCCCTCTCTTTCTCCCTCTTTCTCTCTCTCGGAGGACACAAAGGAGTGAATATCGCCCTCGCTCGTACTACATATACCACCATAATCTGGCGTATAAATTATTCTTTCGTGACTCCGCTCCCGCGACCACCGCACTCGGTCGTCATTTCACCTTGGTAAACGAGATTCCCTCTGCGCCGCCGAGCTGACTTTAATGGGAACTGCGATCCAATTGACGAGCAAGAATGTGTGCTCGCGGTGAACTTGTCTAAGAATAGTTTCATTTTCGAATTTAGATCTGTCTAAGATTATACGGCGTCTTGAGTTGGTGTGTGGGCGCTCGAAATGAAGGTAACTCGTCAGGGATTCGATGTAGGGAAATGGAGAGTATAAATGGGACGTTTATTTTGAAAGTGAGTTAAGTCCATTTATATTAGAATTGGGATATTAAAGAGTTTGCGGTTTAATATCATTTTAAATATATGTACAACATACCAATTGGCAAATGGACTTAGGCCCTTCTCAAAATTAGCGGCTCAAATATATTGGAATCTCAATATTAAGAGTACAGTTGTCAAGGTAACCAAAGGGTTGAATTTGAATATTAAAGAATTTACGTCAATGGCAACAAAAAATTGACAAATGGATTTAGGCCGCTTTCAAAATAAACGGATGAAGTATATTGAAATTTGAAGATCCGCAATGCAACGATATTAAAGCCAAATTCCGTTCAAGAGTGATGCCATTGGATGCTTTTTGGCGTTAGGTTACTTAGCTTTAATACTAACAGATTTAGAAGATACAAACTTTAAAGATACTTTAGCGTTAATACTAACTTTTAGGGTTAGGATTAATAGTGTTAGACGCAGTTAGTATCAGCGTGGCCAGATTTGAGGGTTTATCTCATCCTGACTTTTCCACCCTGATTTCTGATTTTCTAACATCATTTTTTATCGTCCACATTTCATTCTTCCTTTCGAGTTTCTAGAAGTCGATTTTTATACTCGCAATAGCAGTGATTTAACATATTTCCGATTTTCTAACATACGTTTGATATTTATACTATTTTATTAGATTACATTATATTTATGTAACCATTATATGTTTTAAGATGTTTATGGCCGAATCTTAATATTTATTAGTAATTGAATTTCAAGTTTGTTATTGTTTTGATCGGAGGGATCCTGTTCGAATTATTATGTTTACGAAATTGTTGTTTGCACACTGCCAGGCGATAGAGTAGACGCCCAGCAGCATACTTGGAGGGGGTGTTAGTTCGGTTCAGGCGGCGGAACTCTGTTGGTGTATATATTGTATACATACATACATACATATATATATATACTTGGATGGTAGGATCCGGGTATGAATATATGCCGCGTCTATCGTATCCGGAGGCTATTATAATATTCCGATGGATCCTGGATTAATTGAATCCCCGTCGCCGGAGATTTCGTTGGCGCGGCGCGCGCAGCAGGCTGCGAGCAGGCGAGCGAGAGTGTTTCCTGTCGGGATAGCCTAGCTGCGGAATATAAATTAGTCCTTGGGAAGTTGATCGAGGCATGCTCCGTCAGAGCGGGATTGCCCGATCGACGTGAGAGAGGCTTAATGTTCTGATATTCCCTCGGTGCCGCTCCTAATTAATTCGATCCTTATTAAAAGCCGCCACATGGCCACTTCGCCTCCCTCACTTAATCAGCGGGCCAACTTTTTCTCCGATTCGCGAGCCACTCGCCGAAACCAATGGACTGTGCGGCAAAAAATGTCGTCGCTAAAGTTTCGCGAAAGTGCGCGCTTACTACCAGCTTATGAACTGTCGCGCTGAATATCCTGCCGCGTGAAAATCGTCCGCGTTACTATCTCTCTTTCTCTCTTTCTCTCCGTTTTATTTCTCCCTCTTTCAGGAGAAGTTGGGAGATTTTAAAAAGGCGAGGAACTTCGAAGATAATCGTCTGTATTAATGGGATGATAGGTGCGCGAGACTCCTGCCACATCGAATTTTTCGTACTTCTCTGGGTTTTACGAGCTCGGCCTGAATTCCCGAGCTCCCACTTCCCTATCTCTTCATTCAACCTCGCTAATGCCGAAGTAAAACAGTGGATTGTCCGACTACGAGGGGGGAAAAAAAAGGGGGAGTTCCTTTTAATCTTTCCCGTTAATTACAATGTGATAATCAGACTTAAAAAAGTTGGCGCTCATGGAAGAAAAGGGCTTTCTGTAGCTTTCGAGCCCTCCACCGGGTCAAAGTCGTACGTAGTGCATTAACGTATTTGGCCGCAGAGCCCCTAAGAGGACATTCAATTCAAGTTCTCCGGATTAACAAAGTTCAACGAGGAAAGTTCAAAATCCCCGTGCAACCCTGCAAACTTTTCCATGAGCTGTCGCTTCTGCCACGCACTCTCCCTCTATTAATTTCGAATCAATTCGCATCCCACCAATTAGAGCCATGCGAAAGTCTAACATTCGAAGTTTGGAAGGTTTAGCTAATTCAATGCTGTTATTGGAACACTGGGAAGCCAGCGATAATGGGAAGACTCAAATTCGAGTAGCCTTCAATTTTATTTGTGGGATTCTTGAGTGAGCGAGAGACAGAAAGAGCAATTGAGTGATTGAGAAACGAAGCACACATGCGAAGTGTCTGTGTGTATGCTTGTGAGAAAAATAGAATATCGCGGAGCACGGAAGATTTCAGATGAACGAAAGGGCAGAATGCGTCGAGCGTCGTACGAAATTATTAGAGTGTCGAAACATTGTTACAATTAGAATAAAGTATGTATTGTAGTAGGATAACTTAAGACTAGGAAGTGAAGAAAAATTTAATTGCGCAAATATCATATTCGACATACAGAAATATGACCCCAAAAACGTCGATATTGAAAAAATGCTGGCCTTCTAAAGGTTAACCAAAGTATATTGTAATTAAATAGTGTAGTAGCATAACTTAAGACTAGGAATTGTTGGGCGAACAAGTGGTGTGAGGAAGGAGTGAGTGTTCGAAAATGCGTGGGAATTAGTATGGAAGGCGCAAGGGTAGCCTAAAGAGTGTCGTATAACTGCGTGAGGCTGTTGATTGAACGTTATTAGGCGAGTAGATGCGATATGGATGAGATAACTGAGTGTCCGAATTCGAGTGATTCTTAGAATAAATATGTACGAATGTAAGATGTTCGTGAGTTTATATATAGCGCGTTTCGTTGGAGGATCGAGTCAGGCAGAGAGATAATTAGAAAGAGGACGTTGTGTTAAGAATTAAGCGGAAGAGTTTCAAAGAGTTTCAATAAAGAGGCGAACAGTAACAAACACATTTCTTGGTCGACCATCATCCCCCTGATCCTCATCATCACCACAAGTCCCACACTAGTGATAATCATAGCTATATAACTACTCTTACTTCTTCATTAACTTCACTCCTGACAATTTTACCGAACGCAATCTTTGAAAAACGAATACATACATCAAAATAGATGAATCTTTTATATCAATCGATATAAGCTGCGTTTCGTCGGAGAACCGACACTTGCTTGCTTAGTGAAGTCGAGGCAGAGGCTCGCTCAGGAAAGTCAGTTAGAGAGATAATTAAAAGGAGGACGTTGTGTTAAGAATTAAGCGAAAGAGTTTTCAAGAGTTTCAATAAAGAGACGGACTGTAACAAACACATTTCCTGGTCGACCATCATTCCACTGATCCCCACCATCACCACAAGTCGCACACTATTATTCTCCAATAAACAGCACTTGCCCGCTTTTTCTCCTACATACTTGACCGTTCGAATTTCAAAGGAGTACTCGGCAGAGGCTGTACTTGAAGAGGGAGACTTGATGGTTACAGTAAACTATGTAGAGCGTCAAACATGAGGGCCAAGTACACGTGAAACGTGGTCAGTCTCGCCAACCAAGTGGCAGAATAGAGAGACAGTCGATGTATACCTATATTTAGTGGGGTGGGAGTTTCGTTTCAGGGAGGATGCATATCACTCTCGGCCGGTGGAACAGATGGCAGAGGGTAGAGGAACGCTCTGTATCGGACAGCCAACCTAGCCACTGGCACAGCAGGATCCCTCGACTGAAAATTTTCGGCCATCCAGCTTAACAATTACACGATCTGTTACGCAATTTCTCTCTGGGGATCGAAGGGGCACCCTCTGCGCGGGCAAATCCATTCGCAAACCGCTCGTTAATCAATTGTGAGCAGTGATTGCGGTGCTACTATCACTTTTCCTGTAAAGCATCGCTCACCAAATCCCTGCCGATCAGCTGCTTTATCCTCTTTACTTTTAACACCTTCGACAGAGCCCGCGATTTCCTCTAAATGCTAATGAATCCATTCTAGAATTAACTCTGAATTAAAGTAGAATATACTTCGAAGTAATGTAATTAATTTGCAAGTTCCAAGGCGTTGAAAGTAATTGGCGCGAGAGATTTTAGGATTTATAGTGCTTGGTCTGGCAGACTTCGAGACTATCTTTTTCGCGGCGTTAATCCGCGAATAAAGATCCAGATTTTTAGTCTTCCTTTCGTTTGGCCCTCCTTCTCCTCTGTCGCGTTCTCCGGGCGGCAAATAAATTTCACTGGCTGGCTGCCGTCCGGAGGCGATTCTAACCCTTCTCTCTCTCTCTCTCGCTCTGTGTCACGGCTTGCTCTCCTTCTTTTGTATTCTTTCTGGGACTGCACCCTTGCATATCGATGCTGCTGCTGCTGCTGCTGGAGCTCGCCAACGCCGACGACCAAGCCAGCAGAGTACCAGAGGCTCTTTAAATATAAGGCAACCGAACACCACCAACCCCCGGCGACTCGTAAACCAGAAAATTGCAGTAGAATCGAAAACGCTCCCTCGCTCGCTCGCTTGCCCGGCTGCGAAATATTCCCAGCTTCACCGCGGTCTTCTATCTCTGCCCTTTCATACCGTTTTTCCCTTCTCTTTGCTTCGATCCGATCTCCTGATAAATGACTCGGAAAAATCTGCTTCCGTTCCCCGATTATTTTCCTCGAGACAATGAAACATTATTGATTCCAATGTGATAGTAAACTTCGAAGAGTATTAACAGATTTTTCTCATATTTTAGTCGTTCTCAAAGGGAAACTATATAATAAAAATACAGTTCGCCTCTTTATTGAAATTCTTTAAAACTCTTTCGCTTAATTCTTAACACAACGTCCTCCTTCTAATTATCTCTCTGACTGACTTTACTGAACGAGCCTCTGCCTCGTCTCCACTGAGCAAGCAAGTGTCGGTTCTCCGACGAAACGCTGCTTATATCGATTGATATAAAAGATTGATCTATTTTGATGCATGTATTCGTTTTTCAAAGATTGCGTTTGGTAAAATTGTCAGGAGTTAAGTTAATGAAGAAGTAAGAGTAGTTATATAGCTATGATTATCACTAGTGTGTCGACCAAGAAATCTGTTTGTTACAGTTTGCCTCTTTATTGAAACTCTTTAAAACTCTTTCGCTTAATTCTTAACACAACATCCTCTTTCTAATTATTTCTTCTGACTGACTCGATCCTCCAACGAAACGCGCTTTATATAAACTCACGAACATTTTACGAACAAAACACGATAATCTGACTACCCTTACAAACTGTGTTTGATCAAATTTCGGATATCACGACCAATTTGAAAATAAAACGACTGTCAACTTTTGCACCTCGCCGAAACTTTTACAGTCCGCGAACGTGTTAAGTTGTGCTACTACACTATTTAATTACAATACACTTTAGTTAACCTTTAGAAGGCTAGCATTGTGTTTTCCAAAATCGACGTTTTTAGGGTCATATTTCTGTACGTCGAATATGATGTTTGGAAGATTAAATTTTTCTATGACCCACATAGTGGTCATGCCGGGTCTAAAGCTTGACAGAGAAAAGACTGGACGAGATTGAAGTTGACGTAAGCTCCAGTACTTGAAAGTTCTCGGGGACACCGTGGGAGGCACGGAAGGGCAGGGCAGCCGCGAGGGAGGGGCGTCCCGCGAAGACTGGCGGGGGTTGTAAAGGGGTAGTGGCGGAGAGGTAAGGGTGGTAAATTGGTAGAAAGTTTGTCCTCATAATTCAATTCGCCCTAGAAATTTGCGGGCCGCGGCAGAGAAATTAAACGTCTCCGCGCATGTCGAGTGATCTTTCATTCTGTCTCTCCCAGTCGGCCTCTCCTCTCCTCTCTTCCCTCTCCTTCTCGGTGAATACCTGCTTGGCGCTGGGATGGCGGAGGACCGGCTCGAATTTCGCCGAGTTCCAACGTGTCTCGTTTTCCTCGAGCTTCGACCTGATATTTCCCGGGCAGAACCTCGAACTCTGCCCGAAGGAAAATTGCCGGTTTCTCCATTCGCCGACATAAAATTCAATCTCGCTTCCCTGCCATTTGCAAATTAGTCCCGAAGCAGTCGCTCTCCCCTTTTTTCTCTCCCTCTTTCGTTCTCTCTCGCCGGCCTTACTCGAAGCACCATTTCCACTCTGCGGCTTCGACTTTCCGCCAGGCTCTTGATTGCCCAGCGATCTTCAAAGTGACCGCTCTCAATTCGCGGCTTCCTCCAATAATTAGAAGGCACGCTCTTCACGTATCCGATAATTATCACATTAGCCCAACGTTCGTCCGACTCTCCTTTCTCTCTATTTACCGCTCTGGTTACTTAATGGATAATCCAGACTCGCCATTGGCCAGTTTAGTTGAATAATCTCGCATCTGAACTGTGTCTGCCGCGAAAGCTTTCGACTTGAAAGCACACTTTAATGAGCCCCGTCAGACTGTCAGACGGCGACATGAAAAAGTGCTGGGAACAATTTTAAAGCTGACATAACACTGTGTTGCGAAGTACGCCATTCGCAGCGAGTGATGGAGATTGCTTTAAGCGAGCCAGACACATGGAAGGCAAATATTGAGCCACAATGTTGGAGCATTCCATGCAAATTTATTATGTCACGAGAAAGTAATAGCGCCGGCAACTTGGAATGTTAGTACTTGAAGCGTCTACGGACTCCGCGTATTCGTGTGTGTGTACAGGGTGAGTCAGTTGCCTTTGAATCATCACTGTTGTGCATACACTGTTCTATATAAAATCATTATGAATTACACTCAAATGTTGTTCAATATTTGCCTGCATTTTATGCATTTATTACATATGAAATTTCAGCCTGCAGAAGCCAGTTATATATAATATTCCACTGTGAATATAATGTAATAAAATATTGTCTCCCTACGTTGCTAGCCATTCGAAGGAAGTCGATGCTAAAACTTGGTAAAATATTCCCTCCAACAGACTATAGAATTTAATAGAGTCTATTGTTAAACAGAGAATATATAGTATAATTAAAAAGATGTCTAGTAAAAGTGGTGTAGGAGAGTTCTGATTCAAAGGCAAGTGAATCATCCTGTACATATATTGAAAATTATATTAAACCGCAAACTCTTTAATATGTCAATTCTAATATAAATGGACTTAACTCACTTTCAAAATAAACGGCCCATTTATACTCTCCATTTCCCTACATCGAATCCCTGACGAGTTACCTTCATTTCGACGCGCATACATTTATCATTCTCATACATTCCTCAAATTACAGGGTTTCGAGAATAGTTTAATATTCTGGCCGCGGGGTATTTTCCAAGAGGAATCCAAGAGGGAAGATCTCACGGAAATATAAAAGGCTCGACAGTGTCGGAAATAGGAAGTAGGAGTGACGCGTCGACAGTCGAGATGACAATCGCGTTAACAGAGCCACTCGAATGGGTTTCGAGCAGTTTATCGCTGGCGTTTGTCCCATGGAAAGCGTCCGAGGGAATCCCAGTGAGTGTTCCGTATATCGGGAGGGCTAGGAAATTTGTGTTTCCCGCGGTATCTTGACGACAGATCGGCCAGCGGGACGTTTGGAGAGCCGCCGATCGCGGACATCGACAACTTTATAAATTGGCCGGCTAGTCGATATGCCGCCGCGTCCTCCCCGCCATTATTGGCAGACGAATCGCGCGAGAGGCGTCGTCGATCGGCCACCGAAAGCTGCAAATATTCTCGGCACTGAAAGCCACTGAAAAAGGCGATGAAATTTTAATCGGCCCGCCGATTAAACTCTCGTAAAACCTGTCGAGACAGACGCCGGCGAAAAAAAAGCTCTTCCGGATTCTCCCTCTTCCAAGGGAGAATTCATTTACCCGCCCTTCCAGGCCTTCCAGCAATTATCTTCCCCTGACGGCACGCGACCTGACTTATAATCGATACGTATTGATCTATGCTCAGGGAAAAACAACCCTTGAATGATAAAAATTCATTTCTGGGTTCCCTCGATCGAATTCAGAAGCAAATTGTTTATTGCAAGGTTACACTTCATCAAATATATTAACGCTTTTGCGATCTAATTGACGAACAAGAATGTGTGTTTACGGTGAACTTGTCTAAGAATAGTTTCATTTTCGAATTTAGATGTGTCTACAATTATACGGTGTCATAAATTGGTGTGTGTGTAGAGTATAAATGTATTGGAATCCCAATATTAAGAGTACAGTCGTCAAAGTAACCGTAGGGTTCAATTGAAATATTAAAGAATTTGCGTCAATAGTAACAAAAAATTGGCAAATGAACGGAAAAAATTCAAAATAAACAGCTCAAGTATATTAAAATTTGAAGATGAGAAATGCAATCATGTCGAAGCTAAAGTCCATAATAAAAATTCATTTCCAGGTTCTCTTGACCGAATTCAGAGGCAAATAGCTTGTTGGAAGTTTACATTTCATCAAATATATTAACCTTTCGAGCGCTGAGTTATCCGACGTTAATTTTACGTATTTTTATTTGAATCTGTACTCAATTACTCGACGTATTTTTTAACGCATATATGCGTTCATAACCTAAATTGAATGGTTGTGTGTGAACGCATATATGCGTGCATAGCACTCAAAAGGTTAACAAAGACTCATTAAACAATTTTAAACCAAAGAAAATTATATTTTCATACATAATAACAGTTTCCTGTTATTTGTTATTTAAGATATTTAACAATTTGTAAAGCTTTCCGCGGCAAACTCCTCGGGATTCCTGGAGCGTCTGACACACATGTGCAGGATTACTCCGCGCGACAGGCCTGTCACTCGAATTATCCCTCATCCAGCCGAGTAACATGCAATATCCAAATTATCCTGTCGGGCGCAAGGATCCCGTGATAACGAATGGAAATATATTCCTTGTCGGGGCGTCTTCGCTTCCACAGGCGAGCTAGCTCCAGCAATTATTTGGCTGTGCACTGATGATTACGCGAAAGTAGATGATGCCTTGGAAGGAACATCCTTGTCACACAATCTCCTCGTTCAATCTTCTGCCTCCACTTCCTTCGGGAACCCCTTTTCCCACGGAATATATGTATGCTTGCTTGCTTGCTTGCATTCGTCTCCCACGTGATCTTATCACTCACCAGAGGAAATGTACAAATCTGGTTTCTACCTTTCAACGGGAAGCCAGAGATTTCTGCTAAGAGTACTTTAAGTTTTCTGTGCTTCCGGCAAAATTCCTGCCGCTTTACAACTCCTTTTACTCAATATTTGTAATGTTTTTTAAAATCAGGGAGAGTTGACATTATAGATCAATGTACATTATTGAGTTTCTCTGCAATTTAAAGATCATATTTACTTTTCTCTTATAGTCTTTCATAAGTTGAGCCGTTTATTTTGAAGGTGGCCTAAGTCCGTTTTCCACAAAAATCGAGTTAACTGCCTTAATAGTTACATTTTTACGTGATCTTTTCATTGTGAAGCAAATTGTTACGAATATATTTGAAATCATTAAGAATTTGTAACACGAAAATTGGTTGGTTAATGAAGTGATGAACGAGTTTATTTTGAAAGTGGCGTAAGTCCATTCATAGCTATCAAAAACATGTTATTTCTTAAATAATGTTAATATTATACTAATTGGGATGATAAATTTGACACCTTTAGAAACCCACAAACATTATTCCACTATGTTTATCTGTTACCCAAATTTTTAAATTTAATTCAACGCAAACCCTTCAATATCTCGATTCGAAGATAAATGGACTTACGTCACTTTCAATATAAATGGCTCATTTCATCTTTACTGTTTACAAAACCTTATCTGCTATTTAAAGAAACGATATTTAATGTTATTAATTATAATGTCAGTTCCCCAAACAAACCTTTTACAGATAGTTGATTACGCGTGATTAATTCACATGTGCTCGAAATTCTTTTTCCCAGCATGTACGCGGCAATATTCAAATTAGGGAATTACATTTCCCTTACATATTTATTACTAGTCAGAATTAAAGTAATCGGAATAAATTTCAAATTACCTTGGCTTCTACAAGTTAAAAATGTATTAAGTCATAATGCAAATATTTGATAATAAACTCTGAACAATTCTGCATAATGAGAAGCGCGGAAAAAGCTTCCAATACTAATAATCGCAATATTCCTCTCGATAATAAAATCATATTTCCAGAGACTATTGAATTTCTCGTCATTATACACACTCTTGACAGCGAGACACGGCACAATATCGCCTTGAATCATCGAATACAACCAACAAAGAGAGAATGCGCGCGCGGCTACTGGCGAGAATCGGCGCAGTTACTCGCCAGGAAATCCGGCGTTAATTAAAAGAGGTTTAATGTGAAAATTTCGGCGGGCATAAATTCCGCGTTAATTTTGAACGAGAGCGCATTATGGAGGCTGACTGGCTGGCCCGCGGCGAATGTGTGTCACGAAACGAAAGAGTATTGAATAGGCCCTGTCGAAAGCCCATGGCGAGCGAGAAAGCGAGAAAAAGAATGGTAGAATTGGGTCGACTGCTTTCACCCATTTATCTTTGTCCCCTTTGTCTTCGATGTATATTTAAAACACGTGGATGCGATTGAAGAAGAGCGCGAGAGAAAGAGAGAGAGAGGAAAATTGTAATGCTTGGCGGGGGTGAGAAAGTGTTGAAGAGTGATTCTTTTCCCGTAGAAATCAGTATGAAATAATGAAATACTTAGGAAACAAATATAACTTTATTGATCTGAACTGTTTGAAGGACTGGTGACGAAAGAAACATTATAACAGATTTAGAAACATACTATAAAAATCATTATGGACGAGACGACTGAACTTATCAAATATAAATAACAGAAGCTAAGCGTGAATGCTATAGGATAGAATCCAACAGAAAGGGGTGGCAGGCAGAGGGAAGAAAAGCAGGTCGAAGTTTACGCTGTCTATTTCGCCGGCTAGCTATCAATTGACCCCTTTCGAATTGATTGCAATCCACAAATGACCACTGCCCGATTACCGATTACCTTCCAATTTCCAACCCTCTCGCGCCCTTTTTACTACGTCCGCCGCCAATTCCACTACCCTTCGACATATATGCGTTCATAATTATGAAAGTGGTCTAAGTCAAAATTTAAAAGAATATGTTTATCAGTTATTTCACACCACATTATTTTAAACTAAATTTATTCAATGTAATTTTTACGACATCGTCAAAAATGAACCATTAGATAGTGGTTGTCATTTCACCAATATATGGAATTCATTTAGTGTTAATTATGAAAGTGGTATAAGTCAAAGATTTAAAGAAATTATATGAACATAACTTGAAAATATACGGAAATATTAAATTACTTCCATTATACACCACCACTAGACCAGTAACGGAAGAAAAACATAAAGATATTATGTGTTTACTACCACACATCCCTCCAGTTTTTCAGCAACATTTTAAGAATCTTAAAACCTCGAAATGATAAAAATGGATTACTTTTTAAAAATAATTATTAAATGTTCATGAATTATTTCATTACAGTTATTGTTTCTAATAAAACTCATAGATCATTATCGCGTTAAGTCATTTATAGGACATTCAGTTAATTTTGAAAATGGTCGAAGTCAGTTCAAACTTTACAAACAACATTTTCGTATGAAATTCACACAAAATACTAATAAAATTATAAATTAAAATGTCGCATAATGTACAAATATTTTTTAATTCATTCAAACGCAATTCATTAAAGATCTCGAAACAAGAAACATATAACTTAGACCACTTTCATAATTGAATTGAGACGCACTGTTTACTTACGACGATCTATTTGATCGGCAGCCGATTCGCAGTCGATCGACTATTTAAATGTGACTCGTGGTTAAACTCGTCGAGAGGAGCATCGACGCATATTTAAGGCCACTGCTAATTAAGTCTGACGAACGTAAAGTGGACGTGCGAGCAACCGCTCCGCAGAGAGAGAGAGACACATACGCCTCGGCAATTAGTACAGATTGGACAGCAGGCGTTTTCGGCGGCAAAATTGATCGACGCGCGTCACTGTTTTTATTTGCAACGCATGGAAATAAAAGCGAAAGAAACGCGCAGTGGCGTTGTAATTTCGCGATGTTTTACGATTTAATTGGCCGACACGCGCACTTTGACCAGGCGCGCGTCATTGCGGCAGGAAAGTGGAGGGTAGCGAGAGGACGCGCCGGTAACGCTGTCATTTTAATTAACGGCGAAAATCAGCCGCGAAATCTGTAATGGCGTCGCGGAAATCACGCGCGCGGCGTTATAATGGATATCGATTAATATATATTAAAGCGGCGCGGCGTGTGGCGCGCGCGCGCGCGCGAGTCGAGTAGAACGCCGAGCGCGGACGAACCGCACGCGCGCGCGTTTCTGGCCCTCGTTTTAGCCGGAGTCTCTCGTTCGAGCTCCCGTAAATCACAATTAATTAATTGGCGGCGGTAAAATAGACATTTTATCGATCACCCTTTGGCCACTCTCTCTTCCGCCAGGCTGCGCCGCTCATCCCGAATTATGCCTGCCACTAATGAGTGCGCGGCCTCTTCTATTTGTTCGAAGGCGGCCACGACGCTCCTGTAATTCATTAGCTCCCGAACATCCCCTCTCGTTCCCCATACACTTACAAAGTTACGACAGCTAACAAACGGCATAATTAATAGTAAATAGTAAACAGTAATAATTCCAATGCTAAATTAATAATCATCGTCGATTATTCATGCTAATAAGTGGCCTCTGTTTATAACATGTTTGCGAAAGCCAGATCAATTATTACCATTACACTGTGTAATACTATTGATCTTCAATACAATAATGAAACATTCCATGTTCCCAACAGAAACGTATTCCATTATTCTCTGCACACAAGAATGGCCATCTAATTCCACAAAATATTCCCAATTCTAATTAACCGTATGCAACATCGATTCCTTTTTCTCCGTCAAGTATTGATATACGCCAATAGCCGTGGCATAACTAACGGCTTAATTAATTATCGCCGATGAATTATTATTGCAGAAGAAGAGAGCCGGTTCCAGCCTGGCAAGAAGTAGGGTCGTCGCATAATTCAGTGCGAGTGGCAGGGCGATTAAAGGCGGGCCGTAAATTTAATGAATGCAGCCGGAAATAATTAAGAGAGCGGTTATAACGAGTGGAGTGATCGCTCGCTGGTAAATTTGCTTCGCTGCCAAATGCGACAATGTTTAGATCAGTCGCCGGTGATAACGACGTAATCGAACCGCAGATACACACATACATACATGGGCAGAGAATGACTGGGTGGGTTGAGTGGGTGGTGGCGGCGGTGATCACAGACGGTTTCGAGATAATTAGGGGGACGCTCGAGCCGACCCCCCATTATCCCACAGTACGCTATTAATTATCCGATACACGCTGTATGCCATATTTAAATTGTTCCCCGTTGATGTCAGGTACACCTATGAGTACACGTGTCTCTGCCTCGCTTGCTATTCAATCGATGAATTAATTATCGAGGTTATCGCGACATCCGCTCCACGTCGTCCTCTGTTAGCCCCCCACACCGCCGCGCTTCCATTTCCATCGCTCTGGTTAAAAGGAATTCCAGTCGCGAGTGCCTCGCTAAATTAATACCAACGGATTTAGATCAATCGGGCATTCGCCAAGTTTAAGATATCCCGATGAGCAGAAATACCAACTTCCAGCGAGGAGAATATTTTCTTTAATTCATTGGCGAATGCAAATGAAGTGGAAGCTTTCGTACCAATTTGGTGAAACGTCTCTTATCGCGGAGTACTTAAATAATCGACCTTTAACTCAGGAGTAATTGGGAATTTAACACTTCGATTATAGAATTATTTCTAATTGTGGAATATGTAGGGCGCGTTTATATTTGTATGTGTAGTATAGTATTGTACAGGGTGATTCACTTGCCTTTGAATCAGAACTCTGCTAGCCCACTTTTACTAGACATCTATTTCATTATACTATATATTCTTATGTATAACAATAGACTGTATTAAATTGTGTAGTCTGTTGAAGCGAATATTTTACCAAGTTTTAGCATCGACTTACTTCGAATGGCTAGCAACGCAAGGAGAAAATATTGTATTATATCATATTTATAGGCGAATATTATATACAACTGGCTTCTGCAGGCTGAACTTTCATGTGCCAGTTAACATAACTGAAACATGTAAAAGTCTAAATGCATAAAATGCAGACAAATGTTGAGAAACATTCGAGTATAATTGAAATGTCTAGGTTATTTATAATGATTTTATATGGAACAGTGTATGCTCGAGAATTTTGATTCAAAGGCAAGTAACTCACCCTGTACGTGTGTCAGCGTCGAAAAGAAAAGTCGAGCGTCGCGTGGCGAGGCAGAAGCCGGAGGAGTGTTTGAGCGGGCAGAGTCGAGCAAAGCGTTGAGCAGCGAAGATTGCGAGAGGATAGCGTTGAGCAGAGTCGAACAAAGCGTGGTTGAGTGATAAAAATTGCTAAAAGTCTAGCGATAAAAATATTTATATATGTAGGACAATTATAAAATAATATAAGAGACTAGTATGATAAAGTGAGAAAGAATGTGTGTGTGTGTGTGTGGGAGAAAGATAGAAAGAGTGAGAGTGAAGGATGCAGCTATAGTTATTTAAGACTACATTTGCATGTTTTAAAAAAACAGCTTTAAAGGCTTTAAAAGAGACAAGACGTGTAATAAAATCATTGAATCACTCGCGTTCCTCTTTATTTACTACATATATCTTTGTTAATAAAACATATTTCGACAAAACGTATCCTGAAAAGCGAGGAAGGATTAGCATCCCATTCAGAATAATTTCCTACAAATACTATATATAAGAGAACGAAAGTTTTATACGATGGAATGTCATTGAGAGGAATATTTGTCGAGTGGGCTTTGCGAGCTTTTGCTACTCGAAGCTAATTGAGTGAGCGAAACACTTGCCGAACCATTGCTTTTTAATTCTCTCGGTGAATGACGTTGTACCACTTTTGTTGCACTCGACGTGACGCTTGGAATGGAGTGGGAAATATGAAAGAGAGCTTGGCATTCGAAGCACGAGGCTTACCGAAGCAAGAAACGCCGAGCGGAAGCGTGATTAAACCGCGGAACATTCGGCTAATGCGGCTAGTTTGTCGCGCTAATAATCAGCTGGAATTGCTATTAGGATGATTGAGCACTGGGAGTATAATTAGGGGACAAACTAGATGGTTCGCGCGCGCGCGCGCGCCCGCGCCGCCGCCCGTGGAAGCAGAAGCGTGTTCGAATCGTTACTCGGCTGCTAGATCAGTCAAAGGAGAATTATTGACGGCCGGAAGCGATAATATCCGCGACGAATGACGAATCGACAGGCTTGGAACCGCCGCTGATTTATGCACTCGGTGATCCTCCAGTCCTATGGAACGTGATCGTTCGCTTTTTCCTTCCCGTTCTCCCGATCCCATCACCATGGTAATCAGACTTTTTTCCACTGGAATCCTATCACCATATATTAAAGCTCTCTGACCTTCGCTCCTGTCAACTTAGACATTGATGAAGCCTGGATATGATAAAAATATTCAACCGAAGCTTGCTGGAGTATTAATACACAGATAGAATTAAACAGCTCTCACAAGAATTTTCTATCATAAATTCTTTATTCCTCGTTGTTTATAGTTTAAATAACATTTTACCAGTCGTG
The DNA here is from genome assembly GCA_910591665.1 of Ectemnius continuus. Taxonomy (NCBI): domain Eukaryota; kingdom Metazoa; phylum Arthropoda; class Insecta; order Hymenoptera; family Crabronidae; genus Ectemnius; species Ectemnius continuus. The sequence goes on along the minus strand of OU342868.1, from coordinate 10,396,580 downwards.
AATTTTATATTTACTCTATTTTAACCGTTTCGGTACAGCGGACTTTTCCAAAAAGTGGGCTTAATATAGTGAAAGAGCAAGGGGTGGTATATAACAAATTAGGTTTATAACCCCATTAACGTAACGCGTATCTCCAATAACGCATACATAACTCGCAGTCCGTCCTTTTTTTATAAAGACTTTTTAAGTGTTAAAACAGAACTATATTGATAAAATAAATTAACATAGACATTCCAATTCCGTCCAAGTCTAACAACTTTCTCCAGCGATCATTATATCATTATATTGGACGCTCGTACTGAAAGGGTTAAAAGTAAGTATGATGTAATAAAAATTCCCTGGAGAAGGAAGATCATTTACTGTCTCTTGATGTACAAGGTGATTCACTTGGCTTTGAATCAAAACTCTCGAGCATACACTGTTCCATATAAAATCATTAGAAATAACCTAGACATTTAAATTATACTCGAATGTTTCTCAACATTTGCCTGCATTTTATGCATTTATGCTTTTACATGTTTGAGTTATGCTAACTCGCACATGAAATTTCACCCTGCGAAAGCCAGTTATATATAATATTCCCCTATAAATATAATAGAATAAAATATTGTCTCCTTACGTTGCTAGCCATTCGAAGGAAGTCGATGCTAAAACTTGGTAAAATATTCGCTCCAACAGTCTTCATAATTTAATACAGTCTATTGTTAAATAGAGAATATATATAGTATAATGAAATAGATGTCTAGTAAAAGTGGGCTAGAAGAGTTCTGATTCAAAGGCAAGTGAATCACCCTGTACATATATTTAAAATTCTATTAAACCGCAAATTCTTTAATATCTCAATTGTAATATAAATGCACTTAACTCACTTTCAAAATATATGTATATAGTATTTCTAGATATATATTATACATAACTGATGTGTGATGTAGAAACGCTTGAAGCACGAACGCGACTAGCTTAATCGTCTCGAAAGGGATGGCAGAGCGAAGACTATCGAGCCTTATTTAACCTCTCGAGCGAAGAGGTCGCCTTGGCACGAAACTAACCCAGAGAATAATAATGCAAGCCCTGCAAATTCCCTATTTACATCATCCATAATTTCCTCGACAGATTCCAACACACACGCCGGATTCCCATCAAATTATTCTCGCGCTAATAAATCATAAATATTCCCTGACGGATGAAATTGAAAAACTGCGAGCAAGACGGGTTTCGGTAAACGGAGCTGTCTCGAGTTTCCAAGTGCTGCGCTCATTTTCTGACAGTATTAATTTACAAGCTGACTGGATCGCTGTATTCTCACGCGCGCCTCCTGTTTTTGCGCAATTAGTTTCCACCGCTCTCGAAACGAATTGCGGCTCAGCGTGGTGAAATGTTCCTCTGTGTGTGTGTGTGTGTGGGAGCGAGGATGATTTCGCAAAAGTTTTGCGGATAGCCAGCCACTCGAACAGTGGTCGTTGTGTGCGTGGCCGCGCTCGAGCGCTTTATGGAAATGACACGAGATGTTTCCTCGGTGCGGTCAAACCGCAGGGCGAACCTGCTGGACTCACGCGTTTTTCGGAAACGCACCGGAAAACGGTAACGAGCCAGCCCTGTGTTTCCGTAGCCGCGATATTTGCTTCCAGCCACGCAACCTCGCTCTCTAGTCAATTACGATACACTGACAGAGTAATTAGTGCGCTGTCGGGACTTGGCTAATGAAGCGGTTGGAATGAAATATTTCGTTGAAAGTATCCGTCATACTTTGACTGGCTCTTCTTTTATAGTATTATAATGCCAAAAGATGTGGGAGTTGTTTTTTATATTTAATATTCAAACAGCTACTAGCTAAGCTATAAGCTTATAGCTTTGTTTGCTAAAATTGTATAACATAAGCACTTTACAGACTTTGTAACTCAGATTATTTCTAGAGATTGACCGTTTATTTTGAAAGTGGTTTAAGTCCATTTGCAGCCCGTAAACATACATTATTTTAGTTAAATTCGCCTGAAACAAATTTATATAATCAAATGACATATTCATAAGTCAGTAGAAACATTGACAGACTTGATATAATTAACCTATATTTTTTCATTGACAGATATGCTAACATTGAATTTTCTCGAAACAGGAGAAAATGGACTTGCACCACTTTCAAAATAAACGTTCCATTTTATTATTTAAAAGCATATGTAACAAATATCAAAGTTTTATTAAATTGTAGAGTTGTATTCGTCATGGACTTTGAAAGTAGAGGGAAATTTTCCTACCGATTGAAATATACAGTTGTCGTTTGCTGATCGAGAAGCGGTGAAATGGCGCTTGCATGGGAGTGTCTAGGCGCGGGGCGGAGCGGGCGCAAAGAGAGACGCGCGCGAGCGAGCGAGCGTCCAGATGTGACAGGGAAACGTCCGCGAAATCCCTACAATTCGTCGGTTTTCAATTCATGCAGAAAACAACAGCTCGACGCGCCATACTCGTAAAACTGAGGCTGCTGCTGCTGCTGCTGCGCTTTTCCGCTGTCTAGGAAAACAGATTCTGCTTCCGATGAAATTGGTTTTGACATGCCAGCACACCACACATACATTCCGGCGATCCTAGGCGACCGCACAAACGTATAAAAGTATCCGGTTGCATAGTTACAGGGAGCGCGCGATACCACTGTTCGGTGCTTGTAAACGCTTTCCATACGCGGCGAGTTTCACATATGAAACTTCGTATCAGCGAAACCCATTGAAAAATCGATCGAAATCCTCGAAATCTAATGGATGGAAAGACGGAGGAAGGGAAAAAAAGTAGCAGATCCGGGAGAAGTTTGGCGGAGGAAGAGAACTTTTAGTCGTTGATTAAAGTCCTTTTATAAGAAGGAAATGAGATCTTTTTTGATGGCTCAATACTTGTCAGCCATCAAATGAAATCCTTTAAAGAGGTCCGGGCTTGTAGCCTTTTTGTAAATAGCTCCTGACGGCAAAGACTCAGCCGGCCCATTCACTTGCCAAGCGAGCTTCATTGAGCAAAGGCATACTCGCACTCTCATCCCCTCCCACCCACCCACCCTAACATCGCCATTTATTCATCTCCTCCTACTTAATGTAATATCAAAATAAGCTTTGAATACCCGGCGGGAACATAATTTATTTATACCTCCTCGTTCTCCCAAAGCCAGTAAATATTATAGAGTAATCTGAATATTTTCAAGGAGCGAAGATGTTTCATTTACTGGGAAAGGAAGAAGGTTATAATTTTGAGTGCAATATAATATTTATTGCTGCTTGATCGCGAAGGTGAGGTCAGAAATCCCATCAAGAGACAGCGGCTTCGTTTCATACTTGGCGGGGGTTTCCGTTAGTCGTCGAGGGAAAATTGTGGAGAGCTGAATTTTCGTATATCCTGTGGAAGCCCGGCATACTTCCTGCCGCGAGTTCTCCTCCTGCTTGTCCTCCGTTTTCCCTTTCATTCGGTAAAACTGTCTCCTTTCCCCATTCAGGCTGCTCGCCCACCGCGATTCCGCCTCCGCTCCTTTGCGCTAGCTTCGCCGTTTTCGGCCTTCCTTCCTTCCTTCCGGATCATTCTCGTTTGAACCACCTGGACTCGAGAACGGCCCTTCAGGCTATATCAAGACCAGCTTGGAATAAGTAAGAAACAGGCCAACTTGTATATGCCTTCCTTGAATAATTATAACTGACATTTATTAGAATTCTACCAGATTAATAAGTTATACATTGTCTCAAACTTGTGCATTCTATAAAAGGAATATTAAATTACACAAAATAAGAGTTCATTTATTCACAGTAATTGTAATCGAATAATAAACTATATGAAGACCAGCTTGGAATAAGTAAGAAACAGGCCAACTTGTATATGTCTTCCTTGAATAATTATAACTGACATTTATTAGAATTCTACCGAATTAATAAGTTATGCATTGTTTCAAACTTGTGCATTCTATGAAAGGGATATTAAATTACACAAAATAAGAGTTCATTTATTCACAGTAATTGTAATCGAATAATAAACTTATCGAATAATAAACTATATCAAGACCAGCTTGGATTAAGTAAGAAGCAGGCCAACTTGTATATGCGTTCCTTGAATAAATATAACTGACATTTATTAGAATTCTACCGAATTAATAAGTCATGCTCGTTGCCTTAAACTTGTGCATTCTATAAAAGGAATATTAAATTACACAAAATAAAAGTTGATTTATTCACACGAATTTTAATCGAATAATAAACTATATCAAGACCAGCTTGGATTAAGTAAGAAACAGGCCAACTTGTATATGCGTTCCTTGAATAATTATAACTGACATTTATTAGAATTCTACCGAATTATTAAGTCATGCTCGTTGCCTCAAACTAGTGCGTTCTATAAAAGGAATATTAAATTACACAAAATAAGAGTTGATTTATTCACAGTAACTGTAATCGAATAATAAACTATATCAAGACCAGCTTGGAATAAGTAAGAAACAGGCCAACTTGTATATGTGTTCCTCGAATAATTATAACTGACATTTATTAAAATTCTACCGAATTAGTAATTCATGCCTTGTTTCAAACTGGTGCATTCTATAAAAGGAACATTAAATTGCACTCAATAAGAGTTCATTTATTCACACGAATTTTAATCGAATATTAAACTATATCAAGAGCAGCTTGGAATAAATAAGAAACAGGCCAACTTGGGTAATGAAGAAAATTGAATGTTGTCATATCTGTCAATGAAAAAATATAGGTCAATATTATATCAAGTCTGGCAATGTTTTTACTGATTTGTCAATATGTTATTTGATTGTATGAATTTGTTTTAGGCGAATTCAACGAAAATAATGCATATTTACAGGCTGCAAATGGACTTGCACCACTTTCAAAATAAACGATCCATATTGTTGTTGACAACACTTGCGAAAACTGTTCTCTATCTGAAAATAAATCTATAAAACGTTATAAATAGTTTAATTTCGTAGGAAAACAATTGAAAAAATTGTTTATGGATTTAAATATTGTTTGCAAGAGAGAAATTAATTTGTATCTTTTTCATAATGTTTTATATTTATGTTGTTCGGATAATTTTCAACAAATATTGAAATCTAATTTGTATTACTTTGTTCTTCCTTTATATCGCAATATGCTGCTTTTTGAATTTTACAAATATCATTCTTATTTTGTTTTTCATGAGCTTTTTCCAAATTAGTGCGGTATTCTTCACCAAAAGGGCTAAACTGAAAGGGTTCAACTGAACGAATTATTTGGATAGTTTTCTATGTTACTCGAGTGCTTCTAAGAAGAAAGCGAGTAATCTTCGTAGTTTCAGTCGATCTTTTATCGTCGGTTGCGAAACTCGACGGAGAGACAAAAGGTTCTGGCAAGTGCGCTTTACGTTATCGGAATAGCGTGCCGGTGGATTCACTTAAGGATATAGGTGCGAGCGGGCGTAATTCCCGGCAAGCGGGAACAGCAGCGCCGCGTGACGGGAAGCAGGGAGCATGAGTTTCTTCAAAGTGCCATTAGAGCAAACAGCGGCCATTTATTTCTCTGTCTCCCAGCGGCTGGCTGCTCGGAAGTATACTTCATTTCTTCGGGGGTGCAACGTAGCGCGCCGAAAGCACTGCTACTGGAAAATGCTTCCTCGAACGCGAGGGGGCCAACGTTAGCCGACTGTTTAACTTGCGCAATCACTCACTTCCTCCGGCTCACCTAAATCTTTCCTGTTCTTAGTGCGGCCGGACGCGCTTACCTCGCACGCTTCTTTTGCATCCTGCCTTTACAGTAAATCTCGTGCGAGTTCTAGCTGCAAATTTTTCTCCTCCACGCGGCAAACGCCACGCTAAATCTTGCGGGGTGCGTGTCTCTCGCTCGTTCGGTCAGTTTCCTTTTTATCATTCTCTGTAATAACTTAATTATGACGCTTGAAGTAATTCTTCGTGCGAGATAATATTGTGAAGTTAAATAGTGTGCTTTTTCAATCTGTTTTATAACTTCTCCTGGATTCGTAACATCTGATTTCTTCGTTTGTCGACGAGACTTTCCCTCGGTATTGCGGTCAGCTTTTTCCACTTGATTTCTTTCAGCCGTCTCAGACTCCTCTGCACGCAACATCAAGAACGCTCAGTGTAAATCTGACGTCCTAGATTGGCAAAAGAAACAATCCGAGACGAAGAAACTCAACGATAAACCAACTTTGCATATCACACAGAAAATCTATCAGATAAAACTAGTAAAATGTCGTAATTGTTTGTGTAAAGGATTTCATAGATCAGTAAGGGAAAAAATTCAGGACGAAGAAACTCAGATAACAATAAATAAACTTTGTATATCATACAGAAAATCTATCAAATGAAACTAGTAAAACGTCGTAAAACGTCGTTCACGTAAAGGGTTTTATAGATCAGTAAAGAAAACAATCCAAGACGAAGAAACTCCGATAACGATAAACAAACTTTGTATATCTATTAAATGAAGCTAATAAAATATCGTAATCGTTCATGTAAAATGTTTCATAAGAAACTTAAATATTGATAAGCTAGCTTTGTATATCACAGAAAATCTATCAGATGCGACTAGTAAAATGTCGTAATCGTTCGTGTAAAGGTTAATGCAGAGGCCACCTGTAATCGGCGAAGTTGCAATTCATTCGGTTTCCACGGCGGCGCGCGCGCGTTTCAAGCTGAAGCCGAGCTCTCTTTTCCGCGCGCGCGTACGCGGTAGAAAGAGCGAGAGAGTTCGCGCAATGAAGGACACAAAGCCGCGGCAAACCGTAACGAGGTGTTGCAGCCTTCGCAGGACCCCTCAGCATCCATCCTCTTGAAACTCAGTAATTAATCCCCGACCGCCAAGCGAGTTTCCGTTTCGTGCATTGCGGCAATCCCCCCGCTCGCCGCTCCCTTCTTCCTCCTCGCGCTCGCGCGCGCTATCCTTCACCCTCGCCTTCCACCGGCAACCTCTTCCACTCCTTTCCTCTCTCTCTCTGGCCGCGAACGGACTCAACGCGTGAGAATCAGCCAGGCCATGCCACTCCACCGCCACTACCGCTTTTCACCCGCCAACTCTCCAACACCCTACCAACCTACCAAAACCTATTTTTTTCTCACTCACCCAAGGACAGCCCAAAACTGATTTAATATGGAAGAAGACATTCGTGATTTTCATCATTGAATATATGTAGTGTCTTTATTCGTGGTAATGGGAATGGTGGTACACAAAAATTATTCGCTGCGATCACGTCGAAGACTCGATCATCTCTGTTCGTCGACGACGCAACACACACTTTTATATTCTTCATACACACGCTCACACATATACATTTCGTCGCGAGCCCCTTCGGGCGACGCATTTGACCAAACCAAACCTACGGAAAGTCTGGTAAACAAGAAAAAGACTGTAGAGGAATACTACATATATACGTTTTTTAATTTCGTATTTTTGAACACTCTGGAGAAATCTACATTTTCGGAATTTATTTTAACACTTTGGCGGCCGCACTGTTTGTTAAAATTGCTTCGCTTGGCGCCGGCACCACTAACTCTGTTACTTCGCTTGTCGCCGGCTGTTTTCGAAGTTATTGGGAGATGATAAATTTCGAAAGTGTAGGGAGATCACTGTGGTGTCGCCGGCCGTCAGGCAATACTTTGCGAAGGTCACCACAGTGGTGTCGCCGGATGGCATAGTGTTAATTGCCAATTGGAAGATCGTTATGTTGAATAATTGTGCATTTGCTCTCGGTGAAGATTGATATTTATGATTAATATATGCAGGGCGCTGTGGTCCAGCAACCCTTGAAACTGCGCCATAAGTAGAAAACTTCTTCATAGGCTGTTTTCTGTATGATTACTTAAATCGATTGGAATGAAATGATAAATATAAGGACAATTTGAGGAGTACATTTCGTTTTATTGAAAAAAATTCCCTGACAAATAAAAGACAGTTGAATATAGTTCTAATTGATACGAGATTTGTTTTAAAATCACACTTCGTACTGTGCCCTTTTACTGACCGCCAATCAAAAATGTGCAAGCATCTGCAATTCTTATTATTATAGTCTTCAAATCTATACTTTTACTTGTCAGAAAATGTACGTTAGAAGGCGAGACTCGATGGGACGTTTTTTTGAACTCTAAAACAAATTTGATATAAAAAATACAGAGTACTGATTTCCGAGTTCTAACTTTCACTAATTCTGTAGAAGTGAAGCTGCAAGGAATTGATCAAACAAAAGTGACTTCGAGTGCTTTAGACATTCCACTTTTACGTAAAAATTATGCAAGAAAATTTTGTGGGACTTGAAATATCGTTTTTTGGCGCGGTTTAGGCAGTATCTGGACCACTGTGCAGCAGTGGGATTAGCACTAGGTTTACGGGAGCCGTCATTTTGACGGATTTCGGACTTCATGAGTATAATTACAAAACCAATTACAAATCATTTTTCTCCAATTTATGCAATCCTAACAGATTTAATTCACTTACATTATGTTTGTTAAGATACTAGTTGTTATTAAATTACATAAGTCGTCTTTTTTAAAAGAAATTACGTTGTTTCGAATACGTGAATAGATATACAAAAATATCCGTAAACCTAGTATTAATAGGTAATGTAAGGGATTAATTGAAAGTATTCTGTTAGGTATGATGGATGTTTTGAATCGCGTAGTATACTCTCAGCAGGTATAAGACCCTCGCATGACGCATAAGTTACGGTCGCGTTATGGTTTGGCGTTAGTCTGAAATGGGTCATTGACGAGAGAAGGTCGTGGAGAGTGGCTCTGGTGTTTCCGAGTGTTCCTAAAAGTTCTGCCAAGTGTTCATTATCATTCATCTCAAAATCGTTTCGCTAACACACTCGCATTCACTGCTACGTCTCTTGTAGTTTATTTAATAAACATAGAGTCGCGGAGCTGCTTGCACTAACTTTCGAAAGTCCTCGAGTGAACTTGGAGGAGGCATTTGCCAGTTTTTCGTGCGGTGATCAAAGTTCCCGCGCACTTGGTACTTTTATTTCAACTGACACCGCGTACGCGTTGATGAAGACGAACTTTTCGAGTGCGCACTTGGCACTTTCCTTTTTCGAACTCTGAAATAACCGCCGCCGTCGCCGACGCCGTAAAAAGACATTAAAGAGTGTGTTGCGCGAAAGAGAGAGGGAGAGCGTGTGAAGAGTCGTCGGTGCTCCAAATTCTCGCTGGGACGCCGATGCATTCGAAGAGTTCGCACCTCTACTTTAATCTTTCGCCGGGAGCAAAAACGAACGCGCGGCGCGGACATCGAGAGATGCGATTAAAACATTTTAATATCGCAGGGTTTTTTCCGTCATTTGATTTGATTTTTATTCCTCGTCTTTTTGATTATTTCGAGTGTGTATTTAAATAACAGTTTCAAAGTAATCACTAACAATCAATCCTAAATTTCAAATATTTATCGCTAGTTTTATTCATCGCGTAATAATTTCACGTCACTTAAGTAATTCATTATCAAAATTGCCGAAAGAAATTTTCCAAAATCACATATTACGTTCTCTGAAATAGAAATATTATTTATTGAATAATAACTTTAGCAGCGATTAAAATGACGAATCGTTGATTATAAACTTTAGTAGGTTGGTCGATGCTTAATTGCTGTAGGAATAATGACGTCGACTAAAGGATTAACTGGTTGGCGAGGGTGAAGGCAAGGATCTAATCGAGGATCGAAGCACATTGTTGGCGCAGGGAAGCCTATCAGCGGGAAGTGGGGCCGAGTATACATGCAACACTCTTCGTGTGTATATATTTAAACAACAATGTCAAAATAATCACTAACAATCGATCCTAAATTTCAAATATTGATCATTAGTTTTATTCATCACATAATAATTTCACGTCACTTAAATGATTCAGTGACAGAATTGCTTAAATAAATTCTCCAAAATCACATATTACGATCTCTGAAATAGAAATATTATTTATTGAATAATAACTTTGGCAGCGATTAAAATGAGGAATCGTTGATTATAAACTTTAGTAGGTTGGTAGATGCTTAATTGCTGTAGGAATAATGACGTCGACTAAAGGATTAACTGGTTGGCGAGGGTGAAGGCAGGGATCTAATCGAGGATCGAAGCACATTGTTGGCGTAGGGAAGCCTATCAGCGGGAAGTGGGGCCGAGTATACATGCAACACTCTTCGTCAAAAGGGTCTCGTTAAAGCGTGATAACGAGGGAGATAAGCGAGTAGCGCGTCCCTAGTAAAACAGGGTCTCCTAAATCCTGGCGGCCCTTGGGAAATACTGGAGAACGCTCTCAGCAGCGAGCAGGCAAAGGATAGCGCGAGCCTCGAATCAGATAAAGCGGGCAAATCGCGCGCCTTTTTGTCCGCCTTTTTTTTGCCTTTCTTCTCCTCTTTCTTTTATGCCAGGCTGCCGACCGCGCAATAAATTACGCTGCCTTCCCTGAATGCAAAGAGTAATCGGGAGTGATGAAGAAGGCTGCTCGGATACATCAAGTCACTCTTGAAAAGGAAAAGGGATGAATGATCCTCGTAAGTCCCTCGCGAAAGGCTTGACAGTGACTTGACACTGTTGGCTCTTAAACTCCTGCCGGGTAGATTCTCGATACTAACTAGAATAGCACAATTTTACGTAGAAGGATATAAATATCTCTTGTAAAACTAATACGACGTCTTAAGTTTGCGCTCGAAATAAATAACTCGTCAGGGATTTGCTATAACAAAATTGCAGAATACAAATATATTGAAATGTCAATCTAAAAAGCACAGTTGTCAAAGTAACCAAAATCAATAGTAATTAGTAATCAAAGGATTAAATTGAAATATTAAAGAACTTGCGTCAAGTTCAACATGTTACTATACTCAGCGCCAAAAATTGACAAATGGACCTAAGCTATTTTCAAACTAAACGGCTCAAATAGATTGAAATTTGAAGATCAGGAATATAGTCATGTCAAGGCTAAAGTCAGTCCAAGAGTGATGTTCTCGGATGTCAGCCACCGTCAGGTTAGCTGTGTCAGCGTGGCCGGGTTTCGGGGGTTTATCACACTCTGGGCTTTCCTTGAAGGGGAGAGCTGCCCTACATAACCTCCACGAGGTCTGCTCTACACGCGCATTTCTACGCCTATCTCTGATTTCCTAAAATTATTTTTCTTTTACGTCTACGTTTTCTTTTCGCTTTCGAGTTTCTACAAGTTAAATTTTATACTGATATTTTAAAAGAATTTTTTATCGTCTACGTTTTATTTTCACTTTCGAATTTCTACAAGTTAAATTTTATACTGATATTTTAAAATAATTTTGTATCGTCTGCGTTTTCTTTTTACTTTCGAGTTTCTACAAGTTGAAATTTGTACTCGCAATGGCAGTGATTTAATATGATAAATAATCCTACGAATATTTCTAATTTTTTTAAATAATTTTTTATCGTCTACGTTTTATTTTTACTTTCGAGTTTCTACAAGTTGAATTTTGTACTTGCAATGGCAGTGATTTAATATGATAAATAATCCTATGAATATTTCTGATTTTCTAAAAGAGGTACTCTACATAACCTCCAAGAGACCTGCTCTACGCATGTATTTCTATGCCTATTTCTAATTTTCTACCACTTTCTTTGTTATTATGATAATTCTGAACGTGCGAACATCGATTAGGTTGTATCAAACAGAGTGGCAAGAATTGGGCGTCGAATCGATAATTGAAATCAAATGAAGGTAGGTCTGGTCGGGCTGGTGTCCATAATTCCTGATGAGCGGATAGTTCAGACGTTTACATTTGATCGAGATTAATCAAGTGGCGGCATTGGGCCGCTGTCAAAACAGCATAGATCCGGTGGGGCCAAGCGTCGGGACGCGTCTGTGTGTGCTCAACAAGTCCGAGAGATTCATTTACCTCAATCGCGCCCTCCCAGTAATGGCACTTTGATTGACCGAAATTGATCTATCTGCGATCTACGCGCCATAGATTCTGATGACGCTCGCGCATTGATTGACAATGCTGGCAGCTGGCATTACAGCACACTTTGTCACGTGACAATCCGTGATTGTTTCGTCAAGAGAATTGGACGGGAAAAGATCGGCTTTCGCAAATTGGAAATTACATGATTGGTGGCTTTCTATTGCTGGCTAATTTCCCTCTAGGGTTCCGTGAAGTACTTGGATTGCAAGAGTGCTGAATTATTACGTGGCCGGTCAAAGTGAACGCGAAGTTTCCTGATAATAAAGTCACGAAGCGGTGCTCGCTCGGGCGGAGACACTAATTTCCTTACATGCATGAAGCATTGTTTGCCCGCGATTTATATCACCTCGATTAAGAAACTCTCGCAACTGGGTCAGACTCGTTTCTTCCCCTCGTCTCGCTGCCCGTCGAGAGCGCCACCACTCTACTTTTTCCCGTCAACCCAACCTTGCAAAAAATATCATCCCCTCTCTGAACTCTTAGTTAATTTAATACAAATCGCACTTCTACACTTTGACACCCCAAACAGCAATAAACAATTACTACCATTTCTAAAAACCTATTCGAAGAAATCTATTTCCAATTCAATTCTCCCTTTTCAATTGCTTTGTCATTTTTCACCGACTATTTATTTACTAGGTTTCACAATAAAATCAAACGGTTACCGGATGGGAAGCCGGTTTTCAATATTGTTCTCTATATTTTTCTAGCGCCAATATTGATATTGGCGTGTATTTTTGGTTTCGGTTGGGAGTCTTGTTATTCCGTTGTAACAAAGGTTGGAATAGCAGTGGGAAATAAAGGGAGTCGAGCATTATCTAGTTTGATAAGAGGAGAGAGTGAGGGGTGGGGACGGATGGTGTCATTTGGAGGGAGCGGTGTTAATGTGAGAAAGAAGAGGAAGGGTGGACGGAATGTACAGGGTGAGTCACTTGCCTTTGAATCGCCACTGTCGAACATACACCGCTGCGTATAAAATGATTATAAATAACCTAGAAATTTCAATTATACTCAAATGTTTCCCAACATTTGTCTACATTTTATGCATTTAGACATTTTATGCAGTTATATATAATATTCGACTGTAAATATAATGTAATAAAATATTTTCTCCTTACGTTGCTAGCCATTCAAAGGAAGTCGATGCTAAAACTTCACAAAATAATCGTTCGAGCAGACTACATAATTTAACCCTTTAGGGTGCAAGCAATATACGGCTTTCGTTCAATTTAATCGAGTCCCACTCGACATAGGACTGCAAAGGGTTAATACAGTCTATTGTTAAATAGACAATATATAGTATAATTAAGTAGATGTCTAGTAAAAGTTCACCCTGTACAGGGTGATCACTTGCCTTTGAATCAGAACTCTCGCAACCCACTTTTACTAGACATCTATTTAATTACCAAGTTTTAGCATCGACTTCCTTCGAATGGCTAGCAATGTAAGGAGAAAAGATTTTATTCTTTTACATCTATAGGGGAATATTATATATAACTGGCTTCTGCAGGCTGAAATTTCATGTGTCAAATTTCATCTATCATAAAATGCAGGCAAATGTTGAGAAACATTTGTGTATAATTTAAATATCTAGGTTATTTATAATGATTTTCTATGGAACAGTGTATGCTCGACAGGGGTGATTCAAAGGCAAGTGACTCACCCTGTAGGAGCAGGGTTAATATCGCTCGTGTAAGAACGGAAGAGAGCCACTAGAACTTGTCACCGGTGTGGTTTTTCTTAGCCTAATTACGCTCGGACACGCTTTAACCCCCTCGTTTGAATAATGTCGATCTCCTTGACTTGTAATCGCACTAATCTATCTTTTAAATTACTTCGAAATCTTGATGGCCCCGTATTTGCATTAACTACATTTTCATAAACAATTTCAAGTTAAGAGTAGTTGGAGATGAATTTTCTAACTCGAACTTCCTTAATAATGCATCGCCCTTTATTCTTTCACATAGTTCGCTGCTAGAATCTCAATACTTTCCTCAAAAATAGGATAACAACGGTGTTTTCTTGTTGCGTGGAGTTTTCCTTTTCCGGAATATTTTCGAGTTCATTTACATAGTCTGCATAACTTTCGTCTGATACAGGTTGAGCATACATCACATGTTGGTTTCGAATAAATGAGAGCGATGGTGAAGGAAAATATTCCGTATATAATCCGGACAGGTTTATTCAGCGCGCAGAATTTATTTTAATTTATAATGGAAAGATCGTTGAATAAAATAACATCGTATTTGTAACCATTGGTAGATCGATGTTAATAATAAATCTAATAAACGAAAAAATATTGTATTAGGTATGGAAGTGTTATGAACGTAGAATCTTCTGACAAACTCAATTAAAAATATCTATCGTTGTTATTGTTTCATGCTAGTCTAAAATAAGTCATTGACAAATGAAAGTTATACGAAATTTCTATCAAATAATTAATTAAGTTAGCTCTGTCAAATATTTCGTTACTAGAATCCCAACGCTTTTCTCAAAAATCAAGTTACGAATCTTTCTTGGAATATAAATTTGATTTATCCGAAGTAATGCAATGTTTACTTAATCCGAGTGATTGCCACTTTCAAAGCTTGCATCTCCTGCTTTTTTCTGAAATAAGTCACTGACAAGTCAAAGTTATACAAAATTACTATCAAATAATTAATTAAGTTAATTCTTTGAAATAAGTCATTGGCAAATGAAAGTTATACGAAATTTCAAATAATTAATTAAGTTAGTTCTGTGAAAAATTTCGCTACTACAATCCCAACACTTTTCTCAAAAATCAAGTTACGAATCTTTCTTGGAATATAAATTTTATTTATCCGAAGTAATACAATGTTTACTTAATCCCAGTGACTCCCACTTTCAAAGCTTCTTAAATAAGATCCCAGTGCCTCGGAAGTTTACTTTTTCCCAGGAATATCGCAGGCTTCGGGTACTTCATCAACAATGCATCGCGTTCACTTTTACTTAGAGCTTTGCCGGCGCTCACATACTCTCCCGCTTTTTTCTTTTACGGGGAATTTAGCCAAGACGGAGCGACGCACGAAGATCCATTTTACTCGTGGGAGGAAACTTGGCAGCCGTGGGTGTGTCCGCGGAACTTGGAGAATTATGCTTGAGGGAGCTTTGACTTTTAAGTGAAATGCTACGTGGAACGCACGTTGCGATGAATTTTCCCTGAAGTGTCTGTGTGTGTGTGTGTGTGTGTGTGTTAACGTAGCTGGCAATAAAGTTCGTCCTGCAGTTAAGGATGCCGTCGTTCTACAATTCGCGCTGTCTTGTAAATTAACTATTCAGATCTTATTCGTCGGAAACGATTAGAGAGTTTGTTCCTCCTCTTCAATGCGAAGAGAATCTGATAATCTTTGTATTTGAACTAATATTATTTAATATTAATGCTATTACTAATTTTATGATTTGTACCTTTAAAATATTACCAATGTACTTTATTATCATTTTAATATGCTAAGTGCCTTTGCGCGGTAAAGAATTCTACTTTATCGGAAATATAATTGTGGAATGTAACTTTATCTGTTACAGATTTAATCAGTTTAGAGTTGACCCAATTATTTAATTAGCTCTGCGCTTTGATCCGATTAATACTAGGTTTATGACACCCGTCACTTTGGCAGATTTCGGACTTCACGAACAAAATTACAAAGCTTATTAATTTTTCTTCCAATTTAAACTGACAATTATTTATGCAACCTGACAGATTTAATTAACTCATATTATGTCTGTTAAGATTGTAATTGTTTTTAAATTAAATTAATACCTTTTTTTAAATGAAAATAAGTAAACCTAGTGTTAATGATCCTTGACTCGTCAAATTAATAAAAACTATAATAGCTGTTTAATATCAAACAATCATGGAATCATTTGAATATCAAATCCTTCTAAAACTCTTTCGAATCGCGAAAAAAACGAGAGATGGCGATTTTTGCGTGCGCCAACGTTTTATCTCGGGAATTCGGTTCTTAGTAAGTGGCGAGCATAAAAAACGAGCGTCACGCGAAACACAAGCACTGTCGCAAATAAATAGCGAGAGTCGCGTGAGTGTTTCGTCATGTAGTTTGCGCCCTGCTGGCGTTATCACTCGAGCAGTGCTAGTGCGACGGTACACGCGCGCGCACACACAGGCACGTGACGAGGTTGGTGTTGTGGTCGCAAATTATGTTTACGCGAAGCTTTCCAGCGAGCAATGCGAAAAACATCGCTGCGAAAGTAATCCCGGCGGCACGCTCGCACATACACACTCATACAAATAGAGAGACACGCGCGCGTGCGCTTCGCCAGGGAAATTATTCGCCTCTCGCTCCAGTTAGCCGTGAGTGGATGAAGCGCCGTTACCGCCGCGAATCCGTCCACCTGGATTACCGTTGCAATTATTCCCGGACGATTTTCTATTACGATGAACGCCTTCTCATCCGCCGATTCTCTTCTCGCTATGGAGTTCTCCCTTTGTCGGCCCCGACCGATTACACACACACGCGCAGACAGAGATTCGCGATAAATGTCCGGCGACGCGTGGCGAAACTTTTCTCAGAACGATCGCTCTCTCTTTGAGGGAAAATCCCACGCAATCATATTGCCATTATTCATTGTGCAAAGCGAATGCTTTGCTGGAGAGAAAAATGTCGAGCGAAATGAGAGAGGAATAGGGAATTACTCATTGGAAAATTAATTTGCGCATTGCACAGTTGTCCAGATGTCTAAACCGCGCCAAAAATCGATGTTTTAAGTCCCACAATATTTTCTTGCATCATTTTCTTTTAAAAGAGGAATTTTTCACTTTTGTTTCGTCAATTTCTTGCAGACTTACTCCTACAGAATTAGTGAAAATTAGGACTCGGAAATCGGTACTCTGCATTTTTCATATCAAATTTGTTTTAGAGTTCTAAAAAAAGTCCCACCGAGTTCCGCCTTTTAACTTAAATTTTCTGAAAAGTAAAAGTATAGATTTGAAAGCTATAATAATAAGAATTGCAGATACTTGCAGATGTTTGATTGGTGGTCAGTAAAAGGACACAGTACGCAGTATGATTTAAAAAAAAATCTAGTATCAATGAGCTTAGAACAATATTCAACTATCTTTCATTTGTCAGAGAATTTTTTTCCACAAAACGAAAGGTACTCCTCAAATTGTCCTTACTTTTACTATTTCAATCCAATTGGTTTAAGTAATTATACAGAAAACAGCTTACGAAGAAGTTTTCTATTTCTGGCAGCTTCGAGGGTCGCTGGACCACTGTGTATTACGATAAATAAAAGATTCGAAAGTTGACGCTTTAAATCTCACTATCGTAGAATGGCAAATCATGGCAGAGCTTTGCTTGTCACCAATTAATCCAAATACGTAGATTAAAGGAGTAAGAGTCGGCTTCTAAATGTACGGAGACATTTTCAGCGGCGCATGAAAAATGCTTGGCCCTTAAGAGCTACGGCGGAGTGTCGCTTAATGGGAATTTATTTCGTCGCCAGTCGTTTTTTCCCCACTCTGCCGGTGGGGCGGCCGAAACTTTGCACTTTGTCGCGACTAATTTCCGGCCGTCGATGTTTAACGTGCTTTAGCTTCGCTCGCTTGTTGTGCGAAAAGCGGAGGGGGGAATTAGGTCGAGGGAGTTGGGATAAAAAGTGAGGTTAACTCTGCCGATCATCCGTTCATATGGGACGGGGAAATTGGTGAGAATTGATTATGGGACAAATGAAAAACAATACATCAACTTCAGAGTCAATGTATTCTTAGTGCGAACGAAGATAAATAGCTGGAATAAAGGAAGAGAGAGAGGGAAAGGAGAAATTTCCCGCGGAAATTAGGTTAGCTTCCTGGTCCACTAGCAATATCCGTCCACTTTCTGGAGTCGCAGCATCACTCTTTCGGGAATCACGCGATCCATCTTTCCCGTGGCCTCGTACAATCCGAGCGGACAAGTTTAACCGCTCTCATAATCGCAATTCGCTAGCTTTTATTTCGGGCGATCCGCTTTATTTCCCGCCGAGCGTTGTATTATCGAATTCTGTGCGAACGCTTGTGTACCAGTTTCCGGCAGCACTGCGGCTCCTCCCTCGTTCAGCTCGTCTGTATGTGTATGTCTGTGTGTGTGTTTCGCAACAAAGCCCACTGCGAGATTGGCAATAGCATTGCTCTCGTGTCCTACAATTCGGAAGTGCGGTCATCGCGATGTTCCCGAAACTTTCCTGATTATCAAACATATTTTATTATTCCGAGCGCCGCCTGGCAACTGCGGCTCGCAAAACCCACGTTTTATGATCGTTCTATTATTAAATCAGAAATATCGCGATATTCGAAGTTGAATCTAATTTTTATTTCCACAGTAACTTCAATCTTTTCGATCTGGCAAAATTTATTTCCATTCCACTGATATTCGAATCATTAATAATTGTAGGAGAATTATAAAATAATATAAGAGACTAGTATGATAAAGTGAGAGAGAATGTGTGTGTCTGTGTCTGAGAGAGAAAGATAGAAAGAGTGAGAGTGAAGAATGCTGCTATAGTTATCTAAGACTACATTTGTATGTTTTAAAAAAGGAGGCAACCGTGTGCAAGGAGAGCTCACTTATTGATTTGCGAATTCATTCCTTTAAGAGCTTTAAAATTGACAAGACGTGTAATTAAATCATTCAATCACTCGCGTTCCTCTTTATTTACTACAATATTTCTAGAAACTTCGATTTCTATTGACTGTATTATTATCCTTCTTATTAACATATTATGTTAGGTTCTTTCCCGGAAATTTCCCTCTTCAGTTTCAGCGTTGTTCCACGGGATTTCCTTACGTCAATCTCCAGCATAGTATAGTTACGGCGCGGCGGAAATTACTATCACAAATGCAACATGACAGTTATTATAAAGCTTCCGTTAAACGTGGATTAAGTTCGGCCTGACTAGGAAATAGACGTGAGCCAGGATGTAACGTCGCGAAAGAGGTGATTGACTCATTCGGGAATGAACTATCGATCGATAGAGCTCCCCTTGAATTTCCGATGCTTCCACCGTGATTACGTAATCTTAGCGCGCGCGCGCCCTCCACAGCATTACTTCCCAAGCTAACGCGTTTAACCGTTCGTACGCTTTCATACTCGCGCTGCTATACACTTGCTAGACGTTCACTGCCTTTAAGACTTCGATCCACGCAATCTTACGACTTATATCTCTTCTATAGATTCTATAGACTCTAGAATCTAGAGTGACAGTTTTCTTACAGCTTTCTTATACTCATCGTTAATGTTAACCTCTTAACTGTGGAATTTAGTTGTAAAAATCGCCCACACAGTGCGGAATTAAAATTAAGCAAATGCAAGTTCGACGAGTATACACGTCAATCGCACCACAATAGAGATTTGGTTCGACGTGTATACACGTCAAACGCACTTAACTGGTTAAAGTTTATCCATCAGAGATAGGTGTTGTAATCTGTTCTAAATTAAATTTAATTATTATATTACTAGCTCTTTTAATGGTGGGCGAAAAAGAGGTGCCTATGCGAGAATAATCGGCCGAATTTCACGATTTTACTAGGGTTTGGGAAAAGGCTCACAAAAATCAAAGAAAACACAATATTTACATAATTCAAAAAGCAGTGTATTAAGGATGAAATGGAGAATAAAACAATGAGGCTAATTTTTCTATATTCATTGAAAATATTTAGATATTGTAAATGTGTAATATTTTGTTATTATAAAGTGCGTAAAAGGGTTAATAATATAAAAGGCGTAATAATATTTTCGTCTGTTCTCTCTGTTCGTGATAAATTCTAAAAAGGCAGAATGAATATTAATACGAGTGTTTTTGTCAACAGAGTTGCAATCTAGGCAAGCTATAAATTATGAGTTAAAAGTTATTGCAAAAATTCCACGCGAATGAAAAGTTGAGGTATAAACTAGCAGAAGATATTTACAACAAACATAGGTATTGCAATCTATTAGTGTAGTTATAATTATTGTACTTATTAATAGGCAAGATTTTTGAAATAACTTTTACCCTTTGAAACGTATGGTATTTTCCCTGCGTCAAACCGATCATCAATAGTTGAATGATAATTGCTTTTGGCAATCTCGTTAGTCTGAAGATATTCAATTTTGGAGACTTATATCTCTTTTATATATTCTAAGCTCTAGAATCTAGAGTGACATTGTTCTTGTTTATCATTAACGTTAATGTGTCTTCAGGAAAACCCGATTTCATATCCATTCATCTTTCATTCTTTCACTTACCTTTTTACATAAAACCCAGCTGTCTCTTTAGAACCGATTTTATTAACTATTTAATTAATTTTTGATCAAATGAAATTTCATTTTATCCAGTTATGCATTCATTTCGTTTCTAACTAAATACTAAATGAAAGACTGGAATAATAAATGAATAAGATAGCGGATTAAATACGACGAAAGAAAAGCAAGGAAGTCTCCAAGATTGTAGTTTCAGATTCGCGTCCCTTACGTTGAGAATGCAGCGCGGCGCGTCGCAGTGAATGGGAAATTTCAGGAAGTCAGCGTACTCGATTGGCAGGCGCGGATATTCGAGGCACGAATCATGACTTGCTCTCCATAATCGTTTAATCTCGCCTCGTTATATCGCGTCGAATGTGTCGCGACGCCCGCTGGTGCATGCAACGGGCGCGATTGCGGGCGCAAGCATCGATCGCCGTCGCCTGCCGCGTCGCCCTGTGGCTTTCGAGCACTTCATCAAACTTGCATCGGAAGGTTATACAAAAAAAAAAAAGAGAGAAGGAAGGTCCGCCGACGAGCGAAAGCTTTTTTCACTGGGCTTCGTGTAACTTTCCAGCTAAAGAGTGGCTCGTAAAGCGCGGAATAAGGAAGCGAGGCTAAAGAGACAGATAAAAAGACTGGAATGCAGAAGAGAGGGCGGAAGGTAGATTTTCTTAATAGAGAAACTTAAGGGAACTTTCCGGTTCCCTTGAATGGAAAAATCTCCCCTTAGTCTTGTTTCTTTATTGTATAAATCAACATTGTAATGGGAATAAATGACTATTAGGAATCTGTATTGTAGGAAGAATTTTTGATAATTATATAGAATAGGGTGTTCCTTACCAATTATAATGAATTTTTAATATGTCATAGGGGACACTATTTGAAGTAATTTTTCCCTATATAAGTACCCGTCACTCGTTCTCAAAAATTATAGTGAAAACTATAAGAAAAGTTATTTAGAATATTACTCCAAATACACTGTTCTATCTCCATAATTTCTAAGACTTACAATACCTAAAGTATTGAGTTTTGAATACGTTTCGATATATCGAATATCGATTACAGGTTGTTTTTTCTTCTTGAAGGTTTAGTTTTCTTAACGATTGAAAGCAAAGTGTTTCGCTAGCTTCAGTCATTGTATTACATTGACTAGTAACTAAAGCCTCTTCTCGTTACTGCTCCAACTCATCCCTAATTTATAAGTCGAGTAAACTGTCTGTAAGTTTTCATCTTGCAGAATGCGGGCCGTCGTCGTCCGCGGCTCTGTCTTCTTTCGTCTCAAACTTCCCTAACGAGATAGAGCGGCTAATTGGAATTTCAATGTCGATCGGAAGTTCGCCGGCGTAAACAAGCCCGGCGAATCCGCTGGTTTGAAGAAGACGCGATCAAAAATCGCCGGGAAATTACGAGCCCCGATGAGATTACAACTTTATTCACGGCTCGCCCTCTCAAAAGAAGAGATTGCACGGAGAAAGTGGAGAAATCTTCTCGGAAATAATCTTGTACAACTTCCTCGGGATTAGCAACATCGCAATAAGTCTGAACGATGGAACTTTTTAGGAGGATAGAATCGAATTTCCCAGCAGAAGTCATCGCGGACTACTTTAATGTCCCTGATTGAGTAAATAGAGGACTTAATAAGGAATTTCTTATTGGATGCCTAAGTGGTCGAGGCGGGGGACGTCCCAATCCACGAAGAATTCGAATTCTTATTCCTCGTCGCCTTAAACTCGTCCGATTGCAATCCCTTTATTATGGCGTTGCAAAGTAGGAGGACTGTCTGCCAGTTCCTTCAATAACGTCTGCGCTGTAACTAGCTTTAATTACTTCCCGATCGTTATGCCGATCGTCCTCCCTGTTTCCAGCGATTGAATTCCCCCGGGCTTTAAGTGGAGCTTAAAGGGGGCCTGGCGTCGCCTTAAATTTCACGCGGCCACACACATAAACGCGAGAGGGCGCTACTGCTGCTGGTGGGGGGATAGAGTGGCTGACCCAGGTGTACTCGGAGGATATAGGGAAGCCCAGATAATCACTTGGTTCGCGTGCATGCTGCTCGGCTGACTATACTACTTAAGAGCGAGTGGGGAAAATGCCTTAGGAACAGCCGAGGGAAGCCGAACAACTACTATCGCAATAAAGCCCACAGCTTCTCTCATCCACCCTCACCGCCAGTTTGCATTAGAACCCCATTAACGCCACGTCTTTCTTTCCCTTCCCTAATAACCCACTCAAATCCACCACCAATTCTTTGGCTTCCGATGAAATAAGAAAGAAAGATTTCTTACCGTCTTTCCTGCTGGGGATGTTGAGGCGGTTGCTGGCGTCATTTGGCGCGAGGGTAAAAGGGGAACATCTAAGTACTGGCACAGAATTCTGAGGCATTTCAAATTACAATAAAAGCAATTTTTGGGTTGCAAAATCAATTTGTAATTGAGCTTATGCTGTGTTACATCTGCTTTTGTAAGTTAGCTTTATTTCTACACTACTTACGTTTTTTCTATAAGTAAAACCACTTAGGAGGATGGTAAACACTGTCACAGAATTTTGAGGCCTTTTCAAATTACAGTAAACTCAATTTTGGAGTAGGAAAATTCAATTTGCAATTAAGCTTATGAAACCATCATTTATTATATGTGAAACCATTTCCTTTTCACTCTGCTCAAATACTCTCAAACAGGTCAAGCAAAGCTTTCGAAACTTCTGATTATTCGTGAATGTCTCATTTGCCACACGAAATGTTTTTTTATTCATTTGTCATTATTGTATCACATATTTTTACGTCATAACAACCCAGGCATAAGAATTCATTCATTAACTATCATTCTCTCTAAAATTTCACTTTCGGCACCAACCTTCTTAAGGGGATGTAGGACAGTTAACATTCAAATTATTCTAAATTTTATAAAAATTGCTGTAACTAAGCCAATCACTTGGCAAGCAGAGTCATTTTACCTTTAATTAGTACACTTGTACAGAGTCATTTGAGATATAAACATTCAACATTAAATAAATAATAAGGCAGTTATTAATTGTTAAACATTACAATATTAATTATGCGTGATAGGACTCTGCAGATGATTTCTTTGGTACGGTTGGTCCAATGAAGTTCAACTTTTACAGAGTTCTTTTTAAAGATCGTACCTAAGGCAGGCACCAAAATCATGCGGATAAGTCATGTGGAAGTCGGTTCAAACCGATTGTTTATGTTATAAGCTGCATGCTTAACAATAGAAATAAGTTAGTTACAGCAATTAGTTACACCAATTGTTATAAAATTTAGAAAAATTTCAATGTTAACTGTCCTACATCCCCTCAAGTCTCGGACTTCGCTCGAGCGTCAAAAATCGGGTGTTACACGCACGCTTTTTCGCCGCGGCTCCGTCGGCGAGATATATTCGTAAAGAAGTGGAGTTTATCGTGGCGGGCGTTCTAGCACTCGGTGAGCCGCTTGACTTATAGAAGGCCGGGGAGGCGGGCAAAGTGCATGCCGGGTACACATATTAGTTTAGCGCGTGTATACCCGCTGGGACGGCAGCGCCCGGAAAACGCACTTTTCCCGGCGATCGTTCTGGTCGAGCAAGGCCGGAGAGCGAAAGAGAAAGAGAGAGTGAGAGAGTGAGAGAGAATGAGAGAGAGAGAGAGAGCGAGTAACACCACAGGGGAATTTTACTAGCAGGATACTGCGAAATTGAAAGACATGCGAGCAAGCGAGCGAGCATACGGACGCCGGAGTGGATGCACTCGATAAACACTGGGCGAGTAACACCAATGGAGAGCAACGCGCCAAAGCGAGAGAGAGAGCGTGAGAGAGAACGCCAAAGGCGGAAGGGGAAGAGAGACAGAGTGCTCGCAACCCGCAATTTGCACGGTGCATCGATCGGATGAGCCGGATATGCCGAGCGGACTGGAAAGGGATGATACGTACGTGTTTCTCCGCGCCGGAAAGATGAACTGCTCGGCCTCCCTCGAATCATACGCTCGACACGTCGAGTTATCGTCGCGTCTCTAACTCCTCCGAGTAGAAAACTCCCCGTGGAATCCTTGCGAAATAAATGAGCCGTTTATTTTGAAAGTGGCTTAAGTCGATTTTCCAAAAAAATCGAGTTAACTACCTCAATAGATGCATTTTTAGATGATCTGTTCATTTTGAAGCAAATTGTTACCAATATATCTAAAATTATTAAGATTTTGTAACACGAAAATTAGTTGGTTAATGAAGTGATCAAAAAGTTTATTTTGAAAGTGGCCTAACTCCATTCTTGATAAGAAAATGCATATTATTCACTTAATAATTGCAACTATTTTAATAGGAACTATGAATTTAATACCCTTAGATACACTTAAGCAGTATGACTCATTAGTATCCTTTACGTATATTTTTAAATTCATTGAAACGCAAACCCTTAAATATCTCGATTTGAAGATAAATGGACTTAGGCCACTTTCAAAATAAACCGCTCAAATACAAGCAACGAACGCCGAAAGATCAGATGAAAAAAGATGCACGCGAACCTTTAAATATTGTTTATGGGGACTTTGAGAAATTAGCGCGTAACTCTGCCTTTGTTTCTCCAATGTCGCTCGCGGAACTCGATGGATGTTCGTAGTATATTTCGTAGTTCCGGTGTAACGAGATTTCATGCGCGCCAGCTGGAATTTTGTATGTTACGCTGTGCTAAATTAGGGGTAAGTTTTCCCTGCCTGTGAAACTATTCTTTGCTGGCTTTTTATACCTTTCAGTCGAGGTTTCCTGAAATTCCTGAAAATTATCTTTACCTTGCGTAGAGGCAGTGTAGAGACTGACGGAAGTGGAAGTAGACGGTATGAAGCGTAATCTTTTTGCAGACTCTTTCATCCTCGTACTTTCTACCTTTCTACATCGCGGAGAATAATAATTCAAGCCCGCTAAACTCACATTTGAACACAAATACGTAGTAAAATTTAAGTTTTCCAAGATGAAGAATGTAACAAAAACAGATTATATTAACTCTTTTAGTGCCGACCAAAAGTATCGCATCTATGTCAAAAATATCATAAATATAAAACATTAAGAAAACGAAAAAAATTAATTTCTCTTTTACAAGCAATATTTGAATCTACAAACAATTTTTTCAATTGTGTTGCAACGAAGTTAAACCATTTATAATGTTTTATAAATTTATTTTAAGATAGAGAACACTTTTCGCAAGTGTTGCGAACAATTATATCGTCGTAAAACGGTTAATAATGCACCTTTCAAGGATAAAAAAAGTGAAGAACATACAGACACGCTTTTTTCCTAAAGTTATTAATACAATTACTAAAACATTAGCCTTTTTGCCGAGCCTCGAATTAAAGGTTTAGTAAATAACCTGCATTTCTTTAGGAATTCTGTTCAACAGCATCATCGGCGAGGGAAACACCCGTTTCGCATTTTCAGCTCTCTTCGTACACAATCCAGCGCACAGCGAGCGAATACACAATGGCAAATAACTACTTGGATGCAGTTCCGTGCCCAGAGCGACTCCATAACGACTGTGTGATTTCAGCCTACGCGTATGTTAGGACATTTCTTTTCCCAGTCGGGCCAGCGAAAAACTTTCGTTTCCTCGTCGCCTCAATCTGAATTGAAAGCTCGGAGTTAACTTGCCTGTCCTGAAATTTGGTCTTTTCACAGCAACGGAATCTAACTAGCAAGTATTTGCGTGGCTGCCCGTTGCGGGTCTAACAGGCGAAACAGAGTTTTTGCGGATTCTTTCTTACGTCATTTCTTGTGGCGCGCGTATCAATATTACGATCTTAAATTTTCAGTGGGATTTGATAGATGTTTATTATTAATAATATAAAAGGCAATGTTCGTTTGCTGGTTCGTGATAAATTTCAAAAAGGCAGAATGAGTATTAATACAACTTTCTTTTTTCAGCATTTTTATAATCTAGGCAAACCATAGATTACAAAATATTATAATATTTATTAATTGTACGGCGTGTTCAAAAGTCATTGCAAAAATTCCATAGGAATGGAAAGTTTGTTGAAGGGTGATTCGTTTCGCGTAGAAATTAGTATGAATTTTAGGAAACAGCTATAACTTTATTTGAACTTAATCCTTTGGAAGACTGGTGACGAATGAAACATTAAGCGACAAATCAAATATCAATAACAGAAACTATGCGTGAATGCTACACGATAGAATCTAACAAAGTTGAGGTATAAACTAGCAGAAGACATTTACAACAAAGATAGATGTATTCAATCTATTATAAATTAAATTAAATTATTATAGTTATTAATAGACAAGATTCTCAAAATAACTCTTACCCTTTGAAACGTGCGGTGTTTTCCCTCGTCAAACCGGCGATCAATAGTTGAATGACAATTCCTTTCGGGAATCTCGTTAGTCTCAAGATATTCAATGTCGATGAAGCTTTTGACGACGACACCAATTTACGAAAGTCTCAATACCGCAATATTGCGTGGACTGATCGGGCGGAGTAGTAGTCTGGCTATAATTCTCCTGTTTTAATTAGATCAAACTCGCGCGATGTAATTGCATTCCCGGCACTCTTCAGTCGCGACTCTAATTTGCAGGGGTTTCGTTCAGGCAGCCACTGCTGCGCCCAGATTTCCGCCGCGCAGCCCTCATCTACGTACATTAGTTGATTATAATTGTGTTCGTGCCCGATGAAGTTTCGCGAAGCCGTTCGAGAGTGTGGAGTTGTATTACGCTTTTGAGCGCGCTAGGTTATCCGATTAATTCGCTCCTGGCATAGTACGGGGTTTATTAAAAATTGAAAGTGGAATTCGGCCACTGCATTTCTAGTTAGTAAAGTAAGTAAAAAAAATATTTTAAAAAAAATGTGACCGACTTCGAAAAACTGACAGCATCCCAGAAAACTGAAAACTAAAAGAGCTGGAAAAATGAAATTAATAATCAAAATAAGCAGAATAAAAATGCGCTGAAAAGTAAAAAATAATTTGCTGTTTTCGTGCTTTCGTCATTTTGCAGTCATAATGTGTAACTTTGGCAACCTTCCCGCATTGTACTGCAACCCAATGCAACACCCAACCCTTTGCAAGCCCAAATATTTTGCAACTTTTCGGAGTCGGCGCAAATATAAGTAAAATACTAATCATCTGGCTTAATCTCACCTACCCGTATTCTCTCTTTTATCGCGCCATGTCCAATCCCACTTGCTCACGCTCATTTACGATCTCTCTCTTTTCTTCTATCTTCGTCTATACAGGGTGTAAACGATATGACTCCCGGCGCTTTGAGGGAAGGCACAGGAGAAAATTTAAAACATTTTAAGATCAGATTATGATGTCCGATCTTTGTTAGTTTGGTTGGTATAACATATTAATGGTGGAGAGGCTATCTTCGATCCCACTGCTAGAATCGTCCCATAAATTCGTGTATGTGTGCTGTTGTGCGATTGGAGGTAACACCTAAAAAAGCGAGTCGATACTCTGATTGGTTTACATAATAATTAGTAAAGTATTTTTGCTCGGGGTGAACGATGTTTGCAGACTCAATAGTGTGCAAGCGCAGTGGAAATAATGGGGTGCGTTCGCCCCCCAAGTGTCGGTGTCTTTGCGGGATGTAACGTGACACCTTTAAGGGCCGTCCCCTATCTCTCGGTAGAATAGGCTGAAACCAATTGTTTTCTCCGATTCGAACCGATATAGTTATATTAGTTGCATCCCAATGGTTCAACAACGACGAATCACCGAGAAGGGCTAAGACAAAAACGCAAAAAAGTAAAGAGGGGCCCTCGGTCAATCCCCGATGTTGCCGACATGCCGTTCGATTACTACCCGTTCCAATAACTTACAGCTTACTTTAAGATGCAATAATAACTAAACTAAAAATGATAGGATCTAAACATTTGCCCCCTATAGCCTTAGAATTTTCCACTCTACCATCCCCTAGAGCGGCGGGAGTTATATCGTTTACACCCTGTATATCTATCTATCTGTTCACGAGAATACTTCCATGATAGACGAAGAGAGAATGATAGATACAAGAGATGATTATTTGAGACAATCATCTACATCTATGAGATGTTAGAATTGTCCTCCATATACCAGACCAGTTAATGTTAACAGTAGTAGTAGTATGTTACACGGGAGATACGTTTAGATAAGATATATATATGTGTATATATCTATCTAACCATCCACAGGAACACGTTCATGATAGATGAAGGCAGAAGGATGCACACAATTGTAAAGAGTATTCTTTTGCTTACGGTCTGCTATATGTGACTGTCTTTTGTAGTATTTTACTTATATTTGCGCCGACTCCGAAAAGTTGCAAAATATTTGGGCTTGCAAAGGGTTGGGTGTTGCATTGGGTTGCAGTACAATGCGGGAAGGTTGCCAAAGTTACACATTATGACTGCAAAATGACGAAAGCACGAAAACAGCAAATTATTTTTTACTTTTCAGCGCATTTTTATTCTGCTTATTTTGATTATTAATTTCATTTTTCCAGCTCTTTTAGTTTTCAGTTTTCTGGGATGCTGTCAGTTTTTCGAAGTCGGTCACATTTTTTTTAAAATATTTTTTTTATTTCATGCTTTTTAGTATTTCAAATGCATACAACGATAGTTCGCAGTAGATTGCATCTCGAATTTCATCGATGCACTGGTGTACCAGTTATAGACGAACAAATGTATCCGGAATTGTCGAGGAAGGAAAAGCTTTTATGCACTAAAAATGATTAGCATTAAACAATTTCGGAAAAATTTATGGTGAGACTAAAGTATGTGCATCCTCAATAAGATATGTCAGATTTAGTCAATATCGGTCCAACCATCTCGAAGATAACGTTGGACAAACGCAGTTTTAGTAGAAAAGTGAAATCAGCAAAACATTCGGTGTTTATGCAATAACAATGGTTAGCGTTAAACAATTTCGCAAAGATTGATAATGGGACCAAAGTACAAGCACCCTCTATAAGATACGTCAGATTTCATCAAAATCGGGCCATGCATCTCGGAGATATCGACGGACAAACGAAAATTATAGTAGAAACGTGAAATCAGCGGGAAATTGGGATTTTATGCAATAACAATAGTTAGCGTTAAACAATTTCGTGAAAATTTATGTTGCAACTAAAGAATGTGCATCCTCTATAAGATACCTCAGATTTCATCAAAATCGCTCTAACCATCTCGGAGATATCGACGGACAAACGAAAATTGTAGTAGGAACGTGAAATCAGCGAGAAAATGGCATTTTATGCAATAACAATGGTTATCGTTAAACAATTTCGGGAAAATGTGTACTAGGACCAAAGTACGAGTAACCGCTATAAGATAGACAAGATTTGATCAAGATCGATCCATCCATCTCGGAGATATCGACGGACAAACGAAAATTGTAGTAGGAACGTGAAATCAGCGAGAAAATGGCATTTTATGCAATAACAATGGTTATCGTTAAACAATTTCGGGAAAATGTGTAATGGGACCAAAGTACGAGTAACCGCTATAAGATAGACAAGATTTGATCAAGATCGGCCCATCCATCTCGGAGATATCGACGGACAAACGAAAATTGTAGTAGAAACGTGAAATCAGCGAGAAGATGGCATTTTATGCAATAACAATGGTTATCGTTAAACAATTTCGGGAAAATGTGTAATGGGACCAAAGTACGCGTATCCGTTTTAAGATAGATAAGATTTCATCAAGATCGGTCCATCCATCTCGGAGATATCGACGGACAAACGAAAATTGTAGTAGAAAGGTGAAATCAGCGAAAAAATGGCGTTTTATGCAATAACAATGGTTATCGTTAAACAATTTCGGGAAAATGTGTAATGGGACCAAAGTACGAGTAACCGCTATAAGATAGACAAGATTTGATCAAGATCGGTCCATCCATTTCGGAGATATCGCTGGACACACGAAAATTCCCTCAGAAACGTGAAATCGGCGAAGAATTGGGTTTTTATGCAATAACAATAGTTAGTGTTAAACAATTTGGGAAAAATTTATATTGGGACCAAAGTACGAACATCCTCTACGCGATAAGCCTGGGTTCATCAATTTCGGTCCATCCATCTCGGAGATATCGCCGGACACACGAAAATTTCAGCAGAAACGTGAAATCAGCGAAGAATTGGGTTTTTATGCAATAACAATGGTTAGCGTTAAACAATTTCGAAAAATTTTATAATGGGACCAAACTGTGAACATCCTCTATGATATAAGCCCGGTTTCATCCCGATCGGTCGAGCGGTCTTCCCGTACTAGCCGGACAAACATTAAAAAAAAAAAAAAAAAAAAAGAAACATAGCGATCGAATTGAGTACCTCCTCCTTTTCGAAGTCGGTAAAAAGAGTACTCGTGCACCCAGTCTTTGGGAAAATTGTACAAAAGAAAGAAAAATTATCCTTTTAAATAAAAGTGCATTTTCTTGAACAAGCAAGGTTCCTTTGTAGGAAAAAAATAATTTTTATAAAGGAGACAGTATTCTTTTTACGAAAATTTATTACAGTTAAAACATACTTGCACACCCAGTCTTTTTGGGCAGATTTTCATAGAAAGAAAAATCAACCCTTTAAATAAAGGACATTTTCTTGAACAGGAAAGGTTCTTTTATAAGAAAAAGTAGATATTTGTAGAGAAGACAGTATTCTTTTTACGAAAATTTATTGTAAAAGTACAGTAAAAAAATACTCGCACAGCCAGTCTTTTTGGGAAGATTTTTCAAAACAAAGAAAAATCATCTGTTTAAATAAAGGACATTTTCTTGAACAAGAAAGGTTCCTCCATAAGAAAAAATAGACATTTGTAGAGAACACAGGTTTGTTTTAACGACAATTTATGGTAAAACTACAGGATATATTAATACTTTTTTGTAGCCACTTTATATGCAGGCCAGCAGATAAATTGCGGTCGTAACATTGCAGTTTGTGCATGAAATTCGGCTGGCCGCGTTGTATTAGAGGCGGCGAAATGATTTAAAATTTAAAATCCAGCTGTTTCGCACTGCCGAAATAACCGCTGCTGTTAATCTCCCTTAAATAACTTTCCCTGGATTTAATTCCCGTTTATTATATTCCCGGCTGAAAAGAAAGCATCGATGCGCAACGGCAATAAGCCGGGCTTGCGATAAATTTTCGTTTACATTCAATAATCGATTATAGCAGGCGAAAGAGAGAAGAACCAAGCGAATTTCATTCTCTGCGGTGATTTACGGTTTTCGGGCTAAAGTGTTCCGGCCGCGCTGACCTCTCTTGTCGATTACTTGTAATAAAGCTATTTGTGTTAATTATTTTCCGCATGACAAATTACCCTCGCGAAATTTTACGATGCTTACTGTTGCTTTACAATTCAATGTGACTTTGGGAATAAGTCGTAGCGTAGAACTGTTTATTGTTAAAATGTGATTACTGTCTCTCCGAATTATTATTTTTCTAAGCACCACATTTTTCATGTTTAAACACATTCATCGACAGACATTTGTTTATACGAAAATATCGTTAATTCTCTGCCGTCTCTCCGGATTATTATTTTTTTAAGGACCAGATATGTTTCATGTTTAAATATATTCCTCACAGACAAACATTTGTTTGTAGGAAAATATCGTTAACTCTTTCCGTACTTTGACGAGTCTAACTTATGATATAAGTTTTTCTCCTAAATATGAATATCACGAATTAGGCTCACGAAATAAAGATTGGGTGAACATTGTTACATTATTTTTTGGGAATGCTTTGTGGATTGGGTATTGCAACTATTCTTGATTATCACTTTGGTCTGTTTTTCAAGATTCCGTCGAATCAAATGGTACTGCACGAGATTAATAAGCGTTTCTAGGATGTTGTAATGAAAATGTTAAAAATCTACAACTCAGGCAGCAACTTATAAATCATGGATAAACAATAGAATTCCATCAAGTACATTCGATTCACTCTCTCCTAAGAAAAGTCATAAAATATCTGATCACCAAATGACCTATTGCCGCACCCACCATGGCAGCCGAAGCATATCCTTCGGGTAACAATAACCCATCAACCGCGCCCTACCTTTCTTCCAGGCTGCAAATTAGGAATTTTCAAAATTAGCGCCTATTATTACTCATATTTCCTAAAGGTTACCACTTCCAGAAAGATTACCAATCCTTTCTAAATCCTTGAAGATTGGAAAACAAGATTAGAAAGTCTGTCTTTCCTCGGAAGCATCAGTTTGCCAAACACTTTCCAAGCAGCCACAAGCGTAGCAATCGCTTTGAATTCTTCGGAATTTTAGTGCAATTAAAACAAAAGTGTGAAGTGTAAAATGTGAAATTAGGTTCCATCGACGAATTCACTGGCCGAAAATCGTACCACATTTCCTATTGCGTGGGAATGTTTAATTTCCGCTTGCCAGGCTTGGCAATGTCAAAAGTTCAAAGTCCATTGTACACACATGGATGTTATCACCAATGCAAATTATTTGCTGGAGGCCCGGACAATTAATGATTTCGCTTAAATTAATACATGTTGTGCAGTGCATTATCGGAGCCTGCGGATATTTATGCAAATATAATAGAAATTTCAGTTTATCTGTCGCAAAGTGGCAAATGAAACTTGGGATCAACTGCAATAATGTTGGGTAAATAACAAACATTAATTATACGCGGCGATTTAAAGTGAATTAGCAGTATTTTCGATAATA
Source organism: Ectemnius continuus (assembly GCA_910591665.1). Lineage (NCBI taxonomy): Eukaryota > Metazoa > Arthropoda > Insecta > Hymenoptera > Crabronidae > Ectemnius > Ectemnius continuus. The sequence continues at coordinate 10,363,769 of OU342868.1, read as the reverse complement.
AACTCTTCTCATTGATATTCTGCTTTTTCACTGTACAATATTTTGAATTAGTAACTTTCATAATGCAAAGATTATGTAGTTGCATAAATATCGACAGTGGAGCTTTTAATGGTTTCGAAATCATTAAATGTTAGCTGCAAAGGGGAATCGCGAGCTTAGTAACAACTATGATATATCGATGATCGAACTAGCCGAATGTTGAGCTAGGAAAGCGCTGGAAAATAACGATAGTAATAATGGAGGTGCGATTAACGCTAGACAGATTAATGATGGTCGTCGGATTTGAGCGCCGGGTGCGTGCACGTCTGCCGTCCGATATGATAACGCGTAATTAGGTCGGTCCATTTCAATTGACAATGATCGCCGAGTACTTCGTTTACATTCAGCAGCTTTCGCTCGCAATTAAGCCCTCGCGGAAATTGGAATCACCATAATTATCGAGCCATACCACTCTCTTTCTCGCTCCGCCATAAAGTCAATTAGCGAAAGCATATCGCAGCAAAGTGCCGGCTGGCGCATTGTCACGCTCTCTTTTCAGAGCACGCACATGTATCTGCCATATTGGCGACTAGAAAGTCCAGTATTCCAGGCAAATTCCACGCGAATTTCAAACGGACATTTTCGACCTTTGAAGCATATTTAAAATCGTTTTTAAATACACATAAACTTTGAAACGCGTATATTATTCCACTCAAAGCTTTGCCCGCCCGAAAGCCAAACACGCTTTATTAATTAACAAAACACAGATTCACGCAATTCAGCTCTTCTCGCCCTTTTTCTAACTGTTTCCCTATTAAATCCACATTGACTTTAAAGCTGTATAAAGAATCATAGACGGGTGGTGCGAATATTATATTGCAATGGAAGCATTACACGAAAACCATATTAAATTCGTGAAACGCGAGAAGGATCGGATGATAGTGCGATGAAACGCGCATAAGTACAAACGAAATAGCAGATCCAGCATATAGTACAGTTGAAAACAGGAGCGCTATCATCACTGTCAGCGAACAGCTGTGGCAACCGCACTATTATTTTTCCATTAGTCGGAAATTAGAGAAAAGCATGCTAAGACTTCTCGCTAAATAATCCAGCATACATGTAGGTCAATAGCAGTTTACGAGCTCGTGCCACGCTTATCTCTACGATTCACGCAAGAGCGTGGCCGCAACTTTAAAGCTCGTTACGGCGAATCTTTGCCGATTTAATGCCACTCAATGGCAGCGCTAGCATTCCACCGGCCGCTCCACTGAATAATAGAGGAGGAGCTGCATTGTTATACAATGAATAAAATCGAGTCGGTGAAATATTCGCGTATGAGTGCCGAGATATCTGCAACACTAATCAAGCCCGATGTAAAAGGCTGCCGCGCCAAGCAAGGATTCGCTAAAACCAGTTACAACTGAAGCTCGAATAATAAACATAAATCGCGGCTTGTTTGCGAGTCTGCATTCCCTTTATGAATATGAAAAAGTGAAGTTGGAGGGATAAAAATGAGCGGGGATTTGCGTGCCTCGCGGAGAAGACCGCCACTGGCAGTTGAAGGCCTGATGTTTGCAAATGTGCCGTGCATGCGCGCATATCCGACCGCATTTATCAAGATGATATGCTCCAGTTATCTTACTCATATCTCGCAGTTAATGCTCCTTGCTTCTATTATAAATCAGTCACTAGTTGAGACATTTAACAGTTTTAGAATATCGCTCTCGGGTCAACTTCTACCTCGCCTCACTCCGAGAAAGTGTGTCATGCGATCGATAGTTCGCTCTTCTATTTATTATTAATACCAACAACTTTTACTTTTTTCAATATCAATTCATTAGACGCATCCACTACGACATATTAGAATCGTTTATAAATGATAAAGTTACAAATTAAAAAGAGTAATCGGTATTTCATATTCGCGGATTCAATTGTACTTGTTTGCGGTGGCAAGTTTTACTTCGTGAGCAGTTCTTGAATACGATATTACATAAACACCCTTAATTAACTGATCTGGTTGTCTTAAATGCTCGTCGGGCGCAAGCAGTTACAAATTAAAAAGAGTAATCAGTGTGTTATATTCGCAGATTCAACTGTACTTGTTTGCAGTGGCAAGTTTTACTTCGCAAGCAGTTCTTTAATAGGATATTACATAAACACCCTTAATCAACTGATCTGGTTGTCTTAAATGCTCGTCGGGCGGAAGTAGCCGGAAGCAGTTAATAATTAAAAAGAGTAATCAGTGTTTTATATTCGCGGATTCAATCGTACATATTTGCGGTGGCAAGTTTTACTTCGTGAGCAGTTCTTTAATACGATATTACATAAACACCCTTAATCAACTGATCTGGTTGTCTTAAATGCTCGTCGGGCGGAAGTAGCCGCAAGCAGTTACAAATTAAAAAGAGTAATCAACTGTACAGGGTGAGTCTCTTGCCTTTGAATCACCACTGTCGAGCATACACTCTTCCATATAAAATCATTATAAATAACCTAGACATTTAAATTACGCTCAAATGTTGCTCAATGTTTATCTGCATTTTATGCATTTATTACACATGAAATTTCAGCCTGCAGAAGCCAGTTATATATAATATTTCCCTATAAATATAATATAATAAAATATTGTCTCCTTACGTTGCTAGCCATTTGAAGGAAGTCAATGTTAAAACTTGCTAAAATATTCGCTCCAACAAACTACATGATTTAATACAGTCTATTTGTTAAACAGAGAATATATAGTATAATGAAATAGATGTGTCTAGTAAAAGTCGGCTAGGAGAGTTCTGATTCAAAGGCAAGTGAATCACCCTGTACTTATTTGTGGTGGCAAGTTTTACTTCGCAAGCAGTTCTTTAATACGATATTACATAAACACCCTTAATCAACTGATCTGGTTGTCTTAAATGCTCGTTGGGCGGAAGTAGCCGGAAGCAGGATGCTTTATTCATAAAGTAGCGGCGCCGAGAGCGCGGTAAATCTGCATTGCAAAAGTATAAAACCGTAAATACTGATTAAGGTCAGCGTGATAAATATCTGGGTGATAGTGATTCGTTACGTGTGCGCGTCCGCTCGCCGCCGCGGCGCTGCGTTTGCAATATTCAGCACACAATTTCAGCAGAGTTATTCATTTTAATTAGGGGCGTCCGAGCTCTTTGGCCAATAACGAAGCGAATCATTTGACAGGCCGCTTCAATTCCGCATCAATATTTGACGGGATATTTGATTCGCGATATGAATCAATTAGTGCTCTTTATTAGCAAGCATTATTGACGCGTTCATTAGAAAGAAAGGGAGAAGGGATTCCAATTCCAATAACATTAGTTTCGCTTTATCAGTTCTCATTTGCACCGAAATCTCGTCGATTATGCTAAACGGAATCAACAAGTAGTCCATGGTAGTGCACATATTTTCTATTAAGTATCATGGAACTATTATGCAGTTTCGAATTATGTATTTAGCAGAGTATTATTTCTATTTCAGTTAAAATATTGGGTAAAAATTGAAAACAAATCTATAGATTCGTCCTTTGTATTCCAAAGTTAAATATCTTTCCATTAACATAGTCGACAATTTACTTTCTCTTAACAATCGAACAATCGAATCATTCGAACATTATCACTCTTTTACATTTTGTCCTTAATTAGAGCTACTCAAATCGAGACTGAAAGTGCAAGAAATATGCTGTAATTTGAAAACGTGTACGTTCTTTATTTGGCAGCTGCTAGAAAATCAGGAATAAGCATAGAAATACAGATGTAGAGCAAGTCTCGTGGAAGTGCTGCAGAATATTTCTTCCTTTCAGGGAAATGCCAGGCTGTCATAAACCCCCAAACCTGGCTACGCTAACACACGCAACCTGATGGCGAGTTATGTTCGAAAGCATCACTCTTGGACTGATTTTAACCTCGCCATGACTGTATTCCTCATCTTCAAATTTCAATACATTTGAGCCGTTTATTTTGACAATGACTTAAGTCAATCTGTCAATTTTTTGCTGCTGACTGTAATAACGCGTAGAACTTGACTGAAATTCTTTTTAACTCTTTTTTACTCTTGAGATTGACATTTCAATATACTTGCGTTTTGCAATTTTGTTACATCGATTCACTGACTTGTTACATTTATTTTGAGGGTCCACGCACGTCAACCTAAAACGCTGTATAGTTTTAGAAGCATTGTATTTCACTAGCTCAATATCCACACTCAATTCTCCGCAGTCAAGCTTCTACTCTACAAATTTAAGTATTCCAAGTCTCTAAACATATCGATTCGCAAATTTCCTTTTATTTTCCAACACCAAAAGACAATCGTCCGCTTGTTATCGAAAAACCTCGATCCAATTCACAAGAAAAAACTAAACAAAAAGAACGCCAACTAAAACCTCATTTTCAACAGAATCAATAATAACAAACTCAACAAGCTCCTATTACCGATCAATCCGATCCCCTCGCTTCACCCTCCACTTCGAAGGGGCGGTTTCTCAGCTTCCTCGAGGCTTGGCTGCATAAATAAGTCAGAGAAGGCTCTCGTGGGAGTGGCGGAAGTAAAAAATACACTTCTAAAGAGCATGTAGTCTCAAGTGGAATGGTTGCTGGCCGGGGAAAGGAGTCGATCTAGTATCCCGTGCGAGTAGAGTGTGGGCTTGGCTGCTAGATAAACCGGCAGCGATAGTAGTGTGGCAGTTGCCGAGAGAGAGTGAGAGAGAGAGCCGTAAACGCTTGGAAAAGCGCAGCGCCTCTAGTGGCGCGCGCGCGCGAGAAGGGGTGGTTCGCCGCGGTGGGAGACGAAGTGTCGAAAAGGCAGAGCCGCGCTTAATGCGCAATCCTAGAGAGGAGAGGAAGAGGAGAGGAGAGAGGAGAGGAGAGGTGGAAAGAGAGGCTAAAGCTGGGCGAGAATGCACACGGATCTCACGTAGCTACATAAATCATCGTAACACAGACCGCCGCTTCCGAGTGAGCTACTCCGAGCGTACGCTTTACACAGATAAATACGAATGCACACTCTCCACTCACGCCCACACCCACATATATATAAACGTGCTCTGTACGAGTGTAGGTGAGAGCTCGCAAGGGATACGCGAGACAGCCTCGTAAATATTTAAAAGCCGCCCCAGATTTCGGCGAAGCTCTCTCTCGCGCGCTCGCGCGCGCGTTCATAACGCATTAAGACGCTTTTAGGAGGCTCGCGCTAGCTTGGAACAATCGTCAGCTAATCGTACACTCTGATTGACCGCGCGCGATTGACCCAAACCCTCAGTTCATAATCTACCCCTTTCTGGGTTCCCTCGCCCTATTCTTCCTTCCGTTTGATTACGCCATCACGCGAATCTCCTACAAGATTCGACGCCATTAGAGCAGTCAGCGATCCCATCCTTGCGCGGTGTTCGAGCATTTACTCAGCTGTGCTAATCGCCTGGTGTTAGCAGTGAGTGATTAGGAGATATTGCTTGGTAGTTGGATTCTACATTTTGATTATGTTCTAATTTGAGTGCCCTTTGCCCTTTCGATTGTAAGATTGAAGTCTGTCTGTGAGTCTTATTGAAATGAAAGGTTAAAGTTTGATGAGTCAAAATTATTTTAGATCGCAATAGTTATTTCCAACTTAATGAGAAACTAGTGCTGATAATTTTAACCCCGTAAGTTTGGTTCCAGCAAAATTTAGACTTAGCTATAAAATAAGCCAGTAACAAATTTATTTATACTAGTTTTTATTATAATTTTCGGTCCATAAAAACGTAGTTTTCATCCCAAAAAACGTTTAAGTTAAGGCTAGGTTACAATTTTTGATAATTTATTCTCAAAAATTGGGTGATTGTTATATTATGGGGTTCTTATCGATAAAGCGATGGTTAAACCAGGTCTTGAAAGCTCAAGGACGACATAGATCGTACGATGCCGTGACAGGTCAACAATTCAGGGGTTAATTACAACTACGACTGGCCGCAGAGTAACATACACACTGGGAGGTTCAAGCGGGCTGATTGGGGCGCGTTGGTTGAAATATTCAGGGTGGTTCGCGCGATGCGCGCACTGCCAACCCACTTAATTAGCCCTCTCAGCGCGTGTGTTTGCCAATGAATTCCGCATAAATCCTTCAGTAACCCTTTAATTCGGCTCATCAGGAACCCCAGCATTTCCAGCCTCGAATGTCATTTAAACGGTGATCCAATTTTATCAGTCATTTCATTCATTTTCGCTCCCTTAAATTCTCAACCACTTTGACCGAGAAAATGTCTCGTCTCTGTAAATTTATTGGAGTTGCTGCAAATCAAATAAATGTTTTCACACGCTGCAGTGATAATTATTGAAACTGGAGATTAGCGGTCGTTTGCGTGTATTGTATAATATTTTTGGTTTAATGTAATTAACACTGACGGGAGAAAAGAGTAATTGTGATAAAGCTAATAATTAATGTTAACTCGGTGCTCTGTTTATTATTTGCTCCAATTCAAAAATCTAAACTATCGTCGATTCTCATTGTTAGCTATAAAAGCAAATACATTTTCCCTTTTTTCGTTGATATTACCATTTCATAACAAACGGTTTTAAAAATTAAAAATACGACTTAAAACACCGTCGACTTTAATTCGACTGGATCTCCCAGCATCCGGAAAGATATTTCAAAATTTCCAAGAGACATTCTCGTTGCAAAGGAAAGGCGGGCATAAATTTCCCTTAGATTTCTATATTCAGAAAGATTGTTTCGTAGGAAGAGCGAAGGGGAAGGGGAAGGGGAAGGGGAAGGGGAAGCGCGACGTGGCCGATAAACATACATATAAGTTGCTCCGGCCGGGACAAATAAGAAAGAAAAGTGCCATTTATCTCGTATGTGTTTAGCGGGAGGGAATATACATTGGGGAGGCAGATGTGTGGGGCACAAGCCGACTCGTAAAGCACACACGTGTATACCTGCCAGTGATGAATTGCAGCCGCGCAAAGGTGGACGTGGACGAATCGATACTGAGAATACATTATTGCCACATCCGAGAAAAAATGATCTCGCATTTGTACCAGTGAGAATTGTACTTTATAGCAGTCAGATTTGCCCAAGTTTTCATGATGTAACGTTGATGTTCTTTTTCATCCTCTTGCGAGTCATAAGTCAGTCGACTTTATGTTAACTTTTATACATTTGAAGTATTTAGGAAGAACCATAGTATTTTGTAAAATCAATATTTTGATTATGTTACAATTTGCTTGCATTATTTATGTTTGGCTTAAATTTATCTTCTTGTTAGTCGTAAGTCAGTCGATATGTTTATATTAACTTTTATGAATTTGAAGTATTTAGGAAGAATCGTAGTACTTTGCAAATTCAATATTTTGATTATGTTACAATTTGCTTGCATTATTTATGTTTGTCTTAAATTGATCTTCTTATTAGTCGTAAGTCAGTCAATATGTTTATATTAATTTTTATGAATTCTACTTAGAAAGAACCGCAGAATTTTAGAAATTCAATATTTTAGTTATGTTATAATTAGCTTATATTATTTAGAATTGGCTTAAATTCAAGACAAATCAAACAGCAATCATCAAAATACTCATCTCTTGAGAGGAAAGTAAATAGCAAGAAAATATTAGAGGTTTCTTGGAATATACAAAGAGAGTAGAAAATCGAGACGCGAAGGCAGTGTGTGCAGAGTATGCGCTGACACTGTTCCCGTTCTTTCTGGAGAAAATTTCCAAGTAAAAACTTGCCGGAGAAGAAAGCGATTTCATCAGGTCCTTATTTTACGTGCTCCCTTGGGGCCACGCGAGTCCTGAAAAATTGTCGTAATTCATTTTAAACTCCTGCATTATGTAAAACCCGCGATGGCTGATTTGACAAAAGCAGCTGGAACTCTGCGAGTATGTAAGTTTCTGGAGTTCGCCGAGATAGATACCACCGTTCGACAGATATTTTAATCAAGTCTTCCACCAAGCGTTATACTCGTCTTCCTCGTGCAGATTATAAAAGCTAACAGTAATTGTACTTCGCTCCTCTTCCTTCAGAGACCAGAATGTAATACCACATTCGCAATCCAATTTCTGTTCAGATGTTTAAAGGTATTAATTATAAAAGACACTTGATGTTTGACATCCCTCCTGCAATTTGTTTTATTCTTCGTTGTTGTGCCGATAGTGTCATACGCATAATTGTAACGATCTGAAAATATTGTAACGATTAATATCCATTTATACCGAAGAGTATTAAAATCTTTACAATAAAGAAGCACGTGCAATCAACGAAGTATTATTATCTTCGAGCAATCAGAAATTACAGCCTTATATTATCTTTTGAATCACTTTATATTTTTCTGCAGAGGTTTATTTTTACATTCTTTTACTTTGTCTTTATTATTATATATTATCTTTTAGGATCTTTTACCTTTTCTTACCCTGTCACTCGTCTATCGAAGGTCTGATATAATCAAAATTCGATAAGCATTACACGAAATAATAAATAACAATTTTCCAAAACATTTTCCCACTCGTAGAACTTGAGATTTCTAATCTTGGAATTGATGAGGAATACTTAGAAATCATAGAACAACGATAGAACTCGAAAAGGCGAACTTCTGCCAGTTTTGATTTGGCGTTAAGAATATCGAGAAGGAAAGACGCAGGACGCGAACGGATCTATCGAAAACTCTGCGGCTGGTTGGAGGGAGGGTGTGCGCGCCGCCTGAGATATTGCCATAGTTCATCTTAAGCTTTTCCATTATGCAAAATCTTCCCGGGGCCGATTCGGGCGGCGCCATCTAATATCCATTCGTGTTTACATACACGCGCCACGCCGATATTCGACGTACACCTTCATAAACATTTTATTCATGGCCTTCCGAAAGTTTCACCCCTGCGAAACGTCTCTCCCTCTCCGCCTTTCTTTCCTCCTCGTTCGGCTCTCAACATTCTGTTCTCATTGCCACGCGTGCCCGGAAGGTTACGCGCGAGGAGAGGAGTACTATGAAAATGTTTACCATCATTTGCCTAATCTTTCTTGACGCTTTTTCCTTTTAGTAAACTGTCTTTGGAACGGAAAATTACTTACATTATTATAAAATCTGTGTTGGCAATCATAGAAATTTGTAGCTGATCTTCTTTAACGCGTTGACTGCCAAAATTGAACATTTGCAACTCTTTCGCTACATCTTGTTACAAATGTTTACCATCATTTGCCTAATCTTTCTTGACGCTTTTTCCTTTTAGTAAACTGTCTTTTGAAGAGAAAATTACTTACATTATTATAAAATCTGTGTTGGCAGTCATAGAAATTCGTACCTGATCTTCTTCTACAGGTTGACTGCCAAAATTGAACATTTGTAACTCTTTCACTACATCTTGTTACAAATGTTTATTATTGTTATTCCGATGAAAATAAACATCTTTGAACGGATGTTCGAGTGTCACCCGAATTCGGATGTCATAGCGTTCAAAGTGTTAAACCTTTTTTTCATGACCTGTATGGACGAGTGCCGGATACATTCGGCCGACATTTTATCAATATAGTTCTTTTTTAATGCTTAAAAAGTCTTTATAAAAAAAGGACGGACTGCGACTTATGTATGCGTTGTTGGAGATACGCCTCGTATATCGGGAGTGCCAGGGAGGACACGGAGCTCGGAGGTTATATAATTTATATAACCTCTTTTATATATTATATAAAATAATTACTTACTATACTTTTATATATGATATAAAAGAAGTTATAAACCTTGTTTGTTATATACCATCCCTTGCCCTTTCACTACAGTACTCAGTTCTATTAAGCACACTTTTTGGAAAAGTCCGCTGTACCGAAAGGCTCAATCGAACTTCGTAACTTTGTAACAATTGAGATTGGTAAATCATGCTTCGAAGTTTGAATCGTTGCTTTATTATAATGTATTTAAATTATTGCCAAATAGTTAATTAAACACGCATTTCTTGACTTTTAAAGCTCCTTCAGATTCCACTAAATTCAAGATAGTATTTACAGGCAGAGTTCAAGGAAGATCATAATGATCATTGTCCCCTCATTAATTCAAACTTCCATCTCATGACGACCAGTGTATTCAAGACTGGAAGGTGCTTCGAGGTAGAATCAACAATAACTCGCTATTTATTCGCGAGCAGTAGACCCAGCAAGTACGAGCGAATGCCATTAATTAATGAACAATAAAGTAGCATAATACAGACGAGTGGTTTGCATGGAAATTGACTTTTGGAAGTTGTCGAGTCTGGGATTGGCAGGCTTAGCATTCCATTCGTCACAAAGGTGCTATTTATCGTAATGGGGAAAGTTCGACAGGGGTTGGCTGGCGGTGGGCGACGCGGACAATTGGCAAGGATTTCCCATGGCGGTATTTATTATTCAGAAGAACATTGACGAGGACAAATGTACCGGCAATTTGTAGCGTCTCTCTTCTCTCGGGCATAGATAGCTCCTAGCGTCGGCGTCGGCAGCGGCGTCGGCGGCCGGGCTCTGAAGGATTATACTGATGCATTTTAAATCTCTCTATTACGGGAAATCCCTCTTCCCGAGAGAAAGAAAGAAAGAGGAGGAAGAGGAGGAGGAGGAGGATCGAAACGGTTCGAGTAAACGTTGGAATCCCACCGCTCATGCTTCACTCGCATCCCGAAAGCCCAACTGGTAATAAGTAACAGCTCGCAAAATATTTTACTTCCTCGAAACTACCCTTATTTCGAGTGGCGCATCCCACTCCGCGTGTACCACGCGTACACCGCGCGAATGCCCTTTCAGCCTGATTAGCCCGCCTGAGTTTCTCCACTCCGCAAACAAGCCTCGGTTAAAACTACACGCGCGCGCGCACACACACACACACACAGTCACCTGTTTGTATAATTTGGAGGAGAGAACAAAGCGAATGTTACGCTGCCTGGCGAAGGCGTGAAATTTTAATGGGCAACTTGAAGTTTCCTAGTTAAATAGGGCTGAAACTAATTTGCACGTTGTGTCAACAACTATTGAATAGACAGAGTATTAATAATGAAACGTTGTCGAGTTTACGGAGCTTTGTTAGTGCTTGTGTTAATAGTTCGATACTTGCACCCATTCATTAGACAATCAATGTTCTAAAGCTGTTTAAAATTTACATTATGTTTCTTGAATGTTAGTTCATTTACAAGTCGATCTTTACAGAATTGTTTGACAGTAAAAAATAAGTGGATCCACTTACGCTTTAAAGCTCTCAGAAACAATAATGTTCCACTATTATTAAAATTAATAATGAAACGTTGACTAGTTTAGAGACCTTTGTTAGTGCCTGTGTTAAATAGTTCGACAATACTTACACTCATTCATTAGGCAATCAATGTTCTAAAACAGTATAATATTTACACTCTTTTTCTTGAATATTAGTTCATTTAGAAGTCGATCTTTATAGAACTGTTCGACAGTAAAAAACGGGCGAATCCACTTATGCTTTAAAGCTCTCTGAAATAACGATGTGTCACTATTATTAAATAGATATGGTAATAATAATGAAACCTTGTTTAATTTAGAGACCTTTGTTAGTGCTTCTATTAATAGTTCGATACTTGCACTCATTCATTAGGCAATCAATGTTCTAAAACCGTATAATATTTACACTGTTTTTCTTGAATATTAGTTCATTTAAAGCTCGATCTTTATAGAACTGTTTGACAGTAAAAAATGAGCGAATCCACTTACGTTTTAAAGCTCACAGAAATAATGATATTCCACTATTATTATAATTAATAATGAAACGTTGACTAGTTGAGAGACCTTTGTTAGTGCCTGTGTTAAATACTTCGGCAATCCTTACACTCATTCATTAGCCAATCAATGTTCTAAAACTGTATAATATATACACTATTTTTCTTGAATATTAGTTCATTTAAAACTCGATCTTTATAGAACTGTTTGACAGTAAAAAATGAGCGAATCCACTTACGTTTCAAAGCTCGCAGGAACAACGATGTTCCAATTTTCACTTTAGTGATCTACGACTCCGACAGACGCTGTTTTTCTCAGCTCTTTTTTACGGATCTGTCAGAATCCTTTCGATTCTCTGTAGCAGCTTGGTATTTCAGCGATATCGAACTAAAGCAGGGAGGGTCGTCACCTCGGATAGACGGCCTTCTTTTTTAGCAAATCTATGGATAACACTCTGCCCGCCGACACTCGGCACATATTTCACGATTGTTTTTACACTAAATTGCCCCGACAAACATCTCGCTCGCTATTTTCCGAGCGGCTTTTTCCCGCTCGGTGTGCTTCCATGCGCTGCACAGTCGGGTGGATCATAAAAAACGCGGACAAAATGATTTTTGCTGCTCTTCACGAAATCAAAGTATCAGGAAAGGCTTTAATATTGAATTATAGAAAGTACAAATATATTCAAGTGAACAGTGAACAATAACAAGATCTTATTATTTATAAGTTGTACAAATAACGTGAAGTAGACATACAATATTGCAATTTTTGGTACTTGATCTTTTATTGGGTCGAATGTATTATGAAATAGAATTAATATTCGATGCAATGATCAAAGTGAGATGGTTTTGTCAATTATAGATAGTATAAATATCGTGAAATAAATTAATGTATGCAATCACTGTTTTTGATAGTATTTGTGCACATATGGAAACTATCAATAGTAGCAAATGTATAACAAGTATCTAATTATATATGATTACAGTTAATCATAATCTTGGAACGACAGTCGACATGCATCTTTTACAAGATCTTAGAGTTTTTCAAATTCAAAAACTAACTTTGTCCGCATTTTTCTTCATTCGACCCACTGTGCACAGTGGGGTGGATCATAAAAAACGCGGACAAAATGATTTTTGCTGCTCTTCACGAAATCAAAGTATCAGGAAAGGCTTTAATATTGAATTATAGAAAGTACAAATATATTCAAACGAATAATGAACAATAACAAGATCTTATTAATTATAAGTTGTATAAATAACGTGAAGTAGACATACAATATAGCAATTTTCGGTACTTGATCGCTTAGTGGGTCGAATGTATTATGAAATAGAATTAATATTCGATGGAATGGTGAAAGTGAGATGGTTTTGTCAATTATAGATAGTATAAATATCGTGAAATAAATTAATGTATGCGATCACTGTTTTTGATAGTATATTTGTGCACATATGGAAACTATCAACACTAGCAAATGTATAACAAGTATCTAATTATATATGATTACAGTTAATCATAATCTTGGAACGACAGTCGACATGCATCTTGTACAAGATCTTAGAGTTGTTCAAATTCAAAAACTAATTTTGTCCGCAGTTTTCTTCATTCGAGCCACTGTGCACAGTGAGGTGGATCATAAAAACGCGGACAAAATGATTTTTGCTGCTCTTCACGAAATCAAAGTATCAGGAAAGGCTTTAATATTGCATTATAGAAAGTACAAATATATTCAACTGAATAGTGAACAATAACAAGGTCTTATTAATTATAAGTTGTATAAATAACGTGAAGTAGATATACAATATAGCAATTTTTGGTACTTGATCGCTTATTGGGTCGAATGTATTATGAAATAGAATTAATATTCGATGCAATGATCAAAGTGAAATGGTTTTGTCAATTATAGATAGTATAAATATCGTGAAATAAATTAATGTATGCGATCACTGTTTTTGATAGTATTTGTGCACATATGGAAACTATCAACACTAGCAAATGTATAACATGTATCTAATTATATATGATTGCAGTTAATTATAATCTTGCAACCACAGTTGACATGCATCTTGTACAAGATCTTAGAGTTGTTCAAATTTAAAAACTAATTTTGTCCGCATTTTTCTTCATTCGAGCCACTGTGCGCTGCTTTCCCATGGAACTCCAATGGTTGTAATTCACTCGGCTGGATTTTTCTATAAATTTCGAGAGTTTGATAGTCCCTTAATTAGATTCGACCCCGCTCGAGGGAAATGTCAATATCGCCGGCGTACCTATTGCGGAATAAGTTTGTTGCCTGCCCCGCTTAGTAATCCAATTGATAGTCCGAGTTCGTCCAATATTTGCAGATAGAACTGCTGTTGGAACTCGCGGCATGCGCAACCCCAACCTGGTTACGACTATTGGATGTTTCGACTGTGCGCTTTCTATCTTTCCTTCATTATTGATTTTACTAATTATCCAAGTACTATGAAACTATTAATTATACGTGGATTGTAGACTATGTGCCCCAAGTTAATGTTAGATTTAATAGAAAGTATTGACATAGTTAAGAATATTTATCAGTTTCAAAACTTTCTTAATAAGATAAACTACGTAAATTATATGATTAAATATTATTAATGATCATATTAATGGAATATTGCATTAATAGAACGTATTTACTATTATTATTACAGTTAAGAATATTTACCAACTTCAACACTTTATTAATAAGATAAACTACATAAAGTATATCATTTATATAATCAAATATTGTTAATCGTCAATATCTAATTAAAATCGTACGCGAAATAGTACATTGATAGATTGCGATTCACACGGGCGAAATTGAATCAATGAATTTCTATAAATGATTGAAATCTATTTTTGAGCTCACGTTACTTGAAAAGCGAGTGTTTCATTCATCATATTGAAGGGATTACGTAACAATCATCCGATTGGGCGCAGTTCGTCAGCGATACGATAGAAATGACTTATTGAAATTACATCCTCGATGGTTCGGAGTGCATTCGACTCTAAGACTTCTCAAAACTAATCCGCAGACTGTTGAATTCTGAATTGAGTCAGTCGACTGGAGCTTCTCTATTATGTAAATCCAATTTGTTCGACCCTTTCTCGCATACTCCAGACGACTGTTGTCGCTTGATTAGTCGCTTCCACTCTTCAGCATTGCGGGCATTACTGTCATAAATGAACTCTAATTCCTACGTCGATTTTCTACACTCTTTAATCGCAATCATAGCTTTGACTGTAATAATATTTGTAAGACGATGGCATTTTGAAGACTGTTTAAGTCTTATTTTAAATAATCTTACATTGTCTGAGACATATTTAATTAATTTCTTACACGACAAACAAGTATTTGCTTAACACTAGAGTGACAGTCACCTGTCAAATTGACGGGTAAAGGAAACCACGTAATTTCTTTAAACAAAGATTAATTTAATTTAAAAACAATTGCACTCTTAACAGGGCTAAATAAATTTGGGATTATATTCGTCTTATTACACCAATAACTGTCAGCATAAATTGGAACAAAAATCAATATTAGTTGTTTTTGCATTTTTGCTCCTGAAGTCCGAAATCCACAAAATTGTATAAACTTAGTATTAACATATTCGCGAGCGCTGACGTGAATTCGCGTCATTTTAAATGCTATTCCTGATTGCCGTCGATTTTGTCGATACTCAGTATTAAAAAGGGGAAGTTTCGAACAAAGATTGATATATTATTATACAATATTTTACTACATCATCAATCCATAAACAATTAGTTTATTTAGAACTGTCCTCACATCGTGTACCATTTACGCCTCATTCTTTTCGCGGAAGTGTATTTCACAGATTTCAATTACTCATAAAATATATCTTTCAGCGCATTAAATTCAGTCATATATTTCTTCAACTTCTTTAATATTTCTTTAACGAACATAGCATTGAACATACTAAACAAAATTCGAACCCTCTCCTGGAATGTCCAACATTTAGTAATATTTGCTGGATGAAAATAGCTTGGGGAATCATTCTAAATTATAGGTTGCTTTATCTGGAAGGGATGGATGCATAAGCGGTGGGGGGAGAGGCCAATCGGAGAGATATAATATTTCTTTAACGAACGTAGCATTGAACGTATTAAACAAAATTCGAACCCTCCCCTGGAATATCCAACATTTAGTAATATTTGCCGGATGAAAATAGCTTGGGGTATCATTCTAAATTATAGGTTGCTTTATCTGGAAGGGATGGATGCATAAGCGGTGGAGGGAGAGGGCAATCGGAGAGATCTAATATTTCTTTAACGAACGTAGCATTGAACGTATTAAACAAAATTCGAACCCTCCTCTGGAAAATCTAACATTTAGTAATATTTGCTGGATGAAAATAGCTTGGGGTATCATTCTAAATTATAGGTTGCTTTATCTGGAAGGGATGGATGTATAGGTGGGAGAGGGTAAAGGGGTAGTGGGCAATCGGAGAGATATATACAGGTACCCGCAACAGGGGCAGCCGATAGGAGAGAGTAACAAGAAAAGCACGTTCCGCACGATGGGCTAACTGGTGGAATGGCGGCGGCCGAGGAAATCAAGATGTATTACTGGTACAGAGCGGCATGACGGAGATCGATAAAACACAGGTTGCGAAACTAAAAGCAAGCAACGAGCCTTTTACGCTTTAATCCTAGTCCCATTATAGTGGAGAAAAATCAGGGCCGACGATCGGCCCAGCATCCGGGCTTCCTTGCTTGCCTGCTGCTCTCTCGTTCGCGTACACGATACCCGCGACACGATACTAAATCCATGTCAGACATCGACTCTCCTCCCTTTACTTTTTCTGCATTGCGCTCGGCTTTTGCCTCGGCGAAGATCACCGGGTATTAAAGGGAAATCGATCAAATGCCCAGAAGGATGACCCACGGGACTCTCTTCCATCCTATTCGCCCTTAAGTCGCTCTCGCTCTCTCTCGCTCTCTCGCTCTCTCCCTCGATAACTCTTTTAACCTATTACCACTCGTCTTCGTCGCTTCCCGCCTGTTAAAACCTAGTCGCTCGTGCCTGACTTTGACGCGCTTCTTTTTCCTCCCTTCGCTCTCTCTCTCTCTCTCTGCTCGCCTTGCCTCCGCTAATGGCCGGATTAAAAGTGCGAAAGAAAGTTAGCACTCTATAAAAGCCTCTGCAATTAGTGTGTCTAAAGTTTATCATGTTGGAAATAGAATTAAGAATTTTTGTATTAGTGTTTTGGATGCATGGTGCAAAAGATTGACGAATGTATCTTAGAAGGGATTTTATCCAACCCGATACGCCAATCTTAACGCGTTTTTTGCGAATAGTTTTTGGAAATTCAGTTTACACGTATTTTTTCGGCAACCATTCACTTCTAAGGGATGAAATGAATTCCCAAAGTTGGGGATGTTCACAGGAAAAAGCGTTATATCTTGAAAGCCACTCGAGACAAACAAACAAATCTTCTATGAAGGAATGAAGATTTGTCTTTTAGCAAGGAATGACACTGAAATTTCTACGAAAGTTGCGATTGCTCGAATTGTATAATTCAAACTAGTATTACTAAATAACAAAATATAAAAGTAATATGAATATTACAAGTGTGAGTAGTTACAACTGTTTTAAGAACTTCACAACGCAGTTCCATTTCTTGCTTAATCCTTTAACTGCTGCCATCGTCGTTAGCGATTGATTTTAACCCTGATATTAAATTAACAATAAAAGAATTGCGAATGTAAAAGTTTTGCACGTGGAGAGAACGAAATATCACTCTAATTGCGTAGTTAAATGTTTAAAGAAGTACAAATTTGATAAAAGATTCGTTTGTTTGTCTCGAGTGGCTTTCAAGACACAACACTTTTTCTTGTGCACACCCCCAACTTTGGAAACTAATTTCATCCCTTAGAAGTGAATAGTTGCCGATAAAAAAATACGTGTAAGTTAAATTTCCGAAAACTATTCACAAAAGTAAAGTCCCTTGTTAGTTATTGCGAATAATATTTCAACTAGCATTCTCTTTATTTAAGAAACAGTGAAACTTTGCATAGAAAATTGCTGTCCTGATTAAGCTTGTAATTTAGGAGCGGGACTTTCCCGACATCTTGGCTGGGTTACAAATGTTCTCCTCCCTCGGGTTCATAGTCGAGCCGGCCTGGATGCAGTAGTCCAGAGCTACAATGTCCGGAATCCCATTTGAAAGGTCACAGCAATACCCGAAATTCTAGGTCAGGAGTCAGAGCCGCGTGCGCGCTTACGCCGAGAAATTTCTAAGAAGCGCCCGCCAGATGAGGAAACTCCGCGCTCTATCGATAAATCGAACAGGACAGGCGAGGGTTTGGTATTCTACCGGTTCGAACCTATTACCAATGGAACTTGCAACGAGAAATGAACTTTTCCCGCCAGTTCAATGCGGCTCGTGTGATAGTCAAATTGTTTGCCAACGCAAATCCCTTCAAATGAATTTAGTCATAAATTCCAGTAAATTATTCTATTGCTGTTTCTTTGTTTTCGAATTTAGTTATGTTGAAATTTCGTGAGTGCATTCATTGTTTACTTGAAGTATTGTATTTTAATTACTTGATAGCTAATTCATATAATATAATAATAAGTCCTTCGCTGTCAAGATTCTATGAATTTATCCACTAGCTGATTTCCTTTTGTTAACAATTATTTGCATCGTTATTGATAAATCTAGGGTTGTGTTCATACATGTACTGCCAACACTGCCAATATTAAGTTAATACCCAATTATAAATCTTGGGTAAATATTGAGCATACTGTAAAATATTTACGACATCAAAAAATTTGGTATTTTGAGAACTAAACCTTTTCCAGTAGTGTCAAAATTTACACAGAGGTTATACAAGCCCTCAATTAACACACTCCAATTTATCTTGACAGTTATTTATACAATCCTGACAGATTGAATTAACTTATATTACGTCTGTTAAGATTGCAATTGTCTTGAAATTAAATTAATACTTCTTTTTAATGAAAATAAGTGTCTATAAAGAGACATATACAGAAATTTCCACAAACCTAGTGTTAATACTAGCAGTATTGGCGAATACAAAAATATTTCCACCAAATAACACTTATTTTGCCTAATTCCTCTATTCCATAATAGTCTCCGACAATAATTAATCCAATGTTAAATCAATCTAATGCATACGCATTGCGGTATTCCCACGAACATTGCGCGTATTAGTTTTGAAATAATTTAGTGACTAGATAATTAATAATAACATTATTTGCTATGTTCGGCGTAACGCTTGTCGCGCTTACCAAGCGGATGAGGGCAAAGCTTGCCGTGCTTGTGATAGTCAAATATACATATTTGATACTGGAACTGGATGTCGGATGCTCGCAGTAGTAATGCGCTGATTCTAAACGTTGGCAAGTATTAGCGGGAAATCGGATGGAGGCATTTGATACGCGGATGGACTGACGATTAAACAAATCGGTGCTGGCTAGGTTGTACGGTTTCGAGCGGGGTTAGCCACAGATGGCTGACTTCGCGAGGCCGCCGCGCCGGCCGCTTCTATGGTTGAAAATAAACGAAGGGAATCCACTGATGAACCGTAGCCCTAGCCGCATCGGAACGCCGCCGCCCGCCAGCAATCCCTGTAACATAAACAAATCGATCCACTGACATAACCTGGGGATATACATAGATTCGCCACGTAATAGAAAGCAAAAAGCAGGTCGCGAGAGAACACGTCGAAAAAAGCCACCATGTAACTTGCAACCTCTTTTGTAATTGTTTTTTTATCAAAGGAAAGTGTTTTAATTTTACAAAAAAGTTTATAGATTCCCTTCGTCTTTAATACTAGGTTTAAAGACATTTTTGTAAATTTATCTTTACGGACACTCGTCAAATTGACGGCTAAAGGAAACCAGGTATTTTTTTCAAACAACAAAAAACGGTTAATTAGATTTAAAAACAATTACAATCTTAACAGATATAATATAAGTTAATTAAATCAGTTGCATAAATAATTGCCAGCATAAATTGGAAAGGAAATTAATAGTAATTGTTATTGCAACTTTGCTCGTGTTTTTCGAAATCCGAAAATAGTGCTAAGTACAGGGTGAATCACTTGCCTTTGAATCACCACTGTCGAGCATACACTGTTCCATAGAAAATCATTATAAATAACCTAGACATTTCAATTATACTCAAATGTTTCTCAACATTTGTCTGCATTTTCTGCATTTATACTTTTACATGTTTGAGTTATGTTAAATCGTACATGAAATTTCACCCTGCAGAATGCAGTTATATATAATATTGCTCTATAAATATAATAGAATAAAATATTTTCTCCTTACGTTGTCATTCAAAGGAAGTCGATGCTAAAACTTGGTTAAATATTCGCTTCAACAGACTACAAAATTTAATACTTTCTATTGTTAAACCGAGAATATATAGAAGAATTGAATAGATGTCTGGTAAAAGTAGGGTTAGGAGAGTTCTGATTCGAAGGCAACTAAATCACCCTGGACATTGTTTAATTATTGGATTGGCAAGAAAGTAATTTCCATTTGGACACATAGAAAATCGAAATTATTTTCTTGCCAACCCAATAATTATGCAATTTGCTCGTCCTCGCAAGTTCAACGCCTTTTTCTTACCATTATAATTGTTATTGCTTCATTAAATCGTAGTTGCTGAACTAAACTGCAGTTTAGAAGAAATGCTCGCTGGCCGGAAACTAATAAAGAAAGAATGCGACAAACTAGCGCCTCTACTGTGGAATCTTTTTAACGACTTTCTTTCTTGGGTGTTCGGTGTCCGGCCGTGAACACTTGGAGCCACTGATTTTTACTGTCACTCTACAACTCACTGCCGAACATTCCGAAGCGCCGCCGCCGCCGCCGCCGCCGGCAAGAAATCACGTCGTTCGTCTCTCCACTCGCTAAAAGCTTCCT
The DNA here is from genome assembly GCA_910591665.1 of Ectemnius continuus. Lineage (NCBI taxonomy): Eukaryota > Metazoa > Arthropoda > Insecta > Hymenoptera > Crabronidae > Ectemnius > Ectemnius continuus. Next base: position 10,343,194 of record OU342868.1, on the reverse strand, counting down.
TAATTTCGGCGAGCACAAGACGAATGGTGCCACGGATGCCGGACCTTCCTTTTTCTCCTCTATTAACTGCCAAACCTTTCCAACTCTTGGCAATAGCGTGAAATATTCGACGTCAACCGCTTTATAGTTTCTATACCTCGATTACTTTCTTCATGAAAAACGTTGGTGTCACACAGAGTTGATATAACAAATTAATAAGAGGTGTTAATAAGAAATCTTTGAATGACTAAAATATTGGGTAAATATTCGGAAATCTCACTCCCGCTAAAAAGAGGCTCCAAACTTTTGTTTATCAATTCTTTATGATTATAAAACCTTATATTAAGTTATATTTTAATAGCACATCTTTGTAAATCTTTTAAACAATATTTATTGACATTATTATATTAAATACGATGTTTTTTAACAGTAAGAAACCACACGAAAAAAAACAGATTCTGACAGCACTGACACTTGCGACCATTTACGAAATATTGAACTATCATTTTCTTTTACAAGAATGATCATTCAAAGAACTAAAATTGCATAAATTTTGAAAGCTCAGACATTTTATGTTTTCAACGAGCAAAACCCAAAGTAGAATCCTCTAGCGAAGTATCATCTATTGCCTGGAAAATGTCCATTTATCTTGGGCGCTCGAGGATCCTGCGGGAAGAACAAATTTCTTTAAAGGGCGAAAAAGCAGTCTGCAATGTATCGCGGTGGAAGTAAACGTAGCGTGTTTCCCATTCGGCATTCGGAATGTCGCAGTAACAGGGCAATCGGTTTTCTCGACTAGGCAAGGTCCGAAGTGTGTGTGTGTGTGTGTGTGTGTGTGGGAAGAAAAATAGGAGGGCCAGCTCGTCAGGGACACGATAGGCTCGCAAAAAGTTAGCAGCGCCATCCAAGAGAAAGGTTACTGCGGAGCCACGTGGAAAAAGTTGAGCAAACCAGCAGCAGCCGCCCGGAATCTTCATAACGGCGCGGCGCGGAGGGCAAAGTGCAATTCGCTCCTCCGGGCAAGATAATTGCGCGAGGTCTATGACACCGGAGAGGAGAAATGGGATTGAGCCGCTCTTACACAGAGCCGGACCGAGGAAAGAAATGAGATTGCCGCGATGCGATGCGATGCGATGCGGTTTACTCAGCAACGCGCAGAGGACAAGAAAATAACTTAAGCTTCTACTTTGCCAAAGCAGAAGAGATGCTCGCGTGGAGAGAGCGAGAGACTTGTCTCTACCAAGGAAAAGTAATTGCGTGAGACAGGAAATGTCTTATCCAGCAGATTTCGCCATATCACGAGAGAAAAAAAGTCACGTTCAGAGAAATATTAAGGTACCGCATACAAGTAAATGGGTCAAAAAAATCTAATTTTCCCCGAAAATTGTGTTAATAATGATGTATGGTGTAGGAATTGACGATTTTATGTAAGTATAACGAAGTTTGAAACTCTGTATGTATTGCGTAAAAAGATGCGAGAGATATTTGCTAAATATACCCAAGACTTCAAACACGTTTTTCTCGAAACACTGTTTCTGCGGGTGGTAACCAGCATAACTAATTCTTCTTAATAGAATCTTCTTAATAGAATTATCTACTGCACTACGTAGCGTTTTTTTCCATACCAATCGCAGCTTTTTTATTTCTATATAAAATGCTTAATTTTATAGAAAAAATCGACCTGGTGATTATAAATAACGATATGTTCCACACAAAATAAAACTTAAAGGATCTGCTTCTGTAGTGCAGTAGAGTTAGTTTTCTATTAAATAAAGAGTACTGCTTTATTCGATTCAGATGAAAAATAGTGGAGCTACACCGGTTATCGCAGCCATGTTTCATTCACTAAGTCGCTCTGGCACGCTAATTACTGCAAAGATTGTAAACAAATTTACAGGATACATTGTTTCCAATATGTACTTTAATATGTAGATAATACTTTTTCCGAAAAAAAATCGAATCGAATGCAAGGGGAAAAAATTTAATTTTTCTACTGTTTTCTAATATTTTACTTGTATGTGGTACCTTAAGAGCAGATTTCAGAATCAGTTAATTCATTCTAATTAATTTTTCTACTTGGAATATTATTTATTAATGCATGGCTATATTAATTGAATTATTGAATTCTAATTTACGACATATTTCGTGGAAATTGCAATGTTTTATGTACACATTTGAACGTTTTCCTAAAGCAAATACGATCAAGCGTGATCGATTTCAAAGCGCGCTGTTTCTACTTCGAAAAACAGGGGCTTTTTCCCCCCGCAGAAAGAAGCGAGAGGCAGGTAAAGAACTCCTGGGAGTGACCATCGAACTACTCACTTTTTCCCAGAGGAGTCCGAGAGCGATTTTCTCTGGAAATCGCTTCTGATTTATTCACAGGATTAAATCCTTCAAGAGGATCTTATGCTTTCCATCAAAGATCCGCTCGTTTCCCATTGACTCGCGCAATAAACTCGAATCTCAAAACATGCCGCGCCATTTTATATGCCGAGTTAACCGAGGAGATAATAAAAAGAGCATTCTAGGAAAGGCGAGTGCAAGTAAATCGTGATTCAAGAAAGTTTCGAGGCGGGGAAGAAAAGCTGCGGCGAGAGGACGCAGTCGAGTGCCGGAGAGAATAGTTTCTGCCTGGGATCGTAAAGTTCTTCACGCACGAACTTCTATCTTGATGCTGGATTAATCGACTACGGATTGTCGAACGTCCTCCTCGTCGTCTTCGTCGTTCTCCCTCGGAGGCAACTTGCTCCGAGGTAAACTTTGCTCCGCGGACCAAAAAATCCACTCTCTCTCGCTCTCTCTCTCCGGAACTTGCGATTCCCTCTGCAACATCCATCTCCCAGCCGGCTTCGAATCGCATGGAAGATCGTAAAAAAGGCCCGCCGCCGTCAAGAAGTTACATCAAGATTGATAGGACATTTAACATACGTAGATCTCCGCGCTGGATATTCCTGAGAAAGAAGACATCAGAATTCAAGTTGTGAAAGTAAGATGAAAAAAACGAGAATTTAGTAGAAACGTGAAACAGCGACAAATTCGGTTTTTATGCAATAACAATGGTTAGCGTTAAACAATTTGGATAAATTTTATAGTGGGACCAAACTGTGAACATCCTCTATAAAATAAGCTGGGTTTCATCCCGATCGGTCCAGCCGTCTTAAAAAAAAACAGAAAAAAGAAACAGCGATCGAATTGAGTAGCTCCTCCTTTTCGAAGTCAGTAAAACGAGAACTCTGCGACAGTCGAGCACAAGCAGAAGTTGCCAACAAGAGAACACAGCTGTCTTGTAACTCTAAGGAAAAATATCTTGCAAGATGGCGTCGATGCGCAAAGATAGCAGAAGTCGGAGAAGGAGGAAGATATGGGAATTATGAAGAGACCCATCGGAATTTCCGTCTCGCCGCTGATCCCTCGGGCTCGATTGAACTTTGCCAGTATTCCGGGACGCGTAGCCGCAAAATTTAGAGCCTTTCCGAAGCTCTCTCCTATGAATAATACAGTTAAGACGCAAGGCGTGCTCGATTCCTACCATATTTCCGATCCTCCATAACTTTCATCGTTCACCATTCCTTTATGTCACTTTCTGACAACTTGACACGCTCGTCTTATTGTCACTTAACACTAGGTTTACGTTCATTTTGACGGATTTCGGGTTTCATGGCTAAAATTACAAAAGTAATTACTAGTAATTTTTGCTGAATTTGTGCTGGGAATTATTGGTGTAGTGAGACGAATATATAACTACATTTATTTCCCTCTCAGGCATGTCATTTCAGCATTGTGTATGATGTACGTCAAAATGACGGGTAAGCTAGCTTCATAGTTAATCGTAATGAACTGTTTTTTCATGAAATTATATTTCTGGTCACAAATATGAAAGTAGTGTCATCAGAAAAATAATTTCGTATAAAGAATGATTTATTGTAAATCGTTGATTAACTATAAACGTAGCTTACCCGTCGTTTTGACGGGTATCGGTGGAAATACTTACACATCGTACAGAATTCTGAAATTACATGACGAAATAACAGTATGAACAGTACAAGTTTCTATAAGTTAGTGAGTATTTATTCAATCCTAACAGATTTAATTAACTTATATTATGTGTGTTAAGATTATAATTTTGTTTAAATTAAATTAATCGCATTTTTTTTAAACGCGATTTCCTTTATCCGTCAATTTGACAGGTGTATACAAAAATGTCCGTAAACCTAGTGCTAATACCTTACAAGTTTCTTAAATTTATTGCATTTACATTGCAAAGAACATCTCAGCGGAGTTTTTATCATTCTTACAAATCTCTCTTGGATTTTCTTATTTATCCTTGAAGAAAAGCAAACAGTAGATTAACTGTCGGATTGCTTTTTATTGTCTTATTTCGTTATCCCTGTTTCTTGTGTAAGGGGTCTTACGTTTCCGTTTGGATTGCGGATCAGAATACATCCAGGGTAATCCCTGCCTGTCGTAACAGCCGACTAATAGGGATCCAGCTTCCTCTCTGCGTAAGAGAAGTACTTTCATTATTGCAACTGCTTTTCAGAATTATATTAAAATGATAAAATCGCCTCTGAACACCATCAGTTGAACAGAATCAAAGGCAAACAATTCTTATGCTTTTCAATCTTCATGTATTTCATAAATATTTCGTGTCACATTATTATTATAACTAGCATGAATTTCGCCTTTTCACCCAATTCCTCGCCTTTTAAAATAATAGCATTACAATACACCCATCAATTTGGCCTTCAGCACCTTGTGTTTTCGAATACTGCAAAATCCATTGAAATCGGTTCAGTAATTTTCACGTCAAACCGGAACAAACAAGTATATAGAAAACACCTAGAGATTTTTACATGTAGAAATAAGAAGGAAGAGTCAAAATTCATTTGATTAGATAAAAAACCGTGAATGGCTGGACGTGCGATCGAGCTTGGAATTAAATCGTAAAACAAGGTGTTAACGAATGTAATAACAGCAACAAAATTTATCATTTTATATGACCGCAAATCCTCGCTTTTTAATGTGATAGCGTTACAATACAACCATCAGTTTACTTTCAGGACTTTTTCGTTTCGAATACTGCAAAATCCATTGAAATCGGTTGAGTAATTTTTGTGCTAAACTGGAACAAACAAACATATAGAAAACGCTCACAGATTTATACAAGTACAGATCTATTTCATTAGAAATTCTAAGACTGGAATGGTTATTCTTATTGTTTGAGAGGCTCCCATTGAAATTGGTTTAGTAATTTTCGCCCCAAACTGGAACAAACAAATTTATAAAAAACGTCAACAGATTTACATAAGTAGTGATCTATTTCATTAGAAGTTCTAAGACTGTAATAGTTATTCTTATTATTAAAGAGGATTGACAGGCTCCCATCGAGATTCGTCTTTAATATGAATGATTAATAGGAATGAAGATTCCGCGCGTTTGGAATTGGTGCATGATAGGCGCTCGAGTAAGATGATTTCCTAATTGCAGCGGAGCCCGGAGACTGTGCTTCGTGTCAGGCAACAAATCTTCCATGACAATTGTCTCGTAAACGCGCGCAATTCCAGTAGCGCCTCGGAGTAAACTCCCGAGACCGCTTCATTTTACGGTGTATATCGGCCGGGAACAGCGCGCGCCGCGTTCTCCCATCCCTGCGAGATTGTATTTCCCTCAATCTGGTTAATCTCCGATTTGCACTCGACCGGATACCGCCGGATTCAAGATCTCTCGCATTCCCGCATACCAAAATACCTCCCAAGTCAAGTGGAACTTACAAATCGGGCGTCTAATTAATCTTAAATTCAATTCGCGTAATAACAAAAAGCGTAAACTTCTCAATAAGTTATTATTTCGACTTAAAATTATTTTGGTGATGCTTCAAGCGTGCATTCCTTTATTAAAATGTGGGAGCAAAATATTCCATCTGAAGCGAGCGAGAATGATTGAGTGAGAAAGCTTGAGTGCGCATATCTGTGTGAAAGATTTGAGCATCGCGACGATGGCGAAAGATGCTGCACGATAGAGCGATAAAGGGCAGACAGCGTAAAGACTCAAAGGGAATCGTCTACTAATGGACGAGGCGTTGATACCAAATAAACCTTTGTCTACCGAGGACTTTCTGTGTTCATATCCCACAAAAATGTCTAAATACTCGTCTAATACTAATTCAGTGTAAAGCAAAAAGCATCATAAATCGTCTGAATTTGCTATAATTTCAGTATTAGTTGTCATAATCCTCAGCAAGCGTAAAAAAAGTGAAACAAAAATGAAAAAAATCTCAAAAATGAGTTGATGCTGTCAGATGCTTTATGAGGCATCATAAAGCATCTGAATATGCTACAATTTTGACTTATCTAATAATAATTCACTATGGAGCAAAGGGCATCATAGTATTAGTTATAAAAAATGAAAAATATCTCAAAAATGAGTATTTATATCCCACAAAAATATCTAAATTCTCATCTAATACTAATCCAGTATGACAAAAGGCAGCATAAAGCATCTGAATATCCTACAATTTTGACTCATCTTATAATAATTCACTGTGAAGCAAAGGGCATTATAAAGCGTCTGAATATGCTACAATTTCGACTTATCTAATAATAATTCACTATGAATCAAAGGGCATGGTATTATTAGTTGTTATAATCCCAAGCAAGGCATAGGTTCCGTTTGCCTGGTCAGAGTACACGCGCACTCAATACAGTATGAGTGCATTGGAGCGCGCGTCGCCAGGCAGGCGGAGGCAGGGTTGCTTTTCCTGGAAGGGACGTAACTTGGCCTGTTTACGACTTCGCACTTGCAGGTTATGCTTGACAAAGGCGTAGTAGGCTCTTTTGAGTGTGTGCCTTCGTACAGTGCGGTCGTTTCTCATTTAGCTCCAGAATTTCCGCTAACAATTCCGCTAATTTTCCTTTCCGGCTCTTAGTGGTTTCGTGGCTGTGTGCGCCGCCCGTCTCTGCTTGTATTCTCGCTTGTGTGGATCGGCTTGCCCCGACACACCTTGCTTACTCTTCTAACGAGAGAGTGAACACGTCCTGTCTGTGAATTTGAGAACAACTCCCTTTGAGAATCGCTTATTACACACTTTTATGGGATTGTGGCTTGTTGAGGATTATGAGGATCAGTGGACTGATGGGAGCCTCAAAAAATGTTCGATTCAGTTCGCCTGTTTATTGAAAACTCTTTGAAACTCGTCTACAATTCTCTGACTGACTGATTGTAAGATACTAAGCTTCGGTCCATGCACCTTATATCGGTTCATGCACATCTTACATTCGTATATACAGGGTGAGTCACTTGCCTTTGAATCACCACTGTCGAGCATAACCTAGACATTTAAATTATACTCAAATGTTTCTCAACATTCGTCTGCATTTTATGCATTTAGACTTTTACATGTTTGAGTTATGTTAACTTGCACATGAAATCTCACCCTTCAGAAGCCAGTTATATATAATATTCCCTTATAAATATAATAGAATAAAATATTTTCTCCTTACGTTGCTAGCCATTCGAAGGAAGTCGATGCTAAAACTTGGTAAAATATTCCCTCCAACAGTCTACATAATTTAATACAGTCTATTGTTAAACAGAGAATATATCTAGTATAATTAAATAGATGTCTAGTAAAAGTGGGGTTAGGAGAGTTCTGATTCGAAGGCAAGTGAATCACCCTGTACATGCATACTCACATCATCAAGCTTTCGGGCTAGCCTTACGCCATATTTATTGTAAGAATCATTCGCATACGGACATTCAGTTATCTCATGCATATCGCATTTACTCGCCTAACAACGTTCAATCAACAATCTCACGCAGTCATACGACACTCTTTAGGCTACTCTTGCTTCTTTCATACTAATTCCCACGCATTCTCGGACACTCACTCGTTTTTTACACTACTTGTTCGCCCAACTCTTGCTAGTCTTAAGTTATCCTACAATAGATATTTTTTAATTTAATTTTCACGATCGTTTAACATATGTTTCGTTTCATATTCCTAACTGAAGGTTTGGTTTCCACAGTCACATCCTGTCCCTGTTCTTGTTTGTTTGTTCGTAGAATATTTAGTTCTGTGTGACATTAATTTTGTTTTAATATTTCTTCAATTAAACACAATATTCGTATTCCATGCACTACCATTAAATTCTTTTGTGGTACTAGAGTATATAATTAAGGCTTGGCTTTCCAATGATATCGATTTACGTTTTGGGTCAATTTGATACAGGTGGTTTCACCAGACTGTTATTTTTGTTGAACGCGGTATATTTGTTTATGCGGCGGGATCTTTTTTGGGGTAAGGAACAGGACTTTTTTACATTTTAATGTTTTTGGAGGGATTAAGTTATGCTACTATACTTTTAAGAAATATTTGTACGTCGGTATTAGAAGCGGATTAGAATTAGGTTTAGCTGGGAATTGGAGGCACAACGGATTTGGCCGTTTCCTTGGGGATTTCGATAATGTCATTGTTGGCCGTTGCACGCCAAGCCCTTCGTGCTTGTAACTTCGCCAGGATAAATGGGGGTCACATGGTGGCCACCTCAGTAGCACCATAAATATAAGCGTAGTCGAATAGCAGGATTTACAGGGTGCCGGCTGTGGCCTCTCCTCTCCCTTGCTCCATTTATTATTGTCAGAAGTACAGCGCCACGCTCAGAACTCACCTGTTAAGTAGTTCGACTTTTTTTACTTGCCTTGTTTCGCATATTTATTCTTATTCGCTGGATTTGACTTGTTTCTTTTATTATCATTGCTTTAACATCTCAGCTCTCTTTAGCAACGTAAATTCATGCTCTGTCATTAAATATTTACATCTGTATAGTACATTTTGTATTATTTGTACACTTTCATTGTATTATGAAATATGAAATAAGAAGTAATTCAAGTAGCACAATAATGCTTTCTTCAACTCAATAATGTTTGGCGATCATATATCATGCCAAATTCGATTTAAATTTATTTTATATGTTTTTGTTGAATGCTTCTTTTAACCCCTTTAGTGTCGAACGACGATATGATTATATTGTTCGCAACACTTGCAAAAAGTGTTCTCAATTTCAAAATAAATGTATAAAACGTTTTAAATAGCTTACCTTCATTGCAACACAATTGAAAAAATTGTTTATGGATTTAAATATTGGTTGCAAAAGAGAAATTAGTTTTGATGTTTTTCATAATCTGTTATATTTATGGTATTCTTCGCATAGGTGCGATATTTTTGGTTAGCACTAAAAGAGTTAAATCTTCGGATTAATTTATTTCCAATTAAGTCAGAGTTAATAGTTCATTCGATTTTGCCAATTTGTTGACGTGGCTGTTAAGCGAACGTGTAAAATATCTCACACTTGGTGAATGGAGTGGCAACGAAATGAACACCAAAACCGTAAAGAGTTGTGGGGAGTTGATGGAAATCCGGACGTTTCTCGCGCTGCACGAGCGAATAGTGGCTCGCGAAACTTTTTCAAGTAAATTCCTCGCGGAGCGATGAAAGTTGGACGCTCGCGTATATATATATATATCCGTGAGAAGGGAAACGGGCGCGTATTCGAAACCGAAACCTGTTAATCACTGTCAGCGGAAATTTGATCTGGAGTCCTTTGGCGGAAAAGTTTGGCCGCTCCACACCAGGAGTTAACTTCGGAAATCGACTCTCGCGCGAGCACCGAAGTTCCGGCAAGTCTCCGCGACGTGTACGCCGCCGCGACGCGCGCGGCGGTCCTCCAGTCCACACGAATTCCCATGAATTTCCCATTAATGTTTCATCCCCACTTTTTCAAAGAACAGACGCTCCAACTTACAAAGTTGTCAGTTTTACGAAATCAATTCGCTTTCGAAGCGCGCACAAGTTAAACGATCTCTTAGTTGACTCCGATTCTCAAAGCTAACGTCACTCACCTCGCCTCTCCAAATCACTTCTCAATTTTCCTCCGCCAGAATTAAAGGCAGCAAACACTTTGGCGCCGCGCAAACGAAAATACTTCAACGATGCTCCAAACAAACAGAAACTGTTTTCCGTCAGAGTCCGCAGAAAATACAGTAAAATTTCTGAAAACTGAACCGGCGCATCTTTGAATAACTGAATCGATCGAATTCTCTCTTGATAATTCAATTTCTTCATTAGCGCTTTCAGCATCAAAACGACATTTACATCTAATCAAATGAAGTTTGACTCTTCCTTCTTATTTCTACATATATAAATCTGTAGGTGTTTTCTATATGTTTGTTCCGGTTTGACGTGAAAATTACTGAACCGATTTCAAAGGATTTTGCAGTATTCGAAAATGAAAGGTCCTGAAAGCAAAACTGATGAGTGTATTTGTAATGCTATCATTTTAAAAGGCGAGGAATTGGGTGAAAAGGTGCAACTCATGCTGGTTATTATAATAATTTGATACGATATAGTCATGAAATAGAAGGAGTCTGAAAAGGATAAAAATTGTTTGCCTTTGATTCTCTTAAACTGACAGTTCAGAAGAGATTTTATCATATTAATATAATTGTGAAAAGCAGTTGTATTAAGATACCACATACAAGCAAATGGGTCAAACTTTCCCCTAAAAATTGTGTTGATTAATAGTGTACGGTGCAGGAATTGACAATTTTATGCAAACATAACGAATTTTGAAACTTTCTGATGTATTGCGTAAAAAGATACGAAAAAAATCGATTTTTTGTACCGTTTTCTAATATTTTACTTGCATGTGATACCTCAATGAAAGTACTTCTCTTCTCTTAAAACTCATGCTAGTTTTCCATAAAACAAACATAATTTTTCGAATTTACATAAACACCAATATCAAAAGGGTTAATCATAATCGATACATCACATTTCTCTGCGAACAATCCTTCAATAATTTGTCCCACTGTGAAAAAGAGGAAGAACTAGGTCGAGCATTGAAGATGGCGTTGACGCAGGAGAGTGGCGGGTGGTTTAGTTGAGGAAGGCGGACAATTAATCAGAGGTTGTGGATGACGGATTGTGCAGTGTCACGGATAGCAATGCCTCTCTCACTCGTTCTCTGTTTAAGCTAGCGAACATCGGAATCGGTTGGTAGGGCGCATCGGCAACCAGCCGATAAACGCGCGCAAGCATTGCCAAGGGAACAGCGGGACGAAATTTCGCGGCAGAAAAGGCCCAACTCGAAAAGAGGACGACAAGCGAATCGACAGACGGACAGACAGGCAGAAGAGAGAGGACGACGGGAAATAGTGAATTTCGTCGAAAAGAGAATTTGTTTCGCTGGTGATGCCGCTGGTGCCGCTGTGTTGGCTGCATTGCACGCCCCACTATCGAGAGGGAAGAACGTGGCCAGATTACTCACTCGCCGATCAAATCCCTCGATTTTTTTTCATGTGCCGCAACCTCCACACCCTCTCTCTTTCTCTGTTCGTGTGTCTTTCTCTCTCTCTCTCTCTCTCTCTCTCTGTGAATCTGTCCGAGTGTGGATCTGCTCGGTGCGAATTAAGGGATACCAGTGTGCTTTTTGGAGCGAGAGATTTGTTTTGGATGGCCGCTGCACTTTGAATCAAAAATCTCCCGTTACTCTTTTTTACTCGCCGATTCCCTAACTTTGAATTACCTTGGGATTTTGATCGCCGAGAGAAATCTTTTTATCAGAAATCTTTGAAATAGTTCTACTCGAAATTCTTATTACATTCTTTCCGGGATGGTAAATCGGAAGTATTATTTGTCATGAAAAGTAGACGTGCCATTTGATTTTTGGCGAAAATCTCGCTGGAATTACCAATTCGTGGAAGTTTATCCGAGCGCCGAATAGAGGGAAGTTATTGGTGAAAGAAATGGATCGTAGATAGAAATTGGTCCGAAGAGTGACGATAATCGCAGGGTCGAATGCAGAATTTTGAGACCTTTTTAAATTGCAATAAAACTAATTTTTTAGTAGGAGAATTCAATTTGCAATTAAGCTTATTCTATGATAAGTTATTTTTATTTCTATTCTATTTATCACGTTATTTCTGTTAATGAAACGATTTCCTTTTCATTCTCTGCTCATACTTTCAACCAGACAGACGAAGAGTTGTCATTTTGTCTTTAAATCGTAAAAAACAATCTGTAACCTGAAAAAGGAATTTAACTGTCCTACTGAAATAGACTGCCCCGCAACTCAAAACCGTGTGCGTTATCAAATTACAACGTCTATAATTGATAAGATCATCTCACTTTGATTATCCTCTTGAATATTAATTATACTTCACAATATATTCGCTTCAATAAGTGATTAAGTACAGAAAAATGCTATATTATATATCTACTTCACATTATTTATACTTTCTGTAACTAATAATTATCTTACGATTGTTCATAATTCATTTGAATATATTTCTACTTTTAATAACTTAAATATTGAAGCCTTTTATGATACTTCGGATTCGTGAACAGCTTGAAAAATAATTTTGTCCACGTTTCTTGTGATCCACAGCACAGCAATATAATAATGTCTACTTCACACTATTTCCGCTTTCTGTAATTAATAATCATCTTATGATTGTTCATTATTCATTTGAATATATTTCTACTTTTAATAACTCAAATATTAAAGCCTTTCTTGATATTTTGAATTTGTGAACAGCTTGGAAAATAATTTTGTCCACGTTTCTTGTGATCGACCGCACTGTGCTGCGTCACAGCTTGTCGCTTTACCAGTTGCCGTATTCCAATGGCTTGCGCGCCACCCTGATTCACGGCATTTACTTTCGCGCGAATCGCCTAACAAACAGCCAGCGAATGAGAGGACGGCCGCCGGGAGAGGGTTGAGAGTTAAATCGCTATTGGGGACGGTATTAGCCCATTCGAATCGATGGAAATCTCGTCTCGCTATAGCTTCTGTACTGGGTGGCGGAGGGGTGGGTTTGCGCCAACCCTCCGCGATGGAATTCCGTCTGCGAATTGCCACTCCGGTGTCGTGAATTGCCCAGGAATAGAGCGCCTCGCCAAGAAGAACCATAGCAGTGTCACGTACAGGGTGATTCACTTGCCTTTCAATCACCACTGTCGAGCATACACTGTTCCATAGAAAATCATTATAAATAACCTAGAAATTTACATTACACTCAAATCTTTCTTAACATTTGTCTGCATTTGATGCATTTATACTTTTACGTGTTTTTCATTATTTAGCAATAATTTAAATATATTATAGTACAAGCAACGGTTCAAACTTCGAAGCACGATTTGCGAATCTCGATTGTTACGAAGTTACGAAGTTCAATTGAGCCTTTCAGTACGGCGGACTTTTTCAAAAACTGTGCTTAATAGAATTGAGTACTGTAGTGAAAGGACAAGGGGTGATATACATATAACAAACAAGGTTAATAACCCCTTTTGGTACGAACTCCGTGTCCTCCCTGGCACTCCCGATGTACAGGGTGATTCACTTGCCTTTGAATCACCACTGTCGAGCATACACTGTTGCATAGAAAATCATTATAAATAACCTAGACATTTAAATTACACTCAAATGTTGCTCAATGTTTATCTGCATGTTATGCATTTAGACTTTTACATGTTTGAGTTATGTTAACTCGCACATGAAATTTCATCTTGCAGAAGCCAGTTATATATAATATTCCGCTGTAAATATAATAGAATAAAATATTTTCTCCTTAGGTTGCTAGCCATTCGAAGGAAGTCGATGCTAAAACTTGGTAAAATATTCGCTCGAACAGACTACATAATTTAACACAGTCTATTGGTAAACAGAGACTATATAGTATAATTAAATAGATGTCTAGTAAAAGTGGGCTAAGAGAGTTCTGATTCACTTGCCTTTGAATCAGCGCTGTCAAACATACACTGTTCCATAGAAAATCATTATAAATAACCTAGAAATTTCAATTATACTCAAATCTTTCTCAACATTTGTCTGCATTTTATGCATTTATGCTTTTTATACTTTTACGTGTTTGAGTTATGTTAACTTACATATTTCGACAAAAATAACGTTAATAAACATTTTTAACAAGGTGTGGCGAAGAGTTAAAAATTTGGAACTTGGGCAACGAAAGTGTTAATTATTTGGTAATAATTTAAATATATTATAACACAAGGAACGGCAAACTTCGAAGCAGGATTTACCAATCTCGATTCCTCATTACGAAGTTCGTTAACCCTTTCGGTACGGCGGACTTTTCCAAAAAATATGCTTAATAGAATTGAGTACTGTAGTGAAAGGGCAAGTAGCTGATATATAACAAAGAAGGTTTATAACCACACCAATATCGCGATTCTTTTCTTATGTTTTTTTTTATAACAAAGTACACATTTTCGTGAAGGATTGTTTTTTGTTGAACAGCCCGGTATATAATCCGGGAAATATTTCCCAATCAAGCACGAAACATTAAAATATTGTTGACTGAGATTATGTTGATTTTTGCTATTTGATTAAATACGATGCATTTTCCCCAAAATTACAATTTAGATATTAAATAAATATCGAATATAGTCGTCAAACACTCTTAACTGGCTAACACCTCTTTCAAACATCGTTCTTTTAGTCGAAACAAGTCATACTCACTTTTCATAAAGGCGTGTTGAGACTGAATTCGAAAACTCGTGCTTTCCAAGCGAGCAGCTTACATTTGTGTGCCAAGTTCTAAAAATACGACTACTCCTTGACAAGAAGAATAAGTCCCAAGGATGCTTTTTGCTTTGAGCTTTTGGCGTCAATAGATTCCTCTCGCGGAAATACGAAGGCAATTCGTTGTGAATAGAAAGAGCAATGAATAAGCCCTGCACATGTATAGTTTATTATTCGTTGTTGGTATGACTTTTCAGTCGACCGACAATGATGCGCCAATTCATATGCATTCGTGGTACCAATATTTCCGTCTCTGTCAGTGTTGCTTGCCCTCTTTCGGTTCGTCTTTCCACAAAGATGAGATATCTCCTCTCAGTGTTCCCTTCAATCTTCTGCCGAGCGAAAAGGAAGAGCGGCGTTCCAGTCGGAAGAAAAATATCCTTGTTTCTCCATTGAAACTACTCTTCTATACTCTCGCGAGACGACTCCCCCACGACAACGGATCTGATAGCCCTTCAACCCTTAATGTCGACATACTTATAACGATTCCTCTTTACCTTTGAAATGTACCAGAAAATATGCACTCTTCGCATCCCTCCCTCTAAGGATTCTAAGGGAAACTGTTAGTATTCTCTTCGACCTTTTTTCCTTGCCCATTTCTATCTTAAATCCCTTTTGCAAAGGTACTCGTCTATAGAATCTATAATATTGTAGACATTCTTTGATATTCGTTTATTTAGATAAACTTAAATCGATCTTGTGATACTATAAATGTAGAAAGTTAATTATAGTCTAAATTGTAGTCGCAGCTAGAATTTCTTCTTTCCACACTCCTAACTCAAAGTTTACAGGACAAAGTTACAAAAACAATTACGATTTATTTTTTCTCAGTTTATGCCGACAACTGTTTATGCAATCCTAACAGATTTAATTAACTTATATTATATCTGTTAAGATTATTACTATTTTTAAATTAAATTAATCGTTTTTTTAAGATTCGTGGTTTCCTTTACGTGCCAATTAAACGAATATCCGTAAAGCTATTAATTTTTTCCTAATTTATGCTGAGAATTATTTATGCAATCCCAACAGACTTAATGAACTTATATTATATCTGTTAAGATTACAATTATTTTTAAATTAAATTAATCATTTTCTTGAAGATTCGTGGTTTCGTTTATCCGCCAATTAAACGAATGCCCGTAAAGCTATTACTTTTTTCCTAATTTATCCTGACAATTATTTATACAATCCTAACAGACTTAATCAACTTATCTTAAATCTATCAAGATTACAATTGTTTTTAAATGAATTTAATCGTTTTTTTAAGGATGTCCGCAAAGCAAGCTCTACAAAAATATCCGCAAACCAAGTGTTAATTCCAGCTGGCATTGCCATCCCAATATCGCATCGCCCCACTCGACAAACTAATAACGCGCGGCGCGTATACGTTCTTCAGAGTTCAAGTTGTCGGATCGCTAGCGCGCGGTGCGGAGAACGAAAGAATTCCATTGGAGAAATCGCTGCGGCGAAATAAGTTCTCAGAAATGTCAGGAGAAAAGGCGCAATAGCGTCGGTGGAGGAGGACAAGCATGCATCGCCGGTGCATTGAATTCAGAATCCAGTGATATCGAGTCGCGCTCGTACTATGAAATATGAAAATATGAGAGGAGTCGAGCGCCGCCGTGAAAATTCGAGCTTTCGTTAGACGAGCTCAAAAACGCGACAGAGAAAGAGAGAGAAAGAGAAAGAGAGAAAAAAGGCGGATGCGGAGTATTGTATCACGTGGCTCCCTCTCGGCGAGAGTGTCATCCTTCAGAGGGAACGCGAGCGTATAACATAGTGGTATGTACGGATACGTGTGTCCTCGTCAATTAAATCCCAAGTGGTAGCGCGCGGTGCCGAGCGAGATTGAATTCGCCGCGCGGAGAGTGCGCTGCGATGGGCAAAGAAGCTCGTGTGTGTGTGTGTGTATGTGTGTTAGGGGGGTGGCGAAGGGGTGGAGAAAGACGAGGGAAATGGAGAAAGGAAGGTTCCGCTCGTGATTTAGGAAATATGACAGGACTTCGCGCCTTGGGCTCTTTGGACCGCGGCCAAAGTCGAAAAGCTCTTTCGTTCACTTGGCTACCACTCTTTCCCTCTCTTTTCCTCTCCTCCTCTTCTTTGGCCTCTCTTGCGCGCCCGCAGCCCCGGGCCGTATACATTTTTCACGCGACCGCCACGCCGGCATGATATATCAACACAAAGCCGCACCGGGGAATCAGCGATCAAACGGATGATAGGCGAGGCAGAGTGTCGCCGAAAATATCGCCGATGCCAAACATGCACAAAGAGCCATCAAACGCGCCCTCAAGTAAGAACGTCTGCACCGACACTGTCAGATCGAGTGATGCAGCGATCGATGCGCGTTCTCCATGTGTCAGTGCGTTTACACCCGAAGGATTTCATCTTCGGCAATTCCTCTTCCTTTCCTTTTCATATGTTTGATTCTCGAAATACGATTCTTTGTGCATTCTCGTGGATAATAATTGTGATGGATTAGGAAATAGTTTAGCACTCTTGAAGAATTTATTAAAATAGTATTTTTATGCTTTTTATTGTTTGTTGTTAAAAGTGACAAGCGTGGAATATTAATTAAAATAGAATGGCAAGAGTGGTAGAAGCTTGATTAAACTATTATTTCATCTTCGGCTGCTTGATTCTCGAAATACGACAGTTTGTGCATTCTCGTGAATAATAATTGTGATGGATTAGGAAATAGTTTAATAATCTTAAAGAATTTATTAAAAGAGTAACTTTTATTCTCTTTATTATTTTATTGTTCATCTTTAAAAGTGACAAGCGTGGGATATTAATTAAAATAACAATGCCAAGAGTGGTAGAAGCTTGATTAAACTATTATTCCATCTTCGCCAATTCCTTTTCCTTCGTTTTCATATGCTTGATTCTCGAAATACTATGTGCATTCTAGTGAATAATAATTGTGATGGATTAGGAAATAGTTTAACACTCTTGAATAATTTATTAAAATAGTATTTTTTATTCTCTTTATTATTTTATTGTTTATCTTTAAAAGTGACAAGCGTGGAATATTAATTACAATAACAAGGCCATACCTGATAAAAACTTGTTGAAATGATTATTTCCGAGTGCTTAGATTATTTAGTAATATTAATGTCGCGTCAATCGTCCACTGATGGAAACAAGAATGCGATTGATGAATCGAATTCCCTGTTGGGATAGCATCGGTTTATTCTTTCATTTATGCCGGTTTCCTATTCCAGGATTGATATTTGCGAAAATGTTAGCTTCGTTATCGGAAACATCATTAGAGTTGATATAGGAATCTTGCTGGACATCAATGAGGTTTGCTCATCCTAAATAAGATAATAATGCATCTGGGAATCTAACCAGTGACAATCTATTCGGATCACATTGTCGATAAAGTTTTAATTTAAGTGGAGTTAACAATTATTGACAGAAACCAGCGTAGTTCCTCCGAAACATTATTAATAATAGATTGAAACATTACTTAGTACTAACGAAACATGTAGCTTTTTAATTTTAAATATTTAAAATTGTAGTTTATTTCTTTCATGAAAAGCTTTCTTAGTTAGTTCTCTCGTAGTCAACTAAATTCAATATTGACCTTCGTTTACGATAATTATTTTTCCTTTCAATAATTATTCTTAGGGGTTCCTCGAAAGGGTAAAGAGCCTAAGAAAAGTTTGGTAATTGATGTGCTCTGTCGCTCTAGAAACTCGGCTTCTGCATTAAAGCTCGCGTTAAACTTACCGGCCACTTGAACTCCTTCGTTTCTCTACTTTCGTGCTGTCGAGCGCGCAATCCGCATCAGTCGAGCATAAATTGCAATGGGCATTCATTATGAAATATTGGGCCAAGTGAATGCGAGCTCGTAACGCAACAATTGAACTTTTTAACAACTTGCACCAAAGCGAAACTTAGCGACAATCTGGCAGCACGGAATGCAAAGGGTTGCTTTGCTTGAGCATTAAGCAATGTAGTTACGCAACTTCAAGTGGCAAATTTCCCCGACGCAAACAGATTTAAATAACGATTCGCGAAGAAAGCGAAAGAAAGAGTCGACAAACGTTCCATTAAGGAGTTCTGTTTAAAAAGCAATTTAAATTGCGCCGGCGACGCGAACAACCAATTTGTACTTTTCTGATTGAAGCACAAGATTACGCAGTAAATTGTAGCAGTATTTCTTATCGCTTTACAAAGAATTGTAGTTTTTAACAGTCCAAAAAAGACAATGAGTAGAAAACACTGAGAGAATTAGCAAGCACAGATTTCCAGTTGTTTGTCTTTGTATAATAATGGCTATTAATAACTATAATTGATCTCGGCGTAGTGACAGTTTGCCTTAGATTAGAGGGTTAATATGTTGCGAAAATAGAGGATGCCGGTCCATTTAAAGTTCGCCGGAAACTCTGATAATTTCTATGATACTAGCAGCAATCCACCCGATACTATCGGACCAGTTAAATCATGGGGGAACGCTGACGCATGCAAGTGCAATATATTTAACACATTTAGTATACCAATATATTAAAGTTAACTCTGTAAATATGATATTCAATATTTTAATTAGAAATCAAAAATAATGTCAAAATTTACTTTAATATATTAAAGATTATTCTGCAAATACGATATTCAATAACATTAACCAAAAATTAAAGTTGGTGTTGAAATTTCATTAAAATAACTATGGTAACCTTTCGAGTAACTTTAATATATTAAAGATTATTCTGCAAATACGATATTCAATAACAGTAACCAAAAATTAAAGTTGGTGTTGAAATTTCATCAAAATAACTATGACAACCTTTCGAGTAACTTTAATACATTGAAGTTAACTCTGTAAATACGATATTTAATAACATTAACCAAAAATTGGTGTTGAAGTTTCATCAAAGTAACTGCAGTACTTTCTCGAGAAAGTGGGGTGGAAATCTCGTATTTTTCGGGTGTTTTCTTCCACAAGATTTGTCGCTCTATTAAACGACGTGTCACAGGCACTTCGCTTTCGAAGCACAATGCCCGTCTAAATCGACGTCCGGCGAAATTTCTCCCTCTCTCGCACACTCACACTCTCTCTGTCTCTCTGTCTCTCTCGATTTTGTTTGGCCACTTAGCTGTCAAAGCCGCGCAACGAGCCGCTATGAAACCGTCAATTTATCAGGCAGCGCTCATCCGAACGTACTCGAGCGCTGCCAGTCTCTTCAGGATCCGTCTGCTTTTCACTTGGAAATCTTCTCCTACGAGAATTCCACTCGTTCATTTCTACGCGCACATCGCGCGAGTAACTTCCGCGTGAGAAACGGACGCGTCGTTATTCAATGTTACTTTATGTGTGCGATTTTTATGTTTTGAATCGTCGTGTGATAGTAGATTTTCTGAAAATAATAGAAGTTATTAATTTGCTTTCTTTTATTAAATAGTTTATTCAGTGTTACTTTACATATGCGATTTTTATCTATTTTGAATCGTCATGTGACAATGATCAATTTTCTGAAAGTAACGCAAGTTATTAATTACTTTTCTTTTATTAAATAATTTATTTCGTGTTACGTTACATGTACGATGTTCGTGTCTTTCGAATGAACGTTTGACAGCAGTGGACTTTGCGAAAGTGACAAGTTAATTATTCAGCTTTCTTTTATTATTATTTATTATTTCTTTAATTAGATAGTAGTTTTTGATGGATTCTGCCAGTCTCTTCAGGATCCGGCTGCTTTTCACTTGGAAATCTTCTCCAACGAGAATTCCACTCGTTCATTTCTACTCGCACATCGCGCGAGTAACTTCCGCGTGAGAAACGGACGCGTCTGGCATTAGAGTTTTTGCGAGTGAGTGAGAGGAATGGGAAGGTGATCCTGGCGGAGACAATCGCGGGCCGCGCCGCGCCGCGGCCAATCCGTACTCGCGCGAAATTGTTGCCATAACTTTTTCCTCGCCAAGAATTGCACGGTTTCTTCGGCCCTCTTTTTATTTGCCTCGTAAAGCCAGCCGGATATCCGAGAATTCTCCTCGACACTCGGCAGTAACGAAATATTGGTTCGACATTAATTAATTTTATAGATATTATTTCATTTCCGAGATAATTAGTGGGGGGAAAAAGATTGTATGTTTACCGCGATGCTAGGAATAATTTAAAAGCGTTATGTTTCTTCTCAGTGTTTAATTATCCTAGAAATTTCAAAGTTTCACAATTGAAATCGTATATTTTCGTTATTATTACAAGATTCTTATTTGACTTTTCTTCCTTTTCTTTAATTTACAATACGTCAATTGTGTATAGAATTGTATTAACTCTAAATCGCTTCACATAATCTATTAATTTCTCCTCAATATAACTTTCGTACTACTTGGTTTTAATCATTTCATATTTCACATGGGAAACCCATGAAACATTAAAATGACACACGTATCTGTTTTCTCAATTCATAGCGTATATTTCTTCCACCAATAAAAGATCGAACATTCTTGCGAGTTTCCAATACAAAACACTGATTAAACGTACTTGAGCGCATTACACTTCACATTTCTCTCTCGAGAAAGTCACGTATTTACGTGATTCCTTTCTCAATGGTGGAATTTGATATCATTGAGAGGAGGGGCTGGCACACACACACACACACACACACACGGCTGTCTTCGTTACCCCTCCTCTCCGACAATGGTGGCGCTCGCGGTCCATTTGTTCCCGATGTATCCGGAGCCAGATGATGAATCCACGTAATTCCTCGCTTCCAAAAAAATCCTCGCGCCTTCTCTCTTTCTCTCTCACTCTCGCTTCCCTTTTCGTTCTCTTTCGTGCATTGTTCTCGCAGTCGGCCAGGCTGGCGCTGGCGTGCTTGCCATTATAGGGCTCTTGGTTTCGTGTCCAGCATGAAATGAGCAAACCCGTTCGCCCGCCTGGATGCTGCTCGCTCGTTCCCTCCAGGGCGGAAAGCAGCCGCTGGCAGAAAAGGTGGAATCGTACGAGGAACATTGCCTAGAGCAGACAGCAGCAGGAGTTCCCTGATAACTGGATAGCAGTCGGATCCTCCTCGCTGTTCAATCATCGCCGAGGTTCATGGTGTTTGTAATTGGGGCTATATTTGGCCTCCGGGCGAATTCAGCCGGGTTAGGTCTGCAGATAATTGCTTTTGAATCAGAATTGCTCTATTTTTGTCTGATATGTTTGTAAATGTTAAATATTTGATGGATTTAATGCCAAGGAACAGAAATATATTATAAGGATAAAATAAATCTAATACAGTAAAATATTTTCTTTGACTCTTATGATTGAGAAAATATTTTACTGTAACATAATGTACTTTAGAGAACAGATTGTTATCTACAGAATAATTAATTATAAATTGTATAGTTGCTCCAATTATACATAAATATTTTCCAAGGTTCTTCTGCATGTTATACATAACATACAGTATTATATTATACAAATAAAATAAATCTAATACAGTAAAATATTTTCTTTAAGCCTTGTGTTAAAGGAAACATGTTACATGTTACAGTAAAATAGTACATTATATTAAAGTAATATATTTTCTCTATCATAAGAGTTAGAGATAATTAATTATAAATTATTTAGTTACTCCAATTATACACGAATATTTTCCAACGTTCTTCTGTATGCTACACATAATACACAATATTATTTCATCTGTATAATATAATACTGTATGTAATATATAGCACGTAAAGAAACGTTGGAAAACATTCGTGTATAATTACAAAACTACACAATTTGTAATTAATCATCCTGTAAATAATAATCTATTCTCGACAGTGTTGATTCAAAGACAAAGCATCGTCCTGTACTCATTTGTAGAAAAGCAGGATAAATTTAGATCACCTTTCAAAGACTTTATATTGTAATAGCCACAGAAATTCGAACTTTATTACTGACAAAACTTTCAATTAAGATTCATAGCTGTGCGAATGTCAGGTAGCTTAGTAAAACAATAGATTTACGAGAGAGAATTGCGAAGGGTTCCAAAGCATACACGTGTTAACCAGGTGTAAGCGATTTTAACCGGATGACCAACAGTGAAAGGGTTAGCTAATGTTTGGCAGACCCAAGGTTCAAAGAACAATAAGCAACCCAACCTTGTATTGTTAGAGTTATCTTCAAGTAAGGAATTTGGGAGATATCAGATGTAGCGGCAAAGTGGGAAAGGCAGGGTTGCCTTTTGCTAAGAGGACGGTGAAAGTACAACACGACAGTTATCCCCGAATCGTCTTGGTGATAACACATAGATTCCTTAGCAAACTCTCACTCTAACTAGTCGTTTCCTGATAAGTGTGTTATTCGGGCGGTGATGGAAAAAGGGTGGTCTCTTCACCCTGGATTTTTCGATACTCTTTCTCTCATTTGTGTGAGAGACTTTCAAGTGTTTTCCTCTTTTGACAGTGGCGAATTTTGTGAAAATAGCAGAAGTTATTATCTAGTTAGTTTCTTGTATTAAATAGTTTATTCAGTGTTACTTTACATATGCGATTTTTATGTGTTTTGAATCGACTTTTGACGGTGGTAAATTTTCTGAAGGTAGCACAAGTTATTAGTTAGTTTTCTTTTATTAAATTGTTTATTCAGTGTTACTTTACATATGTCATGTTTATGTGTTTTAAATCAATAGTTAACAGTAGTAAATGTTCTGCAAGTAACATAAGTTACTAGTTTGCTTTCTATTAATAAATAGTTTATTCAGTGTTATTTTACATGTGCCATTTTTATGTGTTTTGAATCGTCATGTGACAATGGTCAATTTTCTGAAAGTAACACAAGTTATTAGTTAGTTTTCTCTTATCTATAAATAGTTGATTTAGTGTTACGTTAGATGTACGATTTTCGTGTCTTTCGAATGAAGGTATGACAGCAGTGGACTTTGCGAAAGTGACAAGTTAATTATTCAGCTTTCTTTTATTAAATAGTTTATTCAGTGTGACATTACGTAATTAGATAGGAGTTTTTGATGGATCCTCCAAATAATATCGCCCTCGATCATCCACTAATCCGACAGATCCAATCGGACCCCCATCATCGAAATCTAGCGAAAGCAATAACCTGCCTCCTCCTACTCCATCAGGTCCCCAAAGGTAAACAGTGGGATGTCAAATACATCCCAGCGGTGTTTCCTTTAGTCCGGCAAAAGCACTCCGCCTAGCAAGTCATCACTCCCACGAAAAAGCCACTGCTCAGATATCCTCTAGTGCTTATAGTAGTTTGCTAAGTTACCCTTAACGCCTTGTATTTATTTTCCCGACTTCCTGTACAGTATACTCGAATTGTGACGGTCTGACAAAGTCAAATCCATCACTCTTTGTGACATTAAGTGTTTCATTTACTTAATCCTATATTTATTATCAGTCATCAGAGTCCAATTCCTCGTTTTGAGTGAACAGAAGAAAATTGGGCATCTTTTATTGTTTAATTCATACGTGATATCGAACCAAAAAACTTGGATAAAATTTCGATAAAAATTCTAATAGATGAGAGACATTTTGAGGCTTGGATTTCAAAACACAATTCTACGATAATCAATTTAGAAATCAAACGATTTAAATGAAAGCTAATGAAATTTTCTAGGTTTTATCGTAGCCAACTTTGGATGTTGCTTTTTGTTATAAAATGGCTGTCATTCAAAGTTTTATTCTAACATTTCTCCCTAAGAATTTACATTAATAGTTACAAAAATGGTACGACAATTACTAGATTATACTTCCATGAAAATTCATGGTATACATTAGAAATCAATCGACCTATTAGTTTTCAAGATATTCTCTCATGGTAAATGCATTCCATACTATTTATTCTCTCCTACCAATTTATTACTTCGCCCTTAATTTTACACCAATTTATAACTCCAAATTTGAACTATCTCCAAATTACCAATTCCCCTCCGAATTCATACAAATCGTTCCTCCGTTGTTAGCGTTCCGAAGGCAGGCTTCATTAGCCCAATTTTTCGTAGCTAGCGGTGAGGGGTGTGTGGGTGTGTGGGTGTGTGGGTGTGTGCTGGTTGCTTTTGCGGCTACTCGAACGATCCGCTCATTTTAGCGAAGGGCTCGCGAAACAAAATAGCCTGGGCGCTCTTGTTCGTGCGGCTATCACCATGGTTGGCCGGAGTGGAAGGGGCGATGGTCGCCCGTTGGTTGCGGGTGGCGGTTCTGGGTGATGGTTTGTGGGTGGCGGGATCGATAGACGGCGCATGGCCGCAAGCGCCGCGGCGCGCCGCGGCGGCGGCGGCGGCCTCCTGCGAACGCGAAAAGCTCTGCGCCTGGAAAAGCAAAGTTCTCACTCGCACTCTTCCGCTTTTGCCTTTCGCATCCAATTTGAAAGAGAGAAGGAAAGAGTGGGAAGCTTCTAATTACGATTCCTAATCGGAGAATTTTGTTCTCCGTCGGATTAAGAGGCACCCTTTGAACCGGATGCTGCTGGCAACCTTTAGAGAGGAAAGTTTTATCCGATCTCAATCGCTAAATGACTGACTTTTATGCCGCGCTCCAAACCAAACCGTGTTTCCCGAGATTTCGCTCCGCGTGGTTCTTTTTGAGAGAGGTCGGTTTTCATGGGCGTAAATATTGGCAGATTTATCCGGCGTTTGTCGAGATGATTGGGAAAATGGAGAGAATCCGCGAATTTCTTCCCTGGAAAAATAGTCACAGGGATTTTCGGTGAAACTCGTATTTCTAGTTAACGCAAACTTTTATCGCTTTGCAGAGTTATTTTTGAAACTATTCTTAACAGTGCTTTCATATTATTCACGATTTTTCAATATGATATTAATTCGATATTATATAAGAATCTCTTTCATATCGGAGTTGCATAAAACTACGCTTCATTAGCTGCTCAGTGCAGAGTTATTGAATAATTTTCTTCTGTCCCAATTTCCTCGGCGAGAGTGTTTACTGGCGTTTTCGTGTCACTTTGAAAAGAGGCCAATCAATTAGTCGGCTGATGGAACATATTGTGCGATAGAAAACAGGAGCAACCAGTGCGCTTTTGATTTAGCTGTGTTTGTGCGACGAGGACAGAGAACCAGTGGTTTCTGTGATTGCGTAAAGTGAAAGAGAGATAGGAAACGGGAGCAAAGAAAAAGAGAGGAACAGGAGGAGGGACACAAAAACGACTGACTACCGAACAGTTTCGAGATTCTCTGATTGATTTAGTATTGATAGTTTCCTGTGCGCGAGCCGTCACAGCGAACTACATAACTTCCGCCCGGCAGATACACAGCGAACCGTGATCGTTAAACTTTCTTCAATCAAGCAAACGTCAAAGCGACAATTCCACTCATTCATCAGTGTTTTCGACTAGTTTATTTTCACTTGCCGTCGACGCCTTTCGATGCGACTTTCTTTTATTTTTTCTTTCGGTTCGTTTATAATGTATTCAGAAAACTAATCGAGGTATTAATTTAGTTACATTTTTTGTTTTGAATGTACAAATCATTTGATATCATTTTCGTTAATGCATGGTAATAATACGTATTATTGAAGTTGGCTTTTATTGTTTTGTATTTCCTCGTGGGATGTAACATTCGATGTGACTTTCTTCTATTTTTTCTCTCGTTTCGTTTATAATGTATTCACAAAAATAATGAAGATATTTAATTTAGTTTCATTTTTTGTTTTGAACATACAATTCATTTGATATCATTTTCGTTAATGCATGGTGATTAGAGTTGGTTTTTATTGTTTCGTATTTCCCTATGGGATGCAACTTTCTTTTATTTATCCTTTCATTTCGTTTATAACGTATTCATAAAAATAATGAAGATATTTACTTTAGTCACATTTTTTGTTTTGAATGTAAAATTCATTTGATATCATTTTCGTTAATGCATGGTGATTAGAGTTGGTTTTTATTGTTTCGTATTTCCCTATGGGATGCAACTTTCTTTTATTTATCCTTTCGTTTCGTTTGTAACGAATTCACAAAAATAATGAAGATATTTAATTTAGTCACATTTTTTGTTTTGAATGTAAAATTCATTTGATATCATTTTCGTTAATGCATGCTACAAGTACGTAGACATACAGTATTATTGGAGTTGGTTTTTATTGTTTCGTATTTCCCCATGGGAAATCCGTGAAGCATTAATGTTATTAAAATTGGCGCTGCTTTCAGTATTTCAGCAAAGGTTTTACAAGTGGGTTCGGTACATTATTAAAATGTAGCTCTTTAAAGTAGCTCTTTCGAGTGCCCTCGTTCGAAGCTGTATTTGTTTTCAATGTAAGCTCCGATTTCTCTTAATACGAGCATGCTAAAAGTAAACATTTTGCAGGAAAACTCGCGTGTTAATAAAGAGCGGCATAAAATTTCGCGATTTCCGAGCAAGGCTCGATCGAATGTTTCGCGGATACTTTGAAATATTCAATTTATTTGATCGTCGGTCGTCGGTTCCCGAGCAAATTCGAGCGATGGGAATGAAAGGGAGTATTTCAGATTAAATTTTGATGAATTAGCCGGTGGCCATTCTAATGGAAAAATAGTTTTCTCTGCTGCGCACGCGATACACGCCGGTAATTTATGGAGAAAGGAGAGAGAGGGCGCGCGCGCGCGCGTCTCTCTCTCACGTTGCAGGGAGCTTTTTTTCCAATGTGCAGCGCGATGTGATTTCCTGCCAGCAAGTATCGCATGAAAAAGTCATTTGACCCGGAGCGCATTTTACTCGCTTGATACTGTCGTGCGGTATATTTTACACGAAATGAGCGTCGAAACTCCTTTTCGATAAGCGGCTGTCACGTTCGATATACTCCGCGCCATTTACTAATATTTATTAATATTCGATCAATCTTTCCCCTTCGGTTCCACGGGAAATACGAATTATTCCGTGCGAACGAAAGAGCTTTTCAATTTTTCCAATTATAATATAATGATCCTAACAGAAAGAACCGCCAATGTTTCACTCGCGTGACATAACCTCGAATACTTCATTTTTGACTTTGTTTCGACGAGCTCTCGCAATTGAAATTTGCCTTAGTTTTACGAGAGTCAAAGTGCTCGTGCCCGACGAGCTTTTTCCTTGCTCACTGAATGAAACGTCGGAGAGAAAGCTGAAGTTTTTGCTGACGAATGAACAAGTTGCGCGGTTATTTAAAAGTGAATTCTTCCTAATAAAATCGGCGGGCTATACAGTTTTGTCTTGGCGCGAGCGACTACTAACATTTGCGCGCTGTCAGTTTTAACTGCGGAGCTATCGCAGTGGAAAACGCGCATCGGTTAGCCGCAAGCACTTTTTCATCGTTTGCCGTCCTCTTTCGCGGCGCGCGTGTTTTCGTTTGTCCGGCGGCAGCGGCGGCGGCGAGCGGTTTTCCTTTTAATTTCCATGCCGCTCGGCAAATGAAAAATATTCGCATGGCCAACGCAGTTTATCAGGGCTTAGTGACGCGTGTTCGCTCGGCCACTTTGGCCAAACGCATTATTCTCCGACGCTGTTCCGTGCCGCTCCAGAGAAATACGCTTTCGTGTCATCCTACACTTACAAGAAAAACGCCGAACACGTCTTTCCTTGTTCATGATCGACCGCAGCATTATATAATTTTCGAGGGAATTTTTAGTTGCCATGAACAACCGCTCGTACAGGGTGAGTCACTTGTCTTCATTTCGTCTATGATAAGAATGCAGGATTGCAGGATAATGTTGCTAAAAATGTAGATATCATTATACAATAACTTGCTTTGTACGGCATAGCACCAAATGACTTAAGTTCCGCTAGATTGCGAAAGTAACAGTGTACAGGGTGAGTCACTTGCCTTTGAATCACCACTGTCGAGCATACACTGTTCCATAGAAAATCATTATAAATAACCTAGACATTTAAATTATACTCGAATGTTTCTCAACATTTGTCTGCATTTGATGCATTTATACTTTTACATGTTTGAGTTATGTTAACTCGCACATGAAATTACACTCTTCAGAAGCCAGTTATATATAATATTCCCCTATAAATAATATATAATAAAATATTTTCTCCTTACGTTGCTACCCATTCGAAGGAAGTCGGTGCTAAAACTTGGTAGAATATTCGCACCAACAGACTACATAATTTAATACAGTCTATTGTTAAACAGAGAATATATAGTATAATTAAATAGATGTTTAGTAAAAGTGGGCCAGGAGAGTTCCGATTCAAAGGCAACTGAATCATCCTGTACACAAAACATGCGATAAATTATACCATTTTTCAAACTCATAAAAGAAAACTTGTATTTTTTACGTTCATACATAATTACCCAATTTTATTAGAGAGAAATAATTAATCTTTTCCAATTTTTTTCTTTTTGATGACTAGAAAATTTGTAATCCTACTAAGAATCATTTAAGGTCAACATAAGTTTAAGTTATACCAAAGCAATTCTGCTCGCTTTATCTAACACATTTCCGACTTTTGTTCGGGGAGACTAAACCACCTCGAAAATTGAAAGTCAAACACTAGAATCCGCGGTTTGAATGGCTGACTTCCGATGACGGATGTGTGATCCTCACTCGCCTAATTTCCCGGGCAAATATTGAAGATGGAGAAAAGGGTGGTGGGGAAGCATTTCGTTGGTCGGAGTCGGTGAAAAGCTCATCCTTTCGGGTGATAAGTTCGTAGCCAATAAATTACTCGGTTCGTCGAGTATCACTCCTCGTTTGCATACTTCCTATAATTCTCTGCTTTCTCTCTCTCTCTCTCACTCTCCCGAGTGCTTTATCACCTGGTCTATTGTTAGTTTCTACCGTGCCCCGGAGAGTTCTTACGCGATCCTCCTCTCAACAAACCTTCATGCGCATTTATACCCGGCATTTCCTCCCTCGATCTCCAATTCTAACTCTCCCTATGAATCACGCGCTTCCCATTTACTAGCCTCCGATTAAAACCTATCTCGTTCCCTCGAATCAGTGAAGCAAAGATTTAAGCACACATAACTCTTCATTTGAATATCATAGAATTATCAAGAGAATTTCACTGATTCCAGAATATTATCGCGAATATTATCATTGATTTGTTCATTTCAATTTATAAAAAGAAGAATTATTAATACTTTGAGTGTCAAAGTGGCGAATTTTTAACTCTTTTACTACGCTTTGTTAAAAATATTTATCAGAGTTATTTTATTATGTTTAATAAAAGTTATTTTATTAAACATAATAAAATACACGGCATTTCCTCGCTCGATCTTCAATTTTAACTCTCCCTATGAATCACGCGCTTCCCATTTACTAGCCTCCGATTAAAACCTATCTCGTTCCCTCGAATCAGTGAAGCAAAGATTTAAGCACACATAACTCTTCATTTGAATATCATAGAATTATCAAGAGAATTTCACTGATTCCAGAATATTATCGCGAATATTATCACTAATTTAAATATTTACATTAATAAAACGAAGAATTATTGACACTTTGAGTGTCCAAGTTGCGAATTTTTAACTCTTTTGTTACGCCTTGTTAAAAATATTTATTATTTTCGAGTGACAGTGTTAGGACTTGCGAGAAATGGTGCGATTCGTGTCGAAGGGATACGAAATCGAAAGTTCAATTAACTGTGGAAGGGACGCGAATACTCGTAACCATCGAAAGTAACGATTGAATCGGACGATTGCTCACGATCGGCTCATATTTCCCGGAGAATTCTCGAAATTGAACATTTTCTGGAAACGTGCTCGCAAAGAATCGGATCGAAGCTAACAGGCCTCTGGCAAAAGAGGCTGGCATAATAATTAGCATACTTCTAAGTCTGCTTTAAGTAGGTTCGTGCCGTCATTTAATGCAGGAGTAAAAAGGGAACACTTGAGCGCTGCCGCAGAATTTTGAGGCCTTTTCAAGTTATAACAAAACCAATTTTTGAGTAGGAGAATTCAATTTGCAATTAAGCTTATGCTATGATAAGTTACTTTTATTTCTATTCTATTTATCACGTTATTTCTGTAAACGAAACCATTTCCTTATCATTCTATGCTCATATATTCTCGAACCAGACAGACGAATGATTCGTAAATGTCTCATTTACCACGTGAAATATTGTTTATTCACGTGTCATTATTGTGTCACATATTTCTAAGCCACAAACGGTAATCTTTTCTACATTGATTACTCGAAAACTGTACAGACAAATAAATTGAAATCTTGGAGAGAGATGCAGTGAGCATTGACTATCATTCTTCATAAATTTCAATCTTATCTCATTATTTACGGACGTTTCTGTACACCTCTCTTTATGGACACTTATGTCCATTAAAAAAACTATTAATTTAATTTAAAGACAATTACAATTCTAACAGACATAATATAAGTTAATTAAATCTGTCAGAATTGCATAAACAATAATCAGCATAAGTTGGAAGAAAAATTAATAAGCTTTGTAATTTTGCTAGTGAAATCTGCAATCCGTCAAAATGACGTAAAGCTAGTGTTAAACAAACCAGCGAGATGCAGTGCCCATTGACTATCATTCTTTATAAATTTCAATCTTATCTCATTATTTTCATTTTCTACACCAAAACCTCCTTAAAATTAGATAGAAAATGTCTAATTGGCAGGTGATGGCGTGCGATCCTGGGGCGGCGAGTATCACGTTTCGGCAGTTTTAACTTAAGGAAGCAGGCTCCCCGTAATCGTCGCTCGCAAGCCGTACGACTAGCGGGCCATTAACTTATTATTATCTCGGCCGGAGAATCTTATTAGAGGCTTCCATAAACCATAAACTTAAGCCCGGAGAGCGCTCGACTCTGCCAAATGTACACGCGAGAGCTCCCTTGCACAGACACAGACGTACACTTTGTCGGTGTATAGGAGCGCGCGTGATACATAATGCATGCTTCCTGTTTGCGAGGAGGATTCCGCGAAAGCGTATTAAAGCGCCTTTGCGTCCCTGCAACACCCCTTTCCCCGTCGACCCTCTACGCCCCCGCAGTGTGCTTGGCTGCTTGGCGAGACTGCCTCGAAAAACTAGCGAACCGAAAACCACCCTTTCACTGCTCTCCCCCTTTTCCTTCTTCTTCATTGAAATTTAATAAAGCCACAATAACAGCACCAACTTTTTCCATTAGTGTTTAGACTCAGCTAAAGCTAGCTTTTTTTTAAATAATATTTTTGTTTCCAGCTGTTTGTTTCATTTTTGATTCACTAACAAGGAAAAAAGGTCGCAACTTTTCCTGGTAGTGTGCTGGATTTTACAGGGGGAATTCAGTGTTGAAGCTAGTCGGTTGGCAATTGACGTTTTCGGACTTTGGTGATTAATTTGCATGTCACGCGCTCTCGCTGCTCGCGCAAATACAGCTCGAAATAGAGTGTGCGTTGACAACAAATGCTTTTTGACTAGAAAGTGAACAAAGTGGAAAAATAGTTGGTGGTTGTATGGTTGATTGAACACTTCGCTTTTTCCGATCGATAGTTTCCTTTTTTTATGATTTGCTCATTTTTATATGATCGTGATATAAAAATAAGAAGAGATAGAAGAAATAAGCCGAGAATGAAAATAATGGGATAAGATTGAAATTTACAAAGAATAATTGTTAATGGTCACTGCAGTTCTCTTCAAAATTTCAACTTGATTCTTTGTACAGTTTTCGAGTAATCAATGTAGAAAAGATTAGCGTTTATGGCTTAGAAATATGTGATACAATAATGACACGTGAACAAAAAATATTTCACGTGATAAATAAGGCATTTACGAATTATCAGGCGAAGTTTCAAAAACTTCGTATGTCTGATTCGAAAGTATACGCGCAGAGAATGAAAAAGACATGGTTTTATTTACAGAAATAACGCGATAAATAGAATAGAAATAAAAGTAACTTATAAAAGCAGGTGTGACATAGCATAAGCTTAATTGCAAATTGAATTCTCCTACTCAAAAATTGGTTTTGTTATAACTTGAAAAGGCCACAAAATTCTGCAACAGCGCTCACGTATTCCTCTCTTACCCTGCATCAAATGACACCACCAACCTCCTTAACCCTTTGCGCGTCAACTTTCTACCAAGCAAAACCACTTGGAACGACACGAGCTTTTATCGATCAGTGTAATGACAGTGATTATTGAACTCTCGCTTCATAATTAGAGAAGCAGAACTGATTGCAACGTACTAAAATTGCACAAGATTGCACGGCAAGATTAATAGGTGTATAATATGGATGTGGTTGGGTGAAGTACTTGGAGGGCAAAGGTCGCCTCCTTGATTGCGGCTGTGGCTGCTCCCATTACAGAAAGAATGGCACTAAAGAATGAAGTATAACGGGACAGTGAAATAAGGTCGTAAAAGAGAAAGGCTGCATCAGTTGTAAGTAATGCGATAATAAGACCGAGTGATCATTTACGCAGCATTTTCTCCGTGGCCATCAAAGATGGTAGAACAGTCAATATTTTTTAAAGCGTCTCCACCCTTTTCCAGAGCCCTCGATCGCACTCGCCCTGCTCCAAATTTATCGGCGTACTAAAAGTTCGTGAAAGGGAAATTTAAGTTTTCCGCGAGATTCGACGTCGTCGTTTCTCCGATCTTGAACGATCTTCCTTTGGAAGTTCCGACCTCTTCCCGGTTACGTCAGGGGAAACAAGTATTTCACAGTTTTATAGAGTTATCCCAAAAGAATGGAGAGTTGCTCTCGTTGCTTGCCTGCCGTTTGTTGTAGTCGACTGTAATTTTTAATTCCTATCTTGAACTCGCTTTATTAATTTAAATATCACAGTCTTTAGACTTCAAATATCGTGGCGGTTTTAAAATTCCTTACGTTTTCGTAAAAATTCCAAATTTTTCTATGAGTAGTGCTTACATACTTACATATATTCACCATGTATTCTTATAAATTTTCAAATGAACTTTATTTTATCAGTATTATTAATCTTTCTTTGAAAGTAATCGAACTTTAACAACACCGTGTTTGCAAATATTCGTTTTTTTCGTAAAAGTTCCAAATTTTTGCGTGACCAACACTTACAATAATTTACCATGTATTCTTATAAATTGTCAAAACCAGTTGTATTTTATCAATGGTATTAATCTAACAATTGAAAGTAATCGAACTTTAACAATACCATCTTTGCAAATATTCGTTTTTTTCGTAAAAATTCCAAATATTTGCGTGACCAACACTTACAATAATTTACCATGTATTCTTATAAATTGTCAAAACCAGTTGTATTTTATCAATGGTATTAATCTAACAATTGAAAGTAATCGAACTTTAAGAATACCATTTTTTCGTAAAAATTCCAAATTTTTGCGTGTGTATCGCTTACATATATTTACCATGTATTCTTATAAGTTTTCGACATGAACTTTCTTTTTTCAGTGATATTAATCTTCCTTTTAAAGTAACCGAATTGTTTAACAACAGCATGTTTGCAAATATTCGGATACCTTTGGGAGCTAGTAAAAGGGAATGTCAGGTAGCATTGAAGCGAAATTCCACGGTGGTCAGGCAGAAGTGAAATACCCTTGGAAACCGGACGAGCTCTCAGTCTTGGTGGAGCGGCGCAGCAGCAGTGAACAGTGCTTTCAAATGAAAAAGGGTGCGTGTTTCCTGTTAGTGAGGACGAATACCGGCGATCCTTTAGTTTCATTAATCGGTTAAGCCGGTGTATCCTTCAGTCGGCAATCGGAAAGCGGGCCAGTGACGTGTGCAACAAACGATCTCATTCGGAAAACCAGATGGAGCGAGCCGCGCGTTTAAACGAAGCCGAGCGGAAACTCGACAGCGCCGCGCCGGGTCACATATACGCGTGCGACACACTGCTCGGATTAGGAGTAAGCGAAATAATAAAATTTACCGGGGATAAAAATCAGAGGGCGCCGCCGTAACGCATGATGCTCTTGTCGGTACAAGCCTGTAAAACTGTGCGAAGGCCTCGTAAAAGGGGGATTTAATGGATTTCAATAAATTTCCTTTGGCAATCGATCGCACCTCACTCGAACGTACGAGAGAATCCAAGTGTCTCCTCCCTTCAAAGTGGATCTAACCGAGCGCTTCTATGTACATCGAACCACCACCGATCAAAAGTTCCACCGCTCAAACGCGCTCCCCCTTTTTTTTCACTCACTTTTTCTCTTTCTCCCTCTCTCGTTCTCTTCGCTTTGCCAGAACGATATCGGAAACAGGAGGTTTTAGTTGCGGAAACACCGCAGCACCGCAATCAATTCGGTTAAGAAGAACTCGGACGTTGTATTACTGATTTATTTTATTTGTACATCGAGTCACGAATGCACTGCTTTGATTAACTTTGAAAATACCAAATCAAATTATCGATCGAATATTGAACACTTTATTTTCTATTGGCGTAGGGTACGTTTACGTATGTACAGGGTGATTCACTTGCCTTTGAATCAGAACTCTTCTACTCCACTTTTACTAGACATCTATTTCATTATACTATATATTCTCTGATTAACAATAGACTGTAGTAAATTATGTAGTCCGTTGGAGGGAATATTTGACCAAGTTTTAGCATCGACTTCCTTCGAATGGCTAGCAACGTAAAGAGAAAAGATTTTATTCTATTATATTTACAGAGGAATATTATATATAACTGGCTTCTGCAAGGTGAAATTTTAGGAGCGAGTTAACATGACTGAAACATGTAAAAGTCTAAATGCATAAAATGTTAACAAATGTCGAGAAACATTCGAGTGTAATTTAAATGTCTAGGTTACTTATAATGATTTTATATGGAACAATGTATGCTCGACAGTAGTGATTCAAAGGCAAGTGACTCACCCTGTACATATTACATTATGCATATGTATAAATATTGAATATATTATATTATATTATGCAGAAGAATATAATATTATGAAGAAACATCTGTTTCTGCCAAACGTGTCTTGAGACGCGAAAGATTAACATTCCAATCAGAATTATTCCCCACATTCGATATTAGCAAATTTATCAATATTAATAATACTTCGCCATTAATTATTACCTTCACATCTCAAATTTGCCGTGTTTTAGGGGCCATTATACTTGATGAAAGAGAGCATTCATTAGACAGACGAATGAGAATCGTAGCAGTGATAAGTTGATTCGGTGGCTCGTCAAATAAACTAAACGGCGCGCTCGCGCCGAGCAGCGTCGAAATAGCGTTGCGCTTTTAACGGCGGTGTGGGTATCTCTTTGTCTCTCGTTGAAAGTCAATTTGGCGGTGGCTTTTCCTGCAGGGAAAACAGTAAAAATGGGTGAAACAATTCTCGCAGCGTTGAATCCCGAGAACTGTGTGCGCGCGCGCTTTGTTTGTGTGCGCGCGTGTGTGATGTGGGAAATCATAGTTGCGAAATCGCGAGCAATGAACAAAAGAGCGCGCGCGCGCACGCGGGCGAACTATGTACATGAAAAACAGTATTCAGTGTAACATTTTTATCGCTTATAACTATCGCTCGCTCGCTCGCTCGCTCGCCGCCTTTCCGCTTTCATCCGCTCTTTATTTGCCTCCGGCCTTATCTCCCTGCCTTTTTTTCTTCCCCCCCCCTCTTTTTATTCCCGCGAAAATTACGCATTGTACGAACCCGTTGTCTGGAAAGCGATACTTGCCTCTCTCTCTTTCCGTGGCCCAAATTTTCAGCTGATTTCCTCTCGTTTTGCATTCGAGCGAACTTTCGCACACGCGAATCCCACCTGAATATTTGACACTCGCGTGTAATATGACGAAAATCCTGCTTTCCATCTTTATTTGTATATTCGCGCGGGATTATTTTTCTAAATTTTCACTGCTTGACGTGGAAAAAAGTTCTCGCACTCAGTACTTTTCTTGGTGTAAATTTTGATATCGAAGAAAGTTTGTTTCTTAAGAGGGAACGCATTTTCTTAAAGGAGAAAGTTTCCTTTTTATGAGATAATAAATGTTCTCGAAGCAGAATGTTTTCTCCTTGGAGAAAGTTTACTTTTAAAAATTCTGGGTGTGCCAACACTTTTTTATCCAGTGAATATGTTTCTTCGATAATTCTAATTATTCATTCATTGATATTCGTCTTTTTATAGTACAAAATTTCGAATAAACTTTATTCGAGTTATTAATGATTCATTTCAGTGGAATAGACTTGAAATGCTTTTATCTTTAGCTCCATTTCCTGCGCGTGTCACACATACTCTCTCTCGCTCACCATTGCCGGAAGCATGTTGAACTTGGCCCATAGAGTTTCTAAGTTGGAGCTTGCATCTCACTCGTAGTACCAGCGAAATCAAATAAAACTTATACCGCTCTTAATGATATATTGATATTTGCTTTCGCAGTATCTCGCTGTCTATCAGCGTGTACATACCAGTCTGTTTGCCTTCTGTATAATTAGAGCTGAAACTCATACAAGCTTCAGGAAGTTTCCTACCCAATTCGCCGAAATACTTTTGCGAATAGTATCGCTGAAATTTATTATTATTCGTTAGTGGAATTAATGCCGAACGACGATATATCGTAGCTCGCAACACTCGCGAAAAGTGTTCTCCATCTCTAAATAAATTCATAAAACGTTATAAATGGTTTAATTTCGTTGGAGCACAATTGAAAATATTGTCTATGGATTTAAATATTGCTTGTAAAAGAGAAATTAATTTTTATGTTTTCATAATGGTTTATATTTATGGTATTCTTCGCATGGGTTAATGCGAAAGGGTTAAAAAAGTCATAGTTGGGAAAGCACTCACATTTAGTCCGCTTTTATTATAATTCTACTTCTCTCTAATTCTCTAATTATTTGAACTTTAAAAGAATTATTTTTAAAAGCCATTCATAAAGAATTGATTAAATTCTCATTCATTAAAATCGTTTTTAGATTAGATTAGATTTAGATTTCGATTTCGAGAGCTTTCCATTTCCTCTCGAGGCTCGTTCTTATTTACCAACTCTCTCGCATCAAGCATGCAGGAGTTAACGTGAAAAAATGTGTGCGAAATGAAAAATGTCTCTGGCAATGTTTTCATTTGGCGGAAATTCGCGAGCGCGGCTTAATCTTCTCGCGCTTGCTCTCTCTTTCTCTCTCTCGGTGTGGGTGTGCGTGCGTGTAGTATGTTGGGAGAGCGGAGATGAGAGTCGACTTGGGGCTTTCCGGAATCCAAAACTCGATAGCCCATCCATATTGGCGGCGGACGCGCGTATGTCAGAATTTACGATCTCATATAAATCGGCGAGTCGATGGGAAAACTTTCCCGATAGCTTCCTCTCGCTCGCCTTCTTTCCCCGAACTGCGCGAAGCACACTCCTCTCGATCGAGAGCACAAGACGAACCTTGCCGGACACGTAATCGCCCGAGTAAAGAGCAGTCGTACACATCTAGCGGACGAAATGCGCGCCAGAGAGAGAATCGAATGTCATAATCGACCTCTCTTTTAACCCATTTCCCTCGCCTGACGTACCCCATCACACTTTTCTATCGCAGGATTTAGAACTCCGGGGAAATTTATATCAGATGTGGAAGAGTTAAGTCGATTTTCAGTTACCGAGTTCACTTATAACTCGTAGAAAATGTATTATTGCTATTTCCTTCCCTTAACATGATAAATATTGAATTAGATTTTAGTAAACATTAGATTATTACAGTTCTAATGGCGGAATTTCAGTCATTTTTTAGTCTGCCAGTTATTAAAACTTTCTAATCAAAATTTATAACAAGATGGAATACAAACGTATCTTTTTGTAGATAAACTTTCATTTAAATATCACACGAAAGGAAATTTATATCAGAATTGAAGGAGTTAAGTCGATTTTCACTTATTGATTTCACTTATGACTCGTAGAAAATGTATTATTGCTATTTCCTTGCATTAACGTGACAAATATTAAATTAGATTATTACAGTTCTAATCCCAGAAGTTCAGTCATTTGTTAGTATTTTATTTATTAAAATTTTCCAATCATAATTTATAACAAGATAAAATACAAACGTATCTTTTTATAGAAAAACTTTCATTTAAATATCACAGGCAAGGAAATTTATATCAAATTTGAAAGAGTTAATTCGATTTTTAGTTACCGATTTTACTTATATAAACTCTTGTAAAATTTATTATCACTATTTCCTTACATTAACATAATAAATATTAAATTAGATTTTTGTAAATATTAGATTATTACAGTTCTAATGACAGAATTCCAGTCATTTTTCCGTTTGTTATTTATTAAAATTCTCTAATCAAAATTTATACCAATTTAAAATAGGAACGTATCTTTTTATAGAAAAGCTTTCATTGAAATATCATACGCGATTTAAATAACTACATGTTTAAATGATTTCTTTTTCCTATCTCACGTACGCAATGCTTTAACGAGAGTCCAATGCTCATTTGTCGATTTGCTCATTTGCAGTCGGAACCAGCACGCGACTTTTCGGTAGATGGAGTATTCCAGCGCCAATAGTGCACTCTCGAAACTCTCGGCTAGTTGGGGCAGCAGCGTGGACGCGCGTGTAGGATAACACGGAGCGTACAATTTCAAGCATGCAATTATGCAATTAAGCCTGCCGCCGCGGTATAATGCATGCCCAGCGGCCTCGAGAGGCCGACGCGACGCTGCTTTCCGGCGCATGCAAACGCCCCACCAGGAATGACAACAGCGTCGTTGACTATTTAGCTTGGACGTATTTCGTGACCGCACTCACCCGCCACTGAATTCTCCCTTCTCTTTCTCTGGCAGAACTGTCTTTTTTGATTGAGAAAAATGGGCATTTTGACGCAATCGCAGCCACCGACATTGGTCCTTTCCCTGTCCTCTCTTTTGATGCTTCTCTTGACGTGTAATCTATCAAGAGCCTCGAAATGAAATGATTTAGTATTCGTTGGGATAATTCAGTTCTAAAATATTTCAATTTGTTATTTGTAGTTGTAGAAATGGGTGTTTCCTTTTTAATTATTTTTATATTTGTTAAGATTCAAATATGTCTATATTATATATTTATATCATGTATCAAATTTGTTAAGATTCAATTTGTGATTTATAGTTCTATAAATGTGCATTCCCTTTTTAATTACATTTATATTTGTTAAGATTCAAATACATTTGTATAATACTTGTATTTAAGTTAATATTTTCCATTAACGAATGTAAAAATTTGTATAAATTAAACTTTTTTAAAATCATTTCAACCCTTTCGATAGAAAAACAGTTTGATGTTCGGTAATTGACGCTGCAATTTTTTCCAGGAATTCTTGTGTGCTCGAAAGCGGCGTGCGCGCGCGCGCGTTCCGTTTCAGTGAAAATAGCGCCCTTTCATTTGCATTCGCCCGCTCGCTCTCTCTCTCGAGGAATAATAAAGCAATTCATAAAACACAATGGAATTAAATTCCCCAGCCCTCCGCCGGATGCTGAGGGTCTGCGTGCAGGTTTTAATGAAGGTACGCCGCTTCATTACACATTAAATTATCCTCATTCACAAGAAGTCCCGGGCTTTTCTGCTTGATTCCGCGTAAAACACTTTCTTCCCGCTTTGCTCCGGTTCTCTGATCCGCCGCGAATTCTCCGCCGGTCCATATGAATCTCCAAGATTCTAGCGGGAAGAATGGAGAAATTGAAATAGCACAGCTGGAATTCATCTCGTCGACGACTCGAACGTACGCTTCTTGAATATCACTCTCTGTCTGTCTTCGTCTCCGTCTTCGTCGCTCTGTTCTTCTTTGACTCCGATTTCGCTGAGATTTAAAGGACGACGACCCACATTCCCTTGTCGACGGAAGACGTCTTCTCGCTCTAGGAAGTGGAGTACATTTCCTAAGAAGATTATGAAAGCTTAGCGGAGGAAATATTAGGAGCGCTGTTATATCGGGTTTGCCGAACGAACACTCACTAGTTTTACTATATCCAAGGCTATCTTGCGGCAGCCTTGATATCGAACTTCCATATTATCGATTTCTGATGAGCCGCCGGATTATTACTCCGATAGAAAGAAAGGGATGCGAGTAACGTGCAAGCTCTCTCCACCGCCAACCCAGCATCCACCAGAACGAAACGACGATATTGAACTGCTCGCTTGGAAAAGTTAGTGCGAGTTTTGAGCAAGTTTAAGCGTTACTTAAAGCGTCCTATAAGAACTGGCAAGGCTAAGTAGGGCGCAATATTGCATCCGGTCACTGAGAAAGGAGAGAGAGATCTCGGCAGATGGAAATAATTCGATTATCCAGCAGCTTCCACGGGAAAGGCACGCCGGGATTTTCGGGTCGAGTGCTCAGCGACAAATAGAAACTCTGTTTGCAGCTCGTTAAGTTAGCCGTGGCAGCGAGTGGGCCTCGCACAAATAGTGCTAGTTGTCTCGCGCTAATGAAACTAAAGCTTGAAAGCCTACCTTCAAAATTGACTGGCTCAATTTGCGTTAGTCAGCGCCACTCTCACTGTCAGACTCAAGTTCAGTGACAGATAATTACTATAATAATTATTCGTTCAGACAAAATAGATTGTCGCGGAGAAAATTGCTAGGTTGAATTTGAGAAATAAGGAAAGAAATCTATTAGAGAAATTCCTTAACACATTTGTCATATTCATTCGCCATATTTGGGTGGCAATCGAACATCCATTCACAGACATATTTATTTCGACAAAAATAACGCTAATAAACATTTTTAACAAGGTATGGCAAAAGAGTTAAAAACTTGCAACTTGGGCGACGAAAGTGTTAACACTAGGTTTACAGCAGCCGTCATTTTGACGGATTTCGAACTTAAAATTACAAAGCTTATTAATTTTCCTTCCAATTTATACTGACAATTATTTATTCAATCCTAACACGTTTAATTAACTTATATTATGTCTATTAAGATTGTAATTGCCTTTAAATGTAGTTAATAGTTTTATTAATGAAAATAAGGGACCATAATGTGAAATGTACAGAAACGTCTGTAAACGTAGTGTTAAAATGTACGATGAGAGCAGCTGGAAAATGCATGGAATGCATTTAGAGCGAGCATACACGTACAAGCATTGTCGAAATGTTAATCCCAGTTAGAATGCAGGTGGAGACTTTAATCATAGAGAATCCTTTGCGCATGTATGATCCTGAATTTACAGCTTTCTCTATTGCCAATGGAGCGTGAGTCTACTTGAAATCCTTGGAACTACACGCGTTAATATATTATTGCATTTCTTCTCTCCTTAAATAATAAATCTTACAATACTTTATTCTATGAAAAGTATAGTGTTGATTTAATTTAGCACGTGATTTACCAAATAATTTCCTTCTGACTGCTCAAACAGACAGATAACAGATAATTTAATTAAATAATGAATTAAATTATTTCCAAGTATCTCACAAATGAACCCTTTTAGTGCCGACCAAAAATGTCACACCTATGCGAAGAGTATCGTAAATATAAAACATTATGAAAAAGAGATAAATCAATTTCTCTTGTACAAGCAATATTTAAATCCATACACAATTTCTTCAATTCTATTGCAACGAAATTAAATTATTGACAACGTTTTATAAATTTATTTTGAGATAGAGCATACTTCTTGCAAGTGTTGCAAACAACGATATATCGTCATTCGGCACTAAAAGGGTTAACACATCAAAAGACTTAATTAGAATTCCAGCAAAGTGAAGAAGTAGAAACTCGAAAAACTATTTTGCTAGATTTCGATTTTATAAAATGGTATACTCGCATCGATAGTGGAGAATTCATATTTGCGGAAATATTCGTGGCGCAGCTATCGCATTGGCATTTAAATGCGACATAGCAGCAAGCGATTTCGAGAGGGAGCCAGCAGCAGCGAGGTGAATACGTCGCTTGAAGGATACTTACTTAAGCTCGAGGGCCCAGGACACGACATATTCGCTAGTCAGCAGGCTTATCTCGGCTCATCTCTTTCCACAGCGAGGGCGAAGCTTGTGTTCCCCTGACCCACTAATGCAAATCCACCTTTTTCGGCACGGCAAAGTAAGTGCTTGTTAAACGGGTCTCGTGCCACGTGGAGAGGAAAGTCGGCTCAAGAGTATCCACCTTACCTAGTTGAGAGAGCCCGAACGTAGTGGCGACGCCAATCTTTCTCACCCAACACTTTTGCCCCTCCGTAAATATGCCTGAACGTTTAATCATCAGCTGATGGGATTCCTTCCCTGAATACAGGATTCTTGTATTAATTTAGTTATTGATTGATTTATTGTACAGGGTGTAAAGGATGTAACTCTTGGCACTTTGGGGGATGGTAGAGGGGAAAATTCCAAGGTCATAGAGGGCAAATGTTCAGGTCCTATCTGTTTTCGTATTCTATATAAAATCGTATTCTACATTATTTTCTGATTAATTATTCGTTAACGCGATGTAGAAATTCGTATTGGATTTGAAATTATAACAGGAAAGTGATAAACATTTTTATTCCAGGATTAGATCATTCCGAGTAGATAAGTTGTCTCGTCTGCGTTGCTTTTCTTAGATTCCCCTATTTTATATAATGACACATTTACGCACATATTCATTGTACAGCATACGATAATATAATTGTCGCAAAGTGAAATTTGGTAGCATCCAACCCGGTATGCGTGACTTTTTCAAAGTTCTCTTTTAAAGTACGAGAACACCCTTTCGCAACCCTCTGAAATAGTCTTGCAAATTGGATGTATGTGCTATCAAACTTCATTTTCTGTCTGAAGATTGTTTTAGAGAAGAATTACTCTTATATTTCACATCAATCAATACACACATAATAATACATAATTTCATTAGACTTATAATCGTAGAATGAAATTATATATTTTCATTTTGTGAATAGGCATACATTCTCTATATCAAGCATTTAATTCTTGGTGTATGTAATGATTCCAGTGAATATTTATTACGTCTGAAGTGGTAGATTTCTGTGCCATACAAATTCTTGTACGGCACAATTCATTTGAGTTAACACCAGCGAGTTAATCTTGACGGGATTTGTCGTTCAATGATTAAAATACCCAGCCCGATTAAGAAACAGTAGGAAAGCAGGTGGTATGCCAGCACGCCTGGTCACGTAATATAAGCCACGATCATTCGGCCCGACTCGCAAGCTCTAAAACCGTGGTTGCGTGCAACTCCGGCCACACAATCTAATTAGTTCGCGACAATGCGTTGACCTGCGTGCACGCGAATTTAACCTCTTCTCGCCTAACCACTTGACCACCACGGCACTCGCCACTCATCGTGCGAAAATGCCAGGCTCAACAAGATCAGTAAACTCACTGGAATTCGCTAACAATACTTATTAAGGAGATTGGTGCCAAAAATGAAAATAATGATTTCAGCTTCGAAGAAATATAGCAACCACTCCTTCTATAATAGAATCGCGTTTTCAGGTGCTTTATTGAAGCAACGCTCGAAAGCTGATAAAAAGCTTCTATTCTATGGTATTCGACAAAAA
This sequence comes from Ectemnius continuus, assembly GCA_910591665.1. Classification (NCBI taxonomy): domain Eukaryota; kingdom Metazoa; phylum Arthropoda; class Insecta; order Hymenoptera; family Crabronidae; genus Ectemnius; species Ectemnius continuus. The sequence goes on along the minus strand of OU342868.1, from coordinate 10,299,355 downwards.
TAAATCTTTCGTGATCCTCAAATTCTTTAAACATCAAAAAAATGTTTTATAACAGAAAAGAATCACCAATATAAGAAAGGCAAGTTCTAACTATGTATTTAAGGAGATTGTCCTGTGAGAATGATAGTTAATGATGACTTCAACTCTTTGGACTAATCAATGTCCAAAAATCCACTCTTATGGCGACGAGAACAGAGATTACTGTTTATGGCTTAAAAGTATGTGATACAATAATGACACACGAATAAAAAACATTTCACGCGGTAAATGTGACATTTACAAATAATCAGGCAAAGTTTCAAAAACTTGATCTGTCTAATTCGAGAGTATATGAGCAGAGAATGAAAAAGAAATATTTTCGTTTGCAGAAATAACGTGGTAAATAGTATAGAAATAGAAGAAACTTATAAAAGCAAGTGTTTACATAGCATAAACTTAATTGCAAATTGAATTTTCCTGCGTTCATATATTCCCTCTTTACTCCCGCGCCAAATGACGCCACGAACCTCCTTACGCTCCAAAGCTATCGAGTTCGAAAGTTCGCAAAGCTGGAAATGATTTATCATGCTATTTATTGCGAGGATCGTTGAGAACTGGAGAAAATGGAAAAACAAGATATGTAACTCGATGGCGGAAACAAAGGATGAAGGGATGGACAAAAGGAGGGGTTGGGACGGACGCGAGTCGTGCTTTGTTTTTGCCGGGTGATTTTTACGGTCACGCAAAGATAAAGGGTCCGATGGTGGGAGGATGGTGTGCGAGCCTTTCATAAGGCAAGGGAAACCGGTAACAGGAGCTTCTTGGTGTGCCTCGCTCGAATAATCCGAGAACGAGGATAAGGGTCCTCCTTTCCGCTGTGTTAGAGCGTCTCTCCCGCGAGTTACGATAAGTGTAGGCGTGAACACATGTATAATTTACGAGAGTTGAGTGCCGAGAACATGGCAGAGATGCCGTCTGCTCGAGCAGAATCACCGTAAGCCTCTCTCCAACAACATCTATTTACCAGCGATTCCACTCGTTATCCGATCAAGCTTACGGCCGACAGTGAAATTAATCGATCCATGTTCTACTATTTCGATCTTAAAAGCAATTCTTTCATATAACTAACAGCTTGTCCCTTCAGTTTTTTAATGTATAATCTTGAATAAATTAATGTTAAAATTAACATGCTAATAATTTATATTTACGAGGATTAATATTAAAATTAAAGACACAAAGTTTTTCTTTTCAAGTGTACAATTCGTATAAATTTCCACTTAGTTCGAAACTTAGTTATACTATTGATTTTAATAATAATTTATTCAAGCTCTAAACACTAGTGTTGTGAAGGAAGTCGTAGAATGAATATTAAAATTAAAGATAAACGTTTTCCCTTTCCAATTTTCAATTTTTACAAGTTTCTAGTTAGTTCAAAATTTATTTGTATCATTAATTTCAACGAAAATTTATTTAAGCTCTAAATATCGGTGTTGTATTAGTAGAACCATATTGGCGCTTAAATTAAATCGTAGAATCAATATTAAAATTAAAGATATGAACTTTTTCTCTTTCTGCTTTACAGTTTTTATAAATTTCCAAATAGTCCAAAACATATTTGTATCATTCGTTGCAATGCTAATTTTTTTAAGCTCTAAACACTGATGTTGTGCTAGTAGAACCACACTAGGGCTCAAAAAAAGTCGTAGAAATCAAGTGATAGCTTCATATTCCGCATGTCTGGCCAGCGGTCGACTCATACTACTGGGCGCGCGCGCTCGAATACTAGCCTCGATTCCGCAGAACTCTCTCGGCGGCTCCAACTACTTTTATTATCGCTCTCTCTCTCTCTCGCCACGTGGACTGTGTTTGCATGTGAGTACAATGTGTCCCGGTATGAGGAGAGTAACGCCGGCGCGCAACGGCATCTTCTGACGGAGAAATTCACGGAATTTCATACACTGCAGCGAGATACGTTTCTCCCTGCTGCTGCTCTCGATGGGATTAAAGCCGGCGCGCCGCGCCGCGACGCTGCTTTCTCCTGGCGGCGCGTGTCGCTCGGCTTTTCCGTTTAGCAGAAGCATTCCTAGCGAATGAAAACTACGATGAACGCCGCCCTCTCACTCACCAACTGCTCTATACACTTACATACATACATATGAGCCTGCTATCGACTTTTCGAGTGCCATGCACGGTAAACTCGCTTCAGAGATAAACTTGTATTCAACTGAATCAAGTGGGTGGCTTGAATAGAATTTCGAGTCGAGCATAGCTTATAATAATAATGAAATAATTAATCGTTGACGAAGAAAGAAAGTAAGTTTTTATATTAATGTCTTTCCATAGATTTTTCATTTTATATTTCATTTATATTGCATTCGACTGAATGAAGTGGGAGGCTTGAACAGAATTTCGAGTCAAGCATAGCTTATAATAATAATGAAATAATTAATCGTTGATAAAGAAAGTATACGTGAATTTTAAACTTTTATGTTAATATTTGTCCACAGACTTTTTATTTGATATTTTATTTATATTGCATTCTACTGAATAAAGTGGAAGGCTTGATAAAACAATTAGTAGTTGCCAAAAAGAGATCAATTTTGAATTTTGAATTTTTATGTTAATATCTTTCCACAGACTTTTCACTTTATATTTCATTTTTCAGAACTTTCCTGAACAGTATTTTATCCTCAGCGTACATCTTATTTAACAGACAGTATTAAAGTATTTTAATTAACTTTAAATCAAACTAGCGAAAGGAAAGAGTCGGCTGTTCTCATAATACGTAGGGTCACCTCAAAGACTAATTGTGTTTGCCAAGGAAATCAATGGGAATGCGATAGCAGTCAATCGCTTTGTTCGAACATCTGATTGAAATGTTTTCAGTGAGTTCAGAGGGTGGCGGTGATTAATATTACAGTGGTAGTCGAGGAGGGGAAGCGAGCGAAGGGGGAAAAAGAGATTAATCACATTCCATCAGGCGTGTGCTCGTAAAAAATGTACATCCCACCCAATTACCGTTTGGAGTGCCTTAATTCCAAGGTGGCCTCTTTCATCACGGCATTCCCTTACGCTGAACGGCCGATCGTCATAAATTATTCTTCCTGCTGGCAGTCGGCATGCCGACGCCGACGTCGTGAAAATATTTGCCAAAAGTTCCGCTCGTAGAGGGGCTGCGTTCGAAGAGGGGAGAAGGTTCGTTAGGGAATTTTATAATAACCTGCGGAATTCCGGATGCCAGTCGTGACTGAACCGTGTAAGGAGTCGTTCTTTTGGACAGCCTGAAACGTCAAAATATGGCTAACTGACTTTTGCAACGTTTAACAGTGAAATATTCGTAGTTTAGCGGTTTTTATTATAAAGCGTAAATCAGAATTCAGTTTAATAGAAAAATTTAACGTTGAAAAGTTAAATAGTTGCAACTGTGTTTCTGAATGGGAGAATATGTTTTTTTTTAAACTATTGTTTGATTTACTTTCGAAGTGTTGTTCATTAAATTTCGACTTTTTGTGTAAATCTAGTTTCTAAAGAGTAATAATTATCACTAGATTTACGGAATCCGTCATTTTAATGGACTTTCAAAAAGATTACAAGACTATTATTATTAATTTTTGTATAATTTATGCTGAAAATTATTTATGCAAACCTGAGAAATTTAGGTTACTTATATCTGTTGAGATTGAAATTGTTTTTAAATTAAATTAATCTTAAACTATTAATTTTATTCTGTAATAAATGTTTTTCAAGATAACGTATCTCGAATTCTAAATAATCACTCCAATTATTCTGAGAATCAACTAGTCTCCCATTTAGAACTAATGCATTTGTTCTACCTGGCATTAAGGATCCGACATATTTGACGAAGTTCTCCAGTTGGAAATCAATGGGATTGAGATGTGAAAGCTTTCCCTGCTGAGATCTCGTTTGGGGTCCGTAATCGGAGACGTCTGAGCTGATAATTCGACGATTGCCGGCTGCTGTCGGAAAGGATTAGTACCTTGAGAGAAAAACTTTTTAATGAGTTACTTCTCCCAGCAATCATCCTTCCGTCCGGTGAGCTCTGACTTCCGCAGCTATTAGTCTTCCCTTGAAATTCATCGGTGAAAGATGGCTCGCATAATTTCTTAATACGATTTTCTGCACTTCGAACACTTTTCAACGTTCGATGAATAAAACAAATTCATCTCAAATTTCATAGACATTTCTTTCTAGTTTTTCCCTGTTTTTCCAATTATAACACATTCTTGAAACGTAGAAATATTCGCAAGCTTCATGTATTATTTTTTGCCTGCTATTGAAAGGATTCATGCGAGCATCCGATCCATGGGGAACGTTTTTCAGAAAACCAAAAAAAAAGAAAGAAAAGAAATGCAAGCACTCACACGAATAAAACAAATTCATCTTAAATATCATAAACATTTCTTTCCAGTTTTTCCCTGTTTTTCCAATAATAACCCATTGTTGAAACGTAGAAATATTTGCAAGCTTCATGTATTATTCTTTGCCTTCTATTGAAAGGATTCATGCGAGCATCCGATCCATGGGGAACGCTTTTCAGAAAACCAAAAACAGAAGAAGGAAAGAAATGCAAGCACTCACACGACCAACAGGTGCGACGATGAATAACTCGTTTCTATCGCGTCCTCGACGCACGTGTGCACTTCTGCCGATTGTATTATGAAAGCTGTAGATGAGCATATGCCCGCAGGCCCACTGCTCCAATTCCCTCCGCCTTAATCCTAAGAGAGGCTTTGTTTAGTCGCTCGTTACAAAAGACACTCGAGCTTCGTTTACACACTCACTATTACACTGTAACGACACCTTTAGACAGCTTTCTAAATGTGTCAGCGTTCACGTAAACTGAACGAATATTTGTGCTTCCATTAACCAGTCGTACTTTATCCAATTCATTAACTAGTATTAACTTAACAAAATTACAAAGCTTATTAATTTTCATTCCAATTTATACTGACAATTATTTATGCAATCTTGACAGATTTAATTAACTTATATTATGTCTGTTAAAATTGCAATTGTCTTTAAATTAAATTAAGTAATAATTTTTTTAAATGAAAATAAGTGTCCATAAAGAGAATTACACAGAACTCACACAACAGTTAATTAGTATTGATTAGTGTTAACTTAACAAAATAAGAAAGCTTATTAATTTTCCTTCCAAGTTACACTAACAATTACTTATGCAACCCTGACAGATTTAATTAACTTATATTATGTCTCTGAAGATTGTAATTGTCTTTAAATTAAATTAATAGCTTTTTTTAATGAAAATAAGTGTCCGTAAAGAGAGCTATACAGAAATGTACGTAAACCTAGTGTTAAATAATAATGAAGTATTCAATTAATCCAACACGTTGGGGAGAAATCGTCGTAGGGAATTCCCACTGAAACCGTTCCATTTAATTGACGCGTGGTACGAATTACACCGAGTGACATTGAAAATTCGACAATCAACGTAATTGTTATTTAATGCTGTGGAAATGGCTGCGGTTCGCGTTTAACTTGGCATTGCTTCGTTACATTGTTTCCCGGCGGGCCGGAACTTGTCTCAGCCCTCTTATCCGTTTAATCCGACGCCGCGCGTTTCCAGCGAGCGATTTAAGAGAGTTTTAACGCCGGTAATTCCCACTTGGATTATGGATATTCCGGCGCATCGTTGCGCTAGATAAAGTTGCCGGAACACGTGTTGTGCGTGTATGCAAAGGAACGCGGAATGAAATGCTTTTTCAAGTACACTGCGATGTCTCTGCTTATTTGACCCTGGCTTATTTTACTGGAGAGAAAAAATGTCGAGCGAAATGAGAGAGGAATAGGGAATTACTGATTGGAAAATTAATTTAAAAACGAAAGGTACTCTTCAAATTGTCCTTACTTTGATTATTTCATTCCAATTGATTTTGTTGAGAAATACTTATTTAAAAGTGATTTCGAACATGGCGCTCAAATCAAAACCGAAGTGCGCTACGATAAAACGAGACTAACTAAAAACGATAACGATAAAACTAAAAAGAAGGTACAAAAAATAATTGAAAGATTATTTTAGATCTTCAGATAAGTCTGTTAAAAACGACGTGATTTGTAAAAGAGCCCGTTTAAAAAAGACTCTAAGAAGTTAAAATAGTTTAACGATTTGTTTTCTCGCTAGTGAACCTCTACGGGAATGGAAAGAAATCAAGCCAATTTCTGTCGACTATCGTAATAATGCTTTATTAGTTCATTTCAATTCTGATATCTCTGAAGGTTATATATCATGCTGCTTCCATCGAAGTCTTATGCTTGTTCTCTAGTCCCTGCTTCCATCGAAGCCTTACACGGACCATGTGGGCATACGCCATCTTTTATGCATTTCTCTAGTGGGCCTTTAGCCATCTTATTCGTGCTATCATTGGGATTACGTCAACTATTCTATTTCCTTATTGGGCCTAAGCCATCTTTTAACACTTCTGAATATGAAAGTAATCTGATTACTTACAATACGTGATCTCGTTACTGCCTCTCTGTCAGTCCACTCACTTCACCGATCTGTAGCACACTACTGATCGCTCTCGCCGTTCGGCTCCTTGACCGACGACGCATGCAATTGTTTCGGCACAATCTCGGCCTCACATATATTCTATGGCGACACACACATACCGGGGCGATGCACTCTGGCACCCCGCACGGCGGTTGTCCCTTTTCCTGTGCTCGTTAAGAGCCACACATCCATATTTTGACTGCTTGACGTAATCCTTAATTCGTATGCATATTTACGGTCGTGATCACTTACACGCCGTAACACGATTTGTATGTGAGTATGTAAGATAAATGTACCTTATTATGGTCTTAACATAAAAACAACAACAACTAACACAGGAACATATATGTTTAGTGATTGGGCTGCTTTAATATAAAATACAACAGATTTAAGTAATCATACAGAAGACAACCTATGAAGAAGTTTTCTATTTATTCGCCGTGTTAAAATTTCCACTTATAGAATTCCTTGTTTCTTGTTTCCAACGGCGACGAACGCTTGTTTCTCCGGGAACGAATTTGCCTTGGTTTCGGTGTGTGTGTGTGTGTACGAGGGACAAACTACAACGGGAATAGGTGAAAGCGCGCGCGTGGGTTATTGATTCCGGCGGAATTGAACGCCGCTTTTCTCTTGGTGTTAAGCTGCTCCTTTTATCTCGCGTTCTATTTTATATGCAGACTCACTCGCCCTATTTTTCCGGCTTGCCGAGCCTCGCCAATATTTTTCACGTCTCCCACTTTTGCGTGATGCCAACGCTTACTAAACTCGAATACTTTCGGTTTGATAAGAACCAATGTATTGTGGGAATGAAGTTAAGGTAGCACGTACAAGTAACTGCGTCAAAAAAATCAAATTTTCTCCCAAAAACTGTGTTGATAATGGCGCAGGAATTGACGATTTTATGTAAGCATAAAGAATGTTGAAACTTTCTGTTTCTCTGATATTTTCTAAACGTTCCCAAAACTTCAAACACGTTTATCTCGAAACACTGTATCTGCGGGCGTTAACCAACATAACTAATTCATCATTGAACGGATCAAGCTGCAAATTTAATCAGATCTTCTTAATAGGGTTATCTACTGCACTATGTAGCGTTCTTTTGTATACCTATGTCAGTTGTTTTTTGTTTCTATATAGAATGCTTAATTTTATAGAAAAAATCGACCTGATGATTATAAATAGCGATATGTTCCGCACAAAATGAAACTTAAAGGATCTGCTTCCGTAGTACTGTAGAATTATCTTTCTATTAAATAAAGAGTACTTTTTTATTGGATTCGGATGAAAAATAGTGGAACTATACCGATTACCGCAGCCATGTTTCATTCACTATGACATTACGAAAGTCGCTGTGGCACGCTCGTTACTGCAAAGATTGTAAAAAAATTACAGGATATATTGTTTACAATATGTACTTTAATATGTAGATAGTACTTTTTCCGAAACAAATTATTTATAAGGAAAAAAAATCGAAGTTTTGCGCCGTGTTCCTGGCGAGGAGGACGCAGAGTATTTTCAGAGTTTTTCGGAGTCAAAGCGTTTTTTGCCTTTGGAGAATCCGAGTGTCTAAGAGTCTCAAGAAAATCGAACCGTTTACACAAAATTTGGCTTTTACAACATCAGCCAATCCGACAGCATTCTTACGCATTTCCATGAAAATCGACTGATCCTGATTTCTAATCGCATGCGAATCATTCGATCTAATAATTTCTTGTGTTACTGCAGCGCTAGTCAGATGAAATCACAATAGAATCATGATGTTGGTCGATCCGGCGTATCGGCTAAATGTCAGCGGCACGAGACAGAGAGCGCATATCGCTAATTTGCAACTGTGAAATGCCGGCGAGCCGGCAACCCACGATAAGTGAAGGCTCGCCAAGAACCAGGCGGATAAAATACGTTGACGATAGTTTGCTTGTATTTGTTGATAGCTTTGTAAGAGCATTGATGAGCGCATTTCGTGCAAGCTTAGTTGATATTTGAGTGCGATAATTTTCATTTTTATCCATTACTAGATTGCCGGGGTTTATGCAAATTAAAGTAACTTGTGTCTTTAGCTGCAAGTTATTTGCTGTGTATTTACCTGCCATTTAAGATGTATATATGAGAATTTATATTCGCATAAATACAATTCTATGAAAACATATTTATTTAACATCAATTTATTTTTATAGTCATTTTCGTTGCCCTTTCATAATTTTTGGTTGTTCACTTTTTGGTTGTTCACTTGGTTGACAGACAACAAAAATAATTTATTATTCTGTCGTAAAAACATTTATTATCACGAAATGTTATGATTCATTTTCTTCGCCAAATTTATAATTCTTTTTAATTCTATCGAAATATATTTTTCTTCAGTTTGTATTTATTCTCACATTTCTTTTCCTTACTGTATCATAATTTGTGTTACTAAATTTATTAACGCATCTATTTGTTTCTGCATTTATTGGACAGATGACAAGAGTACTCTATTTATTCCAAAGTAAAAACGTTTGCTATCACGAAATGTTATAATTCATTTTTATCGACAAATTTATAATTCGTTCTAATTCTACTGGAATATCATTTTGTTCAGTTTGCATTTATTCTCACATTGATTTTCGTTACTGTTTTATAATGTCTGTTACTAAATTTATTAACGCAAGAGTACTTTATTTATTTCAAAGTAAAAGCGTTTACTATCACGAAATATTATAATTCAATTCTTCGAAAGGAACATACAGCAGATGAATGCTCCATCGAGAATCCGAACGCGATTTCGTAAGCTAACGAGTCTCTTTCTTGTCGGTGAGATCGAAACGCGAATTGGAAGTGGTTGAAAATACGTAGCAGACGAATTTCGCAGCGGGGGGTTGGCGGGGAAGACGAGAGAGAGTGAGTGTGCATCCACAGGTAGTCGATGGACATGGACTTTCGACCCGCGCTGTTTCTAAATCCATTGGACGCGACCACCTTCCTCCTCTTGAATGACTGGAAACGAGCTTCGAGCGAGCAAAGTTCGAGTGGCTCAACCGAATTTCCTCGCCCAGGGAAAAGCATAGTAAATAGAAATTCGTCGAGCGGGTCAAGCAAATATTCCTCCGCTAGTCGACCTGGTACTTGTTTCCCGCGGTTATAGCGCATGTAGGTTTTCATACGTGGACAGAAACGCGCATATTTGCTCCTAGAAAAACTCGCCGCTCAACTGGAAATATCGGAAACATCCTTCACCAAGGTTATTCTAAAAAACGAGCGGTATTAACAGGAATTGTTTCATCTCGTACTTTTGATGAAGTATCGATCACCTTTCTAGTTCTTATAAAACACACTATTTTAATACAAAAATCATACTTAATTCGATCTTAAAAATTTTATTCGAAATCCCTTTTTGTACGTATTGTATTTTACACTTCTCTCGCTGCACATATTATTAAATATTACTTTCTAATAATATTATTGACAGTAGAAGACTTGCACGAAATCATGAAATTATTTCAAAGCAGTTTATAAACGTTTAGAATGGTTAATCTAATAATAACATTACTAGTTAATCTAACAATAACAAAAAAATGAATTTAATAATAAAATTATTTCGAAACAGTTTATAAAGCTCTAGAATGGTTAATCCAATAATAATATTATTACTTAATCTAACAATAATAAAACAAATCAATTCAATAATAAAATTATTTCAAAGCAGCTTATAAAATTCTAGAATGGTTCATCCGAGTATCTTTTTCAATGAAGCAGACGTTCCATTGTTCGATATTGGAATACAATCTCCATAAAAAAAGGGATTCGCAATGGAAATAAGATTGAGCCAAGTCTCTCAGTGAAGCGGAATTGTGTCGTCATTTTTACGAGTATAGCCGGACATTCCTTCAATCCGAGCCGGCTTTAGTTTAATCCAAGACAGGTGGGCAAGTACCGCAGAGGGTTCACGTACCTGGCTGAACCGCAACCTATAAATGGATGGAAGCGGATAGCATCGTCGTCGTCGCTCAGAATAGATCAGCCAGTAACCGAGAAAAGGGCGAGCAAGCACTCCTGGTGAAGGGGTTGCACTTTCACACTTAGAAGTGTCGCTTAGACTTTCCCGTATATCGAATATCGCCGGAGTCAAATAGTTGCGTCGTAAGTGCTCCCGATCGTGCGAGCATCTTGATAGCTACGTGCTTGAAATAGCGGATTTCCTCTCTTTTCTCCGGAAACATTTGTGCCCTTTATTTTGAGGGTGGTTTAAGTACATTTTCCAAAAAAATCGTGTTAACTACCTTATAGTTACACCAATATATTTAAAATCGTTAAGATTTTGTAACAAGAAATTCTATTGGTTAATGAACTGATGGAAAAGTTTATTTTAACAGTGGCGTAAGTCCAAAAACACGTTATTTCTTAAAGAATGTTAATGTTATGTTAATTGGGATGATAAATTTGACACTTTTAGAAACCCAAGAACATTATTCCATTATGTTATCTGTTACCCATATTTTTAAATTGAATTCAACGCGAACCCTTCAATACGTCGATTCGAAGATAAATGGACTTACGTCACTTTCAAAATAAATGGCTCTGAGCTGTTTATTTTGAGGGTGGTTTAAGTTCATTTTCCAAAAAATCGTGTTAAATATCTTAATAGTTACATTCTTAGATGATCTTTTCATTCTGAAGGAAATTGTTACCAATATATTTAAAATCGTTAAGATTTTGTAACACGAAATTTTATTGGTTAATGAAGCGATGAAGAAGTTTGTTTTGGAAGTGGCATAGGTTCATTCATAGCTATCAAAAATATGTTATTTCTTAAATAATGTTAATGTTATGTTAATTGGGATGATAAATTTGACACCTTTAGAAACCTAAGAACATTATTCCATTATGTTGTCTGTTACGCATGTTTTTAAATTTAATTCAACGCGAACCCTTCAATATCTCGATACGAAGATAAATGGACTTACGCCACTATCGAAATAAACCGCTCAATTTTAGAGATTAGCTATTCTCCCTTTCTTTCAATACACAACTTGTTTCCAGCTGTTTCTACACTTTTTGTAGATTCCAGATTTCGTTTTAATAGACGATTAAACTTGCTTCGAATAAATAGGATTATTTGCGAGGCAGAACAGGAAGCGTTGAGTTTGCACGGCTCGTGTAGATTGATCGACTCAATGAACTACATTTGACATTTATGTATTTTATACACGCAACATGAAGCATCGGTTTTAAACTTCAATTTCGCGTGCATACCAACTAAATTCCACTGAGTTGATCAGCTTACATGATGCAAACTTTACATTGTTCAGCGTAGAATCTACATTTATAACACTTTCCATTCGTTGATGAGTAACAGCATTTTCATCCCAGAATTATTACTAAAAAATAAATAGATGTAGCAAAGTCTTACAGAAACAAAATGCAGAAATAAGAAAGGAAAGCGCAAAAATTCTTATAAAAGTTGTATGACAAAAAGAAATAGACGTAGAAAATTTATTTGCAAACAAAGTGCAGTAATGAGAAAAGGAAACACACAAATTATTATAAGAATTATATTACTAAAAAAGAAATAGATGTAGAAACTTTGTTTAAAAACACAGTGCAGTAATGAGAAAGGAAAGCATAAAAATTATAATGAAACTTATATCACTAAAAAATAGACGTAGGAAAATCTTTTGGAAAGTGCAGAAATACGAAAAGAAAGCACAAAAAAGCCCCATTGCAGGTTTAGCTTGCGGCCTTTCTCACTGGAGAAAGCGCGCAACAAAAAGGGAAAAGGTGGGAGTGGTTGGTGTGAGAAAGGAGTTGGGTGGGATTTTCAAGAGTCAAAGTTGCACCGTGCATTGTTGTGCAGTGGCACACATTAAGCTCGCGCCGGTATTACGTCGCATTGGCACAAGATCCGTTCAAAAGGCCTTGTTGCGGGGCATTCTGATGCGTCGCACACGCGCCTTGCGCCCCGAAAGCCGAGCTTACGTTTGCGCGCCGCCTCAGCCTCACGCAACTTTGATTACAAAGCGGCCGCCGCGTGCCACACGTGCTCACCTGGCACACAAAAAGAACGAGAGCAAGAAGAGAAAACAAGAAGAGAGAGGACGCGAAAAGGGAAGGGTGGATTGTTCTGAAAAAGTAGCAGGTGAGAGAGCGGAGACTTTATTCCCAGGATGCGGTCTGATAGTCGAGAAGCTATGTTTCGTGACATACTTAAGCACGCGCCTCGCGTTCCACCCGCAATAAATAACACGCCTTCTCCTCCTCTCGCGTACATACTATTACATCTCCGCTCTGAATGCAGCAGCTTCCAATCACTTTTATTAAAGTCTCGCAGTACGAAATATAGAAATGTGAAAGGAACATTTGAAAAACGTGAAAAGTATTTCGAAAATTTAAATTCCTTTATAGTAATCAATAAATAAAAAAGTATATGGGATTATAAAACCTAAGACATTTGTTATACTTCGCGAAGAGTGCAAAGCTTCTTTTAAAAAGACTAGATTTAATTAAATACTATTACATCTCCGCTCCGAATACAGCAGCTTCCAATCACTTTTATTAAAGCCTCGCAGTACGAAATATAGAAATGTTAAAGGAACATTTAAAAAGCGGGAACAGTAATTCTTTTATAATAATCAATTAATAAAATAATATATTACATTAATAAAACTAGAAAAATTCGTAATGCTTTGCGGAGAATGCAAAGCTTCTTTTACACAATTAGATTTAATTAAATACTATTACATCTCTGCTCTGAATACAGCAGCTTCCAATCACTTTTATTAAAGCCTCGCAGTACGAAATATAGAAATGTTAAAGGAACATTGGAAAAACGGGAAAAGTATTTCGAAAGTTTAAATTCCTTTATAATAATCAATAAATAAAAAAGTATATGGGATTATAAAACCTAAGACATTTGTTATACTTCGCGAAGAGTGCAAAGCTTCTTTTAAAAAGACTAGATTTAATTAAATACTATTACATCTCTGCTCTGAATACAGCAGCTTCCAATCACTTTTATTAAAGTCTCGCAGTGCGAAACATATGTAGAAATGTTAAAGGAACATTTAAAAAACGTGAAAAGTATTTCGAAAATTTAAATTCCTTTATAATAATCGATAAATAAAATAGTGTATTGGATTAATAAATCCAGAGAAATTCGTAATAATTCGCGAAGAGTATAAAGCTTCTTTTAAAAAACTAGATTTAATTAAATACTATTACATTTGTGCTCTGAATACAGCAGTTTCCAATCACTTTTATTAAAGTCTCGCAGTACGAAACATAGAAATATTAAAGGAACAGTTAAAAAACTGGAAAATGGAATCTTTTATAATAATCAATTACTAAAACAATACGTTAGATTAATAAAACCAGAGAAATTCATAATATTTCGCGAAGAATGCAAAGCTTCTTTTCCAAATCTAGATTTACTTAAATAATCATTTACGAAGGAATGAAACTAAATAGAAAACATTTCAATGATTCAAAGGCTCTCCAACTATTAATCGAATTCCGATCACAGTTTCATTTCATTCATGCGAGGGACTTTAGTTCCAACTAGAACTGGTAGCAATATCGTGGATTTTCCAGCATCGGTTGCCGTATCTGTCATAAATACATGGTCTTCCTGTAGGGGACATATCAAAGTCATAGATGCGGAAACAACGAGTCTCCTGGACCAACAGTGGCACTGGTCGCGCCGAGTTCACTCGCAGAAGTCTCTTTCGATGGCGACGTCGGCGTCGGCGGCATCGGCGTCGCTCGGAGTGGAGAGCCGTGTCCCGAACAACACATGTATCGGAAGATGGCGTACATCCACATGACAAACAGCGGTCGAGTCGGACGCAGATGGTGGCGGGCGCATGCAATTTCATGCCGAGCCAACACCAGCAGCCATCGAAGTCCGGCAAAGTTTCTTCGTCGGCGAATCTGTCGCGCACACCATGAACCGCCAGGAATTTATCGGGCCCGGTCAGTTGGACCATCCTGTACAGTGAGAATCGAGAGTTGTTCGTATCTTCGTATCTCTGACTGTGTTTATGACTCCAGGGCCGTTCCTAACTTGGTTCCTAACATTTTTAGACCTACAGGATGCGACAAAATAGTTGTCACAGTCTACAAAATAGCCGCCGAGCAAAAAGTCAAATTTTATTTGATTTAACGATCAGCAATTCCATGCCTTGTCCGCTCAGCGCAAGCACACGCACTCATACTGATACAGTAAGCCTAAAATCGTATCCTACAGCACAGGGTGATTTAGTTGCCTTTGAATCAGAACTCTCCTAGCCCACTTTTACTAGATATCTATTTCATTATACTATTGTTTATTTATAATTATTGCATCGACTTCAGAGTCATTAACGAACAAGTTATGTACAGGGAGATTCAGTTGCCTTTGAATCAGAACTCTCCTAGCCCCCTTTTACTAGACATCTATTTAATTATACTATATATTCTCTGTTTAACAATAGACTGTATTAAATTATGTAGTCTGTTGGTGCGAATATTCTACCAAGTTTTAGCATCGACTTCCTTCGAATGGCTAGCAACGTAAGTAGAAAGTATTTGATCATATTATATTTAAAGGGGAATATTATATGTAACTGGCTTCTGAAGAGTGAAATTTCATATGCGAATTAACATAACTCAAACATGTAAAAGTATAAATGCATAAAATGCAGAGAAATGTCGAGAAAGATTTGAGTATAATTGAAATCTCCAGGTTATTTATAATGATTTCATATGGAACAGTGGTGATTCAAAGACAAGTGACTCACCCTGTACAGCCGGTATGATGACTTTCGAAGAGCTCCATTTTAGGGGAGGCTTTTCTTCTGTGCTGCCCCTTAAAAAAGTCTTGCGTACCGAGTGTACATCCAACCAAATTTCACTTTCTATCCGCCGGCAGTTTTGCAGATTGCGACAACTATTTTGTCGAATGCTGTACCTCGTAATATTGCAATTGCTGTATGCGCATAGCTTTATATTTAGTCTTTTGTTGAATTTAAAAGGCAAAAAAATGTCTGTGCAATATGGCTCTATTTATTCTCTGAAATCCTCTGCTTCAAAGAGTTAACTCCAAGGTTGTCGATCCCTGCCCTAAGGAACAATGAACGATATTCAAATCTAATCTAGAAAGTACTCAATTCAATTATTGTTAAGGTGCATACAAAACGTCCCTGAAGTGAAACTAGGTCATATATAAAGACAGGGCCGTTCCTAACTCGGCGGCCGTCTAATTACAAAGGCAATATCGCCGCCCTTATTCAGCATTACTTACTTAAGAATTCGATACGCTGTGTTTACTTTTATATCTACATGTAGAAAGAGTAGAAATACTTTTAGACAGCAACCATGAGAAAGAAAGATTTTTTCATTTTTGAACAATTTTCACAATCTAACTGGAGGTTGAAAATAAGTTTGTATTGAGAAAATGAACATGTCTTTAGAAATGGCATATATATGGCAATATATTGCCATGTGAATGAATCAAAGTATATCTGTAAGACTAAGCTTTCGAAATAGAAATTCGTCTGTGTAAGTAATGATTGTTGGACGAATGTCGTATTGTTTAGTACATTGCAACTGTAAGCAATCGCAAACTTAGCCAAATAACGATTCTGTGTCCTTGTTATTTCGTATAGATAAAAACATATTACAATTTAGCCAAAATCGGAAGACATGCTGCCGAAAAAAGTGACTGATTTCATGTGATTTCTGGTAACAAAAGGTCTTAGGCCGCCCAAGTGCGCTGGCACCTTTTGCACCTACGTCAGGAACGGCTGTGTGTATGAGTGCGCTAAGAGAAGCGGCAGAGAGTCTCGCGAAAAGCCAGGATTCCACGTTATCGAGCGGCTATTTCCAGCCGGGGATGCCGTTTGCTAATCCTGGATTAGACACGCTGCACCCTTGTAACGCTTGCACCCCCGAAATCCTACCAACCTCTCTGACCCTGACACTCTCTTTCTCTCTTTCTCTCTTTTTCGCCCGCGTTGAAAGAGCCGCTTTTATCTTTAAGCCCGCAAGAGCCCTCTTACGGAGAAAAATCCTGCTCCATCAAGCCTCCCCTTTTCTACCGGCGACTTTCTCGAATTAAAGGAATTGAGCGAAAGCTCCAATGTAAAATTCCAATCTTATAATTTCGCCCGGTTGCCCTTTTAGCATTGTATTCGAAAGTAGCTCTTTTTATCGTACCGTCGAATAGTTGATTGCCGATTAACTTTTGGTTCTGCAAATCTATCCTGCATGTGGGTCGAACTTAGCATATCTCCGCGCCAATTTCACTGGAGACTGTAATGAGTCTCGTGCTCTTATCAAGGCTCGTTGGCATCGTTTTACAAGTAATTGCCTTCAGTGATAGTACGCAATTATTTGACAATGAAGTTTGGATGTCAATTAGTTGGATCTCTTTGAAATTGAACTCTTTTAGCGCCGACCAAAAATATCGCACTTATGCGAAGAATAAAAATATAAAATAGAAATATAAAATATACCATAAATATAAAACCATAAATATAAAAATACCATAAATATAAAATAGTGCGAAGAGCGTAAAAATTAGTGCCTCTTTTACAAGCAATACTTAAATCTATAAACAATTTTCTCAATTGTTTTGCAATGAAATTCAACCATTTATAACGATTTATAAATTTATTTTGAGATAGAGAACACTTTTGGTAAGCAAAAGGGTTAATGCATGTTTCGAATGAATTTCCAAGACATGTTAAATGTATTTACAGTAAATATTCGATTGAATGCTCTTTGTGTGGCTTTTACAAAAGATCTTTTAAGATTCTATGTTTAAATAAACAATATACTTGTTGGTGAATGGTTTCAATAAAGCGAGGTCTTCTCGATCTCTATTCAGGATACGTTGTAGCAGAGAACGATGACTTTCAACTCCTTAATAGCATCTTATCCCTCTTGAGATCTAATCTATTTACTGGAGGGCCACTAGATCGAGCTTATCACGATCATCGGAATTCCAAGGAGCTCCTCTCGCACCAGTTGTTTCCGGCGTTGATCATGAAAAATACTGTGACGGTGTGGATTTCGAAACTGTTCTTTTGTCGCGCCGCCTTTCAATCACCCGGGAAAGCAACTGCCAATTACATGAGTCGCGCGATAGGAATTCCATAAAATAGGAAAGAAGGATTGGAGAAGCTTTTTACTCTTGGCGTATCAGCAGCTGCAAAGTCTTCTCAAAGAGAATCGGCTCAAAGAGCGCGCGCGTGCCTCTGTGCATTTGCATGAGGAGGTGCATTGACGTGCAAATTCGTGCGCTCGCCCCTCAAACGATTAGTTTGTTATTCAGATGGACGCCGCGTACTCTATTTATCCGGCAGCCTCTTCTTTTCAAAAACCCCAGCATGGAAACCTGCTTGAAAGAGTCCTCGCCCACTTTATTACCCGATAGCCGTGCATTTTAATTAGCTCTCATAATATCCATACGCATCTCAGGCGTTTTTAATTGGATCGCTGTTTAAGGGGATGCGTACGACAGTTAACATTGAAATCTTTCTAATTTTTTTTTAAAAATTCGTGTAACTAAGCCAATCACTTAGCAAACACAGTCATTTTAGCTTTGATTAGTACACTTGTACAGAGTAATTTGAGATATAAACAATCAAAATTAAATGTACAATAAGGCAGTTATTAATTGTTAAACATTACAATATTAATTATGCGTAATAGGACTCTGCAGATGATTTCTTTGGTACGGTTGGCTCAACGAAGTTCAACTTTTACAGAGTTCTTTTTTAAGATCGTACCAAGGCAGGCACCAAAATCATGCGGATAAGTCATGTGGAAGTTGGTTCAAACCAATTGTATATTGTTAACCATAAAACTTATAACATAAACAATTGGTTTGAACTAACTTCCACATGACTTATCCGCATGATTTTGGTCCCTGCCTTAAGTATGATCTTAAAAAAGAACTCTCTAAAAGTTGAACTTCATTGGACCAACCGTACCAAAGAAATCATCTGCAGACTCCTATTACGCATAATTAATATTGTAAAGTTTAACGATTAATAACTGCCTTATTGTTTATTTAATTTCCAATGTTTATATCTGAAATTACTCGGTACAAGTGTACTAATTAAAGGTAAAATGACTGTGCTTGCCAAGTGATTGGCTTAGTTACACCAATTTTTATAAAATTTAGAAAAATTTCAATGTTAACTGTCCTACATCTCCTTAAGCGCGTAACACTCGAGTTCGTGCAACCGGGAATATGAATGGCGAGAATCTTTTCTCACTTATTACATTTATGATTATAGAGTTACACGAGTGCTCTATTAGGAGAGTGCGCCTCGTTCTCTATCGATTTCCCGCCAGTCGGCCGCCCAAGTCCAATTATTCTCAGGCCGCAATTATGCCGCTACCATTTACAATTTTGAACAGGTGTGTCGTTTGGTAGGATCGAGCCGAGCAATAATAGCCCAGTAGCCGCACGAATAAATTTGTATCAAATAATATGTATCACTCATTGGAAAATTATGCAAATTTATTCTGATGACACAAGCGTGGGAGTTTGGTATTAGTAAATGACACAGTTTGTATTACATAATATTCTTTATTAATTAGTACAATAAATCATAGATTCTTCAAAAGCTTTTCTATATTTCAATTATTTAAATTTCCAAAAGCAAGATTCCAAAGAGAAACAAAATCAAACCAGAGTATAATTGTGCATGATATTTGGTATTGGTAACTGATACAGTTTCTGCTGAATAACATTTTTTATTGATTAATATAACAAGTCATAGATTCTATAAAAGCTTTTCTATATTTCAATTATCTACAGTTCCAAATATAAAGTTCGCAACAAAATCAAACCAGAGCGTAATTATGCATGGGAATTTGGTATTAGCAAATAATACAGTTTGTATTGAACAACATTTTGTATTAATCACTACAACAAATTATAAATTCCCTAAAAGCTTTTCTATACTTCACTTATCCAAACTTCCAAAAGCAAGATTCCAAAGAGAAACAAAATCAAACCGGAGCGTAATAATGCATGCGAATTTGATATTAGCAAATAATACAGTTTGTATTGAACAACATTCTTTATCAATCGCTACAACAAATCCTAAATTCCCCAAAAGCTTTTCTATACTTCAATTATCCAAACTTCCAAAAGCAAGATTCCAAAGAGAAACAAAATCAAACCAAAGCGTAATAATACATGCGATTTTAATATTAGCAAATAACACAGTTTATATTGAACAACATTCTTTATTAATCACTACAACAAATCATAAATTCCCCAAAAGCTCTTCTCTACTTCACTTATCTAAACTTCCAAAAGTAAGATTCCAAACAGAAACAAAATGAACCCAAACGCAATTATACAGTGCTTGCATAATGAAGGCTATCAAGAATTCACTGTCCAGAGGAGTGGAAAAAGGATAAATTCTCGAGTGGCAAGGCGTACAAAGTGCGTTTGGCGATCTCGCCGGCAATGCGGCAGCGGGGCATAAGGGATGCGGTCGCGAGGATTTCTACAGGTCGCTAAATATTGACGCTAAACGATGCCTTCGATGCCATCGGGATTTCCTCTCGAGCGGGTAGAACAGTATTTGGCATGCGAACCGATCAGATATCGAGACGCAAAGCCTTTATATGGGCGGGCAGCAGCGAGGGTCGACGAGAGCAGCGTTGCTCTGCATGCACAGCAGCCGGTGCAAACCGCTCGATATCGCCAGGGAAAAGCTGCGATTTGTCGCGGATCGGGAAACTCTCCCTCTCACACACACACACTTATACACACACACAGTGCCAGGATCCCTCGTTCCTGCTCGCCTCCACGCCTCCGCTCCTCTGTTGTTCGAAACTGCACTAAGCTCGTTTGTCTAATCGCCGGCGGTTTTGGCATTACGCGCAGATTATGGAGCAACACGCACACGGCACTTACAATTAGTGCACTCGCTCACACTCGCCCCGCCGATACCCAACACCCCCCATCCACCTACCGGCGGATGCTGCTGGAACACTGAAACTGACATTAGGACCCTTTCCGGTAATTACGTGATTCACAGAAAATTGCGCCGCTGAAACCTCTGTTGCTTCCCCACGCGCAACAGAATTGTTTCGCTCGCTCTGTGTTTGTTGAATTAACGCGATTCGTTGATTGTAATTTGTAGGTGGTGTTGTTTAATTTAGAAGGATTTTCAATCGACAAGTGCTCGAGTAGTTTTTCATTGTCTCTTTCGACGGGATTCTTCTCAGTTTTATCGGATATGAATACTTTTATTCGGAGGGAAGCAATAAAGTAATGGAAGTTGGAGATTAAGGTATTGGAACTCTTAATTAATTGCATTCAGAGTTAAGGGAATAATGAGCGGGGAATTAAGAGGGTTCATTGGAGCAGAGTGAATTGAGATAGTAAAGTATTACATGGAAGGATCACGGGAAATTATTTGCTATGTATTAGTTGTTATTATTTAAAATGTATATATGAGAATTTATATTCGCGTAAGCACAATTCGAGCAAAATATACATTTGTTTAGTATGAATTTATATTTATAGTCATTTTCGTTACTGCATTCGGAATGGTAAATAATGTAAATAAAGTTTACTATTTTACTAAATTGTAAATAATGAGCGTGGAAGTAAGCGGAGCAGAGTGAATCGAGATAGTAAAGTATTACATCGAAGGATCAGGGGAAATTATTTGCTATGTATTAACTGTTATTATTTAAAATGTATATATGAGAACTTATATTCGCGTAAACACAAATCGATCAAAACATATATTTGTTTCCTATGAATTTATTTTTATAGTCATTTTCGTTACTGCATTCGTAATGGTAAATAATGTAAATAATGTTTACTACTTTCCTTAAGTATTATAATATAATATTTACTAAATTATAAATAATGAGCGTGGAATTAAGTGGAGCAGAGTGAATTGAGATAGTAAAGTATTACATCAAAGGCTCAGGAGGAATTCTTTCGAAAGAATTAATTTCAGAGCGTTAATACACACGCAGGACGAGACAATGGACGACGCAGATCTGTTTATCCGGTTTAGCCGGAAGAAATGGAACGCGCCACCGACAGTGTCCCTTTCCCTATCTGAATAGGAGCACCGTGAATGGACCAGGTTTCTGTTTACCCGAGATGGAGGATCATCCAGATACATGGAAACGACAGAGTCAGCCGCCAGCGGCAGTGGCAAGTGCAAAAGCCGCACAATCAGATTTTCCCTTATCAGAAGCTTGTCAAGCCGATCCTTGCCCGGGCAAATACGATTTGCCGAGAAATCGGATGCTGGATGCGTACGCGAGTTTATCCTTCCTGGCGTAGAACAAGCCGCACTGTCCACTCCGCTTTTATTGCGTTCTTTTTGTGGTTTCCAAGATTCACACAGTGTCATATTTTCGTAATCTAGCGGAAGTTAATTTATTTGGTGTTATTCTGCACACACCACGGTATTGTATAATCATATTTATATTTTTAGTAATTTTATGCTACATTATCTTGCATTCTTATCATATACGAAATGAAGTTGAACCCATAAACTATCAATAGCTGTTGGGCACATTGGCGCACTTGGCAGAACTACTGTTCTTTCATGAATACAAACAGGTGCTACTTTACAATATTTATTTTTTAACAACATTATACCGTAAAATACCACCTTGTCGTCATATACGAAGTGAAGCTAGACTCTTAGACTATTAAAACAAACAAAAAAATCTTGCGCATATTTGCGCACTCGAGAGAAAACTGTAATTTTATGTAGGAAAACGAGTATTATTTAACAGTATTTATATTTTCCGCAATATGTGCAAATATTCGCAAAAGTTTTCTGTTTTATTTAATAGTTCAAGAGTCTAGCTTCGCATCGTATATGACGCACAGGTGATATTTTGCGGTATAATTTTGTTAAAAAATAAATCTTATAAAATAATACCTGTTTTTATTCATAAAATGGCAGTGGTTCTGCCAAGTGCGCCATTGTGCGCAACAGCTTTTACTTGTTATTGATAGTCTGTGGGTTCAAATCCATTTCGCATATGATAAAAATGCAGGATAATGCAGCATAGTTCTGCTAAAAATGTAGACATCATTATACAATAACTTGCTTTGTAAGGCATAGCACCAAATGACTTAAGTTCCGCTAGATTGCGAAAGTATCACAGTGTACAGGGTGATTCACTTGCCTTTGAATCACCACTGTCGAGCATACACTGTTCCATAGAAAATCATTATAAATAACCTAGACATTTAAATTACACTCAAATGTTTCTCAACATTTGTCTGCATTTTCTGCATTTATACTTTTACATGTTTGAGTTATGTTAACTCGCACATGAAATTTCACCCTTTAGAAGCCAGTTATATATAATATTCCCTTATAAATATAATATAATAAAATATTGTCTCCTTACGTTGCTAGCCATTCGAAGGAAGTCGAAACTTGGTAAAATATTCCCTCCAACAGACTACAGAATTTAATACAGTCTATTGTTAAACAGAGATTGTATCTTATAATTAAATAAATGTCTAGTAAAAGTGGGCTAGGAGAGTTCTGATTCAAAGGCAAGTGAATCACCCTGTACATAACCTGTTCGTTAATAACTCTGAAGTCGATGCAATCATTATAAATAAACAATAGTATAATGAAATAGATGTCTAGTAAAAGTGGGCTAGGAGAGTTCTGATTCAAAGGCAAGTGAATCACCCTGCACTGTAGGATACGATTTTAGGCTTACTGTATCAGTATGAGTGCGTGTGCTTGCGCTGAGCGGACAAAGCATGGAATTGCTGATCGTTTGTTTCGAATAATGAGAGAGAAAAAGGCAGTGAGAGTCGTAGCGCGTTGAGAAGGAGAATCGTAAAGAGTGTTGAAGGGATAAGACGTGCGAAAGTTGAAATGAGAAGTCGAAGAAAATATTCCCTCCAACAGACTACATAATTTAATACAGTCTATTGTTAAACAAAGAATATATATCATAATTAAATAGATGTCTAGTAAAAATGGGCTAGGAGAGTTCTGATTCAATGGCAAGTGAATCACCCTGTACATCCGTGCGATATAAAGCGAAGAGGTCGACCGATCGAATGGAAAGAACCCCACCGGCACCCCATTCTTCCCGATAAGGGAATGACCGTGCAACTTTCTCGAACGATTAAAAACAAGTTAAAAATACGCCGGCTTATATAGAGAATCGCACAATACTCTCCTCGGTGTCATAAATAGAGTAGATTCAAGCGATACTTCGTACGTGCTGTACTTTAACACTGTGTTTGTTACGCTGAAACCGTGCGAGGGAAGAATGGGGCTTTGCATTTTATCTGTGATATTCGAGCCGTCGAACAATACTGCGTTTCCGTAACGAGGCGTTCGATTACCTGATGCGCTGAAAATATTTTTACACGTTTCTCCGGCAAAACTAGATGTAGAAAAGTAATATTTCAGTTTTTGCCGACCTCGAAAAGAAGGAGGTACTCAATTCGCCTGCTATGTTTTTTTAAATGTTTGTTTTATTTAAACAAAAATAACGAGCATTGTTGGTTTATATAAAGGTCCTTTTAGTTAATGTTGCGATTAGGTTAGAATTCATCTCAGTTGCTAGATGTAGAACTAAATGTGAAATGCAATATTCCATTTTTCAGTTTTAAAGAAGATAACGAGTGCTTTTTGTTTATATGAAGATTCTTTTAGTTTACTTTGTGATTAGGTTAGAATTATTCTAAATTACAATTCTTTAAAATTTAATATTAGTGGTTTAAATGAAATAATGTATTTTAGAGTTTTGAAAAATTTATTACATGAAGCAAGCCAGGAGTTTTATACAATAATAGGTTGTTTTTGTAAGTTGCTTGTTTTATATAATAAATAATTACGAACTCGAAAACGCATTATCTCAATTAAACTCCCAATATTTAATTATAAAGAATTGTAACTCAACATAATTATAACCTAATTGCAAGGTAAACCAAAAGGTTCTTCGCATACACCATCAACCTAAGTTAACAACCTAAGGTAACAACATATCCTAACTTTCACTTAGGAGTTTTATACAATAGTAGGCATTTCCTGTAAGGAAAAATGGATGTCTTAAAGTGTCCGCTGAAAGGATAAAACTATTACATAGTTGAAGAGACATGTGCCATCCGGGCAAACACATGCTTCCGCTGAGAACTACATAGTGTTGGAGTATCTTGAGGAAGCTCGTCGACATCGCGACAGACATTTGTTCGATTTTATCGCATTTCCTAGGCTCCGCTCGCCGAGATATCGAATCTGGCAGGAAGTGCGTGAGCGTCCTGGGCAGCCGTTCCATCGCCAACTGGGTTAATCTCATACAAGAGAATACAACTGTATTAGCAGGCCGTTTCTCCGCCAGCGGAATTGTTGTACGTCCAATGGAATAACGTGGATCGGCGAGGGCGCGCATTATATTCCAGCGGAATATCCTGAACAAATGCAGGGTTGCCTTTGTAGTGGCCGCCGAGCCGGAGAAACTTCGTTAGCCGTGCGAGCAGCCAACGTCCGCGATCCAACGAAAGTACGGAACGCAGTGCAGATTTCGCATAACAATGGCCCGAAGCGTTAACGTGTCACGCGACATTAATCAATTCCGCTTACGTTTTACCCGGCTTTCCCAAACCCCTTCGCCTCTCTCGAATATTTCGAGAGCCCCCAATTCGACATTCCTCCACTGGCAGAGAGAGAGAGAAAGTTTTCGCCTCCCTCGCAGTCCACGAAATTGCGTCACGGAATTAATGAAATCTACGCCGGCCGCTCCAAGTCTTCTCCTCCAAGTTTCCACGTTCCCTCTTCTTGTGTTACTAACGCCTGAATGGTGCGCTCTCATTCCAAACGAGAGTAGAAGTAGACTGATTAAATTGCGAGGAATGCACGCCAAATGTTTCTACAAGTTTTCGGATAATAAAAGCTCCTCGGTAATGTTAGTTAGTTTTATATGCCGTGTTTTCAAGTTGCATTTCCCAGGCATTTGATGTTAATTCGAGGGTTCTAGTTAAGGAAGATGGTAAGCGTTAACATAGAATTTTGAGGCCTTTTTAAATTACAGTAAACCCAATTTTTGAGTAGGAACATTCAATTTGCAATTAAGTTTATATTATGTTACACCTACTTTTATAAGTTACTTTTATTTTTATGCTATTTATCACGTTGTTTCTACAAGTGAAACTATAAATACTCTAAAACCGGACAGACGAAACTTTTGAAACTTAGCCTAATTATTCGTAAATGTCTCATTTTATTATTTTGAATTATGATTCAAACTCCATCTGAATGGCCAACGCAACTTCAAACTGAATCATTTGATTATTCACAAATGTGTCATTATTGTGTCACACATTTTTAAGACATAAACAGTAACATATTCTCTGGTCGCCATATAAGAACCCACGCATAAGAATGGATTTTTCGATATTGATTACTCGAAAACTGTTCAGACAAAGAAGTTGAAATTTTGAAGAGAGTTGCAGTGATCATTAACTGTCATTCTGTGTAAATTTCAATCTAACCTCATTATTTTCATTTGCAGCACCAACCTCCTTAAATCATTAATAAGTACGGTGACGTGGAAAGTTTACCTGTGGGTTTCTCGTTTGTCCAAACTGTAGAATACATATTAACATGTTTGATCAATCTTTCCTTTCAAAAAAACTAAATGAATTTCAAATCTAATTTTCTTCCACATAATAATTCGATTTCAAAAATATCATATTCAATCCTATCTCATTATTTTCATTTTTGACACCAATTTCTTTAATGCTTTAAGGTAATCGTTTACTAATCTTTGTTGTCCAATGAATTATGCATCGAGATTTTCTACGTGACACGTTTGTTTCGATCTTGTCGTATTCAGCCAAGTTTCCTGTCAGCGCACTGACCAAGTAGAAAGGATAATTATCGGATGCACCTGACGCTCAATGTTGCGATGAACTTTGGAGAAGCGAACTGTCGAAACGGTGCGCTATCCCAGCGTGCCTGATTTCAGAGTACAGTCAAATCCTGCATCGTCTTGTGTACCCTCCTATATCTCGTATTTGCCGACAGATTGCAACCCTCTATCTTGAGACTATGTTTCATTAAGTTCTCAATTGGACGATTGCTTCCGACAGTGTCCTGTTTCGCATTAATTAGACAGATTCTCGCCGAGAACTATACATATACTTATGAGATACTTGGAATTTCGGTGACGTCACAGTTTAAATAACGGAAAAGGTTGAAGTTCATTTGGCGGGTACTTAAAGAATTACTTAAAGATTTTGGTAGTTGAAGATTCATTTAAACAATTTGGCGTTTGGGGAATTTATTTCGAGAAATAATACACTTGTATAAGTTTGCATGTCTCTCGATGAAGCACATGCTATGGAATTTTGACAGATTTTTGCATTTCGAATTCTTGACGTGAAAAATAAGAAACGCGAGAAAGAGACATTTTTACTGAATATTTTCCGTTCTAGGGCAACTGAGATTTTGAGAAAAATCAAGGATGTTTCAGTTGATAAGACGCATGTCGTATAATTTTGCTGAATTTTTAAATTCAAAATCCAAGTACACAAAATGAATAAATCACAAATCAGATGAATATTAATTTTTGGCTATGACGCAACCAATCAAGAAATATCCAAAAAATTCAGGGTAACGCAGACATACGCAGACCCTTCAACAACAAATTGACATTTTTTGAGATATTGTTGTGTGTTTTATTTTTTGCAACTTAGATTTTCAGTGTAGAAAATTGAAAATATTCTATAATATAAATATCGGTAATTAAAGTATCACTGACTTGTTTCAAAATTTGACATTAGCAACAACACAATTTTTCATTGTTTTGCCCATCCCATTAAAGCTTTCCAACAATGGGCAAACAACTATTTCTGATCTAATTCTGCGAACTAAACGAATGTACAATAACGTCTCTAATGACTCGTTCAAATTATACCATTATGATACACTCACTTCGAATTGCCATAGTATAATATTACTATAATTAAATACCTAACATAGAGTTAATCTATCTGTCGCTAGAAGTCAGTGAAACACAGGATTCCAAAACCACTACATGCCGCGATAGGCCAATTAACCGCAACAGAAGCCCCTCTTGTTCATTAATACTAGGCTGATCCGAATTATAACATCTATCACCGGAACCGTTTCACTATTAGTTATTCGCCTATCGTATGCGGCCGACGATGGAGCAGCGGCAGCAGTCGACGGTTAATCGGGCTTTATCGCTCCATGAAAATCGGCGATGATTGAAGCATCCGGTTTGCCATCCAGCCGGAATTCCGACTAATTAGCATCAACTGTCGAACGATACAGCTGGCACTCGCGCGCGCGCGCGCGCGCATGCAACTGGCACGTATTAATAAATTCCTAGATACGCGCGCGACCGCCGCCGGGTATTATTGTGCTCGCCCGAGAGGAGATTAACGCCGAGGATCGCCGCTTGCTAGTGTCGCATTGTCCTTCGTAATTAGTGCAAGGCTTTTCCT
Organism: Ectemnius continuus; assembly: GCA_910591665.1. Classification (NCBI taxonomy): domain Eukaryota; kingdom Metazoa; phylum Arthropoda; class Insecta; order Hymenoptera; family Crabronidae; genus Ectemnius; species Ectemnius continuus. The sequence goes on along the minus strand of OU342868.1, from coordinate 10,271,375 downwards.
TTATTGCTCTTGGCAAACGGCTTGACCACCTTCCATAAGCATCCGGTTAACTCGCACCCGGTGAGAGCACACTGCGACAAGAATCCACGGAGAATTTCCAAAATGAAAAAGCTCGACAGTTCAACTATTGTAAAGTCGGTTCTCTCTGAAAATTAGCATTTTACTTCCAAGCGAAAATACACTGGAAATAAAGTTACAGTGGGTAAAAAAGTATTCGCACTGCTAGATTTTTTGAAATACATTTTCTCAGTCCTTTTATCTCGAAATAAATGTACAAAACGTTATAAACGGTTTAACAGCTTACAACATAGTTGAAAAACTGGTTTGTGGACTTGAATATTGTTTGTAAAAGATAAATTAATTTTTAAGTTTTTTCTTCGTAAAAGAGAAATAAATTTTTATGTTTTTCATAACGTTTTATATTTATCATATTCCTTGCATAGCTGCGACATTTTTGGTTGGTGCTAAAAGGGTTAAACATCGTGCTTTGAAAATATTTATTTTCCCTTGCAGTTACACTTTGTTTTTTAGAGAAATTTATCTTTTTTAATAAAGAATCTTGTTTTATCCACTGTATATTTGCATTAATGACGAAATATTTTGTACGCAAGGATGCTACATCGACGAGCACCAACATAAAACAGAAAAAGATTTGTACAAATGGGTGTATTTATGCGGAGCGTTCGAGGGGCGTTTATTTTAGTGGAGAGGTCGCCTGTTTATCCGGAGAGCGACGCACATAACCTCGCAAGCTACTCGGAATAATTCCGGCCTCGAAAGATTCTGTTTATGTTCACAATGCAATATCCCACTGCAAACAACGAAACGTAATTGCAATTCCGCAACTGGCGGAGGAGCCACTTGCACTCGCCAATCCATGTGCAGCTGGTGTGCGTGCGTGTGTGTGTGTGTGTGTGTCTTTGTTGAGGGAATTCGCGATTTATAGAGTTACGTGCATTTTAACGAAGACTAGCGCAAAGCGTAAATGGCTTCTAATTCCAAGATAATGCCAGTTCTGCCACTGGTTGGCGTACACGTGCGTTGCAATTCGCGCCATTAAATTGAACTTTCACGCTGGAACGGCGCAAGCTGTGAGATCTAATTTCTTATTCATCCGCGGCGTCAGAGAACTAAGCCGACGGAAGAACACCAATGAGTGCACGGCGCCACTCTGAAAAGAGAATGAGCTAGAGTTTCATTGGGAGAATTAAGTGTAAGTCGGAAAATGAGAGGATGAAAAAAGGATGCGACGGCTCAGTTTATGTGGCGCTTCAAGTGTGAAAGTTGCGATGATGTCCGCGCGATTACAGTACCAGTCAACTTGCTCTGTCACTCGGAATATTTAATCGCCCCTTTAATTATTCAGACGCGCCAGCCCGTTCGGCTGATAATTGCTCATTCGCCACACTTGTTTCCTCCTGAAGTCTCATTAAGTCGATGCTTATCCTCGCTATTATAACATCCATTGTATCAAGTGACTACTGCAACAGGCATTATAGCTAGTTCGAAGTAATCCAATCTGTATTTTATACATCGTTAATTTAGAAAAATATCGACAGTGCTCAAAAATTCTTTACCCTAATTTTTACACAAAACGTACGATGAAATAATATACTTTTAGAATAAAATTTCGCAATGTTATTTTTCTGATCGGAGATTAATTGTGTCAGTTTTAAAAGAAATAATTTTACCTATAATTCTAAATCACGCTTTCTCGAATTGTTTTTCGAATTATGGCAATTTTCTTTCAATTTAAAGACAAACTGTTACTTCGACATACTAATCAGCTTGCAACTAGGATTTCAAGATCAGAGTTCATGCGAAAGACAATATACAATATTTACAATATTATAATACAAAAAATAATACAATATTTTCAATATTGTTTTACAGATCGGAGATTAATTGTGTCAGCTTTAAAAGAAATAATTTTACCAATAATTCTAAATCACGCTTTCTCAAGTTGTTTTTTTGAATTATGCCAATTTTCTTTCAAGTTAAACACAAACTATTACTTCGGAATACTAATCAGCTTGTAACTAGGATTTTCAGATCAGAGTTTACGCGAAAGACAAACTCTTATTGCGATTATGGTGTGTGAAGCTTTCGCTCATTGGCGAAAGTTCACACATCGCATTGAAACGGAAACTGTCAGTGAACTGTCAGTGAATGGCAAGCAAATCTAATTGTTTTCGAATGTGAATCGCCGTATTATTGGCGTATCAGGGCAGCCTTGTACACAAACTACCTTATGTCACCATCCCCACAGGAATTCCGGAAGGCGATCGCAATGTCGACGAGAACGTGTGTACCGTCGAGCGTGCGCTGTTATTGCTGTGTTTGTAGCTCCTTACCAGCACAACCAAGTCAATATTCGCCATATCGACTCGGTACACTTGCTACCAATCTGCCAGCTAGTTAACAGTAACACGAGAGAGGACACAGTTGTATTCAAGGCGTTCAAGTAGTCGAAATTTATAAGAAACGAAAGCTCGACAATTTAAACTTACTTGCACTGTTTCAAATCTACTTAACTTTGCCTCTAAAAAAATGATTTACTAAAAACTATATCAGTGGTCAAATCATAAGAAACTAATGCTAGGAAATATAAAGACACTTGTACTATTTTGAAGCTACTTAACTTTGTTTCTAAAAAAAGTTATTTAATACAAGTTGCATCGAATTCTATATGGCATTGAATTGAATTTATTCGAAACGTCAGTGGTCCAATCATAAGGAACGAAGGATCAAGAATTGAAAGCCACTCGATTTGACTTTGAAAATTGATTAATTTTGACTATAAGAAAAATTATTGACTGAAATTAACATCGATTTCTATTCGGTTTTGAATTTAATGTCAAAGTGATTAAAATGTGTAAAAATCAAAAGCTACAAAATTGCAAAGACCCTTCAACTATTTTAAAGCTATTTAACTTTGACTCCAAATAAATTCATTGACCTAAATTAAATTGTCTAACCATTCCCTGACAAAGTCAAACAACTATAAAGCAACTTCCGTTTCAACACTACACAAAACATCCAACGCTCAAAACTAAACCTTCAAGCACACAGCGATCGCTTTCTCACAATAACATTGCCGCGCGCTCTTACTTCAAGTCCTCCAAGCAGCGAAGAACTTTGTCTTCGAAACAAGTTGCCCAAGCATGTGCGAGACGCGGCGAAACAATATTCCAGTTGCGCGCTCAAAGCGGCCAAGACGAAACTTTAAAAGTGAAAATTCCCGATTCGGAGTTTGATGTAGTTTTGGGTTTGCGGGCGAGTCTTGTTTTTGCTTGACGCGACTTGGCAGACGGCGGAACGAACGTGTGTGCATATCGCGGTCGCATACGAAGTGACTATTAAAAGGCGAGATTCCATCTAGTTGCTGAGCCACCGGAGATGCCAGCCGTACTTCCACTATCCTCGAAAGTGGAACAACTTCAACGCCACCACCCCCAACCATCCCCCTTTCGCTATGCTACCCTTAACGTTTCTAGGTGCTCTCTGCCGGATGGAGTGGGTCCGTGTTAGCTGACTTTAGCTAACACGAGAGCAGCCCCCGCAGAGCAGCGAGTGGCGTGTGAATGTTTCAGCGCGTTTTTAAATAATAACTCAGTAATCTCCGGCAGAAATGAAAGACACTCTCGCTCGACCGAGCGTGTTCAACACTTGTTCCCTTTTGAAATTGTTCCATATTCAAGTTAGTACCCGTTCTTTATTTATACAGTGATTCGCTTGCCTTTGAGTGACCAGTGTTAAATATACTTTTGCAATATAGAATAATTAAAAACGAACGTGTTCAACACTTGTTCTGTTTTGAAATTGTTGTATATTCAAGATACTGCCCATTCTTTATTTATACAGTGATTCGCTTGTCTTTGACTGACCAATGTTAAATATACTTTTGCAATATAGAATAATTAAAAACGAGCGTGTTCAACACTTGTTCCTTTTTGAAATTGTTGTATATTCAAGTTAGTACCCGTTCTTTATTTACACAGTGATTCGCTTGCCTTTGACTGACCTTATAGAATCATTAAAAATGAATTAATAATTTGTATAATAATATATTATATAATATTTATGATAAGATCGATTCACATCCACGAAAATTAGAAAATAAAAATGTTTGTCTAAATGCAAGCGATTCACTTTGCATAACCTTTTCTACTTCGTAAAAATACAAACTAGTACAAATGATTAACTATATCATTGATCACGATTAGAATTATTACCAAAATCGCAAAATATTAATATATCACAAATCTATCACGAACTGTGTAAATTTCATTTAATGAAATCCTGACAAGAGAAAGTTTCACTGCTGATTTTCACTGGGAGTGGTTCATTTTGCATAACCTTTTCTACTTCGTAAAAATACAACTAGTACAAATGATTAATTATATCATTGATCACGATTAGAATTATTACCAAAATCGCAAAATATTAATATATCATCAATCTATCACGAATTGCGTAAATTTCATTTAATGAAATCCTGACAAGAGAAAGTTTCACTGTTCATTTTCACTGGGAGCGGTTCATTTGGTATAACATTTTCTACTTCGTAAAAATACAACTAGTACAAATGATTAATTATATCATTGATCACGATTAACATTATTACCCAAAATCGGAAAATATTAATATATCACCAATCTATCACGAACTGCGTAAATTTCATTTAATGAAATCCTGACAAGAGAAAGTTTCACTGGCGATTTTCACTGGGAGCGGTTCAAGCGGCGGAACACAACTGACTTTAGGGCTGGCGGAGGTATAAGTTGAATGGCAGGGAAGGGTAATTGGCGGAGAGCTCGACAATGAGGGTGAAACAAACTGGCCGTGATAAATAAAGCACTCGATTCGAATGGGTGAATAGAGACGGCTGTATTTGCCGGGCGGGGCATTAAACTGCGAGAGGCCGGCCAGCATAAATCTTCCGGGCAAACTGACCCGTTGAAATTTCCACCCTTTTGCTGCGGTTCATCCCCGCCGAAAGTCGCTTGGATCCTCGCAACCCTCAACGCCGCCTCCCCTTCACCCTTTTCCCAACCTGTCTGCTCCCACTCGAATCATGTTATTCTGCCCTACTATTCAATGTGCCTCTCTCAAACCGTGTTATTTCCATTTGCTAACTGCCTTGTTCGAAGAATAACACTCGGAAATTAGTGCAAACCTACAAGATGGAGTGAATAATATATAAGATCTAATATTGTGCGGTTTTGTAATGATAAAGATTAGAATATAGAATCTTTGATGGAATAAATGAATATTTATTCATCCTGTATTTTGAGTAACACGTTTAAATTAATAACCATCAGTTGTTTGTTCGAATAATTAACAAAGAAGAGGATTATTTTAAATTGAATCCCTTTTCATGTTTTTGAAAAATTCCTCGAACACTCTCACAGTTTTTCTGAATATCCAGCTGATTGATCATTCGAATCTAAACCCAAAAGTAGAAAGAACGGTTTAAGATAGCAATTTAGAATACTGAAAATCAGATATTGAAATTCGAAAATCACCGCGGTAGAGTACGCGAACACAATCAATAAATTCAATGGACGTTATTGAATAATACTAGAAATCAGGTAGAAGTGCTTTCATTGGCGATACTAACGACGGTCAACGATGCAATAGGAGAGCAGCTATCCTATTCACGGATTCTCATGCGAACTAAAACCCAGTAAAGTTCAATGAACTTTCCCGATAGAATTGGAATTTCCAGGAATCGATAAACTAAGACCACCTGTCTCAACATACTTTACATACCCATTGAAAATGATGTATATTCAAATCCGTGCAATTGATTTCCACACAAAGAATTTATAATTTAACATAAATAAAAATTCGTGATAGAATTCTACAATTATTCACTCGGTTTGTTTTGCTACCTTTAATTTCGAGACACCCTTGTTTCCCTTCAAGCAAAAAGTTTCTTTCCACCGCGAGTTCCCCTGACGGCGTTTATAAACGGCGGAGTGCAAGGTCGCCTGACTGCCAAGTGTTTGAATAACTGTTGTATAAAGTTCAGCGAGCCGTTGCCAGGGAGGATTTTTTACTTCAAAGTGCGCCATGCTAAACTTTCACGGGAAGAATGCGACGGGGGGATTTCGTGGTTGGTAGGATAAAAGAGTTTCTATGTCTTCCGAGGGCAAATTGGCCAGCGCTTTCCTCTCGACTTGTTGCGAATAAGCTTTTCAGCAAGTGGCGTCTGCCAGATTGACAATCGACGCATTTGTAGTCGAGAATCCTTTCTGCCCTTTCGGCGTTAAGATTCTCTGTTAAGGTTGACTCTTGTCAACCGAAAAGGGTCCAGAAAATTACTGCGCAAATTGTAAATTGGCCGAGAATTTCCTCTCCGCTTGTTACGAATGAGCTTTTCAGCAAGCGGCGTCTGCCAAATTGACAATTGACACATTTTGTATTCGAGGCACTTTTCTGCCCTTGCGAGTTTTTAAGATTCTCTGTTAAGATTCAATTATATCGAGCGAAAAAGATTGCCCCGGAAAAGTATACTCGGCCGTCTGACTTATCGCGTGCTAATACTACTTGGCGTCGGACTCGACGAGTTTCCTGATTCAATTCCAAGTCATATTCGCGTTGTATTCGCGTGTGAATGCTTGCACGAAATGACTTACTTACCTTTGAATCACCACATTCGAATTGAAATTGGTTTCTAAATATAGCATAATTATAAATCATCTAGTAATATTAATTATAAACGATTCCAAACTCTTTTCTACCAAGGCAAGTGAATCACTGCCATTTCTACTGACACTTTACGACTGTTTGTAAACTACAAATAAATTGTTATCGACTTCAATATTTTCTCCATCTCTTTATTTATCTTTGACCTGAGCTTTCCATTCAATAATTCTTCTTATCTACATCCTTTCAAGCAACATCAAAGAAATCTACATCTTTCTTTCCAATTCTACTTCGAATCTAATAATTCCGTCGATTACTCCAAGAAACAATCCGAGCTTTCCTGCGTAGCAGGGCGAGAAAAGCTCGCTCGGAGAGGACTGGCGTACAGGAAATGGGATTCGTAAGCAGCGGGGAGCGGCGTGGCGCGGCGCAGTGATGCACACTGATTATAACGCTGATGTGAATTGCGTGTAGTATTCCGCAGGTTTTCAATGTGATCCTAAAAAGCTCTTTCACCTGCTGCGTAACACGCGCGCCGCGCATAAACGGAACAATGGGAGAAGCAAGCAGCCGGTGGGTGCTGGTTTGCTTGCTTGTGCTTGCGTCTCGACTCCGCCTCTCCACCCTCACGACAAAGCTTTTCAGAGTGGTCTACTCAGCGTTTAAGTATTGCCCGTCACTGCGAGAGAATATAGAGCTTTATTCGGGGATTCATTTAGCGCGAACGAGAAAGAGAGAGAAAGAGTACCGCCAGGGCCGTGACTTACTTGGTGGCCGCCCAGCTGCAAAGGCAATATCGCCGCCGTTATTGAGCATTACTTACTTAAGAATTCCATACGCTGTGTTTACTTTTATATCTACATATAGAAAGAGTAGAAATACTTTTAGACAGCAATCATGAAAAAGAAAGATTTTCTCATTTTTGACCAATTTTAACAATCTAACTGCTGGTTGAAAATATGTTTGTATTGGGAGAATGAACCTCTATTTAGAAAGCCCAATATATTGCCATGTGAATTAATCAAAGTATATCTGTAAGACTAAGCTTTCGAAATAGAAATTCATTTGTGTAGGTGATGATTGTTGGACGAATGTCGTATTGTTTAGTACACGGTGATTCACTTGCCTTTGAATCACTACTGTCGAGCATACACTGTTCCATAGAAAATCATTAGAAATAACCTAGACATTTCAATTATACTCAAATGTTTTTCAACATTTGTGTGCATTTTATGCATTTATACTTTTACATGTTTCAGTTATGCTAACTCGCACATGAAATTTCACTCTGCAGAAGCCAGTTATATATAATATTTCTCTATAAATATAATATAATAAAATATTGTCTCCTTACGTTGCTACCCATTCGAAGGAAATCGACGCCAAAACTTGGTAAAATATTCGCTCCAACAGGCTATAGAATTTAATACAGTCTATTGTTAAACAGAGAATATATAGTTTAATTAAATAGATGTCTAGTAAAAGTGGGCTAGGAAAGTTCTGATTCAAAGGCAACTGACTCACCCTGTATATTGCAACTGTAAGCAATCGCGAACTTAGCCAAATGATGATTCTGTGTCCCTGTTATTTCGTATGGATAAAAACATATTACGATTTAGTCAAAATCGGAAGACATGCTGCCGAAAAAAGAGATTGATTTCGCGAGTAATGAACAAAAGGTCTGAGGCAGCCGAAGTGCGCTGGCACCTTTTGCACCTACAATAATTAAACATTTTGCACCTAAAATGATTTTTGCTACTCTTCACGAAATCAAAGTATCAGGAAAGGCTTTAACATTGAATTATAGAAAGTACAAATATAATATATTCAAATGAATAATGAACAATAACAAGATCTTATTAATTATAAGCTGTATAAATAACGTGAAGTAGACATAAAATATAGCAATTTTTGGTACTTGATCGCTTATTGGGTCGAATGTATTATGAAATAGAATTAATATTCGATGCAATGATTAAAGTGAGACGGTTTTGCCAATTATAGATAGTATAAATATCGTGAAATAAATTAATGTATGCAATCACTGTTTTTGATAGAATTTGTGCACATATGGAAACTATCAATAGTAGCAAATGTATAACATGTACCCTGTTATCTCGTATAGATAAAAACATATTACAATTTAGCCCAAATCGGAAGTCATGCTGCCGAAAAAAGAGATTGATTTCGCGAGTAATTAACAAAAGGTCTGAGGCCGCCAAAATGCGCTGGCACCTTTTGCACCTACGTCAGGAACGGCCCTGAGTACCGCGGCCTTGCGAATAAATCCCAGGAAAACAATGGCAAAAATCCACCTCGAGCTCTGGATGAACTCGGCCTCGCCGCTGGAAATTGTATTTTTCTTGAGAAGCCCCACCAATTTTAATGACTCCTGCTTCAACCCTTGTACCGCACAATGTAATACGAGTGCAAGCTCTCCGAAATAATAGACTGCGGTGCTTTCAACCCGAAAACACACAAATGTCCAGATGTATATTTGCGCGACATCCGGAAGCAGAAACAGTGTATGACTGCTTGGCGAATTAAATGTCTTGGATGTCAGCGGAAAGTTATAATTAGCCTGTTATGTGTAATTGTTCTTTTCAGGCGGAATTAAAATTCGTTTTTGAAATTGTGAAATGGAATTGAACGTTCAATGACATCGTTGAAGGATGAGTGAATTTTAAACGAGTAACGTAACATTTGAATAGCGCGGCTTTAATGGACAAAACCGAGGAGCCCTCATTTTCAGAAAAATGAGAGGACGAGCGCGTTCTTCGTGGTAACTCGACTTGTAATGAAACAAACCCAATTAACTCTGTCATGAATATTAAGCGTGGAACCATTTCCCATTTTTCTCGGTCGGGATGCATATTTAAGAAGAAGCTTTCAAATTCTCATTATTAACTATGTTCTCACCGACGGCAGTTCCTATTTTTGATAGAACATCGTGGATATGTAAATGCAGTTTTGTCTCCACTTCTATGAACTGCATTTTAACTATTTCTATGTCAAATTCACTCATAGGATTATAAACAGGCACAATTTTTTCTATGAGAGAAAATCTGTATTTAAAATACTGAAGAAGAGGTTCGTACTTGATCAAGTACAGAATGAAATTGATTAGAAATTTTTGTTTTGCAGAAAAACCGACTTCTATAAACTGCATTTTAACTATTTCTATCTCAAAGTCACTTATTGTATTATAAATGAGCACAAATTTTTCCGTGGCAGAAAATCTCTATTTAAAACCTATTTCTAATCAGTTTCTCTCTGATTAAATTTGTACTTACGGTAGAAGAAACGGCAAGAAAAGATATTAAAATTGGGATAAATCAGAATCGAAAAAATGCGACTATTACATTGAGTGATACACTTGCTTTGACTACTACAATATTATAAGTAATATATAGTAAAAAGGAAACGAAAGCATCCTTGCGAAATAAAAATCACTAGATAATTTGTAATAACTGTATAAACAATGTATACTTATCAGAGACTTGTGAATCACTCTACAATGTTATTACTAAAGCAGCCAAAGAAAGACTGCTTTCTTAGGCGATTGTAAATCATCGGTCACCTTCAACACCATCATAGGAATTTTACAATTATTTTCACATTTTCTGCATTCTGAACTTTTTCGAATATTGCATATTTCATAACGGAAGTCCTATATAATTGTATTATTATTTAATGAATATACACGCACTAAAAGTATTGGCACACCCGGTATTTCGGGTATCAACTTTCGACAAAAAGAAAACTGTCTCTTGTAAGGAAATATGTACTTTCTGTATTAAGAAGATTTACTTCTATTCAAAGAGAACGGCTACCTCCTTTAAGAAGAAAAAGCAAACTGTCTGCTGTAAGAAAAGATATTCTTTCTGGTTAAAGAAAAGTTGCTTCTATTGAAAGGAAAACGGTTTCTTTAAGAACAATTTTTTCCACAACATTGAGTCGAGTACTACGAAAACTTTTCTTATTCACTGTATTGTTAATTTTAATTAACATTAAATTCACTTTAGAAAATAATTCGATTGTGTTTCTGAAAAAGATTGAAAAATAGCCACTTAAATAACACGATTGGAAATAAACACGTTCACAAGGAGACAGTTCGAGCAAACACAATGATTTCTGGTAAGCACGTGCTTCGACCAACGGTCACCTGCGTGACTTAATACAACGCTCGGGTGTAATTTCGCCCTATCAGACTGCCGAGAATTTCGAAATAACTGTCGCTAGCTCGGCAGCACGTCCCAGATAAAAATCACTGCTTTCCTTCTCCTACACTTCCTGTTTCCGGGATGCGAGGCCCCCGAGAAAACTCATTTAGCCCTCCCGGCGTGTCTCTCTACGTGACGCAACAGCCACTTCCCAATCCGACCAAAGCAGATTCCTTCGATCCGACTGATTTTCTTCCCACTCGATTTTCTCCCAGTTTATAGCTAATGCTTGATTCTTCCTTCCAATTTGCAGAATGATGCAGTGAAAACTGCGACTGAAAATCAGCCAATCGAAATGGATTCTTGAAACTCGCAGATTTTTCGAAATATGATATCAAAAATTAGTAGGCGAGATATTTCGAACACTAATTGACTGATTGGCTTGAATTTTATGCCAAAGTGTTCCTTAAAGTATGATACAGTACTTGTCAATTTTGTAAATTTCGCTTTCGGATATTTAAAGTGTAAAAATTAGTGTAATACTTAGAGAGAAATATCAGAGTAACACTTTAAATAGCTGTCATTTTGTAATAAAAGTCGACATTCAAAATCGGCTAGGATAAATACTAGAATACTTCATTATTTAATTTTTCACTTACAATGTATCATATTCTCCCCAAGAAATTAATGCCAACAATTCCAAAAATATCTCATTCGAAACGAAATAAACGCCACGTAGAAGTTACAACGTCAAGTGAAATTCAATTTGTGTCAAGATCCGCGCGAGAATTGGACAGCAACGAGACTCAAAGCGATTCTGCATTCAGACAAGGCAAAGCTTCTCAATGGGAAAAGGACATTTTTAGCGAAACTGAGTCGAAGCTGACCGAATTATGATCGGCGAGAAAGGTCAGGGAGAAAAAGGCACTTAAGACGAGAGAAACTAAATTAAACGCGGTGACACAAGTGCGAGAGGGCAGCTGGCATCGTCGGGAAGGGAAACGAGACGAAACGAAACGGAAACAGGAGAGTGCGCGCGGCCGAATGCGACATCCGGCAGTGTGCTATGCTCTCGTTCGCTCGGATCGATCTGCACGACGACATGCGGCTGGTCACGGAGTGCCAGACTCCCTGCGAACCCATTCCACTTGCCCCGTGTATTGTGCGTGTGCACAACCCTTCCGATATTACTTCACCCCTTTTCTCTTCCTCCCATAACACTACCCTCTTAACTGGCAGATAAATAACATCTGGAAAAGATTATTAGTTCTCCGGCTAAGGATTAAACTGGATTTACACTAGCCACGTGTACTAATGAAATTGCAGTCGAAATGAACATCTACAATCAATGATTCATTGCAGTTATTTATATAAATTCAATTAATTACCTATCAATTTAAGTGTATTAAAGTTTCCTTAACTTGTTAACTTAAAAATCCGAGAATCCTTGGGATTGGACGCATGGGGGACACACTTAACAAAATATTTGTTTAGAAATTCAAGATTGTTCAAATGAAGTAAAACAAGCTGATACGATTAATGTAAACTATCATTTCTCCTATGATTGTTTATAAAAAAACTATCAGAGCTACGAAAATAAAACTTGGCACACATATTACTGGTACATTGAGCTATATGTGCGATTTTTTGTATGTTTAAATAATGAACGGGTTTTGCATGACGTGGCAATTTACGGCGTCCATGATTTTTCGAAAACTATTCAATCGATTGTTATGAATTTTTACACGCACCTTCACTACACATGTGGTTAATAACTACTATTGTTAAGAAAAGGGGGAATACAAAATTAATAAGGAAAACGTTACATTTTCAATTTCGACTGCTGCCATTTTGTTATCCGTGGGTATTTCTAAACTAAAATGGTTTACTTTCTATCCTCATGTAAAACGAAGCTCTATGCAAAAATTGATAACAATCGTTTTGTTTTTCGTTATATATTTTTCGTTTTCCCTTTCGAATTGAACGTTTACAAGCAATGATTGAAAAACTAAGAAACAATTCGACTATTTAATGCGTTATTAAATTTAAGTATCTTGAAAGCGGCAGAGTTTCATTAAAGTTGGCTTAATTACTGATATTGATGATATTATGCGACTTACGATTGAATGTACACGTAATCAGAGCAAATAATTGGATCGATCTAAGACTCGGCTGTGTAATGAATCGCGGAGAATTGATCTGTGTCGCCGTGAAAAGAAGATTCAATTTAGCGAGGATGCCAAACCCAATATAGATTCGCATTCATTTCGGATTATCGAGCACGCGAGAGAAAGTAACATGTCTCTCGTTCGATTTCATTACAGATTCGACGTATCGCAGACTCTCTAATTAAAAGGCTCTCCCCCTAATTGAAATGTCAAGCATAATCGGATGCGATAATAATGTCGGTCATTAATTTGGAAATTGCACTGACGGCGAACTTTTAATTGCTTGATTAGCGAGAAGGAACAGGTCGTCCCGCTCGCACTTCTCACTTTGGCGCTGAGTGGCGCCAGCTAATAGCTAATTAACGATCCGCAATGGCCAAAAGTTAGTTATTCGATAATCTAGATATATTACGAAAAATATCCCGCTGCGGTAATAATTAGGGCAAAGTAAAACAACGTTGTGAATGAAAAATAATTAAACAGATTCGGAAATCGTTCGGAATGGGAGCAGTCTGGGAGCTACTTTCGCAAAATAAAACAGCTTTCATACTGATCGTTACATCTGTCACAGAAATACACGGAATATTAAACAAAAATAAAAAAAGTACACTTCGATTGAAGTATCTCCTTTTGAATGTCAATCAAAAATGAAATCACTACATTTGTTTGCAATACAAAACTTCGTAAATAAAAAGGCTTTCAATGACGATTTAAATGTCGATTATATTAAATATTTATCAAAATATTTGTGTGCTTAATTAATTAAACAGATTCGGGAATATTTGGAATGGGAGCAATCTAGAAGCTACGTTCGCCAATAAAAATAAAAAAGCTTCCATACCGATCGTTACATCTGTCACAGAAATACACGGAATATTAAACAAAAATAAAAAAATGTACACTTCGATTGAAGTATCTCCTTTTGAAAATCGATCAAAAATGAAAGCACTACATTTGTTTGCAATACAAAACTTCGTAAATAAAAAAGCTTTCAATGACGATTTAAATGTCGATTATATTAAATATTTATCAAATTATTTCTGTGCTTAATTAATTTTGCAAATAACACAAAACTACCCAGAAATTTCCTACTGAATTAAAAGCTCCTATGAGAATCAAATCCTGCGGACATCGTTGCGGAGGAAATGAGAGATCGCATTCAAAATGCTCTAGTTGCTACAGTTTATAATAACCATTAGGAATTAATTCATCGAGACAGTCTGCTAATGATGTAACCATTTCGCAACATTATCCTGGCTCCGGTGCGTTTCAAGCGATAATGATAACACTAATCAGGCGGCTTATGGCGTCCTGGCGTCACAAACTCCGCGCACACACCGACGCAACCCCTATAATTAATGAGTCTCAATAATACACGGGAGATAATTAGCCGGGCGAAATTCCGCCAGGCTCTCTAGATTGCAAACATTCAATAAAAGCATTTCGGGACGTTTATTTCGGCAGGCTTGTTTTTCCCTGGCAGAAAATGTTTTCATAGAATTTGGAGAATGCTGCGGTGGGAAGATGAGTCGGAAGAGGAATGCTTGCCGCATAGTTCCTCATTGAAAATATATTAATGGGAGTGAAATGCCGAGCTGGCTTCGCGCTTCTCTTCATTCCTGCATCCTCTTATCTGCATCCTACTTATTTCCCTCTCTCTCTCTTTCTTGCTCTTTTTCTTCTTTTTCCTTCTTGTTGGAAATAAACGAGGAAGAACCATGGAAATATTTCCGTAACATTGAATGAAAGAACCGATGATGACAAATGGCAGCAATGAGACTGAGCTTCTACCCGAATTGGGGCAACAATCATTCATCGAATCAGCCATTCACTGTATTTTATCACGGAAAGCAATTTGACATTTTCGATGTAAAACGAAAATGAGTAACACGAATGCTCAGACATTACATGGTAAATTCGAAATCTGTATTTTATATATTACGCAAAAAATATAGAAATAACTTAATATGTTAATAAAAAGCCTATCAAGTTTCATTTTAATAGCTCCAATAGTTTTTCTGAAAACAATTCCGAAGTATCCGTTTTCTGATTTTTTCAATGGAAAAGGCCTTTTAAGCTAAACTAATAATTACATTTCACTCTTCGCGTAACTAGCGATCATTCATTCGACACAGTTGACACTATGAACGTGAAAAGCTTAATGATCGAAGCTCGAATACGAGTGTGTCACAAGAATGATGGCCCCGCGGCTTATCAAACGTTTGTTGCCACGATTAATCACTTCTAAGCGCGATCGCGAGAGATCGCGCAAACAGAAAATTCATATAATGCTGTTCAAGCTGATAAAATCAGTGGAGCCAAGTGGAGATTGTTATTGATATTAATGATGTTACTCGCTCACCTATGACACGACTCTAACGCGTACGTGATTAAATACGACCTGCTATTACCATCAAAAGCCGAAAAAACCGTACATTCGATACGATTATCCCAGAAATGGGAATGACATTTATACATCACTTTATCATCGAATTATTCGCTCTGAATTTCGAAAACTCACTACGCTTCACTAATTCAATTTTCAGTAACAAAGTGACAATGGAAAAAACACCGAGGAAAGAAATAAAATAGTCATTAAATGAAATTAAATAACTCTAAAATCCACGACGAAAAAGACTACGTTCCATTATTAATGACAATTAAATCACTAACTCAAGTTTCAGTAACAAAGTAACAATAAAAAACGCTGAGAAGAAAAAGAATAGTCGTTAAATAAATTTAAATAACTCAAAAGTTCTTCGACTAAATAACTCGCAATGAAAAAAATGCTTTCTGTTATTAATAATAATTAAATAGCTAGATTTCAAATTATGAAGTTTGTCACTGTTAATTGAAAAATAAATTATTATGTCGTTTACTAACCAATGACAGACCGCGGTCATCCACAGGCAAAGAGTACCCGCAACTCGCAAGACTTTCCGATAAGGATTCGCTTTGCGCGTTAATTGCACGCTATTACATTAATTGGGGTTAAGTGTCGCCGCCGGTGGTAAATCAAACTTGCTTGCGCCGAGCGTTTGATTAAAGAAATTGTTTGCTCAGCCAATTAGAGCAATTAAATGGAGAGAAAGTGAGGCTACCGGCGACTAGCACAACCTGCGCTTCGGAAGACGGAGAAAGATAGAACGATAGAGCAGTGGAAGAAGAGGAAGTGAGAGCGAGAAAGAGCGGAAACGAGGTAGAAATGGAAGAGCGGCCGCTTGAAATTAATTAAAGCCCACGATTTTTCTGAACCCTCGCCGAGAGTTTCCCTTGATTGCTTCCAGTCCGGTGATATTGCTTGTTGCGCAACACTCGCACTTTTTGTCGCTCCGCTTCACTAGCCTCCTCCTCCTGCTGCTGCTGCGGCTACGCTCGCACTTGATGCGGAATTGAACTCCGCCTGATTCGAGCAATCCTACGCCAGAAGTGTTCCGCCGCCTTCCGACCGATATCATCCGGGAATTCGCCCCCAGTCACATGGGAGAAAAGCACATTTCGAATTCTCTCAATTTAAATTTCCACCCTCACTCCTTCCTTCCAAGTACGTCCCTCCATTTGTTGTCGCGTTTCTTAAACAGAAAGCAAATATTGTATTTGTAGCAGTAATATTTGATCTTTTGAAAATTTTGCACTCGTTTAGATTACCTTTTTGAATTGTATGCACAATTATAAAGCTGTGTATTTATTAACGAACTAACTATGAATTATTGTAACAATTGTTTTCAATCACGAATAAATTAATAAAAGTTCTAAAATAATCAAGATAATAACATGAGATTGAATAATGTGAAGTTGTGTGTTTTTTTTGCGGATGCTTAAATTGAAGGAATTCAATTCACAGTGCAAAGGATAAGTAAAGGAACCTAAATATTTGCACTGAATGTGCCAATTTTAATCTAAAAAGGAATATTATGCAATTATTCAATTCTAAATGTAGTAAAAATTAAAAAATACTTACGTTTGCTTCTTCGTAAAAGATGACTTTCTAATTACTCAAACTAAACTGTGGATTGTCGGCGCCCTATTTTTGACAGTCACTGCTATCGTTTATTTCGCAACCCACTTAGCAATATTCACAATATTCACTAATGGCATCTACTTTACAATTAACTCGACAACACACAATTTATGTGCAAAGATTCATAACAATCGGTTGGATAGTTTTTGTCTCAATCAAATTTGTCACAATCCATGCATGACACATAAAAACTATGCAATATTCGGCGACATAAAAAATTGTAGACAAAGCTCACTTTATTATTAATATGTGTGCTAACTTTCAGTTCGATACGTCTACTAGTTTCTCTAAAAAAAACTCCGGCAGAACTATAATTATGCCAAGGTTGCACGAATATTTGGAGCTTTCAGTAATTTCGAGCATTAATTATCGGAGCGAAGCGAAGATTATACAGTTCTGCTGTAGATTCTAGTAATGCACTGTCCGGTTTCATGCACTGGCATAATAAAGGTCAGCCGGCTGCTGGCGCAGTAAAATATCTTCGGTTCAGTTAAACTCGTCGATTTATCAGCGCCGGCCGCATTTGTCTCATTAGTGTCAGCAAATCTCGAAATTAGTGAGCCGCAACAGCCCGATAGGGAAGATTGGCCGGCGAGGAAATTGGACTTCGATAAAGCCCGATCCCAGTTTCGCCGCAATCATATTTCATATCTGACAGGGAAGGCCAAATTCAAAAGAATGAAGAGCGTCCAAGTAGCCACGAATAATTGATACCGATTCATTGATATCTCAATCTCCCAGATCTTTTTGCAATAAATCAATGCAGTTGAACAATGGCTCTGAATAATATTCAGACACTTTTGTATAAAATAACTTATTCTCATGCACTGCTAATTATAATAACGTTAACTGATTATCTAACTTTTTCTGCATACAAATACAAATTGTAATTTGTGAAGATATATAATTTATTTATTTGATACCTATTTCTTTCTAAATTATAACAAAGAAACTAAAGTGTGCTGAAAAGGTGTGTCGTAAAAATATTCGAACAAACGATGTGTTTAACGTGTATTTTTACACGATGGAAAGAAGAAAAAAATGTCTTCGATAAAAGAAAGGTATTTCTATCGACACTAATTAAAATCATTGCAGTGACAGAAAGTTCAACGTTTTTTTTTTCATTAATGACTTATTCTAGATCGTGCAGGTGAAATTTCCAAGTATCCGAATATTTATAAAAGTCAGAGTGACTGAAATAACGCGTATAGCATTACAACCAAAGATCTCGAAGGATGTGAAATTGAATTCATTATTCCTGACAGTTCCCTCGTTCTGAAAGCACTCAATTCACCAGAAACTCGGTTTCCATTTGGTGCGATTAAATAACTAAGAGCGTATAACGAAAAAGCTTGGGAGACAGAACTATTCGAGTAATTCTGCTTAAAGAACTCAGTGAGGAATTAGAGATTTATGGTGGACTGAATAAGCGCTAAGGCAGAGGCTCCCGGAAGTAAGAAGCTCGCTCGCTCGGCCGCGGAAACTTCACTCGAACTTCCTTCGCCACGAAATAGCTTATTACATAATTCCTTTGTGCCTCTGCTTCGGCAGGACTTCGTATCTTTCCGATTTCCGTCGCCCACTGAATTTCCCATGGGCTCGGAAACTCCGAAATAACAGAGCGGAAACGATTGGTGAAAAGTGGGCCGGGAATTTTCGGTGAATAGTTTATTTTTCAATAAAGTGAAGCTTCCTTAATAAAGTTTCATTATCTTTTAAATTGAAAGAAAACCTCAAATACCCCGACAGTATCTGAAATGTGATAATTAATCTGCAAATTTTTATGCGAGTGTCACTTTTCATTATTCTGTCATGAATAATAGTTTCGAGTAAAATAAAAGTATTAAATATTTTTACATATTCAGAGCGCAAATTAAACGAGAGTTCTAAATTCGTTCAGAATACTGTTTTTCCAAGGAAAATTCATATAATTGTATTTAAGCAAATGTCATTACGAAATTAAAAATGTTAAGGGGATACATTTGCAGAGCACTAACTGTAAGTGTCCAGTTTTGGAAAAAGTGATTTCATCTCTTTAAAATAATAATTGCCAGATGTACAATGGGTACTGCAAACCGAATTCTTTAAAAGGCGTTCATAGATTCATAGTCACAACTTTGCAACTACGACAGATAAAATAATGAAATTAATTTCCAATGTTCTTTAAACTGTGCACTTACATATATATTTTTTCCGCTTATGGCAAAATTTCCATTATATTTTTTAAAAAAGTTTGTATTAATACTTCGTTCTTGCTCTGCAAATGTACTTAACCCTTTAATTGCGAAAATATTCTGATATTTTGATTTCTTCTGAAATTTGTTTATAGTAATTTGAAAAACATTGTAATATGCAGAAGAATCTTTGTCGTTATTATAAAATATTAGGGTTAAAATCAACGACCAATAAATAATGGCAGCAGTTAAATGATTAAAATAATTCTGTGCAATAAGATTGTGCTTTTAATTAGGTGCACAAGATTGGAGTGCAAAGGGCTTGACTAATAAGTGGTTTTCTCTCTGTTGCAGTACCGATATCCCACATCGTGGCATTGGTCGGAGATCCCACCTATCTCCCCTGTGACATATCAACCAGCCATGAAGGAGACTCTGTTCATCTCGTGCTCTGGTACCGTGAGGACTTGGGGACCTCTGTTTACAGGTAACTCCCACCAACAATTAATTTCCGTAGCATTAACTTCGTATTAATATAATTAAATAACTTATATTCTGCCGGAATATCTGGCAAAAGAAGAAACAGAGAAAAAATTATTATATGACTTGGGGACCTCTGTTTACAGGTAACTCCCACCAACAATTAATTTCCGTAGCATTAACTTCGTATTAATATAATTAAATGACTTATATTCTGCCGGAGTATCTGGCAAAAGAAGAAACAGAGAAAGGATAACATAATATACAATTCTAGCACGATAATCGCGTTTATAAGGGAATATTTCTCCTAAGATGCGTTACTAGCATGATAATCGCGTTTATAAGGGAATTCTCTGTTTCTGCACGTCTGGACTGCTGTTTTGATGAATGAGAGTGTTGTATTTGTAAAATCACTTAGTAAATTATCAAAGATTAATACTTTGAACGCCATGTCACCCGAATTTGGGTGACACTCGAAGATTCATTCACAGACATTTATTTTCACGAAAATAATAACAAACATTTTTAACAAGGTCTAGTGAAAGAGTTAAAAATTTGCAACTTGGACACTCAAAGTGTTAATAACGTGTGTGAGATGCGGAAACATAGAAGAAGCGAATAAATATTAGTTGCCCATAAAAAAACAGCTCTGTGTTTTGTGGAAAAGAAAATAGGGTGTCTTAAAACGCTATTTAACCCTTTGACTACGAAAGGCGTAAATATACACCCTCACAAATCCATCAATATATTACGAAAGGCGTGAATTTATGCCCTGCGTTTAATAATGCCCTGTAATTTAAATATGCGCTGCGCAGTGACTGACGTGTGAATAACGCGCGCCCCTATTGATGGATTATTAATGGCTCTTAAAGGGTTAAACGACTGCGAAGGCATATAGATAGGAGCACAATAAAGATTAGAGGATATAGTGAACCGGAGAAAATGCGAAAATATAGTAAAGTAGCTAAATTTAGAAAAAATTAACAGGACAAGAATGACTTAGAAATAATTAGAAAAGAGAGGATTAGTATAATGCTTAACACTAGATTTATGGGACCCCTTATTTTAATGGACTTTTAATTTCATGAGCACAATTACAGAAACAGTTACTATTAATTTTCTTCCATTGTGTGCTGACAATTATTTATGCAATCCTAATAAATTCCATTATCTGACATTACGTCTGTTAAGATTGCAATTGTTTTTAAATTAAATCAATCGGTCTTATTTAAGAACATCAATTTGATTGGTGCCAGTAAAGATAAGTATAAAAAAATTTCTGTAAACCTAGTATTAAGGAGGATTGAATATTATAAGAATAGTAAATAGTAGGAAGGAACAGGCTAGCAATGTAGGCCAATCATATGAGATTGTGATGTGCAATGAATATGATTGAAAAATGTAAAACCAAGTTCATTACCCATTTGTACAACTATAATTAATAAAACGTACAAATTACTTATATTAACGTTCAATGTACAACACAATCGTATTTCCACGCTTTCTACCACTTTTCGATATTTCGTTTAAGATAATTAAAATTCCAATTCTTTTGCAATTCGAACTTAATTAATAGCGAAGATATTCGTTTATTATTTAATTATAATTTTGTTCTAGTTTCTCATATTTCAAACTACATTTTAAATTTCTGAAAAACCATGATTAACAAGATAGAGCAGCGTTATTTAAACGTTGTTTTGAGAGAGGCGAATTCATTGTGCTTTTGAAGCCGCGATTTGGATTCATATTACAGTATACATCCGATTAAAAAGCCAAGTACTGCGAGCGCAAAGGGATGAAGGGAACTCGTTGGTGAAAAGACACGCTTAACGAGTCTTTCGTTGCGGTAAATGTATTCACTCGCAGCGTCAATACATTTCTTTGAACTCGTGCTAAGTAAGCCAATTGTGAAAAAGGAGCGCAAATACGAGAGAGAAAGAGAGGCTGGCAATGATCGCATTAGCAAGCCCTTTCAATTACCGTTCATTAACGTTCATCCACTCGAATCGAGTATCAGACTATCGTTGAGCATTTGAAAAAACCATTAACAGATCTAGTTACATTCCCGACAAAAAATTAGGATCGGTTTGAATGCAATATGAGTACTTACAGGGTGATTCACTTGCCTTTGAATCAGAACTCTCCTAACCTCACTTTTACTAGACATCTATTTCATTATACTATATACATTCTCTGTTTAACAATAGACTGTATTAAATTCTGTAGTCTGTTGGAGGGAATATTTTGCCAAGTTTTAACATCGACTTCCTTCGAATGAGTAGCAACGTAAGGAGAAAACATTTTATTATATTACAGTTATAGGGTAATATTATATATAACTGGCTTCTGCAGGGCGAAATTTTATGTGCGATTTAACATAACTGAAACATGTAAAGGTATAAATGCATAAAATGCAGACAAATGTTGAGAAACATTTGAGTACAATTTAAATGTCTAGGTTATTTATAATGATTTTCTATCGAGCACACCCTGTTCCACATAAAATCATTATAAATAACCTAGACATTGAAATTATACTCGAATGTTTCTCAACATTTGTCTGCATTTTATGCATTTATACCTTTACATGTTTGAGCTATGTTAACTCGCACATGACATTTCACCCTGCAGAAGCCAGTTATATATAATATTCCCCTATAAATATAATAGAATAAAATATTGTCTCCTTACGTTGCTAGCCATTCGAAGGAAGTCGATGCTGAAACTTGGTAAAATATTCGCTCCAACAGACTACAGAATTGAATACAGTCTATTGTTAAACAGAGAATATATAGTATAATTAAATAGATGTCTAGTAAAAGTCGGCTAAGGGGAGTTCTGATTCAAAGGCAACTGAATCTACCTGTACATAACCTGTTCGTTAATAACTCTGAAGTCGATGCAATCATTGTAAATAAACAATAGTATAATTAAATAGATGTCTAGTAAAAGTGAGGTTAGGAGAGTTCTGATTCAAAGGCAAGTTACTCACCCTGTACATGCATTTTGCATGGAACATTGAAATAATACAATATAAAATAGATAGTACAATCGAAGACCTAGTTTATTCTCTTTGGCGGGAACACTTGTGCCGAAAAGTTCCACTCTCTCTCTCTCGCTGCCATAATTGAACAGTTCGTGTCTTCGGAATATTAATAGGGAACGATATTGTAAATTGAACGGGATATTTCGGCGCGCCCACTTGGAAATCGAGCCCAATCCAAAAGCGGTCTATCACGTTTAATATCGGCTTCCATATTCATTAGTATTCTCGGGGCTTTTTAATTTATTCTTCCCATCAGAGCTTCGCGCTATTCGCGTTTCGTTGCCGGGGACGCGCGCGACGAGGATGAAATCGAAATAATTGTAGGTAAATTCGGACACTCCAAACTACTCGTCAACTCTGCTTCACTCGTACGCGCGTGTTATGCATGTATGTATGCGCCGGCGATGAGCGCATATGAAATGTATAAGCAATTGTGATACAATTCATTTCGGGAGACACACACGGACGAGCGTGAATTCGTTATTGTTTCGGTGTTCGCGACCACTCGCTCGGCATAATCCCATTTAGCACTTATTAGGTTTTATGGAGCACTTGTTGATGTATTCTTTGCAATATCCCACGTGTATTATTGGACATAGAATTCCGAGAGCAGGAGGGAAAAAAGATCGGCAGTAGTGGAGAGTGGAAATATTGGGTGAATCTATCATCCTTTTACTTTCCATTATTCTCCGACAGCCAATTACATTGAAAGCATTCGACAATTTGACTTCCATTCTAGTCGCCGGCTCTCCGAATTATAAAACTCTCTGTCGGCGTATTGGAAATTCCGAAATATTTCTCTGTCTCCCAATTTCATATTAAAATCATTTAAACTCTTGAATTCTCTCTTTGAAGTCCCAGCCTTTTGATCTGCCATGTATTTAATTTATAAAATCCTACAAATGTAAAAAAAAGGCAAAGGTTTCTCAAAGTTATAACTACAAATTTCTCTATCTCTCGACTTTATACTGAAATCGTTTGAACTCCTAAATTCTTTCTTTCAAGTTCTATCCTTTTGATCTGCTAAATATTTAATTTATAAAATCCTACAAATGTAAAAAAAAAGGCAAAGGTTTCTCAAAGTTATAACTAGAAATTTCTCTATCTCTCGACTTTATACTGAAATCGTTTGAACTCCTAAATTCTTTCTTTCAAGTTCTATCATTTTGATCTGTCAAATGTTTAATTTAGAAAATCCTATAAATTTAAAAACAGGCAAAGGTTTCCCAAAGTTTTAATTAGAAATGTCTCTATCTCTCAACTTTATACTAAAATCATTTAAACTCCCAAACTGTTTGTTTCAAATTCTATCCTTTTGATCTGTCAAATGTTTAATTTATAAAATCCTACAAACGTAAAAAAAGGCGAAGATTTATCAAAGTTTTAATTAGAAATGTCTCTATCTTTCAACTTTATACTAAAATCGTTTAAACTCCTAATTTGTTTCTTTCAAGTTCTATCGTTTTGATCTGCCGAATATTTAATTTATAAAATCCTAGAAATCTGAAAACAACCAAAAGGTTTCTCAAAGATATAACTAATAATTTCTCTCTTTCAACTTTATATTAAAATCGTTTAAACTCCTAAATTCATTCTTTCATGTTTTATCCTTTTAATCTACCAAGTGTTTAATTTATAAAATCCTAGAAATCTGAAAAAAGCCAAAGGTTTCTCAAAGATATAAATTCATTCTTTCATGTTATATCCTTTTGATCTGCCGAATATTTAACTTATAATATCCTATAAATGTAAGAAAAGGCGAAACTTTCTCAAAGTTTTAATTAGAAATTCTATTTACTTTTGTGCAGTGTGGACGCGAGAGACCGCGACTTCGGAGTGGCAGAGAGATGGTCGGACGACACGGTCTTCTCGAACCGGGCTTATTTCATGCCGGACAAGATACCAGCCGAGTTGGGAGTGGATCACATAAGAGAGGAGGATGCTGGGATTTACAGGTGCCGGGTCGATTTCCAGATCGGCCAGACACGCAACTCCAAAGTCAATTTAACGGTGATCGGTAAGTCTGTCCAAGCAGAGGGCCAAGCACATCTTTTCAAGCCTTCTCGTGCAATTGGCGTACCCAACCAGTTGGAGTATTAGTGGCGTCAAAGGAGTTTATCGCGAGAAGGCCAGAGACGAGCAAAAATTAGGAAGAGCCCGCTGGGGAAGCTTGAATGAGCGTTTTGAAGGCTTAGAGAAAAGCCTTCGGGCTCTTTACTGATAATACACTCCACTGCGGAAGGGAACTCGACGTCAAAGCACCAAATAAGACTTTGTCCCTCTTCTCACTCAACAACGATCTTCATAATAACGAAATTGCTACTGCGAACATCTATTTCTCAATATTACAATAACCAATGATTCAGCGAAAAATCTTTATTATCGAAGCGAATTTCCATAGCTCGAATTTCGTAAAATGTAATTTATTTAATATCGAATTTAAACCCTCGCAGTTTTTCGAATATCACGAATATTTCCTCTTTTACAAAAATGTCCTTCTAGCAATGCATTAAATGAAATTTCATTCGAATGCACCAAAAGCACAAAACCGAAGGCACCAAATAAGACTTTATCCCTCTTCCCACTCAGCAACGATCTTCATAATATCGAAATTGCTACTGCGAACATCTCTTTTTCAATATTACATTATTCAATATTAATGAAAAATGTTCATTATCGATGCGAATTTCCATAGCTCGCATTTCGTAGAATGTAATTTATTTAATATCGAATTTAAACCCTCGCATTTTTTCGAATATCACGATTATTTCCACTTTTACAAAAATGTCCTTCTAGCAACGCATTAAATGAAATTTCATTCGAATGCACCAAAAGCACCAAACCGAAAGCACCAAATAAGACTTTGTCCCTCTTCTCACTCAGCAACGATCTTCATAATAACGAAATTGCTACTGCGAACATCTATTTCTCAATATTACAATAACCAATGACTCAGCGAAAAATCTTTATTATCGATGCGAATTTCCATAGCTCGAATTTCGTAGAATGTAATTTATTTAATATCGAATTGAAACTCTCGCATTTTTTCGAATATCACGAATATTTCCTCTTTTACAAAAATGTCCTTCTAGCAATGCATTAAATGAAATTTCATTCGAATGCACCAAAAGCACCAAATAAGACTTTGTCCCTCTTCCCACTCAGCAGCGATCTTCATAATATCGAAATTGCTACTGCGAACATCTATATTTCAATATTAATGAAAAATGTTCATTATCGATGCGAATTTCCATAGCTAGCATTTCGTAGAATGTAATTTATTTAATATCGAATTTAAACCCTCGCATTTTTTCGAATATCACGAATATTTCCTCTTTTACAAAAATGTCCTTCTAGCAATGCATTAAATGAAATTTCATTCGAATGCACAAAAAGCACCAAATAAGACTTTGTCCCTCTTCCCACTCAGCAGCGATCTTCATAATAACGAAATTGCTACTGCGAACATCTATTTTTCAATATTACATTATTCAATATTAATGAAAAATGTTCATTATCGATGCGAATTTCCATAGCTCGCATTTCGTAGAATGTAATTTATTTAATATCGAATTGAAACCCTCTCATTTTTTCGAATATTACGAATATTTCCTCTTTTACACGAATGTCCTTCTAGCAATGCATTAAATGTAATTTCATTCGAATGCTTCTTTTTGGGTGGAAAATTTGATACTTCGTATCTGGCGCGTTTCGCGTGCACAAAGCCCGTTGAACGAGCCTCCAAAATTCAGGAGGCTTTAATAATATATGGAAAGCATAAACTAATTAACAAAGCGAATGTAGGAGAGTAGTTATGAGGGAAGTTGAAAAGTTGCAAATTGCATCCGCTAATAAACGTGGCATCAGAGACTTGCAAGTCGTCCTGGATCCCCGGGCTCTCTTCTATACGGTGGTCACAAAAACTGGGTCATTCTAAATTAAAGTTACGGCTATAGTATCTACATGGTCCGGGTTACTCGGGTAAAGAGCAGGCACTGTTTACAACCGCGGTAGAG
The DNA here is from genome assembly GCA_910591665.1 of Ectemnius continuus. Classification (NCBI taxonomy): domain Eukaryota; kingdom Metazoa; phylum Arthropoda; class Insecta; order Hymenoptera; family Crabronidae; genus Ectemnius; species Ectemnius continuus. Next base: position 10,244,653 of record OU342868.1, on the reverse strand, counting down.
ATACTCTAGCTTGGAAGGGAGAAGAAAAACTTTGTATAGCTTTTGCGAGCACAGCGGCCATCCGGCCAGCCAGCCTCTCACTCTCCTATACCTTTGTAACGGAGACTCGCCAGAACCTACAATAAACAGCCAGCACAATATTGTACTTTCGCCTTGTACAATGAGAGTGGAAGTCTTCCAGGACTCCTGAAAGAGATCTCCAGTGACCTCTCGATCTCTTAACGAAGAATAACTCTCAATTTTCTCAGCCTCCTTTTCCCCTTTTTTTTCTCCCAACCTCGCTTTTCACTTTCTCCCTCGTTTCTCATTACAATCAGCTACCAGTTTTAAAGTTTGCCTTCTCTCCGTCGACCTTTCCGGGGGAAAGAAGTGTTTTCGCGACCTTCGACGCGCCGCAGAAACTCGCAGGAAAATCTCCACGCGAATTTTTACGCCGTCGACAATTGGCCGCGTTTAAAAATTCGCCCTGGAGGGGAAAAATACTGCTCGAAATGTGGCGGAAGCAGGGAAAAGAGCGGCGGAAAAACTAGGGAAAACTTGGTATTATACGCGCGCGCGGTGGGAATAGGTTTGTCCCAGAAATGAAAAGCTCTCGCTTAACAGTGCCGCCTGTATTTTTACGTCGGGGATTTTTGGAAAGTTCTTTTACACTGTTTTCACGCACGTTCTACCGCCGGGAATTTTCCAATATCGTATTAACACGTAGCGGAAACCGAGGTAATTGGCAAGTATGCCTAATAATAAATAAATCAATATTGCCTCGACTGCAAGCGTGCTTTTATTGGAAAATTCTGGTTCATTGTAACAGGAATTTTAAGGAAGTTGCAACTCTCTTCAAAATGTCAACTTATTTGTTTGAACAATTTTCAAGTAATTAATGTCGGAAAATCGAAAGCAGAGATTACCGTTTATGCCTTAAAAATATGTGATACAATAATGACATATGAATGAAAAACATTTCATGTGGTAAATGAAACATTTACGAGTAATCAGACTAAGTTTCAATAGCTTTGTCTATCTGATTCGAAACTATTTGAGCAGAGAGTAAAAAGAAAATGGTTTCATTTGTAAAATTACGTAATAAATAGTATAAAAATAAAAGTAACTTGTAAAAGCAGATGTGACATAGCATAAACTCAATTGCAAATTGAATTTTTCTACTAAAAATTGGTTTTATTGCAATTTTAAATGCCTTAAAATTCTCCAAATGACGCCAGAAATACTTTTAATACATCTACTTTAATTTCTGTCATTACTACAGCACAGCAGCTTACGCAAAAAATAAACAGAACACTTGATCGATTAACCACACCCAATACAAATAACGATAACTGTCAGTAATATTTTTCACCCATTGTTTCCACGTGAAGAGCTAAACACGGATTTACGAGAGATAAATAAAAATGTAAGCTTGTATAAATATTTCCCGTCCAATCATTGCATTCGCTTTAACATTCACTCTCGCAGTGTTACAGTACATCACATAGCTTTCCGATATTTGAAAAAGCCAATACATATTTGTTCGACGAAGTAAACAGGGGAAATAAATTTCTAGCACCGAGATGCATTGAATAATAAATAGAACGTTGCAAGAAGTATAAAAAAAAACGGGCAAATGGGAGACGAATTAGAAAACACGAGACAAACAATTAAAAGTAAAGAAAAGGTCCTAGTAGCACAAAAAATTGAATACATATGTATTTAATACTAAAAAGACATTGAATCTCTTTTTAATATTTAAATATATATAAAATATTTATTTTAAATTTAGAAAGAAATATTTTCGTTCAAGTATTAATCTAAGATTTATTCCATATAACGGAGAAATATATTTTTTGAGAAAGAAATATCTGTTAATTTAATATTGGAAATAAAATATATTCCTTTTGATGTTGGAAATTTATTTTTGCTTTTTTTTTGCGTTAAGAAAATACGATTTTGCGAGTTGCAGCGAGGTGTCGTGTCGTCTAAAGATTGCCTCATGTAGTGGTGGCGAATTATTGAAACGTACGTTCAATAATGTCTCAAGAATTTTTGCCAGCCTTCGCAACTGATGTGTCTCATCAAGACAACAAGAACGCTCCGCGTCCACTGCTAGCATCAGACACTAAGAAACGTTGCAATTTTCCTGGCAATCCAGAATATTTCAACTTTTCTGTCGGTTCTGCATGCCAGTCAAAAGCATTCTCTTTCGGACGCACGGCAAACTTTACGGTGCGGCGCGCGTAACAGCATAACGCGAGAGGCACGTTTCGTTTCAGCCGTGAAATACTCCCCGGAGTAACTGAATATTTCAAGGAAATCGTCTTCCACAACCGGCACTGCCACTCGGAAAAACAAACCACTCTCGTTTAAAGAGATTTTAACGGGAGACTGCAAATCCAAAGTCCGCCTTGGAATAATTGAAGGATTTGTTTTGAAAGTCACACGAGTCCTTTTATGGTTAAAAGCATAACATATATTTATATACTATTTATTATTTATACGAATATATATTTCGAAAAATACAAAATCCATTTATATTAAAATTGGGGTATTAAGAAATTCGCGTTTTAATAGAACTTAAAAAATAGAAATAGAAAATTTATACATTTATTTAGAAATAACCTAAGTCCTTTTATATTAAAATTGAGATATTAAGGAATTCGCGTTTTAATAGAAATGAAAAATCTATGTGCAAGATGTACAAATTGACAAATGGATTTAAACCACTTTCAAAATAAGCGGCTCAATTTACGACACTAATTGCTCGATACGAAGCTCAATTGGTGTACTAAAAAGTACGTGAAATTAACAACGAAATATTTATCAGGGAATATGAAATCTGCATGTGAAATTACAATCAATTAGACTTTAATTCCGATAAAATGAAGAAGAGTATTAACGAGCGCCGATAATTCATGCAGCGACAGCGACATATTTAACCCAACAAATTTCAATATAAGTTCGCACCAACGATCCGCAAAAGCGGATTTATTAGTAACTGATTTTGTACGCCCTCATTAAAAAGTTACCGCGTCATGAATCATCGGATCACCGAGAGAGAGTTACAAAAGCAATGATTCGCTGATAGCAACAATTTTCATCCTATCTTCAGCGAATAATCAATGACGCCTCATTGACCGCTGATTAAATCGCACGAAACATTATTAAAACCAACTCTCCTTTCGGCTAATAACTGGTATAAATGCGACGTGAATCGAATTAGCGGTTCGTTGGTTATCGTTTTCGCGAACCTGGAGGTTTCAGGGATTTTCTATATTTGCGCAAATATTTATCTATTCACCGGAACATCCGGCAAGCGCGAATAGAACATCAGCTGAATAAACAAATATTAATTTGCAACTGTGGTTCGAATGAATTCGATTGAAACAAATATTCTCTCACACTCAATTTTCCTCTAAATGTTTACTTAGCTGTTTGCCTGAAAATCTTTATTAGGAAGTCCAACAGTTTGTTGTGATAAGAAAATATCGTCGAAACTAATCAAAACACCAGTTAGTTTTTTCATACACGCATTTAATAATTTATAAACACTTTAATATGAACCATTTATTTTGAAAATGGTGTAAGTCCATTTGCATGCCGTAAATATACATTATTTTAGTTAAATTCGCCTAAAACAAATTTATACAATGAAATTAATAATTGATAAATCAGTAGAAACATTGCCAGACTTGATATAATTAACCTATAGTTTTTCATTGACAAATATGCTAACATTTAATTTTCGCGAATCAAGAAAAATGAACTTATACCACTTTCAAAATAAACGGTCGATATCATAATATTACTTATTAATTTCTAAACTATAAAATATTACTTTATAAACACTTTAATATTAATAAATGATGGAAAAACAAGCCGCGTCCGTGATTGACAAGGAAATCTAGTAATTTATAAACACTTTAACAATATTTTAATATTACTTATTAATTCATAAACTATAAAATAGTAATTTATAAACACTTTAATATTAATAAATGGCGGAAAAACAAACCTCGACTGAGAGTCGGCTGAAAAATGGGCCGCGAAACTCCCATTTAGTAACGAGGGAGCCTCTCGTCTCGGTTTCCCAGCTCGAAATGCCATCTCCGAAGGCGGAGAGGAGCGGTTTAATTTATGCGCTTGAATTATGAAAAAATAATGCGATACGCGAACTCACTGAAATTGCTGGCGACGTCAGCAGCGGAGGGACGAGCCGCTATTAGAAGAGGAAAGTCAGGCCTCGAGATGGCGGAGGAGAGCTGAGAGCTCAGGAGATAGACGAGAAAAACAGAATTGAGAGACAAATGGGTCACACAGCGCGCGCGCGAGAGAGAGAAGACACACCAGGAAACCGCGATGCGAAAGAGAGTGCCGCGCCAGCGAATGAAGAAGAAAATGGGGTGCGCAAAAAGATGAGAGCAGCCACTAAAAAAGCCATGCAGAACCAGGAAAACTAAAAGAGAGATCGGAGACACTGCGCGCAGAAGAAATCCCGAGGATAATTGCACTCTCCTTTGCTATCCTATGCTTTCTCGAACTCCTCTCACTTCGAAGATCGCCGCTATAATTTCTCGTATTCAGTTTTGTTTTACTTCCCTCGAACAAATTCAAAGCTCCTCGTGATTCGTAATTTCCCCGGTAATTATTGCCACTTCCCTCCTCGTGTTTTTTCTCCGCGCAGTCCAAGATTCGAGTTTCCTCGTTGGTCAGCATACACGGCGCCGAGTACATCTATAAAAGTCGGACTTAATTAAAAATCGCATAATGAAGAGTCAAAGTGTAGGTGCGCCCGCAAATGACGCGAAATTACGCCGGCCGTTAATAAGCGGAGGTTCTCCGGTAGAAGAAAGATCCAATTAACAAGCGTGTTGAGAAGTTATGGTGAGGAGGGTGAGGAGGGAGAAAGAGGGAGAAAGGGGGTGCCGGGTGTCCTATGTAGACTTTGCCCGGCACAAAATTAGCCTCTCTGTTAGTGGCGCCTTGCTTTTCTAGATGAACGCCAATTATCGTCCTTCTCTCCCTGGCGAACCCTCTCTAACGCGAAATTGCTGCTTTCTCAAGCTCTCTCTCCGTTAGTCTTCGCCCTCCGCCATTTTCCCACCCCTCTATAAAGTCCCCGGTCATTCCTAGCATATTCCCGAAAGACTCCTCTCGAATCTTAACAGGGAAATATCTGGCGAATTATCTCGTCAATGATACGCGAAGCCGTTACTGCGAAATGGGATCATTATTCCGAGTCCAGCTTCTCAAAGATCAGCCAGGACGAATGTTCGAGCGACACCTTTAACACCAGAAAGACTGAAACTTAGTATTTATATACCTATATTGCCCAAAAGCAGTCAAAATGACTGCATTGTAAAAGAATAACTAATGTGTAAAGAAATTTATTTAAAATTAATTTTTCATTCTATTGTATAGTTTATTGAGCAACGGGCTTATTTGCACGATGAAGTTTTTGATGCTAGCGTCAGGAAAAAATGTAGGAGGAATAAGGCAGGGAGGTACGTGAAAAGAGACGAAGCTGTGATGCTAGCATCAAAATAACTTCCACCTAACCTATGGAATCCAGAGGTACTTATATGTTATCATGTAACGGTAATGGAAAGAAATGAAAAATGTTATTTCAATACAAAGCCGACCTGGTCATATAAGAGAGTTACTCAATTCGATAATAAGAGTCATTTGATTATTGTAAATTTCCCAAAAAGTCAAAACGACTGCTTTTGGGCAATATAGGTATAACACATATATATACCGGAAATGAAGGTAGGGGGAGGTTACTACAATTATTAATAAACGCATTTATATATTGTACAAAAAGTCACAAAATTCTAAGAAATTGTATCATTATATACATAATTTTTTGTCTACTTGAAATTAAAAAGCAGTCAAAATGACTTCCTTAGGCAATCTAATGTTAAAGAGGATCGTTCCACAGTTCCTTTCGCCATCGGCAATATCAGCTTTAATCCACAGCATCATCTACCAATTATAGTTCGGATGAAGTCTCGGGATGCTACAGAAAATCTCGCGATTTAATTAGAGCGGGGCCCTCCTCCACTCGACGGAATTAGTAGCAGACTAATTCGAAGCGGAGGTCAAGTCGAGCAGCATTTAAGGGAGAACAGTCAAAGTTTCCGGGAGTTTGGTGCACCGACTCTAGCCGGAAATAATTAACGATACTTGTCGGATAAGTGGCCGCTCCCTTTGCATCTCCAAGGATATACTGCTTCAAAGCTAGTGTTTCTGGATACGCGTTTCATATACGTGGAAGGGAACAGTTACGCGAGAGCTTTGTGATCGGACATTCGTCTCTGTCGTCCTCTCATTGCATTCTCTTTGGAAGCCACCATTCTTTTCTTCCCTTTCTCTCCTTCTTTCTTGGCTGCTTTTTCTCTCTCATTATTTCTCTCTCATTATTCGAAACAAACGATCAGCAATTCCACGCTTTGTCCGCTCAGCGCAAGCACACGCACTCATACTCATACAGTAAGCCTAAAATCGTATCCTACAGCACAGGGTGATTCAGTTGCCTTTGAAGCAGCACTCTCCTAGCCCACTTTTACTAGACATCTATTTAATTATACTATTGTTTATTTATAATGATTGCATCGACTTCAGAGTTATTAACGAACAGGTTATGTACAGGGAGATTCACTTGCCTTTGAATCAGAACTCTCCCAGCCCATTTTTACTAGACATCTATTTAATTATACTATATTTTCTCTATTTAACAATAGACTGTATTAAATTATGTAGTCTGCTCGAACGAATATTTTACGAAGTTTGAGCATCGATTTCTTATCGAATATTAAATATAACTGGCTTCTGCAGGATGAAATTCCATGTGCAAGTTGACAAAACTCAAACACGTAAAAGTATAAATGCATAAAATGCAGGAAAATGTTGAGAAACATTTGAGTATAATTTCAATGTCTAGGTTATTTGTAATGATTTTATATGGAACAGTGTATGCTCGACAGTGGTGATTCAAAGGCACGTGAATCACTCTGTACAGGGCCGTTCCTAACTTGGTGGTCGCCCAATTGCAAAGGCAATATCGCCGCCCTTATTAAGCATTGCTTACTTAAGAGTTCGATACGCTGTGTTTACTTTTATATCTACATATAGAAAGAGTAGAAATACTTTTAGACAGCAATCATGAAAAAGAAAGATTTTCTCATTCTTGAACAATTTTCACAATCTAACTGGTGGTTAAAAATAAGTCTGTATTGAGAAAATGAAGATGTCTTTAGAAATGGCATATATATCATGGCAATATATTGCCATGTGAATGAATCAAAGTATATCTCTAAGACTAAGCTTTCGAAATAGACATTCATTCGTGTAGGTGACGATTGTTGGATGAATGCCGTATTTTTTAGTATATTGCAACTGTAAGCAATCGCGAACTTAGCCAAATAATGATTCTGTGTCCCTGTTATTTTGTATAGATAAAAACATATTACGATTTAGTGAGAATCGGAAGACATGCTGCCGAAAAAAGTGATTGATTTCACGTGTAATTAAGAAAAGGTCTGAGGCCGCCCGAGTGCGCTGGCACCTTTTGCACCTACGTCAGGAACGGCCCTGGCTGCCGTGTAATTTGCCACTCTTTCGTTAAGGTTCCTGGAAACTAGGAAGGAATGAGAGCGCGAATAAAACGCGAATACCGCACTCGGGAATACGTAGCGCAAATCGGATTCGCCTCGAGTTCCGGGAGAAGAGAGTGTGTGTGTGTATTGGGCTTTGTCGCACGTTCATCTCGCACGAGAGGAGAGGAGAATCGAGAGCCCGGGGAAGAACGGGTTGTGTGCTCTCCGCTTCCTTAATTGGAGGCAACCGCTGCATAAAAAGAAAGTCGACGAACCGCGACTTTGCCAGTGCTAGTCGAGCCAGTCAAACGAGAATAAAGGAGATGCTGAAGTAGGGTGGAAAGAATCGAGATGGGAAATGGAGTGGAAACCAGACACCAATAGCGACATCTGCGAATAGCACTGACCTAGGATAATTATGGAAAACTTCAATTTTCACTGGCGGAAAGTATCCTAAAAGATGTTCGACGCTTTCAACACTTTCACTGACCTACGATAATTATAGAAAACTTTACTTCTGATTGTGAGAAAATATCCTAAAAAGTGTTCGACTCTTTCGTAGGCTTTTACTGACCTAGGATAATTATAGAAAACTTAACTTTTGACCATAAGAAAATATCCTAAAAGAAGTTTGACACTTTTGTAAGCTTTCACTGACCTAGAATAATTATAGAAAACTTGTGGTTGCCAGAAAATATTGTAAAAGATGATGGAATCTTTTGTAGGCTTTCTCTGACCTAGGAAAATGATAGAAAACCTAACTTTTAATTCTGAAAAAGATCCTAAAAGAAGCTCAACTCTTTCGAGGCTTTCACTAACTTAGAATAATTATAGAAAACTTGACTTTTGACTATGACAAAATATCCCAAAGGAGTTTGACTCTTTTATAGACTTTCACTCACCTAAGATAATTATAGAAAACTTAACTTTTGACTATGACAAAATATCCTAAAAGAAGCTCGACTCTTTCGTGTGTTATCTCATAGTTGGTAGAACTTCCAAAAGGTATTCCCTGTGATTTCAAGCCGGAGAATATCGACAAGCCGATATCGTTCTTACAGGACTTCCAATATCGGGAAAACGACGTGATTCGCTCTAGATACGAGCACGAAAAAAGCACGCCAAAGTGGCAAACTCGACCGCAAATCGGTGTCCATCGCGATCGAAAATTGACGCAACGAAGCCTTCTTCCGTTTCGACTGATCCTCTATCTTTCCGGTAACAACAAGCCTTAAAGAAATTTAGACACCCATCAATTGGAATCAAAACACCAAAAACCCATCTCTATTTTAATTACAACTATTACTAAATTCATCTGTAAAATTTTACAAAAATAAGCTTTCGATCAAAGTTAAAACTTCGATCCTTTCAATGACAAGGAAGAACATTCACCAACAAACTACCACTTGCCAATATCATTCCACAAAGTCGAAAAGGCTTTAAATCGGATTTCGGGATCGCTTAAAGCCATAATAAGTTCGATCGCGGCGAGTAGTTCTCAGTTCACAAAGAGGTCGTTGCGAGTTCAAAGTTGCATGGAATGAGTGCACGCTCTGTTTCGTATCAACATTTCCTTTTCGTTAAGACGTCGGAGATGGGGAAAAGGGCAGAAGTGCACAGCAGAGGGAAAAGCAAGGGTATAAAGGAGGACAGAGTGCGAGAGAAAGAGAGAGAGAGAGGGAGGGAGAAAGTGAAGGAGCAAAGGGAAAATAGAATTCCTCGGAAAGATGAGACGATGTGCTCTCGCGCAAGGTAGGAAGAAGAACTCTCCTTGGTGCTTAAGGAAAGTGCACTCCGACTCTCGCTATTCACCCTCGAATTATACCGGCGGATTAAAGGTGCGTGCTCGACTTGCCAAGACTTCGTCCTCCTTACTGATTACATAATCCTTGCCTGCCTTTCCCAATCCAGCCATTAGTCCCTTTCAACTTGCTCGCCGCGTATTCTTTCATTCGATAACAATGCGTTTCGCAGTTTGCAAAACAGCCCTTAAAGCGAAAGCTCGACGCGCCAGCGCCACAGTCTTCTTAAACCATTTAAAAGTTCAGACTTCGCTTTCTGCGGCTTTCTTTCCTTCTCTTTCGTGCTGCAATGTTTTTTATTCACGTGTCTCATAATTGTATCACATATTTCTAAGCCATAACACAGTAATCTCTGCTCTCGTCGCTAGAAAAGTCTACGCATAAGAATGGATTTTCGAACATTAATTACTCGAAGACTGTGCGGACAAATAAGTTGAACTTTTGAAGAGAGACGCAGTCATCATTAACTATCGCTCTCTGTAAATTTCAATTCTTTCATTCGATAACAATGCGTTTCGCAGTTTGCAAAACAGCCCTTAAAGCGAAAGCTCGACGCGCCAGCGCCACAGTCTTCTTAAACTATTTAAAAGTTCAGACTTCGCTTTTTCCCTCTTTCTCTTCTCTTTCGTGTTGTCTCTGCTTTTCTCTACAACAAAAACCGAGGCAGAATCTCGACGCGCGCGCGCGCGGCTCACGAAAGAAAGTGAAGCATTCCCCGGCGAAAATACAGAGTCAACCGTGCGCCTCTCTCTCTTTCTCTCTCTTTCCAGTGTTCAGTAAATGACACTCCGCGTGGAAATAGGTTTTGTCGCACAATGTTACCATCTCGGTCAAGAATATATTCCTGCCTCCCCGCGTCGCTCTCGAAAGGATTTCCTTAAATTAAAATGAAAGCTCACTGGGAAAAAGAAACTAAGAAACAAGCCTGCGATGAATTAAAGATACGCTCTATTTATCATTCTGTATTTGTTATTGTGATTTTATTACGTCAGTGTTTGTTTATTGTTAAGTAAGAGAAGTGCTTGACCTTTCATTTTTCTTGACACTTGTTTTTCTTTTCTGTTCTTAGCAATGTATTATTAAGTAATATAAAGCTGATGATGACTTTTGAAATAGGATATAATAATTAAGGTAGTTGTAAGGAAACGTCGTTTTCTATCGATTTTGTTTATGCTTTAATAGAACAATCTTTACGTGGTCCTGCAACTATTAGCCAAATTTTATTAAACCCTGCCATTCCTGAGATAATAGATTTCGAAATTAGCAATTTTAATGCGTGTTGTATAATCAACACCCGTCAGTTAATCACATTAGCGATTTTAATGACTTGACTTTTCCACAGAATCCTATAAAAATTTAACCCATCTTTCATCAATATTCTACGAACGCATACAAATTTTTGCAGAAATTTTTGCACCGTCTGGTTTTTATGTGATACAGTAAATAATATTCAATTTTATATTCTAATATTCAACGCTCACAACTACCTTAAACACAAGAAAATGATATTTCAAAATCAATTGAACTTGGCGATCGATCATTCGAACAGTCGATTATTTGCGAACCACCATCGAACTGCAAAAGATAATACAAGAATCCAATTCTCCTTTCGTAGAGTTGTCGAGGATTCTCAATGGGGAAACAAGTGCAAACAGTGGCACTAACGATAGTTCGGCAACCGCGAAAGTAGCAGGAGAACGAGGAAGTTTTCTCTTTTACGCGAGTGGCAGCCGGGGATTCAATAAAAGTCAAAAGCCAGCTCGGTTTCCCTCGGCGAATCGAACCTACCTTTTGCACGCCTTTCGGTGATCTTTGCTGATTTTTACAGGGAACAACGCGAAACTTTTGATAGAGTGCGCAACCACCGAACCTAACTTTTCCCCAAGCGTAATCTGATTTGCCGAATGTTTCCAGCGCAACGGCACTAGAAAGTGCATCTGTGGAAAGTTCGACCGGCCAAACAGCTTTCTTCCATCACGAGTTTAGTGACACTCGGTTAAGCGACACAAAATTAAACGTGAGAAGGCTAAATGTAACACTCGAAACAACTTTGTCGTTTTCTGCGCGCATTCGCCCATTCGATTAACATTAACTTTCAAATGTGATGCTTCATTGTGATCGAATTTTTTGATCATCAACGAATACAAAAATATTAGTAATATTATTAGTAATTAGTGTATTAGTATAAATATTAAGAACCCGTGATTCTATACTTCAAAATTTATGCTAGTATCACAAAAAATGAATAATACTTCAATGAAAATTTTTTGTGTACGTAATTCCCAAGATTTTCAAATAAACGCAATTTCAACACGTCATCCTAAAATATAGCTAAATAATTTCCAGCTGCTCTAAATTTGCAATACCACAAAAATATCACCACGAAAATAAATCAGAATTCAACAGACTTCTCCGTTCAATAACCGATGTATTTATCTTAATCAATCAAATAAAAACACGTAGTAATCACTTCACAATTCTATCACGCGTAATTCCATTATCACTTGACGAAAGGTGGCAATTACTTATCCAACATAAAAGTGTTATTCGAATGGCGACAACTTTTCCTGATACTTGGCGTGCGTGGGGAGGGTTTCTATTGGGGCGAGAAACGTTTCAATGGGAGACCGCACTCGAGGAGTGCAAACAGAGCGGAGAAGGCTCAGAGTGGGTGAGTTCTCCTCCTCGGAGCGGAGCGGAAGCGAGTGAAACAACAAACGCGGGTAATGCCATATCGATGGCAACAAACAGAGGGCGCTGTCTACTCGACTGCCGGCGTGTAAATCCAGAATAAGCTCGGCCAGATCACGCTCGATGTCTGCCGCTCCACCTCTTAGGAGCTTTCCTTTATTGAACGCTATAGACCGACTCGGGAAATTGAAGCGGCAAAAAAGGAGAGATCGAAGAATTTCACTCCTCCCGACCGAGTACATGTTTGATCAGCGCGCTACCGGAAATGCTGTGCAATCAGCCGTTTCTGTGCTCCAAGTTTATTTCCTCGATGAAGTTATTCTTTATCGATGCACATTGTGCGTTTATTTTGCTGGGGAAATTTTGTCAAGTTTACGTAATAGTATATTGTGATAGAAGTACGGAAAGGTGGCTAATTTCCAAATGCATTCCAGATGAAGTTGCGATAATCAGATAAGTCCTCCTGTCTTGTCAAAAATAGTTGTCATAATCTACAAAACGATTGCCGAACAGAAAGCGATATATGGTATTATGTACACCTGGTACGCATGACTTTTTAAAGTCGCAATCTCCTGGAAAGTCTTGCATATCGTGTGTATATGCTAGCAAACTTCATTTTTTGTCTGCCGGCTGTTTTGCAGATTTTAACAGCTATTTATAGTAGGACGCCATATTTTATGCAATGAATGCTGCGAAAGTTGACTTTGAGCGAATTACCAAAAAACAACGTGCGATGTTTATTGCTGGCCTGATCGACAGATTGACATAGGTCTTTGAATTTGGCAGAAAATCTAATATAATACAGTTAATCATTTGTTTCTCATTATCGCAATAGTGCGGTAATAATTTCTTTACTGCACTAAGTGCGGTAAAGCGATCGATAAAATGAAATAAAATGCATTTTCAGCAGGCGTGCACTAACAAAACGAATATAATATTTTTGCACAACTTTCTGCACAATACACAGCTCTCCAAAAATGAACTTTCGCACCATGCGTTGCATATAATTAATTATTCGTCAAATTCGGCAGTGAAAAATTTTATTGCAACTGAACTAGTATTTATAAGAGTATTTTATTTTTGTAGATTTATATGTTGAACGAAAGGAATTTAGAGGATTTTTTTAGTATTGTTATCGTTGATAGAAAATTTGAAATATGTGTACAAGTATAATAGTCAATAATTCATGAAATGTAAAATATATCTCGACGAAAATACCGAGAAACAATAGGGATTCGGAAAGATTGATAACGCCAATTGAGCGACGACTATTTCTCTGAGATAATGGGGCGTCGGAGCGTGATTGCATCTCAATATCCTTTGAAGTGCCATTCGTCAGGTGGAGAAATATGTTCATTGTCACGGGCGAAGCTGATACACATCAAAGCGGAACTTTAAAACTGCACCGGCTGCACACTAAATTGGAATATCGAACAATGCGCGCAATCAGCCGGATATCCGTCGTAAATAACCGCAGGGAAATTGGACAATTCTTTTAATCGCGGTTGCCAATCCCATCGATGCGAAAACTTTGACGCGCCTTTGACACTTCTCCCGATAGCAATTGAAATATTGATATTCCAATCAATCACTCAATCGCGATCATTCAAAAGAACCTCGCAATTCCTCTAATATTAAATGCATGATGTTTTCCCGAAGGAAATACAAAATTCTTATTGAGAAATTGCACTGCGAATGGCAAAATATAAACTTTTTAACAGTTTCGTCGCCCAAGTTGTTAATTTTTAACTCTTTCGCCATACCTTGTTAACCCTTTCACTGCGAAAGACGTAAATATACGCCTTGTATTTAATAAGGCCCTCTAATTTAAATATGCGTAGCGCAGCGACTGACGTGCGAATAACGCGCCGCGCCGTTCCTATTAATGAATTACTTCGAGATCGTGCAATCAAAGTGTTAAAAATGTTTATTGACGTTATTTACGTCGAAATAAATATGTATGTGAATAGATTATTTTGATAGGTTCAAGTGTCACCCATGTTAGAATTGTCAAAAATAATTAATACTTTGTAATACTATGTTCACTATATGAACTCTAGCTTTATTATTTGTCTAGCTGAATTGGTAGTGAAGGAGCGTTGTTCTTCTAACTCCTTATCGATTTAATTTCTAATAACTGTCAGTCTTGTGTAAGCCATCAGCCTTTTCACATTCTCTACAATATCTCTCCTGAGTAATACAAGTTCTCGATTGTGTTCAGTTAATTTCAGTTTATAAGAATTAATAAAACCAACCAATAAACCAATAACCCACAAATGGCAGACGTGGCGACGAACTTGTTAAAATGATTCGCTTTCAGTATAAGATGAAGACATCTCATACAGAGAAGCCGTAGCGAGAAAGAACGGAAATGCTGGTGCAAGAAACGCGGCGAATTTAGCTCATTTGAAAAGCCGTGTATTACCGGCGGAGAAAAACGAAGGAAGCGTACAATCTTGGAAAAAGTCTCGCAGACGATCCGTGTGAAAGTCACTTCTTCTGGCTGCTGTTCCTTCGAAGGAAGACGGCTCCTCTATGCTTGCGGAGCCGGTTGGATTGGCTTACAGAATAGCTTCCATTTACTCGGCCGAAAGTTGCCAGTGAAATCCTCTGGCGGTATGCGAACGAGAAGTTTTCGCGCGCGCGCGCGAGCGCTCAAGAATTGTTCTTCCGGAAAGAGTAATTGATCTGGATTCTCAGGGGCTGGGAACTTTTAATAGTGTTTTAGAATCGACATACACAGCCGCCCCCTTCTCGACGAGCAGACAATTCGCCGATCGATCGCACTTTTTCTTGCGAGAAACAACCCTTACGAACTTCCAAATACAAGCGCACCGCTTGCAAAGTTGTTTTTACCGACTTCGAAAAGGTGGACGTACTCAATTCGACCGCTATAGGTTTTTTATATATTTCGCTTGGATTTTTCGGTATCTTAAATCGTGCGATTAAACTTTAACGTGACTTTAATGTAAACTTTAAGGAGATTGGGACTGCCATTTGATGCGGCGGTAAGAGGGGAACATGCGAGCGCTGACACGGAATTCTAAGACCTTTTCAAATTACAATAAAACCAATTTTTGAGTAGGAAAATTCAATTTGCAATTAAGTTAATGCTGTATCAGACCTGCTTTTACAAGTTACTTTTATTTCTATTATATCTATCACGTTATTTCTACAAATGGAATCATTTTCTTTTCACTTTCTGTTCAAATACTCTCAAACCGGACAGGCAAAGCTTTTGAAACTTATTAATTACTCGAAAACTGTCCAGCACCAACCTTCTTAGATCATTAATAAGTACAGTCGCACGGAAAGTTCAGCTGTGGGTTTCTCGTTTTTTCACACCTTAACTTTCATAAAGAAAAAACTGAATTAATTTCAGATCTAATTTTCTTGCGCATAATAATTCGATTCCAAAAATAACTATTAATGATTTTAAAAAATATCATATTTACTTAATATAAAGCAATAGAAATTACATGTTTTGAAGACACTCAAGACATTCACTCGCTTCAGATTCGGTCCACTTTAGAAATATTTTAATTTCATCTGACAAGACTCTTAACTGATTTCCTAGCTGATTTGACATCTTCGAAAAAAGTGACTGTGCACGGAATCCACCCAAGTAAAAAGTGCGTGGTTCGTGTCATGCAATTTTGCCAGTGAAACCTCGCGGTTGGCTTTTGCTCGCCTTTTTTGCCAGCCCCTCTTTCTGGGTCCGCGTGATATACTTCGAGGTTAGAATGCGAACACATCATGTTTACTATCGCACGTCCACTTTGTCGGAAACGCGCGCCCGACTCTGCATCCCCCTTTTTTCCCCGCCCTTCTACTGCTAGGTTTTTGCAGCTTTCCGCGTGACATTGTTGCGAGATACTCTGCTGCGATTACTTAAATGCACAGTGCAAAATTAACGCGCTCTCGCGAAATTAAAATTCTGTATACTTTCATTAACGCGACTGCAACGCTCCTGAAAAAAGCTCACCTATCGGAGAAATATTAAAAAAGAAGAAATTCTACGTTCGTATATTGAAATCGGCTTTTTTGGGAGTTTTAAAATTGTCCAATGATGTAGAAATTAGTGGCGCAATTTTCTATTAAATGTCTAGTTTGATTAATAAAATCGCTTTTGAATGAAACTATAAAGAGTACGTAATATTGGCAGCAGTAATTGAGACCGCGCGAATTTATTCAAAGGCCTGTTTAACAGTGGCTAACACGAACTGCTTTATTCTCTGGCGAGGAAGTGCTGCGTAAACTATTATTAATTGACCCGTGCCACGCAATGGAACATGTGACCGCATATCCCATCGTCAGTTTAACCAGGTTCGAAGCTTTCGCAAATCATTTCGAGAATTCCAGCTGAAAAGCACTTCTAATGCCAATGCAAGTGGTACTGGAGGACCCGTGAAATCGCAATTTTTCCGTGGCTATTTCGAATATTATAAAACAAACCTAAAAAAACCGAGAAAAATCGTGCAATGTTTAATTAAGGTCAAATTTTGTCAAAATCAAAATTATACTTCTTTCTTTAATTTTGTATCATCTTAAATATTATATTGGGTTGGCAAGAAAGTATTTTCGGTTTTTTTCGGAAATTACTTTTTTGCCAACCCAATATAATGTTTAGGATAATGAAAAATTAAGCAAAGAAGTCTAAGATTGATTTTGACAAACTTGGATTCGTCAGATTAATAGAAAATCTCATTTCTATTAATCCAACGAATCCCAAAGCGTTATTGAATTATGAAAATCCCAATTTTCTCAGTGCTCTTCTTACTCAACATTCGAGAGACATTACTTGTCGACTTATAAGCCGCAAGAACGTCCGCGAGGACGCATTAGGTGGGGCGCAATCAAGTTTTTCCACGAAGTTCGTTAGCAGTGTTTCCCGGGCGAAGGAACTCGAGTGAAGTTGGCGCGAACTAGGCGCGCAGGGGGAACGAGAGCTGTTCATTACCAGGGTTTTGCAGCGGGACGATTTATTTTATGGAACGGAATGCAATAACTAGAATGCCTTTAAGCCGAGTGGGCGCCGCGCCGCGCAGCACCGCTGATGACAGCTTGACCGAATTTTCGTCCCCGAGAGTTTCATACTCGAGCTAGCTTTTTTCCATGTTTCTCGAAACCGTCCGCTGGCCAGCCAGCGCGCATACCGGAAAAGCTGGCTTTGCGCTAGTTCGGCACATGTTTTAATGCTATATCCGATGCCACCGCAAAAAGCCTTCGCGGCCTTTATAACTAATGAAAAGTTAGGCGGGATGGTAAATCTCTGAATGGAGAATGCTGCAAGCCAAAGGCGCAAAATCCACGCACTAACGCGTTCGAGGTTCGCGTTCTTTGGTACTTAAAAAGAATTACATCCGGTTTTGCTTAGCGAAATGAGAATCTGGAAACCACGCAGCATGTTGTAATGTTATTTTATGCAACGCATGGTGCTAAAGTTCACTTTTCGAGGGCTGCGTATTCTGCAGAAAGTGGCTGATTATCGCATTCTAATTTATATTCATTCTGTTACTGCACGCCTGCTGAAAAGAGCATTTTATTTAATTTTATCGATCGCTTTACTAGTACGGTAATGGGAAACAAATGATTAACTTATTATGTCACATTTTCTGCCGAATTCAAAGCGGTACTTTCGAAAAGGCCCATTTTAGGGGTGGGGGCATCTTATCGCAGCCCTTAAAAAAATGTTGCATACCGGATGTACATGCTACCAAATTTCACTTTCTGTTCAGCAGCTGTTTTGCAGGTTTTGACAATTATTATGTCGGATGCTGTATGTCAATCTGTCGATCAAGCCAGCAATAGACATCATACATTGTTTTTTGTCGATTCACTCAACGTGAACTTTCGCAGTATTCATTGCACAAAATATGGTATTCTATTAATGCGTAATGCAGTCAATTTTCAGACGCGTAAATTTACATCATTCGCCTTAGCGTACGCAGCATTGACAGGAGAACTCATCTGATAATTATTAAATTCCAAATTCGTCCTCTTATCAATGCAGCTACGCTTTCGACTCATACAACAAATTCACGCATCTGGAAATTGACTACTTTCCACACTTGTATCACAATCCACTAATTTTGTATCTAAATGAAGAGAGTTGATAAAATACGACAAGAATACAATATAACGACATTTGTTTTGTCCCCTTTTTATGGAATGAATCAGGTAGCGAGGGAAATTAATTTAGTAGCCCAAGTTCAATCAATACTACTCGATGGAAAGCAAAGCGTTACGAAGACGCAGCCAGTGCAATCAATCAATTTGATTTTATTCACTAATTGGGCCAACAGGAGAGAGATAGAGCGATGGCATGAATTCTGCAGGTGTAATTTCGGAGAAAAAAATGCCTCCTCGCAGCTGAAAATCGGAGGCGAGATGCCGCTGGCTCGGATAGCGCTCAATTTATCGACTCTTCGCACTCTCGAATTCGTGCCAAGTGCTTCCCCCACCCCAGGGATATCTGCGCGATATACCAAAAATGTATTTCGAGCAGTTCTATCAAATGCAAAGTCAAATTATAACTTTCGCGCAATTTGCACTGCGCAAATACCGCCGCCGCCCCCCGCTGAATGTTTAATGTTGGCAAAAGCACTGGAATCGCTTGCCATCTAAAAGGAATAGCGCCAATCAATTCATTCGTTTCGAATTTAGCTTTTCAATTTAGAGAGAATTTAGACTGGTTTCGAGGAGAAATTAAAACGAGCTCCAAACGAACTTTCGTATAATTCGATATTAATTATCTATTAAAGCTGTGCGGGAGAAAGTGAGCTTTGAGGCAGAATTTTGAGGCCTTTTCAAATTATAATAAAAGCAATTTTTGAATAGGACAATTCTATTTGCAATTAAGCTTTGTGTCACACCTGCTTTTATAAGTTACTTTTATTTCTATTATATCTATCATGTTATTTCTACAAATGAAACCTGTTCATTTTGCACTCTTTGCTCAAATACTTTCGAATGGGACAGACGAAACTTTTGAACTTCGCCTGATTATTCGTAAATGTCTCATTTACCACTCGAAATGCTTTTTATTCAAGTGTCATTATTGTACCAGATGTTTTTAAGCCACAAAATATCTGCTTTGCAGAAATATCTGCAAAATATCTGCTATGCAAAAGCATTAGAATAACGCCAATCAATTCCTTCGTTCGAATCATTTCGAATTTAGCTTTTCAATTCACCGAGAACTTAAACTAATTTCAAGGAGGAATTAAAACGAGCTTCAAACGAACTTTCAACTAATTCGATATTAATTATCTACTAAAACAGCGATCTTTCAAAGAACTTCTCTCCAATTTCCATCGTTCCCTCATTAGAACTTTCATAGAAAGGAAACACTATCTTTTTCCCAATACAAAGCCGCGTATATTGAACGAAGCCAGAGCAGAGGAGCATTAAAAGAGAGCTGCTGCCGGAATCGTTCAAATGTTAATTTCGGGAGCGTAGAGGAAAAAACGGCGAGGCTGTTTTCAAGGGGGGGAAAAGAGAGAGAGTATTGAACAGCACTCGGATAAATTGCCTTATTGGCTGAACAGGGAGGACTCGCGCGCAATTAACGAAATAAGGGTTTAATGTTATTATCATTCGGAATACCGACTCTTGTGTTCATTAGTGAGTCATGTGTCTGCCAGCGTAGCACTGGAAACAGAGAAGAAGCGTGTGTGTGTGTGTGTGTGTGTGTGTGCGAGAGAAAGAGAGAGAGAGAGAGAGACAGTGGACGATGCCACGCCAGTTTACGTAATTGCGGATTGTTGCCTGGCGCAAATGCTATTTCACCTTCCCCTTTCCCGATTCGCCGCTCAGCCAGCCCACTATTTTATTGCTGCCGCAGAGAGCGCGCTCCCGAATTTACTGTAAAATATCCGTAACGTAGAATCGTTTGAGTTACATCTAATTGATTGTTCCGGTAATTGGTAGCGAAATTGCTTGCGATCAGTCCCACTGAGGCGCCGCGCTGCGCCGCTCTAGAATCCCCAAAACTGATAGCGCGCTCTTTTCCCGCTGGCAACATCGCCTGCCGTTCGTAGTTTTTGGCCAACGCCTACCAATTCGCCAAGCGCCATCTTTCTTTGCCAAGTCAAGCAAGCAAGTTGGCATCTGAAACAGAAAGTGCTATATCTTGTGGAGCTTTTGATTTTTGAAAAAGTCACTCTGAAATAAATATATATTTAGGAATAAAAATTAGGTGTGCATTTACATAAAGAAATATTGATTCTACAAATAAATAATGGCACAAGAAAACTGCATTTAAAAATATTCTTTAACAAAATCTATGAATGTTGACTCATAAATTTATGTCAATAAGGAATCTGTTTCTTAAATCATTTACAAAATTGATTATTAATTTATCACTGCAGAGAATGAGAGCTTCTTTAGCGCAAGTGCTTGAAAATATCCTTTAACAAAATCCATGAATATTGACTCACAAATTTATGTTAATAAGAAGACTGTTTTTTAAATCATCTATGAAACCTATTAGTTTATCACTAGCAAAGAAAATGAAAGCCTCTTTAATACGAGTGATTGAAAATAGCTTTTTACAAAATCTGTGAATATTAACTTTCTTAAATCATCTACGAAATTTATTAATTTATTACTAGCAGAGAAAATGAGAGCTTCTTTAGCGCGAGTGATTGAAAATATCCTTTAACAAAATCCACGAATATTAACTCACAAATTTATTTTAATAAAAAGACTTTCTTAAATCATCTGCAAAATCTAAATGTATCACTAGCAAAGAAAATGATGTTTTAACAAAATCTGTGAATATTAACTAACAAATTTATTCCAATAAAAAGACTTTCTTAAATCATCTGCGAAACCTATTAATTTATTATTAGCAGAGAAAATGAGAGCTTCATTAGTGCAAATAATTAAAAATATCCTTTAACAACATCTATGAATATTAACCTAGAAATTTATGTCAATAAGGAGGCTGTCTCTTAAATCATCTGCGAAATCTATTAATTTATCACTAGCAGAGAAAACGAGAGCTTCATTAGCGCGGGTGAGTGATCAGTCACTACAAAGTCGAGTGCATAAGCAAAGCTAATTTCTCCGGCGATACTTGCCTCGACTACAATGCAAAAGCAAGCATAAGACGTTATATAACACTCTCTCTCCGTCTTTCCCTCTCGCTCTTTCTCCGCTCTTGACAAAATAGATCAAGCCTTAGATGCACTGCACACCGAACTTCCCCAACGTGAACCCATCAAAACTTGTAGGGAAAGTTCGCCGACTTCGGCAAGGACTGATGAGTTCCACTCGTTGCCGCTGCACGCGAGAATCCCAAAATCGAGCTTGCTATCGACGAAAGCGCAGCCCTGCGGATTAACAAAATGGAAATTTCAAGTCGAAAGCGAAAACTTGCACCGACTAGTTTCGCTTATTATAATTGGAGCGCAATGCTCTATAAATCCAATGGCCGATTACGAAATCCAGACTCCTCTTTAATGATACGAATCGTAATCGTCCGAGTTTCGGAATTCGATGCAGCCAGTGCAGATGAGAAAGTTTGCGAGTACTGTTTTCGAACTATTGAAGGATCATTGCTCCATTGCACTTCGCTGGTTTTTCGGCTGCTTTGTCTAGCACTTGGCTTGGATTTGTTGTGCAATTAATGTTTGCTTCGCATAGGAATTTAAGTTGTTTGAATAATTTATATAGTAATTTAATATCATTAATTTATATAATAATTCGTTTCATCACTTTGACTGCTATGCTATACGAAGTTATTTATTATTATATTTTTTTCTGTAAAAATAAATAATAGAAATTTGTAGTATGGTGCAAGGAATCATTGCGAACTTAAATCTGAATACCAAATTAATTCCTTGCTGTATCATTTAATTCGACGACATTCGGAAAAACTGGGCAAAGTTTAAATAATCCAAAATATCCAGAAAAAGAATGCAATAATGCTGACACGTGATATTCATGTTTAGTACAAAATTTGTATTACAAGTCAGACTCGTCAAAGTACAGAAATGACTTAAAATATCTAATATTTCGAAAATTTGCACGAAGATAAAATTTCTTTGATTTGTTGCCTTGTCACAAAACTTATCAGCGATAATAATCAGCCACGAATTAACTACAAACACAGCTCTATTATTCTCTCCAACTCTCGCGATCTTAATTAACATTCTAATCGTACTAACGAATATCTTCGCCCGAATAGTTTCACTGGAAACACATCTGACAGCGGACAACTTAGCGAATAGCAGACGAAAATTTCGGCAAACTTATCCTCAGGACACTCCAAGAAATGTCTCAAAACTTACGGGAAACTTAGTTGAAATCCTGATGAGTTTGGCTGTGCGGCGATTTATTTGGCGTTTCGGGTGAATCCAGGTCGTCCGAGAGTGTCCGGCGGTGATGTGTTGGTGGTGGAAGACGCGGGGCGTCGGACAGTGCGCGGCCATCGCGAACCAACCGCAAAGGGAAATGCCGGGCTCCACAAATTCGTGCTGGTAAAGGCGTTCGTGGCTTTGGCTGCACTCTCCCTCGTGGTATTCCCGTCCTTCGTCCTTCGTCCTTTCCCAGTACATTCGGCCCCAAAGCACACCAACTCTGCCAAAAGATCATCCCAGTAGCCCTGGATTACTAGCTACCAAGCTACCAAACGAGACAATGCACGGCATCTCTCATTCCTCGAGAACTTCCTTCATCTTGCCAAGCCACTCTAATTACCCTTTCTCGGCAAATCATGATGGCACCCGATGACCATGACATTTCGACATTCTGTGTATTGTGTTTTAAACTGAAGATAGGTATGCACATAGTATAAACGAATTGTGTTAATTGGCAGAAATATGTTTGTGAATGTGAAGATATTTGCAGGTACAGAAATAATATAAAGGAATTGTTAGTGATATAATTGTAGTGAAATACTGGGACGCGAAAATAATGATTTTAAATAATTGAACGATGCAGTTGATAGTGATTAGAATCATTTATTTCTGGCAAGTCCTCTTACAGATGAAACGGTATTTCGAAGTTCCAATTTTCTGACATGGATTTGCCATTAAAATCCCAAATAATATTCAGCAGCTAGAATAATCCTGTTTAAAATATATCAGTATTGTTTTAGTTTGCAGAAATATGCATCGTACCTTAAACTAAAGACATTTGTAGATATGCAAATAATATACTTGTTATGAAATACTGGGATGTTTCTAATAATTTCAACTATTTTCAAGAAGCAGATGACAGTAATAAAAATTGTTTATTCCTGGTGAGTCCTTTTGCAGCATTAAAATCCCAAGTAGTATTCAGCAGCTTCCAATAATACTGTGAAAAGAATATCATTATTATTCTAATTGACAGAAATACATTTCTATTCTATTTATATTTCTATTATAATTCAAAACACATTTCTCGAAAACTCCTGCTGGGTTTCCTTACGAGAATCCCTCTGAAACCGAATTTTAAAGTTCCATCACGAATAAGTTCTTATGAAGGTATTTTGAGGGGCTGTCTTTAGCAGTCATTCCATATCACTAGGATTCTGTTTGGAAGTTGGGGAGAACCTTTCAAACTTTCCACGTTCGGAACAGAAATCACGTGAATCACGGCAAAGGCGGGAAGTGCGTGGCAGCGTGACTTTAAGGGGGAAGATTGGTAAACAGGCGTTCTTAAAGGGCGGCCCCATAAATTATTCTAACTCGTTTCGAAGAGCCGTTCCAGGCAAAGCTTCGGACAGACATACGACTACACGCGTAACCTCGCCACATAAATTCCCTTGCAGTTCGATCGGGGGCCTATAAAAGGGATAAAACTGTTGGAAGTAAACCTCACGAATTCCCTTAGAAGCCCGAAATTTATGAGTCGGTGCGCGCCCCGCTAATGTTACCGCCCAACATATTAGTAAGCGCGCCTCCAACCAAATACTGTGGGAACGAATGTAAGATAACGTTTGGAAGTCGGAATGCAAGAGGGTTGAACAGTGAGTGTGTGTGTGCAGAGAGATCGAGACGGCAGGTATGGATGCAGAGTGTGGTGAAGAGTGGTGTGAGGGATGAGCGAGTGGAATGGGGAGCAGTACGAAAGATGATCGGGAGTGACTGCGATGATGAGTACGAAAGTAGGAAGGGTGCATGAGGTCGTAAAGAGTGTAATGTATGAGATGTCAAGTGGGTAGCGATAGGCGAGCGAGTGGAATGAGGTACGGATGCGATGACCAGAGTGTCCGAGCAGGAGTGATTGTGAAAAGAGTGTACATGGAGTAAGACTGACCTGTCGCGTGTGTAAAATTAAAGAAGAGTGAATTATGGGATGCAAGGGTTCGAGTGTAAGGAGATGTGCGAGTGCGTCTGTTCATATTCTGCCTTATTTTCAAACACAATCCCCACAATACTTTTCCCTTTTTTCTGCGTTTGATAATAGTTGGCCATTGTGTAACCGCCGAGTGGACTGCGCAATCACGCATTTGCACTGGCACGGCATAATCGGTTGGGCAAACTTTCGCCCGCGTCTGTTTACTCGCATTAGCATCGCCGATCCTGTTATGATTTTATTCCCCGTTAGATCGGCCAACTGACCGCCAGCTTGTCATCGCGTGACTCGTAAACGCGGGTGAATAATCTCTAAATGAATAGAATTTGGCAGTTATTGCTTTAGGACTTAAAATATTTCCATTATCAAAGAATTAAAATGTTTCAACGCACAAACATTACTAACTTTATCAAAATAGATAAACTGTACGAAAGTTAAATGAAGAATAGACTCCACAAAAATAAAAATATAGATTATAGATTATAGATTAGAATATAGAATTATAGGGTTAAGATATTTTAAGGCACAAACATTGCTAATTTTATCAAGATAGACAAACTCTACAAAATTGAAATGAAAAATAGATTTCACAAAAATAAAAATATAGATTATAGATTAGAATATAGAATTATAGGGTTAAGATATTTTAAGACACAAAAATTGCTAATTTGATCAAAATAGACAAACTTTGCGAAATTTAAATAAAAAATAGATTCCACAAAAATAAAAATATAGATGTTACTATTACTAAAACTGAAATTATTATTATTATGACAATTACTAGATCGAAGATAATCATAAAACAAAAAATGTCATTCTTCACTGAAGATATTTAATATTCTAAATCGAAAAACCTAATATTATAATGAAAACTAATTTCATACTAGCGAAACCTTATCACCGAATATAATTACCGAAATACCCTTCGCTCAACAGAGCGATACGTAGTTACATTATTACATGGATATAACTCGAAGGTGATATCCATCGGAGCAAAGGAGTCCTTGGCGAGAGTAGAATCATGTGTGTATATCTTGACGAACTAGGCGCCCGCTGGTAGTTTAACTTGCTCGTACAACTCTCCCCTTTCGCATTAGAGCTTTGCATTGCCGATGAAACGTCATAATCACACCCGCGAGCAAACTTTCAATGGCGCAGATTTAACCGGCGAAACTCTGAAACCACCTCTCTCTCCAACCAACTGCTTACGTAACAGTACTCGTTACGTCGCGCGAGCGCCGTTCCAATGGCATTCACTATTTCACAAGATATTTCTTATTCTCTGAATGAATCCAGCAATCGCATGAGATTTTTTTCGCGTGAAATTGCTGATGGAACTTCGATAAACCAAAGATTTTATGGAATCATTTGTAGTTGAGTCGATAAAGTGAATTATTGCATTGTTGGATTACTGGTGAAACGAATTTTGAAATTTGTAAGAAATGTGAATGTTTGAACGATTTAGTTTAGCACGTTTTGATGCACTGTCCACGCAATATTCAAATATTGTCCATAAAATATATATGAATTGCTTATTTTGAAAGTGACCTAAGCCTATTTGTCAATCAATGTCCTAATTTTAATTTAAAAATCTAATATTTATTAATTTTAATTCATATTAATTCATTGGGACGAATATCACAATTCGTATGGATAAATCTTATTTAAAAAAATCGAAGCAGTGTAGCTTTTAATATTATAATATTGCATTATGAATCTAATATATTTGACGTGGATTTTTTTTTATATAAATTATTTCGTATTCCTCCTAATATTTATTCATTTTCATTCATACTAATTCACTGGAACTGATATCAGAATTCGTATGGATAAATCTTACCAAAAAAATCGAAGCGGAGTAGCTTGATTTTCCCTTCATCCATAAATCAAGGTAAACATATATTCGAAGGAAAGCCGAGCGTGAGAGAATTCGCACGTACTCGATACCACGGCAGCAAACAAATATTTAATTTTGTTCTCCGCTTGGTCGTTCAGCGCGCCATTGTTAGGAGATCAAGAAGCGGAAACTCCTTTCGGAAGAAACAGGCTGGAGAACAATACCGGGCATTAACAGTCACGGAAGTAGTAGTAGGGTTATCGCTATACTCCCAAGACATGCATTTGCAGCCGTGGAATACTCCGGATGGAGCGTTATGCATATCAGTCGTAAGCGAATTAGAAGTTCGCCGAGAGAGGATCCAGCTATTTGGAGAGGCTCCTTCCCTATGAATAACTAAATCAGCCGCGCGAAACTAGTTTCGATGTAACAGCTTCATACACCTTCGGATTTCTCGTGCTTTCAAATATTTAATATTTCGTTTTTTTTCATTGAATTTATTTGAAGCAGGTTGTTGCCGTGATCAGCCTTTAATGAGATCATTTAACTTTTAATTTTTGGATATTGCAACTTTATTCTTTTGATGGTGTGAATAAATAATACTGCTATTAATTAAGGAGGTTGACAGAATTCTGAGACCTTTTCAAATTACTATAAAACGAATTTTTGAGTAGGAAAGTTCAATTTGCAATTAAATTAATGATGTATCGGACCTGCTTTTATAAGTTATAAGACCTGCTTTTTATTTCTATACTACTTATCATGTTATTTCTACAATTGAAACCATTTCCTTTCCATTCTCAACTCAAATACTCCCGAACTGGATAAACAAAGCTTTTGAAACTTAGCCTGATTATCCTACATTTATTATTATTCTATCACATATTTTTAAATTGTTGCCATAAGAGCCGGTGCATAACAATGGATATTTCGATATTGATTACTCGAAAACTGTACAGATGAATAAGTTGAAATTTTTAAGAGAGCTGCAGTGAGGATTGATTACCATTCTCACTAAATTTCAATCTATTATTTTTATTTTCGGCAACAACTTCCTTAAATCATTAATAACTACGGTCGCACGGAAATACCTGTGGGTTTCTCGTTCTTTCAAACCTTAAAATACATATTAATATGTTTTCTCAATCTTTCCTCTCAAAACAGTGAATTAATTTCAAATGTACTTTTCTTTTGTATAATAATTCGATTCTAAAAATAGCTATTTATGATTTCGAAAACTATTATATTTACTTAATATAAAGTAATAGAAATTGCATGTTTTGAAGACGCTCAAGACGTTCACTCGCTTCAGGAATATTTTAATTTCATCTGACAAGAAGGTAGCTCACCTGAGAAAAGCTTGGAGCCGCTATCCTGCAGGAGAGTGCTTTGAATACCTTGGTGGGAGAGGCGCGCAGTCTTAACTCGCCCGGTTGCATTCCCGACACGTTCAGGAAAGTAAGCAAGCTTCAGAGCCGAGATTCACGCGAGCCCTTAACTGGAGCACCTGCTACCTTCGCCAACCCTTATAGTATATCTGGCTGGGTGGATCAGTTCTAGCAGCGAGTTGGTAATCAAGATATCGGCAAGTTTGTTGCCGGTTAAGAAGCACCGGATTAATCGGAATCGTTAAGATAGCGAATATGTACAGGGTGAGTCAGTTGCCTTTGAATCACCACTGTCGAGCATACACTCTTCCATATAAAATCATTAGAAATAACCTAGACATTTCAATTATACTCAAATCTTTCTCAACATTTGTCTGCATTTTATGCATTTATACTTTTACATGTTTGAGTTATGTTAACTCGCACATGACATTTCACTCTGCAGAAGCCAGTTATATATAATATTCCCTTATAAATATAATACAATAAAATATTTTCTCCTTACGTTGCCACCCATTCGAAGGAAGTCGATGCTGAAACTTGGTAAAATATTCGCTCCAACAAACTACAGAATTTAATACAGTCTATTGTTAAACAGAGAATATATAGTATAATGAAATAGATGTCTAGTAAAAGTGGGCTAGGGAGAGTTCTGATTCAAAGGCAACTGAATCTACCTGTACATAACCTGTTCGTTAATAACTCTGAAGTCGATGCAATTATTGTAAATAAACAATAGTATAATGAAATAAATGTCTAGTAAAAGGGGGCTAGGAGAGTTCTGATTCAAAGGCAACTGAATCACCCTGTACTGTAGGATACGATTTTAGGCTCACTGTATGAGTATGAGTGCGTGTGCTTGCGCTGAGCAGACAAAGCATGGAATTGCTGATCGTTTGTTTCGAATAATGAGAGAGAAAAAGGCAATGAGAGCCGTAGCGCATTGAGAAGGAGAGTCATGAAGAGTGTTGAACGGATAAGACGTGCGAGAGTTGAGATGAGAAGTGTCAAACAATAGCAGGGATGGACAAGCATGAATAATATAAGGTCATGATTACTAATAATCGTGGAGAAAAATCCGTGATTATTTGTAATCGTGGAGAAAAACTCGTGATTATTTGTAAATTACAAATAATCACGAATTCTAATGATTCAAAGTTGAATATTTCAAATTCGAATGAGTAAAGTATTCAGTTCGAAGTATTCAACTTTGAATCATTCGAATTTGAAATATTCAACTTTGAATCGTTCGAATTCGAAGTATTCAACTTTGAATCATTCGAATTCGTGATTATTTGTAATTTACAAATAACAAATCACGAATTTTTCTC
Source organism: Ectemnius continuus (assembly GCA_910591665.1). Taxonomy (NCBI): domain Eukaryota; kingdom Metazoa; phylum Arthropoda; class Insecta; order Hymenoptera; family Crabronidae; genus Ectemnius; species Ectemnius continuus. The sequence goes on along the minus strand of OU342868.1, from coordinate 10,215,730 downwards.
CACGATTATTATTAATCATGACCTTATATTATTCATACTTGTCCATCCCTGGACAATAGGGCTGTTCAGAGCTCTCCGAATCGTTGTGTCGTGAATGTTATTCGTGTGAATCATATAATATAATATAATAAATTGAAACCATATTAGGTTTAATTGCCTTTCCTTCTTTCGTTTCCAATAACTACAATACTTTCGACGAACACCGCTTGAGAATCGTCTGAGAGAACATCGCTTAGAGAGAGAGAATTAGGCTTTGTCTGAATAGCTGGTCGAATTGCGGGTCAAATCCACTGGGAACAATGAACTGCTTCACTTGCCTTCGAAGAACAACTATTGCACACTCTAGTAATTAATGAAATTGACTGGGCAATGCTGAATTACAATCTGCAACGATTCCTAGAGATTTCGATAGCGATTATTCCATTAATGACTTCTTCAAGTTCGATTAGCTCCAAGTTGTACTGTGACTCGAGGCGAGCGTTTCCCATTTGTCCCTTGGCGATTGTGTTCTGGTAGATTTGACGTGATTATTATGCGAAATAAGGATCGAATGATTCGGAGTAGCAAGTAATAATATGTATTTTAAGGTTTGAAAAAACGAGAAAACCACGGGTAAACTTTCCGTGCGACCGTACTTATTAATCATTTAAGGAGATTGGTGCCAAAAATGAAAATAATGAGATTGGATTGAAATTTACAGAGAATGATAGTCAATGGTCACTGCACCTCTCTTCAAAATTTCAACTTTGTTGTCTGTACAGTTTTCGAGTAATCAATGTCCAAAAAATCATTCTTATGGATACGCTCTTATGGCGAGGAGTTTTATTTCACGTGGCAAATAAAACATTTACCAATCATCAGGCGAAGTTTCAAAAGCTTCGTCTGTCTGGTTCGAAAGTATTTGAGCAGAAAGTAAAAAGGAAATAGTTTCATTCGTAGAAAGAACGTGGTCAATAGTATAGAAATAAAAGTAACTTATAAAAACAGGTGTAAGGTAGCATAAACTTAATTGAAAATTTCATTCTCCTACTCAAAAATGGCTTTTATTGTAATTTGAAAAGATTCTGTACAACGCTCACATGTTCCCCTCTTACCGACACATCAAACGACCGCGCGAATCTCCTTAATTAATAGCAGTATTATTTATTCACGCTTTGAAAGGAATAAAGTTGTAATATCCAGAAATTAGAATTCAAATGATCTCATAGAAGGCTGATCACGCGAAATGGAAAATCCGTCGGCAGTCTTAATTGGAAATTGAATTTTCCTACTCAAAAATTGCTTTTATTGTAATTCGAAAAGGCCTAAAAATTCTGTATCAACGCTCACATGTTCCGCTTTTACCCCCGCAACAAATGGCTGCAGCAACCTCCTTAATTGAAACGAAGAAGACAGAGCCTTTGTTAGAAACAAATAAGTGAGCTTCGCTCGGCACTTTTGCGAGAGAGGGAGCTTCATTGGAGGGATTGGATTGAGGGAGTGAGAACGATGATTTAACTAAAAGCGAAGAGGAACTTAAATACTCAAGCGGCCGAGAGCTAGTTCAACAAGCTCGAACAAAATTTCGAGGGTCTCCCGAGAAACTTGGAGTGCGCGAGTGTTCTACTTGTATGTCGGTCATTGGCGTGGACTGCTTCTACCAGGCCGGCCGATAAAGTCGATCAAACTCCGATCCCTCGCCGATGAAAGACTTCCCTCGCCACAATACGCTTTTCCACCGAGCGCAAAGCCACTCTACGTGTCCATCGCCGATCTCCTTCAGCCTGAGAGTCCTCCAGAGAGCTAAGTTAATCGCGCGCCAGTTACAAATAATCAAAGTATTTTCTCACTTTTCGAGCAACTCGTCGTTCCACTTGGCATGCAAATTCAAGCGAGTGTTACACTTTGTTGAGGGAATAAGTCGATCAATTTGTTTCAATTTCATTTATGTACCACTTGGAAATTTATTAATATGATCAATTCTTTGTGGAAAGCAAAGGAATATTTTTCTCACTTTTCGGGGACCTTGTCGTTCCACTTGGCATGCAAATTCAAGTGAGTGTAACACTTTGTTGAGGGAATAAGTCGATCAATTTGTTTCAATTTCATTTATGTACCACTTGGAAATTTATTAATCTCATCAATTCTTTGTGGAAAGCAAAGGAATATTTTTCTCACCTTTCGAGGAACTCGTCGTTCCACTTGGCATGCAAATTCAAGCGAGTGTAACACTTTGTTGAGCCAATAAGTCGATCAATTTCTTTCAATTTCATTTATGTACCACTTGGAAATTTATTAATCTGATCAATTCTTTGTGGAAAGCAAAGGAATATTCTTCTCACTTTTCGAGGAACTCGTCGTTCCACTTGCCATGCAAATTCAAGCGAGTGTAACACTTTGTTGAGCCAATAAGTCGATTAATTTGTTTCAATTTCATTTATGTACCACTTGGAAATTTATAAATATAATCAATTTTTTGTGGAAAGCAAAGTAATATTCTTCTCACTTTTCGAGGAACTGTTGCTCTTGGCATGCAAAATCAAGCGAATGTAACACTTTGTTGAGCGAATAAGTCGATCAATTTGTTTCAATTTCATTTATGTACCACTTGGAAATTTATTAATACAAAGCAAAGTAATATTGTTTTCACTTTTCGAGGCACACGTTGTTGCTTTTGGCATGCGAACTCAAGCGAGTGTAACACTTTATCGATCGAATAAGTCGATCAATTTATTTCAATTTCATTCACGTACCACTTGGAATTTTATAAATATAATCAATTCTTTGTAAATGGCAAAGTAATACATTTGAGTGGTCTTGAAATTATCAAGGTGTTTACTTTCGAAGATTGCCACTCTAATTTTTAATGAATCCAAGGGAAATCGAATTGGCCGATGTTAGCCCTGTGATCAATGTGTTCGGAACGAATGGGATTTTACGCGCGCAGGAAATGCGCTCGCGAAACAACCGGCAATAAAACGAGCTGGTTGGGTGTTTGCCGCGTTGCGGAAAACGTGGAATTCAGTGATTCCGATTAATGCTTGCACTCCTTTAAATTGCGCTCTACGGCTACGTGTTCATCGGCTGCTGCACCCTCGCACTGTTTACCCCCCAAGCAGCCACGCAACACGTAGCGTCTCATTTTATTATGCCGCATCATCTGATTCTGTGGTATGAATCACACCTCAATTCTATTTGGACAGATCTTTTCGGTTATTATTTACAAAAACATACTCACAACGGATTTCAATGATTTTTCCCGATTATTTTCATCGTAATATTGCAATTGCAATAGCTTTATACATGTATTTAGTCTTTTGTTTAATTTAAAAGGCAAACAAATGTCTGTGCAACATGGCTCTATTTATTCTCTGAAATCCTCTGCCTCAAAGAGTTAACTTCAAGGTTGCCAACCCCTGCACTAAGGAAAAATGAACGATATTCAAATCTAATCTAGAAAGTACTCAATTCAATTATTGTTAACACTAGGTTTACGGATACTTCTGTATACCTCTCTTTATGGACACTTATTTTCATTAAAAGAAGCTATTAATTTAATTTATAGACCTTTGCAATTGTAACAGACATAATATAAGTTAATTAACTCTGTCAGGATTGCATAAATAATTGCCAATATAAATTGGAAGAAACATTAATAAGGTTTGCAATTTTGTTCATAAAGTCCAAAATCCGTCAAAATGACGGTTTCCGTAAACCTAGTGTTAAGGTGCATACAAAACGTCCCTGAAGTGAAACTAGGTCATATATAAAGACAGGGTCGTTCCTAACTTGGTGGCCACAAAATTGCAAAAGCAATATCGCCGCCCTTATTGAGCATTACTTACTTAAGAATTCGAAACGTTGTGCTTACTTTTATATCTACATATAGAAAGAGTAGAAATACTTTTAGACAGCAATCATGAAAAAGAAAGATTTTCTCATTCTTGACCAATTTTAACAATTTAACTGGTGGTTAAAAATAAGTCTGTATTGAGACAACGAACATGTCTTTAGAAATGACATATAAATCATGGCAATATATTGCCATGTGAATTAATCAAAGTATATCTATAAGACTAAGCTTTCGAAATAGAAATTCATCTGTGGAGATGATGATTGTTGGACGAATGTCGTATTGTTTAGTACATTGCAACTGTAAGCAATCGCGAACTTAGCCAAATAATGATTCTGTGTCCCCAGCAGTAACAATTTTTTGCAGAATCTGTTACAAATATCTGTCGTCAAAATAAGAATTTATCTCCTGAAATTCTGACAAACTCTAGAAAATGGCATGAAATTAAAAGGCAAGACGGCAAAGCGGTGACAGATAGCAAACATTGCACTTCTTGCTATAAACAAAAGTAATAAAAAATTTATTACTGAAGTAGTAAAACAAAAAACTAGAAGAGTAGCGACTTTTTGCCGTTTTTATCCATCCCTTATTTTCACAGAGTCAATCATTATATATAATTATTAATTCTTGCATATATAACAATCAAACAAACTCATATGCTTTGTTCCATACTGCATTTGGTATAATGCGAATTCTTTTAGTGGAAATATATGTTACAGATTTAACTTTGTCATAAAATATGTTTTCAGTAAATTGAACAAACATGTCAGCGAAAAAGAACTCCTCACAAAAATCGTTTTCAGCACGTTGGAACAATTTTGGAGTACTCCAAAAAATGGGTCAAGAGAGGAGCCAATTCTGTTAAAAGTTTCAGTCGTTCCTGGTATAGGATGGAACTCTCGTCGTGATCCTAAACAAACAATTTCTCAAGAAGCGCGAGCCCGAGAAGATTGGTCCATTGGCCTGATTTTCGTTCGCGTATCCATTGTCTTCAATAATGTATCAGAGAAAGGAGCAGTATGGCGAGCTTCTCGATATCGCAACCGGCCACGGTTATTGCGCAGCATTGAATCGCGCGAGAGTAGAAACTACCCTTAATGGCACTCTAGGAAAAGAAATGAAATGTCGGGCAAGTTTAATGCGAGTGCACTCCTCCAGTTAGATGTTCGAGAACAAGGAAACACTAAGTATTATTACCGCAAGGAAAGTAGTACAATGTAATACACGTGTACTCTGTGTAAATAAATATTTAAGTACTTTGAGAATAATAGACTCGTTTCTTTGTGTAGTTACAATGTTTATTGTCTGACATTTATATTGGCAAGGTAAACGATAAATTTCTTTGGCAAATTATTGTTCAATAAAATACTAGTAATGTTGAATATATTTGTATATTTATGCATCGTATTCTTCATCGTATTCCTAAAGTTGTCAAATAAAATTTGTTGTTGTTTATATTTTGACTAATTTATACGTTGAAAGTTTTAGACTATAAATTTCAAAAAGCAATGCTTGTATTACTCCAAAATTTGAAGTACATCATTGGGAAATTCAATATATCCGTTAGTTAACAGCGTGATAGTTATTAAAGAAACTCCTGGGAAACGAAAGTTGAGCAAATTGCAGAATGGTAGGATGTTAGAGGGAAGAAAGGTATGGTTGCGTCTCCTTAATTGAACCGTAAATGGATATCGCGTCGAAAGGGGTTGGCGAAGCGGGGGACTCTGATCTATTGTAAAAGTTTCTTGCTCGCTGCAAAGTGAAAATTCTTCAAGTTTCGCCGGAGTCCTCGAGTAAATAGCGCGCGCTTTCTCTGCGGTCTTCGAGCGATGTATCAACTTTCAGCGGGATCTTATATCCTATTGGCCGCGCTCCCTGAGAGACATAGGCTTCGAAGATAGTTGGTGAGAACTTTTCCTCGGATACGTCACTCTTGCGCCGCTGAATGCGATTGAATTATAGATTACCTCAAAGCCAGCCACACTCCAGGGTGTGCGCGCACTTTCCAATTTTTGCCGGGAAAAAAGGAGAGAAATCACCGCCAGGCTCACTGAGCCAGCGAAATTACTAGGTGAAATTTAGAACTTGCAATTCTCGCGTTTTAACAGACTTTGGAAATTCGAAATGTTCAATCCTAGACTAGTTCATTCATTTATTTAAAATCGTTTTGTAATTACTTGACTTTTTAACGATTATACTTGTTTATATGAACAACAAAGGTTGCAATACAGGTTCTACATTTTGTATATTTAATTATAATGGAATTCTGCTTTTGGGAATTGCATAATTCTGTTACAACAATGCAGTATTATTTTGGAATTGTTTTATCAAACGTGCTTTGGAAATTATTATTCCCAGACGCTTCAAGGAATACATTAATGTTTACAATACTTATACAGGTTTCTGCTTTTGGGGAACTATATAATTTCGTTATAATAATGCGGTATTACTTTATAATTATTTCATGAAACATGCTTTGAAAATGATTATTCCGCGATGCTTCAAGGAACACATTAAATTTTACATTGAACGAAAGTTACATTACAGGTTGTACATTTTGTATATTTAATTATAATGCAATTCTACTTCTGAGGAATTGTATAATCCTGTTACAATAATGCAGGATTATTTTATAATTATTTCATGAAACATGCTTTGAAAATAATTATTCCGAGAAGCTTCAAGGAACACATTAAATTTTTGCATTGAACGAAAGTTACAATACAGGTTCTACATTTTGTATATTTCATTATAATGAAGTTATACAGGTTTCTGTTTTTGAGGAACCATATAATCACATTTTATTAATGCAGGATTATTTTATAATTATTTCGTGAAACATGCTTCGTAAATGATTATTCCGAGATGCTTCAAAGAATACATTGATTTTCGTGTACGATGACAGTTTCGCGAGCACTTCCTCCTCGTTACAAACATTTATTCGAGCTTAATGGAGCCGGTCTTGAGCGTCAATTGAATTACATAAATACAGGCAGAGTGAGAGAGAGTGAGAGAGAGTGAGGTGGTAGCTCTGCCGTGGCGTTCGAGAGTTGGTCCTTGACAAAACGGATTTCGCGCAATTCCACCGATTCGATTTTCCCGATTACACTTTCCTTACCCCTTCCACCTCCACCATCGCCGCCGCTTTCTTACGATTCCTGGTACCGAGAGAGAGAGAGAGAGTACGACGAGATGCAATCGGAATTGGCTGCGAGAGAAATCCGCTTCGACGCAGCACCGTGAATTTAGTTAAGCGTTGCCGAGGCACGGATTAATCCAATGCTCATCGATTGACTGTGAGACGTTTCCCGCGCCCTCGTATATCTTGTCTTCTCGGCGAGCTTGATATTTCTCGTACGAATGGAATTAAATGTACTCGCAAGATTAACATTTCATTCTACATTTTGAATTTTATCTTGTCTTATCATATCTTTTTTCATAATTTCAAAGGTAACGTTTGATTTCCTGGAATTTTTACACTGCGATACATTTTTCTTTATTGAATAATTATCAGATTCACTCTCTAAATTGATATATTACATTTATTGTTAAATGAGTCGTTTATTTTGAAGGTTGTCTATGTCCATTTGTCAGTTATTTATATATTTCTAGTTTTACTACAACGCAAAATCTTTGATATCGCAATTTCAATATAAGTAGACTTAGCTCACTGTTCAATTAAACTTCTCATAATTATGCATATGAAAATGATCAATTTAAAACGCTTTATGAAATGTAGAACATTTGTCAGTTATTTATATATTTCGAACTTTATTCTAACGCAAATTCTTTAATATCTCAAATTCAACATAAACGGACTTAGATCACTCTCAAAATAAACGGCTCTAAATAAAATTTAAATAGAGCTTTTTACGTATTTTTAGTTAGTAGAAAGTATCCGCGGGATTTCTCCACTGGTAATTTTACCGCGCTTTCTTAAGAAAGTCTCGATAAAGTGTAGTGAACAGAAGGTTTTGAGGAAGGTTGTCCGTTTTTCCGAAGCCATCAAAGCCGACCGCCTCTCTTTTCGCAAGAATTCTATTACACGCGAATCCGATCCGTATTCCTTTCACGGCTAGCGCTCTCTCTCTTCCCATTCTATATCCAAGGTAACGGAGTCGAAAAGTGGGTCTCTCGACACGCTGACACAATCTTATCCTGGGAGCGGAGCGCACAAACTGTACAAAAGGGACGGCCGAGACACCTGTGCGAACTCCCTGAATGCACAAGTTCTCCGACCCGTGAAACACGAGCTCCAACGAGCGACGCGATCATCAAATATATTTCTCGATGAAACCTTACTTTTTCAATACTTTATTCAACATGAAACTGTTAGAAAAATCTACCTTGGAATTAAATTACGTTGCTAAATAACGTAAAATAATTATTAAAATCGTAATATAATTGAGAAGTTTATTTTGAAAGTGACCTAAGTCCATTTATTGTTAAAAGCATAATATATATTTATATATTTATACAAATATATATCCGGAAAGAGCCTAAGTCCATTTATATTCCAAATTGAAATATTAAAGAATTCGTGTTTTAATAAAAATTAAAAATACAAATGGATTTAGGCCACTTTCAAAATAAGCCGCTCAATTATTACTAAAGTAATAACTGAGCACCCGTTCGTCCTTCATCGCGATTTTTTGCAAGATGTTTTTATCCCCCTTTGAAAAAGCAGGAGACAGCTGAGATTCACCAGGCGTTGATTAAATTATTGTTAAATAACTCGAAATTGACGGCAGGTCAAGAATTTCAAAAATAGCCATTCTCATCCCCGGTTTCTCCTCTATAAGATAGCTATAGTCGTTTATGACATTTTTGGAACACCCTGTGTATTCATTCTCAATTCATCCATACCTGCATAATTAATTCTCATAAGTGAAATAAAAATACGATTCATTTATTTAATAATCAAATAAGTCATTCGACTAGTTTAACCCCTTAACTGCGCAATTAGCCTGATATTTCGTTCTTTCTTTTAGTCTTTAACTTTTAGATTCGAAATTTTGTTATAGTTAATTTTAAAAGCATTGTAATGTAAAAACGAATCTTAGTTATTATTATAAAATACCAGGGTTAAAATCAATCGCTAATAGACGATAGCAGCAGTTAAAGGATTAAACAGAAATTTCATTAGAGATTCTGAATGTATACATGTAAAAGAGAAGAGTGAAACTAGTAGAATGTAATTGCACAGTGGAGAGATTCCAGACGAAGAATTTTCGGGATGGAACTTCGTTTATGTAATTCAACTGCTGGCGCAAGACTTTATGGAGGAGGAGACCTTTGGACGCACAGAAGGAGTTTGACCATTTCAGGAGGGAATCGAGCGGGCTCTCGGCGTCGAGCTATCCTATTTTCCTGCGGGATTCGTTCACACCCTGTTTCCCCGGCGGGTGATAAGGGATTCAGCGGACTCGGATTCACGGGAAGGAAGAGATCTCAAGGCGAGAGGAGCAGCAGCAGCATCCAACTCTTTCTCCGCCTTCTTTTCGAGCACGCGACCAACCTCTCATAGATCGCTGCTCTTCCAGTGCGCGACCGCAGAAGCGAGAAAACATGGAGCGAGCGACGAAGAAAGAGGAGGCATTTTCCGAAAGCTTTCCTCCGAGGCAGCGAGTCGTGAGAGATTGCAGGGCAAAGGCCACTCTGAAAGGCACTCCGAGGCAGATACAAAAGTATTAGCAAAGAAATAGCTCCGACACACCCCCTGTCTCCACGGGAAATCCCTGTGACCCACACCAAGAACCTATCCTCCCAAGAAAACCAACCTCAAATCTTACAGAACCAACCACCAGCTATTCTTGAGACCTCCAAACAAAACTCGCGAATTTATACAGGAAAACTTTGATACTGCTGTTTCGTTGACAATGTCAAAACAATTCGAAATAATTGCTTGCTTTTACATACGATAATAAATAGAGAGCTGTATTCTTTTGGGAATTCTTTGTTAGGAAATACTAACACACATTTAATAATTCGATTTTAAACAAATCGACTAACATTTAATAAAGGTTTTATAAATAAAACATGGCGAATTTATACAGGAATACTTTGATACTGGTGTTTCGTTGACGATGTCAAAACAATTCGAAATAATTGCTTGCTTTTATATACAATAATAAATAAAGGGCTGTATTTTTGTAGGATTTCTTCATTAGGAAATACTAACACACATTTAATAATTCGATATTGAAGAAATCAAATAATTCTCAATAAACGTTTCATAAATAAAAAATTACGAATTTATGCAAGAAAACTTTGATATTGGTATTTCCTTGGCAATATACAAAGCAATTCAAAATAATTGCTTGCTTTTACATACAATAATAAATAAAGATTTATATTCATACAGAAATTCTTAGAAAATACTAACCCACATTTAATAATTCGATATTAAACAAATCAAATAACTTTCAATAAACGTTTCATAAATAAAAAATAACGAATTTATACAAGACAACTTTCGTATTGGTATTTCAATATATAAAACCATTCAAAATAATTCCTTGTTATTACATACATTAATAAATAAAAATCTATATTTATACAGAAATTCTTCATTAGGAAATACTAACTCACCTTTAATAATTTGATATTAAACAAATCGACTAACGTTTAATAAACGTTTAATAAGTAAAAGATGTCGAATTTATGCAAGAAAACTTCAATATTGATATTTCGCTAACAATGTACAAAAGTTTTCAAAAGAATTCCTTGTTATTGCATACAATAATAAATAAAAATCTATATTCATATATTAAACTAATTGACTAAGTTTTAACAAATGCTTCCTGATTCCTCAAAGTCACGTTCCTAAGTAAAAGATAATTTTGGAAGAGTGAGATTTTCGTGCTTCGACAGGCATTTCTCTGTGGCTGGAGAAGACTCTCTGACACTAGTTGTAAGTAAAAGTAGGGCGATAGACGTCGTGTTCTCGGTGACAAGGACGCGCGTATTCGCTACGTGATGATGGGAGGATAGTGCGCCGTCGAATAAGGAGGATCTGCCGAAGCAATTATCGTAATGGCCTCTCCTGACGAGCTACATAGCTTCACGGGAGCGAGAGATGGCGTTGAGAAACGCGACAGGACAGTTTCAGGTCTCGACCCAAGACCTGACTCAGCTCTGTCTCGTGGATGTTTCTCCGGCGATGATCCTCTCCTCGCTCCTGCCTTCTTCCTTCCCCTCGAAATCCAGAGATTCCAGCCAGCCGATTGCTTCGTCCAGTTGCGGTCTCTCCTGTTATCCTTCCGACAAACCGGACACTGACGAGTCCGCTGACTGCCGCCATGGGAATTCCACCTTTTACCAAGTTTCCCTAGCTCACTGCCAACCGATCTCCCGTTCCGCGTGATCAACCTCCAATGAGATCATTTAACTCCTCATTTATGGATGTTACAGTTTTATTGCTTTGGAAGCGTGGATAAATAATACTGTTACCAATTAAGGAGGTTGGTAACGTTATTTGGTGCGAGGGTAAAAGAGGAACACTGACACAGAATTTTGGGGCAGTTTCAAATTACAATAAAAGCAATTTTTAAGAAAGAAAATTCAGTGCAATTAAGTTTATGCTATGTCGCACCTCCTTTTATAAGATACTTTTATTTTTATACTATTTCCTTTTTACTCTCTGCTCAAATACTTTCGAACCGAACAGACAAAGCTTTTGAAACTTCGCGTTAGAATAATTTTTATTCGTCTGTCATTATTGTATCACATATTTTTGAGCACTCGAAAACTGTACAGACAAATAACTTGAAATTGTGGAGAGCGACACAGTCATCATTAACTGTCATTTTCTGTAAATTTCAATCTAATATCATTATTTTCATTTTCAGCACCAACCTCCTTAAATTATTAATAAGTATGGTCGCACGGAAAGTTTACCTGTGGATTTCTCGTTTTTTCAAGCCTTAGAATACATATTAACATACTTTATCAATCTTTCCTAAAGAAAAAACTGAATTAATTTCCAATCTAATCCTCTTGCGCATAATAATTCGATTCTAAAAATAACTCTTATTGCTTTCGAAAAATATTATATTTACTTAATATGAAGCATCATTCTCTGTAAATTTCAATCCGATATCATTATTTCCATTCGTCACCAACGTCCTTAAACAGTTAGAACTTGACGTTCTTAAATTGGCGATTATTTTCTATTATAAAACATTATTTTGATGTCTAAAGAATTTGAATTTATTTTTGTCGAATACCATAGAATAGAAGCTTTTTATCAGCTTTCGAGCCTCGCTTGAATGAAGCACCTGAAAATCAGGTGGCTCCCGATGGAAATCGGCACACGCGATTCTATTATAGAAGGAGCGGTTGCTATATTTCTTCGAGGGTGAAATCGTACAAATGATTTAATAGAGCTTACCGCTCTCGGGGATGAAGGTGAATGGAATCTGAGTGAATAGTAGAGCCGTTGATATCGGCGACTGGTTCGTTCGAGCTGGTAACATTCGAGCTCCCAGGCAATAAGAAGCGAGTCGCGCGGCGTTTTCCGCTTCCGGCGCAATAATGCGACATTTTTACGGCGCCAAAGAAACACGGTGTCTCTTTGTTCCCTCAAACGAGAGCGTGAAAAAGCAACGCGCCCCTGCACTCTCGCACAATGGCCACTAGGCACGTGCGTGTCTGTGTGTGTGTGTGTGTGTGTGTGTGCTGCACCCTGAGTTACGATCTCACTGGCGAACATAAAGCTTGACTTATAATATCACCGACCTGGAAACAGTTGCCATCACTAGCCCACTGCCACCTTAACCTACCGCGCCAATTATTTCACAATGTCACGCACAAACTCACTGCGAATTTCTGAAAGTATAGTCAGTTTGCTATAAGAAATCCGTACAAAAACATGAAAATGTAAAAAATGCGCCAAGTAGTTTGAGCTCCCGACAAAATTGAAATATAACGAAAAAGGTAATAAATATCATACGAGAAAGCCAAGTCTTCATTCAAAGAAACATTGATTTAACTCGCATTAGCAACGAACAATGTATTAACAATAAATTGTCACTTAATAATAAAAAACTTGGTTTTGCTGTAAGAAATCCGTACAAAAACATGAAAATGTATAAAATGCGCCAAGTAGTTTGAGTTCCCGACAAAATTGACATATAACAAGAAAGATAATAAATATCATACGAGAAAGCCAAGTTTTCATTCAAAGAAACATCGATTTAACTCGCATTAGCAACGAACAATGATTTAACAATAAATTGTCACTTAATAATAAAAAACTTGGTTTTGCTGTAATAAATCCGTACAAAAACATGAAAATGTAAAAAATGCGCCAAGTAGTTTGAGTTCCCGACAAAATTGAAATATATCAAAAAAGATAATAAATATCATACGAGAAAGCCAAGTCTTCATTCAAAGAAACATCGATTTAACTCGCATTAGCAACGAACAATGATTTAACAATAAATTGTCACTTAATAATAAAAAACTTGGTTTTGCTGTAATAAATCCGTACAAAAACATGAAAATGTAAGAAATGCGCCAAGTAGTTTGAGTTCCCGACAAAATTGAAATATACCGAAAAAGATAATAAATATCATACGAGAAAGCCAAGTCTTCATTCAAAGAAACATCGATTTAACTCGCATTAGCAACGAACAATGAATTAACAATAAATTGTCACTTAATAATAAAAAACTTGGTTTTGCTATAATAAATACGATCGCTGTGTCCTTTTAGAGCCTGCATTGAACAAGATTTCATTAAGGGGTGCATACATTTATAAGGCAAAAAGGAAGTGTTGATATAAACATTTTTAATTTGTCACCAAAACAAGAATTTATCTCCTGAAATTGTGACAAACTCTAAAAAACGACATGAAATTAAAAGGCGCGACGGCAAAGCGGTGATTGTTAGCAAACGTTGCACTTCTTGAAACAGACACATTTTAAACTTGGAATAGCTAAATTTTGAAAATTTTCGTTTCCAAATAACTATACTTTTGCTCACTAAAAAACGATAAACGACTTTGTTGCACTCTAGGTGTAAGTATGCAGTTTGAAAAAAAAGTTTATATTAACACTTTATTCTTGCCCTGCAAAACCACCTTAATAGAAATCACAAATCGAATGTTACAGCATAAACAGAATTCTCCTATTTCTTCTTCCTTTACATTGATTTGACGAATTCGTAAAATATAATTCTCGACCGCCTTTTTTCCTTCTGTTCCAATTCATTTGCGAAACACTCTCAATAGTGTATTTCCAAAATCCCGAGACCTCTTCCACATAATTCGGCAATTTTCTTCGAAAGTAAGTGGTACTTTTACCAGTGCTCGTTATTAAGATGAAGCAGAGCTGTCAGAGAGACAGGTTCGACAAAGGGTCGAAGTAAGCGTTTCGGCTCGGACAAATAAAGGGAATCTAAATCAGCGAAAGGCAATCGATGCCGTCACCAATCGAATGAATCGGAGTGAAAGAGCATGGCAAAGGGAATGGGGGCGTGAATCAGAGTGAGAGAGTGAGTGAGTGAGTTAGAGTGAGAGAGAGAAAAAGGTGGACCACCCAAATATGGAAAAGTGGAGCACGCACGTCCACCAAAACGAAACAGGCAGTCGGCCGAATTGGATTGTGCTCTATTCATGGATGCAGCGTCAAGAGAAAAATCCGGCAGAGCACCCGAGCTTCGTGTGCCGCCGCTCTGCAACCCGCATTGTACCTCCTGAATCGGAATCGGGATTGACGAGTCCATTAGCACCATTTCTAAACAGCACTAATAATCTAAAAGCGATCCCTTCTCTTGATTAGAGATCTCTAATCATCTGTGAGTGGTGATCCATGGTGTGACTAGAAAAAACATTTAATTAATGCCTGCCAATCTTTTGACGTAAATCTCTTCAAAATAAAAGTAATGGTATTTAATTTAAGTATTTTAAACTTGATATTTTATGCTTTAATTTCATATATTTGCAATTAGAGTATTTTACGTAAATCTTATGAAAATAAAATAATTGTAACTTAAGTTTTTTTAGGTCAATATTTTATACTTTGATTTCACACATTTGCAAGTACAACATTTCGAATTGAAATACTTAGAGTTTCGATGCTTTGATGTTAAAAGTGCTTTCGAATGTTCGACATTCAATAACTCAAGAATGAGAAGAATCCAATTAAATTGAAGGATTAAACGCTGAAAGTCTTATCGGAGAAATCTCAAGGAAGTGTAAGCTGTACAGCATTGTAAGCTGTTCCGTCGAATTACTTGTTGACTCTCAAGCCAAGATGATTGTATGTCTGAGTACCCTTTAAGCGATCGAGTCGAGCAGTCCTTCACTCAAAATGGAGTCATTCCTTAGAGGAAAAGTTCCTCGTGAGAAGGAGTGGGGGGAGGGAAACGAGGGAAGGTTGAACTCCTCGTACAAAGTGATTAAGACCTTAAGCACGAAGGTCAACAGTTAAATGGCAGAGGAGGCTGCATCGGACAAAAGATCGCCGATAAAAAGTTCACCCCCGCCAATTACCGGCTCCTATCCCGCTTGACACCAACTCCTATTTGAGCAGTCGACACCGAGAAGAATGGCTAATACCCATAGAAAAATGCTGGAACCTTTTAACTCTTATCGCACTTCGGCCAACAGTTCAAACTCTTAACAGAGAAATATAACGCTGCGGGAAACGCGAAACGAATTCTTTTCCAGTTTAAGTTTGCGATTAAAATTCATTCTCGAACTAGAATCTTTCTGACACTTTGTGTGCTGATTAAGTATAATAGAATTTATAGAAATATAACGCTGCGGGAAACGCGAAATGAATTCTTTTCCAGTTTAAGTTTGCGATTAAAATTCATTCTCGAACTGGAACTTTTCTGACACTTTGTGTGCTGATTAAGTATAATGCAATTTATAGAAATATAATGCTGCGGGAAACGTGCAACTAATTCTTTCCCGGTTTAAGTTTGCGATTAAAATTCATTCTCGAACTAGAATCTTTCTGACACTTTGTGTGCTGATTAAGTATAATGCAATTTATAGAAATATAACGCTGCAAAAAACGCGAAATGAATTTTTTCCCGGTTTAAGTGTGCGATTAAAATTCATTCTCGAACTAGAATCTTTGTGACACTTCGTGTGCTGCTTAAGAATAATAAATTTATAGAATAATAGATTGCTGAAATATTCTTTCTTGCTTAAATCTTTGAACTTCTTTTTCTCTTTATATTATTAGTATAAATACAGTTACGTTGAACTAATTCCATTAATAATTAAATGGAACCATATCAGCAAAATAATCTTTACATTTTTCCTAAAACCCACCCGTTAATTAAAAATAACAATTCGAAAAAATTCGACGAGTATCTGTGTGCGCCCAGAAAATTTTTTTTTACAGTTTAATGTCGCATCAACTACTTATGGTTATTAGCAGCATACAATATTAAACAGTGGTGTATTGGTTTCAATTATTTCTTGATGCAGTTCAATAAATTGATTTCATTTCTACTAGTAAACAATATCAATTACACATTCAGTAGAAAAAGAATGTATCGGATAAAAATTGAAATTAAAAGCACCTTCAATCGTAATCTGCAAGAGTAAATAATGAATAAATACTTTTGACTAATGAACTAGTCTTCTCGTATTTTAGTAAATGAAAAATTACACCGAATAGAAAGCATGTACAGCACGTTTTAACATTACACTAACAACAAAGTTCTTCAAGATAACAGGATTATTTTTTTAAATGATTAAAAAATCGAAACGAACATTTATGAGTGTAATATTGTATGTTGATAGCTTTCGAGATTTTTACAATGCGTATAATGAATGTATCGGATAAAAATTGAAATTAAAAGCACCTTCAATCGTAATCTGCAAGAAAGGGTTATTTCGGCGGGTGTTTCAAGTGTTATTACGGGAATTGTTTCGAGACAATGGGCGCGAGGAGTATCAGTCCGAAGCTCTTCAGTTCCGTCCCAGCAATTCCTTTCGAAGTGGAAGATCCTGTCGGGTTCTGACTGTTGACTTTCGAGAATGGGCCAATCTAATTGAAAGGTATTCCCAGTACCAGTCTTTCAAACAGTCACACACAGACACAGACACAGAGAGACATAACAGGATCACGCAGTGTATATTGTTTGTCTTCGCGAAGTATTCTCCGGACGAGGAAAGCCTCCGAATCCGGCGCTGAAGTACACTTTAATTCAACGTCTATAAAACAAAGTGGAAAACACAGCTCGTACGAGACCAGGCGTTCCACATTGTTTGCTCGCACTCTTATAACTCCCAGCACTGAACTCCGCGCATTGACTTCCCGTCTTAATGAAAAAAGGCAAAAAAGCTTGTAATCGAAGGAGCAAGCAGATAATGTTGAAGAGTGATTCTTTTCCCGTCGAAATTAGTATGAAATACTTAGGAAACCAATATAACTTTATTTGATCTTAACTCTTCGAAAGGCTGGTGACGAATGAAACATTATGACAGATTTAGAAACATACAAACATCATTGTGAACGAGACGACTGAACTTATCAAATATAAATAACAGAAACTAAACGAAAAAAATCCTTCGGAGGAAAGCGAGCCAATCGGCATCGTCCATTTAATAATAAAGAACTTTGGCCTTTTCGTAATTTCGCTAACTTCCGCCTCGCTGGAATATAAACTTTGGGATTTTGGATTAACCCTTTGACTGCTATGGGCGCATATGCGCGCTCGCCGATTGTTTATGAATAGAGCAATTATTTTACTTGTTATTTGTTCAATTTTTCAATTTTCAATATCCAAATACATACACTATGATTATCAAATTATGGCCTTTTTAAACTTTATCATTGATGAGTAAACAGTATATATTGAAAATAACAGAAAAATAAAATATATTAATTTTGGAATGGATAAAGTAACAGTAATTGGATTCTGTACTATATTATAATTTAGAAAAGTAGTATTAAAGAAGTAGCCGTAATTCAAAATGTTTAAATATCTACAGAAACCATGGGGACAAACCACAGAAAGGCGATTTTTCACTTTCCCATATTTTTGCAGCTAAATTTACGATTCTTCTGATTTACGCAGCAATATTTTTGATGATGAATGAATGATGATTTGTTGAAATATTAAAAAAACTATTCTTTCAAAATTTTTTGCTATTTCGCTCGATGAAAATGCTTTCCCCATAAGAACGCATGCAAAATCAATGGAATTTCAAATCGTAATAACTCAATAACAGTCAACTGAATCTTTCTGAAACTTTTTTTTCTCTTTCGAAAAGCGAAAGCGAACAACTTCACGAATTAATACATTGTTAATCATTTATTTTCCCAGCTCGATCGACGCGCCACCTGAAACTAACTTCACATTATAATCGAAAGTGGGCGCATATCGCGTACAGAAACGATATATTAAAAGAAGCAGCATCATCGCATCGCTCGACAGGAATGAAAGAGTAGCTGCGCGTCGCGTCGCTCGGCTTTCAATAACGCGGAGAATCCTTGGCGCTGCATGGCCCTTTTTAATTACACCAGTAATTAATAACCATAGCGGGAACTGAGAGGAAACTCGTGGGGAAAAAAAGGGGGTGGTGACGGAGAAACATAGAGAACTGAGCCTTCACTCGCGGATCTAATTCCAAGCGCGGAGCTCAAGTTACCAAGTCTCGCCGCTGTTACACCAGTTAATTCCATTATGGCCGCGATATTCCTGTACCGACTGAACATCCTTTCCCACGGAATAAATAATCTCGCTAGAGAAATATGCCTGCGCGCGGATGCGCTTCCTTGTCAGTTATGGGAGTGGCTGCGTAATTATGCATAAACATATATAAGTATAAATGCAGAAAATGGAGACAAATGTTGAGAAACATTTGAGAACAATTCCAATCGTATTGTAAAGTCACATATTCAATTTTGTACTCAATCGAGTCGTAAATACAAATGTGGATTCTCGCGGCAAAAACACAGTCGCGCCGCTCACTCGTACAACATTCGCCACATTTACCTTGGCTTAATCTATTTTAATCATAAACAATAATTTTCGTGCGACATAGAAATGTCTAGGTTATTTATAATGATTTTATATGGAACAGTGTATGCTCGACAATGGTGATTCAAAGGCAAGTGACTCACCCTGTACGTATAAATGACTCTTTAAAATAATTTATCATATCGGGAAAAAGTGGCTCTTAACTCTTTGGGATTAAAAAAGTCCCACCTTTTTGGTGTACGGTAAAACATGCTGGGACATTTTTAGACCCACCTCGTGATATTGCAATAGCTGTATGCGCATAGCTTTCTATTTAGTCTTTTGTTTAATTTAAAAGGCAAAAAAATGTCTGTGTAATATGACTCTATTTATTCTCTGAAATCCTCTGCCTCAAAATGAACGATATTCAAATCTAATCTAGAAAGTACTCAATTAAATTATTGTTAAAGTGCATACAAAACGTCCCTGAAGTGAACCTAGGTCATATATAAAGACAGGGCTGTTCCTAACTTGGTAGCCGTCCAATTGCAAAGGCAATATCGCCGCCCTTATTGAGCATTACTTACTTAAGAATTCGATACGCTGTGTTTACTTTTATATCTACATATAGAAAGAGTAGAAATACTTTTAGACAGCAATCATGAAAAAGAAAGATGTTCTCATTTTTGACCAATTTTAACGATCTAACTGGTGGTTAAAAATAAGTCTGTATTGAAAAAATGAACATGTCTTTAGAAATGGCATATACATCATGGCAATATATTGCCATGTGAATTAATCAATGTATATCTGTAAGACTAAGCTTTCGAAATAGAAATTCATTTGCGTAGGTGATGATTGTTGGACGAATGTCGTATTGTTTAGTACATTGCAACTGTAAGCAATCGCGAACTTAGCCAAATAATGATTCTGTGTCCCTGTTATTTCGTGTAGATAAATCATATTACAATTTAGTCAAAATCGGAAGACATGCTGCCGAAAAAAGTGATTGATTTCACGTGTAATTAAGAAAAGGTCTGTGGCCGCCCCTAGATTTGGTCGCCCAAGTGCGCTGGCACTTTTTGCACCTACGCACAGTGGGGTGGATCATAAAAGACGCGGACAAAATGATTTTTGCTGCTCTTCACTAAATCAAAGTATCAGGAAAGACTTTAATATTGAATTATAGAAAGCAATTTATAATATTTATTTATAATATAGCAATTTTTGGTACTTGATCACTTATTGGGTCGAATGTATTATGAAATAGAATTAATATTCGATGCAATGATCAAAGTGAGATGGTTTTGTCAATTACAGATAGTATAAATATCGTGAAATAAATTAATGTATGCAATCACTGTTTTTGATAGTATTAGTTATTTTTTTATAGTATTTCTGCACATATGGAAACTAACAATGTATCTAATTATATAAGATTACAGTTAATCATAATCTTTGAACCAAAGTCGACATGTATCTTTTACAAGATTTTAGAGTTCTTCAAATTCAAAAACTAATTTTGTCCGCATTTTTCTTCATTCGAGCCACTGTGCTACGTCAGGAACGGCCCTGGTTACATTATAGGGAATAATAGGGAAACCAGAATCCTCGGCTGCGCGTCCAATCCCTGACGAGCGGGCTCTGTTGAACTTGTACCAGAAATAAGAAAGACTCGTCAAAATGACACGGGAATGTTCTATCTCGTCGAGTTTACGTAAGGTCGCCGGTGATACGTAATGTATTACAGGACGGACTATCATACTGCAAACGCGGAGAACTCTAATGCCGATAAATGGCAGGCAGCCTCCTCCTGCCATTTGTCAGGATTACTTACTCTGCCTCAGCCAGGAATATGTATGTGCTTCTTCCTGCCTCGCTCTCTGCCTCGCTCTTTCCGCCAGAAGAGCACTAAAAACAGTAGCAACATTTTCACGCCCATGAAACCCTCCGGGGAACTGCTCTTGACTAATGAGCTAGTCTTCCTTCTCGTATTTTAGCCAGTGAAAAATTACACCGAATAGAAAGCATGCACGACATGTTTAACATAACAATAAAAGTCTTCACGATAACAGAATTATTATTTTTTTAATAATTGAAAATCGAAACGAACATTTGTAAGTGTAATATTATACGTTGATAGCTTTCGGGATTTTTACAGTGTGTATAATGAATAAATGCTCTTGACTAATGAACTAGTCTTCTCGTATTTTAGTAAATGAAAAATTACAAGGAATAGAAACCATGCACGACATGTTTTAACATTGTACTAACAATAAAGTTCTTCAAGATAGCAGAATTATTTTTTTGAATAATTAAAAAATCGAAACGAACATTTATGAGTGTAATATTATATGTTGATACCCCTCGAGATTTTTACAATGCATATAATGAATAAAAGTAGGATGAAGCTTGAAATAAATGCGAATACTAATTGTGAAATTAATTTTTCTATTAGTTCGGGTTTGCAAAAATTACACCGAATAGAAAGCATGCACGACATGTTTTAACATTCTACTAACAATAAAGCTCTTCAAGATAACAGAATTATTATTTTTGAATAATTAAAAAATCCAAACGAACATTTATGAGTGTAATATTATATGTTGATACCCCTCGAGATTTGTATAATGTGTATAATGAATAAAAGTAGGATGAAGCTTGAAATAAATGTGAATACTAATTGTGAAATTAATTTTTCTATTAGTTCGGATTTGCATGGAGGTGTTCCTTTCTTTGCAAATCCATCGACGAGATACTCTTCCGCAGAGGTACTTAAAAGTGCCGGCGCGAGCAGTGTCCCCTATCGATTTCAGATTTCAATTTAATGCAGCCGCGATATCTGAGGCACGATCTGCCAATAGCAATTTCGCATTATCAGAAACGAAGCTTTTCGCCGGGACACCCGATACACGGCTTCCAGGAGGAGAAACCTGGACGGTCTCGCTGACACGATCACTGCTCTTCCGAGAGCAGCAGCGTCCCATGAATATTCGGCTCGATGCCGCTGATAAATATCTCTTCCAACTCCTCTTTTTCCTTGTTACAGTTCCGCCGCATAAGATCGTCATCGTCGATGGCTCCGGGATTGCTCGGAATTCGATGGTCGGCCCGTATCTCGAAGGCGACAACTTGCACCTCTTCTGCGACGTCTACGGCGGTGAGTTTCGTATTATATTGCATAGGAAATATTGCAATATTCATGGAAAATGCGTGGAATAATTGTGAAAGAAAGAAGAACTGTTTCTATCAAGTGAGATTTAAACTTTTACTGATTTAAAGACAGTAAAAAATATTGCAATATTAATGAAAAATGCGTGAAAATTAGTTCGAAAAGAAACACTGTTTATATCAAGTAAGATTTAAACTTTTATTGATTTAAGAAGAGTTGAGAAAATAAAAATATTGATGAACAATTTGTGGGAATAGTTCTAAAAGAAATACTGTTCATATCAAGTGGTATTTAAATTTTTATTGATTCAAAGACAGTAGAGAACATAAAAATATTAATGCAAAATGCGTGGAAATAGTTCTAAAAAAACACTTTTTATATCAAGTGATATTTAAACTTTTATTGATTTAAAGACAGTAGAAAATATAAAAATATTAATGAAAAATGCGTGGAAATAATTGTAAAAGAGACACGAGATATTCTATTGCAGATTTGGATATAAAGTTCATTAAATTTACATCTTCACTTGCTAGAAAAATGTAGGAAAGAACTGAAATTCAATACAGAAATAAGCTTATTTTCCTTTGCTCCAGGCTAAAGTTCAACCCCTTAACTTGTACGCTCGAGTTAATTCGAGCGCGTTACACGCGTTTTCAAAAAAACTATGCATTAAGGGGTTAAAATTCCTAGTCTAGGGATTTTACTGTTGTTCGAATTTTAAACTTGGGGGAAATAAATGCTTGCAGGAAAGCCAGCGCCGACAGTATCGTGGCATCGAAATGACAGACTCGTCACGAACAAGACTATCAGCTTGCGCAGTGGAGTGACTCGAAGCGAGATCATTATTAAAAATCTAGGCAGACAAGATGTCCGCTCGGAGCTGACGTGCAACGCGACCAACAATAATAGGTCCATTCCTCTTTCGTCGTCCGTCAGGATCGACATGAACTGTAAGTAGAACTTACTTCCTCTTTAGTATTTCTAAGTTATTCCATTTCCGTCGCTCAACGGAACTTTAACAGCAAGAATGGTTTGTGAATAGTAAATGATTTTTAAAATGAAGTTTTGTTTATTTTGCGGTTTTCTGATTTTTCTGAGTATTTGTTTCGCTTGGACCGGATTTTCACAGTCAAAATAGTACACGATTCTGTTGGAAAGATAAAAGAAAACGGTCTCTTGAAGGCCCGTTTTCACTACAATATTTCATCGAATAGAACACCGAACATCCTATTAGCTATTTACTTAATTTAATTAAATAATTCGATGGTAAAAAGCTAATTTAAATCTTTTTACCTGATTCCAAGTCTATGGCATCGTCTTGTACATAAATCTTTTCTAGTCAAGAGAAGCCCCACATTATTGACAATAATAACTCTAGAACATATTCGAACAAATAATACTCACTAACAAACAGCAGTGCATTTATTCTATTAAAATTGCCCTAAAAAGGTATTCAACAAGAAATCTAATGCACGTATATTCAAACTATTTTTTACATCTTCATAAATCAAATCTTCTCTAATTTCCCGTTCACCCTGTTCATAAGAAGAAGAAAAAGGGCAGAGCGAAACAAATCTTGTCGTACAAGATCATAAAAAAGCCGGTGAAAAAGTAAGGGTTGGCTTCGCGTGAGGAGGAACCCGTGTACCTTGTACGGTTGGTACTTGCTTGATGGCGGAGGTTGCTGCAGGCAGACAAATCAAGATGAACGGTACGATTTTCCAAGGAAGGTACTCTCGAGTGGCTTCTGCTCAGATTCCCCGAGGGTTCCTAAGATATTCCTGGCGAGAGGAAAGGGCTTTTTGACCGCGATGCGTAAGAGCTATCCGGAAGGAAGGAAAGCGAAGAAAAGTGGCCACCTTTCCAGCCATTAAAGAGTGAATAACGCTCGCGCACACACACACACACTCCTCAGCGTTCCACGCCAGCATTCGAGGCAGCTTTTCCCCATGGAATTCGATTATCTCAGACGTGATTTAAAATACTGGCGATAACACTACCAGCTCTATATTATCGCCAGCCGTTCGACATTTCCGACATCTTAGTTTTTCTTACGCCACACAGTGGCTCGAATGAAGAAAAATGCGGACAAAGTTAGTTTTTGAATTTGAAGAACTCTAAGATCTTGTAAAAGATACATGTCGACTGTGGTTCCAAGATTATGATTAACTGCAATCATATATAATTAGATACATGTTATACATTTGCTACTATTGATAGTTTCCATATGTGCACAAATACTATCAAAAACAGTGATTGCATACATTCATTTATTTCACGATATTTATACTATCTGTAATTGACAAAACCATCTCACTTTGATCATTGCTTCGAATATTAATTCTATTTCATAATACATTCGACCAAATAAGCGATCAAGTACCAAAAATTGCTATATTGTATAATTAATAAGATCTTGTTATTCTTCATTATTCATTTGAATATATTTGTACTTTCTATAATTCAATATTAAAGCCTTTCCTGATACTTTGATTTCGTGAAGAGCAGCGAAAATAATTTTGTCCGCCTTTTTTATGATCCACCCGACTGTGGCGCCACCTCCCTAAGGAGAGAACAAAGCTAGTAGTACGTCCCGATATTACTTATGTAGGCTATCCCGGCTATGAAAGGGGATCCATGCCTGTTGATGATACGATTGAGAGAGGGATACCCCAAGTAATCCCACGCGAAATCGATCCAACCCTCGATGATCTCCACGCCGAGAACATTCCTCGGTGAGGAAGGTGTCATTACGACTTTCTTTATTGGGTTGGAAACAATATTGGAATTGATACTTCTCCCAATGCTTGGAATGTGTATTCCAATTTTATATCAGCTTGTAGTAATCCGAAAATAGTACTCCGTCCCTTATCCTCCTTCGAATTCGATATTGATGTATGTCGGGAAATACGAATGGATCAACATATATGAAAGAATTTCGAAATCCACCTGCTACGGTTTTACCCTAAAATAAGGGATATTAAATATATTCTGCTTGTGATAATTAAAGTAACATAGTAAAATTGTATAGGAAACATTTTGTACCAAACGTATTGCACCAATTGTTGCTGCATTAATCTTTAAAATGTATTTATATGATATTTGTATGAGATTATACTTTGTTCTTTACGGGTTTGTTTATGATGATTTCAGTTTGTAATGTTTGTATAGAGAATTTTTATTATCTCCTACGTATAAGGAATAGGCGGGAAACGAATTTTCAACCAATTGTTGCTGGATTAATTTTTGAAATCTATTTATATGATATTTGAATGAGATTATAGTTTGTTGTTTGCGGGTTTGTTTATGATAATTTTAGTTTGCGATGTTTGTAGAAAGATTCTTTGGTATCACTTGCGTATAAAGAATAATCGAGAAAAGAATTTTGTACCAAACATGAATTATACGAATTAGACTTGTGGAATACAAACTGGGCGAACATTATTGCATTCTTTTTGGATATTTTAGGAATTGGATATTGCAACTGTTCTTGAACATCACTCCAATCTGTTTTCCCAGATTTCGTTGAATTAACACTTTTACGTATGCGAAGAATACCTTAAATATAAATCATTATAAAAACATAAAAATTAATATCTCTTTTACAAGCAATACTTAAATCCACGAACAATTTTTGCAATTGTGTTGCAACGAAATTAAACCATTTATAGCGTTTAATAAATTCATTTTGACATAGAAAACACCTTTGCAAGTATTGCAAACATCAATATATCATCGTTCGGCACTAAAAGCGTGAAATAATACGGCAAGTGATGAATTAAATTCGTTTCTAGTTGAACTTTTCCAACCTCTCGAGTTTCTCGCGAAGGAATAAAAGAGTTCTTAGGTGCGGAATCCTTTAAGAGTGCGCGAGAGCATTTTTCCCGTCAGTCTATCGAGCAGACTATACAGAGGATGCGGGTGTACGTGACCGTGGCGCAGTGGCACATCTATCAAAATATACTTATGGTAATATATCACGAGCGGTCGAGGCGACGTGCAATTTCCGAAAGAATAGCACAGCCGGCAAGCAGAAGGAGATCAGTCGCCCGGTAAGGAACACACCGACACACGCAGACACACGCACCCACAGACTGTGTGACAGGGTTCCGCGTTATCGCTGTTATCACAAGGCTGAGCGCGCCTCCGACATCCGCAATTTCCGAAGGCGCAATCCACCTTTTTATAGAAATGCCGGGGATCCGCTGGCCGTCACGAGCGCGAGAAAGGAGTGCAGCAATTTAGCAGATACGAGACATTCTCCCTGATGGCCTCGTTTCCCCCTTGCGCACCAAGATTTCCTCAGCTGCTTGTTTCACTTCACGTATACTATGACTTGCTTGCACTCATTTTGGAGGCTCCGCGCGTCCGAATAGCTTATTCTTACACGCGAATTCTGTTACGGTGTGTGAGTGATCACGACCGTGAAATATGCATATGAATTAAGGTTTACGTCAATGCAGTCAAAATATGGATGTGCGGCTCTTAAGGAGCACAGGAAAAGGGACAACCGCCCATGATAGTACGAATAAGATGGCAAAAGGCCCAATAGAGAAACGAATAAAAGATGGCGTATGCCCACATGGTCCGTCTAAGACTTTATGGAAGCAGGGACTAAGGAACAGGCATAAGACTTCGATGGAAGCAGCCTGATAGATAAACATTCAGATATATCACAGTTGAAATGACCCAATAAATTACTATTACGATAGTTTGACAGAAACTGGCTTAATTTCTTTCGATCTCCTGTAGAAGTTCATTAGCGAGAAAACGAATTCGTTGTAAGACTTTAACACTTTCGATGCCGAAGTTGCAAATGTATAACTCTTGCGCCACACCTTGTTAAAAATGTTTATTAACGTTAATTTTGTCGAAATAAATATGTCTGTAAATAGATGTTCGAGTGTCACCCAAATGTGGATGACATGGCGCCGAACGTGTTAATATGACTTCTGTAAAAGGTTCATTGATTCAACTCTTTGAACTCATCGAACTTCCACTAACAGATATGTTTATTTTCATGAGAATAACTATAATAAACATTTTTAAGAAGGAGTAGTGAGAGTTAAACATTTACAATTTTAGCAGTCAAAGTGCCACTGCAGGGCTCTCCAAAATTTCAGCTTACTTGTCTGTACAATTTTCGAGTAATCAATGTCGAAAAATCCATTTTTATCATGGGTTCAATAATGACACATGAATAAAAAATATTTCATGTGTAAAACGAGGCATTTACGATAATCAGAATAAGTTTCAAAAGTTTCGTCTGTCCGGTTCGAAAGTATTTGAGCAGAGAATGATGAGAAAATGGTTTCATTTGTAGAAATAACGTGATAAATAAAATAGAAATAAAAGTAATTTATAAAAGCAGCTGCAACATTGCATAAGCTTAATTGCAAATTGAATTTTCCTGCGCAAAAATTGCTTTTATTATAATTTGAAAAGACCTCAAAATTGTGTGCCAACGCCTACATGTTCCACTTTTTAAGTCTAGAACGTATTAAACAATAGAAGTTCGTTGTTAATCCATTGCTAACATTAACAAACCCAGAAAAAGAGCTGTAATTCTATTTTCAAAGGACAAGAACTTTTCATTTCAAGACTGAATATAAACTGCTATTGGAATTTCAATGGAATATTAAATCCGCTTTCACAAATACACTTTTCCAAGATAGAATACTTGATTAATCTTTTCTTAGTCTACAAATTTCTTTTGATTGACAAAGGCAGAATTACTCGGCCAAAATAACTTGTACAGAGATGAATGTTTGAAGAAACGTTGCAATCTTTAGTGGAAGTCAGTTTATGCTTTCATAGTCAGTGGCGTGTATTTCTCCATCGAGTTCAACTTGTCAGGACGTGTTATAAAAAATGTCAGGATCTTTCGGGAATTAAATAATGCACGGCAGGGAATAATGGAGAGAGAGAGAGAGAGAGAGAGGGGTGAATCCCAAGAGTGGAAGAGGTCGGTGCATGGTCGGACTTGGTGGAAACGCTGGCATTGTCATAAGAAGGGAGGCTGCTGCCACCGGATGTCAGCTCGTCTCATGAGGACATTTTCTCCTCTCACTCTCTGACTTGGCTTTCATTTTGTTCCGTCATGCAACAACCACGAAACCTTCGGCTGGCAGCTCGGTTTTACGATCCTTCAAGCCGTTTCCTTTCGCCATTTCCCACGGGAGCGCCGCACAACAGCATCCCGGATCACAGTAATTATTGGATCGACTCGTATGGAATTCAGTTCTCCTCTCACATTCAAAGACATTCTCACCGGCCATTGAGAATTCCGCAGTTTGGGGAAATCAAGGCTGCTCTCCTGCGAAGAACCAACAGTTCTCCCATTTCGGGGATTCTCCGAGGAGTTTTACTCTTCTTCCATTAAAAATCGAGGGGAATCATTCCTGGCAGGTTTTATTCCCGGATAAGTTTCTTAACGAAATCCTTCATCTAATTAGTCGACGTTCAATAAGCAGAGTAATGGATTATACGAACGAGGCAGATTTTTATTCGAATATTGTATGAATGTAATGAAGGATCAAGACAGCTTGGTGATTTATGGACCACCTTTTGTATGAATTAGTGGAAGAGGTGGATTTAATGAAAAAGAAGAGACTTCCAATCACTTACATCCTGTGAATGCACTTCCTGCAGGATAGTCTGGAATCATTGGATCCTTGTAGTTGCGCAGTAAGCTGAAAAATGTAGATCCTTCGACCAATTGCAAGAGCAAACTTGCACTTCTTAGATTACACTGCCATTAAATTGAAATGACTCTCAAATACCTCGCCTTTCTTACTCAGCTTTCTCTAAGCTCCACTTTCCTATATTTGCAATTTAACATCCATGAACTTCGATTAATTAACACTAGGTTTACGGATATTTTTTTATACCTATTTCTACAGGCACCAATTAAATTGATGTTCTTAAATAAAAACGATTGACTTTTCTGCATAATAATTGCCAGCACAAAATGGAAGAAAATTAATAATAACAGTTTTTGTAATTATGTTCATGAAATCAAAAATCCGTCGAAATGACTGTAAACCTAGTATTAAACTTATTAATTATAAACTTCTTCTTCAATAATGTAATATTGTTGGGTTGAGTGAGTTAGCGATTGAGTGACTGAGAGAGAAAAAATATACGCGAAATGTGTGTGTGTGTGTGTATACTTATAAGAAAAATTTAACATCGCGGAACGTGGAAGATTTCGGAGGACGAATGGACAAAGAGCAGAATACGAGGAATTATTCGTGATGCAAAACGTTGTTAGAACTAAATACAACAAAGTTCCCATTATTTTAAAATAAAAGCACTTCCCGATTATTAATTTGAAAATATTCAATATCCATTTCTATAAAAATTCAACCCCAATTTCAATATATACTAAATTATTATTAAGTTGTTTCTTCTGGAAATTAGTTCACACGAATTATCGACTAATGGACTCGAAGAACTAGACATAACGAGGGAGGTGGAAGGAGGGAAATGACCCTAAATATAACAAAGTTCCCATTATTTTAAAGTATGTTATGAATTTGAAAATATTCAATATCCATTTCTATAAAAATTCAACCCTAATTTCAATATATCTCGTATTATTATTAAGTTGTTTCTTTTGGAAATTAGTTCACACGAATTATCGACTAATGGACTCAAAGAAGCAGACATAACGAGGGAGGTGGAAGGAGGGAAATGACCCTAAATATAACAAAGTTCCCATTATTTTAAAATAAAAGCACTTCCTCGATATTAATTTGAAAACATTCAATATGCATTTTTATAAAAATTCGACCCCAATTTCAATATATACTAAATTATTATTAAGTTGTTTCTTTTGGAAATTAGTTCACACGAATTATCGACTAATGGACTCAAAGAAGCAGACATAACGAAGGATGTGGAAGGAGGGAAATGACCTCGGTAATATCGGTCTGGATGGTTTGTTTTGCGATAATAGAGTGTATCATGGAGAGGGATACAATCTCTGGAAATGTTCCTAGTGCATCGACGAGCCAAGCACATTCAAATAGGAGCTTGACCCGTGCACCGAAGCAGCTCGATACCGGGATTGGGTATAAAACCGTCTGCCCGAAGCGTGTAGTCCTAGTTGCATTTGTGCTAGTCCTCGTACTACTAGCCTAACTACGTGTACACTAGTTTCCTTCCGCTGATATTAATTGGATCCCCTGTCTACAAACTCCACTGGCATCGTTAGTCCGTCTAATCATTTTCTGTACGTGTGATGTAACAAAATAGTAATTACTAAGTAATTTAAAAAATTGTACTAAATTATATCATGTGTGACTCATAATTTCGATATTAGATAAATCAATGCTTCGTTGAATAAATATATTTGGAAGAAGCGAAATTATGCAGAAATGACAATAGACGTCTGTGATGTAACAGAATAGTAATTACTAAGCAATTGAAAAATTTGTACTAAATTATTCCATATGTGAATCATAATTTCAGTATTAAATTAATCAATGCTTCGTTAAATAAATATAATCTATGTTAAATTTATTTGGAAGAAGTGAAATTATGCAAAAATAACGATAGACGTCTGTAATGTAACAGAATTTTAATGATTAAATAACTGAAAAATTTCTACTAAATTATTCCGAGAATATGAATCATAATTTCAGTATTAGATTAATCAATGCTATATTAAATCAATGCAATCTATGATAAATTTATTTGGAAAAAGTGATATTATACAAAAATAACGATAAACGTGTCTGATTTAAAGTGATGCAACAGCATAATAATTAATAAGTAATTGAAAAATGTTGTACTAAATTATTCCATGAATATAAATGATAATTTCAGTATTAAATTAATCAATACTCCATTAAATAAATGTAACGTATAATAAATTTATATGGCAAAGTGGAATTATGCAGAAATGACAATGGACATGTGTCAGTCAAATGGAATGAGGTATTAAAATAAGTAGAGCACTCACGTAGAGCAGTGAAAAGTGGAGGGATCAGTCGGTCTCTTATTTGAACTGAAACTTCATCGCTAAAAGTGATATCCCATCGAAATGAAACGTGCCAGGAAGGAGAGAGCCGTACTTCCTTGGCCGCGATACTCAAGAGCAGTTTATCGGTGTTGATTAAAGTCATAAAAACTTTTAGCGAGCGAGTCCCGCTGGAAGTTAGAGGCTTGTTTCTCCGATGGTGGAATCTTGCTGGGAGATCGATAATGTCTGCCGTTAGCGCGATAAAGCAAAATTTATCCGCGCCGATGAAAAAAAAAGCGAGGAGGAAGGATAAGGAAATGAAGGAAATTCCTCGTGTAAGGACGAGGATAATGGCAATCGCGAGAATTTACGATTATCCTGAACCCGCGCGCGCGCGCGCGCACGGTACATCCTTGAATTACCATAATGCCTGGTGCATGCGAAGTGCAGCATCACCATACCGCCATCGGGAGAACCCTTGTCTCTTCGTAGTATTCCTGTTTTCGGCTTTTCGAAATTTCCAATTCCACACTTGGAATACAACCTAATTTTTGTAAAATAAAAGCGTGTAATACAAATAGTTTATCACATTTTTTTAGTGTTTCTGTTGCTGTTTGCGTATATTAATAAATGACATAACGCACACGATAACGCCTTCAATAACCACTTCGAACCGCTTCGATAAAAATGATGGTAAATCTGAAAAAAGTAGAACTAACGAAGCGGTGATTCATTTTATTCATAATTTATACCAGCTGTTACGATTGCCCAAAGGGAGATATGTATTAACTTTGAACCTCCTTGAATAAAAATTACAGGAATTAGGAAAACAAGTGTAAGTAGATTCAGTTATTCGAAAACAGGGAAAATCAGTAGTAGGTAATAAACTTAAGAATAGTGCCATATTATATATCTTTGCTGGCTAGTTTGAAGAGAAACCACACCACGTGAGAAGAAATCATTTCAACAATTATGTTAACCACCTTCGAAAAGAAGAATTCTTAATTTGTCGCATTCGCTTGCTTGTTTGAATCGCTCAAAAAGAAGTCTTGATTTATTAAAACTTTTAACTGGGTAAAACACTTGTTCTGGAGAATTAATTTACCCTCCACAAATAATTTGTCTTGGACAAAAAAGTTATGAGAGGTTTTAGTGAACTAAGCAACCAAAAAATATAACAACTCCAAACGATGTTAAAGTTAGAATTCCCAATAATTTCACTTTGATCAGAGTTCTGCTATAAATTTAAACTTTATACTTCAGAAAAGTGAAACAAAGACATTATTTTTCATTAACAGAATGACTATATTGCCGCATTACAACAAAGCCGTAGTTTCAGTAATACCAAAATTGCTGATTCCAGCGGAAACGCATGATCGTGTAGCATAGCTCGTTCGAGGTTCTCCGAGTGCTTTCGTATTAGCCGTGGATTTGATGGGATAATCCGTAGTAATAAGGAAAACCATTTCGCCGGATGACTCCCACCGCCCATTCGAGAAAATCCTTCTCGGACTAATTGCAGGAAATTACGGGGTTCGACTAGCGCAACGCATCGGGGATACTTCACTCCGAACAATCGATTACGCGACTCTAATTGAGCCACGTGGGAAATAATGCAGGGAAAATGGAATGCGGATTACTATCGTGCGAGATGGAATCATGAACGATGCTGTATCAGGAAAATACGTGGACCAAAAGACGCAAACTCTCGAAATTCTCTTTAACACCTGAAAAATTATAACATAAATTGCAATAACACAATTAATAACAAGCTGTAAAATTAAACTCTCGAAATTCTCCTTAACACCTTAAAAATAACAACATAAATTACAATAACACAATTAATAACAAGCTGTAAAATTAAACCCGTGCAGTGTCTCAGGGAGATAAACACTTAAAACGCGAGCGTAGGTTTATTTACAATCTACAAATTTTCCTAGTTTAGTAAGTCATACTCAATAATTACAAGCAAAACCAATATGTTATAATATAAGTAAA
The DNA here is from genome assembly GCA_910591665.1 of Ectemnius continuus. Classification (NCBI taxonomy): domain Eukaryota; kingdom Metazoa; phylum Arthropoda; class Insecta; order Hymenoptera; family Crabronidae; genus Ectemnius; species Ectemnius continuus. Next base: position 10,182,829 of record OU342868.1, on the reverse strand, counting down.
CCGAACATTAAAATACTTCTCGAGCGTTCCTATCTTATAAGTAAGATATATGCAAATTATGTGATGATTCCCTCTCTTTTTTCTTTCCATATCACATCGCAAAACCTGAGGGAAGTCGATATTAATAATAAATAGATTATTATTATAAGATTATTAATACAGAACGCCTGAATTTCATGAAAATTTCTACAACAAAATTTAGCAGTTAATGGGTTAAAGACAGCAACTTGTAAAACTAAAACATAGTTTCATTATACATTGACCCAAATAGACAAAGCTTTTCTGTATTAACGTTAGCAGAGAGTTAAGTAAATCAGTTGTAAAGTTCGATCAGAAATTAATAGCTAATTACCTCGGTGATTATAGAATTATCAACATAATTACTGCATCAGGAAAACGCATGGACACAAATAATCAATCTCTCGAAATTCTCTTTAACAACTTACAATAATGATAAACTATAAAAATAAAATATAGACAGTAAAATACTATTTTTCCAATCGACAAAATTGAACTTTGAGACTTCATTATACATTGACCCAAATAGACAAGGCTGTTCTGCATCAACGTTAGCAAGGAGTCGAGTAAATTTGTTGCAAACTTCGATCGAAAATTACTGGCTAATTACCTCGGTGATTATAGAATTACCAAACACAATTATTAAAGATACCGAAAAAGCAGTGAACGATGCGATCCAATTACCGTGTGGGTGATGGTGGTCGAATAATTATTTCGAGCGGCCAAGTGACTTCCGCTATATTATACAGAGTTTTTCATTGTTGGCAGCAATCTCTGTGGAAATAAGCTGTGCACGATGAGCTTCGAGACACGAGTGTCATGCGCTTCTACTTGCGGCGGCGGTTGAAATTGCAAGAAATAAAATCGCTCGACAATAAGAGCGGCGCTGCGGTGAAAGAGAGGGTTGTGAGGGTTGAGAGGGTTGAGAGGAAGAGTGACATTAAAGGGGTTTCTGAAGGCAGCCGGATTTAATAATAATGCGCTTCGCCGTCAGCGCGCTCTCTGATGCACGCTGAAAGGTGCGCCGAGCGAGAAGCGCATATCTCATAAAACAGCCGCTAAAAAGATCGCCGGCCTCAATAGCCGCCAAGTGCCATATGGCCGCGCGCGTGCCCTTTCGCCAGCCATTTCGTGCCACTGATTTCCCCGCAATATATCTCCTCCCTTTCATGCAAATACACGCCGCCCACTTTCTCCCTTACACTCTTCCCGACCTCCCTCACACTTTCTCTCGAGCTATTCAATATTCTGCCAGGAATCTGAAAGCTTCGCTTCTTACGTGTCTGCTTGCTGGTTAACAATCGCGTTATGATTGTCTCGATGATCGGCAAAGTGGAAGTTAATCTCGTACCATCGAAAGCTGTGGACAAACAATCGTTGTTGAAACTAACTACTCCACTAAGATTTTTTGGCACAATTCTATGGTAATGAATTGAATGTTAATGATTATTATAATCCTGAATTTGTTTAGTCCTCGCATTTTTATAAATTCTCCAAATTATTGTTAGTATGTATAAATGTTTTCCTATTAATAAAACGGTTAGAATTATACGAAACCTATTAATAGAAATTGATATCGTTAAATTAACAGTGATATTTATTATAAACCTAAAATTCAAATAACCCGAATTAACTGAAAGTTCAAATAATTGGTAGTCTCTGCAAATGTTTTCTAATTCATGAAACGATTAAAATTATACAAAATCTGTTGATAAAAGTTAATATCAAGAAATTAACAGTGATATTTATCATAGAACTAAAATTTAAATAACCCGAAATAACTGAAACCTCAAATTATCATTACTCAATTAATAAAACGGTTAAAACTATACAAAATCTATCAATAAAAATTGATATCAAGAAATGAATAATGATATTTATCATAGAACTAAAATTTAAATAACCCATAAATAATGATCATTATCCCGTTCCGGTAGCACCCTAGTCTGACAAGAAATGTAGATGACACTAGAGTGCTATAAGAAGCTGCCGCAAGGGTGTCGTGTTGGTAGTCGCATCAACGGAGAGTTAGTTAGTGGTTTAGTGCCCGGTTGGTTGCTGTTGCCAGGGTACTCTCAACTCTCCTATGGGCATACGCGGCATAACACCGCGTACAAGTATCTACTCTCCGGCATACGCCTCTAGCAACGAAAGGGTTAACCATTAATGGACCAACTTCTCTGTGGATGCACGCCTGAAATTAACCGAGCGCCAACCGATTACCCCCTCGAACAACACTTCGCGCATCCTGTGACTTGCGCCTCGCGTTAATAATAATGTAACGGTGGTTTAACTTACTTTTAACACGGTGTTGTTTAAGTGAAACAAGGTTGTTCACGAATGGCGTTGATTGTTTCGTTTTTCAATTTTCTACGAATTTCAGAAATCTGTTATTCAAGTTATTAGAATGTTATAGTTTTGTTTAACTTACTTTTGACACGGTGTTCTTTAAGTGAAACAAGATTGCTCATGAATGGCTTTGATTGTTTCTCTTTTCCATTTTCTACGAATTACAGAAAACTGTCATTCAAATTGTTAGAACGTCATAGATTTGTTTAACTTACTTTTAACACGATCTTCTTTAACTGCAACATGATTCCTCTGGCATAGCTTTGGTTGCTTCATTTTCAACTGTCTACAAATTTCAGAAACCTGTTATTCAAATGATTACAACATCACAGATTGGTTTAACTTACTTTTAACACTGCCTTCTTCAAATGTAACTTGATTCCTCTCGCATTGCTTTAATTGTTCCATTTTCAACTTTCTACAAATTTCAAAAACTCATTGTCAAAATTATTACAGCATGATAGATTGGTTTAACTTACTTTTAACACGATCTTCTTTAAGTGCAAGATGATTCCTCCGGCATAGCTTTGGTTGCTTCATTTTCAACTGTCTACAAATTTCAGAAACCTATTATTCAAATTGCTAGAACATCACAGATTTCTTCAATTTACAAATTGGTTTAACTTACTTTAACACTGGTTTGTTTAAGTGCAACATGATTCCTTTCGAATTGCTTTGATTGTTTCATTTTCCACTTTCCTACAAATTCCTGAAACCTGTCATCAAAATTATAACATCATCACAGATTCCTTTCATCAAAAATACAAACACCAATGCAAGCGATTGCTTCAACCACTCAAAATAGCAAACTACGTTTCACTATACAAAATATTTGAAACAGGACTGAATCAAAGATAGTGAAAGATGCATCCAATATTCCTAATAAAAAAAAGGGTGGGTGAATTGGAGTGACAGTGTTGGTGGAGCATTGGAGTAGCAATCAGTGGAAGAGGGCGAGCGGAGTGGTGGACTGCGAGTAGATCGAGTTGGAGAGGTCGTAAGTTGGGAGTAAGCAAGCTATCGGAATGGAATAAGAGGGGAATGATCGGACGGTGGGACGCGAGAGAGACGAAGAGGAAGAGAGAGAGTGAGTGAGAGAGAGTGAGAGAGAGGATGGTAGGCCCGCGGTAGAATTTCATTATCCCAGTGAAATTGAATCCGGCCGATCAATTACCCGAGGCTCAAAAGGGTCTCGCACGCCTCGCTCAAGACTTGCTCTGCTAGCGGCAGCCTGCTTCCAAGTTCTCTCTTCGCCGAGCCATCGGATTCGCTCTCACAGCCGATTAACACTTCAGCTTCGCTGCGAAATCTCGACGGCTCCAGCCCCGCTCCATCAATCGCATTCGTTGCACCAGCCCACCAGTCCAAAGAACAGTCAAACGCGCGCGCCCAACTGAAGATATGATTTGTCAGTTCTCTCTTTATTGTTGGAATTTCTCACTTCTGTGGTAGCATAACTTACCACATACAAGTAAAATATTAGAAATCGGTAGAAAAATTTCGAAGAATCGCTTGTTTGCCAACTGGCGAATCCTAGCTCAACGAATGCCAGGTCGTTTTGTTCCATTTAAACGATCAACATTCCCTCGTACAACGTCACGAATAATACTTGCCAAAATATCAACAAATTCTACATCCTTCAAGTTTCATTTTGTGCGGAACATATCGCTATTTATAATCATCAGATCCATTTTTTCTATAAAATTGAGGATTTTATATAGAAACGAAAAAACTGGGATAGATGTGCATAAACCGATATAAGAAGAGACCGTCAAGTGAGACAGTTGTAGATCAGAAGCTGGAAGGTGGACGTTGTGAAATGGATTTGGGAGAAAGAGTTTTAAGAGTTTCAATAAAGAAGCGAATTATAACAAACACATTTCTTAGGTGATCATCATCCCACCACTATTCTTCACTATCACCACAATCCCACAGTTCTCTCTTTATTGGAATCATACACTTTGTAACGCTCATAGGTTCGCACTGCGCTCCTCATAGGTTCGCAATCTGCTTCTCACACGCACTCGCTTTCGACTATGGCAACAATAACATCTCTCGCCCTTGAAACTCACACTTCTTCTTATACTCTTTCGGTAGCACTCTCACACGCTAATTGGTATTGTCGTACCTTCCAACCAATTAGGATTCATTCTCACTGTCGTACCTTCCAGCCAATCCCAGAAACATTCCGCTGAACATAGCACATACTCTTCGATTTTATCCGCCAGATATAACAGACCTTACGCGCATCCAAAATCGCATCAACTTCTCATGATTAACCTACAATGTAATTAAGATATATAAAGTAAATAAGTAAATAAGTAATAGAGTAAATAAGTAAAATAAAAATAAAGACTGCATATCAACTTACCATGACTTATCACAACCATCAATTAATGTGGGTTAACAGGTTAACAACCCAGGGAACCACAAATACGAAATTACAGTAAATATAATTAAAAGAAAACAATTGCATCAACAATCGCACATCTTATTCTCTCACCATTCGTTCACAGTTTCTCATTAACAATCCTACATAAGTAATGCCACTCTTTTTTCTAACCACTCGCGTTATTCGCCCAAGGCAAAGTCCTTCGCAGTTTGATTTACTCTCTGAAACTTGGTCGCTTGTGATAAATCCTTTCGAAGTGTCTTATCAGGTTGTTGGAAGCCGAGTTGTACTGTAACCACTTATTTAATCCGTTACATTATTCTTGCCTGTGGTCGAAAGAACAAGTTTTTGTTATTTGAATACGACTTCTTAAAAGTTAATTCGTAGCTCGCGATTTCATTTTTTAAGAACAACTGTGGTGCAACGTATTGTTACAGGTGTCACCCACAAAGTATAATTGTTATTTGAATACGACTTCTTACAAGTTGATCCATAAAACACGATTTCATATTTTAAAAACAACTGTGGTGCAACGTATTGTTGCAGCTGACACCCACAAAATATAATTGTTATTTGAATACGCCTTCTTAAAAGTTAATTCATAGAACACGATTTCATATTTTAAAAACAACTGTGGTACAACGTATTGTTACAGCTGACACCCACAAAATATAATCATAAAGAAATATAGCAACAATAGAACTAGGAATTGGGATATGAAAAGATGGACGGATGTAAGAACGTTTGTACAGTTCGAAATTTCAGCTCGTTTGACAAAGTTTTACCAAGGCTGCGTTCGGATATGTACTGTCAATACTGCCAGTACTAATCGAGAACTCGATTATAAGCCTTGTGGCAACTTTGACATTACTAAAAAAGTTTAGTTATCAAAATATCGAATTTTTCAATGTTCTAAACCATTTTCAATGCTCTCAAAGTTTATGTTTAATACTGCCAAGGTTTATAACCGAGCATTCAATTAATAATGGCAGTATATTTAATAATGGTAGTCAAAGACGGTTCAAGTGCTTATATTATACTTCAGTTGATTTCAGGAACATAATTCTTACGACAAACAAACGAGCAGGATGCATGCAAGACATGCATTGCCCTGACAATAACAATCTTTTGATTGCTCTCTAAAATTTTCCCCACTGTCAACTGTTGGCGTCTATAAACGTTCTAAAAATGCATTAAAATTGCATTTATCACAGCTAAAACCTCTAAAATTAGCACTCTCCACCAGATTTCACAGTCAAAGAGTTAATAAAATAAAGTCTAAATTCACTACCAAAACTAGATTAAATCAACAAGACTATGACGACAAGTTAGGTAATTCTATGCTTGAATAATTCGATAAATTGAGCCTGGTGCGTGTTCATGACCGGGCGAAATGTATTAATCGGTTTAGCGAGTTATAAAGGTCATTCGATTCTATTTGATCATTCGCTTTACTGGATGATCGGATTGAGGGGTTTGATGGGCCTAGCGAACGGCGTATCATCACATCCAGGGAGGCTGGGCTGTAACTCGCCACTCCATCAAGTATAAATCTCCCTCTATTAAAGAGCCTATAACTCCGCCACCGAAACGGAAACGAATGGCAACATTCTACTTCTAAAGCCTCACCAATTGCAGCAACCCTCTCTCTCTCTCTCTCAATCTCTTAGGATCGACCTCTGCGCAAAATAGAAAGAGCGAAGGATGCCGGGTAACCAGGCGGAGTTTCGTTTTCGTTCGCTTTGCAATTCAATCCGACGTTATTCCCGAGGGCCTTTCAGGCCTGGAAATCGTCCTCGGCTCTGTCGGCCCTGTTGCCAGTCGCATCGCCTCTACTATGCTGCAGCATAGCCTCCTGCCAAGCCAATGATTCCGAGAGCTCCTACCGAACAGCCGCACCGCCATACCACCAACCAATATGCTAATTTCCCGCGACAACCAACCTCCCCATGAAACAGCCAATTAGAAAAGGCTCACTCGCTGCGTTTGCCAGCTGCATCTTGGCTGAACGCGGAATTCTACGAGTGTTTGGCATTTCGAATTGATTGGCTCAGAGAATATTTCTTGGTGAAAAAATTGTAGAGTTTATTTTGTTTATTCGAAAGTTAATGTAGAAATCGTGTCACTTTTTAAAATTACAGGCATTTTGGAATTGTAAATTTATTAAACAGTATTTAAAATGTCAATTAAAAAAGGCGCACTCGCTGCGTTTGCCAGCTACATCTTAGCTGAATGCGGAATTCTAGAAATGTTTGGCATTTTGAATTGACTGGGTCAGAGAATATTTCTTGGTGAATCAATTGTAATAAAGTTCATTTTATTTATTCTAAAGTTAATCTAAAAATTCTGCGATTTTTTAGAATTACAAGGATTCTGAACATATTGTAAATTTATTAAACAGTATTTAAAATGTCAATTAGCAAAGGCTCACTCCGAATATTTCTTGTTGAATAAATTGTAATAGAGTTGATTTTGTTTATTCGAAAGTTAATGTAAAAATCGTGTCACTTTTTAAAGTTACAGGCATTTTAGAAATATTCCAAATTTATTAAATAGTATTCAAAATAATCTGATTCTCTTATTTGTATTATGTTTCAATTAATTATTCATTTAGAAAATGAAGAAGAATGTTCGCATTAGAATAATATGAAATTTCTGAAAAGTGTTCCTCGAACCCGCGCAGTGGCTCAGGGGGATAAGTGCTCGACCCGTAATTAGCGGCGCTCGAGTTCGACTCCCACACCTGTCATCGCTGATTTTCAGCACGTTCACGCACTGCGCGGGGGGTGGTTCGGATTCCACCTGAAAAACTGTAGGTCCACCCGGTATACAGCAGAAATTTGGCGTCGCGTGCCTTATGGACGCTCGTACCGGCTTTGGTATCGTTGGCGGAACCCTCCGGGGGAGTCGACGTTCACCAAGAAACTCTTACTCAGTCACTTACTACTACTACTCTCTGAAACAAACCCATTTTTTTTATATAAATTTCATATGAATTTATATATTAGCCGTTTATATTGAAAGTGGCGTCCATTTATGTTCGCATCGAAATATTACCACTAGGTTTACGGACATTTCTTGATACCTCTCTTTATGGGCACTTATTTTCATTAAAAAAGGCTATTAATTTAATTTAAAGACAATTACAATTTTAACAGACATAATACAAGTAAAGTAAGTGTGTCAGGGATTGCATAAATAATTGTCAGTATAAATTGGAAGGAAAGTTAATAAGCTTTGAAATTTTGTTCGTGAAGTTCAAAATCCGTCAAAATGACGGGTGCCGTAAACCTAGTGTTAATTCTTTGGGGCACGGTGGCATTAAAAACGTCCCACCTTTTTGGTGTACGGTAAAGCATGGTGAGACATTTTTAGACCCACCTCGTAATATTCTAATAACTCCATGCGCATAGCTTTATAATTAGTCTTTTGTTTAATTTAAAACGCAAAAAATGTCTGTGCAACATGGATCTGTTTATTCTCTGAAATCCTCCGCCTCAAAGAGTTAAAGAGTTTGCGTTGAATTAAATTTAAAAATATGGGTAACAGATAATATAGTGGAATACAGTTTTTGGGTTTCTAAGAGTGTCAGATTTATCATCCCAATTAGCATAATATTAACATTATTTAAGAAATAACATGTTTTGACTTACGCCACTTTCAAAATAAACAACTCATATCATACGAATTTATGATAGTTTCCCTTTATTATAAATAATAGTAGGAAATAATATATTGTTAGTATATATAATAATAGTAAAAGGGTGTCTAAAACCAAAATTATTTTCTCCACGAACTTACGCCACTTTCAAAATAAACGACTCATATCATACAAATTTATGATAGTTTCTCTTTATCATAAATAATAGTAGGAAATAATATATTATTAGTATATACAATAATAGTAAAAGGTGGTACAAAACCAAAATTGTTTTCTTTACGGGTTAACTTTTACTATTCCCTGTCTTTGTGCCAATTTCTGATGAGAGTGTCTTTCAAGAAAAGCGATACAGAGACCCTCTCAGCCGGAAACCCACATGGTCAAGTCGCCACTCGACTTTTCCCTAATGGCTATTAACGCGGTGCTAGAGATACTCTCGTCGTAATTGCTTTCGATTAGGAGACCTCTTAACAGCGTTTTATGAGAGTAATTGATATTGCGTTGCGTATACTGAATGAGGCTTTTGCTGCGGTTCGCTGGAATAGCTGGCGACCGCTCTGCAAATTGATCCCAATCAAACCTCACACCGCAAATTACAGTCCAGCCTGGTTCCGCTGAAATAACTGATTCATTCTTGATCCTTGACCAAAAGCCATCAGTGACGTCAATCATTTGCATTGAGCTTTATTGATTGCACTGAATCGAAAGTGTTGCAAATTATAATAGATTCTCTCAATTTGAGGAAATTGACGTAATTAATAAATAATTTATGTGAAAGTCGAAAGTGAATCTTTCTTATTGCTCTGAATCGAAAATATTGCAAGTTATAATACATTCTTTCCATTTTAAAAAATCGGTGTAGTTAATAAGTAATTTAATTAAATGTCGAAGTGAATCTTTCTTATTGCTCTGAATCAAAAATACTGCAAATTATAATACATTCTTTCCATTTTGAAAAATCGTCGTAATTAATAAGTGATTTAATTAAAAGTCCAAATGAATCTTTCTTATTTACTTTCGTTTAACGCCTTCAAATACTATTTGGTTCAACGAAATCCCGAAAAACAGGCGAAAGTGATACTCAAGAATGGTTGCAATGCCAATTCTCAAAATATCGAAATAAATATTGTTTAACTGATGATATTCATATTAGGTACAACATTTGTATGATGAATCAGATTCGTCAAAGCACAGCAAAGTATTAATAAACTAATCACAATCAACTTCCCATCAAACAAAAAATCAAATCCTACATTTAACAGTGCAGGTATATTAAAATATTCTTATAACAAACTAATTAAAAACAGCAATAATACTCAATGACTTATTACACCAAATTTCGATAGTTGAGTCACCGTTACTATCGATTTGCAGGCAGCGACTAAAAATGACGAAAACGTAATATCAAGCGCAGAAAGAGGACGATCCAAAAAAAAAAAGAAGCGACAGATGGTCAGAAGAGATTCACGAAGGTTTCTCGCGTACTTTAAAACCAGTTCTCGCGCTGAATGGAGGACACTGAATAGAAGCGTCCGCGGTGGATGGCCTAAATTTCCCGGAACAGGAACCCCCCTGGAACTCGCGGCAGGGCGACGAGAGGGGAGGAGAAAAAAAAGGGAGAGAGAGAGGGAACGGTCCAGCCTCAGGCAGCGAAAGATCCAGGTTCGACACGACTCGAGCGCCGAAAAAAAAAACTAAGGGATGAAAAAGAACAGATCCACGCTCCATTTTTCCACCGCAAGTTTCCCGGCCCAGCACTGAGCACTCGGGAATGAAGCCCGCAATCGAACTCACCCCCTTCGAATCTCTCGTTTTCTCTTAACATCGCCACAGAACTATTTTCGGAATACAAGAATTATTCTTGATTCTGTTTTCATTCTTCCCCAATTGAATTATTTACTTATTGAAACTTGAATTAATCTATTTGTAAAATCGTCTGGAAATTTGTGGAATTGAAATGAGTTTGGGAGAATCTGGAATAGTATTTTATTGAGTTTTTGAGAGATCCAATAACTCTTCTTTATTTTAATACTCTAAAATTCAATAAAATAGTATTTCAGATTCTTACAAAGTTATTTTAATTCCAGAAATTTCTAGACGATTTTACGAATGAGTCTGTTTTTAGTTTCGTATCAGTTGAATGATTTCTGTTATTCTTATCGTAGTAATCATTCTTTCGTGGAGGCAACTTATTAAAAGGCAACGTACAATCACTTCCTTTCAATCTAACCGAAACATCCGACCCGAAAAGATCTTCGAATTTCAATAGAAACTCTTCGTTCTTAGTTTTCTATTTCTGCATTGTGTATCGACTAGTTCAAATACGAAAAAAAGCATGGAAAGAAGTGTTCTAAAATCTGGAAGAATAATGAGTGTATTGTTGTGTTTCGAGACGAGCGGAATATACAGGGTGATTCACTTGGCTTTGAACCAGAACTCTCCTAACCTCACTTTTACTAGACATCTATTTAATTATACTATATATTCTCTCTTTAACAATAGATGGTATTAAATTAAGTGTAGGATATGTAAATATTTAGAACATTAAAAACACGCGATCACCCATGCGTCGGGGCACTTCTGTTATGGTGAACCGTCGCGACGCGTACCGAGCGCGAAGGACGTAAAAGAAATCGGTCGACTAGCGTTTTTCAGGCACTTTTAAGCGACGAGACTGATCAGGGGTCAGTTGCCGCAAGATGAGCGAACGAAAAAGAGCTGTGTATCAGAGAGACGTAATAAAGAGTATCATTATTATTAACAAAAAGAAACAGCTTTTAAAAACCCTACATAAGTTTTAGGATTGGCTTTCTTCGAATAGGTAACAACGTAAGGAGAAAATATTTTGCTATATCATATTGATAGAGGAATATTATATATAACTGGCTTCTGCAGGCTGAAATTTCATGTACAATAAATGCATAAAATGCAGACAAGTGTTGAGCAACATTTGAGTGTAATTTAAATGTCTAGGTTATTTGTAATGATTTTATATGGAACAGTGTATGCTCGACAGTGGTGATTCAAAGGCAAGTGACTCACCCTGTACGTGACTAAACATAAACACTGAGAGACGTCCAAGTTTGCAATTTTACGGAAATCATTTAGTGCTAGTGAACTGTCGTGCACTTTTCAACGAAATATTCTTCGACGGTGGCGCATCGCGCGAAGGCTTAAAAGCACTTTCCGTATTCGTTAACAGGGAAAGGAATCGAATTTACAAAATTGCGTCGGAGAAAGAAATTAAGCCGGGCGAGCGTGACAGCTCTCGGCGCGCGAGCCGTCGAAAATCCGTGGAGAGGAAATTACGGATCCTTCCCCGGTCGGTAATTACAGAGAACTTAATTAGAAAGTAATTGGGGGAAGACACTCGAGAAAACTGGGCTCCGAGGAACTTTGTTATTAAGCCATGAATTCGAGACCATCAATGATCCCATTTCCCGTTGTAGACACGCAAACTTTAGTAATAATCATTCTTTTTCACGTTGATTTCGTTGATGTCAATATTTTTCATCGCAAGTCAATGCAATTTCAAATATTCAGTTAGCAAGTGAATGTTCAAAATATTTTCTTGTTAAGCCATGAATACGAGTTTATTAATGATGACATTTCCCGTTGTAGACACGCAAACTTCAGTAATAATAATTTTTCCCGTGCGTTGATTCTATCGATTTCAATATTTTTCATCGCGAGTCAATAGAATTTGAAACATTCAGTCAGCAAGTGAATGTTGAAAATATTTTCCAGTATCACTGATTTCTGTTAAACCAGATCGGATTAATTGGACCAAGTTCTTCGTGTGTTGAGCTCAACAAGGCTTTAGAGTCAATTCGACTAATCCCTGACATTTTTATCGAAGCGCTATTTACTCAAAGTGCACCGGTAAGCCGATCAGGCAGCCTGGAAAACTGTGAAAAATTCGATCCGCTCAAATAAGTCTGTCGGACGAGATGGAAACCGTAAACGCAAACAAATGTTGCAGAAAATCGTGCTTGATAATTACAACAAAGCATCGACTCTATTTAAAAAAGGCTGACTTAAAGAATTTGGCACCAAGAATGAAAATAATGAGATCAGATTGAAATTTAGACAGAGAATGTTAGTCAATGGTTACTGCTGCTCTTTTCAAAATTCCAACTTGATTGCCTGTACAGTTTTCGAGTAATTAATGTTAAAAAATCTATTTTTATGGCGATGTGAGCAGAGATTACAGTTTATGGCTTAAAAATATGAAATACAATAATAACACATAAATAAAAAACTTTTCATGCAGTAAATGAGACATTTACGAGTAATCAGGCTAAGTTTCAAAAGCTTCGTCTGTCTAGTTCGAAAGTATTTGCGTAGAAATTAAAATGGAAATAGTTTCATTTGTAGAAACAACGTGATAAATAATATAGAAATAAAATTAACTTATAAAACTAGGTGTAACATATCATAAACTTAACTGCAAATTGAATTTTCCTACTCGAAAATTGCTTTTATTCTAATTTGAAAATGCCTCAGAATTCTGTGTCAGCGCTCACATAATTAATAACAGTATTATTCACGCTTTCGAAGGAATAACATTGTAATATCCAGAAATTAAAATCACATAAAATAGAAAATCCGTAGGAAATCAAAGGGAAACTTTGTAAAAGGGAGAATTTCCATGCTGACAGTCAGCGGACTCGTCATTGTCTGATTTATAGTCAAAATAACAAGAGAAACCGCAACTGGACCAAGTAAACGCACTCTTAAGCGTCAATTAGCAAAGGAACTCACTTTCTTCGTCGTAAGTTTTACGAAAGAAAGTTAGCACGCGCCGAGGACAGCTCGGCAAACATTAATATTCGCGTTTAGATATATGCAGCTTCGTCGCGCCAGTTCATCTCCATATTCTCGCGGCGATACTTCGTCGCCAGCTAACTGAACAACTTTCCAGACTAATTTACGACCTCGCGGTTGATGTTCCGCGGGGCACCTAAAATAGAATCGTTCTTCAATTCCATTATATCGTAATAAAGAAGGGAACTGCAAATAAACAACAATAACTGTGTTTATTACGGAAATAAAATGAGGATAAATTTAAGAAAGATCGGTTTACAGAATAATTTAATAAATCGCATTTTATATTATTTCGAAACTTAAATTAAAATCGTCTTTCAATAATAAATAAACAATGAAAATTATATAGAAATAACAAAAATCAGTTTTGAAAGTCTCCAAACTCGTCTGTAATTAATTACTAATATTTATTACAATTTGTCAATTGTAATATTTGTAGTTCTAATATAAATAAATATGTAAGTATTAATGCTTAAACATTTATTTGTATAGCATATTGTTTTAATCACTGAACGCGCACTCTTTTCCTTCATGTACTAATTAGTTCGGTCAAAGTTCTGTTTAACGAGAGGCACTTTTCTTCGGACTTTTCTGAGGTCAGGTTAGGAGTGTAGGGGGTTGAAGGGGAAAGGGCTACAAAGTTTCATAAAGAGTATGGCCGGGCCGCGGCGACTATAAAGGTTTACAACCGTACGGGAATTATTAATCAGACAAGCGCGTTTACCTAATGCCGGGCGAACGAGGCCAACGGTCTAAATGAAGTTAGCGTAATTAACGTAAAGTCCCTGCAAGATCGTAAGCTTTCCAATATGAAAGGCGTCCGTGGTACTCAAAGTTTCGGTTAATATCGGAAATCTCGGCGGACATGGTGTAACTTTTCCTTTATCGCCTGCTAACAACTCGTAGCTTTTTAAAGCCACGTTGCATTCCTTTTTTTCCCGACTTAATTATCCAACTTTTTCTTAAACTCGTGAGATATTACGCCTGTAATATCCGAACTAATAAAAGATTGAAACTCTTTGCTTTTTATCGTATTTCTTAATCAGTCAAAAGTCATAGCTTTTTAAACCTATATTGAATTTCGTTCTTGCAACTTAATTATCCAACTCTTTTTAAACTCATTCCACGTGCAATATTGGAACTAATAAAAGATTTATGGTCGAAGATTTACAGTCAAAGATATAATTCCAACTTTATCATAACTTTCTTTGATCTTCAGAGATATAACATATTTCTCTATTAGGTTTCTTTTCATTCTAAATCCCCTCGATATTTATTTGGAAACAATATTGATTAAGCTTCATGGAAATCTGATATAATATCCGAACTAATAAAACATTTACAGTCAACGACATAATTCCAGCTTTATCATAGCTTTTCTTGATCTTGAGAGATATAATATATTTCTCTATCAGGATTCTTTAACAATTTCATTCCAAATTCCCTCGATTTTTATTTTGAAACAATATTGGTTACTCTTCGTGGAAATCTGATATAATATCCGAACTAATAAAACATTTACAGTCAAAGACATAATTCCAACTTTATCATAGTTTTCCTTGATCTTCAAAGATATAACATATTTCTCTGTGAATCTTCTTTAACAATTTCATTCCAAATTCCCTCGACTTTTATTTCACAACAATACTGATTAAGCTTCATGGAAATCGGATATAATATCCAAACTAATGAAACATTTACAGTCAAAGACATAATTCCAACTTTATCATAGTTTTCCTTGATCTTGAGAGATATAATATATTTCTGTATCAGGTTTCTTTAACAATTTCATTCCAAATTCCCTCGATTTTTATTTCAAAACAATATTGGTTAAGCTTCGCGGAAATCTGATATCTGTTATCTACTATCGGCGGTGCATAGCAGTTTGGCTTGGAGGGCTCCGGACTGGCGGGACGGTAGTTGTAACTTAGAGGAGGCTCGGAGGGCAGAGAGAAGGACGCGTGTGCGCATAATATGCGTGACAAATCCGGCGCTTCCGGACTGGTGGATTAATGAACGACCTCGTTATACGATCGCCCGCTCCGGCTCTGCCGCGCTTGTTTATCGGCCGGAGAGCATTCTGTCGACGGCCGATACGCGCCTCCTACCTTGAAAATCGATAGCCATTAGCAGTCCTCGCCGGAAACTATCCCAGGCGTAACCCACGTGCTGGCGATACACTGATTAGTCCGGGCCGTTTAAATCAGTGCTAAGGATGTTTCAGACAACTCGATCTTCCTATCATCCTCCTTGCGCCCGATTCCCCCTTAATGGCCTCTCGCACGCCACTCTCTTCGACTTCCCATCAACCTAGTTTTCAGCAAGCATAACCACTTCTACAGGGTGATTCACTTGCCTTTGAATCAGATCTCTCCTAACCCCACTTTTATTAGACATCTATTTAATTATACTATATATTCTCTGTTTAGCAATAGTTTTAGCATCGACTTCCTTCGAATGGGTAGCAACGTAAGGAGAAAATATTTTATTATATTATATTTATAGGGCAATATTATATATAACTGGCTTCTGCAGGCTGAAATTTCATGTGAGAGTTAACATAATTTAAACACGTAAAAGTCTAAGTGCATAAAATGCAGACACATGTTGAGAAACATTTGAGTATAATTGAAATGTCTCTATCTATACATTTAAATGTATATTTATAATGATTTTCTATGGAACAGTGTATGCTCGACAGTGGCGATTCAAAGGCAACTGACTCACCCTGTACAGGGTGAACTCTCCTAGCCCACTTTTATTAGACATCTATTTAATTACACTATATATTCTCTGTTTAACAATAAACTGTATTAAATTGTATAGTCTGTTGGAGGGAATATTTGACCAAGTTTTAGCATCGACTTCCTTCGAATGGCTAGCAACGTAGGGAGACAATATTTTATTATATTATATTTACAGTGGAATATTATATATAACTAGCTTCTACGGGGTGAAATTTCGTGTGCAATAAATGCATAAAATGTAGACAAATGTTGAGAAACATTTGAGTATAATTGAAATGTCTAGGTTATTTCTAATGATTTTATATGGAACAGTGGTAATTCAAACACAAGTGACTCACATAATACTAGATCTGAACGCAGATATCATCTGGTTGAGAATGACTTATTATTATAAAGGAAAACAAATGTCAAAATTACAGGGGTAGTAAGAAAATTGTTCGATCTTTTGGAATTCAAAATCATGCATGAACGAGTTTTCTTTAATAAGGATATACTAGTTATACAAACAATACTAGTTCTGTAGATACCATCTGGTTGAGAATACTATAATAATAATTCAAGATAATAATAAGTAATTTTAAATCAGATGATATGTACAGAACTAGTATTGTTTAAGAGTGGTTATCTTTACTTTATGAAAGAAAAACCATTTATACATGGTTTTTAATTCCAAAAGACAGACAAATTTCTTACCAACCCCGTAGA
Source organism: Ectemnius continuus (assembly GCA_910591665.1). Lineage (NCBI taxonomy): Eukaryota > Metazoa > Arthropoda > Insecta > Hymenoptera > Crabronidae > Ectemnius > Ectemnius continuus. The sequence goes on along the minus strand of OU342868.1, from coordinate 10,166,130 downwards.
TGTTTGCTTTCATTGCCATTAAATAACTTATTTGTATTAACTAATACTTTCTGTTCCTAAGCAAATCACCTAAATACAAGTTATAAATTGCAATGAATGTTAATACAAGTTTTTCCATCTCACTCTACTATGACATCAATGCAAATATCTTGTAAAATTATGCAAGTGCATATCCTATTAATCGACATTGATAATTCGATCTTCCTACCATGTTCCTTGCACCCGATTGCGGCTTAATGGGTTCTCGCACGCGAGTGTCTTCGACTTCCCATCAACCTAGTTTTCAACAAGGATAACCACTTGTAAACAATACTAGCTCTGAAGGCAGATATTATCTGATTGAAAGTGCCTTATTATTTTGGCTTTTATATATGCCAATTAGTGAAAGTCAAAAGTATTTATATATGGTTTGTAATTCCAAACGACAAAAAAATTCTCTTACCAAATCCGTAATTTTGATTTTTGTTTTTATTGTCACTAAATAGCTTATTTATCTTAATTAATGATTCGCATTTTTAAAGAAAAACAGTATTTCTTCCATGTTTAGCAATGTTTTCTCAAACGCAATTACTTAAATACAATTTATAAATTCCAGTGAATGTTAACACAAATTTCCCATCTCACTCGACTATGACATCAGCGTTCCTCATAAAATGATGTACATATTCAATTAATTGGCGTTGAATCCACCACAACGGATTATTCCTAGTAAAAAAGTAGGAAACTCCGAGCGAAATAACGAAATACGAGATTCACAAGGCGCACGTCAGCTGGGATGTTCGTGAAATATTGATGCATGGCTGACCAGTGGATGCGCAGTCCTGGCGAAACTAAGTCAGCGTCGGGTACGTCGCGACCCGAAACTGAAAATCAAAATCAAAAAGTCCCACTGGCCCGAATTACATCGAGCGAAAGCACGCGCGTGGGCAAAAAGTTCTACCAAAATAAAATGCCGTGTGGATTCGCATCGAGAGCGGCGTCGACGGCGTCGTCGACGCCGGCAGACCGACATAAATTGCGCTCGGCTTTGGTGCGTGAATAATTCATTTATACACGCGGAAATGGATTTCATTCCTCGGCGAGAAAATAAAGCGTAACACACAGCGAGAAAGAGAGAAAGAGCGCGCGCGCGCGTCCGAAGCATTAATGTTTCCGTATGCATTGGTGAAATGCACGCAAAAATACTTCACGCTGTTTCCAATATCGCATCCGGCTTGCGTCAATAGTGTATTATCGCTATAAACGATCGTAATTAGACCCTTTTGTCCTCTAATAACTGTAATAACTGTACGCTTTATTGCCTCGATCCACTCGCCCATCTCATTTTGCCTGCTCCTCCCTTTTTCATTGCTGAGTGCCGCGTGTAACTGTCATTTGTATTACACAATATTGCCTGCTCTTTCACAATGTTTTTATAGGAATTAATAAACAGAGTCTAAAACTCCTTAATTTAATATTTACAATACAATAGAATTTTTTCAATAGTAAATAAATGACGGAATTAAAAATAAGCCAGTAATATTAATATTTTACCTGTCGTTTTTATTACACAATATTGCGTGGTCTTTCACAATGTTTTTATAGGAATTAATAAACGGAGTCTAAAACTCCTTAATTTAATATTTACAGTATAATAGAATTTGTCGATAATAAATATATTAAAATGTAGAAGTAATCGAGTGCAATATTGGTAAATATTACTTTCCTTTGCAATTTTAACACTCTGTTATAGAATAATTGAAAGTTTAATATAATATTCCACAGTTACCCATAAAGCATAGAGGTTAAATCAATAAATCTAATTTACCTGATCGACTCGTTTTCATTGTTGAATGTTCCATGTAATTGTTGTTTTTATTACACAATATTGCTAACTCTTTCATAATATTTTAACAGGAATTAATAAACACAGTCTAAAACCTAGGCTCCTTAATTTAATGTTTACAATACAATAGAATTCGTCAAAAGTAAATAAATTCAAAAATTCAAAGTAAGGCAGCAATATTAACATTCTATCTGTTGTTTTTATTACACAATATTGCTAGCTCTTCCATGATATTTTTACACGAATTAATAAACAAAGTCTAAAGCTCCTTAATTTAACATTTATAATACAATAGAAGTTGTCGATAGTAAACGAATGAAGAAATAAAAATAACCTAGTACAATATTAGCAAATATTGATTAACAAATATTGCTTCAATGTTAACACTCTAACTTGAAATACTTGAAGATTTCATATAATGTCCCAAAATGACCGATAACTCGTAGAAGATTAAAGGAATAAATCTTTGAAATAGATGTCCCAAAGGATTCTAAAATCGAGGCGATTTGTCAGTTAGTTACTCGGGGAGTGAGAATCGTCGGGGAAATAGCTGATCCTAAAGGTGGCAGTGTGAAGTGAACGTTTCTACTTGTTCGTGATTGACAATGGGCAATGGAGGAAGTGGTGATCGTCGGGACGATTGCCGTTTACGCGTTAGGGTCCATGTCAGCAGATAACCAGAAGAATAGCCGAGAGGAAAGGGTGTTCTCGCCGAGCGGAAAAGATAGAGCGAGATCGCTTTCGTTGCTAGTACTTAGCCGCCAGCCCTTCGACATGGAATTAAATTACACTTTGACTGTTATTGCTGCTGAAAGCAGCCGCCACCATACTCCAACCTGAACCCACTAATTTTATCGATCCATTTGATGTTACTGTTACTCTACCTGTCACAGGTGACCAACCATTCTCCCAGCACTAAAACTCCCATTTTGGAGAACTTAAAGTTTGATTTGTTGAAGGTTGAAGTTAATGATAGGTTCGATATAAAGCTTGATTTGTTGAAGGTTGATTCTTTATCCCCATAGAATTTAATGTGATTTTTAGGAAACGCAAATAATTGTATTCTTTGGGAGTTTAAAGATAAATGAAACAACAAAGCGACTGACAAACATATAAACATGATGAACTGAACTTATCACATTTAAATAATAAACTATGCAATCTTGAGTGAATGCCATAGATTAATTTAATATCATTCACTTCCCTTTAAATCTGCATTATGTTACCCCAGTTTGTAGGAAACTTAGATTACCTTTTAACAATTATAAATCGTTCTTTGATTCGTTAAAAATTTGTAATTATCCTTGGAAGACTTTGTATAAAATATTATCCTTTCTGTTATTAAAAATCCATACAGTAAACATTATGTATAACATAAAGAATATTGCTAAATATTGTGAAACGTTAATATAACCAAAACTCTGAATTTGCACAGAATCTTGCATTTTGTTCATCTCACTTTTTCATAAAGAGGACAATATTTTAAAAAACATGAGAATACTTATCTCGGTGGAATAAACGCTCTCGCCTCTTTCAAAGGATTTTTGACTCACAAATTTGTCTTTCAGCGAGATTGGCATTTCGTGACGTTCTCCTTTCCGCGGAGACCTGGCGCTCGCACGCTCTCGTTTTCTTCGGCTTGTACTCTTCGCTCTCAAACCACACGCAACACGTAGACAACATTCTCTTTTGTCGCGCGAAACTTTGGTCGCAACATTAAGTCCGATGGAGGAAAGTTCAAGCTTTTATGGGAGTTTATCGCTGACCCCATTTGACTAGAGCAGCACGTGCGAGGTCCGAGTATGTCTCGCCATAGCGAACACTTTACGTGCTTTGGGTATAACTTAATTATTTAGCATTTATTAAACTTGATCCAAGGGGAAATAAAACTTTTCGAGAAATTATATAAACTATTTATACTTTTCATTTATTAATTTAACACTTGCGAATGCTGGTACAGAATTCTGAGACCTTTTCAACTTACAATAAAAGCAATTTTTGAATAGAAAAATTCAATTTGCAATTAACCTTATGCTCTGTCACACCTGCGTTTATAAGTTACTTTTATTTCTGTACTATTTATCATGTTATTTATTCAAATTAAATCATTTCCTTTTTACTTCAGAACTTCGCATGATTATTGGTAAATGTCACATTTACCACATGGAAGGTTTTTTATTCATGTGCCATTATTGTATCACATATTTTCAAGACATAAACGGTAATCTTTGCTCTCAAGAATGGATGATGACAAGAATGGATGTTGAGATATGAATTACTCCAAAACTGTACAAATAAATAAGTTAAAATTTTCAAGGGTGGCGCAGTAGCCATTGACTACCATTATTTCTAAGTTTCAATATCCGATTTTATTATTTTCATTTTTGGCACCAACCTTCCTAAAATAGTGTTCGATGTATTCGATGTATCACTTTTACGAAATGTGGTTTAAACTTAGACCTTTGAACATATCATATTTTAATGTACTATTAATACTCTTATTAATACATGGTTTATTTAAAGTCTTTTAAGGTTGTATGTGAGTACTTGGATAAAATTCATAAGGCTAAACGTATCTAAAGAGACTTTATTGTCAAGTATCGATCGGCTTGAAATTAATTGTATCCGAGAGCTGATATGTTTGGCTATGATAATTGAGCCCGATAAATATGCTTCGGCTAATACGCTTAGGGATCGCTCGACCTATCAGTACCGAGCGGAGCTTTCCGCTTCTCTCTTCTCTTTCGAGGCTGGTCTGCTTTACCGCGCTTACTCCGATAAATATTTACCGGCACGTCTCTCACGTTTTCGACTTTCCGATATCGTCGCTCGCTCGGTCGCTTGATTACTAAACTAAATTAATTAAATTGTTCGAGCGTGACTGTGTGTTGTCGTTGTCTAGCCGAGACTGATCTGCCTCCGGTTTGTTGGTTCTGGCCAACTGGTAGCGCAAATATTAGGACACGCTCTTCTAAATTCGACGCCGATTGCGCATCGATGGATATGTGCGAAATCCTCGCCGAATGTTGTTAACTAACACGCGCGCTAACAAAACCGCGCCACTCCAAATTTCGAGTGCTCTGATTAAAGCACGCGCCTCGATAAATATTCCCGGTTTTAATGAACATTATCACTCCAGTTATTTCATCGTTCTAATTATCATAAGTTTTTCTTTTTCGAGTTCTCATTATATTTCCCTTGGATTTGGTTTTGAGGAAAGAAGTTATAATCGTTGGTTGGAGTACTTCGTTTCATTCTTATCAATATTGGCCGTTCCATTGATTACGTGGTAAATGACGTCTGAATATCCTTCGGCGATATCGCTTAGCTTTTACATTAATCAATTCTAGTATAAATTAATATGTACTTTGTGAGATTCTATTGATAAAAGTATATTGGAATCTCGAAAGTAATTATTAACTCTTGAAACTTATTAACTCGTTTTCCTATTCTTAATATTTTTCATTTTATTATTCTTAATTATTACTATTCTAATAAGATATTAATCTTAATAATAAGATTAGATAAAGAAAAATAATCTTAATAAGAATAAAATTCTGAATTAAAAAAGATAAGAAAATTAGTGAAAGGTAATATTCTTAAAGCACTTAACTACACACTTAACTAAACACTTAAATTATTACAGTTTGTTAGTGATCCTTTGATAGTTACCTTCCACGAAAATGCTGTATAAAATCTAAAATGAAGTAGCAGGAGATAAGCGAGAATTAATAATGCCCGTCATAGTTCTATTAACCATAACTCGAGGGGAACATTACAGGGACTAACGGGACGCCGACGCCGCCGCTGCCGCCGCGGCGCTTCTTCCTCTGGTTGGTGGGCTGCTTCCTCCGGGCGAGGGCGATTAAACGCACTATTTCAGACGTATCTTCCTGATATATTACATCCACATGAATTATCGTAAATTAACGAGGCCCCGGCTGATAAACGGAGCGTAGATTCCCAAGCTTCCTCCACCTCGTCGTCCTCGCCGTCGTCGTCGTTGGTTCAGTTTCTGCGTACACTTAGTAATGCCAGCGACGACACAATTTCTCGCAGGCTTCCCGCGACATCCTCCTTAATGAACATTGAGCCTCACCGTCAGACTTAAGTAATTTCTACTGGCTGCTGCCGCTGCTCCTTTGCCAGAGAACTTTTCCCTCTTTCCTCGGCTAAAGAGCAAGCTAATCGATCCTGGACCCTCGCGAAACTAGGACGCTCCAGAATAAAAGCAGGCCAAGCGCGCGCGCGCCCGCGCCTGCCTGTCATCTTGGACAAGAATGTCAGAGGAATGTTAAGTGGTTGCTGAAGTAATCTTTGAGATGTACTTTTGCGATTTTGGTATGAGATTGTATTGTTTGTTGTTTAACATTAGGTTTGTAAAGAAAACCACGTATTTTCTTTAAATAAAAGAAGCAATTAATGCATAACTGAGGGACAAATAAATTTGGGTATATATTCGTCTCATTACACCAATATTGTCAGCATAAATTGAAAAGAAATTAATAATAACTGTTTTTCCAAACTGTTTTAAATCTGTCAAAATGACGGCTTCCGCAAACCTAGTATTAAGAGTTTGTTTGTGATAATTCCAGTTTGGGATGTTTGTAGGGAGAATTTTTTAGAATCATTAAAATCGGTTGTGTGCGTCTTTATATGCATGGAACTTCAAATTTCTAGACTCACTCGCAATCGTATTTTCATATAATCAAAAACACGAAACATATTGTTGTATATAACTCGAAAACTAAAACCAAACGACGGCTACTTATATAGAAAAAAATTACTCCAAATAATATGCCCTATAACATATTAAAAGCTCATTAAAATCGGTGAAGTTTTTCCTACATAATTACCAAGATCTTCATTAATTTATACGCGAATAAGGAATCAAATCTTCGAGAATGGTGTCTGATTAGACGTATTCATTAAGTCTCTTCATAAGCATGGAACTTAGGATTTGTAAACTCGTTCGAAATCATATTTTCATATAATCAAAAATACAAAACATATTTTTGTATATAACTCGAAAACTAAAACCAAACGAGGGCTACTTATATAAAAAAAAATTACTCTAAATAATATGCTCAATAACATATTAAAAGCTCATTAAAATTGGTGAAGTTTTTCCTACATAATTGCCAAGATCTTCATTAGTGTATACGCGAATAAGGAATCAAACCTTCGAGAATGTTGTCTGATTGGACGTATTCATTAAGCAAACAGCTTGGTCTTCGAGTCGAAGGATAGCTTGTACAAATTCATGGTGGTTCGGATGGAGCACGTAGTAGTTGGTGGTGTGCTGAACGGTCTCCTGCTGGCGGCGCGGCGCGGCGGCCAGGATTACAGTTGCAGCATACTGTGGTTAGGGGCAATTACGGTAACAGAAGCACTCCATCATCCTTAGCATGGAAGACGGGACAAATGTACGAGCAGTTCCATAGCATACCCCATACAAGCCAGATTATAGCACGCTGTGCCACCCCTTTGCGATGCAAGATGGAAACGCTGACAGGATGACATTACTCTTAAAACTAAATCCCCTTCGACTCCCTTTTCTTCGAGCTCCTTCATTCTACCTCTCAATTTAATCTTCCCTGTAATGTTCGACTATTGGTTGAAGTTTTTAATTATGATTAAATAAAGTATTCAAATAAATCAATGCAATATTTATAAATGTAAAATGTAACATAAGAAATCTAAAAACATTTATAGTAACATTTATAATCTTTAAGAAGAAAAAAGAACGAGTAATTTAATTTCAAAACAATTACAATCTTAATAGACATCAAATCTACTAGGATTGCATAGATAATTATCAACATAAATTGAAAAAGAGTTAATAATAATTGCAAACTTACTCTTAAAGAACGTTTTATTCTCTCTAAATATATCAGAAAAGTAAAATAAATGAATTACTCATTATGAATAATTACTCATTCGTTCCTAGTAAATAAAGGGAGCTCTTAAAGCAAAGCCCATTTTAGTAAGCTCGTACGAACTTTCAGTCTTTGTCTATGGGTTTCTATTCTAAGCGCGATCCCCATTGATTTGCGAGTAACCGTAAACAGGGGAAGAAGCTCGAATGCGAGCGAGCAAGCAAGCAGCACCTACGTAAGCCGAACAAGTGCTTATTCTAGTTTATTTCGCCGTCAGACGCATGCAAAGCTTCCCATGCATTTTAAGCGGTGGACCAACGGGAGCGCATCAAAGTATCATTGAAGTACGCCGGGTAGTTCTGTGCACGTGGACCACTCTCGCTCTCTCTCTCTCTCTCTCGCTCGTGCAATATTTCTAACGGAGACAGAGCGACTAGAAGCGCGCAAACTGCACACACGCGCGAGTATCATTTCGTCGCGTAAACGCTCCCGGAAAATCCCCCTCGATTTTCTCTCTCGCTGAATACTCCGTTGAAACTCACTTTAACCTTTCCGCACTGCTTTCCTACTTACGGCCAAACCTTCAATGCTAAATATCGCGCGTCTCAAAAGAGAAACATTTCGTTCGACGGAATTTCATAAAACCAGACGCCACAGAATTATAGGGAAATGCGCATTGAAATGACACTCTAATATTCGACTACGGTTGAAGTTTTTCATTGTGAATAAATCAAGTATTCAAATAAATCAATGCAATATTTGTAAATGTAATTTATAAATGTAAAATGTAACATAAGAAATCTAAAAACATTTGTAGTAACACTTATAATCTTTAAAAAGAAAAAAGAACGAGTGATTTAATTTCAAAACCATTACAATCTTAATAGACATCAAATCTACTAGGATTGCATAGATAATTATCAACATAAATTGAAAAAGAGTTAATAATAATTGTGATGTGTTAATAATAATTGACGGCACAGAATTATAGGGAAATGCGAATTGAAATGACACTCTAATATTCGACTACGGTTGAAGTTTTTCATTATGAATAAATCAAGTATTCAAATAAATCAATGCAATTTTTATAAATGTAATTTATAAATGTAAAATGTAACATAAGAAATCTAAAAACATTTATTGTAACATTTATAATCTTTAAAAAGAAAAAAGAACGAGTGATTTAATTTCAAAACCATTACAATCTTAATAGACATGAAATCTACTAGGATTGCATAGATAATTATCAACATAAATTGAAAAAGAGTTAATAATAATTGTAAACTTACTCTTAAAGAACGTTTTATTCTCTCGAAATTTATCAGAAAAGTAAAAGAAATGAATTACTCAATATTCCCCCCGGAATTCATTAGCGACGTATATCCTTTCTGATTTTTAATGGAAATTCTTCGTTCCGTGTATCCGAGAAATGCAGCGCCAGGAGGAAATAGTGCGACGGAAAAAAGAGGTAGAGAGAGATAAATCGATGAGCTGATATTTTAGAAATATCCTCGAAGAAACCGGAAGGCAGAGTATAGGAAATACGCGAAGTACGTTGGGTTTGGCTGGGACAATTTGCCGAATAACTCGATTTCTGCCTCGGATGGGCAAAAGCATACAAGGGATGATGTATCGTTTTATAACAAAGAGAATTTATCAATGTCAATTTGTCGCCGGGCCGCCAGCCGCCATTTCCATCGAGCACTCTTCCACCAGCAAATCACACGGTGTCTCGAAAACTAGCATATCATTTCGTGGAATATCATAAATAATTAAGAATTATGATTCTATTTGTAATCATTTTTAATATGACGAGATCATTAAGTTAAATAAAAAAATCAAGAAAAGCTGCGAGTAACCTAAATAAATTACGTGGAAATTTATTTTAAAATATTTCGTGTTTTACGATGTTTAAAATTATGTTAAAATATTTTATTATATCCCAATATTAAATATAAACATATACTTAAACCAGCGAATAAATTTTCTTCAAAACTCGAACTATTTCTCATTGTTTCCAAATATTAATTACCTCGTGACAAGTATTGGAATAAAAAAGCAATTGTGCAGGAAATTTTCTGAAAATGTTTAGTGGTCCAAAAAATACTCGTTGAGCAAACTCAGAGGTTGCATTGTATGTCGATGCTAGCAACGAGACCGAACTTTCCGTTCCCAGAGTGCACGAGGGAATGCATTAAAGCGTCGTAACAATCGCCGCAAGGACTATTGAGTTTACAGAACGGTTGTTATTGTTTCAAGGTTTGTTCTCTTGGCGAATAACTCTTGGCTAGCTCTGCGGTCGCTGCTGCGCTCAAGCGCACACCGCCTACTAACTCTCACAGTATAACAAGCTCTATCCTTTTACAACGCCAACGAAGAATAAAGTTATATGCACTTTGCTTTGACAGATATGTCTGTCGTCAAAGAGAATTTCATTTATTGATATTATTATTGAAGAATATTATTTGGTACATAATTGTATTATTTAAGCTTTACAGTTATGGTAAATGTGATTAGTCTGGTAATTATGTATCATTGCTGATTATTATAAATAATAATACTAAGGTGAATTTTATTTACAATATTATTATTTACTGCATAATTGTATTATTTAACCTTTATAGCTATGGTAAATGTGATTAGTCTGGTGATTATGTATAATTGCTGGTTATTATAAATATTCACCACTAAGTTTGATAAATGTAATGAATTCTTGAAAATCTATCAAATTAACCGGCAAGTTTATACAATTCAGGTTTGTTTCTTTATATGTAACTATTTTGTATGAGTTCTAGTAATACAATTATTTGTTCTACTTAGGTCTTTCAGTTGACAAGACATGTCAGACATTTCATTTGACTTAAAATAGCCATTTATAGAATTTTCAATTGTAAATTATAAAGTATTGTTATTCACAGTCTCTTTTAAAGACAGCGTTTTATTCTACCAGCTCAATCGGTTAAAATATTTCTAACTCGCTTATTTGATAACTATTCAGGAATTCATCACATTGACAAAATTTAGTAGTAATTTAGTAGTGATATATGAGCCGCTTATTTTGAAAGTGACCTAAATCCATTTATCAATTGGTATGTCTTATACATATATTTTTAATTTCTATTAGAACACGAATTCTTTAATATTTCACTTTGAACTATAAATGGACTTGGGTTGTTTCCGAATATATATTTGTATAAATATACGAATAATAAATAATATATAAATATATATTATACTTTGAACTATAAATGGACTTAGGTCACTTTCAAAATAAACGGCTCATATACATATTACAATATTTATATTATATATAATAATAAATTCGTTGCCAAATCTACTAAAACTTTGACAAAGATATCTATTTCTAAGTGGTATTTCGTTCTAGTAGATTGTATAACACTCACGGCTGATTACATGGACTTTCAGTTAGCCCGTTGGAGGTGAAGATAATCGGAGCGAACGAACCCCTATCCGCAGGCAAGAGGTACGATCTGGTCTGCACGACTTCCGGCTCGAGACCACCGGCTAGCATTAGTTGGTGGAGGAACGGGCAACGCTTAGTCGAATCGAAAGAGACTGTAAGTATTATGCTCCGCAAGGATTCCCGGATTTCTCCCGGTTTCCTTCTCGTTCGTCGTCTCTGGAGTAACGCGAACCTCCGCTATTCCCCCGGCGAACGTAAATCGGTGCCGTTCTCTTAAATCAGCTGAATATCCCGCGAACACTGTACAAGCCCAGCCGGTTTCATAAATCTCGGCCAGCTCGATATTAGCGGACTCAGCGGATCAAGCGAACAAGAAAGCTCCACTGTCGACTCTCTCGCCTCTAGTTTAGTATCAACGAATTGATGGTGATGCCGGAATCGCTACTTTCATGAACTGTCGTCGCTGAAATCCCTTACGGAAGTTCGGAAATCTCAGAGAAAGTTATTAAAATGGTACCACGTACAAGTAAATGGGTTAAAAAAATCGAATTTTCCTCCAAAAATTGTCTTAATAATGCTTGCCATGAATGGGGGAAAAATTCTCTGAACCATTGTTGCGTTTCTAAATAATGAGAGTATTGTGGATTGTATTTGCAAAGAAGCACTTCTCGTGGATATTAATTAGATGATATCCTTGATGATATCAACAGTTCCTTGTCTGAAGGTACCACGTACAAGTAAATGGGTAAAAAAAATTGAATTTTCCTCCAAAAATTGGGTTAATAATGCTTGCCATGAATGGTGGAAAAATTCTCTGAACCATTGTTGCGTTTCTAAATAATGAGAGTATTGTGGATTGTATTTGTAAACAAGCACTTCTCGTGGATATTAATTAGATGATATCCTTGATGATATCAAGAGTTCCTTGTCTTAAGGTACCACATACAAGTAAATGGGTCGAAAAAATCGAATTTTCCCCTAAAAATTGTGTCGATAATTATGTATGGCGCAGAAATTGACGATTTTATGGAAGCATAAAGAATTTTGAAACTTTCTGGTGCATTGCGTAAAAAGATACGAAAGATATTTTCTAAACATTCCCAAAACTTCAAACACGTTTTTCTCGAAACACTATTTCTGCGGGTGGTAACCAGCATAACTAATTCATCATTGAACGGATCAAGCTGAAAATTAAATCAGATCTTCTTAATAGAGTTATCTACTGCAAGACGTAGTGTTTTTTTGCACACCTATCCCAGTCTTTTTTTGTTTCTATATAAAATGCTTAATTTTATAGAAACAATCGATCTGATGATTATAAATAGCAATATGTTCCGCACAAAATGAAACTTAAAGGATCTGCTTCAGTAGTGCAGTAGAGTTATCTTTCTATTAAATAAAGAGTACTTTTTTATTCGATTCAGATGAAAAATAGTGGAGCTACACCGGTTACCGCAGCCATGTTTCATTCACTATGACATTACGAAAGTCGCTGTGGCACGCTAGTTACTGCAAGGATTCGAAAAAATTTCCAGGATATATTATTTACAATATATAATAATACTTTTTCCGTAAAAAATCGTATTTTTGTATCGTTTTCTAATATTTTACTTGAACGTGGTACCTTAATTCGGTGTGTTCATACAAATAAAGATTTTTATTTATTCCATATATTTCGCTGACTCGTACGACGAGAATGAATACATTAGCGATGCATGAAATGGATTGTATAAATTACTGCCATGTTCTAGATAATCCTTTGTTGAAAATAATGGGGTGCTTTATATTGCATAAACTTCTACGGTTTACTTGCTAATGAGATGAATGTGTTACACAGTTTTGTTAATAATGGCTCCGGTTAACACACGTGCATTACTCATCCTGAAACGAAAGTTTAATTTTCATGTTAGTAGAACGTGATAGGATTAATAACGGCGCGTTTATACGTGGATTGTACAATGAATAATCGGATGATGTAACGCAGTTGGAAAAGTCGTTGTTACATATGACAGTGGAGGCCGCTGGGAGCCGGAAATCCCAGGGGGATGTTCGGTGACAGTATTCCTCAGGAAATCACGATCCAACACGTGTCGCTTTTCCCTGCCCTCGTTTATCCGAAGGGAGAGGAAAAACTCGCAAGAAAATTCCACGTGCACATAAAACACTTCGCATCTGCTGCACTGAGAGAAAGAAATGCCTGAAATTTGCAGCGTTGGCTGCAAAATTTAAATAGCAAAGCAGAAAATACATAAAAATTCTATCTTTTACAAACATGGTACACGTCAGAATTTAACATAACAAAATGAATTTTACTCCAATTCAGAGGAATTTCTGCAACATATTTCAAACATGCATACATCTATTTATAACCATTTTTTAATATAATTAACAACGTGTTGTGATCATCTTTCGAAAGACGATAAAAAATTCTATGGAAGTAATTTCATCCGCGTAATATAATATGAACGTTAGCTGCAAACTTGCTAGTACGAGCTTCGTTATTATCAGTACGCGTTGCGAGTTGAGTGGCGTGCCTTTTGTACTTGTGAGAATCTTGAGTAGCTGGCTTGGCCATCGTGTTATCGCGACGGCCAAGGCAACGCTTCTACGGATGAAACTTAAGCCGAATGGGAAAATCCACGCCATTAGACGGGGAATAATTTAAATCAGAGTAAGCCACTGACGCGATAACACCACCGCGCCACTGGTACATGCAAGCACTCGCTACTTCCCCAAGCGCTTATGAACGCGCGTAATTAAGGCAAATTGGTGCGTAACTGCGAGCTCGGTTTGCTGCTCCTGCCTCCCCATTTAATTCGTAGTGGTGCGAATCTCCTTCTGGCTCGGAAACGGTCCGCAAAGATCTGCAATCGCAATGGAATTCGATTTGAGAATTTTCGCTCTGACGCCTCACTTCAGTAGTAGAACCCGAGTGGAATAGCTCAGCGTTTCAACCGGCGACGATACCTAAGCGTCTACTCGTACTACTCATTGCATACTGTGGCACTTGTCATTGATTCGTACTACTCAACGTCTAGTGGAATGCTTGTCAGTGATTCGTATTACTCATCGCATAGTGCAGCGCTTGCGATTTGAGAAATTTCGATCTGACGCCTCACTTTAGCAGTGTTATTCGTACTACTCATTGCGCAGTGGAGCGCTTGTCATTGATTCGTACTACTGAACGTGTAGTGGAATGCTTGTCATTGATTCGCACTACTGAACGTGTAGTGGAATGCTTGTCAGTGATTCGTATTACTCATTGCAGAGTGCAGCGCTTGCGATTTGAGAAATTTCGATATGACGCACTTGAGCAGTATTATTCGTACTACTCATTGCGCACTATAGCACTTGTCATTGATTTGTACTAGTAATTGCATAGTACAGCGCTTGTGATTTGAGAAATTTCGATCTGACACTTCACTTGAGCACTGTTATTCGTACTACTCATTGCGCAGTGGAGCGCTTGTGATTGATTTGTACTACTCATTGCATACTGTGGCACTTGTCATTGATTCGTACTACTCAACGTCTAGTGGAATGCTTGTCATTGATTCGTATTACTCATCGCACAGTGCAGCGCTTGCGATTTGAGAAATTTCGATCTGACGCCTCACTCAGTGTTATTCGTATTACTCATTGCGCAGTGGAGCGCTTGTCATTGATTCGTACTACTGCATACTGTGGCACTTGTCATTGATTCGTACTACTGAACGTGTAGTGGAATGCTTGTCAGTGATTCGTATTACTCATCGCACAGTGCAGCGCTTGCGATTTGAGAAATTTCGATCTCACTTTAGCAGCGTTACTCGTACTACTCATTGCGCAGTAGGCCACTTATCATTGATTCGTACTACTGCACGCTGAGCCGCTTGTGATTGATTTGTACTACTTAACACACAGTGGAACGCTTGTCATTGATTTGTACTACTAATTGCATAGTGCAGCGCTTGCGATTTGAAAAATTTCGATCGACGCCTCACTTTAGCACTGTTATTCGTACTACTCATTGCGCAGTGGAGCGCTTGTGATTGATTTGTACTACTCACTGCATACTGGGTCACTTGTGATTGACTCGTACTACTTATCGCATAGTGCAGCATTTGCAATTGACTCGTACTACTTATCGCAAAGAGCAGCGCTTGCGATTGACTCGTACTACTTATCGCATAGTACAGCGCTTGCAATTGACTCGTACTACTTATCGCATAGTACAGCGCTTGCGATTGACTCGTACTACTTATCGCATAGTGCAGCGCTTGCGATTTGAGTATTTTCGATCTCACGTCTCACTTTGGCAGTGTTACTCGTACTACTGAATGTTCAATGCAGCGCTTGTCATTGATTCGTACTACTCACTGCACATTGGGCTGCTTGTGATTGACTCGTACTACTTGTCGCATAGTGCAGCGTTCGCGATTTGAGAAATGTCGATCTGAAGTCTCATTTTAGTAGTGTTACTTGTATTATTATACTAACTGTTCAATGCTGCACTTGTCACTGATTCGTACTACTCACTGCACACTGGGGCACTTGCGATTGACTCGTACTACTTATCGCATAGTGCAGCGCTTGCGATTGACTCGTACTACTTATCGCATAGTGCAGCGTTTGCGATTTGAGTATTTTCGATCTCACGTCTCACTTTGGCAGTGTTACTCGTACTACTGAATGTTCAATGCAGCGCTTGTCATTGATTTCTTACTCGTACTACTTATCGCATAGTGCAGCGTTCGCGATTTGAGAAATGTCGATCTGACGCTTCTCTTTAGTAGTGTTATTCCAGTGGAATAGCTCTACGCTTGAACCGACGACGATATCTAAGCATCCACTCGTACTACTCACTGCATACTGGGACACTTATCATTGATTCGTACTACTCACGACGCAGTGCAGTGCCATTTGAGCATTTTCGATCTGTCGCTTCACTTGAGCAGCGCTATTCCAGTGGAATAGCTCTACGCTTGAACCGACGACGATATCTAAGCATCCACTCGTACTACTCACTGCATACTGGGGCACTTATCATTGATTCGTACTACTTACTCAACGCACAGTGGAGCTGATTGAGGAGGCTTGTGATTGATTCGTACTACTCAACACGGAGGAGAGCGCTTGTCATTGACTCATACTACTCAACGCGTAGTGGAGCGTCAGTCAGTGACTCGTACTACTGAACACTATGGATCGTGCAGTGGAACGCTTGTCATTGATTCGTACTACTACTGATTCTAGTGGAATGCTTGTCAGTGATTCGTATTACTCATGGCATAGTGCAGCGCTTGCGATTTGAGAAATTTCGATCTGACGCCTCACTCAGTGTTATTCGTATTACTCATTGCGCAGTGGAGCGCTTGTCATTGATTTGTACTACTGCACGCTGAGCCGCTTGTGATTGATTCGTACTACTTAACACACAGTGGAACGCTTGTCATTGACTCATACTACTCACCGATTAGATATTGGATGATTGATTCGTACTACTTGCTAAGCATCCAGGATCGATTTATTGAGTTGCACTGCTGAACACTCTGTGAGATTGAGTCATTGACTTGTATTGCTCAATATATATTAAAGGTTCACTCACAAACTTGTTATACAGAACAAAATATAAGAATACATTTTCTTTGCCAGTCGTATTGGTTCTTTACGAATCTACGACTGTAATGAACAAAAAAGAATACATTTTTCTGGAACAAATTATAAAACGTAGAATGGATTAATTTGTGTGATAGTGAATATGTTAAATTGAAAAATTTGGAGAAATGGAGAATAAACATTTATAGCTAGCATAGAAGCTTCATATACTGAAATGAATGAAATTTATGTGATGATGAATATGTTAACATTAAAAACGTGTAGAAGTGAAGAATAAATATTTATTGCTAGCATAGAAGGTTCATATATTGAAGTACTATTTCGCTGTGAGGGGAACAAGTGTGCAGCTGACATTATGAGTATTCTAGGAAGGCTTTTATTAACCTTAGTGAATACGGGTTAATAAATATCCCACTTTGAGCTGCACTCGCCGAGTTACTTACACCGGTACAATAGGAGACGGGCTCGTCGTGAATCTTGAACGTGGCACAACTCTCTCTCTCTCTCTCTCTCTCTCTCTCTCCATTTCTCCCTGGCTTCCTTTTCCGAGCGGGGCGAACGCAAAGACGTGGGTTTGACTCTCGTAAAATGTGGTGGCAGCAGAGCGCAACAGGGAGCAGGGGTTCCTTTTCATAGCGGTGGAGAGCGCATTTCGATCATTCGTTTCCGCAAAGGCGACCGCTGCTTTTCCCTATTCCCTTGGGAAATGAAAAATATGCGGAAGACCGCTGCTATGCCTTTCAATTAGACGCAAATAAGAATGGCCCTTCCGCCTTCCATTCATCCGCCCAACCCCCCCTTTTTACAGACGGAAGCAGCCCCTTTCGTGCAGAAATATCAAGTATTTCGTTAGAAGGAAGTTTTCCCAGCGAACTTATTTACCCGTTTCGAACGATACTCGAGAATTTCATCTCGAAATTCATCCCTCCGAAGAAACTTGCGAGCGCAGCCTTTAAATAGACTCAGCTCTACCGCAAAAGCGGAACCACTTTCCCTTAATAGTTGCGAAGTTAAGGGAAAATTATAAAAGTTGAAGGAATTATTTATTCCTGCCAATTTAGGGACGAAGCACCCTCGGCTGGCTAATTTATCGGGCTATATTTTGTAGTATTTAAGACACATGGCAGAGGAAATAGAAAAGTTCCGCGCGGGATTACAGAAGCGGAAGATGAAAGAAGGCGGAAGAAGAATGTTGGAGAGGAGAGGTTCGACGTTCTACTGGAGATTATCGGGGCACGTCATATCCGCGCGCGGGCGCGCGCGCGCTTCTTACCGGCTGTTTAACTTTCTTATATAAGCGAGGGAGAGTAAAGTCTCGCAGTATGAAGAGAGTATCGAAGTTCGAAATAATATTTTCTTTAGTCCTCCTGGCAGAGCGGCGGCGGAGACCTTTTTTATCTTGCGCTCGCCCTAATCCTCCAGCTTCACTTCAAATATTGGCAGTGCCAAGCCTGTCGAAAATGAAGAAGGGGATTTTTTCGCTCGCCGCTGCGCTGTATTGGCTGCCGAGGTCTGTAGATAGAGCGACGAGCGTCAACTTTGCAATAATGGACTATCGACACTCTCCGCTCTCCTCGATGAACAGCTTCGAAAAATAGCCGGCGAAACCCTTTCGTTCCCAGTCGAACTCTATTTCCGAGTCCCCGGTGAATTAATTAAACTCGCCTTTCGCATTTCACAGAGCAATAAAACGAATTAGGAAGTCAGACCTGCCGTGATGGAGAGCGACTGCGAAAGCCACGTGACGTTGACGGATTCGTAATTAATACGTCAAAAGAAGGGCGCTGAGTGCTTGGACAGACCGGTTTCAACGAACCCTGCCGCGGTAATACAACCCTCGTGACATACAACGCCAGCCAATAATACGCCATTAACACAGAACTCTCGTCTGCTTCCTGCCATTTACCATTTCGACCATAAAAAGAACACTGACATCCTGAAAAAGACCAAATATTTCCCCTATTTTATGTCAACTTTACTCTTTGCACTTGAACTTCTCACGGGCACTGCCAAAGTTTATGTTTTATTGCATTGAAAATCAAGCGATTGCAATTTACAGTTCAATATTAAGTGCAAAATAAAAAAGTACTGTTCATTGTGGCGAAAAATATGATGGGAAAAGCGTTGTTTCAAAATAGTAGTGAATGGCAGCGACATTATTCCACTAGTGAAGAAGAAAAAAAAAGTATTGCAATATGGTGTTTCTAGTGAAAGTGATGAAAACATGTCAAAAAATGTAGACACTTGAAAATTACAAATAATTCATAATTACGACTTTCATTTACAAAATATTCACATTATACTATTAATAAAATAACGTTAAAAATATTTTACCCTTTAAATTTTATATACAAATTGTACCCTCAAATAAATCATACATTACACAGTCAACTACAACAAAAAGACGTGCGAGCTGCTGAAAGCTTTAGGCGAAAAAAAGTACAAACTGTTAACGTACACTCATAAAGAAATCCCACTTCACTCCCGAATTTGTTTACGCTTCCTCCCGCTGGACATAAATGTAAAACGCCAGTAATAAAGCCCGAAGGGAATTGCGGAGGGAGAAGTGTTGGAGAAGAATTGTAAAAAGGAGATAAAGGAAATCACGGTGCGATAGTAAAAATTAATGATAATGTTTGTTGCAGACTACCAACGAGGGGAATACGACGACGAGCGTCTTATCGTTCATGGCGACGAAAGCCGACGCCGGCAGACACTTGTCCTGTCGAGCTGAAAATCCAATCATGGGAACGGAGCCGATCGAGGACGGTTGGATGCTTGAAATACAATGTAAGCATATACAGGCTGTAAACGATATAACTCCCGGCGCTTTGTGAAAAGGTAGAGGGGAAAATTTTAAACAATTCATGCTCATATTATGGTGTCCGATCTTTGTTAGTTTGGTTGTCATAACATATTAAAGGTGGAGACTATCTTCGATTCCACTGGTAGAATCGTCCCATAAATTCGTATATGTGTGCTCCGATGCGATTGGAGGTAACACCTAAAAAGGCGACTCGACACTTTGATTGGTTTACATAATAATAAATAAAGTATTTTTGCTCCGGGCGAACGATGTTTGCAGAATTGATAGTCCGCGAAGATAGTGGAAACAGTGGGGTCCAGTCCACCCCCAAGTATCGGCGCCTTAGCGGGATGTAACGTGACACCTTTGAAGGGTCATTCCTTATCTCTCTTTAGAATAGACTGGACCCAATTGTTTTCTCCGATTCGAACCGATATAGTTATAGTTATACTAGTCACATCCTAATGGATCAACATCGCCAAATCATCGAGAGGGGCTAAGATAAAAACGGAAAAAAATAAAGGGGGTCCTCAGCAACCCCCCAATGTTGCCGACTTGCCGTTCGATTACTACCCGTTTCAATAACTTACAGCTAATTTTAAGATTAAATAAGAACTAAACTAAAAGAGATAGGACCTGAACATTTGTCCTCTGTCGCCTTAGAATTTTCCCCTCTAGCATCCCCTAATACTCCGGAAGTTATATCCTTTACACCTTGTATACACATACAACATCACGCTTTTCATGCAATTTACAATCACGGAATACTTCGAGGAGATCATTAACACATCGCGTGTTTCATGACTTTTCCAGACACCCCTGAAACGAAGATACAACTGGGCACCTCGCTGAATCCAAACACGATACGCGAGGGGACCGACGTGTACTTTGATTGTTTGATACAAGCCGAGCCGCCTGTGTATAAAGTGGAGTGGCGACACTTGGTAAATATGTGCTCAAGAGTTTGATATAATACGCAAGAAATCAGCTGTCAATCAGCTTTCGAGTGAGAAGGAGATTATCACTTGTCAGAGTGAATTCGTAAATCCACAGAATAAACTGTTCACCGAATACAAACAAGCATGACAATGAAGTAGTATAACAACAAACATCACGCGAATGTTTTATTTAAATATCATTGCACCGCCAACGTTTATCCAATCATCCAACAAAATCGAAGCAATTCAAAATTCTCATATAATACCCGTTTGATTTTAACAACGCGTGTAATAAAATCACGAAAATTGATGTTTGCTGAAAAATCTGCCGTCTACCCTGACTTCAATCAGTCAATCCAAATATTAACAGAGTATCTTTAATTTCCTGTGCCGGGTCTCGCTAACCGGACGCGTATTTTACACGATATTCCAGTTTACATTTATTTGACGCCCGGCAATACTGTACTGTTTAAATTGTTTGCTTGTCGGCGGAGCCACTCTGTACAGGATGACGCGCTAGATTTCGAATGAGCTTTTTACCATTGAATTGTCAGTAATACCAGCGTTTGCGTAGTTGTTTTATTAATCGTATAATCACTTGATAATTTAATGCTAAAAAGCTCATTCGAAATCTGCATCATCAGAACGTATTATTTGTTGAAAAATAACCGAAGATAATAAGTAAACTGTGCTAACAACAAAGTTGCAAGTTATCGTTCTAAAGTTTTGAGTTAACGATACTTTGCCAAAAACCATCTCATCCGACAGTGTCAGGCAGTAGATCATGTCTCCACAAAAGCCGAGGGTAGTTTACACTGAAGGTGGCTCGAAAAATTGGTGGCCAGCAAGTCGAGAAAGTTCGTCTACTTAAGAACTCTTAAATTCTAAAAGCTACTCATCCCTAACTCGCACTGCCATAACAAGAGCGAGAGAGGGCAATTTGCATCTAAGTTGAAAAAGGTCAATTCGCTTGCGAGCACTCCCAAGAGAAACTCAAGCAAGCGTAGTATGCAAAATTTTAGAATAACTTGGATTACACAGAAGGTGTTTTCAAGCAATCTACTCTTCCTATTAAAGCAAATAAATAAATTAAAAAAACAGGGTTGCAGGAAGAATAATTTAAAAAATATATATAGGAGTAGTTACTTTACGTTAATTTCGTGTTAATAATATCGATTGTGATTTACTTTACTTTCAGGGAAAAACCCTTCATCACAATATTACCCAGGGTATCATAATCAGTAATCAGAGCTTGGTGCTGCAAGGCGTGGATCGCAAGAGTGCAGGGAATTACACCTGCGTGGGTTACAACACAGAAGGCGACGGCGAAAGTTCGCCATTCTACTTGAACGTAATGTGTAAGTATTAGCATTACAAGACTAGTAATCAGACAACTCTGTTAATCTAAAACAATCTCATAAAGTACAGGATGATTCACTTGCCTTTGAATCACCACTGTCGAGCATACACTGTTGCATATATGATTAGAAATAACCTAGAAATTTCAATTATACTCAAATGTTTCTCAACATTTGTCTGCATTTTATGCATTTATACTTTTACAGGTTTCTCAAGAAGCCAGTTATATATAATATTCCACTGTCAATATAATAGAAGAAAATATTTTCTCCTTACGTTGCTAGCTATTTAAAGGAAGTCGAAGATAAAACTTCGTAAGATACTCGAGCAGACTACAGAATTTAATACAGTTTATTGTTAAACAGAGAATATATAGTGTAATTAAATAGATGTCTAGTTAAAGTGGGCTAGGAGAGTTCTGATTCAAAGGCAAGTGATTCACGTTGTACATACATCGGTAATATATATTAAATAAAGAATATAGTAGAATTAAGTAGAACCCGCGTAGTAGCTCAGGTGGATAAGTGCTCGACCGGTAATTAGAAAGGCGCGGGTTCGATCCCAACACATGTCATCGTTGATTTTCAGCACGTTCACGCACTGCGCGAGGTGTTATTCGGAATGCACCTTAAAAATAGAGTAGTAGGTCTCATCCGGAATGAGAATAAATTTCGTGTCCTCCTCCCTTATGGACGCTCATACCGGCGAACCCTGAGGAGAATCGACGTTAATGAAAAACCTAAAACCTAGTATAATTAAACAGATGTCTAGTAAAAGTGGGCTAAGAAAGTTCTGATTCGAAAGCAAGTGAAAATCACTCTGTACACAAACGTAACAATTTACGTTTCTTCAGCAATCTTAACCCCTTCCCTTACGATTTAAGTTCCAATGGCTTTAAATAATTGCAAGGTCGATCGAACGTCCAGCTATTCACGGTATTTAAAATACATCTGTATCGTACAATTAACTTCACATTGCAAGACGTGTCGTGAATAATTATAATGAATTGATGATTGAACAATAAAGACTTATGCAATGTCTTTGGGATGTTTATTTACATTTAGCGTTGTCTACATACGAGGTCTCTAACACGATTTGTTAATGTTTGTCCCGGTGGACGTACCATATCTCTGACACGACATTGTAAGCTAAGGGGGTTTAAGGAAAAGCTTGCTCTTCCGGCAGCGAATTGATTAACACGAGAGGGCTTCTAAGCAGGTGCGTGCGATCGACATGGGAACGTAATCGGATGTGTTTGTGTTGATTCCACAGTCGCTCCGACGTGCAAGCCGAACCAGACGAAGGTGCACGGTGTGGCGAAACAGGAGAAGGCGCAAATATCGTGCCAAGTGGACGCGAACCCGCCGGAAGTGCAATTCCGTTGGACATTCAACAATTCCGCGGAGAGCATCGACGTGGCGGCGACTCATATCGCCCGTGCGGGCACATCCTCGATCGTCTCGTACATCCCGATGACGGAATTGGATTACGGCACCCTCCTCTGCTGGGCCACCAATCGAATAGGCCATCAACAAGTACCCTGCGTATATCACATCATACCAGCAGGTAGAGAATACTACTGGCTGAACCCAAGTCGAAACAACTTCCTCCTACATGTCAACCTGATCCTTCAACCAATAAATCATTCGGATGCATTCGAATTCCAAATCCCCAACTGATCGTCTTGACATTCGCCCACGAGTCTTGTGAAATCTTCACTTTGTTCGGAGTTTTCTTTTACTTCTTCTTCCAATTTATATACTGTCTCAAAGTATATCTGCGACGCAGAAAGAAACTCTGTGAGAAGAGCTAATCAATATTAGTTGTTTCTTTAGTTGTATTAGTTTTGTCAATTTCGTAGCCTGTCAGATAGTAAAACTAATTCAGATAAACATGCAAGCACTGTGAATGTCACATATGCATGTATTATATTAACAATCTGTACTATTTAAGGTACCAACAAGTAAAATACTAGAAAACGATACAAAAATACGATTTTTTCCCTTACAAGTCAGTTTTTTCGGAAAAAGTATTATTGTATATTGTAAACAATATATCCTGTAAATTTGTTTACAATCCTTGCAGTAATTAGCGTGGCACGACGACTTTCGTAATGTCATAGTGAATGAAACATGGCTGCGGTAACCAGTGTAGCTCCATTATTTTTCATCTGAATCGAATAAAAAAGTATTCTTTATTTAATAGAAAGATAACTCTACTGCACTACGGAAACAGATCCATTCAGTTTCATTTTGTGCGGAAGATATCGCTATTTATAATCATCAAATCGATTTTTTCTATGAAATTAAGCATTTTATATAGAAACAAAAAAAACTGAGATAGGTATGCAAAAAAACGCTGCGTAGTGCAGTAGATAACTCTATTAAGAAGATCTAATTAAATTTTTAGCTTGATTCATTCAACGATGAATTAGTTATTTAGTTAGAACAGTTTCAAGAAAAACGTGTTTGAAGTTTTGGGAATATTTAGCAAATATCTTTTGTATCTTTTTACGCAATGCATGAGAAAGTTTCAAAATTCGTTATGCTTACACAAAATCGTCAATTCCTGCGCCATACACCATTATCGACACAATTTTTTGAGGAAAATTTGAATTTTTGACCCATTTACTTGCATGTGGTACCATAAAAGTTTACGTTTCATGCAGTTAATCCAACGGTCCCTCAAAACAATAGCAATTCTCCGACAGTTGTTATTCGTGAAGGAATTGTTCGATTGGCCGGAAAGCGTGCGCCTGGCGTGCAATCGTAAAGAGACAATGCGCGGGTTAACCGAAGTCTATCGATGCTGGTAGGACGGTGGTCGCTTTTGAAAAAAGTACAGCTTTCCCCGAGCGAGCTTTAAAGGCGCGCTTCGTTGTCGCGCGCACGTCCGCCATATTTTTGTCTCTTTTATTTGAGCTGTAACTGAGATCCAAGCATTGTGCTGTGCAAACCGTTGGATTGCCCATCGCTTGGAAATCCAAAGGGCCAACAGCCATGAAAACCGACCGCCAACAACGTTTGCGCACTTGCGACGGACGCATTGTTATAACGCGTGAATTCAATCAGAGCGATTCTACTCTTCTCTCTGTGTGTGTGTGTGTGTCGCACACTGGCGATTTACTCGGCCAGATTCGACCCTTTAACGATAACAGCTTATTTCCATTAGAGCGCCAGTATTTTCTCCCCTTGACACGCTCGACCGCGTAAATGCCTGTAATAATCGCGGGAAACGCATTGCATTAGCGATATTAATCGAGTGGCCGTTTCTGTTGCCTCGCAATATCAATCGACCCTATGAAATAATCCGGAATTCGAGAAAGAATATTCGAAATATGATAACCATTAACTCTTTGGAACACGGCGGCATTAAAAACGTCCCACCTTTTTGATTTATGGTAAAGCATGCTGGGACATTTTTAGGCCGACCTCGTAATATTGCAATAGCTGCATGCGCATAGCTTTATATTTAGTCTTTAATTAAGGAGGTTGTTGCCGACATTTGGTGCGGGGGTAAGAAAATGTGGGAGCGCTGACACAGAATTTTGAGACCTTTTCAAATTACAATAAAACCAATTCTTGCGTAGGAAAATTCAATTTGCAATTAAGTTTGTGCTATGTCACACCTGCTTTTATAAGTTACTTTTATTTCTATACTATTTACCACGTTGTTTCTACAAATGAAAATATTTTCTTTTCACTCTGGTCAAACACTCTCGAACTAGACAAACGAAGCTTTTGAAACTTTGCCTGATTATTCGTAAATGTCTGATTTACCACGTGAAATGCTTTTTATTTATGTGTCATTATTGTATTACATACTTTTAAGCCATAAACTGTAATCTCTGCTTTCGTCGCCATAAGATTTTTGGTCAGTGATTATTCGAAAACTGTTCAGACAAATAAGTTGAGATTTTGAAAAGAGCTGCAGTGGCCATTCACTATCATTCTGTGGAAATTTCAATCCGATCCCATTATTTTCATTTTTGGCACCAACCTCCTTAATTTCAAACGCAAAAATTTATTCTCTGAAATCCTGTGCCTCAAAGAGTCAACAAACGCGCTTCAATTCTTATCGACGAAGCTCAGCAAGGAATAAAACAGAGCGAATTCGCAGGAAATAATCGTTCGGAAAGGTGTCTTTTCAATGTTGGGGAGGAAAAGTAGGTTGGCGAGTTGTTCACAGTGGATTTCAAATGGATACTAGTTTTCACGAGTGAAATCGAATGGTTGACAAGAAGGTGCGCCACTATCGCTTGGTAATCCTTGCCTTCTTCCGTTGGTTATTGTTTCGTTTACGGGGTACGTGTGCGTTTCCGGCATTCCGGAATAAAACGGCTCTCGTAGCCGTCGAGCTGTAGGAGCGCGGAAAATGCGTATACACAGGAGACTAAATTTAACAATATGCGTAACAGATAACATAGTGGAATAATATCCTTGGATTTCCAAAAGTGTCAAATTTATCATCCCAATTAGAATAATATTAACATTATTTAAGAAAAAAAGAAACATAGCGATCGAATTGAGTACCTCCTCCTTTTCGAAGTCGGTAATAATATGTTTTTGATAGCTATGAATGGACTTATTCCACAGTCAAAACAAACTTCTTCATCGCTTCATTAACAAAAAAAATTTCCTGTTACAAAATCTTAATGATTTTCAATATATTGGTAACAATTTGCTTCGGAATGAAAAGATCATCTAAAAATGTAACTATTACGGTAGTTAACTCGATTTTTTTGAGGAATTTTTTTGGTGGGATTTTGGAATTTTCGGAAAATGGACTTAGACCGCTTTCTAAATAAATGGCTCATATACCAACAAAAAACCCTGCTAGAAACAATATTCAATAAAACAACATTCCTAACTTTGACCAAAAATGGGTGGAAGTTCAAATGTTCAGGAACGATCGTGCGAAAAACAAAACCAACTTGAACATGCTAAAGTACACATTTGCGGCATGGACAGAGTCCGTGTTACGCGATGGTTATCCGAGCTGCTACAAAACGAGGCTACCAGCAACGAAAACAAGAGGAGCACGCGCTGAATTAATCCAGGAAGAATGAAAGCAAGTGCGCGCTGCTGGTGGCGGTAAAAGGCGACAAGACTAATTCGGACAGTTGGATCTCTCGCTGTTCGACCGCAATGGGTTAAATAAGCTCGTGTGTGATACTTGGCGCGCAACGAATTCATTTAGTCCTCTTCATTACGCCCTATAAACCTTCCTACATCCGGCCTTGCGCGAATAAAACTGAACTCCAGCGAGAAAGTTCGCGACACAAATTATACTCACATAAAAAGATACCCTTAAGTTGTGTTAAGTTGTACAAAAAGTAAGCTGCAATAAGAATTAATATGTTGCATACAATTTTAGAAATATTTTATTGAGTAATTGGAAATGGTCTTGCGTTTATGTTCAAGAAAATAATAGATTGAGGATACCTTAAGTTGTGTTAAGTTGTACAAAAAGTAAGCTGCAATAAGAATTAATATGTTGCATACAATTTTAGAAATATTTTATTGAGTAATTGGAAATGGTCTTGCGTTTATGTTCAAGAAAATAAGATACCTTAAGTTGTGTTAAGTTGTACAAAAAAGGGACCTGCAATAAGAATTAATTAATTGTATACAATTTTATAATTATTATTTTGAACAATTCGAAATGGTTTTACGTTTACTATATTCAAGAAAATAATAGGTTAAAGATACCTTTCGTTGTGTTAACTTGTACAAACAGTAAACTGCAATAGGAATAAACAAGTTGTATGCAATTTTATAATTATTATTTTGAACAATTGGAAATAGCTTTGCGTTTACTATGTTCAAGAATATTTGATACCCAGTTGTGCTAACTTGTGGAAAAAGTAAGCTACAATAACAATTAATAAATTGTATACAATTTTATAGTTATTATTTTGAACAATTGGAAATAGCTTTGCGTTTACTATGTTTAAGAAAATAATAGATCAGGAATTCAGTTAACTTCGTTTTCTCTAAATTCAATATAACATTAGAGAATCGAAATCGCGCAAGTGATTCGAGATAATTTTACTTAGCACCTCATTTTCGTTAATTTGAAGGGTGAATGAAGATTCTCTCTAACTCAAGCGAATTCTCTTATCGAAACCCAGCGCACAATCTCGTTCATCTATTCAACTGAGCCTTATTACGAAGTTCAGCGCTATTAGAATCAACCTCATTCGATCTGACTTTCGACAAGCGAGTTGCTTCACCGGAAGAAGCCGAAACAATATTTGTGTCTGCTAGTCACGTTTGCCGGAAACGCTCACTGGGCCGCTTGTCAAGCAACACAATGGCAGATAATGATATTGTATTTACGGAGAGCGCAGGAGAGATCGTCCCACGGGAACGAAACCAAATGTCCTCGGCAAATTTGTAGTCCTCTTAACGGCGGTAATGTGCGGTGAAATTGGTGGTGCACCGGCACGCGCACTCCGCAAACCCTAATACATTAGCTCGCCCGCTCGCCCAGTACTTTTGCAGCTTGCGATGAATGGTGGAAAAATTCTCTGAACCATTGGCATTTCTAAATGATGAGAATATTAGCAAAGATACACTTTTGATTGGGATTGTATTAGCCGTAAATCTAGTGTTAATGAGTTAAGGTACCACATACAAGTAAATGGATCGAAAAAATCGAATTTTTCTCTAAAAATCGTGTTAATAATGCTTGCCATCAATGGTGGAAAAATTCTCTGAACCATTGGCGTTTCTCAATAATGAGAGTATTGTGGATTGTATTTGCAAAGAAACACTTCTCTTGGATGTCAATTAGATGATATCCTTGATGATATCAACAGTTCCTTGTCTTAAGGTACCACATACAAGTAAATGGGTCGAAAACATAAAACTTTCCCCGAAAAACTGTGTTAATAATGGTGTATGTTGTAGGAATTGACGATTTTATCTAATTATAACGAATTTTGAAAGTTTCTGATGTATTGCGTAAAAAGATACGAAAGTAACAAAATTTTACAGGATACATTGTTTACAATATGTACTTTAATATGTAGATAATACTTTTTCCGAACAAAAATTATTCGTAAGGGGAAAAAATCGAAGTTTTGTACCGTTTTCTAATATTTTACTTGTATGTGGTACCTGAAGTTATACTACTACACTGTAACAGAATTTTCTGATTTCAAATTCGTAATGAATTCGCAAGAACTATGAAAAGTACACAGTACTTCCAATACTGAATCTTTATAAAGACGATTAACAAGAAATCAAAACACTTTTCCATACTGAAAGCACTAACAAATACACGAAAATATAAAGAAAGTGAACATTACTAGAATTTAAAAGCAATTGTAATCGATTTATTCTTGTTAAAACATCGCTATAAGTAATAAGTTTCCTTGTAATCCCTTTTTGGGAATCTACTACCCTTTCCAGAAGATGAGAACCAAAAAATCCCCTGCCAAATCGAAGTCTATGACAGTTTTGTCAATGGTTTCAATTATTTAAGAAGCTTGGTGCCGTCATTTGGTACCTTAAGTTATACTACTACACTACAACAGAATATGCTCATTTCAAATTCGTAATGAATTCGCAAGAACTATGAAAAGTACACAGTACTTCCAATACTGAATCTTTATAAAGAAGATTAACAAGAAATCAAAAGACTTTTCCACACTGAAAGCACTAACAAATACAAAAAAATATAATGAATGTGAACATTACTACAATCGAATTCCCCATGGATTGGCTGACGATGTTTCCACTCACGTACTAAGTGTCTTAGTTTAATTAAACCCGGCAACAGAAGGAGCTTCCGGAGCTTTCACGAAGGCCGGAAAATTTCCTGCCGCTCATTCGCATTCAAAATCAATTATAATCGACTTATTCTTGTAAAAACTTCGCTATAAATGTGTATATTTATGTATTAGGTCGACCGGACATGGTGCACAACTGCACGACATCCAACACCTCGACGAACTCGTTCTCGGTGCGATGTGCGGAGGGATTCAACGGTGGATTGCCGCAGTCCTTTCTGCTGGAGGTGCGGGAAAGCAACAGCCAAGAGTTACGAGCGAATCTGACATCGTCAGTGCCGAGGTTCAGCGTATCACAGCTGGAGTCTGGCGCCCTTTACCAAGCATGCATATACGCTTACAACGACAAAGGCAGAAGCGAGGCGATGGTCGTCCAAGCTGGTACCCTCAGGCTCCCCGAGAAACAATTAACGTCCGAGTCAGGTGAGCACACAGGCTCGATCCCTTCACTCGTCATCGCGTGCTTCCTCCAGTCTGTTAAGAACCCACGTAATGAGTGGCGTTAATTTCAACTCTGACGTACAGAAAAATGTATTCTTACAACGAGAGTGTCAGACCTCTCAGGTCGAAACCCAAATCCAATTTTTTTTATTAGCTCGGGATCTGATGTAGAACAAGTGTACGAAATTTGGTTAATGCAAAGAAATGTCGATTACCCATATAACACAAATGTATTCAAATTTCGGTTTCTGATAATTTCACTTTACGATTTTTATATCGCGAATGGTTGGCGATAATTTAACGAATTTAGGGTCATTTTGTCCGTCTTTCAAAGAACTATTGTTGAGAAAGAAATCTACAAATTCGAATCGCCCAGAGTAGCGGAATATCGATAAATGTATATAAATCAATTACTGTTTTTCGTGTGTAACTTCGAAACGGGGCCTCCAAATTGCCTCCAAAAGGGACTATTTTTGAGCGAAAGACCAAGCATCAACCCCAAATTTTGTACACTTGTTCTACATCGCATCGAAATTGATTTGGATTAATTCTAATAGCACTGAACTTCGTAATAAGGCTCTGTTGAATAGATGAACGAAAATGTCGCCTGGCTTTCGATAAGAGGATTCGCTCACTTAGAGAGAATCTTCATGCACCCTTCAAATTAACGAAAAGGAGCTGCTAAGTAAAATTATATGGAATCACTTACGCCATTTGGATTCTCTAATGCTATATTGAATTTAGAGAAAGCGTAATTAATAGAATTCCTGACCTATTCCCTGCTATAAATGCCTTGAAGCTCCATAAGTGCAAAAATTGGCACGTTTCGCATTTTTCCTCGCTGTTGACCATTGCGAACCAAATTTCGTACACTTGTTGTACATCACATCCTGAGCTTATAAAAAACTTGGATTTGGGTTTCGATCTGACTCTCCTTGTAAGAGTTTTGTAAGAATTAAGTATTGCAAAGTTCTGTTACAAAGAATTGAGACAACTTTGCGGTTTTACGTAACAATCGCTATTTTTACATCTGCGATCGCTTCATTCAAGATGTCGTAGTTCCTAATTTAATTGGAGCAGCGAACGGTTCGTAGAGTCTTGTAATGGTAATACGAGAGTGGCACGTGAATTGAATGAAATGTCTCGAAGCTAGTTTCCTATTAAAGCAGATGTACACTGCGCAATGTACTTTAGAGTACACGTGATACGAATGCGAAAAAGTCTCTTTGTCCCCTCGAAAGTGGAGCGCCTAAGTAAACACAAGCATTAATTAGACGCTAAATCCCGCAAATGAATACATCAAATTAGAATCGTAACAACGAATCTTACATTATTTGGGGTTGGCATTTAACACGTTCCGTGCTGTTTTTGCCTAAAAATTTTGACTAAAAATTGATATATTATCACACAATGTGTCATTGCATCATCAATCCATACGTAATTAGCTTGTTTAGAGTAGTTATCACACCGTGTACCATTTATGGTGCACGTGGCGCCGCGATCGGATCGTCTGCAAAGGTCAGTCAGTTCGAAAATTGTCGATTAGCAAAAAGAACGTGTTGTATTCGACTTTGTTAAGTAAAAAACGAGGGAAATAGAATATTTAACAAAAGCGACAGTAAGTAAATACACAGAGATGACATTGTTCGTTTTTCATTTGTTTCTGTTGGAAAACAAGTTTTTACTGTTAACTCTCATTAGTTTATTCCTTCATCTTTGAATTTCTTGTATTGATCGAGTCATCCAACTCTTACTTTTGATCCCTAATTATAGGCAATTTGTCGTAAAACATATGTTTGCAGCGCATTAAATAAATATATCCGCGTGTACCACAAATGGTACACGTGGCCTGCAGATCAAGTTTAGCGTGTACAGGGTGAGTCACTTGCCTTTGAATCACCACTGTCGAACATACACTGTTCCATGTAAAATCATTATAAATAACCTAGACATTTAAATTACACTCAAATGTTGCTCAATATTTGTCTGCATTTTATGCATCTATACTTTTACATGTTTGAGTTATGTTAACCTACACATGAAATTTCTCTCTACAGAAGCCAGTTATATATAATATTATTTCTCTATCAATATGATATAATAAAATATTTTCTCCTTACACTACCTATTCGAACAAAGTCGATGCTAAAACTTAATTTAATACAGTCTATTGTTAAACAGAGAATGTATATAGTATAATTAAATAGGTGTCTAGTAAAAGTGAGGTTAGGAGAGTTCTGATTCAAAGGCAACTGAATCACCCTGCACCACAAATGGTACACGTGGCAGGGAACATGTTAATTAATCAATCATTTCACAAGGAAATTTCATTATCAAGCTATTGTATTTCAGAACGACCGAGGCAGCATATCAGACTGACGCCAATGCTGAGTGTTACGATTGGCGTAGTGACGGCTTTGATAATTGTCGCGGTCATCGTCATGGTCGTCCTGAGAATCCAACACACCCACGTGGACGAGCACGGCAAACCTCAGATGGAAGATCATGGCAAACAGACGAAAGCCACGCCGATTCAAAGGGAGCTTAGGTTCCGGGAAGGAAGCAGCTTGCTTGCCGACGAGAAACACCCGAGCAGTCCCTTTAGGAAACTTGACAGCAGCGGCGATTTAAGCGAGAGCGACGAGAAGAATCCGGATATTATTCCCCAGCAAATCACAGGTACGTGTTAACCCTTTAGTTTACAATGACGTGATAATTCTACCGGGCCAAACGTAAACAAGAGGTGAATTAACAAGGAAATTAATTATAAAGGAAATGAAATCGTAAGGCAAGGAGTTAAACTAGATTTATACGGTGGAATATTCATAGAAAATATTGTGGGGATTGTGGGGGGGAAATAAGGCAGAATATCATGCACCGTTTCTTTATTATTTAAAGCTCCGCTCTTATTACACTCTGTATCGACTCTCTGAACACTCTGACTAAACTCTCCGCTGGCTCTTTCTGAACTCTCTCTGTGAAATCTCTCAAAACTCTGTGTGCTCCTCCCCAGGAGCACATCTTATATCTACCCTCATACATGCATCGCATTCGTACAGACGCACTCACACATCTCCTTATACTCGAACCCTTGCATCCCATAATTCACTCTTTAACTTTACACACGCGACAGGTCAGTCTTACTCCATGTACACTCTTTTCACAATCACTCCTGCTCGGACACTCTGGTCATCGCATCCGTACCTCATTCCACTCGCTCGCCTATCGCTACCCACTTGACATCTCATACATTACACTCTTTACGACCTCATGCACCCTTCCTACTTTCCTACTCATCTTTGCAGTCACTCCTGATCATCTTTCGTACTGCTCCCCATTCCACTCGCTCATCCCTCACACCACTCTTCTCCACACTCTGCATCCATACCTGCCGTCTCGGTCTCTCTACACACACACACTCACTCGCTGCTTAACCCTCTTGCATTCCGACTTCCAAACGTTGTCTTAAATTCATTCCCACAATATTCGATGAACCAAATGGGAGTGAATTTGTATATTTCTATTTCTGACTAGGCGACGAGCCATCTGAGTATCTGAGGAAAAGGCGGCTGGTGTCGACAATCGAGACTTCGCCGTCGAGGAGTTTGCTGGAACACTCTACGGTTACCTCCGTCAGCGGGCACGGTAGTTACGCTGGTTACTGCACCATTCGCAACGGGATGCCATTGCACGAGTTCTCGAATCTGTCGACGAAACATAAAAGCGTAAGTCAGCCTTTGTAACTCTGTACTGGCGCCTTTAATTACTGGCGTCCGTTCCTAGAGAACATCACTGAAATCGAATTCCCCATGGATTGGCTGACGGTGTTTCCGCTCACGTATTAAGTGTCTTAGTTTAATTAAACCCGGCAACAGAAGGAGCTTCCGGAGCTCTCGAGAAGGCCCGGAAAATTTCCTGCCGCTCATTCGCGTATACAGTTACCAGTAGTATCGATTGTCACGAATAAAATGCTAACAAAACTCGGCGAGCAGTATCAGGTTGTTCACACGAATTCTCATAACAAATTGAGAAAGAAAGAAATCACTTGTAAAGTCTGTAAAATTCCACGATTATTTGAGATAACGTTAATGGGAATCTATTTACTTATATAAGAGATTTTTAAAGTACCAAAACTGTAAATTTCAAACGAGTGTTTGTCGAACAATCGCACAACATAACGCTTACATTAACTTCGTTTCCAATTTTGCTCGCCATACGGATAACTTCGAAATAACATGTTTGAATCTGTAATGGCTTGTTTGCCAACTGACGAATCCTCGCTCAACGAGTGCCAGGTCGTTTTGCTCCATTTAAACCATCAAAATTCCCTCGTACAACGTTGCGAATAATACTTGCCAAAATATCAACAAATTCTACAATTCAAAATGAATGCAAATCAGAAACTTTTACGGTCCGTCAAAATATTCCAACATCCGAACATAACGGAACTACACATTCTTCGAGGGTTGAAAGTGATAGTTAATTGAATTGATGGCAGTCAAAGCTCATTAAGGTACCACATACAAGTAAACTATTAAAAAACGATACAAAAATTCGATATTTTTCCTTACAAATAACTTTTTCGGAAAAAGTATTATCTACATATTAAAGTACATATTATAAACAATGTATCCCGTAAATTTTTGTACAATCCTTGTAGTAATTAGCGTGTCACAGCAACTTTCGTAATATCATAGTGAAAGAAACATGACTGCGGTAATCAGTGTAGCTCCACTATTTTTCATCCGAATCGAATAAAAAAGTACTCTTTATTTAATAGAAAGATAACTCTACTGCACTACGGAAGCAGATCCTTTAAGTTTCATTTTGTGCGGAACATATCGCTATTTATAATTATCAGATCGATTTTTTCTATAAAATTACGCATTTCATATAGAAACAAAAAAATACTGGGATAGGTATGCAAAAAACCGCTACGTAGTGCAGTAGATAATTCTATTAAGAAGATCTGATTAAGTTTTCAGCTTGATCCGTTCAATGATGAATTAGTTATGCTGGTTACCACTCGCAGAAACAATGTTTCAAGAAAAACGTGTTTGAAGTTTTGGGAATGTTTAGAAAATATCTTTCGTATCTTTTTGCGCAATACATGAGAAAGTTTCAAAATTCGTTATACTTGGATAAAATCGTCAATTCCTACACCATACATCATTATTAACACAGTTTTTGGGGAAAATTTGATTTTTTCCGTCCATTTACGTATATGTGGTACCTTAAGACAAGGAACTCTTGATATCATTTAATTAATATCCACGAGAAGTGCTTCTTTCCAAACACAATCCACAATACTCTCATTATTTAGAAACGCCAATGGTTGAGAGAATTTTTCCACCATCCATGACAACCATTATTAACACAATTTTGGAAGGAAAATTCGATTTTTTCGATCCATTTACTTGTATGTGGTACCTTAACTCATTAACACTAGATTTACGGCATCCGTCATTTCGACGGTTTTTGGACTTCATTAGTAAAATTATAAAGCTTATTAATTTTCCTTCCACTTTATATTGACAATTATTTATGTAATCCTGACAGATTTCATTAACTTATGTTATGTCTGTTAAGATTGTAATTGTCTTGAAATGAAATTAAGAGTTTCTTTTAATGAAATTCAGTGTCCATAAAGAGAGGTATATCGAAATGTCCGTAAACCTAGTATTAAGCGAGGCGAATCGTAATGAGACTAGGAAAGGTGTGGCAGTAATGAGATATATCGGAGAACCGGGCAGTTTCAGCCGATGGTCGGTGACGTGTACGAGAGCGGGATGTGCACCCTTCCGAGGCAGCATTGGCCTAGTCAGAGCATGCAGTCGATGTCAGTGAGTCCACCGCCAATGCTGTACACCAGCCTGGGCGTCGTGAGTAGAACGTGTCCGAGCAGCAGTGTCCTCACCAAGGACCTCGAAGCCAGGATCCCCGGCCAATGCTGCATCCAGTCGCAAAAGGATGGCAAGATCAGCACGCCAATCGTAATGACCAAACGCGAGAGCTCCGTGTGACACTGCAGACAGCTGGCGATCGGCAGCAGGAGCGACCTGTAGATCAATTCTCATTTAATCTATTTCTACTCACGCTCGTATCCATGGACGGACATGCAATTCAAACCGGACAGAGTTAGCTAATACTTTCCTTGGAATCCTTTTATGGGAATCTACTACCCTTTCCAGAAGTTGAGAACGAAAAATTTCTATGTCAAATCGAAATCTATGACAGTTTTGTTAATGATTTCAATTATTTAAGGAGGTTGGTGCGGTGATCATTCTGATTAGAATCGCAATACTTTCCTTGGAATCCTTTTATGGGAATCTACTACCCTTTCTAGAAGTTGTGAACCAAAAATTTCTATGTCAAATCGAAATCTATGACAGTTTTGTTAATGATTTCAATTATTTAAGGAGGTTGGTGCGGTGATCATTCTGATTAGAATCGCAATACTTTCCTTGGAACCCTTTTATGGGAATCTACTACCCTTTCCAGAAGTTGTGAACCAAAGATTTCTATGTCAAGTCGAAATCTATGACAGTTTTGTTAATGATTTCAATTATTTAAGAAGGTTGGTGTGGTGATTTGTCGCGGAGTACAGTGTGATATTTTCAGGATCTAGCGAAACTTTATTATTTGCGTCCAAAGCGTTCTAATGTTAATCTTCATATGTTAGTATTATTGATACCTGCATTTTCTAATTTTTTTTAATTAATGACAGAATTGACACAGAATTTTGAAGCCTTTTTAAATTACAATAAAACCAATTTGTGAATAGTAAAATTCAATTTGCAATTAAGTTTGTGCTATGTTACACCTGCTTTTATAAGTTACCTTTTATTTCTATACTATTTACCACGTTATTTCTACAAATGAAAGTGTTTCCTTTTCACTCTCTGCTCAAACACTCTCGAACCGAATAGACGAAGCTTTTGAAACCTTTCCTGATTATTCGTAAATGTCCCATTTACCACGTGAAATGATTTTTACTCGTGTATCATTATTATATCACATACTTTTAAGCGATAAATGGCAATTTCTGCTATTGTTGCCATAAGAATGGATTTTTGAACATTAATTACTCGAAAACTGTACAGACAAACAAGTTAAAATTTTAAAGGTAGCTACAGTGACCATTGACTATCATTCTCTGGAAATTTCAATTCGATCTCATTATTTTCAGTTTTGGCACCAACCTCCTTAATAGAAGGTTGATCCTGAAAAATACAGGTGAAAATCGTCTAACTTTCAAAAAAGTAAAAACCCTTCATTAGACAAGGAACAATCTCAACCAGTATTTCCTCAGTGAACCTGGAAGCAATCAAAAGGGAGAACAATACTTCTTGAGTCAGCGCAGGAGAATTTGAATTCTTTAAACAATGGTAAACTTTGCTGAGGGTTTACCTGACCCAAAGAATTCCTGAAAGGCACAGATGCCAGGGAAGGTTGTAAGAAAAATTCTATAATGCAAAGAGAGCAAACCGTTTACTCCCCAGGGATACGAGCGTCAGGCCGCGTGCTTGGAAGGCCGAGAGAGAGAGAGAGAGAGAGAGTGGTGGTGATGATGGTGTCTAGTTAATTTTCGCCGAGGCATTTTGTTCCCCCCGGAAAGCGCACGGTTACGTACACGCTTCTACGTTCGATCAAGTGCCCTTTTTCTATTGGAGTGGAACAATTTTTGGAGCCAACTGTTTGTAAGTGTGAGTCGCTACCTTAACCGTTTGAGTCCCAAAGGATTTTTAAAAAATACTTTCGAAGAATCCCGAACAGCGCAATCGCGCTTTCTCTAACACAAAAATAGTTTTATTTTGTAATTCGTTATTTTATGAAACACATCTTCATTATTACATATGCGTACTGTCAGTTTATAAATATTTCAAGTTTTGTTCAACAAACATCATTGAGAAGATAACATTGAAATACAACAATATTTTCATTTTGTAATGTATTATTGCACTATTATTATGGTATTGTAATTGTACAGCATCCAACAAAATAGTTGTCACAATCTGCAAATTAGCCATCGAACACAAAGTAAAATTTGATACCATGAACGCCCCATAAGTCCCATTTTAGGGGTCCTGCTGTCGCAGCCCCCTAAAAAAGTCTTGCATACCGGGTGTACATACTACAAAATTTAACTTTCTCTCCGACGGTTGTTGTGCAGATTGTGACAACTATTTCGGATGCTGTACCTCTAGTGAAATGTATTATATTATTTACTTGAAAAGAAGGAGCTGTGTGATGTACTTGCGTGAGTAAATCTGAGCGCGCGACTTCGACAGTTAGTTGTCAACAACGCTTGAAATGTGCTGGCTCTTCTCGACATAAAATCTGAACAGTGCGATCGCGCTGCTTGGGACTGAAAGGGTTAATTGTAGGGCTGCGTGCACGAGTGACCCAGATATACATACGTAGATATCTCGCGCAAACGTTGTTTGGCGTGCGCTGTACATACCTTGGGATACGATCAAGATATTTTATACGGAATCGCTAGTACGAGAGGTTCATTCCAGAATTTTACTAGGCTAACGTGTACAATTCGTCTAGTCAATGTAAGTATAAATATGTATATGCCGTTTAAATCGATCGGGTATTGGTTGGAGTACTGTTGTGCACTGATGAGGAGACACTGCGATCGCAATTATAATCTACAGGGTGAGTCACTCGCCTTTTAATCAACACTCTCGAGCATACACTGTTCCATAGGAAATCATTATAAATAACCTAGACATTTCCATTATACTCAAATCTTTCTCAACGTTTCTCTGCATTTTCTGCATTTATACTTTGACATATTTGAGTTATGACAAAATAGTTGTCACAATCTATAAAACGATCGGTGAACACAAAGTGAAATATAGTGTTATGTACAGCATCCGACAAAATAGTTGTCACAATCAGCAAAATTTTCAACAGACAGAAAGAAAAATTTAATAGCATGTACATCCGGTATGCAAGACTTTTTTAGAGGTTACGAAAGTATACTACCTTCCTCTAAAAGAGGGTTTATCAAAAGTCATGTATAACAGGCGTACATAGTGCAAAATTGCACTTTTTATTCAGCGACCAATTTGTAGATTGTCACAACTATTTTGTCGAATGCTGTACACTGGGTACGCGTGACTTTTTAAACGCCCCCTTTTAGGGGAGGAAGACACCCTCTTGCAACCCCCTAAAACAATCTTGCATATTGGGTGTATATGCAGAAACAATGTTTCAAGAAAAGCGTGTTTAAAGTTTAACAAATATCTTTAGTATCTTTTTGCGCAATACATCAGAAAGTTACAAAATTCGTTATACTTAGATAAAATCGTCAATTCCTACAGCATACACCATTATTAACACAATTTTGTGGGGAAAATTTGATTTTTTCGACCCATTTGCTTGTATATGGTACCTTAAGACAATTTTGTACATAGTACAAAATTGCACTTTTTATTCAGCGACCAATTTGTAGATTGTGACAACTATTTTGTCGAATGCTGTACACTAGGTATGCGTGACTTTCTAAACGCCCCCTTTTAGGAGAGGAAGACATCCTCTTGCAAGCTCCTAAAACAATCTTCCATATTGGGTGTACATGCTAGAAAACTTAATTTTTTGTCTAATGGCTATTTCGCAGATTGTGACAATTATTTTGTTGGATGCTCTTTGTTAACTCGGACATGAAATTTCGCTCTGCAGAAGCCATTTATATATAATATTCTCTTATAAATATAATATAATAAAATATATTCTCCTTACGTTGCTACCCGTTCGAAGGAAGTCGATGCTAAAACTTGGTAAAATATTCGCTCCAACAGACTATATAATTTAATACAGATATTTAATACAGTATAATTGAATAGATGTCTAGTAAAAGTGGGCTAGGAGACTTCTGATTCAAAGGCAAATGAATCACCCTGTTCTACAATGGGTCAAAAGAATTATACGCTCAGTAAATTAAAGTTTCTTCCTTAGGAAAATTGATCTCTCTTTAACCCTTTGGCTACTATTGGCGCCTTTAGGCGCTCGAAAAATCCATTAAGATAACATTTATCACAGCAAAAATCCCATTGATTAAAATTAGCGTTCTCCATTCAATTTTGCCGTAGTCAAAGGGTTAAGAATAGGAAACAGTGACAAAATTTATTCCGGAGAAACTAACTGAGCGAATACTTTTTTCTACCCAATGTAAGCGCGTGTGAGTAAAGTGATCGCCGGTTTGTGAGGATAGAACTGGGAGAAATAACGGAAGAGCGGCATCCGTAGACATATCGTTCAGTTTTCCATCGAGGAATCGATCGGTACACTCTTGAAGAAGCAATGGTTGACGCTGCCAACTACCAGTTTATTTCAATCACTTTCCACACAGAACTGGCAAGTGTTTGTTTGAACTCTAGAATTCTCGTCTACAACTCGCTGGCATTTACATGCTGAAGCTTGCGTGTTTGGAAATCATAGACTTTGCAACTTAGTAGTCCTCCACGCGATAATTCCAGGCTGGGGATGAAGGGTTGCGAGAAAAGGGAAACGGGAAGGCAACACTCCCATTGCTTCTGTCAGTCTGCTGTATTTCTGAACGTTGCACAGTGGTTCGAAAAGCGAATCTAGCTGGACAAAATCTATTATGGCAATCATTACAGATTTGATTTATTTCTATATCAATAGTTTGCTGAAAGATTGAATGAAGTGAAAACAACAATAAATCGATTCAGAAAACTACAACGCCCTTGGCAACCACGCAATGTTACTCATACTACGGATATGCACAGTGTAGAATCAAATGTGATCTTTGTTGAAACTTTTAACTATGAACTCAGCTTACTTCCGCCTTAATTTTGTTTTCTATGTATATATTCTGCCATTCATTATCTAACTTTCAAAGGAAGATTCATCCGGCGACAAGTGCCAAGGTGCGTAATATTGCCATTTTTCTGTAACGCTGTCAGATTCGCATAGCCGCAGCTCGATAGTCGAACCATCCGTTAATCTTTATGCGAGATGCGTTAATCTTTTAAATTGCCAAGCATGCGCCCTGCTATTTATCATCTTAAACAGCGATTCATTGTAATCCGATTATAGCAGAAACGAATGCTAAAACTTTGACTGATGTGAGAAACCTCAACTAGTAGTTTTGTCCAGCTAAATCAAGGATTGGGATCACTGTGCGTTGGTTGTAAGCAGGGATGGGCATTAGCCAATAAATTAAGGCCGCCAATAATTTTATTGGGACAAAAAATGCCCGCCAATAATTCTGTTGGGACGAAAAATATGCGCCAACAATTTTATTGTGACAAAAAATGCCCGCCAATAATTTTATTGGGGCAGAAAATGAGCGCCAATAATTTTATTGTGACAAAAAATGCCCGCCAATAATTTTGTTGAGACGAAAAATGTGCGTCAATAATTTTTTTGGGGCAGAAAATGCCCGCCAATAATTTTGTTGTGACAAAAAATGCCCGCCAATAATTTTGTTGTGAGAAAAAATGCGCGCCAATAATTTTGTTGGTGCGGAAAATGAGCGCCAATAATTTTATTGCTAGGCGAAATGCATGCCAATAATTGTAATAGCGGGCATTTTCAGTCCCAATAAAATTATTGGCCGCCTTAATTTATTGTCTAATACCCATCCCTGGTTGTAAGATGGCGTAATTGTATAATGTATAAAGTAACGATCTTTCTTCGAGTAAATGTATCGAATCTGAACGTTGTTTT
This sequence comes from Ectemnius continuus, assembly GCA_910591665.1. Taxonomy (NCBI): domain Eukaryota; kingdom Metazoa; phylum Arthropoda; class Insecta; order Hymenoptera; family Crabronidae; genus Ectemnius; species Ectemnius continuus. The sequence goes on along the minus strand of OU342868.1, from coordinate 10,124,356 downwards.
TAAAAGTCTTTATCTTTACTATCCAAGGCGGAGAGGGAAAGAGAAGAGCGTGCGAGCCGGTTCGACTTTCCGACTCGAACTAGTCCGATAAGATTTCGGTAAATTCTTCGACACTTGGGGTGCGATTCTCTAAAAATTGCTAGCGATACTTATCGTTAGTAGCTAAATGCGCCTTTATGTCAGCAAAATGACACATAATACCTTCAGTGTTGAGTCGACGGTCAGTTTCGCATTATCGAGCGTGAGAGGTAGAAAACTGTGTGTCGACATAAGCTGAGAAGAATATTCTGGCAAAGATTAGTTAGCGTCGAGGAGTTATGCTCCTCGATCCCGGTTATCATGGAGCGGATTTACAGCCGCTGCACAGTGGTCCAGACACTGTATAAACCGCGCCAAAAATTGATATTTCAAGTTCCACAATATTTCTTTACATAATTTTTTTCTAAAAGAAGAATGTCCAAAGCATTCGAAATCACTTTTGTTTGGCCAATTCCTTGCAGCATCACTCCTACAGAAATAGTGAAAGTTAGGACTCGGAAATCAGTACTCTGTATTTTTTATATCAAATTTGTTTTAGAGTTCTAAAAAAAGTCCCACCGAACCTCGCCTTCTAACTTATATTTTCTGACAACTAAAAGTACATACTTTAAGGCTATAATAATAAGAATTGCAGATACTTGCACGTTTTTGATTGGTGGTGAGTAAAAGGGCACAGTACATAGTATGATTTTAAAAGAAATCTGGTATCAACGAGCTTAGTACCAGGGATGGGCATTAACCAATAAATTAAGGCCTCCAATAATTTTATTGGAACGAAAAATGTGCGGCAATAATATTATTGGGACTGAAAATGCGCGAATAAAATTATTGGCATGCATTTCGCCTCCCAATAAAATTATTGGCGCCCTTTTTGCGTCCCAAAAAAAATTATTGGCGTTCATTTCGAGGTTGATTAAATGTATTGGGGCTCAAAATGGGACGGCAACAGTTCCTGTCAGTCATAAAAAAATATTCCTACTGCATGCCAATAATTTTATTGGCGCGCATTTTCAGTCCCAATAAAATTATTGGCGCACATTTTTCGTCCCAATGAAAATAATGGCGGGCATTTTCCGTCCCAATAAAATTATTGGCGGCCTTAATTTATTGGCTAATGCCCATCCCTGCTTAGTACTATGTTCAACTATCTTCCATTTGTCTGAGAATTTGTTTTCAATAATACGAAGGCTACTCCTCAAATTCTTCTTACTTTTATTATTTCATTCCAATTGATGTAAGTAATCATACAGAAAACAGCCTATGAAGAAGTTTCTATTTATGGCGGGATTTCGAGGCTCGCTGGACCACTGTGCGCTGCAATCATTTCGTAGCGATTGTCGCTAATTAGCGTTCACCAGCGCTCATAAACGCTCCTCACGATAAGTATCGCTAGCAATTTTTATAGAATCGCGCCACTGTCTGCCTCGACGCATGACGATCACGCTGGCATTTTCCATTCGCCGAAGCATTCATTCTCCAGCCTCCTCTTGTGTACTATAACTTGCAAAGAATTCGTTGAACGGCACCTTCGTCATATCCTGCGCGCGCGCGCGCGCGCCTCACACGCTCCACTCGTGCAAATCGAAAGAGAATACCTATAAGATCGCCAGCCATTCTGCCCAGCGCGGCGGAAACCAAGAGAACTGTGTGTGTGTGTGTATAGCTTTTATAAATATCGAGTTCGCTGCTCAGCGTATTCTAGCAGTTGTGAAAAGTCCTACTTGTTTGAACAGTACAATTTTACTTGAGAATTGTTAAACAATTGGTATCTTTCGTTAAAAGAGGGGTGTAAACTGAGGGATTCTATTGTTGGACCAACCATTTTTGCCCTTTGTATGCATCTTGTATACAATTAACTTATCACACTTATTATACTTTCGCTTCACTAATCAAATACATTCAAAAAACAATCAAGAAAATTAATTTTGTGAATTTTACATATACATTTTTTCAATTCTAAATTCTGTAAGAATTTCTTTTATTCACAAATTAATAGAGAAAACTAATTTTGTGAATTTTACATAGAAATTCTTTAAATTCTAACTCTGTAAGAATTTTTTTATTCACAAATTAATGAAGAAAATTAATTTTGTGAGTTTTACATAGAAATTCTTTAAATTCTAAATTCTGTAAGAATTTCTTTCATTCACAAATTAATGGAGAAAATTAATTTTCTGAATTTTACATAGAAATCGTTTAAATTCTACATTCTCTAAGAATTTCTTGTATTTACAATTCTATTACCAAGAAATTGTTTTGTTCCAAAAGATAGAGCAGGACTTTCCACGACGGAGTTTAGCGAGAAAGGGAAAGTGTAAACAGAGAATCTAATTTCGTTCCGCTTTGTACATGTCTACCTTTTGACGAGAGAGAGCGGTGAAGAGACTCGTGCAATCATGCTCGAGGTAATTCTTAACCCTTTCGCTTCGAGCGCCGCTTATAAGCGGCAGCCACACCACACATTTCTAATGCGTGCTTCTGTTCGGCATCGACACTTCCTCGGACTGAACTGCCGAAGCGAAAGGGTTATGTGTGCAGAAAAGAGTCCGGCAACTCTTAGGAAGGAAATCTCGATGTAACGCGCAGATGTAGATGAACGTAAGTGGAGTCATTGGATGACTCGATGACCGACAAACAAAAGGGAAGAAGCTCTAGGTGAATGTGTTCTTTCGATCGCGCTAGTCGTTAAGTTTGTCACCTCCGGCGTGCCGAGTGTAATATTTCGCGCGGAGGCGTCGTCAAAGTGCGTGCGTCGTTCGTTACTTATTATTGCCATTGATGGAATTGATGTCGGTGCATTAGTCGGTGTACTAAAGAGAAAATTTACTAATCGTTACATTTACTATCGTTCCCTCGTACCGTAAACGCATACCCGCGGTCATTGGCACTTTGCATAGAAAATTTCCAACGAGATCACACTCGCATTTCTCATCGCAATTCCAGCAATTCTGCAACCGGCAATTTTGCTCTCCAAATTTCACTGGCGTCAATGTCACGTACCACATCACGAACTGCCAATTAACTCTTTTGAACGATGACTTATCTTTTCTGAGACTCTTAAGTAGTCTTTACAGAAATCTAGCATTGCACTATCATTTCATACAAACTATAATTTAATATACCAAATATAAGACAGTTTTATTTAAATGAAGTGGTCTACAACTTTCGTGCAATAAAAGAAATTAATCGCCTTTTCCAAAAATACTACTATCATTTTCAAAGCGGTTGGTGATTGGCTGATAATCGACATTCCTTCTCCTGTCCTGGACGCCACTCAGCATAGTGTCACGAGGCGGTGGCCAAATACTCTCTGCAAGCATCATTTCGTTTCATGTCACTTGTATCATTCGCACAAGAGCGTCATCGTATACACTGTGATTCACTTGCTTTTGAATCAGAACTCTCCTAGCCCTCATTTTTTTTTTGGACTTCCCGTCCTTCCCCGGGGTTGAAATTTGGTGGGAAGTCTGCCCTTGCATCAAGAAAGATGTGATATAAATTTCAGAGCCCCAGCTCAAAATTTTGTTTTCCCCATATTTTTGGCCATCGAAAATATCCAATTTTTGGTGATGATTCAAAGGCAAGTGACTCACCCTGTACGAAGTTCTGGGGAGGAGCGATTGTTAGAGAAAGTTTAGAATGAGAAATCTCGTACGCGAGAATATAAAAATGAGAACGAAATACAATTCTCTTTGTTGCAAATTGGAGATTTAAAGGAAAAATGACTAGAAATCATTGGTTCTCATTTTCTTAATCTCGCGAGAGAGAATGACCAGAGGAATGGCGCATCGATCGGGCAGAATTCTCTCCGAAATCATCCTGTACTAGCCGCGCGTGTAAAGAGCCAAAAAACAGAGAAATTGTTTCTATATATACATATTATATATATATATAGACCGTAAGAGTACATGAAAGCACCGTTTCATCCTCACACACATAGTACACACAGCCACACACACTCATACCCGCATACAAGAAACACACTGCCACACGGCCACCCTGTCTCTCGGTGTGTGGACGTGTGTGGTGTTCATCTCTCTTGAAAGATCGAAGTCTGACCAGCTGCTTTCGCGACGACGAACCTTGAGATTTGTATATGTACTTAGTTTAGCGAGGTATCCGATACGAGTTTCATGTACCCTCTTAAGAGACACGTTTTTTTGATATTGTAAATACTCTGAAATAAATAATCGTTTTTATTCAAACATGTCTTCGCTTCAAATATCCCTTTGCACTTTCCATCCCTTTTGTATTTGTGACTTTAAAACAGGGGTCGACAATTTGCGGCTCAGTAGAATCATACTTGTGACTCTTAACTATAATTTAACACTTTTATTGCCAACCAAAAATATCGCACCTATGCGAAGAATACCATAAATGTAAAACATTGTGAAAAGCATAAAAATGAATTTCTCTTTTACTAGTAATATTTAACTGCATAGACAACTTTTTCAATTGTGTTCCAATGAAATTAAACCATTATATAACGTTTTATAATTTTACTTTCGGATCGGGAAAAAGTGGCTCTTAATTCTTTGGGATTAAAAAAGTCCCACCTTTTTGGTGTACGGTAAAGCATGCTGGGACATTTTCAGACCCACCTCGTAATATTGCAATAGCTGTCTACGCATAACTTTATATTTAGTCTTTTGTTTAATTTAAAAGGCAAAAAAATGTCTGTGTAATATGACTCTATTTATTCTCTGAAATCCTATGCCTCAAAGACAGGGATGGGCATTAACCAATAAATTAAGGCCGCCAATAATTTTATTGGGACGAAAAATGCCCGCAATAATGTTATTGGGACTGAAAATGCGCGAATAAAATTGTTGGCATGCATTTCGCCTCCCAATAAAATTATTGGCGCCTTTTTTGCGTCCCAAAAAAAAGTTATTGACGTTCATTTCGAGGTTGATTAAATGTATTGGGGCTCAAAATGGGACGGCAACAGTTCCTGTCAGTCATAAAAAAATATTCCTACTACATGCCAATAATTTTATTGGCGCGCATTTTTCGTTCCAATGAAATTGTTGGCGCACATTTTTCGTTCCAATGAAATTAATGGCGGGCATTTTCCGTCCCAATAAAATTATTGGCGGCCTTAATTTATTGACTAATGCCCATCCCTGCTCAAAGAATTAACTCTAAGGTTGCCGACCTCTGCCCTAAGGAAAAAGGTACGATATTCAAATCTAATCTATAAAGTACTCAATTCAATTATTGTTAAGGTTCATATAAAATATCCCTGAAGTGAAACTAGGTCATATATAAAGACAGGGCTGTTCCTTACTTGGTGGCCGCCCTTATTCAGTATTACTTACTTAAGAATTCGATTCGCTGTGTTTACTTTTATATCTACATATAGAAAGAGTAGAAATACTTTTAGACAGCAATCATGAAAAAGAAAGATTTTCTCATTTTTGAACAATTTTCACAATCTAACTGGTGGTTAAAAATAAGTCTGTATTGAGAAAACGAACATGTCTTTAGAAATGGCATTTATATTATCGCAATATATTGCCATGTGAATTAATCTAAGTATATCTGCAAGACTAAGCTTTCGAAATAGACATTCATCTGTGTAGGTGATGATTGTTGGACGAATGTCGTATTGTTTAGTACATTGCAACTGTAAGCAATCGCAAACTTAGCCAAATAATGATTCTGTATCCCTGTTATTTCGTATAAATAAAAACATATTACAATTTAGCCAAAATCGGAAGACATGCTGCCGAAAAAAGTGATTGATTTCAGTTAATTAACAAAAGGTCTAAGGCCGCCCAAGTGCGCTGGCACCTTTTGCAGCTACGCACAGTGTGACATTTTCAGGATCTAGCGGAACTTTATTATTTGAGACCAAAGCGTTCTAAGGTTAATCTTCATATGTTATTATTATTACTTACTGCAGCACTGACACTAAAAATGTATTGGAACACGCGACTTGGGCGAGAAACTCATTAATTTGTTGTAAAATGGCAATATTAGGTATATGTGCAAATTTGTGCAATATCAAGTTGACCTTTTTGAGTTATTTAAGAGTCTACCTTTGTTTCGTATCTGATGAAAATCTGGTATAATGAAATATACTCTATAAAAACTCGAGATATAATGAAATAATGGCATTTTCGAAATTAATTATTGATATAAAGTGCCTGAATGGCGAGTTTTTTGAATCGCACAAATACGTAACTTTAAGTTGGTAAACAGAGGACAATAATGCCATTAATAAAAAAAATTAGAAAATGCAGGTATCAATAACAATAACATATGAAGATTAACAATAGAACGCTTTGAAGTCAAATAATAAAGTTCCGCTAGATCTTGAAAATATCACACTGTGCTACGTCAAGAACGACCCTGTACAAAGAACACCCAGTCAAGTATAAAGGCGAGGAAGAAAGAGTGAATTTTCATTGAGGGTAAGTTGGAAAGTTCGCAGGCTGTCAGTTCCATTCGAGCAACCTGTTGCATTCGGTGGGGAGCAATGAAAGATCGAGTTTGAGTCGACGCACCCTTGGAAAACATTGAAGTGCATAGAAGGCTCTTGAGCGATGAATAAACTTAGCGTCGAGCTATCGGAATGTGTAGATGAAGGCATTTCCTCACCGTTGTACAAATTGATGTAGGGCACGCTCGAATGCATCTTCACGTACTCCTCGATAGTGAGGAGAACGGGAGAGTCGACGCTCAAGAGATACTCGAGCAGAGTGCTTTCCGGCAGAAGACGCGACACTCTTTCCCCGAGATTTTCTAGAATATCTTCCATCGCACTTGCCTATTTCCAATAATATCAAATTACTAATAAAAGCTCGCAAAAATCGAGAGAATTCTACTAACTATAATGACTTAACTTATTCATTCACCAGAGTCTCTTACATTGTTGAAACCTGCGCCTAACATAAAGTTGCAGAGACCGTAAGTTTTCGTTAGGCAATTAGACATTTGATTTTGTATATCAATTAAGGTCGTTGACCCCGGCTTTTCCAGTAAAGAAGGCGGTATCGTGTACGCGTGGTACCATTTGGCGAAGAATCTCTGGAATATCAAATACGATTTTCTTTAAAAACATCTTTTTCTATTTAACCCTTTTAGTGCCGGAGGCTGATATATCGGATATATGAATACATTTACAATATCGAAATGTTTTCAATGAATATAGAAAAATTAGTCTCATTGTTCTGTTCTCTATTTCGTCCCTAATACACTGCTTTTTGAATTATGTTAATATTGTTTTTTGTTTGGTTTTTATGAGCTTTTTCCCAAAACCTAAGTAAACATAAGTAATATCAATAAATCAATAATAAATAATATATATATATATATAATACAAAATAATAATAAATAATAATAAATAATAAATAAAATAAGTAAAATCAATAAAAACAAAAGTAATAAAAATAATAAAACATAAGTAAAATCGTGAAATTCTACCGGTTATTTTCGCACAGGCATCTCTTTTTCGCCCAGCACTAAAAGTGTTAAAGAATTTAATTTCGATTTCTACATAACGCAAGTTTTACCTGATGAACGTGGTGGTAAGTTGGTAAAATGATTGCTTTGCCGAAGGTCTCATTTGCCACTGTACTCTCGTAGATTGTCTTGAAGTGCTTGTACACGATGTCCTCGACTGCCTTCGGGAATAGGTGTTCAAAATCAATATGGGATAATGAAATTGTTCCAGACAATAGAATATCTTCGGTGTACCTCGAGAACGTGGACGTAGAATTGTGGATAAATCAATAGAAGCCCCGATATTTGAATGTCAGTGTAGTCCGTTTGCAGTTCTTTTATGATCGAACTCATTCGCTGATTGCAATCCACGTCATCATCAACAAAATCAACATTCAAGTTCAATAATTAAATTAAATTGAAATTGTTAGTTCTATTTTTTGTAAGATTTGATATTATGTTGCCATCTATTAAATAGCAATTTTTATTATTTCGATATCAAACAATACCTCTCGCAATTCTTCTGCTGTGACAATATATTCTCCGATATAAGCAACGCGGCTGATATGTGATCCCTAAAAGATGATACATCAAATTTAATCTTCCTATAAATGACTTATTAACACTTTCATCGCCCAAGTTACAAATATTTAACTCTTTGATTGCGCCTTGTTAAAAATATTTATTAACGAATATTTGAACCGAAATATTGAAGGGTTTGCGTTGAATTAAATTTAAAAATACAGGTAATAAATAACATAGTAGAATAATATTTTTGGGTTTCTAAGAGTGTCAAATTTATCATCCTAATTAGCATAATATTACGATTATTTAAGAAATAACATGTTTTTGATAGCTATCAATGGACATTCAAAATAAATGGCTCATTTATTCGTCGAAATAAATATGTTTGGATTATTAAATATTAATGAACGTTCGAGTGTCACTCAGATGTCACGTGTTAAGTCTTAGTTTATTTTTTAAGCAATACTTACGCGTCCGGCAGCATGAAGGTTCTCTTGAACTACGTCGAGCAAACTCTTTCGAGTTGGTTCTATCACTCTCCTCATTATTAATTAACTCCACAGTAAGATAAAATAATCTTGCAGTATTTAAAACTGACCACTTAATTAATAAAATGTACTTTCCCGATATATTCGAAGATTGTTAATAACTTTAACAATACTTAAAGTCTTTCAACAAAGATTCTAAATTATAATTCTTACTCAGTGCAGCTTTTAATTAAATAGAAAACTAGTATTTTTTAAAGGTAAGGGCGATTTATGAATCTTTCTACTTGAAGAGCGTGAAGCGCAAGTCTGCGAGCTGTGTGTTTTGCATTTGGTAGCTATGACTACCATCGCCTTATTCGGTCTGTCACACAACACAGATAGTTTCCGCATTCGAACAATTGCGACTAAAGCGAACTGCTTACTGAGAGACAAGAAGTCACATCCGGGTTCACGATGAACGACAAGGAAGACAGTGCCTGGGTGTTCGATTCTTTAATAGGATTCTTGCAAGGACCCATTTGGTCCGCGCCGCTGGTCACCTTCATCGAGGAGAAATCTCTTGGTACGTGAATCGCTGTATGACGAATGGAAAATTTTATTTTGTACCTGACACCTCATCGAACTTTAATTCGTAAAAATATTGGCATTAGTTATTTAATCATTTGAGTAAATAGTGAAGTTGAGACATAAAGAAGAATTTCAGTGACATAATTGTGAATCAATACTATTTAGGAATGGAAAATTTTATTTTGTACCTGACACCTCATCGAACCTTAATTCGTAAAAATATTGGCATTAGTTATTTAATCATTTAAATGAATAAATAGCAAAGTTGCGACATAAAGAAGAATTTCAGTGACATAATTGTGAATCAATACTATTTAGGAATGGAAAATTTTATTTTGTACCTGACACTTTATCGAACTTTAATTCGTAAAAATATTGGCATTAGTTGTTTAATCATTTAAATAAGTAAATAGCAAAGTTGCGACATAAAGAAGAATTTCAGTGACATAATTGTGAATCAATACTATTTAGGAATGGAAAATTTTATTTTGTACCTGACACTTTATCAAACTTTAATTCGTGAAAATATTGGCATTAGTTGTTTAATCATTTAAATGAGTAAATAGTGAAGTTGCGACATAAAGAAGAATTTCAGTGACATAATTGTGAATCAATACTATTTAGGAATGGAAAATTTTATTTAGTGACACCTCATCGAACTTTAATTCGTAAAAATATTGGCATTAGTTGTTTAATCATTTAAATTAATAAATAGCAAAGTTGCGACATAAAGAAGAATTTCAGTGACATAATTGTGAATCAATACTATTTAGGAATGGAAAATTTTATTTAGTGCCTGACACCTCATCGAACTTTAATTCGTAAAAATATTGGCATTAGTTGTTTAATCATTTAAATGAATAAATAGTAAAATTGCGACATAAAGAAGAATTTCAGTGACATAATTGTGAATCTTTGGATGTAATATTTTATATTCTAGAAGTTTCAATAGTATTTAGGAATGGTAAATTTTATTTGGTGCCTGACACTTTATCGAATTTTAATTCGCACAAATATTAACATTAGTTATTTAATCATTTAAATTAGTAAATGGCAAAGTTGCGTGTAAGTAACTGTTAGACTGCGGATGTTTATGCGACAAAAAATTTCAATTACATAATTGTGAATCGTTGGACGTAATAATCTATATTCTAGAATTTTAATTATTATTTTCACTGATGCATTATGCAATTTATGTATTTTAATTTATGTATTTGATTTCCTTGATATTTTGTATAAAGAAAAATTTATATCCGCATAAATAACGTAAGTTCTGATCGTACCCACAAAATTCACTGCTTCGAAGTACTCAATCATTCACGAGTCAGTTAATCTCACGCATAATTTAGTATTCGAGACGGACATCGAGGATAACGATGAGTATCACAGAATATATCAAGATTACAAGAACCTGGTCGATTTACTTCTGGGCTGCTTCATGGAGGACATGGGAATAAGTCCCGAACAATTCGAGCACGCTTGTGCAGTGAATAAGAACACTAAAATGCCAATAGAATTTCACCAAGTAAGAACACTAAATCAACAAATACTAAATTTCTTGAAATTCGTAATTCTACGAATTTTTCTTAAATTCGACATTTAAATCATTCAATGGGAAATCTAATTACTTTGCAGAATCTATTCGAGCAAATCTGGGCGGCGAACGAATACGAAATATTCAAAAGGATGATGATACAAAAAAATCTCGAGCTCCAATTGCAAGCTTTAAATATGATCGAGCAGAAGTACGGTCTGACACCAGCATCCTTGGTATACGAAACCGAAGGATCCCAGGAGGACGTCTTAGTCATGGAAGAGTTGATTCAGTAAGATTTACTAAAATTAAATAAATTACGAAATATAATAAATAAAAGGAAAATAGAGAATGAAATAATTTTCTAATATAAATCCAGGAGACAGGCATTAGAGGACGTTGCGAGCGAGGAGGAGCGTCCAGTTGCTGCAAAGGAGTCCTTGATGAAAGAGCACGAGCGTCTCGCAGCCGAGTACAGCAATGAAAGAGCGCTCTTGGAAGAGGCTTTGAAAGCATCCAGCAGTTCAACAAAAAAGGACGAATCAAACACTACAACTAAAGAAGAGAAACAGGAAACTCGTGACAGATTAGAAGAATTACCGAAATTCGAGAAAGCACTTCCTCTCGGACCAATACCGTCTTCCCACAAGGACGAGAAGCCTGACGAGTCTAAAGTAGATTACAAATCTTCTTATTAAACATTACTCATTTGTGAAATAATAGAATTAATTAATATAATACTCGATTTACGTATTTATAGATTCGAGAAGAAGACATAAAGAAACGGCAGGATTACTTGAAAGCTCGCCGCGATAAATTAGTCGCTTTGAAAAAGGAAGCGAGGAGCCAGCGACTCGAATTGGATCCAGCTCGACCGAGTTCAGCAAGAAATGTTGCGGAAGCAACAATAAAAGGCGAGCAAGAACTAAAATTACCGGAGCCACTGGAGCCTTCGATAATTCAGATACGAAAAGCTCTGGCTGCGCGTTTACAAGCGGAAGTAGTTCGTAAGCAATAATCGCAGGGAAAAGCGAGTACATAACACAATTGGGAAAACGTAACATGCCATTAGAGGAGCGCTAACCGAAGATTAGAATGAATTATTCACTCAGTGAATGATGGGACGTAGTAATCTATATATACAGTGCTACATAGAATGCAGTACAGAAGGGAAAGTGTATTAAAAAGCGGAGTTCATTCAACCCCGGAAGTGGCAAACATTGATTTAGCGACGATTTAAAACCAAGCCGGCGTACATTCTTCCGTTATTTGCACATTGCTACACATTTACGCTATTCTCGCACGAATACTACGATAGAAGGTGTAATCTTTTAGTACATCTGGTTGGCTTGTAAAATATTCATAGCGTTTAACGGAGACACTCGCTATGTCTGCCACTTCCAAGAGCGAAGAGGTTTTACAATCGGAGAGCGAGGGGTGGACATAGATGAGGAGGACGGGACGAACTCATTTGTTACAACCGTACAAGCTAGATTTATTTCCTTATGATAAATGCCTGTCAAATGAGGAAGAGTATAAATCCTTTCTCGCGCACTTCTATACAATCTTTTATATTTTGTAGTCGGTATATCCTTTCGTGAAAAGAACGTCGAAGTCACTCGGAGAGTATGCACACGTGCATTGAATACGTATGTACTCGCGCGACATATCCAGTCCTCTTTGTAATTTCGAGCGAGTATACAAACATATTTGGCGCTGCGCCCTTTGCGAACGGATAAGATCCACACCCATGGACGTGTTCTGGTGTAAGCGTTAATAAAAGTTCCGTATGAAAGTTACTTAGAGTCGCTTGTACTAATTTCCCTCAGAGGTGCGATGCCTATCTCACGTTGCCAGTGATGTGTCCCGTAGTGAGCAAGGATTCCAAGTAGAATGAGTGCGATATCGACTGGCTGGTCTCTATCCACTGTCTAAGAGGATCTTGACTACCGAAACCATAAGAATCTCCATCGGGGAATACAAGGGGACTGAAAAGATTGAGTAAAAAAATAAATAAGAGATATAAACGTACGTAAGATACGATAATAATAGTCTAAGATATATTAACGTCACGTTTTGGAGAGACAGGCCGCTACACGCGACACTTTGAAAGATCCAATACTTCCGGGACGTAGGAACATTGAAAAGTTGGAAGTCCAAAGAGACATGCTACGGGGACATAAGTATCTCCGGGAGAAATGAAGTCTGATGGAATAATAGAATAATTGCTCGGCATAGTTGGATCGGTACTCGGATAAACTAGGAAGAGCATCGCGTCTTGAACATCACGGAACACATTACGTACTATCAGTGTGAGTGAAATTGCACGTTCGAGTCCTCTCTTACAGTGTTTACATTCCTATAGGATAATACGCACACCATACCGCGTGTAACTTAAGATGAAATGTCATTGTAACAAGAGCAGAATGCCGAACTCAAGTCCTTAGAATAGTTTAGCAAGTCATAGGAAAGAATATCGGGAAGTCTTCTAGCAACTCTAGTCAATGATCGATCCCACTTAACGATCGTAAATAGCGGTCGAACGGAAAGTTAAGATTTACACCCATACGTACTATTCCATCTCATCCGAATAATGATTTGGATGCTGCGTCATTGCAACTCCAATCAACTGAATCGTTCCAGTGTTTTCATCTTATTCAACCAAACACGCCACGCACCTTCTCTACAGTACACTTCGGCGATTCATGCGCTTCATATGTCATTCTCTGCTCGCTGTCCAGTGGCAAATACCGTTGAGCACGAGCCAAACCTCCAATAACGAAATGTGAGCGACACTCGTAAGTCTTACTGTCCCCCAAACGAAAACTAAAACAATACTTCACTATACAATTGGTAATTAGTCGCGGTTTCATCATTCTCTCCCGTGCTACGATAGGAATGTTTGCATTGCGAAACGCTAGCGCGAAGAAGAATTCCACTTTAAAACTTTAAGGACTAATATATATATATATATATATATATATATATATATATATATATATATATAAACTCAGGAGAACTTTTGGTCTCTAGTCATGACAGTTATTACTCTCTGGACTATTGAGCTAATTGAGTGCAAAGACTCGCACCGCTCGCATTGCGCTACAGATCTCACATTCCATAATTGCTAATCTCCTAGTCTGCCCTGTGTGTCTTAACACCCTCGGCGGCGTAAAGTTTACCCAGTTACTCTCAAGCTACTTTTCACTATATGGTACACACAAAACAGTTGTTCCATGTATGCTGCTGGCTCACAGAGTTCGCAAGTAGCATTCTCATATAAAAAGGTGCTTTCGGTGGTGTATGTTCATTCGAGAGGAAGCATCTCGTTCGGTATGTGTATATATATATGTGTGAATGCGTATATATATATATACACATATATAGATATATATATATATATATGTATGTATGTATAATTAAAATGCATCATTAACACGTAGTATTGTACAATGTGTGCAAATTTCTCGGTAATTAACATTACATGGTGATGAGACGGCTGTAGATTCGAATCTGCGGCTTCGGCACTGATCTTTACACAGAATGTTTTTTTAGAGCTTCCCCGGTAGAATCTGTCGAAACGCAAGTTAATCGTGGCGGCAGAACTTAAGTCGTGAAGGTAACACTCTTCTTGTACTCTGCGTGATTGTACTTGGATTCTGGGCGTAGTAACTACGGCAAGTTGAATTAGTGATTAATCGTGCTGACTTTTGGTCAGGATTTTCGTCGGTATTCTTTGAAACGTGAAAGAGAAATAAGTAATGAGAGCTGCAACCAGAGAAGAGACACGTAGATTAGCAGATTGCCCTTTTAGGGGTGAGATGTGCTTACGACGCATGTGGAAAGCTTGAAGTTCAGTTCGACCAGATTCGGTAGATGAGGCAAAAGGAAGAAGATTCGGATTGTAAGAAACCCAAAGCACCATCGCCGCCGGTAGGTATAATGATAAAAGATTGTTACCGTGATTAAATAAGAAGAGAATCGTTAGAGCGAACTAAAACGAATAAGTCTGAAACACTCCAGAGCATATGAAACACACATTGAATTTAAATAGCATGTAACCGCGTCTTTATTCTAGTATCACTTAGATTTACTTATTTTCTTTTTACTTACATTCCTCGCATCCAACGCAGCGCACTAACTTTAATGTTTCTTTCTTATCGGTGAATATAACTCGTGAATATATGTAAAACACGTAAAGAACAACATTGCTCGGTATCTCCTTAATCAATTAATTCATTAGTATTAATTAGCCTTTGTTACAGTTTTCTGTGGTCAGTCCAAGTTGCACGCCTTATGTACATATATATCGCTTCAGCTCCAGCGAATTTGCCTACTTTGATATTCACAGATTTGCTTTCGTGTTTCGTGACTCAAGTAACATTCTAAATCTTCTTTTTCGGTATCATAAGTTAATATATATGTATATGTGTACATACGCGTATGCATGTAATAGCAAAGTTGCTTCGCAGATACATGCAGGTCTCTAAAGCAGTCTTGGAAATTCTGTTGGTTACCAGATACATTTGAAACTCTGTACATTAGCTTTGTAATACTTGGCTGAAAATTCAACTGAATTAGCTAATGCATAATGTCTGGTGCAAAACGCTGCAGCCAACGTATAGTAAACACACATACTGGCGTAACGAAATACGAACTTTTGCGACCAGCTTTCTCGGTTGCATATTAGTAGTTCAAATGAGTAGACAGTTATCTGGAGCTGATATATCTTCTTCTCTTTAGCTATTTAATTTTGGTACCACGGCAGCGGATGCTAAATCATTCTTAATAAAGCGACCCATTCGATTTCACAGCTTTATTTCTAGTTTCTTTCCTTATATATTTAATTCACTCATTGAGTATAAATAATTTTTATCGTATAGTTTGCAAAACTTTCAACTTGCTTCAAGAAAAAATTCTCCGCATACACCACGAACAATTGAATTCCGATGTGGTCGAGAATTGTGCATGGGTATGGTAATTAATGATTCATACAAAGAATAAATGATGGTGACACGACTCTATTCTGCCCATGTAATTTTACGAATAATTTATACGAATAGAACTGTTACATCTAGCGCTCAAAATTGCAAAACACTTTCACATTATCCTTTTTACATCGAGGATTAATATCGGGCATGGAGTGCAAACTGACGGATATACACAAATCAAATGTTTATTGTACAATTTCTACTACTTACATTGACAACCGAAAAGCTCGTTCAAAGTACCTTAAAGGAAACTGAATTTGTAAAGGAATCGCATACTCTCAGCGTACCCCGCGAATTGTTGTTTTACAATCGTTACAAATATACATATATATACAAACTAAATACTATTTCTGTTGAACTGGATAAAATTTCATGGTGTCTGACCCCCTCCTAGGACAGGTCTCAATTGCCCATCACACGGTTAAGAACTTTATGGATGGCAAAACAAAACACTCGGTTGCTTTTTGTGCGGTACATCATGTACTTTTACATGTGAGATTTTTTTTACATCGCATAATAAGTTTCCGTTTTAATAGATGTATGACGTACAGTCACAGTTTAATTATAACATGAATCTAAGCACACGCTTAGAACTCTGTACTTGTAAGAACCACTAGGCCTGGCTAGAGTTTCTTAACCTATTCATGAAATAATTTCTCCTAATAAATGGGGTGTTTCCAGACAAGTGGAATGGACTATGATTCGCTTAAAATCTTTTACTCTCAACACTTATATGGCCATACGATATTATGCCACGACCTTACCATTGTACGTCTGCTTAAAGAAAGTTCACTCTTTCTTCATCTCAATTCGTTACCCCCATTACAATTGTCCCATTTCTTAGACCCCTTCACCCACCTGCATCCAGTACCAATGCTTTCGTATATATATTATACACAATCCAGCACAAAAAGGTACACCATCATCCATTGTGTCTGCTACATAATCACGTATTCTTGTGACCGTCGTCGAGAAAGAAAACTTGCTGCCCTGTGTCCCTTTCAAGCTCTGTCCCTTATTCCTTCCTTCTCCACCCCATTCCTATGGATCTTCCTTCGATGAACGAATTCATCGTGGACGAGACCTTTGTGCAAGAGGGTCAGAAATGGTAGTAACGATTTAAGGATCACAAACGTCACGTTTCCTTCCAGTTTGCTTCCTTCCTACTATGACAATCTTTGTCGTTTTGGAGATGGTGTTAACTCCGAATCTTCATCTTCTTCGTCCGAGTCCCCTTCGTAGTCGACCAACCCCTGTTCCACAAATAAATACACGCATTAGTTTGCATCGAATTGATACAAAGGTGCAAGATTCATTGAACTTGGGGACAATTATAAAAACGAAGATTACCTTTTTAAATAATGCGGTGCCAGTTTTCTCGATCGTACCAATCGTTGAATTCGGACTAACCTCCGAGGTGATTGGGGATTCATTCGTCGTTGTTGTACTGCTATTGATCTGTGATTGCTGCGAGGTAATGTTATTGTTAGCATTATTATTATTCAGCACAGATTGCTGTTGCTGCTGCTGGTGGTGACTTTTCGACTCTGCTAGACCAGGAGTGAGTGCAGAATTTGAAGCTGTTGTCTGCTTATTCTTAGCAGAAGCCGGAGGCACGAGATCTGCTGCTGCTGCGGGTACTACCGCTTCACCCTCGTCAAAGTCTTCCTCCTCATTGAACCACATTTCTTCCTCTTCGTCTAACTGTCTCTGGTCCCTTCGGTATCGACTATTCCTCAAGATTGATGGAACACTAAACCAGTTCCATAATTAGTACCGTAATCGAATTACGACATTCCACGAAATATAAATCGTTCAAGCATATGCACCTGTCTAGAGCAGCCCTGTCTCTGTCCTTTAGTTTATCCTGTTGCTGCTCGTACCTCAACTTCAAGGCTTTAAAAGTTTGTACATAGTCGATTGCTTCCAGTTCCTTTGAGAAGTTCTCCACAACATGGGAACATAATGATTTGATGTCTTCCTACAATAGAATATACAGAAGAAGTAGAGTCGAAGTTTCGCAATGCGCACACAACTTGTTTCGGTCGAGTCCTCAACTCACCAATTTAATAAACTCGAACATTTCCAAAATGGCCGAGTCTAAGAGATTATATCTACCGTTATTCCTGACAAATGCATCGAAAACAGGTGCGAACAAATTCCCTTTAATGATATGTCTATTGTAAAATTCATCCTTCAACGCTATGATTTTTCTCATGAACCTCAAGGCGCACAGTACCAAAAACGTATGTGTCGACTTCATTAAAACCAATATTCGTCTGAGCAGATCTTTGTTCAAAATACAACTTCTGATGTGGAACATGTGATGCTCCACACAGAATGATAATAACTCTAGGATCAATCCCAGAAGTTGCACTGTTCTGTAGTCTTCTCTTGCTGGTCTTTCACCAATTGTATTTGCTAACAATGGTGCTATGAGTGTACCGATGCTATTCTTATAGAAGTAATTCAAGAAATCAGCCTTTTCTGACTTATTAACGGAAGCCAACATATTCTCTGGATCGAGTAGCAGCCGCAGTACGCCAGCTAACTGTACTGCTCCGCCCAACTCAGGGTCGGTATCGCCAACGAGTTGAGCAACTATTACATTTATTAACATTTGGTCCTGTTCTGTATTATTTATCTGTTGTAGGGTGTAATCTCGCACAACGCTGGGTGAATATTCAACGATATACGTTAATATATCTATACTGGCGGTTTTTGTTTGCGCGTCATTTATGGCCAGTGTTATTTCTAGAGCGGGTAATATACCGAGCGCTGTTAGAGTTTTATAAAAGGCCTCTTTCCCTTGTGGTTGAAGATTTTGAGAAAAGTTGCAAAACTCTTTTAAGAAAAGGACTAAGTCACGCCTTTTGCTATCCGAAGTCGCTTCATCCGTCAACTGACGAAATAGTTCAGTGAGAAACTTCTCATCATCCTGTATCAGGGTCACTATTTCGACTTTATTAAAAAATATAAAGCTACTCAGTGTACTCAGCATATTATCCTCGAATACACTCGGGGTAGGTAAAACTACATCTTGGATATACTGAACTCGGTATGTTTGGTGAATTTTAGCTAAAAGTTCGGCATTTGTGATAGGAATTGCTTGCTTAAATCTGGCTAACTGTCGAAGATATTCTCTATGCCTCTTTGGCTGAGGTAATGTTGGCTCGTATTCCAAACATCCGACGACATCGAAAATCATATCGTCGCTGAACATAACTTCGAACAATGCATTCTTGTTGAGTAAGAAAATATTTTTAAATATGTCGTACAGGTGATGTAAACCTTCAATGTTCTCTAAATCTTCGCACGTGTGGAACAGGTTTAACAGCTTCTTGATATAACCCTCTGACTCTAGTGCCAATGCGAGCTTATCCTTCCTCATTGGAGAGGATAAGCAATTTCCTATGAGCTCATTAATGTCTTCCAGTCGACTGAGTTCACAAGGTGGTAGTTCAATGGGTGGAGCTGCATCTGACATATCATCAAATCGTTCATCCTCCGACTCTTCCACAATGTCTTGAGTAATTTCGACCGAAGGGTCTTTGCCCTGAACTTGGCATATTTTCTCCCAAATTTCATCACAGCCTGCCTTTTCTTGAAAACTTAAGGCTAAATCAAAATTGTCCCCTTCCGACCATACTATTAAAGTATCCTGCAATTAGCGATTTCCATATTACATTCTCGAACAATTATCCACTAAATTCATAACATATGGAAGTTATGTTGACTATTTGAGAATTAATTTCCTCGACAATTGGCATAATTGTTTATATTATACCAATGCTATATCATTCAGAAGGAAGTGACGATATTTTCTAAAATAAATCCTACTGAAAAATTATTTAAATATTATCTAATTGTTCCAAAGAATTACCTGTTGCTTTTGATAGGCAGTATCAGGCTGTATTCTACTTTCCAATAAGACAGAGCCATCGCTCTCTGCTCTGACCAAAAGTGAAATTCCTTTTAATCTGTCTATGTAAGAAGATGAGACATGACCAGTACCACGGTCATCCCACTGTCTGTCTGCATTAAGCGCATATAACTTAACTCTTCTGCGTGTATCCGTCATCTTGGGTAAGAAACTTATGCGCTGTATACTGTAATATCACCAGCCACCTTGCATCCCTTTCACTCTGCCCAAATCTTTGGCTTTGTAAGTATCTCTCTTAATTGCCTTCAACTCTCTAGCGATTCATCAAGCATATGCAAAACCGCAAATTCAAAACTTTTCCTTTTGCTCTTGCCACCCATTAAGCCCCTTCACTCAGTTAGCTGCTGTCAAGGAACAGAGATAAATCTCTTATTCTCCTTAGCTTCTCCTCTACTCGGCCTTCTAGATTCGATTATCTTCTCTGTTTACTCTCCACTGCGGTATTATTAAGGTTCCCAATGACGGGTATAAAAGTCCCATGCAGCCGAATGATGTTGAGCAAATCTAACCCTGCCGTACAGCGAGCACTTCATAAGAGCACTACTCTCTCCACTTGATCCTGAGAGTAATGCAACAATATCGTGCTAAAGGAGCTACAGTCTATATTTGTATCGTGGCCGTTTCCACGACTTCAAAACGGGGGTACCGCCTTCGAGGATATATTCCTTTGCGAGAGCTCCCAATATCTGTCAGGGGAGCGGATGCCCCTAATGCAGCATGAACGTGCTCCTTCCTTAAAACAAAGCCCGTGGCGTAAAGTGCGCTTGACGGCGCGCGATTGTTTACCACCGTGGATGTTTATGCGCTCTTCATTGCATAAGCCTGATCCTTGCGCCAAGAAAACCTCTCGGGACGCGCGGGAAAAGCTGAGCTCGTGCACGTTTCCACGTTCACGTGCGACGGCCAACCACTATCGAGATCCGGCCCTCGGCTGTCCAGCTATTTGGCCAGTCCAACTCGTTCCCTCCGAAACTCACGGGAGAGTTTTCCTCCGGGGAAGACGGCACTCTCTGCGTGTTCTTCTCGCCGCTCTCCTATCTCTACGATTCCCGCGGCGGGCGAATCCTAAATTAAACTCGATTCTCTTACGATGCGAACACTCGTAAACACACGACTACCTCACGCGGATCGTTGCGCTCTCGTAAGCGGCGGGCATTGCCGTTCCCTCGGTCTCTTTAAGCGATATCACTCTAAAATTGACATAGACACTCAGCAGCCACAACACTACATTCCGCCATGTTAGATCACAACAACGCGCTACGGGGTTCGCCTTCTATGCCTCAAGGATTCTCGCGCCACATTTGACTTCTTACCGATTTTTTATTCAACCGAGATTCAGAATTTTCCGAAATTAGTAGATTCCGTGATTGGGAATCCTTTAATTGCGGCCCTCGCTCCTTTCACTCTTGTATCGACTCTATTATTAAACCTCCGTTTCCCTACGAAATACGCGCCTGTTTGTCATGCGCATCTATAAGTATATTTTATGTTACTCTTCGATATATATTAATTGTTCTATTTTCTTTAAGCTCAATTAAGGAGGTTTACATTCGTGCAGTATGAGGAATAAATATTCCATATTCAAGATTCAGGATTATTATTGAAGACCTGTTCGAGCCTGTTTCAAGAGAAAGTTATGTAAGCTTAATCCACATGAAACTGCGCATCCATACTCCAATATATATATCCTATAATATCGACTATAGTCGTCTAAATTTTGTAGAAAATCTACGAACTCATCAACTTTTACTATAAACCCTAATATAAATTCGGTAGAATATTTAGTATGGATAAAATTATCCCTAATAACGAGACGGAGATATATATTACATATTTAGAGCAATTTATTCAATCAATAACATATCCTACTGATGTATAAATATAGGTTTTAAAATATAAACATATGTAGTGAGATGACAATCCATGAAAGCCTGGAAAGCACATATTACCAATAAATAATCAAGAAATTGAAAGATTTATGCAAATGCCCCTGAGGACGCCTGGTGCATTTACAGGCTAAAAGGTTCTCTTGCTTGATCTTGTTTCGACGCAAAAGGTGGGGAGAGGATTCATGATGGAAGAGGGAGAATTCCTTTTTAATTCATGCTCCATTAGAATTAGACGCGATCCTGTAATATACTAATTACTAATATAATCGCGTCGTATCCAATTAGATACGTGGCAGGTATTCGTCGACGACGGAAGGGTAGTTTTCTCAACTCTGTATTGTGCAGAAAGTAATTTTAATTCCTATAATGTGATTGCTCCCTATTATTTATTTATATTATTTCAAGTGATTATTACATTAAACATACCGTTTTGCAGTGTCCAACGATCTCTAGAATCATTCATCTAAAGGAAAATCGTACCATTAACTAATCAGACAAGGAAATGTATCATTTATATTTGTTACCTAGAGAAAAACAGTTACAGTCACATTATGACATTCATGACACCACTTTTATTCATGAAAAAAGCAGTATCCATAAAGCGCGCAGTTAATACTTTGCACAAACAATATAACAGAAAAGATAGGAAAAAGTATACAGATTCGCTTACATATCACTTGCATAACAAAATGGTGGTCTTAAAAATAATTTATCGAAAGAAATATATGACAAAATTCATTGAAAGGATTTTATAAATATAAAATATATTTCATGACCTACTTAGAAAAAGAACGGTATCGCAGCTTTCGTGAATATACGTATCAGAACTTATAGGAAAAGTCGTATAAGCGCCTCTAACATTCACAGAAACTATGGGCAGAATAATATATATATTTTAACGATAATTTACACGAAAAACGATCTCGCAACGGTATTTCTATAGAATCTTCTCTTTACAGAAATGTAATTACTTGTGCCAGTAGATTTAATTTGGAATTACCAGATGAAGCTTTCGGTAACGCCCAATACATATCCCAATAGCTGTAAATCATAATTACAACCAAGGCCAACATTAATCGCATTTGGGCTATATGTTACAGTTCTTATCACGTCGTCTCTCGTAAGTCATTTACTCAGATGGTTGCGGTGAAAATTTCTGTAACCTACGCCTTCGTAAAGTTTCTTGTTCACTATTACACTCTGTGTCGCTTGGGAATATCGTCTCTAACGTGACATCATTGGTGCTTGTGCCTGGTATCGTAGGTGAACTTTTCTCGGAGGTACTAGTGCTAGAGACAACATCCGATATATCTTCGGACTGCTTGCTCGTAGAATCTCCAGCAGTTTCCTCTGCCGCAGTTGATGTACTTGGTGTAGCGGAAGTTTCAGTCACTAACACACCATTCAGATTACTTGTTGCTGTTGGCACTGGAATGCTGTAAAGAATAAGATATTGTAGTGGGTTTAAATGGAATATCACAAAATCTAGAATTCTTTAACGAATACTAACTTAGCAGTGGCAGCTGCTGTTTGGTATTGGCTCATCATAACACTGATAGCATCCAGTAGCAACTGTACTCTTTGCAATGTTTGTATCCTTGTTTCCACCGCCTGCCGCAAATTCCCTTCCATCGCTCGAAGCTCGTCTTCGGATAATTCGGTTAAATTAGGAGGTGGTGTGGGCAGAGGCGGTAAAGGAACCATGGCTGGGAACGGAGGCGCAAAAACGGGGACACTCCTATTCCGTGGGCTTTGAACTGTCATATTAGCAGAGGTTCCTGTTGCGCCATTTGTATTTTGCGTTTGTTGCTGCTGTAATACAGCAGGTGGTGGCTGCAGTCCAACCCAAACTCCCGGAAAGGCTGGACCTACGTTACAGATTCCATAAATACACTTGGAGCAGCTATAAGTTTAGATGTGAACCATTTTCATTTGCAATTCAGAAATACCCATTTGGTTTGCTCCAGGCGCAGGGGGAGCTGGAGGTGTTTGCGGCCCTATTTGTTGTCCTTGCTGTCGTCGATTTCGTTCGAGTTGTCTGATTCTATCCAGATTTGGAGTGGGTCTTCTTGACTGTGGTCTCAGTATATTCAACCGACAGGTCGGACAAGTTTGTTGTCTTTGGAACCAAGATCGTAGACATGCAGTATGGAAAATATGATTACAAGGTAACTTTTTACTTGCAGTTACCATCTCTTCCCTAAAACGTTAATTTCATTGTTATCAATATAAAAGTGGCAATCATTTAAACTAAAGATCCTTAGAATATGCAAAAATTCTGTGAAATGCAAATTACAAGCTTTTCTTACCTGCAAATTATGCACACGTTATCAGCAGCCGCCAATTCCTCTGGTGTAGCATCTGGATATAATGTGTTCATATTTCTAATAGCTCTTCTAGACATGACAATATCTCGGAATGCTTTCTTGAAGTCTCTCATTGTGTAATACATCGGGCGTAATGCAAACAGAGGCAAGGTGAATAACCTTACCATCAGAGTTACAAATGCAGCATAAAGAGAGAGCTAGAAACAAAACTTTTTGTTACAACTGTAATATAAGGTAGATTGTATGTAATAAAGAAAAGTTATTAAATAACTTACCTTCAACAATCCAATTATGAATTCAGTGTACAAGAGGAAGACAGGTTTGTCGTCCCATGGATTATCATTTAGAAGATCTATTGTGTGTATCATGTATTTTATACTAATATTAAACACTACAGTCAGAAGAATGGCATATTCGAAGCCAAACACAAGTTGTACCGAAGGACCTTTCGTAGCTGTTGTATTATACGCATAATTAATCATAGTCAAATTTATAACAAACAAAAGGACTAACAGTGTTCCTATTCGCAAATGGAACAACCATGTTATCACGGGACTCCTCTCCATCTAGAATAAATAATTCATACAAGATCTACATATTGTTTTCTCTTAACATTCAAATTCTTTCGAAATTCTAAGATTGCATCACTCTACTTACATAGTCTACCCTGTCTTCGGCCAACCAATGAAATGATTTCAGGAATAATAAAAGAGTAAATAACGCTATAAACTTTGGACTGAAGTCATCTCTAAATACCGTAAATGCTAGACAAGTTTCAGTCACTGCATACCATACTTTTTCTACTAGGTGCTGCAATGAAATAGAAAGTTTTATAAATAGCACGTATGCATTCCAGATGACAGTATTGCAGTACGAGAGAATAGCAAGAAACCCACCTCGAGTTCCGCAGCACGCAGAGTGCCAAAGAATATTTTTCGTAAGAAGGCATTGACCATAAACACGAGAATTAAACCCTGCGCGTAGATCACCTAAATCGAGGAAATAGGTCAGAAGTCCGAAATTGAATAATAACGTTCGAGAGGTATAAAAGGATCCTCAGAGATTCTTATGATCAATTGAAATAGAAATTGAAAAAGGTACTTACAGTCATACTGGGATTCGATTTGGTTATGTGAACCACAGTCGGATAAAACTGTTTTCTTTGATAATAGGCATTCCCTATCACAGCGCAGGTTAGCGCTACGCTAATCAACATTATCCCAGCTTCCCTCATATTTGCGGCGGCTGCTTTTCTAGCCGAAAGGCTATCGTGCTACAAACGCTCGCACTGACACTTTATTCTACCAAGAATTTACGTTTCTGCGTCTCGCCAGCTGTATCTGGATTCCCGTCAATACCATCCAATGGTCGATACATACATACATACCAAACACACCACTCATACTACACATTCAAGTGAATTCTACTAGAATCGTTGAGGCGCTATTGTCGCCGAGCAATGCAGAGTATGCAAATCAGTGAAACAATGCATTATTACACCAACAAATCTAAATAGAAACCCTTCTCGACCTTCCGCGTAAATATTTTCAAAATTACTTTTGGTACAATGAAGAATGATTCGGAATATCTCGTGCTGAACTTGTTAGTCTTCTTTTACAGAATCAGAGTATTATTCTAGAATGAATTTGACACTTTGTAAAAGACAGGCGGTGCTCCCTCATTGGTCGCGTCTTTGATAAGCAGCCGTGGATATCTACCTTTGAACCACGTAGAACTATTGCCCGTTTTTTAACTCAATACAAATTTGTTTATTTACCGGAAAACCGTTTTCTCCTTTTCATGTAATATTCCGCTGCTGGCTCGCTGGCAATGAAACTTACATCAATTTATATGAAAATATTCTTATGAAAATATACATACTTTTTAAAAAGGTATACTTGTATAAATAAATAGTATAAAAAGAAAAGCTCCGAATGACGAGTACAGCGCATGTAGCAAAGGATAAAAAGCTTTATTCTAATACATTTTATAAAAACAATTTGTCCTTAAATATCCATAGCTATATTATACGTGTATACATGTATGTTGATATGAATATTCCTGTGTGAAAGGAAATTTTTCAAACTCGTACGTTTTCTCACAATATG
This sequence comes from Ectemnius continuus, assembly GCA_910591665.1. NCBI lineage: Eukaryota > Metazoa > Arthropoda > Insecta > Hymenoptera > Crabronidae > Ectemnius > Ectemnius continuus. Next base: position 10,098,496 of record OU342868.1, on the reverse strand, counting down.
CTGGTGAACATTAGGTTTCAGTCTGGTTAAACATAAGGCTAGTGATCTGACGTTTGTACTTAACTGTACTTAGACTAACACAATATCGGAAAGTACATAAAAATAAAACACACTATAAAAGTTGAAGGAACAATAGAAATGTCTGTAATATGTATGAAAGTCAGTGTTAATGAATTGTTTGGTTTAAGAATTGATTTGTTCCCTTTACGCACTTCTTCCTACAAACAATACAATTATTTTCTAAAATGGGCGTACTATTGCGTAATAACGATATGTATAAACTTATTTTCTAATTGAACATTATACAATTATATATTGTATGATAACTCTGGATATGTCTTTAAAATCATAGAGTACATTCTTTGTAATAGGAGTAACTAATTAGTTATTAAAGAAACATATATACAATCTCATAAATATAATGCTGTGGATGTTTGTAGTTAACGAAATATTCTCGTAAGAGTTAGAGTTACGCGAAAAATGCCCTTTTGCACGTTGTTTCATAACATACTATAAGTAATAGTTCTGTTGTAGATATACGCAATTTTCGAAACATTGATCGTGACTAGTCAAGGTACACAAGACAATATCAGAAATCATTTTCTTTTGAATCAATGCAAATGCAAATGGAATGTACACACGCTCCAATACTAAACGTGTCTAACAATACTTCTTGTTTTTAAAATACTTTTTGGACTTTGGTGCTTTGGAGTTCCCATTTGACCCACGGCCTTCAGAGGTGTTCTACGCGTCTCGACCGCAGGTCTTCGTACCAGTTTGGCACTTTTAGGTGTTTTCACAGTCAGTGGCTTCTTTATATGAGGTGTTTTGCATAAACTATTAGCATCCGAGTTGTACACACTTAGTCTTGAATCAAGCGGCAACGTATTTACAGGTATCTTCCTTACTAGAGATGGGGTTTTCACAACTACATTTTCTTTATAATGTTGCGATAAAATATTCTTCGACTTCATTGTCTCTACTTTCATTTCTTCTGTATCTTGGTGCATCTTCTCACCCATAGACTTTTGTGCGCTGGTACTAATCCCTTCTGTTTTTTTAGTCGCACCGTTATTTACGGTGGGTGTTTGCTTCGTCGTGCATTCGTCAAACAACTTTGCTTTGGCTAAGACCATACCTGCATTTTGAGCCCGCAATTTTGCAATGGACGCACGACCAGTCTGATTCACTGGAGTTCTAATCTGTACTGATGATTTAAAATACCCTGCCGCGTCGCTCCACGACACGGTAGATTCTCCTCGTTCATCAGATTTCTTGTTGGATTTTACCAAACAGAAATTGTTTAATGGAATATTCTGTTGGCTATTAGACTTCTTTAGTCTCTCTACTTTTCGATTTAAATGCACAGTATTTACAACTTCACTGCCATGGAAAGACGAAACCCTGCGCACCGACGTGTGAGTCCGATTATCTGTCGGATGCAGTGGTTCGTAAGTAGTGTAATTATAACTTTCGTTATTCTTTAGTCGTTTGAGTGTACAATATTTCGATTTATCCAATTTATTGCATAAATTGTTTAGTTGAACATCTGCCTCCTCTCCTTTCCAATGTGAACTAGTGCTGGGTGATAAACAGACGTCGCCATTTGGATAATTTGAGGAATGAGTCAATAACGATTTGTTAACTGAATAAACGCGTTCTAATTCTGGTTGATGCTGTACTTGAGCCTGATTGTCAATCCCATGAGAGATGTGCCATGACGCAGTTCGTCTGACGCGCTTACTGCAAATAAAAGCCAGAAATGTTTATTATTATTTTACATAATATTAGTTTCAGGACTAGCTATTCTATATTGAAGTATTTCGTTACCTCATAACTTTCTCTTGAGATCTTCTTCGTAAGTTTCCTATTTTTCGGGCACTCGGAGACCTGATGATCTTCGCTTCGCCGGATCTCCTAATTTTTAATTCTTTCCCTAGTTTTTTGGCCAAATAATCAGTCGTTGTAGTATTTTCAACTCTAGCCTCTTCCAATGTTTTTTCATATTCACTCTGTACTTCATTTACAGAATGGAAGGATAAACCACTGTCTTCATCATTGGTACGACTAAACTCTTGAGAAATACGAGATTCAATAGCAGACATTCGATTTTTAATCTCTTCGTATTCGCTTTTCGGTATTTTAACATATTCTTCATCGTGGTTAATTAGTTTCACTTGCGACGAACTACTGTATGTCTCTGAGTTACCTAAAGACTTTCTTTTTCTTGCTACATAAAATTGTAGATGATCAGAGTCATCTGAACTTTTAATATCTTCTGAACTAGAATTCAGTCTTACATAGCATTTGCTAGGGTCAACGTGATCTTTCATGAACAAGACCTGCTCGTTACTATCATCTGACAAATTTATATCAGCATCAATGAATAAATTGTTGTACTCCTTTTGCAATTCTGTGCTGGATGTCTCATCGTTTTTCAACATTAATTGACGGCGGGAAGGTCCATCTCTATAAGTACGAGATTCCTTTTGCGAATCGAGTGAGCTACTTGCTGAACTCCAACGGCGTTCTTTGCATGTACTGGAAGTATTTGATAATGGCTCCAATTCAACATCCGACGATTTCTATAAAAAATGCATAAAATTGATCAGGAATATATTTTAATCCACATTATTGTTACACATGTTTATTTATCAATGTTTACCTTTACCTGTTTGTTCTTAGGCACAAATCGATCTAGGCTAAGTCTAAGTTTCTTAGACTTCTCCCCTTTATCAACGACTCTTCTAAAAAGAAAGTGATTTGTAAGTAGTAATAGATAAAAATATTATATGGTATAATTAATACACACTTTTTCTTGGTGCTTGCAGGATCCGTGTGTTCCCCCACTTTCCTCTTTTTAGTAATTTTACTATTGTTTCCAGGTTGGCATTCATTACTGATAGGAACTTGTTGATTATCAACTACATTATTCTCTTCAGACAAGCCTTTCCCTACTATCTTCTTCAAACCATTAATCATTCCTGTAGAAAAATATCCCCTTATTTCCAAATAGTTCCATGTATTTTTCATATTATATTATTATACATTAAATGTTATATATTAATTGTGAAGTATAAGCTTTGAAAGTTATAGTTTATATGAATTGATCCAAAAGTAGTATAAGAAGTTAATTGGAAATGTTAGTATAGTATTAAAATTGGTGTTAGTGAAAGAAGATGTAGGTTTTTAGATACTGTATATAAATTTCCGGACATACTTAGATTGAGGTTGGAAGCACTTAGATGTGGCTTACGTGTGAGACTTCCACTGCGGTGCTTCTTTTTCCTAGATTTCGAATGTGTCTGACTATTGGATATATCCAAATCATTATCAGTACTTCCCATCGTATCTGATATATTTACAGATATACTTTGCGCTATATGCTCTGGTAATACCCCAATCCTTTCCGCATTATCAATCAGGGTCTAAAGAGAAATTAAGATATTCATAATCTGTGATTTCAATAACTTTTATATAAAACAATAAGTTTATTCAATGAATACCTACTTTTACAATAACCAGATGCAACTCTAGTCTAGTTTGCACTGCAGCAATAGTGACTTGCTGCAGTGGCATGACATTGGGCGTAACTACTTTTGCTAGATTCTCTACACTCATCTTATTCTGCTTTTCGTACAAGGAGACTTTCTTTAGGAACTCCATAAAGAATGCTAGTGTATTTAGGTGGTGCGGTGGTAAGAATATACAAGCTAGAAGTAAAGCTTGTACACGGCAAGACTTTAACATAGCACAATGAATAAATAAGTCATGATAGCTGTAAGGAATCAAAGGCTCCGGCAAATCTCTGAAGAATGTTTTCAGGCAATTCGCTACGTCGATAGCATAGTACTTTTCTCCTAATGTGCCGCCGTTGTCCAAACGAGCTATCAATTCCTTTTGACGAGTTTGCGATCCCGCTTTTCTAAACAATCCTTCTTGCGTTAAATGTTTCTCCAGGAAGGCGGATGCTTGGCTGACGAACACTGGCACGTGAACAATCCCGCCCGATGCCAAATTTACCACATCCAGCGGCTGATATGATAGCGGGGTTTTAAAAACCTTCCTATTCCTTACGTTCTCGGGCCTGTCCGTTTTAAACGCACTCTTTTTAAACCGGTACTTAACCCCAAAGCTCCGAAGATCACTCGCCACCGACTGATAAATGGTCTCTTTGTGCAGAACATCGTAGATCAGCATATTTTCACTTGAATATCGTATTATTCACTCTTCCAGTATGAGTACCACTCATGAGAAATAATTCATGTTACATTGAACTAAGGTAATTGAAAGTCTACACACTCATCAACACAAATTAACTATTGTATTCAACTGTATTCATATTCTGCCATTGCACCCTCTCGAGTAACAGACAGACAGTACTGCCAACTTAATTGTTATATTCGGTAGATATTTCAGACCATAATGTTGAATTAAAAGATGCAACTTTAGTAAAATAAATTGAAAAATCTGTTAATTAGATATTCTGTATATTTATAAACATGTGAAATATGTAGTTTAGAGTTATCTTTAATCAGTTTTAATTCATCGTTCGAGTGCTCGTATCTCAAGAAAACGAATTTCAGGTTGCACTGCCTGATTGCAGTGTTTGAAGTTTGAAACTGAATCCATTATCATTTGATTTTTTATCATTTTCTTCTTCACACACGCGCAAATTCTGCGACATCACATGTTTATGCATTTGATTGTTCTCTCTCGAAGAACAGCTGGACAATTTATGCGGTTTATTGATGTGTGTTTCTTGATCGAGAAGTTTCGAGATTGAAAAGATATATCGACTGAATTTTTGAACAGGTGATGTGAATACATACGCGGGAAAAATAACACCAGTCAAAAGCATTATATATGTTGACTAATAATTATACTTTCAGATACGATAAACAAAATGATTTCCACAATGCTAGCTTGGAACACATTAATGAATGCGTCAACTATGCCGTACTATGCATTACTTGTGGCAGAAAGGAAATACAGAGTTATCAACCACTTCAATATGACTCGACGAGCACGATGCTCAATTAGAAAAGCCCGTAGGTTTTTGTTCATAGTTGTAACATCATTTATAATCTCCTACATTCGAGTGGATGAAGGATCCATCAAGAAATTGGCAGAGATTTCGCTCAATATTCATCGCACATTCTCAAATATTCTGGCGACTTTCGAGATACCACTTCGTCCTCACAGAAGAATACAATTCATTAGTTTGTTAATTTTTCATGGACGAACTAGAATGTTTTTCGTATTTCGGTGATCTGTGCAGCGCGTGTGCAAGTTGCACCATCTCGGCCTTTTAACGCGGTTGCGCATGCAAAGTCGTTCATTAGTTTTCTTATACAGAAGAGAAGCATTCCGTTTCGACATCGGTATATAATAGAAATTACTTGAAATATTTTCGTCAAAGAGGCATGTCAAATCTGACTCAACTCAATATTGTTTTCACCTGTGTAATGCATGTCTCTCTCCCATTTTCCCTCTGCTCCTTTGCAACAGAATGCACCTATATATAAAGAACAGCACAGGGCCATTCTAACTTTAGAAGCTCTCTTCCAACTTAACTGGCACAGTCACTAAGAATTAGCAAATAAATATCATTGTCCGAGTACATCATTGTATGAGAAACACTTCATCAGTAAGATTGAGTTTTCCATGGCGCTTTTAATATTACAAGTGGTACAGAGGCATTTTCCACGTATGCTTTGCAGTGTTGGGGCAGTCAAAGGAAGGGGTCATGCGGTTTATTCACTTGTCATCGGGATATGATATGCCAACAGTTGGTCTGGGAACATGGCAGGTGATGTTTTAATACGTTATCTCTCTAGGTGAAGTAAAAAGTCGTGTTGACACATTGGCAATTCATATTATCCATTCGTTCTTTCAACTCAATAGCTTGATTCTTTGAAGTACTGCATATTGCACAGTATTATGTAATATAAAAACAATATATGGTATGTTTAGGCAAAACCCGAAGAAATTGAGACTGCTGTGACAACAGCTTTGGATGCTGGTTACAGACACATTGACACTGCATTTAATTATAACAATGAAGATGCTATTGGAGCATCTTTAAAGAAATGGCTGGAAAAGGGCGGTAAGCGCGAAGATCTTTTCATTACTACAAAGGTATTAAAGACCACAGTAAGACAGACATATTAAGAGTGGAAAAGAATGTATACTAAAGACAATATATTACAGCTACCACATTACGGTAACAGACCATCTGATGTCGAGAAATTGATCAATTTATCATTACAAAAACTTGGTCTCGACTATGTGGACATGTATTTAGTGCATATGCCCTTTGCATTTAAATTGGATGAATCTAGTTTTGCTCCAGCGACTAATGAAGACGGATCCTATGTATTAGATTTGGAGACAGATCCTGTTTCAGTCTGGAAGGTATTATAATTGTACAAGTTGTCTAATGATCGTAGTTTAATATGAAACGTGTATTCTAGCAAATGGAAGAGCAAGTTAGAAAGGGACGTGCAAAATCGATAGGTTTAAGTAACTTTAACGAGGAACAAATTATGACAGTATTAAACCAAGCACAAATAAAGCCGAGTAATCTTCAGGTATTAGAACTTAAGCTATCGGCAATGAGACTATGCGAGTTAAATGACATTTTCATTTTAGGTGGAATTACACGCGTATATGCAACAGAATTCAATTCGACGATTGTGTCAAAAGCACAACATTGCAGTTACAGCATACAGTCCATTAGCATCGCCAGGAGCAAAGTTGCATTTCCAAAAAAAGTACAATTATAGTCCCGACCAGTTTCCAGATTTGTTGGGACATCCAGTTGTAAAACAAATAAGCATGGACCATCAACGAACAACGGCACAAATTTTGTTACGCCACTTGTTACAACTTAACGTTGTTGTGATACCAAAAAGTTCGTCTCCTGAAAGAATTAAAGCAAATATTGAATTATTTGACTTCGAATTGTCAGATGACGAAATGGCACTTCTAAATGATCTAGACCACGATGTGAAGGGCAGAATTTTCAATTTTCTCTTCTTCAAGGGGTAAGTCGCATTTCTCTCATTATACGTGGTAATATAGTAATTGAACATTTCATCAAAATGATTGTTCTATTCAAAGTTTAAGATCAATACAATTAAAACTAAAATAACAAGTCATACTTGATTAATTACAGGGTTGAAAAGCATCCTTTATATCCGTTTACCAGTGAATTAGCATAATAATTAATGGAAAGTGACACGTCCTTTAGTTAATATGCATGTTCATTTATACATCGAAGCTGGATAATAAACAATGTTGAGATAAATGCACAAAATGGAAGTATGTTTTTGGGGGTATAGAAACAATGATTTTTTACATTTCAATGCAATCTGTAGAGCATCTTTCGTTGCATACGATGTTGAAGTTCTCCACGACGTATCATTGTGTGTATCACTTTGTAAATAGCTCGTTCGGGATATGCTTGCTTCACAAAGTCTTTGACAATATTCTGTTCGGACACTTGATTACCAATAGGAAATCTTCGTTTCAATTGCTTCTCAATGCGAGAAAGCATTTCATGATCTTCATCGGAGGTAAAGCCTTCGGCACCTGATTAAAAATATTATGTACAAATCTGTTCAATGCTATTAAAATAATTGTAATATTTTAGATTACCTGCTAAGGAGCCAGACATTGCAGCATCCATCGTGGACACTTGGAACAATCTCAAAGCTTCATTAACATGGACTTCCGTAGCAAATGGTAGCAGTTGCATCTTAGCTAACGATTCCGATATACGTATAACAGCTTCCAACTGACGAACTGTTATTGGTATGGATATTCTTTTTTCCGTCTCTTTTTCATGCTGTCTCGTACTAGCCCGCATCACAACGTAGCGATTTTTTAATTTCTCTCCTGACTCTTTGCTTAGCCTGGGCCCACATCGCCTGTAACGAATATTTACATTTTAATAAGTTTCTATACATAGACACATGCGCTATGATGGTATGAACGTACATTCGACAGTAATGAATATATTTTTTTAGAATTTCCAGTGGTAATTCTCCTTCTAGAGATTCGTCTACGACTTGTCCAGCGTTGCTGTGAATACTCATTACATGTTTAGCGAGCCTTATATCCCTACTTTGTTCGTGTTCGTCCTTCACAATAAATATCATATCGAAACGAGATAAAATAGTTGGCATAAAGTCTATGTTTTCTTCTCCTTTAATGTCATCCCAGCGACCGAAAATCGAATTAGCCGCCGCTAGCACAGAACATCGAGTATTTAACGTCGTTGTTATTCCTGCTTTCGCTATGGATATTGTTTGCTGCTCCATTGCTTCGTGTATCGCCACGCGATCATCTTCTCTCATCTTATCGAACTCATCAATGCACACAACTCCACCATCCGCCAAAACCATTGCACCACCTTCCATGACAAAGTTCCGCTAATAATTAGGAAGCAGTCTTATTAATACACGATTTTTAGTGATATGAATTTAAGACAAAATTCGACTTTCACTTTGCCTAACTTACAGTTATGGGATCCCTTAATACAGAAGCTGTTAAACCAGCAGCAGAACTTCCTTTGCCCGATGTATAAACTGCAACTGGTGCTACTCTTTCCACAAACTTTAACAACTGTGACTTAGCAGTACCAGGATCGCCGAGCATTAGTATATTAATGTCTCCCCTCCGACAAAGGCCATCAGGCATTCTCTTCCGTGATCCTCCAAATAACAGACATGCTATTGCTTTCTTCATATCGACTGCACCGAAAATACTGGGTGCTATACTTCTTGCGATTCTGTCATATATATTAGGGTCTGCTCCTAAACGCCTGAATAAACTTTCTTCCTCCGTGGATGAAACTGGTTTTATACCTGCAATTATTCATTTTAATGTAATGTAACTATTAATTGTATACCAATAAGACAAGCATTAAAACATAAGTTCCATTTCACTCTTCCTACCATGACTTCCATCTTCTCCATCCGTACAAATACCAATAACTCTTATATACGGTGCACGAACACCAACCAGTGCTTTCTCTCGCCCATTATTTCTACCACCAGTCCTGGCAACTTTTTTAATAGAATATATGCCAAGGATAAGAACTCTGTTCCCTGGCACAACTTTGTCACACAAATAACGGTCGCAGTAGAGTTGCAAATGACGTGGCATTTCTCCCTGTGGAATTTGTTCTGGTAATTCTTGCAGTTTTAATACTTGAAAGTCTACACAGTGGCATTTATCTGGCATTATAAAGAAAGGATCCAATGGACATTTTGGCCGGCCGGCTTGCTCTCTGTAAATAATAATAATACATCATTGGAGATTTAATTTAGAATATATGTTTAATACTCTTGCACTTACGTAGTACATCTTCTTGGTAGAACATATCCTTCTAAACCAGGCTTTATTGGAATGTTAGCTTGCATGCTTCTACAAGATCTGCATTGGATAGCAATTTTAGTAGCTTTAGCTCTTATCCCAGAGGCAGAAATAACAATACCAGGAATTTTAATGAGCTTAGAAACTGCATCCGGCTATTAAAGGGAAACACATATAGTTAAAAACAGAACATTGCTTCATCAAGTTCAAAAGACTATAACAGCCTACTTTTATGCCTCGTAATGAAATTGGATTGGCATCAGAAGACAATAGAACTTGAATATCTTCCATTTTCTCTTCTCCTTCTGGTCTTGGAGCTGTAAGTTCATCCGCTACGTCTTTAGTAGCTTCCTCGAAAATTGGAAGATACTCTGTAGGTAGCTTATACATCTTTTCTGCTAAAGACTCATCGAAAGCTCTTAAATCCTCCAGATTGATTTCAATCCAATATTCACGAAGATTATAGTTCCTCTTTAAAGCATCCCTATGCGGAAAATACAAAGATTTTATTATTACATTGTGTAACGTATAAAAATATTTCCATCCCTAAATATAAATATATACATATTTAATATTTTGTATGGAGTTGTACAATAATCACAACAATATTGAATAGGAATGTAGAAAACACTTGATGATAAATCGTAATTGTTATAAAAGCCTGAAAATCACACCTATATTTGTAATTAAAGTTTCCCTCGTGAAACTGCCGGATGAATTCCATAAACTTCTTTTTCGAATGTTGCAGATTCACTTGGCTCTCGGGTGCCTCATTCACCGAGAAATTATCGGAGAAGAATATTCCTGGATCGTCGAAGCCTTCCATCGTTCACTTTTATTAATTATCTGTAATTTCGGCTTGATTGTTACCGAATTTCAAACTCCCATTCACTGCTAGCAACAATCATGGACGGCTCTACAGGTGGTAGGGAGTACTGATATTTGTACCACGTGATCTGTTCGAAGCTGCTATTGGCTGCTTTTGTGGCGCTGGTTATTTCCAAAGTAATCAAATAGATGGCGTTAATGAAGGTTTCTTAAACTTTCTTAATCAACTCCACACTCTAGAAATTAACTACTTTCTGATTTACGTCGAAACCCCGCTGAGAAAGCTTGAAAACGGAATCTGTGTGTGTATTTGTGCACTACACGTGTAAACTCGTTTTAATAACCGATTGAATATGAAATTAGACTCTCAAGAAAGTTCAAGTTCATTTGTGCCTTTAAAGACATGTGGATTTCGCCCCGCGAGGAACGAATGTGCCGAATGTGAAGTGATTTACTCGAAAGCTGTTCTTGTGTGGGAATTGGCGCTAGCGTTCTGAATTGCGTCTCTGTAAATGTGAAGCGTCCCTATTGCCTATAGGTTTGTTTTGTTTGCTTGTGATATGTTTTGAGTGGTAATACATAATAGTTTTGAATGGCGAAGAATCTGGCCGAGTGTTGTTTTATTGCGACGCTGTAATCGTATTGTGTTCTACTGTGCGTTCCGGCGTACAAGCACGAGTGGACCATATGAATATTCTATGAACTTCCAGAGAACTGTTATTACGTGCTCTGCGAATCTTCGTCTCAATCCTTTTTAGCCACGTATGCAATTCTACTTTTTCTCCTCATCGACGATTTTTCCTTCACTTGATACAACTGAATTGTTTTTTCGCTCTGAACATTAAAAGTACGGGAAAATATGCTTGAATCTTGAATTTCGTAATCTTTCAAGGTTCGCCCTTTAATTATTATGTAGAAATTTCATGAAATATATACACATATTGTATTCTACGGATGGGATTTACACTATTTAGATAATATCCTCAAATGATTGGTAAATTTAAAGATTCCTGTTTACGTCGTATCAAAGACGATTCGCAGGTTAACTTATGCTACAGAGATGTGTAATGTAACATATAGCTGCTGCAGAAGAAAAGCGCGGGAGTGCTGACATTTGTTATCATTCACCTAAGAATGGACCACTTCGAATTATCTTTATTGGGTAGTTGATATTAATAATAAATATACCAAAAAAATCAGTTTTATTTTCGCACGAAACTTTTCGAAAACGCAACAAAAGTGAAAGTCGGTCATTGACTTTCGCCACGATTCAATGTTACCGTGACACATTTAGCGCAAATTAGAAGCAAAAATTGTTTGCGAATTTATATAAATTTCTCTGGAATTAACTAATATCGAATATTACACAAAGGAGAAACATCTTTTTAGTTCTGGCAATAAGTAGATTAGTTTTGGAGATGAATTATGAGAGAACATATGTTTTATATGTTAGACACAATAGTAATGCTAATGAGGGAGTTGTCAAGATTCTAAGTAGATCAATTTTAAAAACACTAGCAACTATTTTCAGGTGGAAAGCTTACAAATGGGAAAATGGCACGGACGCCAAGTATGAAGCAGGCTTCATCCAGCCCGAAAAAAGAGGCAGTCAGGAGCAGGAGGGTAACGCGATTGGTTGCCAAGAAAAAGTCTTCCATCAACAGTTCATTGAGTGTTAAAAATGCATCTAGTACGAGTTTTACAAGGCCGATAAGAAAATCATCTAGTGTGGCTAAGAAGCAAGCGGATAAAATTGTTAAAAGTAAAGGCAAAAATACATCTAACACAACTTCTCCGAAACCAGTGGGAAGAACCACCCAAGTTTCTAAAAAGAAATCGGATAAGGTAGCAACAGTTAAAGGCAATAAGCCTTCCAGGGTTAAGAAGCAACCTGTTGTGACAACGCCTGATGTACAAAGTAATAAAAAGGAAGAGTTACTTCCTAAAGCAAGAAATAGTAGGAATAAAAAGGCTATATCACAAGTTAAAAATGAAACCACTAAGAAGAAAGAGACTCCATCACCAACAAATAAAAAAGTATCAAGACAAATATCTTTAAAGGAATCTTTTTCAAATCAATCAAACAGTAAACGTTTACGCCCGCGAAGGGTTGTAAGAAACTATTGTGACAATAGTGTGGCAAGCGAGAAAAATGAATCGGGTTCGAACTTAGTGCGGAAAGAAAGAGTTCCAATATATAAGTCAATACCCATTGATGACCCTGTTAATAATACAAGCGAGGTTTATGACTTTAAGTTTGACAAAGACGATTCCAGAGAGAGAATCAAGAAAAAGAAGAAACGTACAGCGAAACCAACTGTAGTTCAGAAATTGATGAAAGCCAGGGCAAAACTAAAACTAAAAGAAAATATGGCTAAAGCTGCAATTCCACCGGCAGAAGAAGTCGAAGAGATAAATGTAGAAGAAGTACCTGAAATTCCTAAACAGCTTGTAGAATCAAAAGAGACTGCTGCCGCTGTAGTAATACAAGAGACAACACCAGAAGATCCAAGTATTGCTGCTCCTGTAGTAACACAAGAAATTCCTCCAGAAGATCAGAATGCACAAGATGAAGAAGATGCAAATAAAGAAAATCTGCATGCACCACAAACTTCAAATACTGCAAAGGAGACTGCACCTAATGCGAAACCATTGGTCACATCGGTGGAAAACTTAAGAAACAAAAGAGTGACAATAATTGACAATGCACCATCTCCACTTAGCAAAGAAGATTTTAAACCATTTAGACCAACTAATATATTTAATAGTAAGCTTAGTGTACCAAGCAAGAGTATGCTGAACCATTCGTTACTGGAAAAGTCCCTATCACCCATAGTGAATACGATCCGAACCTTCGACGTTGGAAGTCCATGGAGAGCACCACCACTGTCTACATTTTCTCAAGTGAAAAACTTGTATCAGAGCACACCGCAAAGGCCTAAATTGGAAACACCAGTCAACAAATTTCAACGTGCAACAAATGAAATGAAAAATTATGTAAAGAGTAGTACACCAATTCAAAAACAGACCAACACACTGGGTGTTGAAAATACCCAGTTCTTAAACAATCAAAAGAAAACGCCTGTAGTAACGGCAAGAAGATTTGGAACGGAAATCACAAATATCGACAAGTCTCTACCAGTTTATGACCAAAGTGTAGATCTTGCAAGAACTGCACCTATAACTGAGACACCTGTCTTCGTTCCAGAGACAGTTAATACAAATCACAATGCACAAGATACATCTGTACTCAAAGAAAATACTGATGCACAAAATAATATATTAGCTTTTCAAACACCGAAAAAAGCAGGAAAAATTAAATTGAGGAAAGCGAAATCGGGGAGTCCAATAAAGCGTATAAAAAGTAAAGAAAAGTTCGATAAGGAAAATGTTGGACCTACTCCTGGGCCTTCCGGCTTACAAAATAGAAGTCCTCTTAAAGAACGTTCTGAAAAGGAAAATTCCGACAAGGAGAACACGAAATCCACTCCTGAAGCTTCCAGTTCACATAACAAAAGTCTTACCGAAAAAAGCGGTAATAGTTTTGATAAAACAAACCTTGAACCGGTTGCTGGACCTTCTGGTTTGCAGAAATCTGGAAGCCCTGGAGAACAACGCATATTACGACAGTCGAACTTAAATAATTATCTAAACTTAATGGATATGCCAGAAAGTATCAACATAACAACACCACATGGTATTTTCGGTGATATGCATTCGGCGCCTGTTAGCAGCAAATCATCAAAAAAGACCAACGAATCAAAAGCTGAAATACAAAATGCCTTTGGTTTCATAGAAGACATAACAGATGAAAATATTCCACCAACAGAACAACATGTGAATGAAAGAAATAATAGACAACCAATCCTTAGAAAAGCTATTGTTAAAGATACTGCACCTGCGAGATTATCTATTCGTGAAATTAAGAATCACTTAATAGTTAATCATAATCAGGACGGTCCATTATTAAATAAGAAGGATCAAGATACCAACACAAAAGCCAACAGATCACCGCTGAAACACAAACCAAATCCAATTCAAGATATTGCTAATTTCTCGGATACATTCGATGTTCTATCGGAAGCAGGCGAACTTACAGAGGATACGTCACAGGTTCCCTTATTTGCGGATCTCGAACCATCGCACTTTAGAGAAGTATGAATCCGTATTCAAATAAAATATATAATAGAAGAACGAAAATAAATAGTACGGAATAATTATTATATTTGTCTGTTGCAGCCTCCGAAACACTCATACAAACGAAAGCGAGGTGTACATTTTAGCTTTTCGGACGACAGTGACAGCGAAAATGACGAGGTTCACAAAGTGAAACCAAAGCGAAGAAAGGGTGGGAAATTAAGCAAGCTGGAAGAAAAGAGATTGAAAGCATGGGTCCAAGATGTTAATAAAACTTTCGAAGAGATAGACCATTATGATCTGATCGTCGAGTAACTTGTAATTTAGTAGTTAAATGTAATGTTAGGGCCTTGTAGATTTTAGTTTGTACGAAGTATTACTTATACCAGTGAGAAAATGTACATAGATTCTTGTAAATATTGGGTCGAAGTTTTAGTAATTACTTGCATTTTTCGCGATACTCAGTTTTTACTCTGTTCTCGCGTATTTGCTAATTAATACTTCCTCTTTTACTGCCAGTGAAATTATTCTCTGATACTACACGGATAAGTACACGAGTGCCTAGCATTTATTTAACTTATTGAAAGGTATCCCAGGTACTATATATTTTAAGAATAGTTTATGGTGACTTCCACACTGATGTAAAAATTCAACGAGTCTCCCAATTAAACAGTTGTTTCACTGTTTATTAAAGAAGTCATTTTACATTAGTTGCCTAAGGATCGGTTTATAAATTAACTTAATTTCGTATTTAGTTTTTATGTATCTATTGACATGCTTGGATTGACCTTCAGCAATTAACAAGTACCTATGGCTTCACATTTGCATTTGCTTTCAGAAAGATATGCTAACAGAATATATAACATATTTTATTTCCTTATGTATGTAAATAATAAAACTTGTAACGCGAATTACGTGTTCTTTAGTCTAAAGTATTCGTTAGGTTTGTTGCAACAAAATACTGTACAGTAAATAAAACTCAGTAATTACACAGTTGTAATATATTAAAAACGTTGGTGTACGACTATCGTTCTTTCTTGTAGTTCTACAATATGTTGAGTACCATGAGGTAGATCGGTCGAAGTACAATATCTCCTTGTTAGTATACTCTCATTTCAACGTAAAGTGTACCTAAAACAACTTGGAGATCACGGGTCGCAGCAGCACACTTCCAATTGTTATTCAATAAACGCGCAATATATTTAGAACCAATGGTATTAAATTAATCAGGTGGTATGGTACATCTTTTAACTGATGGAAAATACTTCAACAGTTCTCCGATCCATCTGTTTACATCTATAGATGGTACATCATACAAAAGTGTCTTATCGTATCATTTAATCGAAGATTACGGTAACAACAATTACTGCTAGTTAATGACATTATCTTCGATCAGTAATTAGAAAATTAAACCATGTATTTATGGAAGTATATTATATATATATATATATTTACACAGCATTCAGGAATGGTTTGAAATTATGTAACAAAATGAACTTTATTACACGTGCATTAGTAATAATACCATATCGTTTTCGAACTATTTACTATCAGCATCAATAATACATATGCTCTCGATTTTCCATTTTTGTAAAATGAATTCTCTAGTATTTACAACTCTCACAGACACTTGTATTCGTGCTGCTAAATCATATGTTCCGGGCGCAGAAAGTATAGCTTGCAGCTTTACGGTATTACATGTCAGTGGTTCTATGCGCAAACAAATAGCCGAATGCCGGGCGTATCTGTAATATGCTGATGCTTGTGGAGAAAATAATTGCGACTTTATATTTGGAAGATGGTTCTCACTGCAACAGATTAACAGCCAGCCTTTAATCATCTACATCTGCATTACCTGAACATATTCCTAATTAAGTTGTTAAAATAAATACTTACCTGCTAGTGCCTATTGTATTAACTTTAACGTCGATTTCTGATTCTAAGTGATTTTGTATATACATTATTACTGGAACGAAACACAATGGTGTTCGCTCGAAGTTATGCAGAATTTGGGCGGCGTGAGCCAAGGAAAACGAAACTGTGTGTTTCAAGCATTCGCCTTCCAAAGTTTGTTCTTTCTTAGCCACAGTAGACGAATCAGGAACGTTTCGGTCCGGGCCGAAGATCTTTAATCGGCTGCCATAATCATTAGTTTGATTTAACATTTCTTTCGGATGCTTATACATTGTATTCAGATATTCGATATCCAAATGATGTTGACCAATCGCTTGTCTAGTGACAGCTCCGCCTTCGATTATTTTGGCATTCCATCTCAAGATTAGAGTAGAATTAAATGTCATAGTTGTCGACAAAAACGATGTTTCCGTAGTCGATTGCAATGTGTGCGATGGATGTTGCATTTCTGTTATATTTTCATTGACGTCTAACGATGGAATATTCCTTTTTTGGATAAAGTCTGTATAAGGGTAATTATCTAAAGCTACATCGCTTGAATCTTGTCCCAACATTACATTGGAGATGTTAGATTCGCCATCGTCCTTTTTTCTTAACTTGAGCATTAAGTGAAACATTTCCTGAGGTTGTATTTTAATAGCAGTTGGTTGAATAGATGAACTGAACACAGACCAACCATTGCTTTGCAGAGAGACGTTCGTTAACATAATTTCATTCATGATTGGATCATGCACGTGATTCGTATTCTTTACACAGATTACCAAGTTTAATGTGGGCGATACATCTTTCAACGACAGACTTCGAGAACCAGTTGCACTAATTTGTATAGATTCTAAGACTGTTAAATGCCACGAATGTCGACATAGCCGATATTTCATTGAACTTTTACCGTCATCGTTTTCATAGTAAAACAGTAAATCAAGGCGGTGAGTACCCTTTTCGTAAGGCGCTTTCACCCACATAGGCAGTTTACAACTTTTCTCAATACTTAACACATTGTTTTCGCAAGGCAAGCGAATTTTTGTTATGCTTCTGTTCAATTTTTTACCCGTTTCTAAAATACCAATTACGAAAAATCATAATTATTATCCTTTCAAGTGTCCACTTCGATCAAAAGTACAATCTAAATATATTTATAAAACTATACCTGCGTTTATCGTAGTGTCATCTTTGCCCAAAGAAAGTAATTTAGCATCCGTTGATGCAACGTATAGATTTTTTAACGTTGCATTTCCTACATTCTTTAGTGTAACTTCCACTTTCTGTATTTCACCACACAGCATTTCTGAAGACAACTTACTGAAAGTTACCTACAAACATTTTAAAATATTTATACAAACTGTTATATGTTTACTGATGTTATATCACACATTTCGTTTGAAAAATTACCTGCATAAACGGAGCTTGTTCAATTATATTTAGTTGCAATCTGTAATCAGGCCCATACATTATTTGGCCAGGTTTCTCCTTAATGTTTTTCAATTTCGGTCCCCTTATATCAAAAAGCCGTTTACCGCCTATGATTATAGTAGGATTCACAACCGGCTGCTCCATTGTTCCATTCATAGGATTTGATAAGCTGTACTTTAGACCCAAAATTTTCAATTCACCAACTCGCTTTGGGATAAGAAACAGTACTATGTTTTCTCTTGATGATGGTTGTAAGGTAACATTCTCTATTAACTGGACATCCACTATTTTAGATTTCTTCTCCGTTTGAAATTCATTTGTGACTTGTTCATTTTCAAAAGTGAATGACCATAACAAAGTTAACTCCGATAGAGGTAAAGGTACATGCAACGGATTTTGCAATTCGATCGAAAGATGTACGGGTTCATTGAGAACCGCAGTTGGTTTAACACTGTTATTGCTTGTCCCTGAATACAGAGCTACCGATGGTTTAAATATCATAGGAGAACTTCCTTGAGCCTCGGCGATTAATTTTTCTTCCATTCTCGACCATCTATCATCGTCACTGTCTTCCATGTCAAATGAAACATGAGTGGCAGGAACATCATTATCATCTGACTTCATTGTAGGGCCGAGTAATACTTTTATATTATTACTATTTATTAAAGGCAAGGGTAGAATTGGAAGCTCTTCCTGGTTTGCTAAACCTTCTTGAAGTAATACCTGCGAAACATGATTAAATATCACAAAAGAAATCCAGCGAGGTTTAGCAATAAAACACATACATTATGGATATGTAAAAATTCACGTAGGAATGCTGCTTGCTGCGGAGCAGGTTGTTTACTGTGAGCATTAAGTAACTTCTCGAATGCTTTCGCCGCGTCGGAACTCTGCTTTAAAGATGTTGCTTGTCGTCCAATAGTAAAGTGTATATGATCCTCCGCAAGAGACCAGCCCCGATTTTGATATACCTAATTATGATCAGGATAATTTAACGACAGAATTCTTGAAATAATATTTGCAATATTTAAAAGTAATTATACCTGGTACGCTTGTTGATAGCATCGAAGAGAGTGCTTTCTTTGACCTGCTTTCGAAAATCTGTGTCCTGCAAGAACTGCATGGAATGCATATTTTCGCATCATCTTCGGGCCAATAAAGCAATAGGCAGCTTGTTCAAGCAAAAGTGCCGAGCGCAAGTCGGAATCTTCGCTCGTCATGCGAATCAATTGTTTCGCCGCTTCTCCGTACAAACTGCGGCCCTTTAAGCACTCCGCACTTAACAAAGTCGCTCTAGTGGCGAACTGAGGTTTCTTACAACTATTCGAGTAAGTTAATATTGCATCGTCCATATATTCAATTGTCTTTCTATTAGTTTCACCTTGCATAAAAGCACTCAAAGCAGCCATTTCAAGAGCACCCGCATAATAAAGCCAAGCTTGATCCGCGGCAAAATCTCTTTTTGCACTGTGATACGCTTGGTAAGCAAGAGAATAGTGGCCAAACATGAAACAGAAGTCACCTAACCGGCGCAATTGTAATTCTGGCGATTCTGCGGTATAACTGAAATTCAAAGGTCCTTAAACTTTATATGATCATACGTACTCTACATTGCTAATATCAATTAACATGATTTTTAATCTATTTTAACTTCAACTAATATGAAATTCTGTGAAAACTATATTTTATAACATACATTACAGCATTCGATGGCGCTGATCCTGGTACACCAGGTTTATTTGTTCCAAACCATCGTCGAGTAGCACTAAATAGCGATCTACTAACGCCTTTCTTGTTCGAAATGACATCGTTTAATAAACCAATCTGTTTTTCAACATAAGGAAATAAACTTTTCAGGCAAAATTCTGTTATCAATGCTCGCAGTCGTTCGAGATCTTGTGTGGAGAGTCGAGCACCATGTTGCGGAGTCACACAATTTGGCGAATCCGCCCAAACATTCGCGTTTATTGGCGATTGATTAATCGAGTCTCTTGCAGTAACTGAATTGACATTGTGTGACCTTTCACTGGTCGGACTTAAAGGATGAACTGTAACTGAAACTGCCTCTTGTCCAATTTCTAAATGCATATTGGTTGTTTCAGATACTTCCGAAGACAAACTGATTGTATCAGCTACATCTGGAGAAGCTACAAGAGAGTTCTGTGGAATTACTGGTGTGCCTGCTTGACTTGTTCTAAAAGAAAATGTTTATAAAAATTCCTACACCTCTAATAACTAGCTTGCAGTAAATGCAAATGTGTAAGCACAACCAACTTTTCAGATTCTGTGGTAACTTCACTCGGCATACTAGAAACACCACCGGTATCTGCGGGTGTGCGAGGGGAACTACTTTGTTCACTTAATCCAGACAATTCCAACTGTTTCGTCAAAAATTGACTCCATGGATCTGGCAAGTGCGAATTGTCATCGATCTGACCAGGTGGCCTCGAATTCATTTGTAATAGGAAGCAATTATTAGTTCCATAAATATTCTTCATCTCAGTAAATGCTACTTCGGCCCTGTAATTATTATATCACAATAAAACATTGCCTTATACAGGAATAAGAAAACAAGTAACTTGTAATCTTACTTGTTTTTATCATCTTGTATATTGTCATATATGAGGACATAATATCTAAGTGTATTATTGTTAAACCATTTCGGCAACTTCCCAGGAATGCTCTGCTGCAACTGTGCTCCCATGCTTTGAATTTTATCTAACGGATTCTCATCTGCCGTGGACACGACTATCATACACGCGAGAAAGTGTTTGGTAAATTCATGATCCGACGGAAACTGAATATTCAGAAACATTTCTCTCCAAGCCTCGAACCAAGGAACAGAAATGGGTATATCTAGATCTGTCGTTCCTACTTTGACAGAAGTAGTACGTTCGCACATCGCAGAACTAACTGCTTCGTTTAGCATTTTCTTAGCGAGAATAGGCTCCGGTGGTCTAACATTTACATCCTGTATGGAAAGACGAAGATTTCGAACTGTTACAGTGTTTCCTTGCGGATCTTTAAAATGCCCTGCAAAAAATACCATTAATAGACTTGTCATTCTTTACTAATTCGATCAGACACACTTATATGTCAGATACTTTAGAAAAATCAATACAATTAATCATTATTTAATACCCTATTGCATTAACTCAAAGACAAATTCTTTATTTCGTAGCGTAACGTGTAATATTAAAGTTCCCACGGTAGCCAATCGTACCTTCGGTGTTTAACTTGCAGAATGGTTGGAGTAGTTCGACAAATGTCAAATTGTTCTTCTGGCAGACTGCGTCCGCTGCGGGCGAGCAGACTGCAGCGATTTGCGGTGAGAAAGCATTGCTTATAAATTCGCGGGGGGTTAACTTGCACTGAGCCATTCTAATACCAGGAGATTTTACGATCGCCTATTCTCTAGGACACCCTCGCGGTTTAGTACACAGATCGCGCTAACTATTCCTGCCACTCCGCTCCAATCGCCCATTATCTCAGGCTTTGACAGGCTCGGAATTCCTTCTCCATCCCCAAGGAGTTATGCCGATAAACATGTCCACTGAACAGCTGTTTTCTCGGTATCATACATATACGGTACAGTATCATAAAGGAGAAAAAGAAGAAGGTGAGGCATGTGTGCTATTTGTCAGTGGCCGGATATGTCTTCACCAGGTGAATCTATATAGTTTTCTATTAATATGTATAAAGTTATTTATCTGCAGATTACATGATAAGAAAGATAGTAAAATAAATATCAAGTTATTATAAAGAATTAATGTATACATGCGTATTAATAAATATATTCACCGATGCATTAGTTGTAATGGACATGCGCCCAACAATAAAAAAACAATCTATTTTTGTTATAATCCTCGCCTCGTTAAAGCATACATTCTTAAGTATAGCGTAGTGTGGTGGATTTTGTAAGAGAACTTAATAAAATTGTGTTATTTAATTATGTAATGCTTTTCTAGTCTTTTCCGTACTTTCATTGTTAACAAAAGAAACGTTAATCTATTTTTACAGAAGCATATCAGCACCGCACAGCTATCTATGACCTCGGGAAATTCTTCATTTTCAAACGCTCTGCAGAAAAGGGTTTAACATGTTAGATGATCGTATATATATAACTTCGTTCTTCAGCACCGTTTATCGATAGTGTTCTACTTTACCAATACAACAGATTGCAGTGTTTCGTACAAAAGGAACGAAAGCAACACGGCTTTAGATCATCTTGGCCGGATTGGGATCGCGCAATCATTGACAACTTTTCGCAACGGCATCGCTCTTCTGTCACAGAAAGTGCACTTTTGGATTACGCAAAGAAAGAGTTGCTGAGACGGAGATGCTTTAGCGGGTGAATAAGCTATTCTCGATTCTTGATCGCAGGTTATTCAGATTCATATTGGTCGATTGCTGTATTGTTCACCGATCTAGCACTTTTGCTATGTACTAGAAACATATTTCTATTCGTATAAATATCGAAAACTAAACATAGATTCGGATAAATGTATCATCATCAGAGAGAAAAATCGATTTTCGACTCTCAGTCTACCCAGAGTGCTACGTAGTGTTTGTGTACGTGTATACTGGTGTACACACGAAAAAAATATGTAACTTTAATATAGTGTCGAACTTTCACATTAGGAAGTTAATAAATGGGAAAGTTCGAGGCAAGCTACTTCTACTATATCACATCATTTAACAGTAAATGATCTGGGGTTGTTAATATATCTCTAAAACAAAGCTCTTGAAAATTATACAGTCATTTTAAATACACATATGGTGCACATCCTTGTAGAAAGTTTCCAAAAATTGCAAATCATTAAGTATTATTGCATACGTTTTTGAGACTTCTAATACCAATCATCACTAATACATTTCAGATTTGTGTCGAAGATTCTTCAATTGGATACCAAGTTTGATTTTCCACCAATATACTTCTGAAAGAGTAATGATTGTTAAAACACCAACGATCTACAGGAGGAGATTTGGTTTCAAATATTGGATGATGTCAATCACACATATGGCTGTGCAATAATTATAAGTTTATATAAAAGTTAATAGAAAAGAGTGACTGAAAGGAAGTTGATTGAAACATTACCTCTGAGCATCTGGATATTATAATGTCAGGAAGTGGATCCATTATAACGCCAGCCATAAGGCAACTGCAAGAGAAAGGTCATATTTCTGGATCTACGACTGATTATTCTAGTATAAGAGAAAAGGTATAAATTATACTATGTAACGTACAATGTACTTTTGCAATTTTTATCATTCTATTATTGACTGCAGACGGTATTAATTAGTCCATCGGAAGAGCAGTATGAGTTATTACTGAAAAGATTAAGAGAGAGACTACACGATGGAGGAAGTGAGACCATTTTTGACATAGGCATTGGTGAAGGTATGTAATATTGTAAAATTAATTGCCCTTTGGAAGTGATTCACAAAAGAGTGTAATAACGACAATACTTTCATAGATGGGTCTGAGGATGGCTTGAAGGAAGATGAATATGACGCGTCAGTGGCTACGCTTCAATCGCTCGCAGCGACATTAGAGGCAGATTGCGTACTCTTGCGTCAAAATAAAGTGGATCATGGTGTTACAGGACAATACCTTGTGCGGCGGCGTCTTGATACCCAAGACTTCTTAGAAATTAAGTATGTGCTATCAAATAGTTACCACTAACAAATCTCGCGAGACAAACCCAAAGTTTGCTTCTACACATGTTAGAGTAGCAGTAGTTGGAAATGTGGACGCTGGAAAGTCTACATTGCTCGGTGTTCTAACACACGGGGAACTTGACAATGGACGAGGATTAACCCGCCAGAAATTGTTTCGCCATAAACACGAAGCTGAAACAGGTCGGACAAGTTCAGTTGGAAATGATATACTCGGATTTGATAGCGTTGGTATGGAATCTCTTGTAACCGTAGAATCTATATTTATATATACTAAATGAATAAGAAGATTTAATTCTCTATCTCTGATTCTTATTCAGGAAATGTAGTAAATAAACCAGAACATGGGTCTTTGGATTGGGTAAAAATATGTGAAAAATCATCGAAAGTAATAACATTTATTGACCTGGCTGGCCATGAGCGTTACTTAAAAACCACAGTGTTTGGAATGACTGGACACGCACCAGATTTCGGTATTATCTCGCAATTTATAAGCTTCTGTATTAAAAGGCTGATCATCTTTCTAATGACTGGAACTGTTTTTGATAGGAATGTTGATGGTGGGGGCAAATGCTGGAATCGTCGGAATGACGAAAGAACATCTTGGCTTAGCTTTAGCTCTGTCTGTACCAGTGTTTGTTGTAGTTACAAAGATCGATATGTGTCCACCAAATGTATTGCAAGAAAACTTGAGACTGCTTATAAGAATTCTTAAATCACCTGGCTGTAGGAAAGTTCCTGTTACAGTGAAAACTCCAGACGATGTAATTGTCAGCGCGACAAATTTCATATCAGAAAGGTCTGCATTTCACATGCGTGTTATATAAGTCTTGCTGAATAGGAAATCGCCTATTAACATTTCTCTCTTTATTAGGCTCTGCCCTATTTTTCAAATCTCAAATGTAACTGGAGAAAATCTGGATCTCCTTAAGATGTTTTTAAATTTACTAACAGCTAGAATAACTAGTCACGATGACGAGCCAGCGGAATTCCAAATTGACGATACATACTCTGTACCAGTATGTACTTTGCTTTAACAATACGAGATTACTTCTTGTACAGTAGAATATACATTATATTACAAAAATATTTCTTTCCAGGGAGTTGGAACGGTCGTTTCTGGCACAACTCTTAAAGGAGTAATAAAGTTAAATGATACCTTACTGTTAGGACCTGATCCATTAGGACGCTTTATACCAATTACTGTAAAGAGTATTCATCGAAAGAGAATGCCCGTGCGCGAAGTAAGGGGCGGCCAAACAGCTAGTTTTGCATTGAAGAAAATTAAGAGGTCACAAATAAGAAAGGGAATGGTCATGGTGTCGCCGAGTTTAAATCCACAAGCATGCTGGGAATTCGAGGGAGAAATTCTTGTACTACATCATCCTACAACAATTAGTTCTCGATACCAAGCTATGGGTATAAATTGATCTTCTATCGTATATGAGTTTCTTCAGCAGAATATTGTTGCTAAAACTTGTACTTTTATAAACTGTTCTATAGTGCATTGTGGAAGTATAAGACAAACGGCATCCATATTGTCTATGTCGCAGGCTTGCCTAAGGACAGGTGATAAAGCTTTAGTTCATTTTCGCTTTATCAAACATCCCGAATACATAAAACCTGGGCAGAGAATGGTGTTCAGGGAGGGTCGCACCAAAGCTGTAGGCAATGTGCTAAAACTTATTTACAAATAGGTGATATAAAAATAAAGGAGGCTGTCAAGGGCGGCGAAGAATATATCAATAACTAAGGTATGTTTTCAAATCTATCATTAGATCATTGATACACAAATGCACAATCATGGGTATG
Organism: Ectemnius continuus; assembly: GCA_910591665.1. Lineage (NCBI taxonomy): Eukaryota > Metazoa > Arthropoda > Insecta > Hymenoptera > Crabronidae > Ectemnius > Ectemnius continuus. Next base: position 10,073,332 of record OU342868.1, on the reverse strand, counting down.
AACATTGCATTCCACACATTGCTAGATGGTGAAGGAAGGTGATTTGCAAACTGTACTCGTCGGACAGGTATTAGACAAGAAAACATTATTGCAAAGGTTGGTAATCGAGGAAAAGTAAAGAAGAACGATGACGGTGATTTTACAATTTTTGTGAACAGCCTATTACTCAGCCTTTTCAAGAACAATGTCCCACCCAAAAAGTGTAAATACTACTTCTGTAAAAAGTTCCGAACGTGTATATATGCACGCCTATATCTAATTGTTTAGAGATTGTTTAGGAGTATGGATGAAATCCTTTTTGTTAAACGGCTTTAAGGCGATGGTTTCCAAAAGGAATGCAGTGTTTATAAGGTTTAACTTCGTAATGAAAGCTACTCAAAGTAGTCACTTAATCTATGTAATTACGATTATATATTCTTTGTGCAAATTGATTTTATTCACGCGAACTTCCAATGCCTAATGAAAGTAGGCAATAATTCTCAAGTGTGAAATTCAAGCAAACGGTTGGACCTGTAGTTTCACAGTGTTAAGATTTTGACTTTATTCTGTTATGCATAACTTACTATACTTGAATGTATAAAAAAAAATCAGATAATAAGTGTGAGAAACTATCTTTTATAAGTGAGCTTTTCTGGTATCAAACAGTTGGGCTTAACATTAACGCACACTGTGCTTCAACTCCGCTAGAGTACAAAAATGTCTATCTCTTCTTTTAAATGGAAAGATCTCCAAGAGGATATACAGTACCAATTTGCAAATAGATCTGGAAGAATGAGTTTATTTTTGTAAGCAAATGCAAATATTCTACAAAATTTAGGGGGACATACAATCCACTTCGAAAAATACATGTATTCACTTCCATTACATGTGTACATATTTTGATACTGTATTTCTTTCAAATATTTCGATATATTTTACTTATACTTTTACAAACACACTGTTTTCCATAGACTTTTTTGCCTATAGAAAAGTATATAGTACCATATCATAATAGATTCAACTTACATTTAACAGGAAAGCACCAAAGTGTGGGGATGGCCGCGTTTGACTGTTGTAAACTATATGTGTCAGGGTATAATATCAGTGTTACTAAAAACCAACTCTTTTAAAGAATCCATTTTTCTGAACCTTAATGTATCTTAGCTTAAAATGAAAATAAATCTTACCATAGATCCGTGCGTCATATCTGTACCACCTATGAAATACATTTTTTCCTAAAATACTGTACATCGTTATTTACCTTACAACCCACACTCTTGTAGAAAATTTGGCTGTGGGCCTGTGTTACCAATCTCACAAAGTCATATATATATATAACAGTTCTGATTTATTAAATATGCATTTTACATACAGCCGCAGTTAATCCGCAACTGTTAAAGAAACACATTCTATTTAGCACAATTCGCCTATTTGATATCTACGTCATACATTTTTCTCTAACCATCTTTGGATCAAATATCATAGTGGCTTTCGCGGTGGATTCCTTTTGTCCTTTATAGACTTAAGTGCTTGTCTTAAAATTGACAGAAACGCTGCGGGATTATCCATAACTTGTGACGACTGTTGTAAAGTACCAGTTTTATTTAAAACCTTTACTACTGAGCGTGCAGCCAACCTTATGGGCTTGGATTCGGCCAATTTATTAATCAATTCTCGATTATTAGTCAAATAGTAATATATGAACCCAAACAGCCTCATGTTATCTGTGCATTTATCTTAATAAATATCACAAATTAATCAGACCTTCGGCACTTCGAATGTACACATATTACGGTACTTCAACAGTAATTCCCGCTTGAGACGCAGCTGTTTTCTTAACGTCTCGAGTTTTTGCAATTGTTCTTCTTTACTATATTCTATTCCAGGTAGCCTCTTAATCTACAAAAGTAGATATAACACAACATACTAATTAGTACAGAAAATTCAAAATATCACACGTCAATGACATATAAATGGATCAAACCTGTGCCCTCGCAGAGTCTAGTTTCTTCTGCAGATCTAAGATTTTATGACTCGTATCCTGTGATTCTTTTGCTTTTTGCGCAGTATCGTGAGGATCTTTTTCAACACTGTAAATTAGAAATCCAGGCTAAGGCAAGCAACAATATTGTGCAATGATTCTCAGACGTATCAATTTCAATAATTTTCAGATAACGACAAACAAGATAAGAGAAATTCTTATTTTAATTAGAGTTCGTTCCTACCTTCGAATGATTTCGTATATCAGTGGTAGTATTTCGATATCCAAATCGTCAACAGTAAACTGCGTATGCAAAGGCGCTTCCTCTGCAAGCTCGACTGTTTCCATCATAATATAGCGAATCAGTTCACGATATAAATATCCATCTTATGTAGATGTAAAGTATTGTTACTATCACTGTATCCAGTTAATTTTTCTTCTATATATCATTCGAGAGGCATCTTAACACTATAGAATAAAATAAGCACCGCGCCAGAACTTTCAGCGTCTTCAGCTTACAACGTGATTCGAAATAACACTATGAACACACAACACAAAAGTATCCCTCTATAATTAATAACTCACGTGCATCCTCGTAGATAACAAAAGCTATGTTATCTACAATGTGTCTAAATATGCTCGATTTAATTTAACATCGTCAGATGTCATACGCAGCAGATTCTATCAATCTTTAGAACAGAAATATGATTTTCAGTATGCTTTTCAATTTATTCGTATTAAAATTGAACACATTTTCTTTGATTGAAAACATTTGCATTAGATTCGCATGAAAATCTTGACATTTGGAAAGGTTGAGAATGCGCCTTAATCCAAAGGAAGAGCAGCAATCTTCAGGGAATAATTAGTTCGAAACTTTAACGCGTGGGGGACGATCCTTCCTCTTTTCTTGTTTAGCCTCGTTGGGAGCCATAAGGTAGTGTTTTGGTTTAACACTTGTAATCCTTAAATATCTGTAAAAATAATCATCATCCATTGGTTTTATACATTCTAAACGTTAAACTATCGGTGGAGATATCGTTTCATTGTATTATTAATATCTTTTTTTTCTCTGCAGGGCAAAATGGGGCGCCGACCAGCGAGATGGTATGTAATGACATTTGTTTTACTCAAGATCGCGCAATGCGAGTATTACAACTCATTGGGTGTATACGAAATAATCCTTTGTTCTTTTCAGTTATCGGTACTGCAAGAATAAACCATATCCCAAGTCGAGGTTTTGTCGTGGTGTGCCAGATCCAAAGATCCGTATTTTCGATCTTGGAAAAAAGAAGGCTTCCGTCGAGGATTTCCCACTATGTGTGCATTTAGTGTCAGATGAGTACGAACAGCTTAGCTCGGAAGCTCTTGAAGCTGGACGTATTTGCGCTAACAAGTACATGGTTAAGAATGCTGGCAAAGATCAATTCCACATTCGAATGAGACTTCATCCTTTCCATGTTATTCGCATCAACAAAATGTTATCGTGCGCTGGAGCTGATAGGTATGCAACACACATACGTCTTATTAGAAACGTACTTGTAAACAGAATTGATACAACTTCGACAGTTTCAAAATAATGTACGATTAATTTTCTGCTTGCTTCTTATCAGGCTTCAAACTGGAATGAGAGGAGCTTTTGGAAAGCCGCAAGGTACAGTTGCAAGAGTACACATTGGCCAACCAATTATGAGCATACGTTCCTCCGATCGTCATAAGGCCGCTGTTATTGAGGCCCTTCGTCGTGCCAAGTTCAAGTTCCCTGGTCGCCAAAAGATCTACGTTTCAAAGAAATGGGGTTTCACAAAGTATGACCGTGCAGAGTACGAAGAACTTAAAGAAGCCGGACGCCTTGCACCCGATGGTTGCAATGTCAAATATTTGCCTGAACATGGACCACTTAACGAATGGAAGAAATTCCAAGTCCTTCTTGGTACTGCTTGAGGTTCTGGACTTTTTGAGCTCAGTTTCAATAAATAAATTATGAAAATATATGTGTTTATTCGTGTTAATCCTTGGTCCCTTATAAATTACAATTTTCGAGATTCCTAAATGTCTCTTCAATTTCTGATAACATAAGATAGTAATCACTGCTATCTAGTAGAAATCTCTGCTTGAAACACTTGATGTATACTAAGAGATTGTTTACAAGTATTCGGTGTAAAGTATATATTAAAAACATATGCATTCGAGATGTTTACAGCTTGCATACTATAGTAAATAAATAATATCAGCTCTGATTTACATTGAGAAGTAAAACTACATATTCTAATAAATATCTTACCTGGATCAAATGCATGTAAAACATTATTTTAGTTATCGCGAGAAATATGATAAAATTATATGTAACATATATAACATAAGATTATTAACGAGTATGACACGTGATATCGGTATCAGTATCATTTCCCGGTGTTTGAATTTCATCGTCGCCATCAATATCACATATTCTATGAACATCTGATGCTTCTACTCTTGTAGCTGCAACTAGTAAAGGAGATAATTTCTCGGCTTCGCTATCTTCGTCTTGTCCTTGACCCTGTAAAAAGTATTTTCATTAACATTTTCGGCAAATCCGCAGCATAGAAATGAAAATAATGCGCCAGCTTACTTCGTACGCAGTGGCAGGTTGTTTTTCATTAACAAGTCTGAGCGTATCACAGGATCTAATACCGGTTTTGTCTCGCAAATGACCAGAATTCTTTATCCGCATACCAGGAGACCGACTTGGCAAATCTTTCTGTGATCCTGTGTGGTCGTCTCTCGCGAGTAATACTGACATTCGAAACTCGGGTGTCGGGTACGTCGTGCCACTTGTTCTTGCAGATACATCTACATCCTTCGGAGACATTTGCTTCGAAACAGGAGTTCGTTCGGCAGACCTGCGATTCATTCATATGTGAAACTTTATCATTCTACTGCGATTTTTCATTCTATAAAATTTTGTAGTAATTCAAAAGAAATAAGACGAACTGTAAATTATTAGAGGATTTATTACCTGTTAAATGCTTCTGCAGCTTGAATGGCACTTGCTGTATCTGTATCAGGTGTATCTGGCGATTCCGGAACAAGCACAGCTGCTCTCGGAATATACGGGCCGTTCAAAGCTTCTATTAGAGATACAGCCTCATATCCGGCGGGAATGTTATTACAGCTACCCTATTAAACAATATTAAACGTGATTTGAAATCACTCTTTGGTCAATGAACATAATTGTTACGATCAAAGTTTCCCTATCAATAGTACCTCTGGCAAAGATGGGTTTGATATAATACCTCCTGTTGCTTTCTGCAGAGCTTTTATTTGTAACAACGCGCGGAATGGAGCGCGGCATATGGGACAGTTATTTGCTTGAAATCTCAGAGAATCTGCGCAACCATTACACAAACACAAATGCCTGCAGGGTAAGATTAAGGTATCGCGTACATCACTCATACAGATCACACATTCAGAGCCATTGTCATCCGCATCCTCATCGCTACCTTGTTGCTGTAATAAATAGACACTATTAATCTTTAATTCGTAAATTAATTATTAATGCACACATTATACACTACAAACATTACCTTTGCATTCTCAGTATTCTTATTCTCTATACCATATATTTCTTGAAGGAGGTAACATAATCCATCAACAAACAACTTTTGTTTGAGTGCTTTTAAAACATATGTTCCATCAGAATGTTTTTCAATTACTGCGATGGTTGTGTGGGATTGTTTAGGTTCATCAGATCCTTCTTCAGCTACACAATGAATTGCTATTGGTATTATCTGAAACCAAAACAATTTTGTTAATAAGGAAAGAGGAAACCTTGTTCATTTTATAATTCGTATATACCTCTCTTTCCGCATTATATGTCAAATCTTCTTCATTGTAAATAGTTGGATCAAAAATGTGTGATGTCTGAGAAAACAACTGATTTGCCCCTTTCTTGTAATAATACGTTTCAGAATTTATCGATGGATCTCGTGATACGTACCTGTAAATCAAAAATTTCTCATGGTAATAAATATTAAGATACTCATATGCTTCTACTTAGAAACATAATTCAACAAATTTTACACACATGACACCTTTTGTAGTAACTTCTTCGGTGCAAAAATAATATATCGTTATTGCACATCTTACATCACAGTCGAATGTAAATTCAATATTATATCGGTTTGGTTTTTTATCCGCATCAGTGTCACCATAATGCTTTTGATTGTGAGAGGGTGGGGAGGTTGAAGTTTGTTCCGCGGTTCTAACCAATCTCAAGGATTCCCTTCTGATATTCACCAAACTCTTTAGTGTTTTGGTGGGATCGTTTGCTTGTGGTGGAGCATATGGAAACTAAAATACAAATGTTATCATAATACAATTTAAGAGATTAACTCTAAGATTAAATAGTAAGAAGAAAGTCATTTATTTATCTTACTGGTGTTGGTCTGCTGCCCAAGAAATTCAGGTCTGCATTTTCTCCAAATAAATATGCCTCGGGTTGTGGTGTATCAAACCTTTCACCACCCATTATGAAGTGGCTTCCAAAATAGCTCCCTAATAAGCAAGATTAATTAGTCACTCTCTAGAATTTCTACAGATTTTTAAAGTATATGAAGACTCAAAGACATTCTATTGCCAATACTATTAGATTTCTCATCAATTCTATGAAATAATTGTACAAATCAAAATAATAACACTGAGTATCTTCAAATAAATGTGACATAAGGCAAATAACAAATTTCAGTAAGTGATACAAAAACTTGCTAGAATTACACTTTGTTTTGTGGCGAACATTTGTCGTCTTTTAATCAAATTTTGTAAATTATTATTAAAATCTGTGTCAAAACTAACCAGAACGTGGTGGATATTTGTATGCATGATTCGAAACAATATCAACTTCTTCTACGCCTGCATTTTGGCGACTTGTCAATGATCCCATCTCAGATTTCCAATTCACTCCGATACTCAATCACAAGAATAACGATAAGTGACTGACGATTAATTATACAAGATTATTGCTGCGCTTCTTCTTTTTCTTGTTTCAATGTATTCACGAGCCACATATCTGCGCGAGGTTGACTTAAAACAAGACGACCATGACCACAGTCACAATCAAACTATCTGTCAAAATGGGCAACATTATTTGCCAAGTTGTCAAAGAAACGGGGAATTGGACTGAATTGGACCATTAAGTTCCGTAGTTCTATATTACGCATCGACATTCGCCTTCTGCTTTTTTCAGTATTTGTAATAGTTTAATCTAATTATCAGTGCGTTTCCCGATGTATTCTTACGCAAATATGTTTGGACTGTAACTTTCTGTAAGTTTAAAGTTGCGAAACATTTATAAATCATGCTTTTCAGCTTCAGTCTTCTGCTTTTTTCAGTATTTGTAATAGTTTAATCTAATTATCGCTGCGTTTCCCGATGTATTCTTACGCAAATATGTTTGGACTGTAATTTTCTGTAAGTTTAAAGTTGCGAAACATTTATAAATCATGTTGTTGTGTGTTCTATGGTGAATGGAACTGAAACATAATGACGAGTCTCTGTTCTAGGTTCTACCAAGCTTTCGTGGATAATATCCACGCACTGTAGATTTCTGTAGACGCTGTAGACGTACGATATAGGTAGATGTAACATGTAAGTGATGTAAGTTTCGAGTGTCATCAGCAACGATGCAGCAATGGAATACCGTTCGAAGAGGTATCTTTAGGTGAACATTGTTGACCACCGGCGGGACAAACAATTCTCCCATATAATATTATATATAAGTATATATATTTCACGGGAAAAGAAATCAAGGGCTTTAAATTGTCGCCCAAACATCAGTCGAGTTCGATGAAAGGAAAACTTTCAATCAGTCATTAATGGTTATCATCAATGAACATTGTTGATTGAAGTATCATTTTGACATTTATTGGTACAGAATTTATTAATGCCTACTGTAGAGCAAATTTTGCCGCGATACTAAATTTTTCCGAATTTGTATTTATAGATTTGAAGTACCCTTGATGATATTAAAACACGATTTATATTCAACTGGACGAAGATTATTCCTTTTGTAAAACGTTTCTATGTTGAGTGACATAATTCAGTAAACCTTGGATCCACTTTTGGAGAATTATGTAAATACAATGGTCGCAAGTACATCAGATGATATGACGGATTCTATATACCATGAGAGACAAGTAATTATTGTGATAATACAATTTGACAAAGTATCATTTATTAATTATTGTATAAAAACATTCCTGTGATATTGTAGGTGAAAGAGTTGTGTGCATTGCATGCATTGAACAATCTATTCCAAGAAAGAGAATTCAGTAAGCAGGAATTGGATCAAATATGCTATAGCTTAAGTCCAGACGTGTGGATTAATCCTCACAAGTCTCTGCTGGGACTTGGTAACTACGATATTAATGTTATCATGGCAGCATTACAACGTAGGGGCCATGAAGCAGTGTGGTTTGATAAGAGAAGGTCTTTATAATAAACTACAGTTGAATCTTGGACGGTAATATTCTTCCTCTATTAAGTAATAAAACTAATTCATAACTCGTATGATTTTAGGGATCCCAAATGTTTGTGCTTGGACAATATCGAGGGATTTATATTAAATGTTCCAACCGAATATAAAATTGGATGCGTATTACTCCCTCTCAAAAGACGCCACTGGATTGCCTTAAAGAAAATCCATGGTACATTTTATAATCTTGATTCAAAACTGGATTCACCGCAACTCATAGGAAAGGTACACGATGCATTATAATTTTCCTTGTCTCTTATCATCTAGTGATGTACTCACTGTTAATAACATATTTGCAGAAGAGCGATCTGTTAGCGTACTTGAAAAGTCAAATTGACAGCAAAGAGATGGAATTGTTTCTTGTTGTGACACGAGAGATAGACAGCAATCAAGGGTGGTTAATGAATATGTGCGCAAATAAAGAAGACAATAATGGTGATCACGATTCTATTAGGTACATAGAAGATGGTTATCCAGATATTGAGTTGACGAAAAGTCGTTCTAAAGAACTAAACGAGAACGAAGAGTTTCTAGGTAACAACAATTCTAGATAATTGTAATTTCTATATCTAGTCACCACTTGTATTTATTTCATACGCGAAAAGGAACTAATTAAAGGTCAAAATGACAATAGAAATTTAATGCAAAGACTGTCAGTCATTAATGAACATTCGAATGGGGCTTTCAAATTCTTTAGCATTTCTAAAAGCATTCTTATTTCACTTAAAAGCTTCTGTACACTCTGATGTTGACTAATAATGTAAGTGTAACATATTATCCTTTATTGCATAATATTCTTAACTATACAAAGAAATACAAAGAGCAGGCAAATAAAGTTCTTCGGGTATTCTCTTTTGTCAATCTAATATCTTATCAAAACCGTAGCTTGAACTGATATACAAGTGGTTCGAATTTAGAATACGTATGACATTCACACACCGTGATGGACAATTGCAAGTCATATTTGTAACAACACTCAACTGATATTAAAAGGTGCCATGTCTGCGCACTGAAACTGAATATGTCGTCAAGACCTTGAATTATTATGTATATTTGTACTAAGCTGTACTGAAAGTATGTAATGTTATTTATATTGTACATATGTCTATTGATGGTATAAATGCTTAACTTAGAGCTACCACATTATGGTATGAATTGTAATGGTCATAGGATACTTACACAGTGTTTCACTTCACTCCTGACGCAACCAGTTTCACCCGCATTAGTCATTTTTATAAAGCTAGAATTCATTATTTTATAAACAGTATGAAACTGCTTTAGTCTATGTACTGCTACGCATGTACTATCTATAGAAATCACTAGGCACAGAAATTATGCTATGAAATGTTTAGTCCGTACCATCGATGTGGAGTCGTAAGCTAAAGAGTTAAGGCGACCATGCAGAAGTTACGTATAATAATAATGTTATATCAGTATTGTTGTTCATTTAAAGTTTAATTTCTTAATGTAAGATATTTTATTTATACCGATGTTTCTGTACGCTGTATGAGATGAAGTTTAGACGACAATCTTTTCTATTGTGAAGTAATCAACAAGATCAAACTGCCGATCATGTGCCTGTAAGAAAACATTATAAGCACACACACACCGCATTTTTTATACACGAGCATCTTAATAATCTAACGATAAAGGTACATCACAAAAACCTCTTAGTTGGCTACTAATGAGCAATGCTTTCTTCACTTGTGAGAAAACGTGAACTGTAATAAATGATTCAGTATAATACTAGCCATAAGTGATTTCACATTACCAATTATCCCAACATTGTTACAACAGTATTAATATGAATAAGTTAGGCTTGACTTATATTTAACAAATTTTTATTTTTAGAAGAAGTACACAGGGCGAAGTATTTTTCTGTACAAGGGAAATAAACAATTTACAATCGAGGATACCTTTCTTTATGAATATCTCTATTCAAATCAAGTTACTTTGTTTGTATTACCACTTTATCGTTAAAGCAGTATCCATTTTCTTTATTTCATGATACTGTGTATGGAAATATGCCTGTGCTTTGTCAGTACTCTCCCCGCCTAGCCATGCTTTATACAAATGTTGAACAACTTGATTTCTTTCTGGATCACTTTTCGGTAAATCGTGATAGATGTCTTCTAATTTTAACGCCTGTTCACGTGGTTGTATATTAGTCGATGGTCTAATTTGTGCGCCGCCATTTAAGCAACCTACGAAATATTTAGATTATAAATCTACACTTTCATGAATTGTACATGATATTCATTGTGTGTGATAAATTCTTACCGCACGGACATGCCATAACTTCAACGTAATCGTAGGGACACTTTCCTCGTTTTAATTTCTGTATAAGATTCTGTATGTTTCTAAAGCCATTAACAATTGCTAACGAAAGAAGCGTCTCTCCGTCCCTGACAAATTTCGCTTCGCGAAAATCTGAGTTCTTGAGACTCTTGAATTCGACTGTAATCTCGGGCTCATCAAATAAATGTTTAGCGGCATAACGTAAGATAAATTCAGCATATCCGCCAGAACCAGAGCCACTGTGAGCCATTAAATTCTTTTCAATATCAACATTCTGCGTATTAAAACATTTCTGTATCTCTTTTTCCTCCACTTCATCCAACTGTACACCTTGGTCGTTGAACATTTGTTCTAACTCGACTGGAAGAATCAGTTTTGATAAGCAGACATTTGGAATCACCTGTTGCTCGTTTAAAGTCCTTACTTGGTGTTATAACACAGTCTACATCTTTAGACTGAGTTTCCTGATTATAAAAATCTTCTCTGGAAGCCTCCAATTTCTTATCATAACAGGGCATAAGAGTTACATGGTACAATTGTTCAGGAGACAAACCCATTGTTTCAGCAAGGTGTGATTTGACCAATGAACCCATTATTTGTTGCGGTGATTTTGTTACACTAATATATGGCAATATAAAACTTCCATGTGTTTTTTCAGCATAACAAACCCATCCTAGAGTAATAAAACATGTGAATTAGAGTTAATATAAAATGAGTAAGTAGAAGAAATCAAATACCTGGACAAGACGATGAGAGCATAGGCAACTGCTGCTTTATACCACTTTTAGATGCTTTGTATCTCTCTACAAATTCTTTTGCAGCTTCTAACAAAGCAAAGTCATCAGCTACCGTCATATCTAAGACTGCATCCGCACCCAACCGAGTGAAATAACCAGCAAGCTTATGCAGTGCCTGCTCCGGCTCTAAATTATATTTTTCTGCCACAGATAACACTGCTTGCACTGAGAGACTAACAACTATGTACATAGACGAACTTCCTTCTTCCTACAGCAATAAAACAAGTAAATTTTGATAAGTAATACACATAAATAAGAATACAGTTGAATGTGCTACAAAATGATATAAACCTTGCATTGTTCCACTTTGTTTTTGAATATCCTCAAAAGTTCTTCCTGACTCTGTTGTGTAATTAAAACACTTTCTGCTGATGTAATGCATCCACTGCAGGCCAAACAATCAGCCAAGGTAATTTCTACCTTTTGTAACTTTTGTGTCTGCCCAATCTGTTATCATACAATATAAGTATATAAAAGTTTGTACTAATATTTAATACGATCCTCGCATATAAATACCTCATTTTGCATCAAGTGTGTCCCATCTTCCTCAATTTTGATTTTTGCACCTGTCTTGCTCTTCGATGCTTGAATTTCTATAGGTTTGATGCATTCCTGATGAACACAAGATACACATGAGACTTTGAGCTAAATCTGTTAAAAGATTTGAAAGGTACCTGCGATGGAGTAATAAAGTCATCCAAATTCGTGATCTGTAAAGCTCCACTAAATCTTGAAGCCATTGTCCTACAAACATAATTTTATACTTATTATTGTCACATTTCGAAAATGACAAATTATGGCTGATATTTACTTTTACAATTCTATTTACCTGTTCAATCTTTCCTACGATTAATTTTTTCGAAAACACTATACTTCTGTCATGTCATAACAATGCACAACACAAAATGCAAGTAGAACGCGGGTGTTTAGTCGTCTTTCATTTATCAAATTGACAAACGTAACCTGCGACCATCGAAATCTGTAATCATAACAAGCATACACAAATGCAGAGTCACGTCAGTGTGCATTCTACGTATCCACGCGCGCTCACCGCACACACCTTCAATTACAAAACGAACTATCTGAAATACACCGCGACAATCTGATTGATATTTGAAACCCTCAAGCAAAAGTAATTCTAAGCATGCATTGACATGCATTACAAATGATTACCTTAAATAAAACTAGAAATATATGTAAAGTGAATCGCACAACTGCAAAGCGCAATGGAATGTCTGACCAGGATAGTCAATAAATTAAGGCCGCCAATAATTTTATTGGGACGGAAAATGTGCGCCAATAATTTTATTGGGACTGAAAATGCGCGCCAATAAAATTATGTAGTAGGAAAATTTTGTTGTGACTGACAGGAACTGTTGCCGTCCCATTTTGAGCCCCAATACATTTAATCAACCTCGAAATGAACGCCAATAATTGTTTTTGGGACGTAAAAAGGGCGGCAATAATTTTATTGGTAGGCGAAATGCATGCGAATAATTTTATTCGCGCATTTTCAGTCCCAATAACATTATTGGCGACCTTAATTTATTGGTTAATGCACATCCCTGTGTCTGACGCATACGTAGACGAATGTATGGAATTTTGCAAGTGAATCACATGATCTTAGCGGAAAGCACACCCTCTTCGATGTTCGAAGGGTCTGAGAATCCCTGGAACTTGATAGCTTCGTGTGCTATCTGGGATAGTCGCAAGCGTGCGCCCTACCAGTGCGTATGTAGCTTCTCTGCTACTTTGCCGGTCGAAAAGACAATTCTATTTTGTGCAAGTTGCACGCACGATATTGTTCTTGATAATCATGACAGAAGTCAAAAAAGACGATGTTATCAAAATACTCCACACGTATCCACTTTGCAGAGTAAGTGAATAATGAAATATTTCCCTTCCAAACTAATTCCTGCGAGGGTGCAGTCTTTTATTAGTCACCCTCACAAGTATTTGATCAATAACAGGAATCTGTGGCGAGCAAATATTTTCTAGAATTGGAATAGTTGTAATTTTATTTAATCCTTCAAGTTCAATCTAAAGAATCATACAAAAATCATCTTTTATTGTAAAAATGTTATTTGTTACGAAAAAGTCCAACTGTTATTTGCGTGCTATTTTCTATTATTATATAACAAACTTTACGCTAAATTATTATTTAAAATCAACGTGTATGAAGACATGAAAAAAGTTGCTCTCAATTATATTATTAATTTATTAGCTGAATAATAGAACATTTTCGTTGTTTGCAGAAATGTGACATGTCCGACGAAATGAAGCAAGAGGCAATGGAGTTATGTGTTACGGCGGCTGAGAAGTATGCCGACAATTACGAAAGTGTTTCGCGTATGATCAAGGAAGCGATGGATAAACGTTTCGGCGCATCGTGGCATACAGTTGTCGGGGAAGGGTACGGCTTTGAAATTACGTACCAACTGAAACACCTATTGTACATGTACTGTGCCGGGAATTTAGCGATATGCATATGGAAATCTGCATAGGCAATATTTTCTAATAATCGTAATCGTAATGTGAGCGCTTGCGATAACCGCGCGGCGTTCACTCGGAAGATGCAAAATTCATCCTTGCACTTCGTTATTATGTACAAAAAGTGTCGAACGTTCTTGCGGACATTAATTTCCTGACGCATACACACGGCCTTTTCAATTATATATATATATTAATAATATATATTTATATATGCTGCAAAGTGTGAGCCAAATGATATAGGAAGAAATGAAATATTTATTTCTCTACGTATATATTTATATATAATGTTGTAACGCCAAAGCTCTTCCTCAGAGAAGAATCATCGTCGCATATAATATTATAATATATTGCCGTAATTCCCGAAATCCCGCAAGAGTACACACGCGCGAATCAGATCTAATGTATTTATTAACGAGAAATTCTAGTAATAAGACCCTCGGGTGAAATCGATTCATCAGTGAAAAAGTACTATTTATAATAAAATACATTTTTACTTTTCTCATACAAAAATACTAGTATATTCTAAGATTTATCTTCTCTTCTTCTTAAATCTGACTTTTAATAATCATTGAACGATTCAAAGATATAAAGATTTAAGTCATACAATTACATGAAAATTGTTAGTTTTACTATACGCTTTCGTTTCGTTATTTGTACGTATATGTGTTCTATGTGGAATTTGAAAAGCAGTCAATGAAATTTCAAAGCATTTTTCCAGTAAACTATACTCTTATTTGTGTTCATCAAAATACAATCATCTAATAAAGGTACGCGTTAATGTTAAGTGACCAATATATGATGTATTGTGCAATTGTAATTATGCAATAACGACCGCGTTTTTGTGATGTATATTAACAAATAAATGTACCTTATACACGTTTAAGAATTTCGACCACTCACTCGATAAGTGCGCACTTCCTATGTAAATTCTGGCAACCTATTTCTGTGTTAAAAATTCGCTACGGTTTTCCAGACAAGTATCGCAATATTACCACCGCTGAACATGTAAAGTAAAGATTTTTCTTGGTACGTAACAGCTGATCCATAAGCTTCACCGACCACGGCATGGAAAGGCGGGCCGAATTTCTTATCCAAAGAATCCTTAATCATTCGTGCAGCGAGTTCGTAATTTTCAGGATATTTTTCCGTCCCGGTAACACAGATTTCCATGACTTCTTGCTTCATTTCTTCCGGCATATCGCTACTCTTTTTACCGCATCATTTAAAATATATAAAAGTTGATTTAACGTTTCAGTCGCATGAAAATAGAGATTGAAAAACTTATCCGATCTACCTTGCACAACGGATATGTATGAGTTACCAACTGTACTTCCACTTTCTTTACTTCTCCCGCTTGCATTATTCTCCATTCGAGCGACCTTTAATATTATTTTAATTGTTAACATGCGAGACATGTCACATTTCCCTTCTTGCCTGCCGTGTATATATTATATTTAAGAAGAGATAACATCACGTTGGAGTTTGCAAATACGTAATAACATATAGAAACAAGTGAGACCGAGCATTTAAATTAACGAATTTATCTACCTGCTTGTTTTGATGATCGAAGTTACGGGGGATATAGAATTTTTGACAATTTGAAAGGATACGAGTAGAGTACACTGGAATGCACTGAAATATACTTCCCATCGTGGAGGACCAATGGCTAGCGAGAATTTTAGCACACCGCTCCTATGTTGAATTTGAAAGGCCGAGGGAAAGAATTGCGAGGATCACGATTAACCGCTGTTGGCGGGAAGTTACTTTATCGTTGTATTTAATTGGGGTTAGGCGAGTAGTGCACTTAATTATTTACCCAAGATTTATGCAAGTTTAATAAGGTACGGAGAACTCATGGAATCTTCTCGTAAATAGATTAATATCGAGGCAGCTTGAAATTGCGTATCTGCATAATGTGGAAAAAGTGTTGCGGCCTCGGAAAGCAATCTCAGGTTTGCTGTCCAAAGTGACAGTTACATGGCTAAGTGAAATTCTGTCATTTTCTACGATTTTCACTCGCATTTAATACCTTTGGAAGATGACAGTACATTTGTTAAGGAAATATAATTTCCGCCTGACTCAGTGCTATAACCTATCTTGAAAGACGCAGTCACTAAGGTGATATTAATGCGACAAAAACAACAAAAACAACGATAGAGTTTTTGCATTATCGGCTCATGTCAATGTCTCTATTGAGATTCCATCTAGAATTGCTTTAAGAATGAAAATTAATTAATGGGTTTAATTGTTGTTTTCAGCATTATGGAAAATCCGCTCACAGCAAGTTTAAAGAACTTTGTAATCAGCAGCAACGATGCGTTGGAGTTCAAACTAGTGCGTTCGGTGGAAGATTTGGAGAACGATGAGACTACTTTTAAACCGGAAATGTCGCATCAAGTATTTGGAGATAGGTTGGTCTTTCTTATAAGATCTCTTTGATTGGAAGTTGTATTTTATAGCTACAGCTTAATTAAATATTATGTTTTATGATAGCGAATCAATATTCGGATACCGGGATCTCAGGATAAAGTTATACTATTCAGCAGGCTGTTTAGAGACATACTTAGGAATGACCTATACAGAGAAAATAAATAAGTTAACATACGAAGGAGTCGAGCCAGACGAAGTACTCCCAAAAATTGTAGAGAAACTCGCACCACACGTCCACGACAGTACGGACTTGTTTATTGAATCTCTTAAAAAGGATGATACCTTCAGACCTTTCGGTGAACTTATACACTCATTTGCTGTTCATGGTATGCACTGTGCATATTTATTTATATATAGAATTAGAAAAAGAAATTAATCTATGTTTTCATATCGTAATAAATCAATTATCTTATTTGACTTAGATGAGGAAGTAGGCAAAAGACGGTTCTCAGTGTACAAAGCAGATATGACTTGTAAAGGATTCAAAGAATATCACGAGAGACTGCAAACTTTTGTCTTATGGTACATAGATGCCGCAAACTTCATAGATGTCGACGATGACAAGTGGAACTACTTTAACATGTATGTTTATTCTCAGAGTTCTCGTAAATATTACGTCGTATTTGAATTTTTCTCTTTCTTAGATTCGAAAAATATCATACGGCTGATGGAACTGTTCGATTTGCAAGCATAGGACTTGCTACTGTGTACCACTATTATGCATATCCGCATCACATACGGCCACGGATTGCACAAGTTCTAATTTTACCACCGTTTCAACGCATGGGACTTGGAGCCCAGTTGTTAGATGCGATATACAATGAATATATAGGCAGAAATAATGTTAAAGATATAACAGGTACAATTAAAAGATGCTGTGTCTATTACAATACTCAAACTAAAGATAAAGTACCAATTCACTTTTATGATACCAGAAGAATACCCAAGTGATAATTTTCACTTTTCAGTCGAAGATCCATCCGTGACATTCCAACGGCTGAGAGATTATATAGATGCTGTGAACTGCCAATGTTTACCTAGTTTTTCAGAAGAGAACTTGCTTCGTGGCTTCAGTAAAGATATGGCTATGGAAGCCCAGAAGAAATTCAAAATTAATAAGGTATTTCGCAAGAGTATTTGCAATTGTATTTGCTTCGTGACAATATATTGACTTCGATTTTCTCTTACTTATAGAAACAAGCTCGAAGGGTATACGAAATATTAAGACTGCACAGGACAGACTTATCTAACGAGGATGAATATCGAGAATACAGACTAGACGTGAAAAAAAGGCTTAACGTTCCATACAAGCGAGAGCAGAATGACTTGAAAAAGTTGGAGATGGCTTTAAAAAATATTGATAAACGAGCCAATATCACTAACATTACATTGTCCGCGTCAGAGCAACGATTACAAACACTTGACAAAGAGTACAGGTGTTTAGAAGAAGAATACAAGAAAGTTATAAAACGTATGGATGATGCGGATCTTGCTGAAAACCGTTGAACCAATCAGAAAGATTCATAAAGGAGTTTTATATTCGTGATATGGAGGACTGTCTTTTTTTTTATCACTGTCGTCTTTTTTATTTTGTATTATGGCGAATTGAACATATTAATAAAACACTCATCTTAGGTTTTTCGATTGTGAAGCAGTTTCCTTTGTTGTTCGTTGAATTGATGAATGAAAACGTATTGTAATGTAAAGTGTAAATCGAAGTGATCTTCCCTTTTTTAATTATCTAATAAAGTTTCTTTTTTTAATGAAATTCTAAGATACTCATTTTCGCTTCACTCGATAATATTACGCATACAATTGTTCCTCTGCGCACCTATGAATGTTATGTCAAGTTCTTGTCAGTCATTTTACGATTTAGAGCTACTTTGAATGTGTCGTAAATTCGTATTACACACCTATACTACTTATTCCAACTATACAGTACAGAAAGCTATTGTCATTGCCAATCGCCAGGTCTGTTCACCAAAAGTATGTATATATTGTACATATTATATTTATATATATGCATATGTTAAATTTTCGAATCTTTTTAATAAAGCCCATTGATTGCAATGTCCGGCGAAAATGATGAATTGAATACGAGAAGCTTTATCGTGTAACCGGTATAACCTTCGCAACAATACAGATGATATCTGTCACATGTATCTACACAAGTACACGAGTACGCAGAAATAGTGCGTGCTGGCTTGCCTTGTAATACTGTAATACTGTAATACTGTAGTGCAAATAATCTCCAATAAATAGAGGATATTATTTTGCTTTCGTAATCTTGATAAATATTAGAATGGGATTGCAAGACGCCGTGAATTACATGCTATTTACAAACCCGATAAGCTCGAGCGCCGGATACTTAGCAGCATCAACACTTAATGCATCTGGTAAAGTAGGAAGTAAGGTATGTAGTACAGAATGTTTGTAATCACTTCGACGTTTCTATGGACAATTGCAACACACTTCTTTCGAATAATGATGTAAGCGAGTAATCTCTGTATAATCCTATCTCTATAATCTTAAGGCTTTATGACACTTCGGATGATACAGCGACAAGTTCTATATCTTATCGAATGGATTAATATATACTTCCGATCATTTGCAGAGGGAATAAAATAAAGAATCGATGCATATGTAGTTGATTTGTTCTGTCACTCTGGCGAAAGTAATTTCTCGAAATTGTAGATATACTGTGTTGTTTAGTAATATAAGAAAAAGTTGCAACCTGTATTTAAAGTAAAATTGTAGTTGCATAATAAAATAAATCTCAGCTTGGAGTATTATAGATGTAACTAATAAATATTTCTTGCAGTTAGTAGAAACAGTAGGTCTGAAAGCACGTGAACCAAAGATGAGTTCGGTACCTTTGTGGAAACTGGCTGCTGCGACAGGACCGTATGTAAAATTAGCAGCTGTCAGCGGAGCTGCAGCAGTAATCATGGGTGCTTATGGGTCTCACAGTTAGTATGATTATATTATGACATTGTACAGAATGCGTAGGAAGTATAATACTACTTACATTATCCAATGAGATGTTTACTTAAAAACACTTAATATTATTGCAGAGAAGTATACTGCGGAGGAATCTAGCGAATTGGGAAAAATATTTAAAACCGCCAGCACGTATCACTTCATTCACACACTAGCATTATTGGGATTGCCACTATGCCGGCAACCAGGACTGGTAAAATTTCTTCATACTGCGTGAACGTTATTTAAAATTCTCTTCTTTCGTTAACACTCGTATCTTTACAGGCTGCGACTTTCATGATTTCTGGGATGATATTGTTTTGCGGATCATGCTACTACTGTGCATTTACGGGAGATAAATCCTACAATATTGTTACTCCTTTTGGTGGAGTATGCTTTATACTGGGATGGTTATCAATGCTGGTCTAATGTATTTACCATTCGCGATATGCTATGTGGAAGAATGTTTCTATATGCGCGCAAACGTAATGTAATATGATAAAATGTATTAACACTTTTCAATAAATGTTTATTTTAATTAACCTCTGTACGAGTTTCGTCCACTCCCGGAGTATGCGGAGTAAAAAGAAGAAGTGCAGCAGGTTAATAAGTTTTTATGCTTACAGCGATTGTAAATTTAATAAAGGGAAATCAGTATGTATAGTAATAAAACTGATAGCACTTTTGCTCGTCGTAAGAATAACAAAAGCTCAAGCACGTATTTGAGACGTAACAGGGTACATAATACAGATATAAACCTTCGTGGGATTAATTCACTTAGCAGTTAACGTGGAAGACAACAAATTAATAATAATTCTACTGTTCCAATAAGATTAGGTTTAATAATGTCGTACGAGGAATTGCTGCAAATGTAATCACAGAATAATTTCAAGAATGGCACCATGTATTTGGCGACTCTTCTAAAAAGTACTAAAAGAAAACGAAGAAACTAAAAACTGTAGTACGTTATGTATTAACAACTGCGAGCAACGTTTCACTATATAATTGTAAAATAAATAGCCGCGAGTCAGTGTTTTATTTTTGATCGATTTGCACTCCCACAATGTTCCGTTTAGAATCACATCTCTACAGAGATTTAAGAAAGAAATATACCTTGTATTATCCATTTGATACACCATTCGCTTCAATACAGCTTCGCTCATTTTATACCCATTCTATTTTGTATTTTACATTTCTCGTACATTCTTTTATAAATAGATACTTCGCCTGTAAGTAAATGGATATAAGAGATTTGCTTCACTTTATACGTTTATGACGGCCACTCGAACTGGCAATGCTGGCTAGACGCTTAATAGAGCTAAGCAAAATAATGGATTGAACTATCTTACCTAGAATGAAAATATCAAATAAGTTTTACTTGGGTAATACATGAAAGAAATTTAAATAACATAAGTGTTGCGCGTCAATGTCGCGCAGCAGTGCTCGCAGATGCGAATATTAGTGAGCGAACACAGGAGATCGGTTACCAAACGCAATCGGTTGGCGAGAAACATGTTAAGATATTCAGAATTGCCGAGTTTGAACATGACCAAAACATGTACCGTTTAGCTGCACACGTTTCTTATTGGTTTTTCTTTTGTGAAATCCTCGTGGGTTATGAGGCATGGGATTGGCGATGCGTAAATGCACCACTGATATAAAACTTACTTATTTCTAGTAAACGTCCCCTTGGGTTAAATTATATTTAATTAGTATATACTTTTATAGCAATATCGTTTTCGTTATTATCATATAAAGTATTTATATAGACTTGCGTATATTAAACTATATTTACAACTTCTTTTAATTATTGTAACACATCGAAGGTAAGTTTCCTAGAATGAGGCTGCACTCAAGCTACCTGGTTCGCAATACCACAAGAGGAAACTTGTATAGCTGGCTTAATATCATTTTTGCACTTCTTAATAGTAAATTATATCACAATCCATATCGATAAGAAAAACGATAAACATCAAATCAAAATGTATTTAAATGAAATTCTCATGGAAACCCAGGAAACACGAATTCTCAAATGATTTGCAGGAAGTAAAAAATTATGATTGCCGTGTTCAGCAGAAGGCAGCAATTTTTGTGTGTGTTTTTAAATGAGTTTCGGCAATTGGTCTCAACTTTGATAGTGCAATAGCGAAAGAACAAATTACGCGTCGTCCTTCCATCCATTTCTAGGAAAGGTGGAATGAATGTTGCCCTTCTTGCGCAGCAATTCGAAGTTTCTCACGCATTATCTCCAGAGTAGTATAATCAGGTAATTTTAAATAATTCACGCACGTCATTACCGATGGAAGGAAATCATCAGTTTTCATAGACGGATCAAACGTCTTTCGTACTATTGTTAGTGGTGGCGTTAAACTCTTAAAGCCTGCAAATATAAAGTAGAATATAGACACATCTCTCCAACCAATGGGGTTCAAACGATCAAGAAACAAGTCACTCACCTCCAACTGGTAATCGCGGCGAGCCTGTGACAAATTGGACAAACTGTCTTTGTTCTTCACTATCGTACTTTGACATGACATCAAATAAGAAGCGGATAGCCCGCGAGTCTGGGGTATAACCGTGATCAGTTCGACAGCACTCCAGCAGTGTTTTTACATCCCATTGTCCACCAGTTTGTGCGTGTCCACAAAATACAGCTTCAAGCTCTTCGGGGAAGAATAATCGTAGCTGCGCCGGTGGGAACACAGATTCAAATCCTTCTCGGAATGCCTCCATTTGTCGAAAAACTCCCTCGTACAAAAACCAGTGAGATACCAGCTGCAAAAAGCCAAAAGCAAATCATCCAGTTTACTGTTCAATTCGTTAATTACCAGACATATCAACTATATTCACAGTACCTTGATATACTGATCTAAATTGTATACAGTAACAGGTATATCACTGCCACCCTTTCTTAATTCGATATTTTCGTAGCCTGGAAGTTCAAAGACGAGTTCAAGATCCGAGATAGGACAGCCGTCCAACTTCAGGGATTCTAATAGTTGTGCTTTCTCGTGCGGTCTTAGTTTCGGATCTTTCTCAATTGCCTCCTTTTGCCTTACTACTTCCTGTAGTTTACTTAGAGTACGATAGACATCAGGACATACATGCGCTAAGTCAGCTAATGTCATCGTATGTTCTTCCCCAAGCAACCAACGATAGAATGTAAGGCTGAATGGCAAGTCCAACTTTAAGATGAATAAGAGTAGTGTAGTACAAGTCGCTTAATGTTCGATGAGAAAACATTAGCATGATATGAAAATTACCATTCTTGAATCATATATAGCCTTCGCCATAAATTTCCCAAGGAACTTGAACTTTGTTTTGAGTTTTGCCAGATGCGAAACTTTTGTATTCCACGGTAGCGGTGATGGGAAGAGGCCATGTTGAGGATTGACGTACCCAGTTTCAGTGGGTGTTGCACTTCCATGCCAAAGATCGAGATCAGCGCGCTGTAATTCCTGGGAGACTAGAGCATAGAATTCTAATGTGGGGCCGAGACCTGTACCGACCTAAAAACACAAATACATAATAAAACATCGTTCGATAAATGTATTTCATCGAGAAATAATAAACTCACCTCATTTACATATTGCACTTCAAGTAACGCCTTGCTTGATGCTAGATCTTGAATAACTAGTTCTGCCTGTTTAAGAATATCTGTTCTAGAGATAGTTCTCTTCCGTCGCTCTAAACGCGGTGTTACGCGTTCCTGACTGTCTTGGCCGGATAATTCTGGCGCAGAATCCAACAGTCGTTGTAAAGCTCTATCTCGGTCGAACGAGGTTGCATATAACAGCAGTTGCCTCGTTTCAAACGGAAAGAGGAATGGACTGTCGACAATGAATTGTTAATTAGTTTACGTAACGTAATATAATGACTGAGAGCTAAAGAATACTAACCAAACTGTAGCAATTTGCTGTAACCACTGAGGTAGATTTCCAGTCATGATAACCAAAGGGTCTTGTAATTGTCTACTAGCTTTTGCGGCAATTTTATTATTAATAAACTCTTGCGAAGACAGTAAACTGATGCTTTTCAGGTGCGGAAAGAGAACACCCCAATGACGATTTAATGAATAGAGGAGTCGCAACAGACACAAACCGTCTAAAGATGCATCTGTAATAGTAACAGATGCTGGCAAATTAGGAGACAAATACGGTGCGAGCGGACACCGCTGTGGAGGGACTGCTCCTTCGAGCCAAAGACTGTCTTCTTTTCGCTTTGAACTAATCTTTGTACTCTTCCCTTTGCCCTTCCGACTACTGCCCTGCGAACTGGACCCTGGCTTTGGAGATGTTGTAGTTTCTTCTTCCGGCACCGGTCTGTATTAGAGAGTAAAAATATAACTTGTTAAATACAATTTGATTTAAATGAGGTAAATGTTGTGATAAATACACACCTGTAATATATCGTATGAGTTTGAACCCATACAGCATCGTGACCAAGCGGTGGTTCACTCTCTGCTTCAGCTTCCGAGTGATCAACTCCAGCACAACCGAATTGTCTTACAGCTTGATACACTGTCATGTTAAATGGCAAAACTTCATCACCAATTAAGAACTGTAATTTATGCTTCGCAGTGCCCTGGCTTATCACTACCGCAGCCTGTATATTAAAGTTAAGCAATAAAGTTAAACAACGGCAATCACAGTATTGTAATAGGAGGAATCTTGTGAATCATAATTACCAAAGTATCATCAATATCGTCTTCGCTATTATCATCATCACTAACCATCGAATCTGTGTCACGTATCCTACCGTATCCACGAACCATTAAATATCTCTCAATTGCTTGTACTAACGCCAAAGGATCTATTTTTACAGTGCCTCCTTTCCACTGCTTCAAATTATTACAATCTGGATGACGTTGGAGATTACACTGAAAACAATTCACAGTGTAAAATACGAAGAATAGAGTGAGCTAAGATCTGCCCAATACACTAATTACTTTAGAAGTCTCGTATTTGTAATACCTTGAGCTGGTGTGTATTGAAAAATTTGAGGGCACTGGTGCCGCCACGACCAGCACCTGATCCAGCAGGCAAATCATGAACCTTCACTGGGAATTGTTCTAGCTGCGCAACGCAGCTGTTCAGTTTCGTAACAAGTGCACCAAACGCACCAGGATTTAGATCCACTACGCTGTTGTCTTGCTGCATCTAAAATAGTATTCAATTAGTAATCTGTGTGAATGGTAGCTTGAATATTAATTCACGTACTACAGTTGATTCTGCAAAGAGCTTCCAAAACATCCGTAAACGATCATAGCGATTGCCAGGGGCTTCTGTCGTAGTTAGGTAGTTGAGCAGAGCTTTAATGAGACCGCTGTAGTTCATTTCAAACGGAGATATATCACTTTCAAGTACAATATCGCGTAACTCAGTGAGGGCAGACAACATTTCGTCAAATTCCTGGAAAAGGAAGAATATATTAACAAACTGCCTTATAGTTAAAAACCGTGGGAAATGATTTCATGCACATACATTCGACTGTAATCGTTGTATAGCAGCAGTCAGTCTTGCAAGGACCGTCATTGCAGGATGTGTGCATGGCGCATCATCTTGGTATCGGGTGAGAAACTGTGCGGCTTGCTCTCGCACCCATGCCTTTGCTTTATCTCGATTTCCACCGGTCAAACTAGAACTACTAGGTGGCTTTGATAAACTGGTGGACGAACTTGAGTCTCTTTTATCTGTCGTTGAATTCGATGACGAGGCTTTCCGACCCCATCTTGCGGGATTTAGATTGCCAAGGAAACGATTATTCTTCGGTGCGAAACCAGTGAATAATGACTCTGGTTGCTGAGTTTGCTGAGGACCTGTACCTCCCAGTCTTGGAAATCGCCCCTTTTTACTCTGTCGCTTCCTCTTGAGTACATCCCCAATTCTTCTAATTATTAAAACGTTACAATTACAGATTTAAAACTGTGGTTAGTTAATTTTCGAATAATATTGCGAAAATATTCTCTCGACAGTACTTACAAGTGAGCACCTTGCGGAGTGGTAGCTTCATCAACGGTGGTACTCAATTCGTTTCGAGTATGTGTTTCCATGGAAGCTGCGAGACTTGGCTTTAGTTGACAAGTTGCGATTGAGCCGAACAGAATATTGCCATTTGTCGACGGAGATGCAACTGGAGATGTGGCACTACTAGAAGACAACGTTGCGGTGGAAGAAAGTGGAGTGTTTGACGGTCCTGGTTGTGGACTCGCTAAAGTTGTTCCTAGTATTCAAATACTCATTGTAGCAATTCATTTCTTGCTACGCAAGTTGAATCAATTAAAAGAAGACTCATTTACCAGAAGGGCACTTGGGTGGTGAAACACCGAGAGGTACTTCAGGATCAGCTAGTTGCCTTATCTGATGTAGTACGCCTTCACGATGAAAGTGGACCCCAAACACTTGTGGCAGCCTTTTCATTAAAATACTAGCCATCTGCAAAGCTCCAATAACTATTCGCAAGTCTTGTGATGCCAACATTCCAGCTATATGCGATGAAACAACTTGGTTTTTTAAAACGTCCTGTAAAAGAATGGAAAGTGTTATCACTGGGGGGCCAATAAGGTAAAAGGAGAATTCAAGACTTTTTCCTTAATTTCACCTTAAGTAAATCAGTTGACGCATAATAAACCATACGCAAGAGGGCCCGTAAGCACTTGCACTTTACAGCAGGTCCAGCCGAGCTGCTGTACACTTCATAAAGCACTGAGAATAAAGTTCGAATGAATGATACCAGCCATTCGTTTGTTTCGATTACAGGCGGAACGACATCCATGCTGTAATTGGGACGGAACATAAAAAATCAGTTATAGTTGCATTTTATTTGTATCGTCTATAAGTGACATAAAGAAAACAGTACCTTGATGAGCATGTAGGACTTTTGCCTTCGGTAGGATGTGTGTTTACTCTGCGAAATATACTCCTTACAACACCAATGTCTTCATTAATCTGTTTCATCATGGTCAAATCTATTGTATATGTTCGACCTAAGGACGAAAGACATATCTCATCTTCACCGTTTTGAAATGCCATCTGAAAATATTTTTAGCATTAGATTTCAAAGCACTTTTAAATAGCATCGAAAATCATAAGTCATGATAACGGTACCTCGATAATTCTAGAGTCAATTGTGCTGAAGGGGTGACAACAGTGCCTTTCATCCCTCCACTCCCAATGAACGCTTTCTTGTTGATTACTGGTCCTTTCGAGTAGACTATTTACACTAAAAATACCGTCGGTTGGCAAAGGTGGCATAAGTTCTTCGATTAAGCAAGTTATTTCAAACCACTCTTGTGGAGAACGTGGGACTAATTCTACGTCCTCAGTTTTTACTTCTAGAGATCCAGTTAAAAGGTAGCTTAACGTGAACGCTATATTTTGCTGCAGAAGCAACTGTGCCAGATCAGGACAGCGATTTGATATCACAGAGAGCATTCGTAGTACGGTTATGAAATTGTTAATGCTATTGACAGGAGGTGTAATCATAAGCTAAAACGAAACAGAAAAGATTTAGCACAAATTGTGATCTTGTACACATTTGAATAAGAGGAAGAACAGTTGCTCAATTTACCAATTGCTGTAAATTTTGAAGAAGTTCTGCGTTGATGATCTTATGTAGCGTAACAGGATCGTGTTGAAAACTATCAACCAGTTTACTAAATGCTTGGCAAACACACTCAACACTCTTTTTGTCTTGATTTGTTAACCGACTTGTTAGCAAAGGTAAACTATCTGCTACCAAATGAAAGTCATCAGGGTGAAGATTTTGGCAGCAATTTGCTGTGATAGTCAATGCGGACCGTTGCGCTGTGATATTGAAAAAGTCCACAAATTTCAAACACGCAGAAACACCTCCCTGTAAACAAAATCATTACAAATTTTGATTCCCGTTTATTCTTAGTACGTTCTACGATATCAGTGTTTCAAGGGTTCTCAATGAAGGATGCCATACCGCGTGTAGAATAGTTTTACTATGTCTTCGTGACAACATTGCCAGTGCAGTTAAACATTGCTCTGCGACGTCCATACATTCGATGGATTCTAATTTTTGTAAAAACACTGGTACTGCATCTACCACAACAGTTGAAGATCTTGGTAGAGCTTCCATCATGTATGTTAGTGCACGGCACGCATGTGTCATTATCACGAAGTTATGCTCTATTCCAAGTAGATTGATTAGAGCGGCAACAACTTGTTTCACAGGGAAACCACTTAGTGTGTCTTCATTTCCCATCACAAGAATTTCACCCATCCCAATAACGGCTTGCAATTGCTCGCCTTCGTCATCAACAGCCTGTAGACCAGCCAAAAGCTGTTGCGCCTTAGCAGCTAGACAACAAACGAATTATAGTTGAAACCTTCTGCTCCGATTATATAAGTAAACTGCTTAAATCAATCTTTACCGGAACTTGCACCCATGCTTCTGTTAAGAAAATGGTGCATTCGCGGCCCCAGTGCACCGAACACGTGAGGCGGTAAGCCTCTGGCTTCTAAAAGTGCTTGTAATCTCCCGACTTCCCCATCGTCGCTTTCACTATCTCCTGTTGTACCCGACATCCCTGACGGCCCTCCACTTACTTCATGAATAAATAAATAGTATATTATATCATATACCATCATTACATAATATCTACTTTACGTTTATAGCATTATATTGAAGTATATAATTAAGAGAATATAAACTCGTTTCATATTCACCGGCAGCAGATATAGCGGTCGATGCAGATTCTTCTTCGCCTGTTGCAACCAACTGATTACCAGGGACTGTTGAAGTAACGGATGTCGGCGTTGCAGTGTTAGTAACAGGCTCAGTTGACATAACACTTCCAATACCCCCTGAATTATTATCTCCTAGTGGCGGTCGAGATCTTGCAACAGAGCGATATCTGGACAAAGAATAGTTGTGTCGATGAGTTGTCTTGATCGCAGAACAATGTAATCTTGTAGTTTAGTCATGCTTTAATTACCTGGAGCTTGAACAGGTGCCCGTGGTAGATTCTTTCTTGTGATGCTTGCCGGACGTCTTGTTACTCGCTGGCACTTCTTTCGACTGTTCACTCGATAATTTTGCGCGCGAACGTAGGACGTGCTTGCGAGAGGGATGAGGGTGTGCGGGGGTGGCACTAGCGGCGGCAGACACAGGTGGATTGGCAGTGGCAGTAGATGCAATGCCACTAGTGCCTGCCCCGTCATGTGCCAACGCCCCCCCGCCACTCTCCACAGAGTTGCTGGCTGCGTTACCCACTCTGATGCTGGACTTTACACCCAAAATCTGATTATTTGTGCTGCCACTTGCACAGCTTGCACCACTCTGAGATTTTGAACCTAGAATGGTAAAAGTTCATTCAGATATTCGTCCCACTAGACTGTTCATTTTCTTATTCTCAGTTCTTAGACTCTTGGCAATTCCTTCCTGATAAGATACTGTCATAATTTTATTACACTTGTAATAACACATATACTCAATAATGTACAATCGATATTTGTAATCCCTCCTAGACCGTGATGCAATTAAACTTCTGCTTTCCTTGGAAATTGGCAGAAAGTTTAAAGATTTCAATAAATCATGAATTGTTGACAAAATTAATACAGATATTACACATGGTGTTTAGAATTGGATTCCTTAGAAAAACATTGTTTTCTAGAAAATTGGTAGATTCAACATATGTGCTTTTCCTCCAATATTTGTGTCAGATCGACTTCTTTTAAAAGAGATAAGAAGATGTCTATTTATATTTTGTACTCGCATTATAAGCACTCACAATCTGACCTTTACATTTCCTTATATATAAATGCGATGAGTTATCAAGATATTGTACATCAATTGAAATGTGTACATGGCACTTGGTATTATCATGTGTGCTTTGCAATCACAATCGCACAAAGAAAAACCTTTAGATAAATATTTCCTGCATAGATTACAATGAATCGTTCACTTAAAATGCTTCTTAATAAGAGAATTACAGATGACATATAGAAAGTTCCTAAACACATATGTATCTAATATAGTTCTTGGATGCATATATCTGTACGTATTTCCTTTTCATACGATACTTATACTATATTTAATTATCCATCTATTTTTCTACCTGTTGGTCTTTGCAGTGTAATAGCAAATCAAAACACGTTCCTGTGCACGACAACCAATTATAATTCAAATGGTGTTGAGTCATTGTCATAAAATGCATCTCATATTTGAGATACTCGATAAGACAATTATACATTTTCATCGAGAATTTTTCATTCGTGACATTAAAATCATGCAGACATAAAAATATGAGTAAGAAATCTGGCCCTGATATAATATTTTTGGCAACTGCACATCAGGATAAGAAATAAACTTCTAGGAACTGTCCATTTAACAACAGCTACTTACAACAGACTTACGAGAAAATAAAAGGATGAAAACATACTACAAAGTGCGCACTCCTTAGGGCTTACCTTCTTGATGATACGTTTGTGTTGATATTGGAAAAAGTGCTTTGACAGCAGACACAAATCCTTCCAGACATTCGCTCATCCTCAGGCCTAATGATACAGTCTGATCTATGACTCTCATTTTGGTAATACTTGCTTTCTTTAGTTTAAACAATTCATAAAGCAAAATCTAATATAACTTTGGACTACAATTTAGCCTACTGTGTTTCAAGAAATGAATGTAAACAAGAACATAGCATCAATGTACAAGCAAGGAGAAATTTCTCACTGACCATGGCACTAAATCAAATGGTATCACTATAATACTAAGACAAATGTTTATGAAAGATAATCGAGGATGCATTTATCATTTGCAATTTCTTAATCCTTAATGCCATGTGTATCAAAGCTTGTTTTGTTTTTTTTTTCTTCTTGATAATGAAAACATTAACACAATGAAAACTGGAGAATACCTAATAGAGCACTGTGAAAGCAATTATAGTCCTTTGATTATTACTAGAGCTTTTTTCTAATTTTAATATTTACTTTACACATCTTTTCGAGACCATATACTGTCCACCATAGAAGATTCCTGGCTATTGCCAATGCACAGTATATATTACCAAGTGTGCTTAAGTGAAAATATCATGAGCATGTTACATCAACAAGACAGTCATTCTTTGCAGAGAATGATAAAATGCATAGAAAAGCATTTAATACGTGGCGTATCATTAACGAATGCCAGGTAGTTGCAAATGAGAAAAAGCAGTTGCAGAACAAAAATGACTATTCTACATGTATGTTATAGTGCTATATTTATGAAGGTGTTCTTTCTCTGTCTAGGAATGTACCCTAAAGTGTAACTGTGAAGTATGTTTTCCCTTAAAGCATATAAGCAATTTGGTTATGAATTGAATTAGAAAATATATGAGAAGCTTGCAGTGGATCAGCCCATCGTATGAAAGCACATAGACTGCGAAGCAGAGAGAGTAATTTGGCATTTGGCTTTTGCACGAATAATTGCTGTAATTTAGCCCAATAATAATAGTGAGCGTTTGAATAAACAAAA
The DNA here is from genome assembly GCA_910591665.1 of Ectemnius continuus. NCBI lineage: Eukaryota > Metazoa > Arthropoda > Insecta > Hymenoptera > Crabronidae > Ectemnius > Ectemnius continuus. Next base: position 10,042,383 of record OU342868.1, on the reverse strand, counting down.
TGTTCTAATGTCTATGAAGAATTAGTATAATTGAGACATAACCACTTGAACTATAAGAGGTAAGTCCGTATTCACACAAATCACACATCACATCCCACAGCAACGACGAGTTGCCAATAGAAAACACAGCTTTTCCACTGACCTCTTCCACGCGAAGTAGATGGATGACTAGTAACTGGTGTAGCACTTGACGCGGGTACCAAGTTATTATACGTCCCTGCTTTCCTATTGCTGTATCCTCCACTGGATGTCGACAGATCGTAGCTATTCTGTCCTTGTGGCGTGGTCTGAGAATTCTGAGGCGTGCGAGAACGTGTTCGCGAAGCTACACAATCTATGGGGGTCAAATTCAAGTCCGGCAAACTCGTTCTTGCACCACTGCGAACTCTTGTACTATTTCCACCGATGCTATAATTTGACTGCTGAATCTTTTGCTGCGGTTTCCAATCGGTATCTGTTGGGTCATTATCAGTTAGAGTAAAGTGGGAGACTTCCCATCGGCAATGGGATCTCGCGCATTTACCTAAGTGGGATTCTAAACCGCTCCCATGACTCTTATGTTCACCTCTTGCTCTACTTTCTGTCTTGGAAGAATCAGTTGATCGTCTATGCGAGGATGTGTTGTTAAAAACTTGCGATGGTTGTGGATCGCCGATAGTCTGTCTACGTCTCTTTTCTTCTACAGTCAGCGCGATGCTACCAGTACTTTGCCGTTTCCTATAACCACTAATAGAGCTTTTTCCTCTAATCTTAGAGGTGTCTGCTGAAGCACTGGCCGTCTCTACAGACCCCCCTGACGACAACTGATCTTGTTGATCTGCCATAGATTAATCGACTCATGCCACTATTCTGTCTGGAAATAGAGAGAAACAAGGATACCACTTTGTGACAAGGGAAAAAATGGCCGACTACATCAGGATATATAAAGCTGTGTCATTTAAACATGAGATATTACCAGCAAAAAATCAATCACTAAGTACAATGTCATTGAAATTCAAGCAATATGTAAAAGACAGATACAATCATTGATTTTTATAACTATTCAAAGCTACCAAATCTTACACTTAAGTTATGCAATGCCAAAGAAATGTAGACAGATCCAATTGGCTAAAATACCACTTTCACAATGCTAATTTAAAATCTTCCCTACAACAAAGGAAATATCACCACCAACAATGTAACGAGTTCTACAAGCTACAATGTAGCAGTTTTCTTTTTTTTTTCGGAGGACCACTGAAGTCTAAAATATTCCACCAGATATGTTCGACAAAAGGTTTAACTCGATAATCCCAACAAAGTTACACAAAAGTCTCTTAGTAACAGTTTCCCGAAAAAATCTAACTTTCTCGAGGAAAGAATCGCGCATAAAAAATGGGTGAAAAAAAGAGAATCGAAGATGCAATAATGACAGAATAAACGGAAAGCATCAGGTACTCGTGATAAGTAGATCTGATCGTTGAGCAGTCAGATAAAAGGAGGGTGGCTAAACAATAGAGTTAAAGCGACGCGCAATTAATGTTTTTCCCTGACGGAGAAAGAGATAATAACGAACCCAAGAATCATAACAAACACTACAACTGGTGTCCATTTGTAATATTGGTGAGTGCACGAAATTGTGCCACTAGCATGACGAAGCCGTCGCCGCGATTATTGGCTTTACTTAGTCCGGAGAGAAGCACGAGCGGAGTCAATAAAACATTAGTACTCGAGAACAGGCGCAAATGGATGCAACAAAGAGTCGTTAGTGATCAAGCCACCATTTCCTTGCGAGCAAGTAATGGAGGACGAGTTCTCTTTCTCCATCTCCTTCCTTCCTCCCTCTACCCTTCTCTCTTTCTCTCACTCTCCTGCTCTCCTCTCGACTACTCTGCTCGCGCTGATGTGACCTCAGGTTGAGGTCCTCCAAAAAGAGAACCCCCCGTCGCGAGTGTGTATGCAGCAAGCCTTTTTCAGAACCAGTTACACATGGATTACCTGAATGTCGGAAAAACATGCCCAAGGCATTGCGAGTCGAGTCTCTTCTCGCTGACGATTGTTACGAGAGCACCACCACGTATTTCGTTACATACGACAGGGGAAATGGATTCGCGCGCACGCACTTACGTTGGTGAGGGGCTATGTGCATGAGGGGCACACACCAAAAAAATACCGAACGCACTGCCGAGGCACACTGAAGCAAATCAGCGGAATGCCACGGCTGAGACGACGGACGGCTATAGGGAACGGGTTGGTTAGAATTGGGAAGCTGGAGAACGCTCCGCCCCCATCGGCAAACGTCATATATACGGGGGGGAATTCAACGCGAGTGCGTTCAAGAACCTGCCGTCCACCACCGAGAGAAGCCCAGCTGATAACGAGAGTGAGAGCTGCTATACACCAGCGAGCCGCTCTCCTCCCGAGATTTCCAATGCGCTCGCTCCAACGAATCCCCGCGAATTGCAACCTCACACACTCCTTTTTTAAACCCCGAGCTACCTCCCATTCCATTTCTCATCGAGAAAGACCAATCTAACAGCCGAGAATACCTGCCATACGGACTAACTGCTTACTCTCTACGATTCCTTGCCTGTTACCTTCAGAAGCTGATGTTCCACTCATATACACACAACACTCTCGAGCAATATTGCGACACATCTGGGAAAAGCCTAGAGCTATGGATGCTTTCTATAATCTGTCGACATGATGAACGCGTGCAAACGAAACATGCGCATACGGAATACAAGTTGCCAATGTACATACAGACGACGAATTACACCACGCTTTGGTTTCCGCAGTTTCTCTTAACAGTTGCACCGACGTATCAGCACACATGTTTATTGTCTGCTCATTTGGCAAGAAATCGTTAAACTTCCAATATGCACCGAGAGAGAGCTTAGGCACGATGAGATTTCGAGAAAAGTCACTTTTACTAGTTAGGTTGTCGGTTCTACGGATAATTTGCCACCGATATGCTTTCCCAGTGTGAATACTGACGAATGCTGCTCGGACTGCCTACGCAGTAGCACACTCGCGAACAGAAGGCACGATTGAAAATGCACTTTCTAATCCTCGATATCTGAATACTCATTTTTAATCAGCAGCGGCTTTGTATGACAATTGTGTCGACGTGCATTGATAACAGAGAAAGAACGATTAAAGATGACTTTTGGCTCTCGCGTTGCCTTTCGTATGCTTCGCAAACGCATGCAAACTTGACAACCATTATGTGACAGCAGATGTAGAATTCCAGTCAGATTGTTTTATCTCGGCTATGTCCCCATCAATTACGATTGGCTGGAAAGCTCATTTCGTGCTGGCCAATTGGCCGTTGATAAAGCGAGCTGTTTTTTAACTCGTGTCAAAACAGTTCGTGACAAGTTGGCCGTGGTTGGCAATCAATCGAGCACTTTCCCAGTATAATAATGAACTACAGGACGGGCCATGGATTTCCCTTGGCCTTCTCGTTTGCTTAAGAATTTTCAGCTTACCGAAAAAGGGAGCTCCTCCCTGGAAGTCGGACTCCAGTTACGCAATGCGATGCGCAAGGGGACACGTGAAAATACGGAGTGTGCTGTCAAGTCGATTGGAGCGTCGTCTGCTCCGAGATATCTCGACCAAGGAATATACACGATGCAGGTTGTTTCGGTCGATCCAGCCAGAGCACGTGTGCTCCTTTGTATATATAGCTGTGCTATCTGCCCTCTGCCCAGTAATGATTGGTTATTGTAGGTTGCTCGTGGTTACAGTTTTCTGTTTACTTTTCGTCATCCATCAAGATTTCTCACGGGTTCTTTGTTACGAGGATAATCGCAGCTCAAGTTTTCATTACCTAATAAACGCATCCGATGTGGCATAATTTAATGACAATACTCGATATTAAAAGTACGTATTTCGAAACATATGTTAGTACGCAATTCTGTTGTCATCATGGAGCGGATGAATCGCAAAATTGCAAGTTATACTCTAGTAAAAAAGTCACATGTTTTCAGTCATTCTATGGGAATTTCTATCAAAAACTTTACAGCACGTTATTCATTAGGGCTCATTTATTTTTACCTATCCTAAAGAAAAGTTATATCATTTATCATGAATACCATACAGTAGTTCTTTCAAAGACTCTTCGTTTATGGTTTGCAAACAATTATGGTCATCATTTGTTTCGTCATAATTGTCGTGAAGGCTAGCAGGATTTATCCCCAATTCCACATCGTTTGAATTTTCTTTGAAACTTTCGTAAGGTTTGATCAGATTTTCTGTTTGCATTGGTGACGATACGTGCAGTTGTTTCATTTCATTAGTAGGAGTAGAAAGTCCATTTTCTAATGGTGGCACTACCATTGTAAAAAAATCAGTGGCAACTTTTTCTCGCTTTTTCGTATTAATAGACGCTTTGTTTAAAGTCTCTTGTACATCTGTGAATATATTGTTAATAGGAATGTTTGAGCTCCATGCTGATTCGCTGGGTTTATCACTTAATGCCATAAGCATTAGATTGTCTGCCATAGTCACTGGTTTGCTGATTGATGCTTGTGTACTTTCAATCTCTGCTTCTCTTGCCAGTAAATGTTGACCTTGTGGATTTATTATTAATACATATTTATTCTTCTCGCTATCCATATCATTTACCATAGTATTTTCCAAAGATGTGCTGGCCTCTTGCGCATTCTTGGACTCTTCTAAATTTGGATTTGATTCACTTGACTGCTGTGTAGTTCCTACTTGTTGCATTGGACACTTGTGAGTTCTTTGGCTCACCTTTAATGAATGGTATTGTATGTGGTGAAAGAAGGAAACTAAGATTCTAGAGGGAAACTGAGGTGTTGATGAGACAACTAGTTTACCTTGTATCGAAAGCTTTTTCCACACGCGGTACATTTATACGGCATAACGCCTGTATGAATTCTACGGTGAACCAAGTAAGATACTCTTTGCCGGAAGCATTTTCCTGAAGCAGCAAAAACTTTGACTGAGTGAGATCTGTTTTTTGATTATTATGCTTTTCTTTTATTCTAGTAGAAGAATAAGTAAATCATTACAGACAAAATATAATGCACCAAAGGCTTACCTAGTAGGATTAGAACATGCTCCACACCAAATTGTTACACACAGTTCAATAGAATTTCGACATTAAATGGTTAGTGGCCAAACGAATGCTCAATTGCATTTAATCATTTGCATACCGCAAGTTTCACATGCAAATGGCTTTTCCCCGGTGTGAATTCTTTCGTGATTATGCAAAGTAGATAATTCTTTGAATGATCTGCCACACGTGGTACAAGTGTGTGGCTTGTCATCTTTGTGATACAATCTATGCTTATGATATGACTGTTGAAACGTGAATGTCTTGTCACATATAGTACACTTGTATGGCATTTCTCCCGAATGCAATCTTTTATGCTTTTTTAGAAAATATTTCGTAGTGAACATTTTATTGCAGACATCACATTCCCATTGCTTTCCTTCGTGAGTCTTTAGATGCTGGACAACGTGTTGCTCCTGAAACAATAATGGTTGAATTCCTAATAACTTTACACAAAGTGCAAGGATCTTTGAAAGATGGTTACACACTTTTTTAAATTTCTTCCCACACGTAGGACAACTGAATCCCTTCTCATTATTTGAAAATTCTACTTGGCCAGTCTTTGACAGAGGACCTACATCACAGTCTTATGTCATATTTTTTAACAGTTCTTGTTCCGAGACGAATGGTTTCATATAATATTATTATCAAATTACCTAAACTACATCCTGTATGTGCTACTCTCATATGTACCATTAGACTACCACGCATTTTAAATACTTTCGAACATAAATGACACGAATAATTTCTAAACAGGTCTTCCGGAGTAGCATCCAGATCCTTGTCACTTATCATATGTACCAACTGCTTGTGTAAAAGTAGTATATTATAATCTGAGAACTGAAAGCCACATATATTACATCTCTCAGTTTTGTCTTTGCTCGCTAGAATTTGGCAAGTGTTTAGTTGTGATACTTCTGTATCTTGTTGACCTTCTTCTTGTGTATTTTGTTGGTCAGTGTTACTGTGTAATTGACTATCATTTACAGTCTCTTTGCTATTAAAGCTCTCCAATTCATTATGGAGAGAGGTAGTACTGGTATTTGCTATTAATTCACAATTTGTCAGCTTGCACTCTTTCGTTAAAATCAGTTTTTCAGCTTCCAATGTATCTGACAATTTATTGCTCGAACTTCCTGATGCTGCAGCTAAGATAGATTCTCTATTTGTATCAAAGCGCACCATATCACCAGAAAAACTGGCTTCTTCCGGTTGTTGACTTTGAATCCACTTCTTCACAGAATCAACACTATCTTGATCTGTTTTATTCTGCATTTCTAAAGTTTCTATATTTTTAACATTATTACTAGAATACTGTGGGTCGCGATTTCCATTTACATTTTCTGCCACAACATCTTGAGATGATTTACATGGCTCAAGCATTATTTTACTATTATTGTAATATTCTTGCAGTATATTTCTTCTTCCAACATCATACGCTTGATCTGTCAGAAACACAACTTGTGGCACATTTTTTGTAATCATATTTTGTTGTTCTAAGCAAAGTTCCAAATCCAATGTGGAAGCTTTGTCTTTATCTTTATCCATGAGACTCTTGGAAGGTTCTACATTGTGTGTGATCATGTTACTGCACTCTCCAGTTTTATAACTTTCCAAAGATTGTGTTTTTCGATTGGAGGCTGACCAATCTTGGCTGGTATTATCTTGTAAATTATATGAGAGCACCAAGTCAGGATCGTTTGATACCGCAGTAGTGTTTAGTTGTTTCGGTTGTTCCATGACATTATTATTCAAATTGAGAGTGTGACTAAATAAGTGAATCGTTAACTTATCTATACCAAATAATACTTCATTGCACACTGGGCACATAAGCGGTCGGGTAGCTACACTTATTAATCCTGCTCTTAAAGCGTCCAATGTGAGAAAACCCGGCTGGGAGCACAGTGGGCATGCTAACAGTTTTGCACACATATCTTCGGCTTCCTGTATTGCTTTCTTATGTGCATATATAGCTGTGCAGAATGGTTAAGATGTCTTCGAGTGGCTTGGTGATTTCCTTGAGTTCAATGAAATTTGAAACAGTACATCACCAGACGCAAACTTTACATTCTCAGACTGTATTCGGTATTCTTATTTGTAGGTTTCAACACAAGTAGGGTATTAAATGTTAAGATAGGTTCTTTAGAACGCATGACATTCAGCCAACTGATCGGTTTAAAATTAACATTGCAATCTGTACTGTTATTGGGGTTATGCTTGAACTTGACCCAGTAGCACAAACTAAAGTTCAATATCATACCCTACATAATAATGCAATAGCAGCAAGTATTGGAGACTGGTTTTGCTTTCTTTCCTTGATAGTAAACATACATACATACTTTTCGCACCTCAATGTCTAATTATAGGCTAACATTTTCAGATATTTATCATGGATTCCTCTGATTCTTTAGTGGGTGTGTTAGGTACACATCAGTACACATCTCAAAGATATTTTTAGCAGAATAGCGGGCTGTTCGAAAACGTAACTTAAAGACGAGAGAGAATTCAATTCGTTAATGAAACGTAGTATGTATTTATTATCGCAACTTATTCAATACCAAATATTACTATATGCACACCACTGTGTTCTTAATTTGTTGGACATTTGTAGAAAGTTCCATTCTTGCAACAGTATTCCCTTCCAGCAGACAAGTTTGTGTTGATCCACTCATTCTTGCAGTTCTTAATAAATAAATATGCCTGTGGATTGAATAAGAATACATTTTCTTACAATAGCAATATTTTAATGAATATCGAATGTTTATTGAAATACTTACCCTCTCTTTATAACAATCTCGGTCTAGTGCACCACACAAAATAGCTGGACTGTTAGGTAGGTATTTAATAATCTAAAAGCAATATTTTCTTAGTGTAATTATACCATTGAAAGTGTTTTACTTATGTTATTCTTTATGAGATATTTAAGATTTATTGCAAGCATAACTTACTGTGTCAAGACATTTGTTTATGCACAATCTATTGCCAACTGGAGTACAGGGAAAAGTTTCTTGTTGATCATGAAGTAGTGCAGCAGTTCCATTGGGTTGTGCTTTACTGCCTTTTACAAATTGTCCACTGAGAAATACTCCACAAACACAACCAATATGTTCATTTATTGCGGATGTTGTATTGTTTTTATTCTGCAGTGAAGTGCTATTAGTATTGTGTGTACTAGATTCACTTGCAAAACTAAGGCATAACTGCAGTAGTATCACTGCATATCCAGAATAGATGGCAATCTGTGAATAACAAATTTTATTTTATTTTAGATTCGTAAGAAAGTTTATACAATTCTTTATTTCTACTGTGACATGATTAGTATCATTATGATTAATATAATTATTACTCGAAGTTACACTACACCAAGTGAAAATTATATACTTTTTCTATGACACTCACTTTAATCATCTTTGCTGGCAGTACTGTCCAAGTCCAACGAGAAACTCAGTCTTGGAAGTAAACCTTTGCAGAGGCCGACACTCTGCTAGCTCAGCAGTTAAAGTGGGTCAGGATGTGTTTGCTTTGTAAGCCATATTTCATAACAGTGCGAAAATTGCAAATACGCAATACTTGCCACAATGTAATTCTCAAATCTCACAGCTGTTTCAAAGTCTTCGGATAAGTTTTGCATTACCTTCCAGAACTATTTTCTTTGCATTTGCTATACAAGTATATTCGCATAAGATGATCTTCCTAGCAGATGTTATATGAACTTTAACTTCAATAGTTTCACCAGAATAGCAAGGATTTGGAAACTTTAGATTTTGTTCAAGTACTATAGTGCCAGGCCCTGGTAACTTTGTCCCAAGCACACCGGATACAAAACCATTGAGTAACGCACCGTGAACAATACCACCCTTTGGATTAAAGTGCTGAGGGTTGTAGTCATTGGTCAATTTAGCAAAGTTTACAATATCATCAGTTGTAACTGTTCTAAAAATGGATGTTTGATCGCCATCCTTTATTTTCATCAATGCTTCTGGTGTTTCTGGCACATTCTTGCAACTTGTGCAATACCTTTTCAGAGAATAAGGCAAGAATCTTATCAACCTTGAGCTCTGAGGATTTGTCATCAAACAAATCATACTTTAATTTTAAGTGATGACTTCTATGGGTGTTATTTAATATCAAGTATATAAACTTGATGTAGTTTTATGTAGTAGTTTCTTCTTCTGGTGTACTTTTTAGCTGTTGGTGGTCAGTTAAAAAAACTGTGGCCAAGTTCTTTATACGCTTGTTTTCTGTGTTTGCTAGTTCTGTAATTTTCTCAATAGTAACAGGTGTTACAATTTCGTTCTTTGATTCGGGTGTAATTAGAAACATTAAGCTTGTAATTGCTGAGAGCACAGTGTCCTCGTCTTGGGATGATAAAAGAGGGAACAAAAATTTGTGCCCTTGATTCCTCAAAATGTAAGTCTTGTTTATGGTATCTGAAGCATATAGTAGTAGTTATATAAACTACATTTATACTATAAATGTTCAATATATTGATAAAGTGATTTACCAAGGCATAAGTTACAAATACCGGCAGCAGCAAATCTCACTAAGTTCGTATTTTCTTCGGAAAGAGCATAAAGAAACAAATCGATTATTTGAAGTTGCCTGATATAACCATAATTAATAGGATCGTATGCAAAATTAGCAAGGTTCGCCAACACTTGCTCTTTTGCTTCTGAAAATAGATAGAATTCATTTTTTAAAAAAATATCCACTACGCAGTAGTCATAGGCTAGTTTTGCAATCTACCTCTTGATTTCGTCGTTTTATATTCGGTAGCTAGGAGTTTCAAAAAACCATATCGCTCTACTGTATTTTTGCCAGTTCGCTTGAGAAGCTGTTCCTTACTCGTAAACATCTGAATCGGATAATAATACTTTTATAATTGTGCGATCCTTGTAATATAAGAAATACTGCAAATAGCAGACAAGTAAATGCCGTGCTATCTCTTTGTAGTTTTATGTTTTGCCTAGTTTCTGGGTTTTCAGTCAATATTTTATATAAAATTGAAATCTCAAGGCGATCGTGTCATTCCACAGTATTAGTTTGTGTGGGGAGAAATGGGGGAGTATGAACCGTAATATATATGTGTACATAAATGCCCATTTTTATGGATGCATGAAGATAACATCTAATGCATCTAATAAAACGATTGGTAGATAAATTAGAAAATATTCATATAATGTGGAGTTCACAGGTATAATTTTAAACGTAATAAAAATAATATACTTAAACTATAGATATATATAGTGCGTGTATTACTTACAATTAGCAGAAATCCCGTGAACTGTACTAGTACTCGGCCTTACAAGAGCATTTCACACGTCGCCAAGCTCAAGCTCGAAGCATTCCGAAGGGAATTATTCGAACGGTCCGTTTTCCTATGAACTAGTATGAATGAAACTGTAGACTGACGATTCCGGCACCTCGTTGTGAACCGTATGGAAGTCATGGTTAACACGTAACCAACGTTTGACGTGTCTTAGCTTCCTAGCCTAGACGTATAGTGGTTTGGAAATTTGTTGCGAACACCTTAATTTGCAACGTGTCGCATGGGAATGAGTGTTTCCCCGCTAATGGTAAATGTTCACTAAAAACTAACAGAACACAGGCGCAGCGAAGAGCGAAATCAGGAGGAAATATGTTGCCAAATAAATCCTCAGCACCTAATACGAGAAAAGTCATGTTTCCCGATAAGAAACCGGCTTCGAAGCAAATGAAGCCCGTGACTTTAACGAACGTTGCTGGTATTAGTTCGCTTCTTACTTTCACCGTTTTGCTGCTCGCTTGGATTTCGGGATTTGCTTCCCGGCTTTTTGCTGTTATCCGTTTCGAAAGTATTATACACGAGTTCGATCCTTGGTACGTATTGCTCCGTAATTCATAATATTTAATTAGTCTACTTCCCTTCTTGTCTTAAGCAAGTATTTCTTTTCACTGCTTAGCAATGTACCTGTTATTTGTAAATTTGCAGGGCATGTAATTTATCTACTACTAGGTATTAACTTTTACCAACAGGTTCAACTACAGAGCAACAGCTTACATGGTGCAACATGGCTTTTACAATTTTTTAAACTGGTTCGATGAACGAGCGTGGTACCCGTTAGGTCGTATTGTGGGTGGAACGGTCTACCCTGGATTAATGATCACATCCGGATCAATACATTATATACTGCACTCCCTCAATATTCCAGTACACATAAGAAACATTTGTGTCTTCTTAGCACCGATTTTTAGTGGTCTTACTGCTATTTCCACGTACTTATTAACTAAAGAGATATGGAGTGCTGGAGCCGGTTTGTTCGCGGCGTGTTTCATCGCCATTGTACCAGGCTACATTTCAAGATCCGTAGCGGGAAGTTATGATAACGAAGCTATTGCAATTTTTGCTCTTCAAACGACTTATTATCTCTGGGTCAAATCTGTTAAGAGTGGCTCTATATTTTGGGCAGCAATGACCGCTCTATCTTATTTCTACATGGTTTCTGCTTGGGGTGGCTATGTCTTTATCATCAACTTGATTCCGTTCCATGTATTTGCATTGCTGCTTATGAACAGATTCAGTAATCGTTTGTTCACAAGTTATACGACCTTTTACATATTGGGACTTTTGTTAAGTATGCAAATCCCATTCGTCGGTTTCCAACCGATAAGAACGTCGGAGCACATGGCAGCTGGTGGGGTCTTTGGCCTCTTGATTATCGTGGCAGCTTTCAGGTACCGATTATAGGACATGTTTATCTTAGTCTGAAAATCTGATATTTATTCATTATGGTATTTTATTTTAGATATTTAAGAACAGTACTTACAAAGTCTGAAATGAAATACATTGGAGGGATAGTTGCTGTAACAGCTGCAGTTCTTCTAGTAATATTAATCTTTCTCACTTATGCTGGTATCGTCGCACCTTGGAGTGGAAGATTTTATTCCTTATGGGACACCGGCTATGCAAAGATTCACATTCCTATAATAGCATCCGTATCTGAACATCAACCAACAACATGGTTCAGTTTCTTCTTCGATTTGCATATCCTGGTTACAACATTCCCTGTTGGACTTTGGTATTGTATTAAGCACATTAATGACGAACGTGTGTTTGGTGAGTATAAAAGAACTCGAAAATACTGTTTACAATTTCATGTGATAAACTATATCATGCTTAATTACTTTTCAGTCGTGTTGTATGCAATAAGTGCTGTTTACTTCGCTGGAGTAATGGTAAGACTGATGCTCACTTTAACCCCAGTGGTTTGTATGCTTGCTGGGGTTGCATTCAGTGGCCTCCTAGATTTATTCTTTAAGATGGATGAAAGAGAAGGTAGTGAAAGAACTAGCGAGGGCAGTGAGGAGGAGAGTGAGGAAGAGAGAGAAAGAAGTCCAGGCCGTGCTTTATACGATAAGGCTGGTAAACTTCGTAGGATGAAGCACGAACGACCTAGAGGTAGTGCTGATGGTCTGGGAGATAGTCTTCGGCACAGTGTTGTGCTTGGCATATTTATGCTCCTTATGATGTTCAGTATGCATTGCACTTGGGTCACTAGTAATGCATATTCAAATCCCTCGATTGTCTTGGCATCTTATAGTAATGATGGTGGCAGAGTTATTCTCGATGATTTTCGGGAAGCTTATTACTGGTTAGCACAAAATACTCCTAATGATGCTAGAGTGATGAGTTGGTGGGATTATGGTTACCAAATCGCTGGCATGGCGAATAGGTATGTACAATTAATAGATATTACGTTTCATCGATATTATTTTCTCAATATCTTCGTACGGCATGATTTAACATTGTTCTTATTTTATTGTCTAGAACTACACTCGTCGACAATAATACCTGGAATAATTCACATATTGCTTTGGTTGGTAAAGCAATGAGCTCCAATGAAAGTGCTGCGTATGAAATTATGACGTTTTTGGACGTAGATTATGTATTAGTGATTTTTGGTGGAATGATTGGGTATTCCGGAGATGATGTGAATAAGTTCTTGTGGATGGTTAGGATTGCCGAAGGCGAACACCCGCAAGATATTCGTGAGACAGACTATTACACCGAAAGGGGTGAATTCCGCGTGGATTCTCAGGGATCCCCAACTCTTCTAAACTCATTACTATACAAATTAAGTTATTACCGATTTGGTGAACTTAAAATGGACTACCGAACACCAGCTGGGTATGATAGGACCCGAAATGCAGAAATTGGCAATAAATATTTCCAGTTAACATACTTAGAGGAAGCTTATACAACTGAACACTGGCTTGTTAGGATTTACAGGTAATATACGAAGTTAGCATTACAAGATTACAAGTTCAGTTATACTTATCCAGTGCCATTTGTTTGTCCACAGGGTGAAAAAGCCACAAGAGTTTAATAGGCCTCGAATTCCGATATCAGAACGGGTTGTTGCGCGAAACACGAACTCATATATCAGTAAAAAGGTGAGTTCATCTAAGTTTAAAGGTGTCATGGAACAACATGCCACTATATTATCAGTTTTAATTAATTGACTTCGAATCGTATCGTTTTACGTTTGCCATATGGAACATGTTTCGATCTAGAAACGTAGTTGAAATTTTGGGGGGGTGGGTATTAATGTTTCAGACGCCACGTCGCAGGAAAGGTTTTATAAAAAGCCGATCAGTTGTTATAAAGGGCCAAAGACCTCAACGAAGAGCTATGTAACAGGAATCCATTATCTAATTCTTTACAGTGTTCAAATACAAGTTTTGTAACAAAAAGATTACCGTCCTTTGGGTCTACCACAAACTATACCTCGAATTAAGAGTCATGTCAACAAACGAATTGATTTACTTACAGCATAAGGTAAAATAATTGTTGACTGTCAAAGACTTGGGGGTGGTTCCTCTGTAGATATCAGTCCACAGAGCATATTCTTTCTTCTAATTTCTTCATTCCATTGTTTTCGTGAGAATTTCACGTAAAATTTTATCAGTAACTTTATGTTACTTTGTTTATAGAATTAATTGCCGTTTGAACAAAATTCGATCAACAATTTCTCGAAACATTAGTACTTAATAGTCATGCATACATTGTATTTATTAAGCTCTACTTGCCTTAAGTTTGTTCGGATAATTCAGTTTTGTCTTTGTGCAAAATTTTCGAACATCGGAAACCAGAATACGAGAAACATTAACATACGATGTTTCATCGTGGCATGGGAAGACTCTGCAATGTTGATTCCTAAACATGTTATTACTAACACAAGTATTTCTATCAATGTTTTGGAAATAGCAAAACTGGTACAGCAATCCTATAGTTATGATAACACCATTTTATGTTAATGTGTGGCTTAATGCACGCGGCATATTTTAATGAGTAAAGTTCGTTCGTAAGTATATTTAAAATCTTTTATCGATGAATGAGTGAACGTGAACAAACAGATAAAAATCGAATGTGTGTCATGTATACACAATTTGTTGTATAGCGTCTTGTTGAAAGATAAATATTTGTGACAAGGCTGTCTTGTTATTTTCGCATCCTTTTCAAATCGAGATTCCAACTGTATCTTTCTACAAAATTATAATTATATATACTTAATTCGTCAATGGATTTTGGACTATCGGTCCATTATATTACGAAATGCGCTGAAATTAATATTTCTTTTATCAGAAGAACTGTGGTAACTTGATTCCTTTAGATACTAGCGCTAAATATATATTCGAAAATCAACAGGTGGTTCTTGTGATGTCCCTCATTTCAAGTAGGTTATAAGGTGACAAGTGTCAAAATCAGCTGACTAGAACTCATTTCTTTGTAAAGTGACTAATTTGACAATATCCTTTCTACAGTATCTTAAGAATGCAATTATTGTAGCTCTCTTACTCTTTAAAGTCTACAGTCCACAACTAAATTTTCATTTCCAATTTCAAAGTCTGCACATTTATTAATTTGTATAATGTTCAAAAGATACTAAAGCTTTTGTTGAAAATTGTGGAAATTCAAATTCTAATCATGTGCTTGTGTATAATTGTACATCATTTTATTTAAGTTATTTCTCATCAATTTTAATTTCTTTTGCTGCCATCAAACATATAATTTTGTTGCTGCAATTCAATCTACATCTCCAAGGCAAAGAAGAAGGTTGAAGAATAGAACAATAATCATTTAACTTAATTAATACTTTGAGCAATTATTCTCCATTTCAAATTCATTCCTTTATCTTCATCTTATAAGATCAGGTTCTACTGGGTTCTACACAATTACGATATCGGATTATATGATTTTTCTTTTTTCAAATCACGCCGAAAATTTCGGAAATTGTAGAATACATTGCCATACGTAAATTGAATCATCATTATTATGTCGATTCTTGTTATTGTCCGTCTGTTTCTCACGTATATAAGTCAAATTATTATTTATCGATATTCTATCTAGAATGCAATCAAGTAGACAAAAGTTATTGATACTTATTATTTCTCGAAGGCATTGGAAAATGCTGCATAATACAGAACTAGAGTTTAAACGTTTAGCCAGGAAATAGCGAAGTTCGTTTCGAAACATTGCCGTGTAAAAAATCAAAAACAGAGAAACGTACGCGTCTGAATGAGATGATATCTTGAGAGGAGAGGAGTCTAAGCTCAAATTGTTCATAAGAAATTGTACGTGGAAAAAGAGAGGGACAAATCTATGCCTCATTCAGTAACAGGTTCCTGCTTTTTTGTTCGCTGATGCTTTATGCGTTATAATGTAAAAGAGAAGGGTGAAATAATTAGATTCGTTAGAATCCCGAGGCGGACTGTGAGATTGGTTATGATAAAGTGTGTAAGGATGATTAATCTAATTGTTAGTGGCGTGGAGGATCGGAACTGTGGAGAAAGCAACTTTTCTCGATTGTTATCTAAAATACATTGACATTAAGAATGAGTATAGAAGGTTTATCGTCGGTGTTTATCACAGTTTTAATGTGAATTCCGAGATTTTTCGCATCAGAACACTGTTCGTGTGTGGACTGTCGGCCATTTTGCTTCTCTCACATCTGACATGTCTTTCTAATGTTATTATCGATGAATGTTGGAATTTGTGCGTGAATCTTGAATCCCATTAAAGTGTATCTTTGAAGAAAAGGTCAACTGGCCCCTGATTGGGCAAGAACCTGCATTGTTGTTGGAAGTAATTCCCATTGTTCCAACCTCGGCGAAAACGGACGAGAGACAAAGTTCATATAAGAAGCTCCGTGCAGGGAATTGTGCATTTTTATGCTTATTAGGGAGTGCAAAAATGTGGGAGGACTCAGTTTATCAGTGCTCTGAAATGCCTTATTGAGGGACTTTTGAGACTTTGCCGCTGTGTCATATTGCCCATGCAAAAAGCGATCCTAACCAAACAGTGTTGATCTTCACCGTTGTTAGCTGATGTCAACACTGGGGGAAAAACTTTCAATAATATGGCTATAATTAACGGGAAATTAGAGCCACTGGACGTAATGATCGTAACCTGGATGCTCTGTGCAATGCACTTTCTCAAAGATGTGTAGGACACAATTGGTGGAAACTACTATGCGAGGCAAGGATTGTTTTTATCCTGATCTAGCCATGGACTAAGTTCACGCTTGCTGCTTGAACCAGGAAATCCTAGCAATTACATTATATCAATCGGATAGCAATATAAAACCTTGTCAGTCGAGCAATATGCAGCTTTAATTCATAACACTACTGTTTGTTAAAGTATTATTTCCACACTAGGAATCAAAACAATCGACTTATATGTCATATTAGTTTGAATATACAAGTTCCGCTATAAGTCGCTGAATTTAGTTAAGTCGTATGTAATTGCTTTTAAGATTGCTTTTACATTGAAAAATAAGTTCCATGACTGTTATGGATATTGTACATATTGCACATAGATTTACGTACGAGTGAATTAAGTTTCTTTTGTATCTTTATATATTCGAATTCGAATGGTGTGGCACAATTCTTTTATAATTTATTGTACTCCGTACAAAGAACTGTGTGGTTTGCCGCAGTGTCTTTAGTGTACATAAATTAGTACTCGACGCCTTGAAATCTAGCAGAAAAGAACTGTGATACAATACAATAAGTGGGATTTTTTATGTTCTTTATTATCAGTATTATATACTTAAGAAATTGAAGCTTCTGTACTTGGATCTTGGCATATGGCGTGAACTAAGTTTTATCTAGATAGGAAGAAAGTTGATTTGGAAGGTTTGAGAATGCAGGTGAAACAGGAGAGGACAGAAGAGCTAATCAATGAAGGTCCCTATTTCCGAAAACACAAACATGGACAATAAGCTCAAGTTTTCGGATCGCTTGAAGGCTTTGCTGAAATCTGAAGCGCATCAAGATGTTGATCCCTACATTTTCAGTGAACCGGAACCGTTCGGTGCAGGCACAGGAAGACATATTGCAGTAGTTCCACCCAAAAATTCGAAAGTAATGCAAAGTTGTAAAGACGCGACTTCTAAGGGGAAAAATTTGAAGCAAAGAATAAGGATAGCAACTGCGCCGACTTACAAACCATTAGGCAGTCATCCCATAGAATTAGGCATCGAAGATGACAGCGGAGAAAATGTGGATTACAAATTTTGTAACAGAATTAATCCGGGAAAGCAACGGCATGCCGAAAACCTCCAGAAGCTAAAATCTAAAAGACAAAGCCGGGACCACACTCTTCTCTATTATCCTAGAGCTGGTGATGAAATATCAGATAGTGAGTCTAGCGGGGATGAAATGACCGTCTACCAGCATCATTGGTTCTCGGGGGAAGCCAGTACGACGTTGACGCGTTCCGCGCGTCTTTCCCAATTACGCTCCCAACTACGACGGCGATTGATACAGCTTCATAGAGGTGGAACTGACTCGGAAACCATCTTACGGAAGAAAGCAAGATGTCTATTAGAGGCGGCACACAAAGATCCCGTCTCCACAGCAAGGGCACTCGGTGATTCCCCAGGAACGAGTAAAGTTGCCAGTGGTCCATTATTAGTAGGAGGACTATGCGGGGCCGACGGCTGTCAGCAAATCTCTTTACCGTGTACACGTCACTGTTCTCGACATATTATGTTGAATGGAGATCAGCTTCTATTTGAACATTGCACTGCCAAGTTTAGTGACAACACACAGTGTTGTATCCCTGTGTTCGATGTTGCACACGAATTACCTCTTTGCCCCGAGCATGCACGGAAGAGGGACAACTATCATCGTAAAGCCCAGGAATCCAAACCAAAGAAAGCTCGTAAGAAGCCAGCATCTCCAACAATCCCAAGGCCTAAGCCAAAGTCGAGACCGAAAAAGCGGAAACGACCTCCGACAACCAAACTCGAATCAAAAGGATCCACTCTGATTCACGAGGATGCTCATTATCTCAATCAAATGAACTCTAGTGAAAATCACACAAAGACATTAAACAATTTGAATATTACTCAGGGAAGTTCAAACTCAGCTAATTTGAACCTCGGCTTGGGACTTGGCTCCCTTGGCCTTGGTGGAGGACTTAAAGTTGAATTGGGAGATCACGAAGTATTCGCTTCTTTGGATCCTAACGAGCATGACTTTGGTAATGTGCTCAATAATCTACCAGCTGATGCCTTTAATGATCTATTCATTGGTAATTGAGCTTCGTTATTAGATTACAGAGATAGTTTCCATGATAATGAAAGTCATCCTGTTCCTTGGCTTTTCTTATTACAGAAAGCAGAAATGGAGAATATGAACCATCAAGAGAAGAAGAGGAAGAACTAGAGCGAGCATTAGAAGCAGTGGATAAGGATGTACGAAATTTAGAAAGGATGGGGCAGACCCATGGACTTCTAGAGCCAGCTTTGCTCGCTCAACTAATGTCAGACATTGCTTCGTAGCCCCATCTGTCTTAATTACATAAAAATTTCAAAATGAGTTCGTGTGTGTTCCTTATAAAGTAGAAAAACGTACTGTTTGTGTCTGTGCTGCTAAATGTAAGATTGTGTTACTGACTGTCATTGCATAGCTGCAGAAAAGCCCAACACGATGGCAGGGATTAAGATGCAGAAAGTAAAGAGAAAGAGTGGGGAACTCGTTGCTTTAGTATAATTGATATCAGGTACAAGGTCATATAGTGGCTATGTTTATGTAAAGTAAGTCATATTCCTTATGGATGCTAAATATTCCATCCTTTTTGACAAATAACTGAAAGAATATTTTAAAAGCCGTTTAGGTATACCGATTGCGAATTCTTTTGCAGGTTCATTCGAAGCTAATTTAAGCTTTACTTTAAAAATTGCACGTGGAATAGTAGTAACAGAATGCTTATCAGTGTCTCGCAAGTCGAATTCTGGCAATACAGCAAAACGAAATTAGATACGAGAACGGTTCCATGTACCAATTCCATATGGTATATTACAATGGTTTTAAATCTAGATTCATTGTGCAACAATTATGTTTTTTTTTGCCTTTAAGTTTCTGCATGCAGTGAATCACGTTCTTCGCGATAAATGTTTGAACACGATTTATGTGGATAATTCAAAGTATTATCACCTGTATTGCCAAGTCGCAGTAATACAAGATTTATTCTGTAATTTTACTAGAATATTCTTTTAATCCAGTTCTGGACAAACACATGTACATAACGATACTGCATACAAAATCTCCGTTTGTAGTCGCGTACTGCATTCCAAAGTGGTTTGTTTTTTATTGAAGGCGGAAGTCAGGATGTAATGAATTTCCCGATACCGACTTCAATGACAAAGATCTAACTTGCTATCTATTCAAGTAAGCTGTAGAGGGAAATTTTTCAAACGGAAATACATACTAAGCAACAAATGTTGTGCAAGGATGAAATTTGCACGGGCACATGACTGAACTAAAAAAATACCTAGGTATACACATAGTCATATTCATTTTTATAATCTCTCTGCTGTCATAATAGAACTAAAGCAAATCACAAAATATTCTTAACAGCATATGCATAATCATCAGTACCAATCATTACCACTTTCATTGTCCATCTTGTATTATATTCATGTAGGCGAATTATCAGTGATACATAGCTGTAATATACAAGTGAGAAAACGCAGACCGACATAAAGTGCCGAAATCAATTCAGTTTTAATACCGTCAATAAACTGCGTTTCAAGTTGTTTTGCAGCCTGTGAGAGAAGAAATGACACGTCATATACGGTATATTATCTCGATTTCAGTATCGTAAGGTGTAGCGTAAGGCAGTGTAATCATGGGGCACAGATACTGAGAGTAAAACTAGAACTTGTTACGATTCGCGTGGACGGCTGAGTTACTGCCATTTAACACTGAAACTACCACAAAGTGGGATATTCTACTATCCTTTGAAATGTTCTGTATAATCATGCACTTCAGAGCGTATACAATATATACATAATGTATTATCATCATTTCTAGACATATCGTAATTAATGAAAGAGGACAAACATCGGATCATCCTGTACTATAGAATCTAATCAAGTATCTACTATTAAAGACGCAATAGGAAAGCGCGTTTTCGAACATAACACCAAGTTTGTAATAGGTTTGAAAGATCTAGTTTTTATTGTCAAAGTCTCTGTGCCAAATGTAGGTGTTCGGGGTATATACTTTCGTACCTTATATATGCGTGTCACTTATTCGTAAAGCAAAGGGCGCAAGAGTACATGTTAAGTAATGAATCTTTTAGCTAAATGTGAAGAATCGCAAATGGACAGTAAATTTGATCACTTGTAAATTGATGCAGGAGTAATATGATTTACTATTCAACCCATATTGGGGATTAAATTAATGTCGTACATATTGTTATTACGTGTAACGGTAGTAAATAGGTACAGTAATGAATTATTTATGAAAGGACAATGCCGAGTTTAATCATAAAAAACAAACAAACATGTGTACCGGCTCGAATGTACCTATATGTGTATCTTCTTGTAAAATATCAGCTTTAGTACTCATGATTAGGCATTATTAATTATAATAAGCATATTTTTTACATTGTCTTATGGTACTGAGTTTATCCACCCTTCTCATGGATCCTTCATTATAATGCAAGCGTAGCACTGTACTGTTCGCTCATGCAACGAGCGGATCTAATTTTCATGGCAAGTTATATGTAGAACTTGTTATTTTCAGCAGTATTTTACTTTGTATTCTTTATAGAATTGATTCGTTATAGTAATGACCGAAACGATACTGTGTTTGGTAGTAGGTAGCAGATATTGGATCATCTGAATTTTTGTATTCCAAACGTACATACGTGTTACTTTCCGAGCACTCTCTGTTAATATTTTATGAAAGCAGTAAAGGATGGAATCATTCAATCTGTACTCTGGCTCACCATGAGTTTATATAAACGGACAGATATGTCTTTCACTGACTCGATCATAAAATAAATATAGCTGAATATATTCAGTAAGACTGCTTCCTTTTTACTTGGCGCTTCTTTCGAGAAGCACTCGGATAATTTCTTGCAATAGTTTCATATCTTTAAAACTATCCCCTTATTAATAAATAACTTTCTTAGTCAATTACTGTCGCCATTGAATATGTATCTGTCTGTTTCGCTCCGTGTCGTTGTATTTCTCGCAATATCCATTTCCTTCGTGCTTCTTCACGTCTCCTATTATAGTCTCGTGATGAGAATATTTTCGTTTTTATAGGGAAATCGTCAGTTAGTTTCATATCAGATCCGGGCAGTGGTATTTTTTTTACTTTTTCAATTTCAGGCTTAAAATGCGATTCGAAGAATTACTATCACGTATTGTATAATTGCGATTTAAAATGCAGTAAGAAACCCACTGTATCAGTTAACTCCGGATCGGTCAAATTACTGATTCGTTTTTCAAACATCTTTTTGTCAGATATCGGCGATTCTTCAGCTTTCTCAGATGTGTCATCGAGTGGCATTAACATCACATCAAAATCAGCCCTATTCTTTCCTAATATTCCTATGGTGATGTCTAATTCATCTAGTTTCTCTTCATCGACAAGAAGAGCTGCTTCCAAATAACTTATTCGCGGGTCCGAGCTTACATTATCACCTGCACGTTATGAAGCAACAAGATTAAAGTCCATATATTTTTATATAATTCGACTAAATTCGACATAGAAAAACTAGCTCACCTAAAGTAAGCAAGCGGTAATCGCAATACGAATAAACTAATGTGCGTATTAGCGGAGTATTCCTTAGTAGCCGTCTCTTCACTTGTTCTTTTTTACCAAGTAGTACATGAATATCATTTTCCAGCATATCTTTCATTACTTGACCGCCGCTTCTTCTTTCGCCTATGTTATATGCCTCTGTTCTGAATAATCTGTGGAGCTCGACTTCTAAAGTGTAAAGGATACGATATAATTCAAGCTAGTATTCCTGATATAACTTCTTTCCCGAAACTACGCTATACCGATTAAATTGAAGTGTTTTCGTTGAAGTGCGATCCAAACAACACGATGAGCCATAAAGATTAATACTTCAAACATTCGCAAATCTTTCTCTCCCTGGGATTGTGTGATACCAGCTGCCATATGATGATAACCGATGGTATCCTGACAGCCTACTACCAGATCAGCATATTCTTTAGCCAAGACAGATCGAAGGCAATTTAAATCGATCGTATATTGAGATCTGTGTCCGCGTGCTAATGGATTCAGTGCCTTTTTTATCGTATTGGCATGCTCCTCTAATAATTCTTCCCATACTTTGATGAAGTATTGAAAGTAAATGATCAAAGCTCTCAGAAAGCGATCAACTATCGGCAGATGAAAAAAGCTTATGAAATGCGGCGAGACCGGCGTCGCTAGCAAATATAGTACAAGATCTTTGATATCTTGCAAAATGATGATGTCCGCTTCATTCGGGGATACTTTGCGCAGATATCGCTTTCGAAATCTTATCTGAAATATATGTTGAATTTGTTGAATATCTGGCAGTTCTAGTTACGCGTATTTATTTACCTTTTGACTTTGATTTAAGGTTTCATGAAAAGTCAATACTAAATACAAGTGAGGACAATAAGTTTTCGACTCGTCACTTTCCTTAGTCTGAATCCTGTGCCTTTTAATTTGGTCGTCTTCTGCAGTTTGCGGTCTGAAGAGTCGATGTGATAGAATCCCACAAAATATATCGCTAAATTATCGTATTTCACAATTTTCATTACCCTATTAACATTAATTCGTCGGAAATTTCATCCCAAACAAAATAATGATCTGTCATGTTTAAATTTGTTTGAATTCGCAAAAGCACGAGAGAAGATGTTATGTCGTATTATTTATGCAGGTTAATCTGTATTAAAAACAAAGGAGAAATAATATTGATTATATACTATTATTGAGATCAATCACAGCAAGTAATTGTGACGGGTTGTAATATATATATATTTTGAAATTTCGTCCTCGCAACAATGGAGATGTATTTATTCGATTTTTATGAAAAACCACACAATTATTTCATGAGGGTTCTTCTTTTTTGATACAAGATGATTTAACAACCTAATTTTATTAGAGATCTTTCAACAAATTCTCCGAATATGTACTCTTTCCTGTCCCTTTAGCCTTTTCTAATTCTTTTGCTAATAGTACATGAATGGGCAAACTATCTAAGACTTCTTGGTCTTCTTCAAAAATAGCTACACACGGTAATTTCCAGGCATCTTTCTCTGAACTGATTTGTTTCCTTATATCGTTAGTATAATGTAGTAGTCTGCATTTCACTTTAACTGAACTCTCGTCATTAATCTTGACTGTAACATAGAATAGCTTTTCTTGTATATCCTTGTTCGGGCCTTGAATACGTTTATTCGGCATTGTTATAGCATCTTCGGGCACGTGAACTCCAAATTTCCTGAACGATATTCTTATGTGTTTCTTTTCTATCGTCCACTCGTTATCAAGTGACATCGTTACAGGCAATTCCAGAGTAGATAAAAATTTCTCTGTTGTAGCTGCCGGACTCAACTTTCTGTTATAGTCTCCTACGTCTTTCAAACAATACTTTTCGATATTTTCTGGTGTAGCATAAACCGCGTACTTGGGTAATATAAGATACTCGTATCCTTTTATAGAAGGGACAGAAATCATATCGCCCGTTACACCAAACCCTTCCACATCCTTCACTAAGATAACTTTGAATTGCATTTGCTTTTTAGTATTTGTGTCTTCTACGAGTTCGTAAACAAAGTGGCGCGATATCATGGGACGTGGCTTACGATTCTTTTTCGTCAATCCTGGTGGATACTTTCTTTTCAAAATGAATGTGTTCTAAAAGAAGAGTTCTTTATGTTAGAATATTTCTATACTTATACATTAACGCTATTGTGTTCTTCCTCTTGCGATTACCCGAGTCTGTTGTGACAACAAATCCACTTTGTTCGACAAAAGCATTGGCGCCGATGTCCTTAAATAGTTCGTGCAGTTTGACATAATCTTCAACATTTTCGGATTGTAGAACTATGACAGTATTTACATTAACAAATATTTAGTAAAGTATCTCGTAAAGATGTGTCGGTCAGGTTCAGTCAGGTTAACTTCCAAACACCGACGATGCGCGAAACATAATGCGCAGTTGCTGCAATTCCGAGTTATTCGGAGTTAAACACGATCTGACACAATTACACCAATAATCCTTTCTTATTATTCTATTACACCTTGAATTACACCATTAAATACTTGTACGTATCATTATTGTTCGTTATAATTATAAAACAGAATAAGAAAGTTTATTCCGTGTTTGTTAAATTTTAGAAATATGACTGCTCAAACACAACCGTCTGCCCAAGTATTGAGAGAAGCTGTTATGAACCTGAAGGAACCGGTGTTATTTCGAAATTTCTTAAAGAATGAAAAGAACGAATATATTTGGAAATTACTTCAGTGGGATTTATTAGATATTGCTAATAAATTGGGCGACTCTAAACTGCCATTTCGAATTGGATACAATGCCAAGTCGCTGGTAAAGAATCATCACTAGAATAATTAAATTGAAGTTTCATTAACTTAGACTTATAACATTTATTTCAGAATCCTCAGTGGGAAAATAATTGTTCCACGAAGTGGATGACTTTCAAGGAGTTTTTGGAGTTAACAGAGGCGAATGACAATGAGAAAGAATGGTATTATTTTGATTACAAATATATACAAGAATGGTTCAAGGATAATTCTGATATAACGACTTCATTAAATTGGGAGAAGTTTGGCTTTGACAAAGATGGATCTGATTCCACTCTTTGGATTGGAAGCAAAGGTGCCCATACTAATTGTCATCAGGATTCATACGGCTGTAATTTAGTAGCTCAAATTCATGGAAGGTTGTACTTACTATGTGGGTTTTGTTATTAGGGATTAATATTTGCTTTGATGTAATACTGAAATTTAATTTAATACTTTATTTCATAGGAAAGAGTGGTTATTATTTCCACCAACAGCAACAAATTCGTTGAGGCCAACTCGATTGCCTTATGAAGAATCAACAGTGTATAGTTCATTCAATTTCTTTTCTCCATCCGAGGAAGTTGAGAGAACTATGTTACAAGTGCCTGAAAAGCCAAGATTAATTAAACTTGAAAGAGGAGATGTATTATTCGTTCCCAATGGATGGTGGCACTTTGTAGAATCTGAAGATCTGAGTATAAGTGTCAATGTGTGGCTCCCAATGCAAAAAGATTCTGAAGCGAGGATTAAAGAAGCTATAGTGAAATTATTAGTAGCTAGGATTGGTAAAAGAGTCGCTGGTAATTCGGAGGATGCCAACTGCTCGTTATCACACTGTTTAAAGCTGGTACTTCTTTCTTTCATTCTTTACAGAATCTAGATAAGTATTTTTACGTATACTATACAAATTTTAATCTTATTAGCTGGATGCTGCTACAAAGGAACACGGGAAATGCGAAGATTTGGGCCCACAAAGTGCAAAGAAGATGAAGCATGAAGTTTGGACAGCTGAAAAACTTGCCACTGAATACCCAGATTTTATACACATCGTTCCTGAATTGAATGAAAATCAAATGCAACATCTCTGGTCAAGCAAGAGAGAAAGATTCAATGAAGAAATCAGCACAACGAATGAGTTTCATGATGCCAATGATTCCCAGCATCAAGAGTTGCAAGAGTCCATTGTTAAAGCACTGTGTCACCCGGATGTTATTAATAAAGTAACAGATTTACTAATAAGTTCGTAAATATGTTGCATATTTTACAGCATACTTCAAAATTCAATTTTCCTTCAGCCATACAAAAATACTTTTCCAGTTACGAGAATGCATGTTTATTACCGACAAGTATATCACAGTGTTTGCAGTATAGATTGCCGGCAAAGCTGCATAATTGCAATGTGTTCCTACATCTGTTACACACGCGTGTAATTAATCTAAGCTGATCTAAGAAAGCCTTGACTACCTAGTTTACCAGTGAGAGGTATGCAAATCAGTTGCTCCGAGCGTGCAGAAACGATGGTGGTCGAAGGAATCGTAAGGCTTCCTTTTGGCGAAGAAAAAAAAAACTCCACGGATCATTTGAGCGGCGAGAAGAGAGCATTCTTCGCCGATCTACATTTCGGAGTTTAGTCGCGTGATTTTCCTGTTTAGTTGAGTCAGATCTTGAGGGAGCGGACAACACACGTCGCGATAAGACGGCCTCTTATCGCCGATAGTTCTCGTCTTTTTTATCATCCCTTCGGCCGATCTCTAGGTTACAGCGTCTGGAGGTCAGAACTGACCATGGCTGATCCAACAATACAAACTTTTTGTTGTCATCACTCTAACAGCACAGATATGGCTGTTGTTATAATGCAAGAATTCAATACTGATGTCTACAATATTGTCTGTATGTTATCCTCGACGATGGGTATATTAGGTGCTGTATATCAGGTAACACTCATTGAATTAGTATCAATTATTAAGAAGGAATGTTCAAAAATGGGAGGCTTTTATGGTACGAATGTTTTGGCAGGTTCTACCAAGGGAGACATCGAGTCTTCCACACCGATGGCAGAACTTTTCTGCAACCAGGGGTAGAGAAATTATTATATGGCTAGCTGTGGCCGATTTGTTGGCATCTTTAGGTAAGTTGCTCTATGATTGTATCGCTAAAGGTATAAGCGAAGAGTCTGGTGCACTATAAGTAGAATAGGTGTGTTCATTAGGTCAGCCTTATGGATGAATTTCAAATCCATAATGCCCATGGAGGATGATACATCCAGTGTAGTATTTTGTGCTTTATCATCGGTAAATCAACTGATAGCTTGCGACAAAGCTTCTAGTCTTCTTCGATAAAGTGCATACTGTAACGGACATATATTGCAGGCATGGACACAATACTTTTACATGGCTACTTGGATCTGGACATTATGTTACGCGATTGATATGAAGTTATTACTGGGGGATCGCTCTGGTCATCCTACTTGTTACCATGCATTTGCATGGATATGTCCGGCAATTCTAACGACATTTGGATTAACAATTCTATATGTTCCAGATGCAAAGTTGGTATCCTGAAATTACATTTATGTATACAAGGGAAAATATTCCATAGAAGTATGGAAACTATGTTTTATTTAAACTTTGTGTAAAACTTCTTACAGTTGCCATAATTTGACATCATTGTCAACTGCTGTGCTACGTATACTTCCTAATTATTGCGCTACGTACGTCTTACTCGCAGTAGTAATGATCGTCAATCCGGTATTATACATAGCTTCGACACGCGATCTGAAAACTGCAGTGTCTTATAGTTTAGCGCAAGTGACCGGAAGGGAGAGAAAACTGGTGCAAACAATCAGACTTAAATTTGCTTTGACCAATCTCGTTTATTATATATGTTGGATACCCAACTTGGTCAATGGTATTTTACTGTGGACTCTTTGGTTCCAATTACCGATTAAAGCTATTATTACCTTGTGGTATATCATGGTAGGTGAATGTAGTATACATACAGATAGATTTCTGTTGTTCAGTATTTTAAAGATAACTTCCTTTTACAGGCTGTAACAAATCCATTGCAAGCATTTTTCAATGCTGTTGTGTATCAACGCTGGGGTCGAAGGGAGAAATTCCGGCTGGAATGTTGCCAGAAGCTGAGTAAGTTCACTGTAAGTCAAATTGGAAAAAGTGATACTGGAATCAGAATGAGTGAATCCTCACCACTGCTACATCATCCACACTATGGAATCAGGCCACACACAAGCATAAATGGATCATCGTCGCTCTGAATCCTGTGATGAAGTACATCCTCCTTCTTGATCGAAGTAGATTCGCCCATATACAATGAGCGATATTTTTCATTACCATTGTTACGTGATCTTGAGATTCGTTGATTTTTATAACTGCTTTAGAAAACTTTATCGCGTGTTACACTAGCCCTGCCGTTTCGATGAATGGGATTTACTGTTCAACTTTGTATTGTAAATCGATGCTCAATCACTTGCCACCACCATTCCGAGCGGAGTATTATATGAGATTTTATAAGAGAACAATAGAGTTATAATTATATGTAAGTATTATATATGTAAAGAAACGTTCTTTCTTACCAATGCAAATTGCATGTGTTCTCGCGGCGGTAGCCTTACCGTAGAAAACTGTATGGAGATTGTATTTGATAGAGAGCTTTATCAAAAGAAGTATTTTCACTATGGCTGCTTGAGGAATCAAGCCCACTTTGTTGTATCTAACATGTACAAGCGATTTTTTATTTCTTATATTTAATAAAGAACATGATATACATACATATATACAGTTTGATTATTGTAATTACTGTACTTTTTACGTATCTCATCTCTTTTGCCAAACTTTATGCTTAATAATTTAAAAAATTCAACCTAAAACTCTTATATTCGTCAGAAAAGCGCCATATACAGCGCTGGCGTGATATAATGCAAAATATCGCAATTTTATCCTTTATTATATGACTCTCTTTCTCTCTCTTTCTCTTTACGTGTAATAATGAGCACCCTCAATAGACGCATAGTTAAAAAAATAGTGTATATTAAATTTACAGATTTCATACTCAAGTTACGCCCGACGTAACAAATATTATTTGAAACATTCTTCATAACAAAAAGTTCTATTTACATTATTTGTAAGCAATTAGAAACTGCATATTCACATAATTCGTGGGCGACACTGGAGTTGTAATTTGGTGCACGTTAGAGGAATAGTTTATCCTATGGAAACTGATTAGTGTTGAACGCAGACATGAAGTATACGGTAAAGATAATTAGTTCGACAGTTTTTGGTGGAAGAAAGATTGTATCTCTTTATATACGTTCTTGATGTGTGATGTATCTTAAAATAGAAACAGTCCAGTAAAATAGATCTTTTGCAACAAAATCATTTCACTTAAGGATAATAAGAAATCTAAGAAAATTACTTTTAAACTTACAAAACGTCATAAAAATGATAATCAGATACGAAAATATGGTAATAAATAGAGCACGATTGATTGGAAGCATTGTTGAAATCAAACACTTATAAATCTGCGTTGTGTACTTCATGGAGTTGCTCGTAACGTTCAAATCTGTCAATTTTCATATACTTCCCTCATTAAAAGTTTTCAGCGTGTCAAAACTAAAGCTATATTGTGTTTTTGATATGTTATGTATAATCTGATTTCTTGTGACGTTCAAACTAACACATTTCATCCATTCACGCATCTCTCAGTTTACGCAAGCTGATACACACAGTATTTGCACAACATTTCTCGCAGCCATAAAAATGTGTGGCAGTCGAAGAACTAAAAGGGGCTTTTGCATAATTCCGCGTGTCATGTACTAATCACTGCAGTTGTCTACCTAAGTGTAAAGAAAATACTTTCGTGTAATCTCAAACATATTTCTTTGACTGTTTTTATATTGTTAATATTGTCAAATTAGCAGGATACGCCTAACGTCAAAAAGCTCCTTTTTTCCACGTTGACTATCGCTAATTTGTCGATGTATGCGTTATCGCTTACATGCTACTGCTATCAAATAGCTCACTACCTGAATTTGTAGTTTGTAACTTTATTCAGCTTATTATCAAGCAAGAGATGTAGATGATGTATGTACTCTCAATTTCCATTTATAGTGAAACAAGTGCGCTAATTTTCCCGCTTCTATCCAATCTAAATAACGCAGACAATTAACGTAAAAAAAATAGTTAAATAAGTATAACAACACAAATTTCTTTGCTACAACACGAAATTTGTGCTTGAAAAGAAGAATTGTCAACTTTTGATTTTGCTGTAGACCTATTTGATACTTTGGCACAGCGTGCTGTCACTTTTATGGGATTTCATAGAAGTAATAGACAACCAAACGCATAATATTTATCTTTGCGTAGATATACGAAGTACAAAAGAAGTAAAAACAATACCAAATTGAACGTGCAAACCTTTATATCAAGATGGAAGGTTCGATGTTCCAAGGGTCAAAGAAGTGATCTCGCGTACTATCATCTCTGCGATCTTCCATGCTAATTCTTCCTTAGCCTAAATAGAAATTATAATTATTCGACAAACAACTTCAATAGTGTTCCAATTTAACAAGCTATGAGCACTTTAAGCTTACACAAGCTCACCTTATTCTGATCCATATTTACAAGTTTTTTTACAGCCCTCGTCAATCGAGACTCTAAAATAGAACCAAAACGACATAAATATACTAAGTAATATATGTATTGTATTGGATAATACGCGCAATTTGTACTCTCTCAATTTTACCGTGTTTCTTTTGGGGATCTGGTTCTATCTCGGTGATAAATCTACCTAGCTCGTCGATATAACCGACACTCAAGCTGCAAAATGTACACCGATAATTATATCGCATCAGTGAGAATTAAAGAAGACGATGTTGCACGGAAAGTACCTGTATTTATTACGTTTCCACAAAGAATCGGGATCATATAGTTGCCGGGTGTCGATATTCATTGCGCTATGTATACTCGATCGTTTGTTATAGAACTTATTCTCTTCAAACCCCGCCTGCGGGGCGCCATGTACACTCATACTAACAGAACTTACTTCGCTGCTACAATCAGAACCTGAAATTCTATTCTTATTATCTGGGATCCACAATTTCAAAGGAATAAAGCTTCTTGAAAGGTGAAAGTTGAAAGATACAAACCAGCTCTTTTCACTCTAGCGTGTAGATTTGAGCACGGATTGCTCTGAATGGTACTGATCAACTCAGATAAGTATTTATAATACAGCTGTGATGATAAGAAGGTAGGTAGATAATACTGGAAAAATACATTATCTCCAGTTAGCTTTGCTCTCTCACCGACCAAGTATTGTCTTTCGGTTGAAAATGCAATAAACCAATCAAAACAGGTAGAAGATCATTCATTCATTACCTTGTTAAGGAAGTTATATACAATTCTCCTCGGTTTATCAAAACAGTCAGGTTGTGGTCCCTTCCCATCTTCACGGCAAATGTTTTGCTCTATTTCGAAGCGGATTTTATCACTAAAGCCAATCGGCATTGACGCTTGCAAACTGAAGTACCTGGCGCAAATTAATTAATGATATTACATGTACATTATATAATATATTAATTAACGGCGTCGAGTAGAGTTTGTATGTTCAATATTGGAATTACTTGTCATAAATTATGAGTGCATCAGTTTGGGCTTCGTCGGGATCAGCAGTAGTATTTTTCTCTAACAAATTTTGTTTGTAATTAATTGCTGACATCCAGAAGTCAAGGAGTTCGCGTTTATTCTCGAGTTCCATGAACTATAAAATCACCAGCTTTACTCACACTTATCACGCTACAATTTTATGAAATATACAGCTTTTTACTACCTCCATAAAGTAAAAGAAAGCTGTTTCATTGTATAGTATATCTCCCAATTGAACGTCACCACTAGTAAGCACATCGATTTGATGTTTGCAGTGAAATTCGCTTCTTATAAAATCATTAATGTACCTAAAGTAAATTGTTTATTAGTTGATTATGTGCCTAAGAAGTTGATTTAAGAATAGTTTCATCTAATTAAACAAAAGTCACTTACTCAACTTCTAATATACTATATACAATCTTCTGAACAGCAGATAGGCACTGCAGTATAGGCTCGATGAATTCAATCGCTAAAGCTTTTGCCAGTTCTTCTCTTAATTCCTCAGGTATTCTATTTGTACCCAGTGCGTCCTTAGCAACATACTTCTTATAGATCTTCAAAGCATCTTGCCGGGCCTTGGATATATCACAATTCCTGCCCTCGTAATTATTGTTTGATTGTCTCATTCCACTTATTGCAGCATTACTCTTTGGCATATCAGTGTGATTTGATTCCGCGTCGTCGTTATTTACATGCTCGTTGAATCCTGCCTTGACATTGACTCGACCATCTGTATTATTACGGGTAGCATTGCTGCTGATATTATCATTGCTATCCAAAGAATTTGGAACTCCGACAATGTCCTTTGTACAGCCAGTGTTGCTTCGAGAATACAGAACGTTATCTTTTCTCCTTCTCCTCGAATGAAACGAAGCGCAGAGACACTCTACTTCCAGCCAGAACTTGATTAAAGCACCGGAATTCTTTGTCTCCATGAACTGGATAAAGTAACCCAAAGCACCTTTGTCCGCGAGTATCTGTGGCAGGCTCTTCGACAATTGAGAGCTAAAGGAACACAAGTCGCCGCTTTCTTCCACGAAAACATCGTCCGCCTCTTCCTCCTCAAGGCTGTACAACACACCTGTTGGTGTCTGTACCGCGCTGCTACTGTTGTACACATCTCCGAAAGATTTGCCAGAGCTGCTCGACTTTGTAGGAGAGGTTTGCAATGATCTGGACTTCTCTTTCTGCTCTAGAATCATTGAAAAAGGCCTCTGTGAATCACGTCATATACATATACTTGGCAAGTGTTGTGTACAGAGCGAATGATCTTTAAATGTCAAAGAGTCAATCCTAAATTTCCCTGTTCCATATGAACTTTGCGACAAACAAGCCACGATTCCATAAAGAATGACAGTGTTAGAGTTCGGCAAAACTCGACTGATTAGAAGAAAAATCGCTGTCGCCCGATTGTGTCGAGGGATAAAAATGGACGTAAATATTATGGTAGTAGGTTACAGATGTCTGACGCGAAGGACATGGACCTGCTCTTATGAAATGAGGCCAGCTGGTGGAAAGTTAATGCGTATATTTACCAGACTTTTTAAAAAATTGGAACATTGTTCACGCAAGAGCGAAACATGATAAGCGACGCGATGTGTTGGCCCGTCGTGGAAAGAATATCGAAAGGTTCGCTGCTCTCTCTCGTCGCCTGCTCGTCAGGTCGAGGACGAAAGTCGCGTGGATGGATCCCTTTTCAACAGTTTAGCAAGCGTCGTCGAGATTTAGAAATGAGTTGTCGGCGAAGTGCTCGTGACCACGCACACCGTCGGCACATAACATTTCAACCAACTGTCATTAGTGTCATCACAGGCTATATGCGTGTCTCTGCTCTGCTGCGCGGTCGCAATCGCGAGCTTCGATACTCGAATAACCCTTTTAACGAGATTTATCGAGGCTTGGCGGGGAAAAAAAGGCTCCGGCTATTGGTGGGTATCTGATGCGCTTGAGAATGCCATCGACACTCCGTCCGCCCGTTACACAATCTCACACACGTGTCTACACGCGGAAATGATATCATTGATACTTTGAGAAAGCTAAGGGAAAAATCGCCGATCTTCAATAGCGATAAAGAACTTTCCTTGATCCCGCATTTGCGCCGAGCCATTTAAACCCCAAGCATTCTTCGCTGTTCTTGACCTCACGATATTGGTGTATAGCTTTTTGTTACGTGGGAGTAAAACTAGACTCTCAAAGTAGAACACCCAGATACTTATGCAAATGCCCGCAATCAATGAAGAATGATAACAGATTCGTTCCATCAATGGTACCTTTCGTACGTTAAAGGCATAAATCTAGATCGATCGATTAAAGTATCGGAATTCTTCTCCGAAGTGCTTTGAATCTGTATTAGCAGCTGATAAAGAATGAATGATAACAGTATATCTCTTGTTATTCATTCCGAATTGTCATGATAATGTCTTCTATTACTATTAATGAATGAAAACAGTAATAGAGGGTTCATTAGAATATCCTACTATTACAGAGAATAATACAGCAGAAGACAATATACTTTTTTACACGTCATTCTACTATTCTGTTCCTGCAGACATTTGCAAGAGTCATTCTGGGAGTCATTATTAAAATCCTCTACTCTAAACTGCGCCAGGCAGCAATTAGCCGCTGGCAAATGACAAAGAGTGTCGAAGGAGCGAAGCAAGTACAGCGACAGGTGTGGGTCTGATTCGGATGTTGCGAGAGTAAGACTGGGAAGAGCGGTGGTACAGCGGAGAGGAGCAATTAACATTTGAATCAGAAAGCAAAGAGCGTAACATTGGGAATCGATGGAGGCGAGAGGCCAATGCCCGGGCATCGTGCTCGAGGCTCTCTTGACCGTTCAGTAAGGTTTCATCAGTATACCGGTTTCTCGAAGTAGATACTGGCCGGTACAACAAGGGTGAGCGTCGAGGTGACCACCACTCGTGCCTCTTAGCCTCGAGTGTCCTGCTGGAGGTTCGCGTGAATCGTTGGTGCATTTTTCCAGTGGCCGGCAGAGCGACGGGATCGAGATTCGGCAGAATGATGTCGCTCGAGAGCAGCTTCGTCATCCTCGCCGGTTGCACAGTCTTGGTTTTAGCAGTACCTGCGACCTACGATCAGCGGCAGAGCGGTGACCTGAATGTGCAAATCCACTTAAAAGACCTGCAGGTCCTCGCACTCGTTGACTCGGAACGCCTTTCGGACGATTACACGGTAAACTGCCAACTCGAGAACACTTGGCCTGCGATTTCTCTCCCTGATAACGAGAGATAACGCGATAATAAAGATGTGTCGAAAGCTGCATTTATCCCCGGCGAGCGGCTGTGTTACTCAAATCTGTAAACTGGGATCTTCTTACGGAAAAGAGGAGTCGCTTACCAGAGAAGTTCTTATGTACTGTTTCACAGGATTACGACTATTTCTACGACTACGCGGACTTCACGATAAAGCCGATCGTCAAGCCCACCACAGCTGCGACGAGTTCGGTTGGACCCTGGAGTACTTGGCCGACGAATCCTCCGTCGTCCTCCACGGAGAAGAGCGACGATGTCAGTTCTACAGGACCTGCCTCATCAAGTTCTACAACCATCAGCTCGACTTCATCATCCTCCACGGAGAAGAACGATGATGACAGTTCCACAGGACCTGCCTCACAGAGTTCTACAATCTCGACTCCACAAATTTCCAGTGACAGCATCTCCACTACGGAAGGCAGTGCATCTTCCAGTCAGAACAGCACTGTGCAAGATCCAACAACTGCGCAGACTTCGTTGACAGAATCCAGCACCGAGAGCAGCGATGCAAAACCCCCCTCTAACGATAAATTGGAAGGGTCAATCATACAGAACGATCCTAGCTCAACGGAGAGTACTTTGAGTATCGAAGAATCGTCGTCTAAGAAACCAGCGGAACGATTATCGGAGAAGCGTTGCAGATCGGGATTCTCACCGGATGGGAAAGGTCGTTGCCGTCGATTAAATCGACGCCGATTATCATTCATCCCGTAAGTAGCCATAACTTCCTTTGTGTCGTTTTTCCTATAATCATAGAGAGTATTAATGCTTGGGATGATGTTCGCAGGCTCGCCATGAAGTTCAGGCCGAAGCTGCTGGGATCGTAAAGCGTGAAGAATACCTCTCGTTAATACTTTTGGATTCTCTGATCGCCAGTGTGTGCGTGTGCGTGTGTGTGTGCTGGATGGATGAGGCATTTAATAGTGGGCGATTGACTATAATCGGCTGATATGAGTTCCTCGTTAATCTAGTAGACTGTAAGAATATACCACCTAGTTGAAACGACTTGTACCGATCACTTCAACCGTAACTATACGTATTAAAGTTGATTAAAGTATTTTATACCACCTGTACTGATTTCCCTCACCCAAGCGTTACGCTTGAACGTAATATCGTAACCGGGTATTTCATCTGGCTGACCACGAATACTCGTTCCCGGCCACATGACCTCAGGTAAGAAAGTCAAGTTCGTTCAGAGACCCCGGCAAATCGAGCGGTCACATGAGAAGGCACGGAAGCCCGGCCTTCGTAAAAATGCTGCAGGCGAAACCGATAGGGATAAAAATACTCCTTGCGTTACAAGAGAGCCTGCGATCTTAGCATTCTTTTCCACGCGGCTTCTTATAACCACACGACGAATCATTCTCGAGTTAATTCAATAAATCAATCGTAGAAACTCGTGTGAGTGAAATGAAATTAGTGAGTTGACAAGGAAAATTTGTGCGAGACTACTGCGACATTCAGGTCCAGGTGGAAGAGATGCGTTTCCAGTTAGAGGCGTCGCAAAAAGAACAGGAACGATGTTGGTTTAAGTCTACCCTCTCCAGCGGCAACACTCCCTCGATCTATATACCCAGACGTGGCGTTTCAAAGGTGCTGATCGAGCGCTCAATCCTTTCCACAGTCTTGCATCGGACTTCGTTCTGCACGGCTGATCTGCGCATCAGGACGCTTTAAACAATCATCGAGCAACAATGGCATCATGTATCTTCTTCATCCCAGGTATTTGATCATTGGCTCGATTGCGCTTCGCATTTGCTCGTCGAAGCGCTCGTCGTTCCTCGGAGATTGATCCTCATTCTGTAATCGATCTTTGTCACCAGTTGGTATTCTAGTTGCACTAACGCTTCATACGCCGGCTAGTGGAGCGCCAGTCACGTACGACCAGCGACAGGAAGGGAAGTACAATGTCCAGGCGAATCTTGAGAACTTCTTGTTCGTCGTCGCGACCTCCGGACGAAATGACATATTGGGCGACCTGGCACTCCAAGCACTCGAGTTAACTTCGAGATCGAAACAGAAGAGCGGATTGCAGGCAGTGGAGTCGAAAGAGCAGGTTCCAGAAGTGGTGGTCTACGAGACGGAAGAGGCGAATATCGGAAGAGAACCGTACCACGTTGAAATCGTCCACATAGACAAAGAAAGCGATAGCTCGCCAGAGAAGAAGTTGCTAGCGACAGTGCCTGAATTGAACGACGCAAAAGAATTGGGCAAGCATAATGAGAAGTCGTTATCAGCAGTTGAAGAGCACCCAGAAGAAAAGGACTCGAAGATCGTTGTATCTATTGGGGAAGAGAAGTCGGAAAAAAAGTCTCGCAGTCTTTGGAATTCCGAGGGTCGTAAACTCGAGGGAACTCTCGAGAAACAGTCGGGTCCAGTAGCGGCTGTTGAAGCAGCGGCGTCCGGTTACCAGACGGAAACTTTCGAGGAGAGCAAGGAAGAGCTACTGAAGAGTGGGAAACCAGGCTTATCGTTGAAGAAGCAATTATCGAAGAAGGACCAAGAGAACATGTACTTGTCCTTGCACGGGAAGAATGACGCGTCTTTGCACGAAGGGAAACTCGAGGAGTTGAAGCTTCTCGGCGATGCTATTGAGAACTGTGGCCCAGGAAGGTTCAGGGACATTTCTGGCATTTGTCAAGTCGATAAGAGCTTCCCGGCAAAGTAAACTCGCGTGGATCATAAGTCGCCTAGAACTTCCTATTTAGATCTCTTCGTTCCTAACTTTAAGAAAT
Source organism: Ectemnius continuus (assembly GCA_910591665.1). Lineage (NCBI taxonomy): Eukaryota > Metazoa > Arthropoda > Insecta > Hymenoptera > Crabronidae > Ectemnius > Ectemnius continuus. The sequence goes on along the minus strand of OU342868.1, from coordinate 10,004,786 downwards.
TCTTATCGATTCATTAATATGCAAACTATGTTCTCCAGGATACGATTTTAGTATACAGAATACTTGCGATTTTCCTTGTAACGCTTTGTTCGCTTTTCTTTAGACTTTTCTTCTCGTATTCCTTGCAGTAGCGATTGTTGGACTTGATATTGTGATAAATTTCGTACGGGTAGGAGATAGTCAAATAATGTGAAACGGTGCGAATGGTGCTTTTAGTGCTGTAACGAGATTTTGTAGAATATAAGTATACGATAGCTTTAAAAAGCGTAGTTTTAATCAACCTTACTATATTTAGGCAAGCGAGAGGAATAATTCATTGCATAATAAATAAATACTTTCCCCGACAAGTATCTCGTTCCTAGCATGCTTTATACATTCATACCTTGCGCAAGACTGCTCAACTACAATTGTAACATGTACTCTTAAATATATCTGAGAAAATAAACAATTAAGAAGACGAATTTTCTAAACTTATCCAAATCGACCAAAATCAAAGTCTGCTCTTTAAACTTTCACTCTGCATTAACGAACATTTTATACAATCTCAAAGATAAATATTTTCACAGATTTTTACGCCCATTCAAAGAGAATGTTGTCCAATTGATGAATTCGAAGTTATTGTTTCCGGATTCTTGTAAAACATGTAATTGGACGAGCATATAAGGAAAACTGGTGAAATTGCGAAAGCGCTCGGCATTGCCGGGGATAAAGTATGGAGGAAATGTAAGAGCAAGGGCAAGGTTACGGTAATAGGCGGCGGTCGAGTCGAAGGAACGGGGAAATGAACTCGGTGGGGCCACACGAGGACGTTGCCCTTTACAAATCGGTTCCTGCACGTACACTACTTCGACCAAGTATTTGCAACCCCCCCTTTTCATCGTCCTCTCAAGTTTATGTCGACAAAAACGTCGCGCCAATGCACCAGGAACGCAGGATAAGTATGCAAAGTCAATTATACTGAAACAAATCGAATGACTCGCGTCGAATGGTTCTGCGAAAGAAATATGCGGATGTAATTATCAGACAGAGTTTCGAACAATATTGAAAACTGAACATAAGCAAGAACTCGTACATTATATGCTTACAAATTATTATTAACAAACAATAAGCAAGAATTAGTAAACTGTGATTGGCAGAAATGATATCTTTTTACTAATTATTTCTTAAAAAAAAAATGCTATCTCACTTTGCGAATATTGTTCGAATGCCTCCGAAAGTCTTGCATGCCAGGTCCCAAACTATTTCTCAAGGATTAACTGTACTTTTAAGAGAGACTACGGACCGAAAAGATTTATTTGGACCCTTCTGCTTCTATTTGCATTACTAATGATTTAACAGTACACGGGATGCGCGAAGGTCGAATCGAAATATCTCCTCGCTTCTCTTTAGGATTAGTAATAGAACTCTTCACATCCGCAGTCAACTCGATACTATCTGTGGTTCGCAGAGTTCACGCATATCAGCTGTTAACTATACTTAATCATCATTTTACAAGTCATGAAATAATCAAAGGAATGTGCCATTCAATGAATTTTACGGTTGAGTAGGAAAGTTGTTGAATTGCTAAGAAGAGCGTAAGTAGTATAAGAGAATGTCCTTTGGTCAGAGGGAAAAATCAATTTGAGCCTGGAGGATATTCGCAAGCGGCAGGAGTAAGTGCAGGATCGAAGGGGCCGCAGGTTCTTGAACTTGCGGCGATCTGTTTCCACCAGGTGGGGACCGGAATCGGCGTTCTCGGGAAGGTAGATCGTCACACCTCGCTCATCCTTCGCCAAGTCGAGACGTTCATTCCTTCCACAATCGTTCTTCTCCCAGCAGAGCTCCAATCTCCCAGCAGAGTTCCATTAAACAAGAACTATTCCTGAAAAGCAGAAGTGCGAGTAGCGCGAAAGTCGAATCATTCGTAGTCCTCGAAATCGAGAAATCGGGCCGCTTTCGTAGCTGGCATCACCAATCGCAGCTGACCGGGTCGCATACTTCGATTCATCGATGTTGTCCATCAATATGCGTGTCTTTAAATCAATCCTGTTGCTGAGTGCGCTTCTCTCAAGCGCGCTCTCCTTGCCGCTGGAAATCGCCTCGACCGAGCTGCCTTCGCATCCTACGACGCAATCCGGCGACCTCTACGATCAGAGACAAAATGGGACTGAGAACTACCGGATTCACGTGGATGGCTTGGTCTTTGTTATCGCGCCAGCTGAAGCTCTCCTCTTGGCTGGCGGTGATCCCAGCTTGACGTTAGCCGGCCAGAATGAAATCCCGAAGCCCCAAGAGAAGCCGAAACCCGAGCCTGAGCCGTTGAAACCGATTGGTGCGCCTAAGTCTGCGCACAGGTATACACTCTTTTTCTCATTTTTACTTTATACAAGTGATTCTTTGGATAAACTCGATATAATATAATAAGAAGTTCCAATTACTGTCAGTCGAGTAATCGCTCTTCCTGTTTCAGACTCAATTTACGCTTGACTCATTTGCTCGCACCACTTCTACGCCGCATAAGCCAGGAGTGAATATCTCTTCTTGACACAAATGCTTCAGCGAATTAAGTTACTCTCTGCTTTATACTCTGGATAGAGTGCGCGAACCTATCGACTGCAACGTCAGCATTCTGTAAACCGATTGACGCCGCTGATGTACTCCTAAATGTACAATTAGACTGTAAGACTTTTGTATACGGATCGAGCGAATAAGAATAGAGACTGGTTTAGATCGGTGATTAGTTTAAGATTATCGTAAGGAGAATAAATACAGAAGAAAAGGGGGGGGGGGATATGGAACTAAGGTGCAATGATAGAAGTACATACCTTTCTCTTTACAACTGATACCACGAAACGAGACTGGTATTGGGTTTAATTTACGTATTCCTAAGTGTGTTTATTGTAGCGAGCGACATTGTGATTGATAATAATAAGAGACGTATGCCTGTCGCTTTATTAAAACAAAATTTATTAGTTTAAAAATTAAAATACATTGTTCGCTTGTTCTTTTTTTTTTGGTACGTTATCACAATACTCCTGTCATTTAAAAAATCCTTAGAATTACGGTCCTCTGAATATCCATGCTTTGGGTGGAATCGTTTATTTGCTTAAAAAAGGATTACTTTCACATTTATTTTACAAATGCACGTTATGTTTAAGTATCTCATACCTTAAAAAGAAACTGTCGAAAGACTAATCGCGTACTGTAAGACAAGAAAGGAATCACGATACTCAAGTTATATACAGACTTAGAAATATAAGCGTGATTGATAATTGCGGCTTATGGAAGCATATACAAGAATATTCTTTAAAATATACTTTAGCATTAAAATAGAAAGCAGATCTCTCTACTCTGATCGCAGACATTCATATTTTCAGCTAGGATCATTTTTATTAGTCGACGTCACATTACTGTTGTTTTTTTTTAAACAAAAGATACATGGTAATATATTGCATTTCATTCGTGGTACGGAAATCAAAGTATTGACAATCTTATAAATTATTTATTAGTGAAAACGATATTGAAATCAAATGATTTTTGATCGGAAGTGAAATAAGCATCGTCCAATATCATTAATACATCGACTACATTGGCTTAAGATCTCATTACTCTACGATACCCTGTTATTTCATTCCAGATGACTGCTCCTGATTTCAAAAGTTCTAGTAAAATACGGATGCCACAGTGTTTCTTGGTGTGTCCAGCGCGTGTGACATATCTATCTAGTTTAATGGAATTCTTGCCGTCAATGCAAGTTGGTGTCCAAAGGAAGAAATGGAATCGGTGGGCATAGAATATTCATTAATGGGGATTTCTCAGAGCTCCCCTATAGTGCGAATAGTCAACCATTGGCTAACAATTCTATGACGGAGTTTTTATAATACTCCGTAATTCAATGCTATCTATAATGGCGATGACAGAGCGTATGATACGATGAAAATCAATAGTGTGACTATTCAGTCACTGTAATCGCATTGCAATCACAATCTGTTTTTGTCATTTTCGAAATCATACTGACCCGCTATTATATACATGTTCGAGTGCAACTATCGAGTACTAAAATACTTAAGCGGTATACATGTAACACTGCATTCTGCTCTTGCGAAATAAAAAACTTCTGTACATGACTTCAATACAAGGGCACGCAGTACTTAGACTCGAAGTAAAAGCTACAGCTTATTGAAGTAGTCACACTGGCAGGGATAGCCGAAAAGAATCTAGTCAACAGTAAATCACACAGTGATACTATTCTCTTATCCTATAGAAAAATCGTTAGTGATCACCTTCGGAAGAAGAATTATGCACACAGAGTAAATTATCAGACATTTACATCGTCAATGAGTAAAGGAAAAGGGTCGTTTGATTATGAGGGAAGCTGGGCCGCTGCATTAGCGTTGAGATCCTCACAGTTTATTGCTTCCCCAGGTCCACTATTATTAGTAACTGCGGGCTCGTCAAATTTTAATTCCTCCTTACCCGCCTATAGAGGAATTATTCCATTTGACATCTTTTTCAAAAAGTCAATGTCTCGTTAAAAAAAAGGTTCTATGGCAAGGACGCGTAAAGTATTCATCTAGAGATATGTATCGCCGACATCACCGGCTATTACCTCTTTAATGAGCAGACGACAGTTTTCCATAACGCTCCGCCGTCTCTCTGAGGTATTACTCAATAACTCGTCCGGCTGATGAAGAGTATCCACAATCTTGCGGAGCTCTTGCAGCTCGGTGGCGGTCACTTCCAACTTTGACTCTAATTCCAATCTGTGAGCCATAACGTGCCGAAAGAATCGAACCATTTTACCGCC